>OX422211.1:162903362-164299862 GCA_949130495.1 Sambucus nigra
ACACATAAGCTCAAATGGGAGTGACCAATCGGGAGCTTGCATGATAGGAGTAGAAATAAGCATGCTTTTGAGTTTATCAAAAGCTTCTTGGCATGCGTTATTTCATTCAAACGGAGTGTCCTTCATGAGAAGATTACTCAAAGGTCTAGCAATGGCGCTAAAGTCTTTGATAAATCTCCTGTAAAATCTAGCATGGCCTAAAAAAGACCTCACATCTTTAAGTGATTTAGGCGGGGATAACTCAGTTATTACTTCTATTTTTGCTCGATCAACCTCAATTCCCCTAGATGAGACCATGTGGCCCAGAACTATGCCCTCACTGACTATAAAATGGCATTTTTCCCAATTGAGGACTAAGTCTTTTTCCACACACCGGAATAACACTTTTTTAAGATTAGCTAAACATTTGTCGAAAGATGGACCGAAAACGCTGAAATCGTCCATGAACACCTCAAGACCTTTTTCTATCATATCACTAAAGAGACTCAACATGCACCTTTGAAAATTTGCTGGCGCATTACATAACCCAAAAGGCATACGTTTGTAAGCAAACGTACCAAACGGACATGTAAAAGTCGTCTTTTATTGATCAAGTATATCCACTTCAATCTGATTATATCCAGAATACCCATCTAGGAAGCAATAGTAAGGATGGCCCGCTACTCGTTCAATCACTTGGTCAATAAACGGCAAGGGGAAATGGTCTTTTCTTGTTTCGGCATTGAGCTTTCAATAATCAATGCAAACACGCCACTCGGTGGTGGTGCGTTGAGGTATTAATTCTCCCTTAGCATTTTCAACCACAGTCATACCCGACTTTTTTGGAACAACCTGAATTGGGCTCACCCATTTTCTATCGGAAATGGGATAGATAATCCTAACATCTAATAATTTGATGATTTTCGCTCGAACTACATCTTTCATGGTTGGGTTCAGCTGCCTTTGCATCTCTCACTAGGGCTTCACCTCCTCCTCGAGATGGATTTTATGGGTACAAATCAAAGGACTTATACCTTTCAAATCTTATATAGTCCAACCAAACGCACTCCTATGCTTCCTCAACACATTCAATAGCATGCCCTCTTGCTCTTTTTTTAAACTGGAAGAAACAACAATAGGAAATGTATCATCTTCTCCCAAAAAAGAATATTTTACATGAGAGGGTAGTTTTTTTAATTCAAGACTGGGAAATCTCTCTTCAGAGGGGATTATGAGTGACTCCCTCGGGGGTAATTCCTCAAATCTAGAAATCTAGTCAACATCTCTCAACTTCTCAAATCTCTCTTCTTCTTGCAACCAAGCTCCCAACTCTTCCACTTCATGCTCAAACTCAGTATAAGAACTCTTATTCTCAACACCTTGCACCAAACAAACTTCTAGTGCATCTCCACCTATGATCCTCTTAATGTGCTCATCCACCACTTCTTCAATAAGATCAACCTCATGAATTTCATCCTCATCACCCATTTGGTTAGCAACATTGAAAATATTGGTCTCGAGAGTCATGTTTACAAAAGTGAGTTGCATTTGTCCATCACTTGTATTGATCAAATCATTTGCAGTAGCTAAAAATGGACAGCCCAAAATTATGGGAACATGATTACTCGAATGTGGGGAGGGCTCCGTGTCCCAAATGACAAAATCGATCGAGAAGTAAAATGTGTCCACTTGCACTATCACGTCCTCCACAACCCCACGAGGCACTTTTACTGTTCAATCAGCTAACTGTAGCGTGATTCGGGTAGGTTTAAGATCACCTAAATCAAGATGTTTATAGATAGAGTATGGAAGGATGTTCACACTCGCACCTAAATCAAGCAAGGCTTTTTTTACTCTACTTTCGCCTATAACACATGAAATTGTAGGTTCACCAGGATCCTTGAACTTTGGTGGAAGATCATTAAGAAGGACCGAGCTCACATTTTGTGCTAAAAAGGCTTTCTTCTTCACCTTAAGCCATTGTTTAATTGTCAAAAGATCTTTGATGACTTTGGCATATGCTGGAATTTATTGGATAGCATCCAGAAACGTCAAGTTCAACTTCACTTGCTTCAGAACATCTAACACTTCAGTACACGAAGTCCCCTTTTTGGGTGGTGCCAAGCGTTGAGGAAATGGAGCAGCAGTGGGCAGTTTTACTGCAACTTTAGGTTTAACACCCTCATCCTTATCTTCAATATGCAAGGAGGTCTCCTCAGGTTCTGAAGCTTCTTTAGCTTTAGGTTCCTTGGGAGGTGGTGGCGCTAGATCAATTACGCGACCACTACGTAGAGTAGTGATAGCTTGATATTATTCCGGTAAATTCGATGAAGTAGAGCTAACCGTAGTTTGCCCTTGAAGAGGGGGTCTTTGGCCTTGAGATGGGAATTTACCCTTCTCCTGAGTATTCAATGCAGATTGCAACCTAGAGATGCTAGTATGAATTTTTGTAAACATTCGATCACACTTAGCATTGCTCTCCTTCTAAGACTGGATGAATTAATTCAGATTATCCTTAAGAGATCTCCTAGGTGGAGTAACGTAAGGACCAGAAGGTGGTGGCTGCATAGGGTTTGGCATTGGAGGAGCCATTTACTAAAATTGAGGAGGGGTGGTGGCAAATCCACATGTGGATTGGGATCCATCCCACCTTGGGGTTGTCCATATTTTAAACCAGGATGATTCCTCCAAGATCGATTGTATGTATTCCCTTGCGCACATTAAAATTTCCACGAAACACTCCTATCGCCTCTACTTGCTCAGTGTACATTGCCTTGTATGCAGGGATGGAAGGACATCCTTTGGTAGAATGACTATAAGTACAAATGACACACACTTTCTCTTTTCCTTATTGCATGGGTCCAGCTACTTCTCTTAATCAAACTTCAAGCATGTCTCTGAAATTCTTTTCTAATTGGTCAAATTTACGATCTAACAAAGTGTCCTTGTCCAAATGACAAACACCGGACGCAGCAGACGAGTTGGACACTTGTCGATTTCGGTTTTGACAATTGGGATAAGAAACATTCCATGCTTGCGTAGTCTTCGTTACGTATTTCAGATGAGCCTCAGCATCGCTCGAGTCTAACTCCCAAAAAGGTCTTTCGCACGTTATCTGGACAAGTTGTTTAGATGCTAAAGTAAGCCCTTGATGAAAAAATGAAATAAGATGATGTTTTTCGAATCCATGATGGGGACAAGCACTAACTAACTCTTGAAAATGTTCCCAACACTTATCGAAAGCCTCATTCTCATTTTGCCGAAAATCTTGTATTTGAGCTTTGACAGAATTAGTTTTGTGTTGTGGGAAGAACTTGGAGAGAAACTTGGTTTTCATATCTCTCCATGATAAAACAGAATTCAGTGGTAATGACCAAATCCAAGTTTTAGCTTTATCCTTTAAGGAAAAAGGGTAAAGCTTCAACCAGATAACATCTTGTGGGCAAGTTTGGTCACCAAACATCTCACATGCTTCCTCGAACTCTCTAATATGGAGATATGATTTTTCAGAATCCATCCCATGAAATGTAGGAAGAATTTGGATCATCCCATTCCGAAAGTGGAACAGACCGACATTATACAGGAGTAAAATGCAACCAGGGGTAATAGTTCTCTCCAGAAATAAAAGATCTTTCATGGGAAGGTAAGGTATTTCTTCCTCTCCAGCACCAATACCAACACTACCGTGCACAGACATATTGTTTCCAAATGATTCAAAACTTCCACTCGGTGTTTGACTCAAAGTGTGACTTGTGATTGAATTATTCGGCGAAGGAGGTGGAACCCAAAAGTGTGGAGAATCGGTGGTGTGAGAATTTTCAGAATTCACTTCGGCAATAGGATTTTCGTGGACTTGGGTGAGAGGTGGATTTTGCATGTAATCTTATAAGAGATGAGATGAAAAATGATTTTTTTTTTTTTGAAATCACTTTAGGATTAAAATCACTTTCCTTAAAATTACCAATTGATGATCCCCGGCAACGGCGCCATAAACTTGACGCTACTAAGAATTTTTCTCAAAAGTGCGCTCCTTCCCGGCTCAAGTGCAAGCCTGTCGCGTTAGTAGAAATCCGACAAGTCAGGATTGTCTCCACAGGGATCAGAAATTGGCAATTGAGAATTATGTAGGAAAAGTTATTTATCCTTGAAATGGTTTCACAAAAGAAAAGAAAAGATGATGGATGGTTGAAATCTCCAATTGATGAAAATAAACTACGTGCACAAAGAAAACCTAAGAATTGTAAAAAAATCAAATATGAATATGAAAGAAAATAGGGTGGAGTACAATCCCTCAAACCTTAGTAAATTACCATATAAAATACTAGAATTGTAAATTGAAATTCTTGACTACATCCACTCTTTATAGATCCTAAGCATTACATATATGAGGAAACTATCCCTCATCATATGAAATCAAAGGTAAATACAAAGCGGTGGATAGACAATTATACTTGTATAGTCTTCTTAAACATCCCAAGTACCTAGGGCAAGAGAGATTGAAAGATCAACTATGTTTGCATAATTTCCATACATAATTTGGTCAATATTCAATTTACCCTCTATTTTCTACTTGGGTAATTTACCTCGGAATGAGTTCATGTACCCCAACCCTTGAAATTTTAGCAAGACATGGTTTTACTAGAAAATAAATTCATACATGAAATTATGGATCTAACAAACGTTGTAATAAATTTTCAAAATAATTGAGAATTGTATTGAATATAAAGAATAAATAAGAGAATGGAAATTTGATACTTGTATTCAGCAACAGGAAAAAAATGAACTTGAATACATAAAACTTCTTATCCCTCAACCTTAAAAACTAAGGTTTATGAAAAAAAACTAAGAAAACTCTCTAAAATCTGACTATCTATCTCTAATTCGACCCCCCCTAGAATGACATAGGGGTTGGCCTTTTATAGCACCAACTTAGCACGATTTGACAGCTAATATCGATTATATGTACAATATTCTCCATGATATGCACCTCTGGAGCCCCATAATTAATGGCAGGAATTCTAACCGCCGGACCGGTCCGGATCCCATCGGATCGGTTTGATTTTCAGTCACCAGATCGGTTCTTTTTTATTTCCATCGGATCGATACGTCTTCTATCGTATCGGTTCTCTTGACATAGGTTCGGCATCAATCCGGGGTCTACTAGAAATGTGACATTTCGGATCGATCCGAGATACACTGGATCGGTCCGATTTTCTTCATTGTTGACTTTTTCTTTCCATCTTTGACTGGTCATAACTTTTGATCTTGAGCTCCGATTTGACTGTCGTTTCTTTCGATGCTCTTTTGAAATAAGGACCTTCAATTTTCCTTAAGGCTTTGAATTTGAACTCCAGGTGTAAATTTACGCTTTTGCCCTTCGACTTGTCTTCTTTCCTTTTCTTCCTTTCTTCCAATTTCTTTCTTTCTTTTCTTGCACTAAATTCCTGTAAAATCAATAAGAAATACACGAAACTCGGCGTACTTGTTAGAAATAGTCAATGGCAAAGATATGGGATAAAAATGATTCAATTACATTGTTCGAGATATCAAAATCACTAACTTAAGGGGCTAAATTCAGAAGAATTTATGCTTCGTCACATACCTACACACATGAAATAGACAAACAAATACCAAGTGAAGTACAGAGGAGAAATTGAAGCCAGTATATATCCAAATGATACCAAACGATAATAGATACCAATATGAATAATCTATGAAAAAATCATTTGTTAAAAAATTTGAGCAACATATTGATACCAATGTGTGCTACTATTATGAGATACCATTTGTAAACATATGTAAACCAAAAATGCTCAAAACTCCCCTAAATCACATACATCTTTTCCCTTTTTTGTCTCGAATAGACAATCTGGCGAAAAGGTAAACTAATGAAAGTATCTAGAATAAGAATATAAACCAATTTGACTCAAAGTGAAATTGCAAGATAATCATGAAACAACCCGCTAAATATGATCATGTAATGGAAAATCAGTAGATATTAAACCAAGGAATCAAACACAAAATATATCAATGTAATCAGGTGTGATAAATGGACTATATGCAAAAATCCAATATAGAACCAATAAAACCTGCAAATAAACCAGTCAGTCCAAAAACACTTCCAGCAGTACCAAAAATATCCCCAAAATAAACAAGTGGACTGCAAACCAAACAGAAGCAAGATATCAGCCTGTTGTTCGAACGATCCAGGGACATCGCTCAAATAAGTTGAGGACGTCGCTCGAACAAAGTACAGTTATCATTCGCACGAAATGGATATGTCACTTGAACGACTTCTCGCGACCTGCCAAAATTTCCCTGATTCCCAGAAATATTATATAATATTGCCCAGTGAAAAAATTTCCACAAAAAAATTCCAGGAAGGGTCTGACAGAAGCAAATCAGTGTTAAAGCGGTAGGCTTTTAACACTAAACCCAAAAACTCATAAAAACAAATGCAAGTTACATGCTAACGTAGTATCGATGTGCTCAAGCATGGATATGGAATGAGTGGGCGTGAAACTACAACAAATGAGTCACCAATCCAACACATCGAAACGATCAAGAATCTCTAATTGATAGCGATAAATCATCAAACTTTATCATAGCCTTATGACAATTAAAGTGTGAGCTTAATGAAATAAACAAACTACATGCACATAAATCCAGAATTTTGATGATTTTATAAACAATAGCGTCAAATTGCAATGTTTCAACATTAGGATTAGTTGTACAAACCCATTTAAATTTTTAATCCATCCAAACTCCCTCAATAATATCATATTTTCTTTGGAATGAAGTAAACAAATTTGTCCCTTTTCTTAGCATATTGCATTTTCTTTTGGGCTCTTTTAAACGGTGGCTTTCACGACGAGTTAATTTTGATCTCTCGTAGCCCTTTCCCGTGAATTCACTCATCATTTTTCCAATTCAAATCGTCACAGTAAACGGTTCTTACATGCACACTTCTCCTTAAGTCTACTTACGCATAGATGACAGGATTGAGATAAGAACGCCTCACCAAATTCAAATATGCAAGAGAAGTCAAACATCCATATAAACTCATGCATGTGTGAAATGTTGGCATATATACAAAGTCGAATCAAAGTGCATATCAAATTCGAAACAACCCCATATAAACAATGGTTAAGATCATTCTAAGCAACGTTAATAATGACCAAATGTCCTAGCCACGTGGATAATGAAACGATGGGGGGTCCAAGAACACCAATATGCCACATCAAACATGTAAACTCAAAAACAAAAACTAAAAATCTTTTTGGCTTTTCATATTTTGACTCAAATAAAAGAAAAATCTTTTGGGGTTTTCAAAAGTTTTCTCAAAAAATTAAAATATTTTTTTTATTTTTCAATAAGACTCAAACAAATGAAAACTATAATACAAAATTATACACATGTCACTATACTAGCAATGAATATATCATGAAGCAAACTAGTATATGACAAACAGGGAAACACTATCATCCTTTAGATTTAGCATGGGAAGAATCAAGTGCACCCAAACGAGAATCATGAAGTTTAATTCATAAAGCCACTAAATCCGATTTCCAAACCCAAGTGGGTGTAAAACAATGCATGGGGGTTTTGGTAATCGGGGAAACTTTATTCCTAAACTTCTTAGGGGATTGTCTAAGTTCGTAATAATAACGCCTAAGGTGACCTTTCCTACCAAAAAACGTACAAGTTTAGCGGTGATGGGAATGATTACCTTTATATGGACCTTTTCTAGACTTCCTAGTGTTTCTCATGCGTGCGGGGGGGAATGGGAACAACTCTCTCATCAAAACCTATACATCACCTATCTCCCTTTATTTGGATGGTGCCTAGGATCTTATCTAACTTCTCTAACCTAGCCTCCAAATCAAACTTGATTCTAGACGAGTCTCTCAATCTCTCCTCCAACTCATGAATCCTAGACTCGAGCAAATGCCTAGACTCCTCAAACTCTAAAATCTCCTTTTTCAAGGACTCCATCAAACCAGGGAGATTATCTCTCTCTTTATCCATAAACTCGAGTTTCTCCCTAAACTTCTTCTCTCGTTCCCTAAGATCCTCAATCAAACTATCATTATTTTCTATGGCACGCTCATTCAACTTAGCTTGCAATTTTGAGTTAGCCATTTTCACCTTCACCGTTTCGGCATACAACTCATTAAACGCATTTTGCAACTCTTTCACATCTACCTCCTCCTCGTCACTCTCTTCACCCTCACTAACATGGGATACACTCAAAACCTCCTCCAAAGTGTCATGCACATGAGAATCATCGTCACTCACATGACGTGCCATAAACGCAACAAAGTTACGATCAATGGGGGAACTCTCTCCCTCTTCCAAATCACTATCACTTAAGGTGGTTTTATAGACAATGGGTTTCTTGCCCTCTTTCTTAAGTCTAGTAGGACACTCCTTAACTTTTTTGACCGTACCCCTCACACCCAAAACACTTATCCGACTCATCTCTCTTAGGCTTCTCAAACTTATCCTTAGAGGTGGGATTTACTTTGTTGTTCTTGAATTTTTCAAATTTCTTGGCATCTTTCGATTGCTTTTGAAACTTAATAAAAAAAATTAATTTCTTTTCCAACAAAGCAACATCCTCAAAATCAGAATCGGAATTAGAATCTGAAACTTTAATTTCCTCCTTCCAGGTTTTCAAAGCAATACCCTTTTCTTTCTTAGGCACTTGCTTGGAGGTAATCACGTCGATTTCATAGGTTTGTAAGTCACCTACAATCTCTTCTAGTTTTGTCGACTCTAACCTACCCAAGGAGTTTAAAATGGTCACTTTCGCATCAAACCTACTAGGCAATGACCTAAGGATTTTCTTAATGGCACGGTTGTCGAGAATTTTCTCACCTAAGTCAAATGAAGAGTTGACAATATTGGACAACCTAATATAAAACTCATCAAAAGTCTCACTCTCTAACATCCTAATGGTCTCACATAGTGTAGTGAGATTTTGAAGTTTTGACGCCCTAACCGTGATACTGCCCTCGTGAGTGAGTGGCAAAATATCCCAAGCCTTTTTTGATGTTTAACAAGTCGTAATTCTATATTCTTCCAGTGTGACATGTGAAGAAATAACGTGCAGACCCTTAGAATTATATTGTGAAAGTCTATGTTCAGTTTCGGTTCATAACTCGAAAGGCTTTAAACTAGTGACCTCACATACAATAGTGACTGGGGGTGTCCATCCTTTCTCAACTGCTAGCCACACACACTCATCAATTGATTTTAATGCACTTCTCATTCTCATCTTCTAATAAGTATAATTAGTGCCATCAAAAATAGGAGTTTGAGAAATTTCATTGAATCCAAAACTCATCCTTGAAAACACACGGGATCACAAAATAAATAAATTATGTTTTCTAGCTCTGATACCAATTTGAAAAGTGCCCAATATGTGTGTTTCAAATCAAACCAAATTTTATTACCAAAAATTATTCAACTTTTAAGTATGCACCAAACCAAGTTGTGAAAACCCAATTCTTACTTTAAACCAATTTTATCTTGATTAATCCTAAACATGCATCTAGTGATTAAAGAAAGTAAAATAAAGTAAAGAATACTCACAACGCCGGATGTACAAGGAAAAAACTCAAAACGGGAAAATAACCTCGGACCGCCCAAGCCATACAATCACTATAAATGTGGATTACAATTAATAGACATAAACTCACTCAACGACTGGATCCCCATGGGTCTTGATGCTCTTCTGATCTTCAACCACTCCTCTCATAGTGCCCACGCAGAAATTCCATCTTCTGTGATACCTGTCCACAACACTCGACTCCATGAATGTCTCGGTGTCCACCGATTGGCTTTGATTCATCTACGATGTTGAACAAGAAGTCCTTCTCTTTTCTTCACCGCAAAACCCTTATGTTCAATTATAAAACAAACCTTATTTAGTGCAGCAAGATCACTTAAACATATAAGAATGGTATCTCGGATCTTTACAAACTCTAAGGATGTGTTTAATCTTTTTAAACCTTAGAAAACACGTGCAAACAAGTTTCTGGTTCGAATACTATTTTCCACAATGCACACTTACGAAACTCTGATAGAAACACACTTTAAATAACAATTTACTGCTGCCTCAAAAAATGTGTGGCTCGAGTGACAATGCCACGTCATTTGCGTGACATAGGTATCTCGTTCGAGCGATATCCTTATGTCGTTTGAACGAGCGGACGTGTCAGTTTGACCTTTTGACTTTTAGTTCCAAACATTTTTTTTAAAGGAGATCCAAATAAGTCAAACTCTATTTCGAGTATATCAGAATAAAACGTAGTGTAAACCTTTAAAACACTTTTAAAAACATTTTAAAATATTTTTCTTTATAAAAATACGTCCTTATCTTTTATAAAAACAATTTCGAGCACCATTAATTATACGCATTCATACCTGAGTGATCTCGAAATGCAATTAACTTGAAGACGACTAAACTTACACCAATTAAACTTCAGTATGGTTATTTCTTTGCAGCTTTGTCGTAATGTCTTCAATTTCTTCAATACATCATAGACCAAGTGGGATCGTGACAAAATAAAATCTCCCCATGACATATTACAAACACAGCTTTGTTCACAGAATTAAGTCAAAATAATACAGGGACTCAATTGGAAATTTATGTCCTTATAGGTCATGTTGCCCAGGATTCTAGTTATTCCATTTAGCTTTTCAGATATTGTATTGGGTTTATGTTGGTACTTTAATTTTAGTTCGTTGGATTGGTGTTGGATGTTTTAAACTGGGAAGTTTTATCCAGTTACATTTAATCTTGTTATTCATTATTCAGTTGTGTTACGAGACTTCTCTATTATTGTTCAGTAATGTAGTAATGGTTTTAAACTGTTATTAATCAATGAAAATGTTTTAACACTTAACTTAATTAAGTATTGGGTGAGTCATTTTAAAAAGAAAAATGTTTTCTACAGTGATACTGAGAAAGAACCAACTGTATATTCTGTTTAATTTAATAAAGGAGTAGCTACCCGGTATTTAATTAGGTGGGATGTTACATGTGGTATCAAAGCATCAGGTTCTAGAGTCTTTAGGATCTGTGCAGCTTACTTTTGCTTTCTGCATAGCGTCCTTTGATATAGAGCCCTATCATTAGGATTATTGAGAATCATATTTTCCCATTTATGACTTCAGCTATTTATATGGTATTTTAAAATGATTATTTTGATGTATCTCATTTCAGATGCCTCCTCGATGTGCACAAAGATCTCTAGGTGCTACGCAGCTAGCACCACAGCCCGCTCCATCTTAGGGCACTATGAATGCGGCAGAGGTTGCTACCATTATTGCTCAAGCAGTAAATGTTGCCTTGGCAGCTGCCCAACAAGCTCCACCACCAGTACAGGCGGTGCTACCAGCACCAGTGCAAGGATTTCCCACTTCTTGGGAACATGTTAGGGAGGACTTTTAAAAGGCACATCCACCAGAATTCAAAGGGGGTTCCGTCGTCGTAACTGCTAGCCAATGGAAGAAAGATATCTAGCGGCATCTGCGTATGTATGAATGTATGGAGGTTCAGAAAAAAATTATAGCTACGTTCAAGTTGGTTGGTGCAGCTCTTCAGTGGTGGGAGTCAACTACCACAGCGGAGGAGAGGGATACTTTGTCAATTCAGAACTTTTGGGTGCGGTTTGACCGTAAATACTTTCCTTATGCAGTTCAGACTGAGATGCGGAGGAAACTCTTAGACCTCACCTAGAAAGGAAAATCAGTTGCTGAATACGAAGAAGAGTTTACTATTCTTACCAATTTGGTGCCAGGAGAGGTACCTACTGAGGAGAAGAAGATTCAGTTATTCAGGGATGGCCTTACTTGGAGGATTCGCCAGCATCTATTGCGAAATCTTTCCTTACAGACCTAAATGATGTATTGAATTCTTCCTTACTTCACTGCCTGGACCATTGTCTTCATATCAAGGGAAGTAAGAGGGGAACTGAGTCCAATCAGCAGGGTCATACTCGAGGAAATAATGGCATTGGGTCATCTTTAGCTCAGGGATAGTAAAAAAAGGGTGATCAAAATTCAAAGCTAGGGGATTATGTGAAACATTTGAGATCGGGAGGATTTCATTATAGGCAAGGTGGTAATAGGCAAGGCCACCAGGGCCAACAACACAATTATCAAGGCCATCAGGGGCAAGGTAGAGGTGGCAATGGTCAACAGGGTCGTGGCCAATAGAGTCGTAATGAGGGGCAATTTGTAGGTAGATGTTTCACTTATGGCAAAGCTGGTCATAAGAAATAGGATTGTCCAGATAAGATGCCCCAGCAGTAGGGTTCACACCGAGAGGCTCAAAGGCCTATGTTTCCAGCTGCTCTTCCTTCACCAGCCCAAATGCCATCCTTATCGGCCATTCTTGCAGATCCACCACAGCAGGGGCAACCACAGTATGAACATGTGTACAATGTTCAGCAGTCGGCAGTTCAATAGCCACTACTTACGATTGAGGGTATGTTTTCTATCTCTAGAGTTATGGGATGTATTTTATTTGATACGGGAGAATCACATTCTTTCATACCCAATAGTTTTGCTCGGGTCACAGGGTTATTAGACACAGCCAACAGTACTATTACTTATGTAGATTCACCTATGGTTCATGGCACGCCTATTTTCTTTATATTCCGTAGTGTGAGTATAGAGATTGGGAGTTTAATTTTACCAGCTGATATGCGTGTATTAGAGATGTCTGAATACGATGCTATTATTGGGATAGACTGGTTAGTAACTTATAGAGCCACGATCGACTGTTTTGGTAGGAGTATTATATTCGCTATTCTTGGTCAGGAGATGTTCATTTTAGCAATGCCTCGGCCCGAGAGAGGATCATCCATTAATTTATATTACTTAGAGGAGGAGATCTCTACGGGAGTTGTAATTTCCCTTGATTCAATTCCAGTTGTTAGAGAATTCACCGATGTATTTTATGATATACCTGGATTACCGCCTAGTAGGAAAATTGAGTTTGTGATTGATTTAGCACCGGGCACTCGACCTATAGCCCGTGCTCCCTACCGTATGGCTCCTTCAGATATGAGAGAATTTAGGGATCAAATCAAGCAGTTGTTGGGACAGGGTTTCATCCACAGGAGTACCTCACCTTGGGGTGACCCAGTTCTGTTTATAAAGAAGAGGAATGGATCTTTACGACTGTATGTTGATTATCGGGAGCTTAATAAAGTCACGATTCAGAATAAATATCATTTACCTCTCATCAATGACTTGTTTGATCAGTTTAGAGGTGCAACTTACTTCTCAAAGATATACTTGAGATCTGTTTATCACCAATTGAGAATCAAAGAACATGATGAATCAGAGAGTAGGAGGTTTCAACTTATGGATGGTCTTATCCTTATGCGCCCATTTGGAATGATTTTAGATTCGTACCATGAGCATAGGACCTTAGATACGTGTTATCGGTGAGATTGATAGTTTCGACGGTTGAATGGGAACGTAAGTATGTGCGTGACCCATTTGGCTGGGTAGTATGCTCGCCTCGAACATATGTTTGTTATGTTTTTATGATTCGGGAAGACACCAAACCATTTGTCCTTTAGACAATGAGAATTGTAACTGAATATGATAGCAGAGTATGCATGCACCGCAGGTGTGACTGGGAGGTTCTATAATAGTATATATTATAGGGTGAATGAATATATATACTGTAATTCAATCTACTGTGTGATAACGTAGTTGACTATGAATAAAAGAAATTTAATTTAATTAAGTGAAAGAATACTTAATCCTAAGGCTATGGAAAGTCAAATTCATATTAAAGAGAAAAAGAATGTGAATGATTATATTACGTATGGTATGGGACATACGGGACTATTATATGAGATAGAATCATGTTGTGGAAACTAGTTAGAAGGAAACCATAATTAGGAAATTACTCAGATACGTTAGACATGCACTCTATATGATATGTGAGAATATCAAGTGAGAGCCCAAAATCTAACATGTACATAATAAATGCTTTATTGCACTTATTAAACAGTTGCTATTTCAAAATCATTTACAATTGGGCTCTGACCAGTTTCCTTGCATATTCTCTTCTCTACTATATCTATACTAACAGGTGTCGAGCATCAGGGACATGCAGCTTAGGGTTTGGATGTTTGATCATGAGTTGTATTTCATGGAGATGCAGACTTGTTTAGATTCTTCATTTCTTTGATTCCTATGTCTATAGTACTTCTCTTATTTAGGGCATGTTGCCCGGGATTCTAGTTATTCCATTTATCTTTTTAGATATTGTATTAGGTTTATGTTGGTACTTTCATTTTATTTCGTTGGATTGGTGTTGGATTTTTTAAACTGGGAAGTTTTATCCAGTTACATTTAATCTTGTTATTCATTATTCCATTGTGTTATGAGACTTATCTATTATTTTTAAGTATTATGGTAATGGTTTTAAATTGTTATTAATCATGGAAAATGTTTTAATACTTAACTTATTGGGTGAGTTATTTTAAAAAGAAAAATGTTTTCGACGGTGATGCTGAGAAAGAACCAATTGTATATTCTGTTTAATTTAATAAAGGAGTAGTTACACTGTATTTAATTAGGCGGGGTGTTACACATTCCTTTATTGGTTGTGATCCCTTCTCGCCTGAGGTCTAGGAGTCCTTAAACTATTTCCATGCTTGTGTTTCTCCCTATGGGCTTCCCTTTCTAACTTCTTCAAGTGCCATTGGAGTGAAGCATTTTGCTCCTGTTGGTAGTCCGTTCATCTCGTAATCACTTCTCATAATTGTCAATGAGCCTTAAGATTTGTTTAGATCTCTCAAGAGAATTACTATCCATTGACTTCTCCTCCTTAAGACGGTAACGTGAATCATTGGATTGGTTATAATTACCAATCTCAAATTTGAGCCTCTAAGGTGGAGGAGATCACTAATGGCCCTCATGTTCGTCGTAACTATCATAATCCAAGGGGTAACTCTTATGGTCCCCTGGACCATGTTTCTAATGACCCTTGTGGTTATCTAGATTTTGGTGATCTTGGTTGGGTGAGTGGGACATCTTAGAAGATTAGTTGGTGAGCAAGAACTCATATTGTTTCCACATAATGTGCCTGTTATAGGTGGTAATTCCTGCAGGTTATGATATCCAATACACAAAAGACAAATAGGAGTAAATATAATATAAAGTAATGAAATAAAAAAATACAAGATGTACGTGGTTCGATATTGTGCCTAAGTCCACGAGGTCTATGGTTTGCTCTTTATTGCAATAGAGAATTGGTTGATGTAGTTGTAGTTTTGCTCGACGTTAAAATATCACATGCCCTGATAAAGGGGAGATGGTTTACATTTATTGAGAAGTTTAGGAGAGTCTTAAGCTCCGTCAATAGCTAATCTCGAGAAATCAGATATATCCTTTATTATATTTAGTTGTTGCAAGTGATGGACATGAGGAAGTCTTCCGTGACTTAAAATCTTCAGTAATTATGGGTTCACGCGGCGTTAGCGCTCGTGTCGAGCACGTGCTTATGAGACTATGGACCCTAAAATTATCGTGATTCGAAACCCTAAGTTTATGATTTAATCCTAGTTTTATTCTTCACTTTCTATTGCATGATTGGTGGAAGTTATTGGGCTGATTTTTTTTTTTTTTGCGTATATAGATCCTTAACAGGAACCATTAGTTATAAGAAACTTTATCCTAGTTTGTCATGTGACTTTTTATTTAGGACCCTTCACCATTCCACTATGTGCAACTTCATTCTCCGAGATGATGAGGTGGAGCTATTCGGTCCAATAGCTACCATGTGACAAGTTCTCCATCATTTTATAAGTAATCAATATAATTGGGGGTTATTTCATGTATGGTTACAATACAAAATCCACTGGGGAATCACACGGGACACATGCCTAATTGCATATAATTTTTTGTAATCTCGTGAATTAATGTATATAATCTCAATTTTTTCCTTATGGACGTAGGTAAAAAAAGATCGAACAACGTACATCTTTTTGTCATTATCCAGATTCTCTTACCACTAACATAAATCTAAAGTGTTAATTTTCAATCAAACAATAGTTGTGTGAATTTAGAAAAATATTACTATGGCTGGAAATGTATTCTAAGGGGTTGTTTAATTCATTCTAGAGATGATCTATAAATCGGGACATCTTATAGGTCTAAAACATTACGATTCCTTGGGTTGGGCCATGGGTGAAGTTGTTGTTCCTATGAATCTTCTGGTTTTGATGTGGATGACTTGACTTTGACCGAACTTGAGAGGAGACTTAGTCTCTCCGTGCAAAAGCTAGTCCAAGAATACCCCCTATTACATAACCAAAAAATAACAACTATTGTTTGAAATATAAAAATAGACCATGATCAAGAAATATAATGTTGAATAAACTTATAAAAATGTCACTAAAACAGTATGTGCGTAAGGATCTAAGTTCAATTAATTAATTACATAATTAAGATAATTAAATCCTTTTTAACTTGAACTAATTTTAATTTTACCAAAAAATTAATCCGGTCAATTTGAATGCAAGTGATTCAGCGAAAGAGAAAATAAAACAATCACAAACACACAAGGATTTAAACTACAAACCTTGTCGAAAAAAACTACTATCACCCTAACCCAGAAGCAAGTCCATTAATACTAATAAATGTTTACATGAATTAATAAGGACATATACGGCTTACATATATGACAATGCTTCCTCCCATGTGGTCATCATTGCGCTCTTCTCCTCATCCTCTCCTTGTATTAGTGGGTGTTGCTCCAGTCCAGGTTCACGTTTCACAACCTCCAAGGCCCATGTATCCATCAATATCGATTGTATATGATTTTCTCACGTGTAATCCAATATTCTATCTTACTCACAAAAAGCCTTGTGCTTGAATCTTCTTGGAATGTAGAAGATGTATGGGGATCGTAAACATATAGTCTTCCTTAAAAGCATAAAATATGACAAGATATCACACTCTCAAGAAAACTCTCTCAAAACCTTTTAGAGTTTTGCAAAAATTGGGAATTTGAAAGATGTGTTTACAAAGTTACTTATATTTTTCACTAAACGAAGGTGACTAAAACATTTTCTAAGGTCTAAACCCTCGTTCGAACCAAGGCCCCTCGTTCTCTCGACATCCTCTCGTGCGAAGTTTGTATCTTATGAGGGCTCTTGGACGTAAATTCAGGGTCCTCATATAAAACATGATTCTCTCGAGGCCAACCTCATTTGAGAAGTTATCTTGCGAGGTCTTTTATTTTTTTTTAAAAGTGACCTCGAACAAAATTACTTTCATTCGAGGTAATGTCTTTCGAACGAGATCTTATTTTTCTAGGTCCCTTGTAACCAAAAAGCAGTTTAAAAATATTTTCTTCAAGTTTAAAATCAAGTTTTGTCCTGTCAATTCCTTATTTTAAAGATAACAACAAGAAATACAAAACTTGAAAACCCTTACCAAACCTTAAATTGTCTTTCATTTGAAAAGTCGGTTCGGTACGGTAGAGTAGCTCTTGGCACAATGCTTTGTCTTCGTCTTCAATGATGCGCAATTACAACTCAAAAAGACACAATACACTTTAATGCTTTTTATTTCTGGAATTAAGCCAAGACTAAAAACATGAAGAGTGTACATTAGAAAAAGGTTATACTTTTCATAATATTTTATGTATTAGTCTCTCCTGTAGTAAATGAATTAAATATTTTTCCTTTTGCCAATCAAATTATACTATTTTTATAGTTAACATTACTCTTAATGTAGCACCATTAAATTCATTTCTAATCACTAACACAATATTTTCATAGTTTTTTTCTTTAAAGTGATACACTTAAAAACATATTTACGAAAATGTTGCACTTTATAACTTGTTTTCAAAACCCTTTACTTTCTAATCTTGTTGTTTACGATGATATTACATCAAAAATCGTTATCCTGGACAATGAGATTTTAATGTCTCCACATTTCTGTACACATTGTAAAGTCGATATTTTAGACTGTGACATTTCACAAGAATTATTATATGAAATCTCATTATTCAGGACAAATTTTTTATGTACCCTTAGTTTTAAAAATAACATTGAGAGCATAGATTTTTTGGAATTGAGTTTTTTAAGTGCATTTAAAAAACTAAATAAATAAACAAACTCCAATATTTATTAATGCATCAGCATTGGAATCATTACATGAATTTCTTGATGAAATAAGTTACTTATACTTCTCAAAAAAATGAACTTGACTAAAACACATTTTTCAAGGTTCGAGACCCTCATTCGAACCAAGGTCCCTCGTTCAAACGAGGTCACTTTTTCTTGAGGTCCTCTCGTGCGAAGTTTGTATCTTACGAGGGCTTCTAGACATAAATTCAGGGTTCTTATATGAAAGTCGATTCTCTCAAGGGCAACTTTATTTTAGAAGTTATCTTATGAGGTCTTCTATTTTTTTTTTAAAATGACCTCGAACAAAATTACTTTCATTCAAGGGAATCCCGTTCGAACGAGATCCTATTTTTTTAGGTCCCATGTAAAACCAAAAAAATTGTTTAAAAATATTTTCTTCGCGTTTACTATCAAGTTTCTTCCTATCAATTCCTTACTTTAAAGATATCAAAAGGATATACAAAACATGAAAACCCTTACCAAACCTCAAATTGTCTTTCGTTTGAAAAGTCTGTTTGGTACAGTACGATAGCTCTTGGCACAATGCTTTGTATTCTTCTTCAATGATGTGCAATTACAACTCAAAAGGACACAATACACTTTGACATTTTTTGTTTCTGGAATTAAGCCACGCCTAAAAACATTATGAGTGTACATTAGAAAAAGTTTATAGTTTTCGTAATATTTTATGTTTTAGTCTCTCCCATAGTAAATGAATTAAATATTGTTCCTTTTACCAATCAAATTATAATATTTTTACAGTTAATATTACTCGTAATGTAGCACCATTAAATTCATTTCCAATCACCAACACTATTTTCACATTTTTTTTATTTAAAATAATAGAGTTAAAAAAACTATTTACGAAAACGTTGCACTTTATAACTTATTTTAAAAAACATGGACTTTCTAATCTCGTTGTCTACGATGAGATTACATCAAAAATCAATTTTCTGAACAACGAGATTTCAAAGTCTCCACGTTTTTGTACACTTTATAATGTCGATGTTTTAGACTGCGATATTACATAAGAATTGTAGTCGTGAGCAACGAGATTTCATCATGTACTGAAATCTCATTATTCAGGACAATATTTTTTTATGTAACCGTAGTTTAAAAAATAACATTGAGAGCATAGCATTATTAGAATTGAGTTTTTTAAGTGCATTTAGAAAAATAAATAAATAAATAAACTTCAATATTTATTAATCTATATTATACCTCTAATACAATACAATAGTATTAGAGGTGTTAATAAAATTTAATGCATTTATCTTTGCTTCTTCCATCGCTCTCTTTTTACAGGTGTACATATACATTAATATTTCAACGTATCATTCTTCCCCCATGTCTATTTAGTTTTCCATCATATATCTTTTCATATAAGACTTTGAAAAATGTTCAGCTCCCCAACACCTCCATATTCCTCTTTGCTAACCCCAAAAATCACCCCCGTCTCGTTATACTTAACTGTCCACCCATCTCTCTCTCTCCCACATTAACATTCTTCTTCTTTCTCTCCAATGGCGTAAACCATGACAGTAACTTCAAGGTTTATATCGTTTCATTATCCAAATCGAGGAGGTCTATCATTTTATCTATCAAACGTTCCATCTGTTTCCCACCCACAGATTCCAACTGTTCACTTTTCGTATAAATTATGTTCTCTCAAATGGTTCTCATCAAAAGAAACCACCTGCTCACAAACTCGAAGACCCATAACAATCTCCTCTCTCTCTAGAACCCCAACGACCATGTTTCCCTCAAAAGGCTCGAGTTTGTCCCCTACTTCCTCCCCAACGTGACTGGTATATTCGATAGTATTTTGAATTGGCGAGGTCTATGTTGTGGTGTAGTATTGGCTTGGATTGATGGTTGATAATATAGCAGAGATTGGTTTTGGTTTTCTGGATGTTCTTCAAAGCTTCTCTCTCTATGAAAAACGGCTGGATTTGTTTTTGTTCGAAGATTATTTTTTGAGCTGATGGTTTTGTTTAAGCCGAGTAGTGGTTTTGAAAGTCGATCTTGGAAGTGGCTTCACGTGTGATCTGACGAGGTCATTCTAGAACACTCTAGGATCGTTGTGATGCTTGTTTTGGGCTTGATTTGTATGAATTTTTTTTTTTTTTGCAATCTCATCTGTTTGTTGGGCTTTATTTTTTAGATGTATGCCTTTTAGGAAGCCTTGATTCCTTTTGTTGGGTTGTTGTGTGTGTTTTTCTTTTTGGGCATGTGTGCCTTTGGATATATATTGTTTGTTTGTGCCTTTTTTGTTGGGTTGGCCTGTGGGCCTTAGTTGTATTTTCTTGGGGCTTTGCCTCTTTTAATTAAATTCACATTAAGCAGTTGAGTCGTTTGAGACCTCAAGATTGTATATCCTCATTAATCCTTTATGATTTTCAATTGAAAAATCACTTCTCCCCTTTCTTAGTACCTATTTACACAAAACAAACAATATATATCTATCAAATCATAATTAAATTATTTACTGGTCAAATTTTATCATAACTACCTAATTCATTAACGTGTAATTTAAACTCTCACCAATTGCAACATCGAGGGTTGACAATTGGGTTTGCGCAGTTGTGAATCTTTTATGATGCTAGAGTCATTTGAGTACATTTTTGTTTCTTTGGTTGTTATTATTTTGTTATGATTAAGAATAATTTGTTGTAAATAATTTATAGTTATTTAATATTTGGTTGATTATATTGTATCGTAAGAATTAATATCTCGAGGCTTCCTTTGGAACATATCACCGTCACACGTGGATAAAAAAATAGGATATCAATGAACATTGCATCGTATATAAGATTTGTGCTTGGATCAATTTAGACTTATAATGACTTTTATGTGCAGATCATACTCAAAGTAGGCTGAATGTATGTAATTGTAGAGACACATAACTCATATGAATAAATAATTACTCACATTCAATATGAATAAGAGTTTTTTGGCAAAAAACTATCAATATCTATTTATGACATTAAAAATAAAATAATTTAATATCAACAGTAGATGTAATTTTGTATGATACAATGTAATAAATAAAATAATATTTTAATGAAAGATGTATCATGTTTATAAAATGAAAATTATTCAAATTTTTTTACATTATATATATATATATATATATATATATATATATATATTTTATATATGTCACTTGCATATATACAGATAGAGCGAATTACATGGTAATATTTATTAATACATTGGCGTTGGAATCATCACATGAATTTGTTATATTATATGACATACAGTGCCGTATAGACACCTCAACATAGCTTGACGTCAAAACAACTATCCATCGTCATCTTCTGGATGGAGAAGCATAGTCACAACCTGGCTCATGGTGGGTCTTATATCATTTTCCTCCTCTACACATTGTATAGCTACTTTTACCAAAGTTTTCATTTTCCCCATCTCATATTTTCCATCCATTGCGGGGTCCACAATTTCCTCAACCCAGGCACCCTTTTGACTGCCCCCGGCCTTCTCTCTCACCCAACTAACCAACCTTCTCTGCTCCATTTCACCACTCTCACTACTAGTTTGCACAGTACCCATCGGATTCCTTCCTGTTATCATCTCCAACATCACCACCCCATAACTATAAACATCCACTTTGGAGGTAATTGGGAGATTGAACACCCACTCTGGAGCCATATAACCTCTAGTCCCCCTTATCGTCGAAAAAGTTGAGTTCCCAATCGCACCCCTATTTAATAATTTAGACAAACCAAAACCTGCCACCTTTGGCTCATAATTAGACCCCAATAGTATATTATGAGGCTTTATATCACAATGCAATACCCATTCCAAACACTCTTCGTGTAAATAAGCAAGCCCTTTTGCTGTACCCACCGCAATCTCATATCTTCTATTCCAATCAAGTGTTTTCGACTGCAATGCTTCTGCTAAAGACCCTTGTGACATGTACTCATACACTAATAGCCTGTGCTTACCCTCAAAACAATATCCCCATGTCTCTATTAAGTGCATGTGATTAAGCCTACAAATTGTGCTTACTTCAGCTAAAAATTCAGCTTCACCTTGGGTAGCTTGGTTGAGCCGCTTGATCGCCCCCACTCGACTGTCAGACAATACGAATTTATACACAACTCCGCTGCCTCCTCTACCGATTTCTTCTCCGAAATTACTCGACGCAGTTTTGAGCTCCGAGTAGGTGAACCTTTTAAACCCGGTGGCAACATGAAGGTAACTTTGCATGTTTTTACCAGAGTGTTCAATTGTTATAGAAAAGAAACAAGCCATGCAAATGATTTCCAACCCTCCTAATGCCAAGGCTAGACATAGAAGGACTGTTATCGACGCATTTCCTTGTTTCATCTTGTAAGTTCTTCGAAGGTGAATGACTTTTTGGTCAGAGCAATTTAGGGTGGAATTCTGAACCGGATTGTAATTGGATGGCACAAGGTTTATGGGTAATTTTATGTACATGGGATCTTCGAAACCGAGAGAATGGTACCCGTTAAACAACCGAGTCTTAACATAACAATTACAGACACCTGTACCCCTATCAAATTTGTATTGGAACCCTTTGCAATTACAATACTCCGAGCACTTTTTCTCACAACTATCCAAGGTGAAGTTCGAGAAATACCCACTATCATAACCGTAGAATTCGGAATGAGGAATTTGGAGGAAGCCATCTTGGTTACCATTTTTGCATTCTTTGAAAACTGGTTCACACCCATAAGACCAATCTGTATAATTCTTCATCTTATAACCGGGCAAGCACAAACATCTCCTTCCATTCTCATAATGATAAGTGCACAAACTATTAGCCCCACAAATGCCAAATATCCGGCATGGATTAGAAATTGCTTGCCAAGATACGTCCCAAGATTTTGTTCTTATGTTCAGACTATAAAGTCTAATATTACCGTCACAGTCAACGGTTAACCTTCTCAGGGGTCCCACCCCAAAATCAGCCGCCCAAAACTCCAATTGGTCGGATGAGTTGAAATAACCAGCGGAATCAAGTACAGCGACCCTACTGTTATTATAAGTGGACCTATTAGCCTCCCAAGGTTTTAACCAAGGGCCATACCAATAAACACCGGAGAGTTCAAGACCACTGAAAAGAAGACGAAGGACATTATCGTTATCGAAATAAAGTTTGTAAAAACCGGAAGAATAATTTGTTGGGCTTCTTAATGAAATAAGTTGTGTGTCTTTAGTGAATAGCTGATTTGGAAGAAGGGTATCTGTTGGTGAGTTAAAACTTTGCCAGAGAGGTTTTCCACCACGTTGAGGTTGAAGAACAAGGTTACCAGTGTCATTTAGTTGGAGGTGAGTAGGGGATTTTGAATTTGTGTTAGTGGACCAAACTGGGATTTTACCCGCGTCGGTTAAAACAAGATTACCATTTTTGAGAAGGGAAAGTTTTGAGAGTTTGCCGTTAATTGGTTCGTCTCTGTTGGCCATCCAAACTATGGTGAGGTTCCCATCATGTAGTGGTTGGGTGAACCATATTGAGAAACAGAAGGCATTTTGGCCCACACTGTAAAACCCAGCTGAGAAGACTTGATTTTCTGAAATCAAAACGTCTTCGATTTTCTCTACAGAGAGAGATGAGCCTTCGGTTAAACTAGAGAGAGTTGAAGAGCATGGAAATGAGGAAGACAGGAAAAGAGCGAGAATAAGTCTAAAAAATGGTGAACCCATGATGAGGGGCCGTGGGTTTGAGCGGTGGCGGAATCTATACTATTTCGTCGCTGCTCTTATAGGTGAAATGGGTTTACATTTTACACTGGAAACAACGAAAATAGAAAAAGAAAAATGGCTACGTGCCATTATTAGAACGTGTGGCCAAAAACCATTTTGTCATTCAAAATGGGTTATTTATAATTCCACCCTATAAATAGTTCCAAAATACATTTTTTTTCTTCAAAACAAAGCACCTATTATTTATTCTTAACATCATAAAAACACAACACCACATAACTTCTTGTTATATAAAAACTCAAAAATTTATAAACTTCATTTTTTCTATTTCCTCTCTCTCTAACTTCCCTTCCAAACCTCTTTCTCAACTTTACTACCTACTCCCATTTTCTCTCAACCTTACAACCTACTTCCAGCTACCTCAAGCTCAATTTCTAATATGTTACAGCCTACTCCCATTACTATATTGTATTGTCTGAAGGCACACTCATTTCAGGTATGAAACCTTAGCACGACAACCCTAACATGAACCATAATGTGAACATTGGTAATCTATTGCATAAATAAAGAAATAGACAACTCTAGGGTTTTAAAATGCAAAAAAAAAGGTCAAACCCTGAACCTACGATTACTCGTCACCTTAGGTGGGAATCACCTTCGTTGCCCTAGGACCATGCCATTTGTTATCACGGTGAGGAGTGATCGTGTGATTAATTTGATCAACTTCACGGCATCAACCCACCATAAGTATATTTGTTTGGATTTCTCCCAACCGTAGGCAAATAACTTCGGTGTTAGGACACTGTAAGTTTGGTTATTGCGGCTACGTCCAACTATGTGTCTTCGGTTTTTTATTGTATCTCACTGTGGTACCCCTTACGGTTGTATCTCACCATGTGTCTTCTTTATTCGGTTGTATATCACCGTATGTATGCTTTATTTCTTAGTATAAAATGATCCTAAAGTTGTTTCTTTATGCATTAGTATAAATATATAGTTTGATGTTTATTTATTAGTTAGGTCATATGATAAAGCATTAATTTTATGTGCATTTGTTAGTATAAATTAAGCTTGTATTTGAAACAATTTTTATGTAGTTATATTTGACTCTGTTGTTATTGCAATTATAGGTTATATGAATGGGAAAAAGCAAAAATCCTCCTACCGCATCAGCGCAAAAGAGGAGGTTAGTAATAGTAAGGGGAGTTGAATAACCTTCATCGTCTGGTAATAGGGGTAGTAGAGATAGCAAAGGGTGTTATCCTTCGCAACAGTCATTGGATAACATTGTTGACCATCTGGTTGGTGAAATACGAAAGGTTTGGGAAGGGGATGCAATCAATGTGGAGGAGATTCCAAAGGCAGAGGGAGTGATGGTAAAGACAGGGTTGAGAGTGAAGAGGCAAGACGACAAGTAGAATAGAAAGAATGAGAGAAAGAATGAGAGGAACAAGGAGATAAGAATGAGATAAAGAAGAAGAGAAGCCCAGAGATGATACAGACAAGTCTTCCTCTTTGGAAGATGAAATGCAACCATCCACATCTTCTAAAGCACCCGAGAAGAATTATGGAAAAAAACTAAGCCACTTAAGCTCACAAGCACTCGAGGGGTGCACGTCCAATTACCCCGAGTTACTAAAAAAAATTCACAACCATATCGTTATTGTATATGGAACAAAGACGGGGAGAGGAGAGTGATGAAGTACGTGTACCATTTTAAAAAATTTACCGAGTGGGACATAGAGAAGGAAGACCAGCGAGTGATTGAGTTGGTTAAGAACTCGGGTCTGTGGGGTTTGATTAAACACTCGTACTGATAGATCGACTATGTATCGGTGTTGGCGTTTATCAAACGGTGGAAATCGAAGATGAATTCATTCTATATGTCGTTCGGTGAGATGACCATCACCCTTAACGATGTGTACCATCTCCTTCAAATCCCAATAGTTGGTTATCCGATGTATGCTACTGTGTTTAGGAAAGTCAAGGAGAAGGCTACACGAATTCAATGGCTTACCAAATATATTATTTGTACTGAGGAGGGGGTATTAGAATAATGCAAGTCGGTATATGCTGTCTATTTTGATTGGATAATGAATTTGTGAAAGGGGAAGGTGAAGAAGTTAGGGGAGAATGTTACGAAGAAGGAGATTGAGCAAGGGGGTATTGGTTGTTCTTAATCGGGTGCTTGTTGTTCGCTGACAAATCAGGGAACCGAGTCTCGGTTTACTACCTGCAGACATTGTAAAAAGTTGGGAAATGCAATGAATACGCTTGGGGATGGGCATATTGGCACACTTGTATCGGCAGCTTGGGGTTGCATCCCGGGTAGGCGTGCGACAGGTGGCCAGATATCTCCCTCTTTTAGTGGTTATTGAGGTTGTGAATCGGGTATTTCTCGGGATTATTGAGGTTATAAATGGGGTATTTGCAGATTTCTGTTTTTTGATAAAAAAAAGAATGGAAAGTTAAATTCACATTTCAAATGAAAATATAGATCTTAAGCTTCTCCAAGAGAATAGGTGTGTGTGTAAAGAAGTTGTACGCATAACGAAGGTGTATTCGAGGTAGAAAGACCAAAGTGTCCTGGGAGTAAGCTATAATTTATATGAGAAGCTTACTGAAGAGAAAATCACGGCGAAAGAACACTCAAAGAAAGGAAAAAGAATGTTGTAACTGAGAAACATCAAGAATGGGGAAAAATACTATTGGAGTGTCCTGGATTAGTGGTTCTTGATGGAGGCCACACTCCCCGTAATGAGAGGAGTCGTATTTGGAATACTCTATCAAACTCAAAATGAGAAAATACGTCATATTAAGCCTAAGTCTATATATTTTAAAAATAACGTTGTATTCTCAAACCGGAGGTCCCATGATTATCCAATAATTTAAAACCAACAACAAGCCAACAACCAATAATTATTTCGTACTCCTTCTAACATACTATCCAACAAAAAGCCAATAACCGATAACTATTCAACAGCCAAACCAATCAAAACCAATAATTATCCCATACTCCTTCTATCATCTAAAAGATTTAAAAGATAATGCATATCAATTATATAATTTCACTTCATTTTATGAAGACTGCATCAATGAAACTAATCAACAAATGTAAATGTACAGGAACACGTGGAAATTGAGTTGTGTCAATTTGATCCAATCGCAAACTCAAATGTCATTATTCTCAAACCGAGCGTCTTGTGAAAGTAACGAAATATTCGACTCAACATAACATATTATCAAAAGTTAACTTACATAAATCATATTAAACATTCATAAAACTAACTAAACATTCATACATCAAAGTAAAACGCTAATACAATGTCAATATCATAATTGGATACAAATAAGAATGACAAGGATAAAATAATATTTTGATACTCAATCTTTCTCTAAATCAACTAAAAGATCCTTCAAATTATGGTTGTCATCAAGAGTTGAATGTAACTCTTTTGGAGCCTTTAATGCATCCACTTGAGTAGTCTCACCCTTTGGTGCATGCACAACAATAGACCAATTGCCATCGTTTATGGACTTCAAGTAGAATACCTTCTTTACGTTCTAAGAAAAATGAACGAGGCTGTGAATATGATTCCTATAAGTAATAGCTCTAATGAATCATTAACTAGTTAGGTTAGTTTGATATAGGTTTTGAATAATCACTACCCTTCTATTCACCCAGTGCAATTTTAATTTAGGTCAATTTATAATTAGGTCCCTTGTCGACAATTTTTAAACATTTAAGGACAATTTACTATTAACGGACCTAAGTGTTTAAAATTCGTCAAAATTCCTTTAGTGTTTGAAATTTGTTTCCGAGGGACCTAAGAGTACTTTGCTATTTAATTTATTAGTTATTATGTAAGAGGGCGTGAATTCCGTGCATGTTGGATCTCACTGATGTGAAATCCAAATAACAACTCGCCGTATAAGGCCCAAAATTGAACCGTATGATTTGGTTACTTTATTTCCATGCTAAGATTTCAAAATGACAAAACTCAGTATACACACAGAGTACGTACAAATATTATGTTAATAATTATCCCCAAAAAATAATAGCATATCAAACCACACACATATAAAATAGCATATACCATAGATAGTACACGCACACAGAAATACACACACACACACAATATATATATATATATATATATACACAATGTGGGTGTATACCTACTTTTGTATTTATTTTATTTTTTACCCAAATAACTATATATACCTACTTTTCCATTTTTTTTAATTCTTTAAAACACACACACACACACACAATACACACATTTACAATATACACGCATGCATACATAATACACACACACATACATGTATACACACATACATACACACACGTATACACATATACACACATATACATAGAAATACACACATACACACATAAATATACACCCATACACAAAGATTTATATACAAAAAATTAGGGTTTGGAAGATAATGTCATTACCTTTGAGATTGAGATTGATATTGAAATGGGAGATTAACATTGGAAATCGTCGAAATTGCCAAAATCGTCAAAGAGAGGGGAAGTTGAAGGGTTTGTAAATTTTTGAGGGAAATATAAAAATTGATTTGGGGATTTTAGTATAAAGACACTAGTCACAGCCCTGAGCTGTGACCAAATGCCATGACCCCTTTAAAATTTAATACGTCAGCCTAGAAACAAGCACATCATCACGACCCAAAGCCATGACTCCTAAATTGGGATAGTCATGGCCCAAAGTCGTGACCAAGCCAGTGTGTATATTGTTTGGTGGTCACAGACTTAGACTGTGACCATATCTGTAACCATCTTTGAGGCTTTGACAGGAATTTGGTCTCATAATGGTCACGCATATGTCACGGCTATGGTACATAACCTATGGTTGTCACGGACCAAGTCTGTGACCAACTTCAAGAGGATTCATAACCCCATTGGGTCATGGAATTGGTTACAAAAAATTTTGATATGGTCATTGCTTTCGACTGTGACCAGCTGGCCATAGATCTGGGGCGTGACCCCCAGGTCGTGACCATGCGCATGATTTGGTGTAGTAGGCAGTTTATTGATATGAAGATTTATATTGCATATATATTCTCTTTACATATGAAGGCGTGTTTAAGTGTGCATATTTGCAACATGCTACAAAGTTTACAAGTGCGCAAAGCTACTCAGAGTACGTGTATGTCGAGTTTATTCTTTTTTCTTTTAGGGTTAGGGATTGAGTCTTTTAGATAAGATTAATTACCAATAGATTTTTATTTTGTTTTTGTCCCGAAATAGCCAAAGGAGGAGTTTATATGGACAAATTTTGATAGAGTCAATTTTTATGTATTTTGGCTTATTCCCTGTTTGGACAAAATCTTTAAGTCGTATGTTAGGACTTGAGTGTTTCAAGCATGTGATGTGTTTATTTGAAGACATAGAGGCAAAGTTTCAGGGATCAAATTCATCATCCCATGTTTTATGCCACATTTCATTTTCATGTTATGGGGATCTCTCAGGTATGATTGCATATATATTTTGATCCTTAGAACTTAATAATGGATGTTAGTTTTTGTTTATAAAAAGTTTGAGAGACGTTTTTAAAATATTTTAGAAGAAACATATCTTTTGTTTTTAATTCGTTCAAATGACTCCATAGTCTTTGTTCGAACGAGAATGTGTTTTTCGTTCAAACAACCTTCAAACGAACATCGACGAGATTTCTTTATTAGTGGAACAAATTTCATTTGAAGCTCGTTAGATGTTGGTTCGAACGAGATGACTTATTCGTTCAAACAAGTTATACAGTCTCGTTCAAATGAACATTGCCTCGAAAAATGTGTTTTCTGTATAAAGGGGTCTTAGCATTAGTTTCTTGAGGTACTTGACAAAAATCATTTTCCTATACATATCCAAAAGCTCCCAAACCCTAATTTCACCCAAAATCTTTAAGATCCAAGTTTCATAATCATATATGCTTTGAGATCTTGTTTGTGGTCACTAAGAAGTTTATTCTCTTTATCTTGTTGAGAATCGTACACCTGTGGATTCCGTACCTAGTTTTTTGTTTACACATAATGGACTTCGTATTTGTGTTGTTATTGTAAAGAAATGGTGCATCCGTGTTCTAGATCCATAGATAGTTTTTTAGCCTTATCGATTGATATCGAGACTTGTGTGGACTCACATGTTGTGGTAATTGCGCAGATGGACTCCTGCGTGTCATTGTGCGGAGATTTAGGAAAAAAGATCGTCAAGGCTTGTGAGGTTATCGAGTCTGTGTTGTATGTCTACTATATGTCCTTGTAATTCCATACATAGTGAATTTGCATAGTTGGGTCGTTCGGTATTTTTATTGTTGTGAATTTTTCTCGTACATTGACGTGTTGTATTGATTGATCTATTTTATCCTATTATCACCTAGATGAATGCGTTAGGATAAAGATAAAATTGATTAATCTATTTTAAAACAACATTCATTTAAAATTGGTGCAAAGTGTTATTTGCGTATTTTTGTTTAAGTTTAATATTTAATTTTAAAAAATTAAAAATTAACTTTTGTTTTGACCACTCAATCCTAAACACGTCATAGGCTTAAAAGGTCAACACACTCAAGCCCTAATCTACGACTCAAATATTTTTGTCCTAACATAATTTTTCTCGTGCATATGATTGCGAGTATGCTTCCACCCACGCGGTGAATTTCATCCATTCATAAAAGGATAAATCGTAGTTGGCTCAATACGAGGGATTTAGCAGATCTTCTAGAAGAAATAAAAAGGTATTAAAAATGCATGCAATCAAAGGAAATATGATGTAGTTTAACTTTTCATTTTGTGTTTCATGTATAGTGCTTATTCATATTTAATATGACATATATGCTTTCTATACAAATCTATTATGGAAACTAAAGGCCCTTATCATCATGTGGGAGTAGGATAGTCACAAAATTCTCAAGAAAAAATGATCCACCTATGTGCCCGAACATCAATAGGATCACATTAGTCCCAACCAGAGTCATCTCAGTCAACAACATCCCAACCCTCAGATAATATGATTGCACATGTAGGTTTATGTCTACCTATCTAGTAGAGAAACGATCACGTCTTACTTTTTCTCTTTTCCATTCCTCCATTTATTATTATCCTATTAATTGGTAAAAAATCTTGCCAGAATTCTGCCAAAAATTGTGTTATAAATAAATTATGCTACACTGAAATATTGCTTCAAAAATTCTACCAAAAATGATAAATATGCCCAAAAAGCTACTAGAATTGTAAAAATCAGCCAAAAATATTTTACTTTGGTAATGTGACACCCCACCTAATTAAATACCGGATGATCATTCCTTTATTAAATTAAAATCAAGATGAACAGTTGGTTCATTCTTAGCATCACTGTCGAAAAAAAATAACTTTTTCAATTTAAGCACCCTAAATAATTAAGCTAAGTGTCAAAACCATTTTAGACATTACTTTCCAAATTTTATTTTATATATAAACCAACATTTAAAACTTTACGAAATTCATAATTAAAGAATCACACAACAGCTATACTGGAACAAACAATCCAATAATTAAACATCCATCAAAGTAATTCCCACATTAAAACTGAAAAATATCCATCAAAGTAATAAATCCCAACGAGTAAAATACTGGAAATAAATGAATCACAATGTCCGCTAAACAACTGAATAATGGAAAGGGGCGACACATGCCCAACTGAATAAATAGTGCTAGAAGTGGAATCAAGAAATGAGGTCGTCTAAGCAAGAGGCCTGCAACTCCCACCTAAGCTGCAGTGCGTTCCTTCCAAAGGATCCTATGCAAGACGCCCCTGTGACTGGGCACCTGTAATACATACATATATATACAAGAGAGAAAAGAAAATGGAAACGGGTCAGAGCCCGATTGTAGAAATGATTTAAAATTTGTTTAGCAAGTATTTAAAATGTTTACAGGCCAATGAAACAACATATTAGTGCGACACTCCCTTGAGAAATTCTCACCTCTCTTCTAATGTGCACACCTATCGCACTAACCTTCCCAACGGTTTAACTTATCTTATCTTAGGTTACTCGTAAGATTTAAACTGAACAATTCAACTATTTAAGAAGTAAATTTCATTTAATAACAAATCTCTCATTTTAACTTTATTTGTGAATAAAGTTTCCCAGTAATATATTATACTTTCAAAGCACGTATTTCTCAATTGAAATCATTATTTATTTCTTACTTACCATAAACACAGTAGGAAATTCCCAAATTTCAGAATTTAATATATATATTAAACACTCATATAATATATATATTCTAACAGCACCCCACATAAAAACTATGGTGCGTTTACACCTCCCCAAAATATTTTAATAAGGATGTCCAAGGATTATTATTCATTTAAATTTAATTCAACTATTTAACAGGGGAAATATGATTCTACCAGGAGGGGTCGATCGATCGATGGTAGGGGTTCGATCGATCGATGCGTCGATCGATTGACACTCCTGGTTCAATCGATCGATCAAACAGGTACGGCGAAATCTGCAGATTAACAGTTATGGGTTCTATCATCCAACATCAACCAAATCCATATTTTTCAGACCCAAACTCCCAAAAATTCTTACTACAAACATTATAAACCCAAGTTAAACATCTTCTACGTAAAGCATGTGAATTTTCATCAATATCCATGGATTAATAGGCCAAAACTTATATCAATCTCAAGAACCCTAGAAATTTCTTTAACTTTGTTCTAATCAGTCCTTTTCCAGAATTTCTACTTCTAATCCATCATAAATCTGTGGTTAAACCTCTACACATGAAGGGGATTTCCAGATTATCATTCATATCATTACTACATGCAATTTTCCTATCTCCAACATGGGTTTTCTTCTATGAAACTCATCCTAATCATCCCTAGACTAACATGAGTAATGCATTAATGAAATTAAGCAAGATAAATACTTTCCTGGAAATTTAGTCTCTGATTTGAGGAAGAAAAAGGTGTGGTTGTGATCCCCTTCGCGTGATCTATGATTTGGCAGTGACGGCGGTGCAACCGGAGGAGTTCTTGGCCTAGAACCCTTGGAAAGCTCCTCCCCTTCCTCTCCAATGGCGGTCATAAGTTTTAGGTTGTGTTAACCCTAAAAGATAACACATAACATCTGATATAACCCTTGAAAATTCGTGGGTTTATTTACCCATAATTAGGAAATGTCCAAAACGCCCTCCCGGGATACTAATTAGGCCTAAAAACGTTCCGAGACCCAAACTAAACCCTCGGGTGCACTTTTTTTACTATCTCGACCCTTTCGGACACTTTGACGCAATCAAAAAGACCATACGAGCAACTTATAATTTATTCACTTTATATAATAATAATTTAGTCCCAACACGACACAGGCGCGTCCCGACCTAAATTTCCATAATTGCCATTTTATTCACACGTGACAATTTTATAAAATAAATCTCATATATTACTATACTCATCCAGTAACATTCAACAAATTTCCAATAATTACTAACTCTCGTCACACTAGTAAATATTTAAAACAACATTCCGGATTAAAATTAAATTAATTTATCTCAATTAAATTTAATAAATTCCTAAATTTAAAAGCCATAAAAATACGGGGTATTACATACTTCCCCCCTAATAACGGAATTTCGTCCCGAAATTCGAAAAATAAGGCTTACCTGGTAGAACATTTTGGATATCTTTCCTGTACGCAAACTATCTACATAGTAGGGCGTTTAAGCACTATAGCCCCTGCCTCACAGCAAGCTTGATTAACATTCTCATTGGAGACACTTCACATGGTTCTCCCAACTGATAACATTCGCATAGGTCACGCCTATACATTATAAATTTCTATTATCTCACTATTATTGGGAGGCTGCACCTCACTACATGACAACTACTCGGATTTATTCATATACAAAACTCCCATTCTGAGAAAATCATACGAACATTTGACCACTCTTGTTCGCCTAAAACAGTCGTGGAATTCCACCATAGTTATCGAATTATGCTCGATCGATCCAAAATTTTGATTATCCACTCACCTCTAAACATACGGAAGGAGAACGGTCGAGTTTCTTCCACACCAAAACTTTAATAAGCACCTCGTAAGCGACAAACAGGTGCGAGTGCTTCTACAGAGCATTCCTGAAATCATCGTACCAAGATTCCAAAACTTCCTTCCCGTGGCTCCACTAATCTTTAATCACCGTGCGCCTATTCCCTGGATAAGGGTGATACATCCTACTCGAAACGAAACCTTCTCTTCGTTGGTTCCTGAAATCCCATATCAAAGGTGGGATTCATAAATCTCATCCCGATTCAGAAATTAATACTGTGTCGTACCATGTACTGGCGCGATCCTTCCTTTCAAAGGAAGTCTGGGGCATACTAGTTAGTATTATAAACCACCCCAAAGGAATATCAATCACTTCCTTCTCGGGCGACTTAAATCACATGTCCGAATGAATCCTTGATTGTGTTTTGAGGATGGTAACCCATCCAAGAACTTTACCGACCTCTTCCAATTTCAGGAATTGTCGATAAACACAAAATTCTCTGGTTGATTCTCCTCTTCCAACCGAACCTTACCTATGGGCGGTGCATGTAGAGAATACTCACTACGTCCCACTAAACATCGATTTTTCCTTGAAATTCTCACATTAAGTGGCACGTAACACTCCCCTTCCTTCCTTAGTGTATGCTGAAAGTTCCGACCCGTGATCTTTCCTCCACGAAGCGCACTTCTGAATCTTTTACACCATACTAACATCATCACTCTTTGCATACGCAAGTTTTCTCTCACACTTGACTAATAACAACTCTTCTCTAAGTGTCCTTCATAATAATTAAGTTCTACTTTATTCATGGGATACCCCTTCTTAAATGGCTTCCCACAGCCTTCCAATCAAATTAGGGTGTGCTATTCCAATTGCACACTTATGTATGGATTATCGCCCCTCATGTGTCGTTTAATCCACTCTATCACTTCCACTTCGTTATGCTAGTCCCACAAACATACATTCCACACTTCCATTCCCACGTCCCCTCAACTCGGATGAATCGATTATCAGATAACCAAGATGCCCACATTTTTGTAACACCCCGATCGTCCTGGAAGAGCGAAAGGCGTGCTACTCATCTGTAGAACTAACTAAATCCAACAAGATATAAGGAATAGGGAATTCAAATTCCATGACAACAAAAGGGGAACAACAAATTTCTAACTTCTTCAGATAAGTACGATAATGTTCCCCAAATAGGTACAACTACCAAAATAAATCACTAACGCTCTATTCATTGAAATAATTACAAGTCATCTCTTTTGTATAATAAAGTTCTTTCCAGATAATCCATGCTAAAAATCATTCCAACTCTTTATTCACCTTGTGTTCTGAACGCGGTTATGACATTTGGGTACTCTCAATCACCCTAGAAATTGAAATTTTTAAATCCTCCCTATCATCGTTCCACCCCTCAACTCGTGGTGATAACTTTCAATGTTTTCTTACCACAAAATCCGGCTCCAGTGGATTTAAAACAAAATTTAACTTCCAACTTACATACATAATTACTTGATCCCATTTCGATTGGGGTACCGAACTCATGGAATAGTGACTAAATGTCTCCCTATTTCCAACCTTACGCTAAGTTTCTTGTGTGGGATGTCTTGCAAAGAGAAATCCAAACAAGGAAGCCCCGATACACTACTACCTAGCATTATCGGTTATCGAAATCCGTTATGTCCTCCGTCCATAGCATGTACCCCTTTATTCCGTCTCTTGACGAAAAATTTACATTTTCTCCCGTAATTACACTTAACAAAGAACATTTCACCAATTGCACTATCGTTTAGTATTTGATGTTGGTAATTGCATTCTATAACCCTCGAATACTTACAATCGGAATTCTCGAAATACCTTTCCCTAATAATGGGGTATAAATCTTAACTCCCACATCTCTAGAGGATAGATATAACAATGCACTCTTCCTATCACTAAGTCCGGAGTGCTAAACATAATACTAAGTCAAATATTTTCGCTCAACAGTAAACCCGATACATACTGAATCATACTGACAAAGTCTATACATACATTGGCATCAAATATCTCGAGCCCACTATCCCCTCCGAAGTCTCTAGGATAGATAATATAAGTGTGAGTCTGCCCTTCTTGCGGGTAAAGCCTCCCCAGAATAAAAATATGATGCACTAACGCAACCACTCCGATAGACTTGTAATAAATGCCCACTATCGTACTAACCATTTCTATAACATTTTAACAAAGATAATATCATACTTACATATCGCATCACTACAACGAGTAATCTCAATAAAGTACATAACACTGTTAATATACTCATTCATCCTCCGCGGATAGCACTAAAGAAAAAAAAATCTCGCTACACTAGGGGAAAATATCCACATAATAATAATGTTTATAATTATATGCATTAAACTCGTCTCACATGCTAATCTACCAAGGAACAAAATATAGTGACTCGCTCGTGTCACATAAACACGCCTCATCCTCTGAGGATACAACTTATACTTCCACCTTGACAATTGTCTTGACTGCACAAATGGTTTCCGGACGTAACACGTCTACTCAAACCAAAAAAAACTACTTTAATCGTTGTCTTTTACTAGGCACCGTATTCCTGTCCCTTTACTCGCTTCGAAACATATTATCGCGAGCGATCTCACTCGGCACAGAATACCTCAACACATAATTCACTTATTACATGTCCTACTAACCAGGTTAGGATCGTCCTTATCTCGGACTTTAGTAGACTCGATTCCTATTGACTACCCCGATTATTCCCTTAGCCTTTTAGGCCCTCAAGAACATGTCATTGTCTATAATAGTCCCTACTGAATTTACCATCACTTGGTAAGAATTCAACTATCCGAATCATTTAAATGGGTCCCCTGATGTGTATCCACACCCCTTTGGGGTGCTACACCGCCACCGTTGTATTCAGTCTTATTCTCGACTAATTTCTTTAATTCTTTTAGCTTCCCACACAAATAAGCATTATCATCTATATTGACAAAATACGACATTGTTAATCTCTAAATTGGCCATCCATTAGATTTTCCTCTTTGAGTGTTATCAACTATTATCACGAGTTGACCTCCCACTTGGGGTCGTTTCCTCCACTTGTATCTACATCTTCCGATATAAAATTTTCTAACAGTTAAGATTCATATTCACAAATGGACCTCTATCACGTCCTCCTGTGATGAGTTCAGGACAACGTTCCCTTCTAATGCTGAACATCTGACTAAGGAACATACTGTCAACATTGTACCTAAGGTTCTCTTATAGACATAGTACTCTACTTCTAAAATTGGTGATTGACTCCCATCATATAACTTCCTTCCGACAGACAATAAAATTTTCTCTAAATTTTTACTTTCAGTCAACCACACTCCGTCCTATATCTAAACCTTTGGATACTTTACCTTATTTGGTAAACACGTACAATTTTCACGTTTCTAGAATTCCCACTGACAGTTCTCTACACCTTTTGTAATCACGTTGGGTGAGTTTACCCTTGCACCTCATTCGACTATAGCAGCATTTGGAAATGATGGTTGTGCCTTAGTCACCTTTCTAGTCTTGGCTTCTCGTGCCATAATGGAGGTGACCTCGACTACGGTCATCATCCTCGAATATATTTTACAACCTCAATTGAGCCTTGCCTCCTGATATTCGCTTAACGGTCCTCTTCTAACATCCGTCATCGTTCGGAACACGAACACATCCGAACGAACTTAGAATTCACTAATGTATATACGTCATAGCAGGAGAACGAAATCTCATCAAAGAAATCGACAATCCTAAACATAGGGCTCTATATCAAACAAAGCAACACTGAAAGCATAAAATGTCGTATAGATCCTAAGGACACTAGAACCTGATGCTCTGATACCACCTGTGACACCCCGCCTAATTAAATACCGGGCGATCACTCCTTTATTAAATTAAAATCAAGGTGAACAGTTGGTTCATTCTTAACATCACTGTCGAAAAAAATAACTTTACCAATTTAAGCACCCTAAATAATTAAGCTAAGTGTCAAAACCATTTTAGACATTACTTTCCAAATTTTATTTTATATATAAACCAACATTTAAAACTTTACGAAATTCATAATTGAAGAATTTCACAACAGCTATACTGGAACAAACAATCCAATAATTAAACATCCATCAAAGTAATTCCCACATTAAAACTTAAAGGAAAAATATCCATCAAAGTAATAAATCCCAACGAGTAAAATACTGAAAATAAATGAATCACAATGTCCGCAAAACAACTGAATAATGTAAAGGGGCGACACATGCCCAACTGAATAAATAGTGCTAGAAGTGGAATCAAGAAATGAGGTCGTCTAAGCAAGAGGCCTGCAACTCTCACCTAAGCTGCAGCGCGTTCCTTCCAAAGGATCCTATGCAAGACGCCCTATGGTTGGGAACCTGTAATACATACATATATATACAAGAGAGAAAATAAAATGGAAACGGGTCAGAGCCCGATTGTAGAAATGATTTAAAATTTGTTTAGCAAGAATTTAAAATGTTTACAGGCCAATGCAACAACATATTAGTGCGACACTCCCTTGAGAAATTCTCACCTCTCTTCTAACGTGCACACCTATCGCACTAACCTTCCCAACAGTTTAACTTATCTTATCTTAGGTTACTCGTAAGATTTAAACTGAACAATTCAACTTTTTAAGAAGTAAATTTCATTTAATAACAAATCTCTCATTTTAACTTTATTTGTGAATAAAGTTTCCCAGTAATATATTATACTTTCAAAGCACGTATTTCTCAATTGATATCATTATTTATTTCTTACTTACCATAAACACAGTAGGAAATTCCCAAATTTCAGAATTTAATATATATATTAAACACTCATATAATATATATATTTTAACAGCACCCCACATAAAAACTATGGTGCGGGCATTGTGACACCCCGCCTAATTAAATACCGGGCGATCACTCCTTTATTAAATTAAAATCAAGGTGAACAGTTGGTTCATTCTTAGCATCACTGTCGTAAAAATACTTTTCCAATTTAAACACCCTAAATAATTAAGCTAAGTGTCAAAACCATTTAAAACCTTATTCTCATTTTATTAAATCCGGTTATAAAACCTTAAACCATTAACATCTAAAGAGTCACACATTAAGAATAAAAATAGAATTGAACATACACGAATTTAATCATCAATAATAAATCCCAACATTTACAACACTAAAGGAAAACATCCTGACAGTAATAAATCCCGAAATAAAGGTACTGAAAGTAAAAATTTCACTCTCTGACAATACCAACTAAATGATAGAAAGAGGGAGACACATGCCCCTGCTGGATAAAACTGAACTAGGAGTAGAATCAAATGGATGAAGTCGTCTAAACAACAGGCCTGCAACTCCCACCTAAGCTGCAGCACGTTCCGGCCAAAGGATCCTAAGTAAGACGCCCCTGTGGCTGGGCACCTGTAATACATACATATATATACAAGAGAGAAAAGGAAATAGAAACGGGTCAGAGCCGGATAGTGTATATGATTTAAAAATTCGTTTAGCAAGTATTTAAATTGATACAGGCCAATGCAACAACATATTAGTGCGACACTCTCTTGAGAAATTCTCGCCTCTCTTCTAATGTGCACTCCTATCGCACTAAACTTCCCAATGATTTATCTCATCATATATCACACTATCTTTCCCCAATGATTTAACTTATCTTAGGTTATTCGCAGGATTTACAACTGAACAACACAAGTATTTAAACGTAAGATTTCAATTTGTAACCAAAGTTCTCCTTTTAACTTTATTAATCAATAAAGTTTTCTAATGTCATATTATACTTTCTCAAAACAAGTATTTATAATTTGAGTCATCAATCATGTCCTACATATCAAATCACAGTAGGCAGGTCCAGATTTCAGAATTTCATATATATATTAACTACTCGTATAATATATATATCATAACGTCACCCCACATAAAAACTATGGTGCGGGCATACTCTGCTATCCAATCCCCGTATCAATCACACTAAAGGGAATACAAGTTAGGAATCACTCTCGAACTGTACAAATACATACACATACAATATTGAGGCGAAGAATAGATTCCAAGTCCAAGAGGTCAGTATATACCCTCACGTCTCTTAGGACCGTCCGACTATCGATCCGATAGCCCGTACCTAGGATATCTATCTTCTAGGGTACGAGTCAATATCCCCCATAAGGCAACACAGGATAAGATCGTCCCAGCGCGGTAACCTCAGGGATAGCAAGTAGCGCGGGCATGATTTTCACAAGTATATAATATATGCATACACAATCATATAAATATACCACTTTTATTATATCAATTTAGGTTTATCCAATCACCCACATTCACAACATTTATCCTTATTTTCCCATTATTATTCATCAAGTATAATGGTTCGTTTCTAACTTTAATTCGAAGGGTTTTTCCAACTTACTACGTAACACTCATGGACTCTATTCTTCCAAATGTACAATTCAGTAGATATCCATTTATGTTCCAACGTAACTCTCTCTTACGTGTCTCTCCCCTTTAATATATGCTTACATTATCCCTTATGCAAAATATCCCAAAAATATAGATTTCGCCTTACATTAAAGGATTTTGAATTTTATTTTCAAAGATGGGAATTTCAAACGGTTTAGAAATCGGAATTAAAATGGAGTTTTAATTGAATTTTTTTTTTTATTACTTAGAAGAGTCCTCAAAATATAAAACTCTCTAAGAGTCCTGAAAACATAAAACTTTCTAGTAAAAATAATAGTTTTAGAAATCCGACCGTCTGATCAAGCTGAATTTTTGTCAGCAGTCCTGTCTCGCCATTCGCTATAATATACTAAAATTTCAAGCGATTCCAATGGTCCGATCATCCGAAATAATTTGTTTTTAGTGTTTGTATCTGATTAGAACTCTTTTCTTAATCAAACTCTTAATCCTTTACATGACAAAGGGTTTCCAGAATATCATATAGATCATCACTACATGCAATTTCCAATCTCAAATTGGGTTTTTCTTCCATACAATTCATCCTAATCATTCCTAAACCAATATGAAAGATGCATCAACGAAATAAGCAAGATAAACACTTGACTGGGATTTTCAAAAATCTGGTTTGGTGTTAAATTTGGTGTGGTTGCGTTCCCCGTCTTGTGATCTACGCGTTGGCGGTGGCGGCGGTGCAAAGGGTTGAGTTTTGAGCCTTGGAATGCCTTGAGAGCTCTCTCCTCTCCTCTCCTCTCCAATGTCCGTTCTAGTGTTTTGAGTTATCTAATCCTAGGAGATAACCTAAACATCTGATATAACCCCTTTAATTTTCGTGGGTTTAATTACCCAAAAATACAAAATTACTAAAATGCCCTTCCGGGGTACTAATTAGGCCTAAAAATGCCCCGAGACCCAAACTAAGCCCCCGGGTACATTTTTCTGACTATCTCGACCCTTTCGGACGCGTTGGCGCACTCAAAACGACCATACAAACAACCTATAAAATATTCACTTTTATTAATCCACATTTAGTCCCGACACGACACAGGCGCGTCCCGACTTAAATTTCCACAATTGTCATTTTATTCACACGTGATAATATTATAAAAATAAATCTCATATATTACTATACTCATCCAGTAATATGCAACAAATAATATATTCCCAGTAATTACTAACTCTTGTCACGCTAGTAAATATTTAAAACAACATTTCGGATTTAAATTAAATTAATTTATCTCAATTAAAGTTAATAAATACTTAAATTTAAAAGCCATGAAAATACGGGGTATTACAGGCATACTCTGCTATCCAGTCCCCGTATCACTCGTACTAAGGGAAATACAAGTTTGGAATCTCTCTCGAACCGTATTAACACAAACATAACAATATTGAGGCGAAACATAGAGTCCCGGTCTCTAAGAGGTCAGCACATGCCCCCACGTCTCTTAGGCCGTCTGGCTATCGATTTCGATTAGCCTGTACCAAAGGATCTCTATCTTCTAGGGTATGAGTCAATATCCCCCATAAAGGTCCCATCAAGATAAGACTGTCCCAGCGCGGTAACCTCAGAGATAGCAAGTAGCGCGGGCATGATTTTCACACGTATATAGCATATGCATAAACACAGATATATAAATATACTACTATTACCACATCAAATTATGGTACATCTCATCACCCATAATTATGATATATATCCTTATTTCTCGTTATTTAATTATCACTTATAACGGTTCGCCTCTTACTTTAATTTGTGGAATTATCCCAAATTATTAAGTGACACCCGTGGATTCCTATCCTCCCAAGTGTAATATCAGTAGGTACTCATTTATTTTCCAACGTAACTACCTTACTCGTCTCCCCATTTTTATACATAGTTCGATCGTCCCTTATACGTAAACATCTCCAAAAATGTGAATCTCATTCTACATTAAAGGTTTCATATTTTTATTAAGTCCTACTGGTCTTCTACACCTCCCCAAAATATTTTAATAAGGATGTCCAAGGATTATTATTCATTTAAATTTAATTCAACTATTTAAGAGGGGAAATATGAGTCTATCAGGAGGGGTCGATCGATCGATGGCAGGGGTTCGATCGATCGATGCGTCGATCGATCGACACTCCTGGTTCGATCGATCGATCAAACAGGTATGGCAAAATCTGCAGATTAACAGTTACGGGTTCTATCATCCAACATCAACCAAATCCAGATTTTTCACACCCACACTCCCAAAAATTCTTACTACAAACATTATTAACCCAAGTTAAACATCTTCTACGTAAAGCATGCGAATTTTCATCAATATCCATGGATTAATAGGCCAAAACTTATATTAATCTCAAGAACCCTCGAAATTTCTTTAACACTGTTCTAATCAGTCCTTTTCCATAATTTCTACTTCTAATCCATCATAAATCCGTGGTTAAACCTCTACATATGAAGGGGATTTCCAGATTATTATTCATATCATTACTACATGTAATTTTCCTATCTCCAACATGGGTTTTCTTCTATGAAACTCATCTTAATCATCCCTAGACTAACATGAGTGATGCATTAATGAAATTAAGCAAGATAAATACTTGCCTGGAAATTTAGTCTCTGATTTGTGAAAGAAAAAGGTGTGGTTGTGATCCCCTTCGCACGATCTACGATTTGGCAGTGACGGCGGTGCAACCGGAGGAGTTCTTGTCCTAGAACCCTTGGAAAGATCCTCCCCTTCCTCTCCAATGGCCGTCATAAGTTTTAGGTTGTGTTAACCCTAAAAGATAACACATAAAATCTGATATAACCCTTGAAAATTCGTGGGTTTAATTACCCATAATTACGAAAGGTCCAAAACGCTCTCCCGGGGTACTAATTAGGCCTAAAAACGTCCCGAGACCCAAACTAAACCCCCGGGTACACTTTTCTGACCATATCGACCCTTACGGACACTTTGACGCACTCAAAATCACCATACGAGCAACTTATAATTTATTCACTTTATATAATAATAATAATTTAGTCCCGACACGACAGAGGCGCGTCCCGACCTAAATTTTCATAATTGCCATTTTATTCACACGTGACAATTTTGTAAAATAAATCTCATATATTACTATACTCATCCAGTAACATTCAACAAATTTCCAATAATTACTAACTCTCGTCACGCTAGCAAATATTTAAAACAACATTCCGGATTAAAATTAAATTAATTTACCTCAATTAAATTTAATAAATCCCTAAATTCAAAAGCCATAAAAATACGGGGTATTACAGGTAATTATTCATGTCATATTTTCTTTTGGATTTTGAACAAGTAATATTAATGCTACCCTATAATCAACTCAAAGTAGTCTCTCTTCTAGTATGAAACATAGAGGGTTTGCCAAGCCATGAAAATAATGGGATGGTGGTTAAAAATTTATAACCAGGTGTAACCACTAATGTCAACCAATTGAACCCAATGATAAGAATCTTGTGAGTCAATTGGGATACTTCGCTCGACGAGGGCCGTTATTTTTTTAAAATTTGGAAGACTGTTGAAAAATGTTAGAAGGAAAATCCGTTGTATTTTGGAAGAGTGTGAAGGTACATGTCTATTTTCATTCAGTTAATACATTATTCAAATGATTTATTTATAATTTATGTATAATCTTTTTTCTTAGGTCAATACAAATGCCCCAAGAAGATTTAAGACGATTTGTTTTCAAATAATAGTCAATGCTTGGAGTCGCTTCAAGTATTATATGAAAAAATGACTATTATGGGGCGTATGACAACGACAATGACCGACTTGCAAACGCACCTTTGTAAGTTGATCCCCAATACATAGCCTAAGTTAGTGACTCGTTGGGGTAAAGAAGATATGGTGGTATCACATATGTAGAACTACTTTCTATTTATTTATGTTAATTGTTTATATGTATCAAAATTGTAGCATGATTTAACTTATTGCCCAAAACACTGAAAATAGGGCAAACCTTTGTGCCCACCCTAGGATTGGGAGAACGTCAATTCGTCAAGTTGTAGAAAAGGTTAACATCTATATTTGTTAATATTCTTTTATGTTTCTAGTTTGAAGACAATTATGTTGAATTTCATCATCACTACTACTAACATAATATGTCTTTTTTTCCTTATCTTACTTCAAAAATAATAGATGAATAAAAGCCAACTTTCCTACTGACAAGCTTAGTGTGTAAAAAGAGACTTAAAATTTGAAGAACCAGATATATAATACAGAGGATGGAGTGGTTGGTATAGAGGAATTATATCTAAGTATCCATATTCAGTGAATAGTGTAAAACATATTATAGTAAGAGTTTTATGGTGGTTCACACTATTTAAAACTCTTTTCTCTTAATTTTTAGGAAAGTATACAAAGATAGTTGGATGCGATACTAAAAGAGCAACAAAATGACGCTAAAGTTAGAGATCAAATCTTTGAGGATATTATTGGGCGTGACGGGCATGGATGGGCACTATGTATGGGGTTAGTATTCGATCGGCATCTATAAGGCCCGTGAATTCTCACTTTTATGAGAGCAAGAGCGAACAATTGCAAAAAGAGGATTGAGGAGGGAGAGAATCATCATCTTCAAGAGATGGATAAGAGGATTGAGGAGAGACAAAATTGTATCGTCAAGAGATGTATGAGATTAAATAACTCATGTCATAGACCATCAAAAAATTATTCCATATGATGCAAAATGCAGGATCCACAGTACTAAAGGATGAATCGCTGAGTATTTCCAATACGTAGTTGTAAGGAACAGATATTCTCATTTATGATGACTATCCAATTATCTTGCGTGTGTTGAAACTTGGACATAACTCTGGTGGAACTACTTTAATATTGAAACTTACATTTAAAAATACTATTGTATTCAATTGGTGGAAGTGATTAAAATTAGTGGATTATTGATGCCTTGTTGAATATTTTTATAATGACTAAAAACATGTCTTTAAAGGGAAAATACCCAAAACGACCTTTAAATGACCCCGTGAGAGACACGAGCACATTGCACGGGACCAACCTAACTTGTAGGTACTAATCGTGTAGTCACGAGACTCTAGGTTTGATAATATGATGATAATTTATAAATATGCAGACTTGAACTTAAAAACATGTCGGAGAAAATGCAAAATAACCCCTAAACGGCCCTAAAAGACGTACAAACACCTCGCACGAGACCAATGTAAATTATAGGAACTTGTCGTATATTAACGGAACTCCCGATTTGAGAATATGATGATAATTTACAAATATGTAGACTTAGGCTTAAAAACTTGTCGTTAGAGGTATAAAACCAAAAATAACCCCTAAGCGGCTCAGTAAGAAACACGAACACCTTGAACGGGACCAACATAACTCGTAGAAACTAGTGCGTAGCCACGGGACTCCAAGTTTGAGAATATGATGATGATTTTCAAATATCTAAACTTAAGCTTAAAAACATGTGGTTAGAGGTTTAAAACCCAAAACAGCCCCCAAGTGGCCCTGTAAGAGATGAACACCTTGCACGGGATCAACCTAACTCGCAAAAATTGATCGCATAGTCATGGGAGTCCCGGTTTGCGAATATAACAATTTTTTTCAATTATCTAGACTTAGGCTTAAAAATTTGTCTTTATAGGTTTAAAACCCAAAACAGTACCCAAACGACCCTATAAGATACACGAACACCTCATAAGGGACCAACCTAACTCTTAGGAACTGACGTTATAGTCATGGGACTCCCGGTTTGAGAATATGATAATAATTTGTAAATATATAGACTTATGATTAAAAACATTTCGTTAAAAGGGAAAAAATCCAAAACAACCCCCAAACGACCTCGTAAGAGACACAAACACCTCGTACGAGACTAATGAAACTTGTGGGAACTGACCGCGTAGTCATGGGACTCCCGATTTGAGAATATGATGATAATATGTAAATTTTTAGACTTAGTCTTATAAAAAATTCATGAAAGGGAGAAAACACAAAACAACCACCAAACGGTCCCCTAAGAGGCACGAACACCTCGCATGGGACCAATGCAACTCATAGAAACAAACCGTGCAGTCACGGGACATCCAGTTTGAGAATCTTATGAAAATTTGCAAAAATCTATACTTGAACTTAAAAACATGTCTTTATAGGTTTAAAACCTAAAATAACACCCAAATGGCCTCATAAAAGACACGAACACCTCGCACGGGACATACATAACTCGTAAGATCTGATCGTGTAGTCACGGGACTCCCAAATCGAGAATGTGATGATCATTTATAAATATCTAGACTTAGGCTTAAAAACATCTCATTAATAGACGAAACCAAAAATAGCCCCCAAACAGCCCCGTAAGAGATACGAATACCTTGCACGACACCAATGTAACTCATAGAAACTCCCCGTGTAGTCATGTAACTCTCGGTTTAGGAATATGATTTTCAAATATTTATATTTAGGCTTAAAGGATATCCGTTAAAGGAGGAAAATGCAACTCACGCACAAAACGGCCCCGTAAGAGGCACAAACACCTCACACAGGAGAAATGTAACTCGTATGAACAAACCGCGTAGTCACGAGACTCCCAATTTTAGAATATGATGAATATTTGAAAACCTCTAGACTTAGGCTCAAAAACATATTAGATGTTTAAAACCCCAAACAACCCCCAAACGGTCCCATAAGAGACACAAACACCTCGTACAAGACCAACTTAACTCATAGAAATTGAGCGTGTAGTCATGGGACTCTCAGTTTGAGAATATGATGATAATTTGTAAATATTTTGACTTAGTCTATAAAATATCTTCTTAAACGGCATACAAACAAAACATCCACCGAACGGATCCGTAAGAGGAACGAACACCTTTCATGTGACCAACCTAACTCATAAGAACTAACCACGTAATCACTGGACTCTTGGTTTGAGAATATGATGAAAATATCCAAATCTCTAGATTTAGGCTTAAAAACTTGTCGTTGGAGGTTTAAAATACAAAACAACCCCCAAACAGCCCCCTATGAGACACGAACATCTTGCACAGGACCAACGTAACTCATAAGAATAGACTGCATAGTCACGGGAATCCCAACTTGAGAATATGATGATAATTTATAAATATCTAGATTTGGGATTAAAAATATGTCATTAAAAGAAGAAAATCCAAAATGTCCCCGTAAGAGATACGAACACCTCGCACATGACCAATTTAATTCGTAGGAACTGACCGCATAGTCATGGGACTCCCGGTTTGAGAATATAACGATAATTTACAAATATCTAGACTTAGGCTTACAAACATGTTGTTTGTAAGGACAAATTTCTAATCATGTCATTTTTTTTGTAATTGTCTTAATTCTGGACAAAACACTTGAGTCATAGGTTAGGCTTTATATTGTCCATCTCATGAGCCTATAACATGTTGGATGAAGATATAATGGTTAAGCTTCAATGTTGCATATGCATCGTGTTGTGTTTTATACCAAGTTTGTCTTCACATTTATCGAGGATATCGTAAGGTATGGATGCATTTAGAATGTGGTCCTTGGATGTATTTTTGGGTGTTTATTTTTAAATAAAATCGTTTGGAACTTTTTTTTTAGAGAAAATAATTTTTTTGATTCAATTCGTTAGAACGAACTCTGATCTCGTTAGAAAAAAAATCATCTTTCATTCGAATAAGTTTGAGGTAAGATTTGAAACATCGTTGAAACGCACATCTAATAAACATCAAATGAACATTCTCTTTTTAACAGAGAAATCTCATTAGAAGTTCGTTAAAATGAGAAAGCCAGTTCGTTTGAACAAATATGATATTCACTAGAACTAAATGAGCTTTTCGTTCGAACTAACAATGTGTTTTTGTTCGAATAACTTCACCGTCTCCAAATTTAGTATTTCTTATTTAAGGCATCTTGGACTCAATTTTTTTCAGAACTTTTGGCAAAAATAATATTCCTACATGTTTACCAAAGTTCCAAAACCCTAGTTTCACCCATTGAGTTTAAAGATCAATGTTTCCTTATTCATATGCTTTGAGATCTTTGTGTTGGGCACAAAAGTTTATTTCTCATCATCTAGAGTTGAGAACTTATTTCGTGCAGTGGACTCCACATTGGTTTGTTGTGTTGTAGTGAAGAAGTGATGTTTCGTATTTTGATTTTATAGACGGTTGATGAGCCTCGTTAGTGGACACCAAGGTGCATGTGGATTTTCATGATGTGGCAACTTGCATGGGTGGACTCGTACGTTTCACTATGAAGGATAGGTTGAAGATAGATGAGCATCATGGCGTGGGATAAAGACGAGTCGTTGAGTAAGTCTATTATCTAGTCTTTGTAAAACATTGTCATAGTGATATGTATGGCTAGGCCGTCTGAGGTTTTTCCCATTATGATTTTCCTCGTACATCGGCGTGCTAAGTGTGTTTTAATTATTTTATCTTCTTATAGCTTATATATATGTTTTCGGTTAAAAAGATAAAATTAGTTCAATCAATTTTTCACAACAAAGGTTTAAAATTAATGCACTAGTTTTGGTTGGGTTAATCTATTTAAATTTTTGTTCTTTAAAATTAAAAAATATAAAAATCGAATTTTTCTTTGTGACCATCCCTACCTAAGCATCGTAGTGTACCTTCTCAAATTGGTATCAGAGAGGGAACACTAAGTTATCGTGTAGATCCTTATTTCTTATTGTTTAAGGTGGTCTGTTTGTCTGTCTTTCGTGGTTGTTTTGTTTATTTTATCTCGATGAGTCACCAAAGTGATAAGTATTCTGATGCCTTTATTATTGGCGATGACTTTGATATGCGAGATGACTTTAATAAGCATATTAACCGTGTTAAAACATTATCTCTTGTGAACTTGAATTTCATAAAAAGAATTAAAATTCTTGAAAAAGAAAATTTTCGTTTTAAAGCTGCAATTGAATTTTTGCAAACTGTTCAAACTTAAAAGATATTTCCTACATGAGAAGCTCATGGACATGAATCTTGATTTTAAAATTTTAGAAGTGTCTAAAAATGAAAGTGAGGATAGCGTCCAGGTTTTACAGAAAGAAATAAAATACTCTAAAATTTCTAGGGTTAATGAACGTGCCATTGAGGATAGTGTTAAATTAATTAATGATTTGAGGACATGCAAGAAGACTCTTAGGGATAAGTTCGCTTGGATTGAGGGGGAGCGAGACAACCTACTAGGAATAATTAAAAATTTGTAGAAAAGTCCCTAACATTTGAGGAGTCTAATTATTTGCTTAAGTCTGGAAATTTAAAATTAAAAGATGATCTGAGAGACTCAAGTAGTGTTCATAGTGTTGGTATTGGGCTTCATGATTCTAATTCTTTTGTTGCTAAAGCCAAAACCAGTGTTTGTATTAGAGTGTCAACCGTTGCTCAGGATGTTAGAAAAGGTCAACCCAAAGGTCCTATTCCTCGTTGTGTCAACGCGTGCACACACTGCGGTAGGAAAGGTCACCTTAGGCATTTTTACTATGATCTTAGAAAAGACCCTAGGAAATTGATGTCTAGTGTCCCCTTGGTTCCCAAAACTCTCCGCATTAAGTTTTCATCTATTTGGGTTAGAAAATCGATTTTGGAGGCGCTAAATGTTAGACTGGTTGATTCTCCCATGTTTTCACATGACTCTTTTCATGTCATATCTTATGGGTGATTGCTTGTATATTTTTATACACTAGCTTTCGTACTTCATGATATATATGCTTGCTAGTTGTATATTATTTTAGTATTTTGTATTTTTATTTTTCATTTATTGAGTCATATTAAAAAATACAAAAAGATTTTGTTTGTCTTTTGAGTTAGTTGCTTCAAATTGGTATTTTTTTGAAACTTTTTAGAAAAACTCAAAAAATATTTTTGGTTTTTGTGTATTTTAGGTTTACACATTTTGTGTGGAATATTGATGTGTTTCCAAATCATTATGTGCTTTCCATGTGACTAAGAAATTTGGTTATGATTGTTAATCCTTAGATTGTTCTTAATCATTCTTGCATGAAGTTATTTTAACTTTGATTTTATTTATGGATTTAACTTCGTATATGCCTTCGTGTACACATGCACGAGCTCTTTTTGAACTTTAACATCATGTGTATAATTGAACATTTATGATATGTTCTCCCATACATCTTGTCATATACATATTTTGTAACTATTGATGATTTGTGCATGTAAGAACCGTTGCCCATGAGATTATTTGTTTCGTATTGAAAATATGAGGGTGTATGGGAAAGGGATATAAAAGAAACAAATCTTCTTTACGGGAAAGCCACAATTGGCAAGAGTCTAATAGAAAATATTCAGAGGCAATAAAAAAAATAAAAATTATCAAGGAAAATATGTTTTGTTTATTTGATTTCAAAAAATGATAGCCTGAAAAGAATTATGTGAAAAGAAAATGTGATATATGTTTATCTTTTGAGGGTGTTATAGTTGAAGATCAATGGGTTTGCACAATGAATACTAGTTATGCTTATCATGTCATGGCGCTATTGGTTTTTAGAATCATCAATATTTTAGGCTTGTGTACATTGTGCTTGTTTGTTCATAGATTTCACTTTATCTTGTCACTAGAGGCTAAATCTTAATTTGATAAAGTTTTACGGTCAAATAGAGCTCCTTGAATGCATTTGAGTGTTTGGGTCATAATTCATTTGTATCTAGTTCACATCCATTCATTTCATCTCACATGTTTAGACATATCGATATCATGCTAGTGTAAAGCTTATGTGTTTTGTGTTTTGTGTTATGTTTTGTGGTTGTTTATACCTATATATTTGTGTCAGGTTATCATTGGTATATTTTGCAACTTTATATATATGATTTTGTTTTGTTTTAGTCTTTCCAGATTGCATTTAATCCATGTTTGCCATATGCTTTATCTTTGGATTATATTTGGCATGCTATACGATCCTATTGATACCTATTATTGTGTGCATTGAAATTTCAAGTTTTGAATTCATTTCATACTTCCTTGTTCATTTGTATCGATATCTTTTTTCATCAATATTGATATTTTTTTATCATTGTTTGAATTATTTGGGCTTCAATTTCCATGTGTGTTCAATGCACTTTAGACCTTTGCATGATTTTATCCCCTCTTCCTTGTGTCTAAAGGACATATATTAAGGGGGAGTGATACGATGCAAATATTGCGTATTTCACCCATTAACCTACGCGTTATTAGCCCCTAGAGTATCTTAATCCCTATATTTATGCTCGTTAACCAAACAACCTCGAATTCGTATAGATATATGTTTTGTCGGGGTTAATTAAGCGTTTATAGGTATTTGGATGTTTAGTATGAAGTTCGGACACATTCCGGTGAAGTTTCTCACAATTCCACACGTTCAAGGGAAATTTAGTCATTCCATAATTTGGGCATCTGGCCCAATGTCTTCATGAAAGTTGTATCCCTTTGTGGAGGCTTTGCGTAGCTATGAGTGGTGCGCGAATCCAATCCCTAACGAAAAAGTTACAAGACTTTTCGCGGAAGAGAATCATAATCCAACCAAAGTAGGGGAGGAAAAGAAGTAGCAGTGGGTTGATTCCTGATGGATCGATCGATCAACTAAAAGGGTCTATCGATCGACTCCTCATTTTTTTCTCTTCAAACCAAAGAAGTGGGCTGAGACCTGACAGATCGATCGATCGACCAAGGGGGTCGATCATCGATCCCCTGTTTTTGCCCGATATTTTCCTTCTTCTTTTCTTTTTCTTTTATTTTTCTAGTTTCTTTTCCAACTTACTATATAAGAGAGACTTTGTTCTCTTTTGTAAATATCTTACGTTTTACATTAGTTTTAGGGTTTGTAAGGAGATTTGGCCCTTCTCCATTTTCCTTTGGTGTTTCCCATTTTTATGTATGTAAGCTTTATTTCCATTGTCTTCTTCTTCATTTCATTGATTTCTTTACTTTCTTGTCATTTAATTTCTTACCTAGATAATATTTATTGTGTTTATTTATTGCTTTCCTAGTTGTTAATTAGTTTAATTTATGTATTGCCCTTAGATAAATAGGGTCGGGGTTATGTTCTGCCATTAATGGGTTTGAGCTCCGAAAACTATTTTTTGTGTAAAATTGTGTTTAATTGAAATCGCGCGTATTAAAGTCGTATTATGCGTTTAACTTTCTTTGTCACGCTACGTTAGTGTTTATAGCGATAATCCGAATTTAATCTGAGTGTGACCATTTTCAGTTAAATGTTTAATCTCGCAACTTTGGGTTAAATTCCTTATTGTGTGATGTTTATTCCTAATTCATTATGCTCGATTAAATTGCTTTCGAGCCTTAACTCTAATTAGTAGTTATTTTGATTCATTTGGTGGAGTGCGATCCTGATCCTCGCTTTACTTTTGTGTAGCGTAACTTATTCTTTTCTTTTGTCACCACAACCAACCATCACCTTTTATTTTATTTATTTTACACTTTTATTCCTGAAGTACTAAAAGAATTAAAATCTAAGATTCAATAACTCCCTGTGGATTTCTAACGATTCCCGACTTACCGCTATGCTTGCTTATCAAGTGTAGTTGTAGTTTAAGTACTTTGCATTGAGTCGTCGAACCGATAACAACAATTTGTGTGTTACGCGACGCACGGTTCGCGCTCTACCAAAATGGCATCGTTTCCGGGGAGTGTGTTTTAGACTGCAGTTGTTTTATTATTCCGTAGTATTTTTTTCCTTTTATATTTGTATTCTTTATTTTCTCCTTTCTTTTTTACTTGTACTAGATTATTTCTAGAAATTGAAATTTTGGTGCTTGTTGTTTTTATTGAATTAGATTATTTCGAAATGTCTCACCATAACTCTTTAGATAAATTTAATTGTATAGATATATTACGTATTGCGTATTTGCATGTAAATGATAAGACGCAAATATTGCGTAAATGGGAGGGGGAGAGCACATGCAAATGATATGATGCAAATATTGCGTATTTCACTCGTTAACCTACGCGTTGTTATCCCCCTCAGGTATCTTAATCCCCATATTTATGCTCTTTAACCAGTCAACCTCGGATTTGTATAGATATATGTTTTTCATGGATTAATTTAGCATTTGTAGGTATGTGGATGCTTAGTATGAAGTTCAGACGCATTCCGGTGAAGTTTCGTACAATTTCGTACGTTCAAGGGCAATTTAATCATTCCACAATTTGGGCATCTGGCCTAATGTCTTCATGGAAGTTGTATCCCTCTGTGCAAGCTTCGCGTGGCAATGAACAGTGCATGAATCTGATCCCTAACCAAGATGTTACGAGAGTTTTCGCGAAAGAGAATCACAATCCAACCATGTAAATGGGAGGGGGGAGACTTACACATTGCTAGTCCCTAGCAATGAAACAGGATACAACAAGAACTACAAGTAAACCAAAAGCAGGATACAAGAACAAAAACGTAATAGAAATGGATTAGGCCACTTTCGCGGGCGAACGATTGCATTTAGCGTATGTAATAAGTCGTTAAACCCCTAGGTTACCCTAGTGGATGTGTGGTGTCTCGTGAGGATTTTCAGGGATGAAACCCACAAACATAATATGGTTTCCTCAAAATATGCCCAACCCAACATGTGACAAACTCAACAACAACGAAAAAGATTTCAAGCGCGCTATATAGCAAAGTGAACGAATTCACACATAAGTCCATTGTTATTAGCAGGTTAAATGCACCTCATAGAATTGAAACATTAAAAGTGGGGGGGGGGGGGGGGGGGAGAGCACACGCATAATATGATTTGGCCAAAACTTAAATAATTCAGGTAAACATAAAAACATGCATATATTCAATCCTCACGGGCATTACACTCATTAAATGAATTCACTCAAAACAGGGAGGTAACACACGGAACAAGTGGGCATAAAGAATAAATGTAAGTGGAAACTAGGTCGCACGCATGTCACAAATGAAGAATGGTATATAGGAAATGGAAAAATTTAGTCTCAATGAAAGATACCACTCATTAAAGGAGGCGAAATGTATTTTCATAGATTATCAGAACTATTATGACTTTTAAATTAAATTCACCCTAAGATCACATGGGACTTGAATAGGGTTGTAATGTAGGTTAGGCTACGGTACGAAACGAAAGGTATATGTACGGATTTAAAGTGTTCGAAATGAAAAGTCAGGATAATGGAAACATGCGGGAAATATCAAAAATTGGAAAGCAAGTTTCATAATCAAGCATTAGATATAACAATAGGAGAGTAACAAGGATTATTGAACTATATACACAATATATACAACTTTCTCTTTCTTTTCTTTTCTTCTTTTTCTCATGTTTTCTTTTGTTTTGTTTTGTTTTGTTTTGTTTTTCACTTCTCGTTTTCTTTTCTTTTTCACTACTCTTTTTATTCTTCACTTTTCTTACTCTCGTATGCTTAAATTGCAACCACAAAACATGAACATCATTCAATCCCAAGCAATATTACAAACAATGCTATGGAAGGTTATATGTATGGCTTAAAACTCCAATGTGGAGTTAGTTATGGGATTTTGGGTAATGAAACGAAAGGCTAATATTTAGGCTCAAAGGGGTTGACTAGAGAAAACATATCAGGTGAGGTTAAGGCTAATATGGGCGATATAACAAAGATTGCCTATGATCATTTCATAAAGTTTACGCAAATCTCGAGTCAAAACAATTTTAAAAATCATGCTCAAGTAACACATTTCAAGATATAAACTCAATTAATGAACGATCAATGAAAGAATAGAGAGATTACCGACGAATTCCATGTTTTCAATGAGGAAAGAATAGTGTATACACTCACAAATGATGAAAAGTACAAAGCTTACTCGATGTAAGTATATACAATGCAACAAAAGATTACTGAGTTATAAAAATCATAAACCAAAATAATGGAACAAGAAAAGCGCATGTGCTCAAGGGATAAAGTTTAATTCATGAAGTTATTCACAATATCAATGATTTGAGGACTTAAGTCTAATCATTTCTAAAATCGAGAACATGCATTGTTGAGTTGTCTAATGGATCAGGCAATTATTAAAATTTATCATTGGAAACAAAGGCAAAATGCCTAACAAAATAGGAAAAAGAAAGAAAATATTTATGAAAATTTTCGTTTTTTTACAAAAAGGCATACTTAGTAACTAACAATTAAGCAAATCAATGGACTAAATATGAAATGGATAGAATATCCTACAGTTAAATGTATCTATACAATACGCAATATTTGCATGTGCTCTCACCCCTCCCACTCACCCCACCCCTAACTTAGACATTGCTATTCCCTAGCAATGAAACAGGATACAACAAGAACTACAAGTAAACCAAAACTAAGATAAAAGAATAAAAATGGGATAGAAAAGGGTAAGGCCACTTTTGCGGGCGAACGATTTCATTTAGCGTATGCAATAAGTCGTTAAACTCCTAGGTTACCCTAGTGAACGAATGGTGTCTCGTGAGGGTTTTCAGGGATGAAACCCACAAACATCATATGGTTTCCTCAAAATATGCCCAACCCAATATGCGATAAACTCAACAACAACGAAAAATATTTCAAACGCGTTATATAGCAAAGTGAACGATTTCACACAAAAGTCCGTTGTTATTAATAGGTTTAATGCACCTCATAGAATTGAAACTTTAAAAGTGGGAGGGGGAGAGCACACGCATAATGTGATTTGGACAAAACTTAAATAATTCGGGTAAACATAAAAACATACATATATTCAATCCTCACGGGCATTACACTCATCAAATGAATTCACTCGAAACAGGGAGGTAACACACGGAACATGTGGGCATAAAGAATAAATGTAAGTGGAAACTAGGTCGCACGCATGTCACAAATGAAGAACGCTAAATAGGAAATGGAAAACTTATAGTCTCAATGAAATATTCCACTCATTAAAGGAGGCGAAATGTATTTTCATAGATTATCAGAACTATTATGACTTTTAAATTAAATGCACCCTAAGATCACATAGGACTTGTATAGGGTTGTAATGTAGGTTAGGCTAGGGTACAAAATGCAAGGTATATGTACGGATTCAAAGTGTTCGGAATGAAAAATCAGGATAATGGAAACATGCGGGCAATATCAAAAATTGGAAAGCAAGTTCCATAATCAAGCATTAGATATAACAATAGGAGAGTAACAAGGATTATTGAACTATATACACAATATATACAACTTTCTCTTTCTTTTCTTTTCTTCTTTTTCTCAGGTTTTCTTTTGTTTTGTTTTTCACTTCTCGTTTTCTTTTCTTTTTCACTAATACTTTTCTCACTCTCATATGCTTAAATTGCAACCACAAAACATGAACATCATTCAATCCCAAGCAACATTACAAACAAAGGTATGGAAGGTTATATATATGGCTTAAAACTCCGATGTGGAGTTAATTATGGGATTTTGGGTAATGAAACGAAAGGCTAATATTTAGGCTCAAAAGGTTTGACTAGGGAAAACATATCAGGTGAGGTTAAGGCTAATATGGGCGATATAACAAAGATTGCCTATGATCATTTCATAAAGTTTACGCAAATCTCGAGTCAAAACAATTTTAAAAATCATGCTCAAGTAACACATTTCAAGATATAAACTCAATTAATGAACGATCAATGAAAGAATAGAGAGATTACCGACGAATTCCATGTTTTCAATGAGGAAAGAATAGTGTATACACTCACAAATGATGAAAAGTACAAAGCTTACTCGATGTAAGTATATTCAATGCAACAAAAGATTACTGATTTATAAAAATCTTAAACCAAATCAATGGATCAAGAAAATCGCATGTGCTTAAGGGATCAAGTTTAATTCATAAAGTTATTCACAATATCAATGATTTGAGGACTTAAGTCTAGTAACTTCTAAAATCGATAACATGAATTATTGAGTTGTCTAATGGATCGGGAAATTATTAAAATTTATTATCAAAAATAAAGTCAAAATGCCTAATGAAAGAGAAAAAAGAAAGAAAATATTTTTGAAAATTTTCAATTTTTTTCCAAAAGTCATACTTAGTAACTAACAAGTAAGCAAATCAACGGACTACACATAAAATGGATAGAATATCCTACACCCCCCAAGTTAAATGTTGCATTGTCCTCAATGCGTATTAAGAACACAACACAAAGATAGGAGAAGAATGATATTACCCAAAATTGGAGCGATCTCCATATGCACGAGTCCAATGAAATCTACAATATAAGTTAGTACCGAGCATAGAAAAAACAAATAACAAAAAAGTAATTAATTACACTAAACTAAATGAAAAGGAAAGAAAAAAAAAGAAAGAAAGAAAACTAAAAAGCTAACTATTTACAACCTACTATTTAGGTCTCACACTAACTATATAATAGAAGTCTAAATAGTTGAGGATCCACCCAAACAACAATTTGATTTTGGAAGATCAACGGTGGACCCTCCCATGCAAGCATGCCTCCCGAAAAATATAAATTTCGTTTGAACAACGTAAGGCATGTGTAAGGCGTAAGAAATGAACCATCATCAATTAAAAGTTTGAGAGGGATGATGGGGGGTTTGGATTTTAATGGAGACAAGACTATATTAATCTCGAGAAAATTAAAATCACATCCCCAAGGGTCCTCAATAGGAAGGGGAGGTGGGTCAAGTGCAAATGAATAGCCCATGAGATGAACCATCTCAAAATAATATTCGCATTCAATAATCGGGTCAAAGTCCTCAAGACTTTCAAACGCTTCTTGTGATAAATTTAATGGTTCTCTAGTAGTGAGGGATAAAGGAAGTGAAGGACAATCGATAGTGCTTGGATCACTCTCAATTGTTTCTTCCTCAAAAAGGGGTGTAGGTAAAACGTAAGTTTCAACCTCAACCGAGATTTTTGAAGAAGAAATGATCTCATCGAGTTGGACATTTTTCTTTGTCCAAGCATCATAATCCGCAACCCCATCCTTCTATGCCTTATTCCTACCATGCGAAGTTTCCCCCAAAGGCGATAGGGGATTGGAAAATTCTTGACTTTCACATGCAAGACGCTCATACTCAAGAATTTGTAGGCATTCACGTATAGTATAGGGAGTATAACCTTGGCAACTATTAGCATGACAATTAAATTTATCTAAAGAGTTATGGTGATACATTTCGAAATAAGCTAATTCAACAAAAAAACAAGCGCTAAAATTTCTATTTTTTGAAATAATCTAGTACAAGTCAAAAAGAAAGGAGAAAATAAAGAATACAAGTACAAAAGAAAAAAATACTACGAAATAATAAAACAACTATAATAAAAAAAACACTCCCATGCAAGGTGCCATTTTGATGCGGAGGGGAAACCGAGTGTTCGTGTAGGGGCATTGTCGTTGATTTCGGCTCCCACTCTACATGCAAAAAAACCTAAACTACAACTACACTTGACGAGCAAGCACGCGGTAAGTCGGGCATCGTAAGAAATCGACAAGGAGTGATTGAATTTCATATTTTAATTGTTTTAGTACTGCAGGAATAAAAGTGTAAAATAAATAAAATAAAAGGTGATAGTTGGTTGCGGTGACAAAAGAAAAGAATAAGTTACGCTACACAAAAGTAAAGCGAGGATCGGGATCACATTCCACCACACAAATCGAAACAACTACTAATTAGAGTTAAAGTTCGAAAGCAATTTAATCGAGCATAATCAATTAAGCATAAACATCACACAATAAGAAATTTAACCCAAAGTTGTGAGATTAAAAATTTAACTGAAACTCGTCACACTCGGAGTAAATTCGAATTATCGCTATAAACACAAATGTTGCGTGACAAAGAAATTTAAACGTATAATAATCTGACTTTAATACGCGCGGTTTCAATTAAATGCAATTTTACACAAAACCTAGTTTTTGGAGCTCAAACCCATTAATGGCGGAACACAACCCTGACCCTATTTATCTAAGGGAAATACATAAATTAAACTAATTAACAACTAGGAAAGCAATAAATAATCACAATAAATATTATCTAGGAAAGAAATTAAATAACAAGATAGTAAAGAAAGCAAGGAAATGAAGAAGAAGACAATGGAAATAAAGCTTACATACATAAAAATGGGAAACCCCCAAAGAAAAATGAAGAATGGACAAATCTCCTTACAAACCCTAAAACTAATGTAAAATGTAAGATATTTACAAAAGAGAACAAAGTCTCCCTTATATAGTAAGTTGGAAAAGAAAATAGAAAAATAAAGGAAAAAGAAAAGAAGAAGGAAAATATCGGTCAAAAACAGGGGATCGATCGATCAACCCTTTTGGTCAATCGATCGATCAATCAGGTCTCCACCCACTCTTTAGTTCGAAGAGAAAAAACTGAGGATTCGATCCATCAGGAATCATCCCACTTCAACTTCTCTTCCTCCCTTTCTTTAGCTGGATTGTGATTCTCGTTCGCGAAAAGTCTCATAACTTCTTTGTTAGGGATCGAATTCTTGCACCGTTCACGCCCAAGCGAAGCTTGCATAGAGTGATCACTACACCAAAATAACCAAAATGTCACATTTCAACCGGCCACCCTTGTCACGGTCATTGACCGTGACAAGTCCGTGACAAATGTAGTTATCACGGTCAATGACCGTGATAATTCTTTAAATAATTGTCACGGTCAATGACCTTGACACGACCGTGACAATATCATCAGTAAAAAAAGCCCTAGGCTCTTTTTTGTCCCACCGTTTTTTGATTTCCCTCTTTCTCTCTCTCTACAAGCGATTTCACCGCGCTCTCTCTCTCTCTGAGGTATATTGTTTTCCTCTCTTTCTCTTTCATTTCTATGTGTGTGTATATGTATGTATATATATGTGTGTATATGTGTGTGTATCTATGTGTGTGGTGGTGTGTGGTGGGGGAGTGGGTGGTGGGTTGTGTGTGCGTGTGTGTGGTGGGGGTGGAGGGAGGGGTGGGGGTTGCATGTGTGTCTATGTGTGTGTGTGCGTAGTGTCCCTTGTAAAGAATTGATTGATTATTAATTTTTTTAGTAAATTAATATATGATTGCCCCTTATTTTATATAATTAATAATAATTGAATTTGAATATAAATAAGACATAATTAAATGAAACATAGTATATATAATTATTAATCATTATTGGATTATTGTGTGTGTGGTGGGGGGCAGGGGGTGGTGTGTGTACGTGTACGTGTACTTTTGCGTGTGTGTGGTGGAGGTGGGGGTGGGGGCAGGGATGGGAGAAGGGGTGGGGCAAGGTAGTTTAATTGAGTAGATGAATTAATTGAGTAGATGAATTAGAAGGAGTACGGGATACACATTTGTTGTAGACATTGCTGTTGGATTATTTTGTTTAGTAAATGTTGGGTTGGTTAGTTTTAAAAGTGGCATGACCACTGGATTATTGTCCATATGGGAGTGGAATTTTTCAACTTTTGAATAATTGAATTTGAATATAAATAAGACATAATTAAATGAACACATACTATATATAATTATTAATAATTGAATTTGAATATAAATAGGACATAATTAAATGAAACATAGTATATATAATTATTAATCATTATTGGATTATTGTGTGTGTAGTGGGGGGTAGGGGGTGGTGTGTGTACGTGTACGTGTGTGTGTGTGTGGTGGGGGAGGGGGTGGGGGAGGGGGAGGGGGAAGAGAGTGGTTTGTAGTAATTGTACATATTTGCGTGTCTTCTTCTAATTTTTTTTTATTTGTACTAATAACATTTTTTACAGAAAATGTCTCCTTCAGGTATTAAGGCGAGGATGATGATGTCGTCTGGGCTCGGTGGTAGCAGAGGCGACGAGGGCTCCTCGGCCCCTAGGCTCCCCAAATATGGCAAATTTGGGACTACCATCGACAACAAGTCGGAGCTATTAGCGAGATCCCTCGAGCTGCTAAAGACGGTCATCGGCCCGGGGTTTATGAGTTGAAAGGAGGTGCCATATGAGCTCAAGTTAGCTATTTAGGCGGCACTACAGGTAATATATTTATATTTATATGAATATTTTAATTTTAATTTCAATTTCAATTTCAATTTCAATTTCAATTTCAATTTCAATTTCAATTTCAATTTCAATTTCAATTTCAATTTCAATTTCAATTTCAATTTCAATTTCAATTTCAATTTCAATTTCAATTTCAATTTCAATTTCGATTTCGATTTCAATTTCATTTTATATTTATTCGCAACTAATACTGTATTTGTTGGACAGGAACAATTCAACTTGGATCCAAAGTTACGCGATTCCGTCTTGGAGCAGTTGAGGGAGCAACATAAGACGTGGAAGAAAAATATGCTGACACGGTACTTTGGGAAAACACGAGAGCCCATTATCCAATGGCATGAATTCGTCCCTCCCAAGGAGCCGATCTCATTGGCACAATGGCAAAAGTTAATTGACAATGAGATCGAGGAGAGACAATTGGTATCTCGCCAATCGGGGAGGGAAAATCGTGCAAAAAAGACGGACGTGCACTACTCCGGCCGAACGTCTTACGCCGAGGTGGAGCATAGGATGAAGGTAAGATTTAATTTTTCTATAACTACAGAAATATATTATTCTTCATTATTTTACTTTGCGGGGCCGATACTAATTTTACTTTATTTTATTTCAGGGGGTAGGGAGTGGCCCAGGGGGTAAGCCACATAGGCTCGATACTTATGTGGCTCTTCGAACGAAAAATGGGAAGGACAAGGAGGTGTCCCCGAGCGTCGCGGCCACGATTGTAACTAATCCGACTGTTTAATTTTTGTTAATTACGTTGTAATTTTTTAGTTTACTTATTTTACTAATCATGTGCTTTTTTGTCGTTTCAGGCAAAGCTTAAGGAAGTGCATGAGTCACAATCTGATGCTAAAAAGGCGCCTTTATCCATAGACGCACTCAGCCAAGTGCTTATCTCTGATCGCAAGGGGGGACAAGGGAGGTGAGGTCAAGGGTGGACAAATCTAGGATTATCGGATTGGAGACGAGCGACATCAGGTTGGCTCAAACGGTGGATTCACATGACGCGAAGCTGTCCCGTTTGGAGGCGACGGTCCAAGATATGTACTCATTCATGAAGAGTACGTTGGTCAGAGACCGTAAGGGGAAAGGGAAGGAAAAGGCGGTGGAGGAGGAGGAGGTGCGGAAGAACGAGGCGCGGGATGACGAGGATGTGGACCTCGTTGCTTCATCACCAACACATGAGTACTTCGATGATCCACTTCCTTATTTAGCTCCCTTCCCCAGACCGATGTCAATAATTGGTTGGCCGAGCGTGTTCATATTAGACGTATTTGATGGCCAGCGGATAGGGTGGGGGTTGAGGGACCCGAATATCGTCCAGGGTGGAATAGTTCATGGAAGTGAGCTTCAAGAGATCGAGTCCAAAGTGCTCGTCACGCATGTGATACCCGGTAAGGAGAACTCCCTATTGTGGTTTTGCAAAAATGCGGCACGATGTATATTAGTGGGTGTGTCAATTCGTATATCGTGTGGCCTACTCACCTCCTCACATTTACCCCAGACATGTAGTGACATTATATTTAAGTTGGTACATTTGAATTATATTTGGATTATATCGCCATGTATATTGTTTCTATTTTGAATATATATTTGCATTATCTTTAGTTTGTTTGGATATATGATGTTTGAACAGGTACAACGTTGCTATAACAGGTACAAATATACTACTGGACAGTGATAGTGGCCATACTGTCCAGCAGATTTTTTTAAAATTCTACCCAGAATTGTCACGGTCATTGACCGTGACAAGTCCTTGACAAATATGGTTGTCACGGACTTGTCACGATCAATGACCGTGACAATTTTTTTAAAAAGGGTCAAGGCTTTGTCATGGTTATTAATCGTGACTAAACTTGTCACGGTCATGGCCCATGACATGACCGTTACAATTCTAACGAACTTGTCACGATCAATGACCGTGACACGTCCGTGACAAAAAATAGTTGTCTCGCCCCGAATTATCACGGTCATTGACCTTGACAAGTTGAACTTGTCAAGGTCAATGACCGTGTCAATTAGGCAGATTTGGTGTAGTGGATACAACTTTCGTGAAGACATTGGGCCAGATGCCCAACTTATGGAATGACTAAATTTTCCTTGAACATGCAGAATTGTACAAAACTTCACAGGAATGCGTCCAAACTTCATACTAAGCATCCAAATACCTATAAAATCTCAACTAACCCCTGTAAAACATATATCTATACAAATATGAGGTTGTCTAGTTAACGAGCATAAATAAAGGGATTAAGATACCCGAGGGGGCTAATAACGCGTAGGTTAACGGGTAAAATACGAAATATTTGTGTCGTATCATGGAGATATGGTGATTGGGGGAGTAAAAGTTTTATACTTTCTTACTTTTTCTATTCCTAAATAAAATGGGAGGGGGGGGGGGGATGGTATCTTTCCTTGCATGATTAGGACATCTTTATTTTAGGGGGAGACGTCTTATTTAGGTTGAGATTGTTTTCGACATAGTTAGAATTTCATTCTTATGCAAAAATTATACTTGTTATATTCTCTTTGTATTTTAAGGTGTGTTTAAGTTTGCAGGTTTACAACATGTGGTAAAGTTTCCAAGCATTCAGACCTACTCAACCTATGTGTCGACCAAGCATCTATACTTTTTTCCTTTGGGGGTTTGGGATTTAGTCTCTTTAGAAAGCTTGAAGGCCCATAGGGTTTTCTTTTGATTTTTTCGCGGAATAGCCAATGGGGGAGATTTGTAAGGATAAATTTCTAATCAAGTCAATTTGTTTGTAATTAGCTTAATTCTAGAAAAAAAAAGTAAATCATGATTTAGGCTTTATATTGTAGATTTCATAAGATTATGACATGTTTGATGAAGACGTAGCGGTCAAGCTTAAAAATTAGATACACATCGTGAGGTATTTCGTGCCATATTTGTCTTCACATTTATCGAGTATTTCATTAGGTATGGATGCATTTAGAATATAGTCCTTGGAAATATTTTTGGGTGTTTATTTTTAAACACAATCATTTGGAACTTTTTATTTTTGGAGAAAATATTTTTTTTCTTTGGTTTCAGTTCGTTAAAATGAACTTTAACCTCGTCAGAATAAAAATCAGCTTTCGTTTGAATGAGTTTGAGGTCTCTTTTGAATGACCTTTGGAATCTCGTTGGAATGCACATCTAACGAACATCAAATGATCATTCTCTATTTAATAGAGGGCACCCGTAAGAAGCTCATTAGAAGTTTGTTAGAACGAGAAAGCCAACTCGTTCAAATGAACTCGAGATTCGTTTGAACGAAATGAGCTTTTCGTTTGAATAAACTATGTGTTTTCATTCAAACGAGTTCACCACCTCGAAATTCATATTTTTCGATTTAAGGCATGTTGGTCTTAGATTTGTTAAGAACTTTGGTGAAAATCAAATTCCTACGTATTTACCAAAGTTCCAAAATCCAAGTTTCACCCTTTGAGTTTAAAGATCCAAGTTTCCATATTCATATGGTTTGAGATCTTTATGTTGAGCACCAAAGTTTGTTTCCCATAATCTTGAGTTGAGAACATGTTTTGTGAGGTGAACTTCGTACTGGTTTGCTGTATTGCGGTAAAGAAGAAACACTATGTGTTTTGATTTCGTAGATGGTTGCTGAGCCTCATTGGTGGATACCAAGGTTCAGGTGGATTCATATATTTTGGAAACTTGCATGGTTGGACTCCTACCTTTCACTGTGGAGGAGAGGTTAAAGTTAGAAGAGCGTCAAGGATTACGAGAGAGTCGAGTCGTTGAGTAGGCCTATTGCCTAATCTTTATAGAACCTTTTCATAGTGATCAGTTTAGCTAGGTCATTCAAGGTTTTTACCTTTGTGATTTTCCTCTTACATCGGAGTTTTGTGTATGTTTTACTAATTTTATCTCCTTATCACCTAGATGCATGTTTAGGTTAAGATTAAATTGGGTAAATCGGGTTTTCACAACAAAGGTTTAAAATGAGTGCACAAATTTTTGTTTGGTTTATGTGTTTAATGTTTTGTTCTTTAAAATTGAAATTTTTTAAAATATAATTTTTGTTTTTGCCCATCCCTGCCTAAGCACCATAGGGCCTCCTCATCTTTAAAAAGTGAAAACCCAAAACAACCCCCAACGGTCCCATAAGAGACACAAACACCTCACACGGGACCAATGTAACTCGTAGGAACTAACCACGAAGTCACAAAACTCTCAAGTTAAGAATATGACAAAAATCTAAAAAAAATCTCTAGAATTAACTTAAAAACATGTCGTTAGAGGTTTCAAAGCCTAAACAACCACCCAATGCCTCCGTAAGAGACACGAACACCTCGCGTACGATCAACCTAGCTCGTAAGAACTGATCACATAGTCACGGGACTCCTGATTTGAGAATATGGTGGTAATTTGAAAAAATCTAGACTTGGGCTTAAATACATGCTAGTAAAGGGAAAAACAACCACCAAACGGCCCCGTAAGAGGCACAAACACCTTGCACGGGACCAATCTAACTCGTAGAAACTAATTATGTAGTCACGGAGCTCATGATTTGAGAATACGACGATAATTTACAAATATTTACACTTAGTCTGAAAAGCGTGCCGTTAAAGGGCCTAAACATAAAATAGCCATCAAACGTCCCCGTAAGAGGCAATAACACCTCACACTGGACCAACCTAACTCATAGGAACTGATTGTGTAGTCATGGGACTCTAAGTTTGAGAATATAATGATAATTTAAAAATATCTAGACTTGGGCTTAAAAACATGTCGTTAAAGGGAGGAAACCCAAACAACCTCTAAACAGCCCTGTAAGAGGCATGAACACCTCGCTTGTTACAACCTAACTCGTAGGAACTGACTACATCATCACGGGGCTCCCGATTAGGGAATATGATGAAAATTTACAAATCTCTAGACTTTGGCTTAAAAACATGGTGTTAGAGGTTTAAACCCAAATAAGCCCCCAAAAAGACTCGTAAGAGACATAAACACCTCGCATGGGACCAACCTGTGTTAGAGAATATGACGATACTTTGTAAATATTTTGACTTAATCTTCAAAACATGCCGTTAAAGGGTGAAACCCCAAAATAACCCCTAAACGGTCGCGTAAGAGACACGGACATATCGCACGGGACCAATGTAACTCGTAATAACTGTCTGTATAGTCACGGGAGTCCCGATTTGAGAATATGATGACAATATATAAATATCTAGACTCGAACTTAATAACATGTCGTTGGAGGTTTAAAACCCAAAACATCCCCCAAACGGCCCCGTGGAAGACACGTACACCCCGCACTGGACAACCTAACTCATAGTAACTAATCGCATAGTCACGGGACTCCCAATTTGAGAATATGAAGATAATTTGAAAGTATTATACTTAGTCTTAAAAACATGTCATTAAAGGGTGTAAACAAAAAATAACTACCAAACGGCCCCGTAAGAGGGACGAACACCTCGCACGGTACAATGTAACTCGTAGGATATAATCGTGTAATCACGGGACTCGCGCTTTGATAATATGATAAATACTTTCAAATATCTAGACTTAGACTTAGAAACATTTCGTTAGAGGTTTAAAATCCAAAACAACCCCTAAACGGCCCAATCAGAGACTTGAACATCTCGCATGAGACCAACCTAACTTGTAGGAACTGACCGTATAATCACGAGACTTTTGGTTTGAGAATATGACAATAATTTGAAAATATTTAGACTTGGGCTTAAAACATGTCATTAAATGGGTGAAAATAAAAAACAATCCCAAAATGGCCCCATTAGAGGCAGGAATACCTCGCACATGACCAACCCAACTCGTAAGAACTGAACACATAGTCACGGGACTTCCAGTTTGAAAATATGATGATAATTTGTAAATATTTAGACTTCAACTTAAAAATATGTTGTTAAAGGGTGAATACCCAAAACAACAGCAAATGGCCCCGTAAGGGACACGAACACCTCGTATGGGACCAATATAACTCATAGGAACTGAGAACATAGCCACGGGACTTCCGATTTGAGAATATAAGGATAATTGCAAATATATAGAATTAGGCTAAAAAATATGACGTTGGAGGTTTAAAACCCAAAACACCTCCCACACGGACACGTAAGAGACACGTACACCTCGTACGGGACCAACCTAACTCGTAACAGTTGGCCACATAGTCAAAGAATTTCTGATTTAAGAATATGATGATAATTTGAAAATATGTAGACTTAAATTAAAAACGTGTTGTTAAATGGAGAAAGCCCAAAACAACTCCTAAATGGCTACGTAAAATACATGAACACCTCCTACAGAACCGAACTAACTCGTAGGAACTGAGCGCACAACCATGGGACTCCCGATTTGAGATTATGACGATAACTTGAAAATATTTTAGACCTCAGATTAACAACATGTTGTTAAAGGGCGAAACCCCAAAACACCCTCAAATGGACCTGTAAGAGGCACGAATACTCGTAGGGGACCAATATAACTCGTTGGAACTGATCGCATAGACACGGGACTCCCGATTTGAGAATATAATGATAATTTTCAAATATTTAGACTTAGGCTAAAAGACATGCCGTTAGAGGTTTAAACCCCAAAACATCTCCCAAACGGACACGTAAGAGGCACAAACACCTCGTACGGGACCAATCTAACTCGCAGAAACTAACTGCATAGTCACAGGATTCTCAATTTGAGAATATGACGATAATTTGCAAATATTCAGAATTAGTCTTAAAACTATGCCGTTAAAGGGAGAAAACCCAAAACATCTCCCAAATGGCCACGTAAGAGACACAGACACCTCATACAAAACCAACCTAACTCGTAGGAACTGATCTCTTAGCCATTGGACTCCAAGTTTGAGAATATGATGATAACTTACAAATATTTATACTTAGGCTTAAAACATGTTGTTAGAGGTTTAAAGCCCCAAAACATCTCTTAAACAGCTACATAAGAGACATGAACACCTCATACGGGACAAACCTAACTTGTAAAAATTGATCGCGCAGTCACGGGACTCGTATTTTGAGAATATGATGATAATTTGTAAATCTCTAAACTTAGGCTTAAAACATGACATTGGAGGTTTTAACTCCAAAACATCTCCTAAACGGACCTGTAAAATACTCGAACATCTCGCACAGGGCCACCCTAACTCGTAGTAACTGACCTTATAGTCACAGAACTCCCGATTTGAGAATATGATGATAATTTACATATATTCAGACCTAGGCTTAAAACATGTCGTTAAAGGGATTAACCCAAAATAACTCCCAAACGACCCCATAAGAGACACAAACACCTCGTACGACACCAATGTAACTCATAGGAAATAAATGCGTAGCCGCGGGACTCACGATTTGAGAATATGACAAATATTTGTAAATCACTACGGTTAGACTTAAAAACATGTCGTTAGAGGTTTACAATCCAAAATAATCCCCAAATGGCCCCGTTAAAGACACGAACACCTCGCATGTTACCAATCTAACTCGTAGAAATTGATCGCATAATCACGAGATTTTTGGTTTTAGAACATGACGGTAATTTACAAATATTTAGACTTTGGCTTAAAAACATGTAATTAAATGGGCGAAATCAAAAACGATCACCAAACGGCCCCACTAGAGACACGAACACCTCATACGTGACCAACCCAACTTGTAGGAATTGATCGCATAGTCACGGGACTCCGGTTTGAGAATATGATGACAAATTGTAAATATTTAGACTTCGGCTTTAGAACTTGGTGTTAAAGAGAAAAACCGAATAATAGCCCCAAACGGCCTCGTAAGTGACACGAACACCTCGTATGGGACTAATATAACTCATAGGAATTGACCGCGTAGTCACGAGACCATAGATTTGAGAGTATAACAATAATTTGTAAATATTTGGACTTAGGCTTAAAAATATGTTGTTGGAGGTTTAAAACCCAAAATAGCTCCCAAACGGACAAACATAGTCATGGGATTACCAATTTGAGAACATGACAATAATTTGCAAATATTTAGACTTATCTTAAGAACATGTCATTAAAGGGAAAAAAACATCTCTCAACGACCACGTAAGAGACACGAATACCTCGTACGGGACTAACCTAACTCGTAGGAACTGATCGCATTGTCATGGGACTCCGAGTTTGAGAATATGATGATAATTTACAAATATCTAGACTTAGGCTTACAAACATGATATTGGAGGCTTCAAACCCAAATAAGCTCTGAAACGGCCACGTAAGAGACACAAATGCCTCGTACGAGACCAACCAAGCTCGAAGGAACATACCACGTAGTCACGGGACTTCTAATTTGAGAATATGGTGATAATTTGTAAATCTCTAGACTTAGGCTTAAAGCATGCCTTAGAGGTTTAAAACCCAAAACAACCCCCAAATAGCCCTATAAAAGACACGAACGTCGCGTACGTGAGCAACTGACCGCATAGTCACGGGACTCCTGATTTAAGAATGTAACAATAATTTGAAAATATCTAGACTTAGGCTTAAAGATATTCCGTTAAAGGGAAAAAATCCAAAACAACCCCCAAACGGTCCCGTTAGAGAGACGACCTTGCACGAGACCAACCTGACTCGTAGGAACTGACTGTGTAGTCACGGGACTCTCGTAATGAGAATATGATGATAATTTGTAAATATTTTGACTTAAAGCTTAAAAATATGTCATTAAAGGGTGAACATCCAAAAGAATCCCCAAACGGCCTCATAAGAGACACGAACACCTTGCACATTATCGATATAACGTGAAGAAACTGATCACGTAGTCACAAGAATCCCAGTTTGAGAATATGGCGATGGTTTGTAAATATCTAGAATGAGGCTCAAAAAATGCCGTTAAAGGGCGTAAACACAAAATAACCACCAAACGGCCCCGAAAATACATAGTCATGGGACTCACGATTTAAGAATATGAAGAAAAATACAAGTCTCAGACTTCTTTTTAAAAATATGCCATTAGAGGTTTAAAACCTAAAATCCCCAAATAGACCCCTTAAAGACACGAACGCCTCGCATATGACCAACCTAACTCGTAGGAACTGACTGCATCGTCACGGGACTCTCAGTTTGAGAATATGACAATAATTTATAAATATCTCGACTTAAGCTAAAAAATGTCGTTAAATGGAAAAAAATTCAAAAAAGCCCTAAATGGCCTCGCAAGAGACACAAACACCTCGTGCATGACCAACCTAACACGTAGGAACTGACCGCATGGTCACGGGACTCCCGATTTGAGAATATGATGACAATTATCAAATATTTAGACTTAACCTTAAAAATATGTCGTTAAGGGGCGAATATATAAAAAAAAGCTCGCAAAAGACCTCGTAAGAGGCACAAACACCTCACAAGGGACCAATGTGACTCGTAAGAACTGACCGCCCGATTTAAGAATATGATGATAATTAGCATATATTTAGACTTGGGCTTAAAAATATGTCGTTATAGGTTTAAAATCCAAAATATCCCCTAAACGGCCAATAAGAGACATGAACAGCTTGCACGAGACTAACCCAAATCGTAAGAACTGATTGCGTAGTCACGGGACTCCCGATTTGTGAATTTAATGGTAAGTTATAAATTTCTAGACTTAGGCTTAAAAACATACCATTTAAGGAATAAAAACCAAAAACATCCCCCAAATAGCCTTGTGAGAGCCACAACACCTTGCAAAAGACTAGCTTAACTCGTAGTAACTGATCGCATAGTCATGGGACTCATGAATTGAGAATATGAAAATAACTTGTAAATATCTAGACTTAAGCCTAATAACATATCACTAAATGGAGAAAAGCAAAAATAACTTCCAAATGGCTCTTTAAGAGATACGAACACCTCGCACGGGACCAATGTAACTAGAACAAACCAACCCCGTAGTCACGGAACTCTCAGTTCGAGAATCTAACAAACATTACCAAATCTTTAGACTTAGACTTAAAAACATGTCTTTAGAAGTTTAAAATCCAAAACATCCCCCAAATGGCCCCATAAGAGACATGAACACAACGCACATTACTAACCTAACTCGTAGGAACTAAACGCATAGTCACGTGACTCCCAATTTGAGAATACGATGATAATTAGAAAATATTTAGACTTGGGATTAATAAAATATCGTTAAATGGGCAAAAACTAAAAACAACCCCCAAATGGAATGGCTTGTTAAGAGAGACAAATACCTCACACATAACCAAACTAGCTTGTAGGAAATGACCGCATAGTCGCGGAATTCTCGATTTGAGAATATGACGATAATTTACAAATATTTAGACTTCGGCCTAAAAATATGTCGTTAAAGGGAAAAACCCAAAACAATCCCAAACGGCTCCGTAAGAGGCACGAACACCTCTCATGGGACCAGTGTAACTCATAGGAACTTACCACGTAGTCATAAAACTCCTGGTTTGAGAACATGACGATAATTTGAAAATATTTAAACTTAGGCTTAAAACATGCCGTTAGACGTTTAACATCCAAAACAACTCCCAAAAGGCCAGGAAAGAGACACGAACACCTCATACGGGGCCAACCTAACTTGTATGAACTGACTGTGTAGTTATGGTATTCCCAATTTGAGAATATGACGATAATTTATAAATCTCTAGATTTATGCTTAAAAACATGTCGTTAGAGGTTTAAAATACAAAATATATCCCAAACGACCCTGTGAAAGACACAAACACCTCACACGGGCCAACATAACTCGTAGTAACTGACCGAATAGTCATGGGACTCCCGGTTTAAGAACATGATGATAATTTATAAATATCTAGACTTAGGCTTAAAAACATGTCATTAAAGGGTGAAAAGAGAAAATAACTCTCAAATGGCCCTACAAGAGACTTGAACACCTCGCATGGGACCAATGTAACTCATGGGAATTGTAATACTCCGTAGTTATACATATATATAAAGAGAGAGAAAGAGAGAGAGAGAGAGAGAGAGAGAGAGAGAGAGAGAATCACAAGTGGATCTCAAAAGCGAACTTTTTTATGGACCATAACAAAAAAACACCTAAGAACCCATTAATTTTAATTTCTATAGTGTAATTGGTCCGTGCCAGCGGCAAAAGATACGCGTGTGACCCGCGACCCCCATATACCCCTACCCCCACCATCGCTGACCACTAGTTAAAAAACTTAATTTGCTGGCATGTTTACTCAAGGGTAAGAGCTGCAATGGTGGGGGTGGCGGTTGGTGTGTAAAAAAAAATCGATCGACATGCATGTTTGGTGCCGCTAGCGCGGACCAATTACAATATAGGAATTAAAATTAATGGGTTGGTTGGTGTTTTTTGTTAAGGTCCGTTAAAAAGTCCACTTTTTTAGAGCAGTTGTGATCCTCTTCCTATATATATATATATATATATATATATATATATATATATATATATATATATATATATATATATATATATATATAATTGGACATTTAAATTATGCAGGTGACACGTAATTTAATTAAATCAAGAAATAATGAGAAAATAAATCAATATTAATTTAATGTGAAATGAATTAATATTTATGTGATATTATATTAACTAGTTTGATATAGTAAATAAAATTGAATGTCAAATAATATTAGGTCGTAAGTGAGTAAACGCGATAAGACTTACTAGTGTATTAATTAAGGCACATTATATGAGGTTGAGATGGAAAATATTGATAAGTAACTCGGGTGATGATTTCAAGTGCGCAGTTGATCCGAAAGGGGTCAAATTAGTTAAAATTAAGTACCCAGGGGTAATGTTTAGGTCTCGTAGGCTTTTTAGACTAGTCGGGACTAGTATATGGGTGTTTTGGTCTTTTTAATGGGAGGTGAAATGTCAAAAACGGGATTGAGGTTATAGAATGAAGAGGCTAAGGGAAACCAATAATTATTTCAAAAAATACAAAAGGATTTTTTATTAAAACTTAAGGGTGTGAGGGAAAGTGAAGAGAAAAGTCAAGAAAGGATAAAGGAATTCAAGAACAATTCAAGTGGAAAGATTTGCAGAGGAACTCGAGAATATTATTCATCTTCTACAATAAAATTTAGATACTATAAAACTAAAGGAAAGTAATTACCTTGCTAATTATTTGTGTGCAATTTATTATTCATATTATAGTTGGGAACTTTTGAATTCGAATAGTTTTGGGATGGGATTTTATACAAAAATTGGGTTTTGACACATGATTTATGAAAATTTATGGGTGAACTTTTAAATTAAAATTTTGATATTATAAATTCATATGTGGTTGGATTAATTTAGAGAAACTTTATTATTGAATTTTCTAAAAATTTGTGAATATAGTATGTGGAGGTTAATTTAAATTCCCATTAGATTTACTTATGGAGAAGAAGACTATGTGAAATGATAAATCCAATTCATGTTAAAACTCATTAACGTTATTAGTTGGTGAAGAAATTATGATTTAGTGATGATTCTATAAGTATCGGGATTGCTGGAAATCGATTCATTGTTGTAGAAATATGTATTTGGATGAATTAAAATTGAGTGATATTATTGAAAATCTCTTTTGTAAAAAAACCGAGGAAGTTAGTAGAGGCGAATCGGTTCGCCCCATAGCCAAACTGGTTTGTTTCACATGCTAATGCTAGTTGGGTTTGTTTGTTGAAAAATATTAAAATTTTAATTCGAGGTTTAATTAAAAATGTCCATGGATAATTTAGGACTTCGTGAAAAAATTATATTAATGGAGATGGTGGGCTAAATTAATTGAGATTTTTTCGGGATGCAAATTAGAGTAATTAGGTAGAATTTTACTCGAAAATGAATAATTGAATTTGTGATGAAAATTCAGGAAATAAGGATAAGGGTTAATGGTACGTGTATAGAATTTATAGTTTGGGGAATCAATTAATTAATTAAGTAATTGAGAATACATATGATATTTGAAAAATTAATTGGAATTAATGAGAAAATATATACGGGTATAGAGACGGTATATATGCATTAGTATATCTGTGTGAGTGGTATAATTAATTGAACATACCACTTTAGGGGCGCATTGGTGGAGGTTACACGATGTGGGTGATCTTCCCTGACAAAAAATAGTAGGCTAAGTATCTACCCGGCTCATAGCGCCATGTCCCTTGCGAGGTGTTATTGAAAGTGAGGTAATTTGGGTATGGTTATGACTAACTGTAAAAGGACTATGACTGCCTCCAATACGTTATGATTTTTGGTTCGGTGGTGAGATTCCGTCCCTATAGCTCCGGATGAGGAAATGGTACCCTGAAGCATAGCACACTAGAAAATCGTATCCAAAGAGTTCTAGCTCAGAGGGATGACTATGATACGTATATAGCGAGTGATATATATATATATATATATATATATATATATATATATATCACTGTTCTAAACAACCCGCCTAGGCTCCGTCTAGGCACGCCTGGGCTTAAGGCTTAGGAGAAACGCCCCGCCTTAAGTTTTTTACGCCTTATTCTTGGTAAAACCCTTAAGGCACACTTTTTTCTAAAAACAACAATGCTTTAGTGAAACGATATCTCCTTTTAAAGAATTTTTTTAGTAACCGGACCATTATCTCATCCAAAATAATTAAATAGTATTTTTTATTTGCATATATTCAGATATATTTTTATGATATGTACAATTTTAGTATTTTAATAGCCTTGTTATGGTTAAAAAATATTAAAATATATTAAGAAGGCCTAAACACCTTTTTACGCCTAAGGCCCGCCTAGGCTTCTAAGGCTTAAGGCTTGGCCTCCATGCCTTGATCACGCCCCGCGTTTTTTAGAACCTCGATATATATATATATATATATATGTATGTATGTATGTTACAATGTGAAAATTTTGTATATAAATGTGAAGGAATCATATACGACTTTAAGACATTAAGTGTGAATAATATTTAAATAACTTGTGAAAGTTATTCGTTATAAATTAATAGATTATAATTGAGAATTATAATTATTCAATGTAATTGAAAATTAATTCGACAAAATACGTAGGAATGGGATAGTGTATAGAATTAAGGATATGTTGGAACTAGTTTGGCGGGTAGCATAACTAGGCTATTAAAATGCATATGTTAGGTGCACACTAGATGAGAGATGAGTAGTGTCTGATGAGAGTGTCGTACCAATTTAAATATAGAAGAATGGATACATAATTAATTATGCATTTTAATAACTTTCACAATATCTTCAAAAGGATTTGGGCTCTGAACCATATCAAATTCATTTTAAAAACCTTTTAGGTGTCCAACCACTGGGACGATAAGCGTTATTATTCCTCCAGTTATCGGAGCTTCGACAGATGTGGGATGTTGTAGGATTTGCTGTAGTCGCTTATATTCTCATACTCTAAACATTATTCGTTTCATATTTGGGCATGTTGCCTATGTCAGACATATATATTTTATTTTATTTTATTTTATTTTATTTTATTTGGGGATTTATTATATGGATGTTATACGAATGGTTTATTCGGTGAAGTTTTGCATGTAATGGATTTTTCTTTTAAACTTATGATGTGAATGTGGATTTTATTTATTTTTTAAATAAATTATGGTTTGAGTATAGTGTTGTTATGTCACGTTAATAAAGATTAAAATTGACACATGGCTTAGTCTAATAATAGGTAGTTGGTAAATAAATTGGTTTTCAACAGTGATGCTAAGAATGAGCCAAATGAGATTCCTATTTTATTTTAGTAGAGGGATGGTCATCCATTATTTTAATAAATGGGGTGTCATAAATGGTATCAGAGCACCTGGTTCTAGTGTCCTTAGGATCTGTGCGGACTTACTACATTTTTAACGTTGTTTCTCTTTGATATAGAGCCCTATGCTTAGGACTGTCAAATACTGTTGTGATTTATGTTCTCCTTATATTGCTTATAATTGAAATAAATCTTATACGAATTCGGTTGGGTTTCACATGCCAAAAAATGGAGGACAACCAATGAGGTCCATTAAGAGGACTACAAGAGGAGATGAAAGGTCGGAGCCTCAGACTATTCGACGAATGGTGACTACTGCACAGGACGCCACTACTATTGCTCAGATAGTTAATGCTACGAAGACTATCGTGGTGCAATAATTTTCCTAAATGATGCCACAGAGAACGATGGCGCTAATTAGGACTCCCTCGGTTCAGTCAGTATGGGATAGAGTCAGCGGGGCCATTCAGAAGGGCCATCCACCAGAGTCTCTAGGACATGTGAACGTTGTATTAACTAGCCAATGAAAAGGGAACATGCAAAGGCATTTGATTATGGTAGAGTGCAGTGACACTCAAAAATAAATTTTGGCAATTTATACGCTCGTAAGCGCAACATTGTAGTGGTGGGAGTCTATCACCTCATATGAGGAAAGATATATCAAGAAATTTTTGGTGCAGTCTGACCACAAGTCCTTTGATCTGTTGTTTAAATAGAGATGCAAAGAAAGCTTCAGAACCTGTCACAGGAGACCTAGACCGGGGCCAATAATGATGAAGAATTTTCTTATTCAGCAAACTTCGTACCCGACGAGGTGGATAGGAAGGTGAATAGGGTCCTTAAGTTTGATAATGAACTCACAACTAGAATTCACTAGCACTTATGGGCATGAATGACTCATGTCGATGTCGTCAATGTCGTATTGTTACTGTGTCAATATCAATGTTTCCATATGAAGGAAGCCATTATATTAGAGATTCTAATTATTAGGGAAAGCCTAGATATGATCGGTGAAAGTGGGCACCACAGAGGGAATACCCAAGAAAGGGACCCGTTTCAAAGATTTCGATGATCGGTGAAAGTGGGGCACCACTAGGGGAATACCCAAGAGAGGGACTCATTTCAAAGATTCTGATCAAGGTAATTCCAACCAAGTGAAGGTGGATTAAAATAGGGCCATCAAGTCCAGGAACATGTTCCACGAGGCCAGCGAAGCCAAGGGAATAATCGGGGTAACCATCAGGTTCAAGGCTACCAGAGCCAAAGAGTAAGGCAATCCCGACTGACTAGTGGGACCAAAAACAGGAGGATTACACAGAGGGATTCTTTATAGGTGGAAAATAGGATCACATCTGTCGATTTTGTCCAAAAAAAAATATTAGGAATAGGAGCAGGAGGAGGGTGCCTAGCAGGGGAAACTATTACAGCAGTTTTGGTTTAGTTTAGATGTGAGTACTATGTTAAGGAACCATTTGAACATCCAGTGCCATTGGCAATGGAAGGTATGATCTTTTATCCAAGGGTAGATGGGGTAAGTTTTATGGGACATTAGAGCATCATAGTATTTGGGTTAGTATAAGATTCAAGCGTGACACGAGTTTAGTTGATGTATCGTTAGTATAACTGATAAGAGGTTTTTTATGTGTGTGGCCATGGTCTTCAAAAACCAATCTCAAAATACCTTAAATTACCTACAGAACTTGTCCAAAACAACTCGTATTGCGGTAAATACGGGTATCAATCCAACTTCTAAGGTGAAACCATTATTGCGAAAAGTTGCAATTTAAATTTTTTTCTAAATTTTTTTTTATCTTTTAAGTTTTTTTTTTAATTTAAAGCAACTTCAAGGGAGAATTAACTCATAAATGCTAAAAACTATGAAATGACAAAATAACGAAAAATAATGTGCAATCGAGTGTGAAAAATGTGAGAATGTCAAGAGATGGGATTACACCGCATTATCAATTATTTTAATTTCTCAATTTATAATTTAAAATATATCGAGATAATATTAAATTGACAATCTAACTCTCGTTACAATTATAAATTTAATAAAAAAAATTCAGAAAACTAATTTAAAAATGTCACATGATGATAAAATTAAGAATCATACTATTTTCAAGAAATTACCAGCTAGGATCAATTTAATAAAAAAATGTATGAATCCTCAAATGTCAACACCAAATTAATATTTTATTTTAGGAGAAACCTATCTCTAGTTTGACTCCCAAAATCAACATTAATTTTTAAAATTAATTTACTAACTCTCGTTATATAAATTAATTAGTGACAATTCTAAATTAATTAGCCTAGAAATATAACAATCAGTTACATTAATTAATTAATGTAACATCCTACGCAATCCATCCCACCCCTTGAATGGGGTGTTCAGTCAAACATTCTCATGTGTGCATAAACAACAATCAATAATATGTCAAGAAGGATATAAATTGAAAAGAGAAGGAAGAAATACAATACGCAATTTTTTTCCACAAATATGTCTTGAAATGCACATTGACATGCGTCCAACTTCTTCACAATTTTCAGCACTTAATTACAAAAATTAAATTAAAAATTAGACCTAAAAATTATTCTAATACTAATATATTTTTTTTTCATTTTTCTGAAATTGTTTTATTTACAAAATTTAAGGAAACGACTCTTTCTCTCTCTCTCTCTCTGTAGTCCTACGTAATGAGAGTCCCCTTGAGCTGTCGTCTGTTTTATTTTAAAAACCCACGAGTCTAAGTTGTAATGGGAGAGATTTTTGGGATTTGATATTTGGCTAAGTCAAAGAGATTTGGGAGGGATTTTAGCTCACGTGGGTTTTTGGTATTTGGCAGGTGGCTTGAGATGGTTCTGGGTAATGGATTGGGTGGATTTGCGAAATGGGTTTCGGGTTTTACTCTAGGGTTTGGGCGAAATGGGTTTGAGCTGGTGGCCTTTTGACTTCGGGTAAAATTGGATTGGAGTACTAGGACAGGTCCAGGTTCACGGGTTTGGAGTTATTGGCGGAGTTGGGGTCAGGTTTAGAACGAAGGTGGGTTTAGCAGGTCAGATTTTTTCGGAGAGGTGTGGAAGCGGGTTAAAGGGGTTCGACGGGTTTGTGTCTTATTGAAGATTATCGAGGTCGTCGGAGATGTAGCTGGCTAGAAATGGGTTAGGTTCGATTTTTGGGTTGACTTTCAGATGGGTTTCAGGTTTAATGGAATTGGGTTCGCGGGTCTCGTGTTGTGCTCGGGTTTAGCCGAAAATAGGACGAAGCTCAGATGGTTCTTGGATAAAATCCGTCGAAGTTGGGTCTGGGATTTCGGGTTGTTGGGTCGCGGGTTGGAGACGGTAGCAAGGGGGTTGGGTTTTTTTTTAATTGATTTAATTTTGGTAATGGGTTTTATTGGTTTAATTTGGACAATGGCGTTGATGTTGTGGATGAGAGAGGAGATGGGTAAGGGTTGAAGATGATGAATACTAGAGGGATTGGGTGTAGTGGTTAAATGTGGTAAGGGTATAGGTTAGTTGGGGTGTGTGTGTGTGTCATTTGGACCTTTAAAAGAAATAAGAATTAAACTATCCAAAATAAAAAAAAAATAAAAAATAATTAAAAATCTAAAAATTAAAATCTACTAAAAAAAATCCTAATCTATACAAAAAAAACACAAATAAAAGATATAAAAATAAAAACTAAAAAAATTAATAAAAATAAAAATTAAAGTCCTAAAAAAATGTAAAATCTAACAAAATTAAAAATAACTTCCTAAAAATTAATCCTAATCCTAATAAAATAAAATAAAGATTAAAAAGTAAGAACTCATAAAAATCCAAATCAAAATAAAGAAATAGAAAAATAGAAAATAAATCTTAGAAAATTTTAAATAAATATAAAATAAATCATAAAAATAAAAAGACTCAAAATAAAATATAAAATAAATAATAAAAATTATAAAAACACAAACTAAACACACACGATGCTTGGGTGAAGGATTAGGCTTGGAATATGATTAGGTTTGGTTCGGGGTTAAGGGTTGGGGACATCGAAAATGATCTCGGCAAGATCAAATATAGACTTAAGACTTCGCGGTCTCTTTGATTTCTTCGATGCATGCTTTTAACCGCCACTTTGTCGCAATTACACCGATTTAGCATCATTTAACACTGCATATTGACCTGCAAAATGATAAAATACGAACATAAGGCCAATTTTAATTAAAAACGAGTGACTAAAATGAACATATTCGGGCTTAAATTAACATTTTTGGGTACTTATCAATAACTTTTGAGTGTATATATTTACCATGAGGTAGCGGGACTCTCTTTGGTTCTATCTACGAGGAAGTGGTTGTGGACACTGAGAGGATATATTTTTATAGATTTGCTCATTTTAGAGAAATATTATGCGAGTATGATGTTATCCTAGGTATAGACTAGTTAGCGATGGTGAATGATGGTGGACTGTTATAGTAAGACTATCATGTTCGTTGTTTCAGGGTAGGATGTGTTGTTTTTGCGATATTTCACTTAAAAGAAGGTCGAGTCACGTATATATTATATTTAAATGGAGACTTCGGAGAATGAAGTTGTCTTGTTATATTCGATCATGGTGTATAGGGACTTTATTGACGTGATTTAGGATATATCGGGTTTACTACTGAGTAGAGAGATTTAGCTTGTTATTTATTTAGCACTAGAGACTTAGTAACAATACGAGCGCGGTGTTGTATGACTCCTTTAGGGATCTAGGAGTTGAGAGTTAGACTTATACGTTCGGGGATAGAATTTTGGGTGTCCCATTATTGTGTTGTGGGGCAAAGGATATCGATAATCGATAATGCTAAGTGATGGGCAGTGGAAAATTTCATTGGTTAAATTTGGTTGTGTGACGTTCAGTGCATGAACCTTAATAAACTCGGGAGTTGGGAGACGTTGTTGGATGCTAGGGTATTAGTTTTTAATAATGATCATTATAGGTGTGGGGAAAACACTTTGAGTTGAGACATATTATATGATATAAGGCCAGTGGATTCGGATAGTGCTGTGAAGAAGCACTGGAGAAATTTTTACACCAATAGTGGATAGGTGGGAAAATCTTGAGGATAATTAAGGCACGGTAAGTAGTGTAACTGAGTATAACCTTGCGGTATAACCACACTGAGTATGTAGGTCCGAGTTTAAGATAAATATGATACGTCTATGATGTTTGTGCAAATACGCACGGGATATAGGGTCTATGGGCGCCCTGATTAGTTTGATTTTTAATATTATTCAAGACAAGGGGACATGGTGATAAATGTGTTGAACCGTATTCCTGAGGGATAGTAGTAGCAGATTTGGAGGATAAAGACGAACTGAACTTCGATTGAGGAAGTAGATAGTCCGGATATATATACACAATAAGGAGAGATATCACAACCAAAATGGGTTCAAAGGTCGTGGAGGCATAAGTGAGGGATCTCTTTAGCCAAAGAAGGGTTCAATAGTTTTTTTGAGTAGAGTGAAGTTTTACTCAGTCAAATGCTGAGGGTGGCTCGGGCATAAATAGGATGTCGATATCTACCAGGAAAAAAGTATTTAAGAAGTGAACGATTTTGGAGCACACGTATAAATATCATATTTTGGCATAACCAAACAGGGGAGTAAGAAGAACCACGTGATTTGGGATAGTGAGCATGTGAATCGGTGTGGAGTGAGACATAGAGAAGTTGCCTCCAGGTGCACCACTCGTAGATGGGAAAAGATTAGTCTGAGGCGATCCACTAGAATTATTGGTGATTCTAGCGACGAAATGGATAGGGAAATTGATGAAGTTCATTGTTGGGTTACCAATATCATTGAACGGTCAAGATTCCCTCTAGGTTGGTGAAATGGGTCGACCGAGAGGAAGTAGTTATTATTAATTTAGGGAAGTTACACTATCGAACAGTGATGTCTTTTGAGACTTGAGGTGGGAGACCTTGTCATTCGCCCTTGGTTTGGTTAATGGTGAAGAGAAAACAAGTTTCTCGTGTCGAACGTGATTTAGAGTCGGCCGGTAGGGATTGAGTTAATCGAATTTATGTTCGGTAGTTCAGGAACATCCTAAGAGTTACGTCGTCACGAACCAAAGAGTTAAAAATTGAGGTGCGTGGTTAGAAATTATTGTGGGTGCCTCCTATGAAAGGAATTATGTGATTTGGGTAAGAAGGGAAGCTGGCACCTAGGGACATGGGGCCTTTCTATAACATGGAGGTGATTGAGCAAGTGTAGTCTAGGCTCGTCTTATAGGATTATTTTTAGTTGATTCACGACAGTTTTACATATCACAGGTGAGAACTTAAGAATGACGAGGTATAATAGTAAGAAAGGATTGAATAGACATGTCGATAATCTTGGGTCATAGTGAGTAGGCCTTCAATCAGGATGGTGTCACTGGCGAGTGTATAATGGAGGCGCCAAGTATATTACCATGGGTTGACTATGGGTACGTTCGGGTGCCATGTGGGCAAGGATTCGAAGTTTTTAGTACTAGGCATATCTGAATTTCGAGGACGAAATTCCTTTTCAAGGGGGAAAGTATATTATATTCCACAGTTTCATATATATATATATATATATATATATATATATATATATATATATATATATATATATATATATATATATATATATATAATAAGAATTTAAATTATGTGGGTGACATATAATTCAATTAAAATCAAGAAATAATGACAAAATAAATAAATATTAATTTAAAGTGAAATGAATTAATATTTATGTGATACTATATTTACTAGTGTGATACAATAAATAAAATTGAATGCCAAATAATATTAGGTCATAAATGAGTAAACGCGACAAGACTTATTAGTATCTTAACCGGGACACAGTATATGAGGTTAAGATGGAAAATATTGATAAGTGACTCGATTGACGGTTTTGAGTGCACAGTTTGATTCGAAAAATTAGTCAAAAGTAAGTACCCGAGGTAGTGTTTAGGTCTCGGGGGATTTTCAGACTAGTCGGGACTAGTATGTGGGTTTTTGGTCTTTTTAATGGGAGGTGAAGGGTAAAAAACGAAATTGAGGTTACAGAATGAAGAGTCTAAGGGAAACCAATAATTATTTCATAAAATACAAAAGGTTATTTGATTAAAACCAAAGGGTGTGAAGGAAAGTGAAGAGAAAAGTCAAGAAAGGCTAAAGTAATTTAAGAACAATTCATGTGGAAAGATTTGTAGAGGAACTCGAGAATATTATTCATCTTGTACAATAAAATTCAGACACTACGAAACTAGATGCAAGTAATTATCTTTCTAATTATTCGTGTGCAATTTTCAATTCATATTATAATTGGGAACTTTTGAATTGGTATAATTTTAGGATGGGATTTTATATGAAATTTTGGTTTTGACACATGATTTATGAAAATTAATGGGTGAACTTTTAAATTGAAATTGTGATAATATGAATTCATATGTGGTTGGATTAATTTAGAGAAAATTGATGACTGATTATATGGGAATTTCTAAACATAGCATATAGAGGTTAATTTAAATTCCCGTGAGATTTATGTATGGAGATGATGAGTATGTGAAATGATAAATCTAATTCATGTTAAAACTCATTATGTTTATTAGCTGGTGAAGAAATTTTGAATTACTGATCATTCTATGGGTATTGGGATTGCTGAAAATTGATTCATTACTGTTGAAACATGTATTGGGATGAATTGAAATTGCGTGATATTGTTGAAAATTGATTTAGGGGAAAACTGAGGCAATGAGCAAGGGCGAACCAGTTCGCCCCATTGTCGATCTGGTTCTGTTCACTTGCTACTGGTAATGGGCTTTGTTTGATGAAAAATGTTATAATTTTAATTCAGGGATTAATTAGAAATGTTTGGGGACAATTTAGGACTTCTGAAAAAAATTATATTAATGGAGATAGTGGATTAAATTAATTGGAATTTTTTCGGGATGCAAATTAGAGTAATTGGGAAGAATTTTACTCGAAAATAAATAATTGAATTTATGATGAAAATTCGGAAATTGGGATATGGGTTAATGGTACGTGTCCAGAATTTATGATTTTGGGAATCAATTAATTAATTAAGTGGTTAATTAAGTAATTGAGAATATAAATGATATTTAAAAAATTCATTGGCATTATTGAGAAAATATATACGGGTATAGAGACAACAGTATATATGTATTATCATATCTGTGTGAATGGTATAATTAATTGAACAAACGCTATTGGTGGAGGTTGGGTGATGTGGGTGATCTTTCCTGAAAAAAACCATTAGGCTAAGTATCGATCCCAGGACATAGTGCCATGTCCCTTGCTAGGTGTTATTCAAAGTGAGATAATTTGGGTATGGTGATGACTCACTGTCGAATGACGATGATCGCCTCCAATATGTTATTGTAAGGCCCTAAAACATGATTAGTAAGGTTAATTACATGATTAATTATAAGTTATGAGTAAATTGGTTATGTGTGTTAAACATGTTAATTATCATGTTTAGGGGATACATGCTCATGTGAGATATATGTGGTTTATATTAGATGCTAATAAAGCTTATGATCGGGGATACCATGTTTAGAGCATTGATGACACGTAAATATTACGTATTTCATCCTCCGAACCTACGTATTTTAGCCCCCTCGGGTATCTTATTCCTTATATTTATGCTCGTTAACCAGACAACCTCGTATTTCTATGTTAACATTCTTTCCAGGGGTTAATTAAGCTTTTGTAGGTAATTGGATGCTAAGTGTGAAGTTCATACGCGTTCTGCTCGATTTCCATACACGATCACACATTCAAGGGAAATTTAGTCTTTTCATAGCTTGGGCACCGGCCAAACATCTCACGAAAGTCGTATCCCTCCTCGCAAGCTTCGCGTGGCCGCAAACGGTGCGCGATTTTGATTCATAACGAAGAAGTTACGGCGATTTCAGCGAACGGGAAAGACAATCAAGCAAAAACAACAATGCAGTGTGCTCATACCTGCTTGATCTATCGATCGACGATTTGGGTAGATCGATCGATCCTCCTCAACAGTGGGATATTTTGTTCATTATCGATCGATCGACGTTTTGGTCGATCGATCGATCCCATGTTTCCAGGAGATATTTTGCCTTTTAATTTCTTTTCTCTCTTCTTCTATATTTCTTTTTCCCACTTACTATAAATATCCATTTTTGTTGAAATATAAGAGGTGAACGATTTTAGATAGTTTTAGAAGATAGGTTAGGTTAGGGTTTGGGTTTTTGGTTAGTTCTTCTTCATTTCTTCTTGGATTGATACACTTTTGGGCTTGTAAGTTGACTATTCATTCACCCTCTCCATTAATATAGTTTGTATTTCCTCATTTCCTTGCTTTCTAATTACATTTACATGCTTTCCTAAATAGTTTACATGCTTTGATTTACGTGCTTTCTAGGTATATTTACCGTGTTTATTTACACGCTTTCATTTATTGCGTTTTTAAGATGCTTTCTAGCTAATTTAAATTAGGTTGTGCTTGAATTGAACTCACTCGAGTTGACGCATTTCTTGGCTTTGGTGATGGTGTTTACGGGTTTATTTTGGGTTCATAGTCCTAGTTATTGCGATAGGAGATTTGACGGAGCATATCATGTATGTCCTGTGTTTACGACCTTGCGTGCGTAATTTCCGGGATATTTGTTGATGCCAAAATCTTATTAGGCTTTTTATGCGGATTTAGGGGCGTGACAACCCTTGATTCAATTAACTGTCAAAACGAGATGCATGCTAAATAAATCGTCGACCCATGTGTCCATTTTATACAAATTAACTTGGGTGAGGGATATTCGACGCAACCTATAGGTTACCGCTTTCTTAATCTAGTTTTAATACCCTTGCCTAGAATAAATATTTCCCTTTTATGCATATATTCCTTTTTAGTTTGTAAAACACCTTTTACGCTTTTATTTCAGAATATTAAATCTCACAAATTTTAGCATCTCATCCCTGTGGATTCTTCATACCCGACTTATCGTTGTGCTTGCCTCGTAAGTGTAGTAGTAATTTGGGTTTTTGTATAGTCGCGGCGAGACAGAAAACAACGACGGTGCACTTTACACGCTCACACTTCGCTCGCGCCTATCAAAATGGCGCCGTTGCCGGGGATGAGTTTGTTTTAGACTTTATTCGATTTAGTATTTCATAGTTTTTTCTTTCCATTTGTATTATTTGCTAATATTTTGCAGGACTTCCACATTTGAGCACTTAGAAACGCTCGAATTTTTCCTGTGCGCACCTACTTTGTGGAATTCGCCACTTCGAGCCATTTTTGCAATAAGCATGTCTTATTCCAATTCTTTCGGTAATCCTTGTTATAATTCTGAAAATTCTCACAAACCTATGACTTTCGATGAATACTTAGAATCCAAAAGTATAACAAATTCAAATGTGACTTTGGGCGAGTATAACGAAAGTCAAAACTTAGGTTATTGGAATTTTGATGATGATGATAATGATTTTGGTCTTTTACCTCCTTATAATAGGAATTTTGAAACGAATTCGAATAGTTTTCAAAATTCCTATAATAATGAGTTTTCGTTTAACTCCGATGGTAATTTTCAAAGTTCTCATTTTCATGCATCCGCACCTCGACCCATGACATTTGGTGAGGGTTCGCGTATGTATGAGAATGAGAAAATTGAAAATCGTTATCGGGAAGAAATCGTTGTTGGAAACATGAATTTGATTTATTATTTGAGTCCGACAATGATTTTGCTTTCGAGACTTTCGAAGTCGAAGAATGTTTTGAACCAAATGAGGTACTTGGTCCTACTTTGGAACAAGACATTCTATACATTTCCCATTGCGTAATAGATATTGAAAGCAATGATGAAAATGACGTAATATCCATTTGCAATGAAATGATTTCTTCTTTGGCCCCCAAAGAAGAACATTTCATTGAAAATGATATTATTTCATTCGGAAATCAATATTCATGCGATGATGATTCATCTCATGAGCTTGAATTTCTTTCATCCCCATTTTCATCCTCTATTATCACATCGTCACAAGTACCCGATGATTCGATTTCAAACTTTAATGTTTTGAACCTTTTCGCTGATGAGGAGTACTTTCTCGAGTCGCCTTCGACGATCGCATCTTTGCCTTCGTGTGCGCCGCCTCCCATTCCAATTTCAAAACCTTTGGGAGGATATCCGGCTTTTCTTGGTGCCCATATGTTTTTGTCACCCGTTCAATACAAACCCCCATCGTCCCTCCAAAACTTTTAATTGGCGATGGTTCATTTCTTACGCCTTACACATGCCTTTCGTTGTTCAAACGGAATTCATATTTTTCGGAGGGCATACTTATATGTGAGGGTACACCGGTTAATCTCCAAAGTCAAATTGGTTTTGCGGTGGACCCTTAGCTATTTAGACTTCTAATGTACAGTTAGTGTGAAGCCTAAATAGTAGGTTGTATATAGTTACCTTTCTTTTTTTATTTTTTTTCTTTCCTTTTTAATTTAGTTTAGTGTAATTAGTTAACTTTTTGTTATTTGTTTTTTCTATGCTCGGTACTAACTTATTTTTTAGATTCTTTGGACTTGTTCTTATGGGGATCGCTCCAATTTTGGGTAATATCGCACTTTTCCTTCTTAAACTTATTTCTTAATTCACATTGAGAACAATGTCAGGTTTTAAGTTAGGAGGTGTGGGATATTCTATCCATTTATTTATTTAGTCCATGTTTTTGCTAATATGTTAGTTACTTAGTATGCTTTTCTTAAAAAATTAAAAAATTTCAAAAAGATTTTCTTTCTTTTTTCTCCTTCTTTGGGAATTTTGCCTTTGTTTCCGATGATAAATTTCAATAATTGTCTGATCCAATAGACAACCCAATGATGCATGTTCTCGATTTTAGAAGTTATTAGACTTTAGTCTCGACTATTGATATTATGAATAACTTCATGAATTAAACTTTAATCCTATGGGCACATGCACTTTTATCGTTATATTGATTTGATTTAAGATTTTCATAACTCGGTAATCTTTTGTTGCATTGTATATACTTACACCGAGTAAGCTTTGTACCTTTCATCGTTTGTGAGTGTTATACACTATTATTTTCTCTTTGAAAACATTGAATTCATCAGTAATCTCACTATTCTTTCATTTGATCGTTCATTAATTGAGTTCATACTTGAAATGTGTTACTTGATCATGATTTTCATATATTGTTTTGACTTGAGAATTGCGTAAAATTTTTAAAATGATCATCGACCCTCTTTGTTATATCTTGACCTTGACCTCACCTTAAATGTTTTCCCTCGTCAACCCCTTTGAGCCTAAATATTAGCCTTTCGTTTCATCACCCCAAATTCCATAACCAACTGTAAATTGGAGTTTTAGCCCATAAATACACTTTCCATACCTTTGTTTGGAATGTTACTTGGGATTGAATGATGTTGTCGTGCTACGGTTTGCAATTTAGGCATATGAGAGTGAGAAAAGTAAAGAAAGAGATGTGTAAAAAGTGAATGAAAAGAGAAAGCATAAGTAAAAGAAAATAAAAGAAAAACATTAGAAAAAGAAGAAAAGAAAGAAAAGAGAACGTTTTAAATGTTGTATATAGTTTAATAAGCTTGATTACTCTCCCCGATGATATATCTAATGCCTTTTGGAACTTGTTTTCCAATTTTGATATTGCCCGCATCGTCCCATTATCCCAAGTTTTCTTTCCGAACACTTTGAATCCGTACATACATATCTTTCGTTTTGTACACTAGCCTAACCTACATTATAACCCTATTCAAGTCCTATGTGATCTTAGGTTGATGTAATTTAAAAGTCATAATAGTTTTGATAATCTGTGAAAATGCATTTTGCCTCCTTTAATGTGCGGTATCCTTTCATTGAGATTACAGTTTTCATTTTATATATAGCGTTCTTCATTTGTGATATGTGTGCGGCCTAGTTTCCATTTATATTTACTCTTTATGCCCACATGTTCCGTGTGTTACCTCCCTATTTCGAGTAAATTCACTTGATGAGTGTAATGCCCGTGAGGATTGAATATATGCTTGCTTTAATGTTTATCCATTTTATATAAATTTTTTGCCAAATCACACTTTGCATGTGCTCGTTCCCCTCCCACATTTTAAGGTTTCAATTCTATGAGGTGAATTCTATAATGTCAATGATTTGGAATTTTGTTTGAATTCATTCATTTTTCTAATAATGTGTATGAAATCCTTTTCGCTATTGTTGGGCTTGTCGCATGTTGGTTTGGGCATATTTTAAGGAAACCATGTGATGTTTGTGGGTAGCATCCCTGAAAACCCTCACGAGACGACACTCGTCCACTAGGGTGACCTAGGGGTTTAATGGCTTATTGTATACCGCTAAATGCAATCGAATAGCCCGCGAAAGTGTCCTTTTGCTTTTATACCATATTTTTGTACTTATCCTCCTTTTGGTTTGATTATAGTTCTTGTTGCATCGTATTTCATTGCTGAGGACTAGCAATGTGTAAGTTAGGGGGTGTGATGATACGCAAATATTGCGTATTTCATCCTCCGAACCTACGTATTTTAGCCCCCTCGGGTATCTTATTCCCTATATTAATGCTCATTAACTAGACAACCTCGTATTTCTACGATAACATTTTTTGCAGGGGTTAATTGAGCATTTGTAGGTAATTGGATGCTAAGTGTGAAGTTCGAACGCGTTCCGCTCGATTTTCATACACGATCGCACGTTCAAGGGAAATTTAGTCTTTTCACAGCTTGGTCACCTGGCCCAACATCTCACAAAAGTTGTAGCCCTCCTCGCAAGCTTCGTGTGGTCGTGAATGGTGCGCGATTCTGATTCATAACGAAGAAGTTACGGCGATTTCAGCGGACGGGAAAGGCAATGAAGCAAAAAATAGCAATGCAGTGTGTTGATACCTGCTTGATCGATCGATCGAAGAGTTGGGTAGATCGATTGATCATTCTTGACAGTGGGATATTTTGTTCATGATCGATCGATCGACGTTTTGGGTTGATCGATCGATCCCCTATTTTTAGGAGATATTTTGCCTTTTAATTTCTTTTCTCTTTTCTTTTCTATTTCTTTTTCCCACTTACTATAAATATCCATTTTTGTTGTAATATCAGAGGTGAACGATTTTATATAGTTTTAGAAGATAGGTTAGGTTAGGGTTTGGGTTTTTGGTTAGTTCTTATTCATTTCTTCTTGGATTGACACACTTTTGGGCTTGTAAGTTGACTATTCATTCACCCTTTCCATTAATATATTTTGTATTTCCTCATTTCCTTTCTTTCTAATTATATTTACATTCTTTCCTAAATAGTTTACATGCTTTTATTTACGTGCTTTCTAGGTAGATTTATCGTGTTTATTTACACGCTTTCATTTACCGCATTTTTACGATGCTTTCTAGCTAATTTAAATTAGGTTGTGCTTGAATTGAACTCACTCGAGTTGACACGTTGCTTGGCTTTGGTGATGGTGTTTACGGGTTTATTTTGGGTGCGTTGTCCTAGTTGTTACACCTAGGAGATTTGGCGGTCCATATCATGTATGTCCCGTGCTTACGACCTTGCGTGCGCAATTTCTGGGATATTTGTTGACGCCAAAATCTTATTAGGCTTTTTATGTGGATTTAAGGGCGTGACAACCCTTAATTAATTTATCTATTGAAACGAGACGCAGGCTAAATAACTCGTTGACCCATGTGTCCATTTTATACAAATTAACTCGGGTGAGGGATATTCTACGCAACCTATAGGTTACCGCTTTGTTAATCTAGTTTTAATACCCTTGCCTAGAATAAATATTTCCCTTTTATGCATCTTTTCCTTTTTAGTTTGTAATACACCTTTTACACTTTTATTATGGAATACTAAATCATATATAAATTCTAGCAACTCGTCCCAGTGGATCTTTTGATACCCGACTTATCGCAAGACTTGCCTCGCAAGTGTAGTCGTAATTTAGGTTTTTGTATTATCGCGGTGAAATGAAAACAATGACTGTGTCCTTACACGAACACACTTTTCACGTGCAATAAGAATGTATTTTGATATCCCGCGAGAAGTGTGCGCGAGTGAAGTGCACAATAGTTATTTTTTCTCTCACCGCGACTATAGAAAAACCTAAATTACTACTACACTTGCGAGGCAAGTCTAACAGTAAGTCGGGTATCGAGAATTCACAGGGACGAGTTTCTAGAATTTATAAGATTTCATATTCCGAAATAAAAGTGTAAAAAGGTCATTACAAACTAAAAAGGAAAAGATGCATGAAAGGGAAATGATTATTTTAGGCGAGGGAAATGAAACTAGATTAAGAAAGCGAGTAAAACTATAGGTTGCGTCGAGTATCCCTCACCCGAGTTAATTTGTATAAAATGGATACGTGGGTCGACGAGTTATTATAAATGCGTATCGTTTCGACAGTTAATTAAATCAAGGGTTGTCACGCCCCTAAATCCGCATAAAAGCCTAATAAGATTTTGGCGTCAACAAATATCCCGAAAATTACGCGCGAAAGGTCGTAAGCACGGGACATACATGATATGCCCCGCCAAATCTCCTAGGCGTAATAACTAGGACAACGTACCCAAAATAGACCCGTAAACACCATCACCAAAGAAAAGAAACGTGTCAACTCGAGTGAGTTCAGTTCAAACACATCCTAATTTAAATTACCTAGAAAGCATGTTAAGAATGCGGTAAATAAACGCGATAAATCTACACTAGAAAGCAATGAAATAAAGCATGTAAACCTAAATTAGAAAGAATGTAAATTACGCTACAAAGAAAGAAATAATGGAATACGCAATATATTAAAGGAAGAGGATGATGAATAGTGCAAATTACAACCCAATTAGGTGTCAAACCAAGAAGAATAAAAGCCAAACTCTTCAAAACCCTCAAACCTTAAGCTACAACTCTTTACAATCTATTCTAAATCTAAGTATATCTGATTATTACAACGAAAAAACCTATTTATAGTAAGTGGGAAAAAGTAAAGAAAAGGAAAGGAAAAAGAAAAGAAAAGATCTCAAAATATCTGGCATAATCGGTCGACCGGTCGACCAGTCGCAGGGGCGCGGTCGATCGATCCCAGGGACGCGGTCGACCGATACTCCGTTTTCTGCAATCCTTGGTCCATGAAAAAAGGGTGAAAAGGCCAATAACGAAAACGGGGATATCTTCTTCGTCCAAACTCCAAACGATGCACCGTTTACGACCACACGATGCTAACTCAATGAACTACGCATCCGTGGAATTTCCATGAGCTGGACAAGAAATTTGAATTGACTAAAATTTCCTTGAAGTAGCGTCCGGCGACAGAACTTCTCCGAAATGCAACGGATCCTGACTTTTAGCGTTCCAATACCTACAAAAGCACAATTAACCCCTGCAAATCATGTATCTATCAAAATCCAAGGTTGTCTAGTTAATGAGCATAAATATAGGTATTTAGGACCGTAAAAGCGCTAGAATGCATAAAGATATAGGGGAGAAATATGCAATATTTGATACGAATCACACCCCCTAACTTAAACATTGCTAGTCCCTAGTAATGAAACAAAGAAAACCAGACCACAGAGGGCGGTACAAGACGTATATATGCATCGAAATATAAATGCCACTTTCGTAGGGAGCACGATTGCATTTAGCATATGCAATAATCCGTTAAACCCCTAGGTTACCCTAGTGGACGAGTGTCATCTCGTGAGGGTTTTCAGGGATGGTACCCACAAACATCCCATGGTTTCCTCAAAATATGTCCAAACCAATATGCGATAAGCCCAACAATAGTGAACAAGATTTCATACGCATTATTAGCACATTGAATGAATTCAAACAAAAGTCCAAAATCATTAACATTGTAGAATAAACCTCATAGAATTGAAACTTTAAAATGTGGGAGGGGGACGAGCACATGCAACGTGTAATTTAGTGAAAAACTTAAATAAACCGGATACTAAATAAAGCAGGCATATATTCAATCCTCACGGGCATTACACTCATCAAGTGAATTCACTCGAAACAGGGGGCTAACACACGGAACATGCGGACTAAAGAGTAAATGTAAATGGAAACTAGGCCGCACACATGTCACAAATGAAGAACGCTATATATAAACTAAAAAACTGCAATCTCAATGAAAGATACCGCACATTAAAGGAGCGAAATGCATTTTGACAGATTATCAAAACTATTTAAACTTTTAAATTACATCTACCTAAGATCACATAGAACTTATATAGGGTTATAATGTTGGTTAGGCTAGGGTACGAAATGAAGGAATACATGTACGGATTCAAAGTGTTCGGAATGAAAACTCAGGATAATGGGAAAATGCGGGATATCTCAAAAGTTGGAAAAAAGATCCAAAACAGCATTAGATATATCATCAGGGAGAGTAATCAAATCTTATTGAACTATATACAACATTTACAACTTTCTCTTTCTTTTCTTTTCTTCTTTTTCTCATGTTTTTTATTTTGTTTTATTTTTCTCTTTTTCACCCTTTTTCACTTATTTGTTCCTTTACTTTTCAAACTCTCATATGCCTAAATTGCAACCGACATCATAACAAACTTCAATCCCAAGTAACATTCCAAACAAAGGTAAAGAAAGTATATATATGGGCTAAAACTCCAATTTAGAGTTGGTTATGGGATTTGGGTTATGAAACGAAAGGCTATATTTAGGCTGAACGGGGTTAACAGGGGTAAACATACAAGGGTGAGGTCAAGGTCAAGGTCAATATGGGTGATATAACAAAGAGGGCCAATGATCATTTTCAAAATTTTACGCAATTCTCGAGTCAAAATAATAAATGAAAATCATTACCAAGTAACACATTTCAAGTATGAACTCAATTAGTGAACGATCAAATGAAAGAATAGTGAGATTAACAACGAAATCAACATTTTCAATGAGAAAAGAATAGTGTATACACTCACAAACGACGAAAGGTACAAAGCTTACTCGGTGTAAGTATATACAATGCAACAAAAGATTATCGAGTTATAAAAATCTTAAACCAAATCAATAAAACAAGAAAGGTGCATGTGCTCATGGGATTAAAGTTTAATTCATGAAGTTATTCATAATATCAATAATGGAGACTAAAGTCTAATAACTTCTAAAATCAATAACATGCATCATTGGGCTATCTATTGAATCGGGCAATTATTGAAATTTATCATCGAAAACAAGGGCAAAAATGCCCAAAAAGGGAGAAAAAAAATGAAAATCTTTTTAAATTTTTTGAATTTTCTAAGAAAAACATACTAAGTAACTAACATGTGAGCAAAAACGTGGACTAAATAAAGAAATGGATAGAATATCCCACACCCCCTAACTTAAAACCTGACATTGTCCTCAATGTGAATTAAGAACCAAGTTAAAGAGAGAAAAAGAGTGATATTACCCAAATTTGGAGCGATCCCCATAAGAAGAAGTCCAAAGAATCTACAAAACAAGTTAGTACCGAGCATAGCGAAAACAAATAACAAAAAGTTAACTAATTACACTAGACTAAATTAAAAAGGAAAGAAAAAATAAAAAGAAAGAATAAAAATCTAACTATATACAACCTACTATTTAGGCTTCACACTAACTATACACTAGAAGTCTAAATAGCTAAGGGTCCACCGCAAAAATGATTTGACTTTGGAGGGTAACCAGTGTACCCTCACATACAAGCATGCCTTCCGAAAAATATGTATTCCATTTTAACAACGGAAGGCATGTGTAAGGCGTAAGAAATGAACCATCGCCAATTAAAAGTTTTGGAGGGACATTGGGGGATTTGGATTGAACGGGTGAAAAAAACAAGTGGGGACCGAGAAAATCCGAATATCCTCCCAATGATTTTGAAATTGGAATGGGAGGCGGTGCACACGAAGGCAAAGATATGATTGTGGAGGGCGACTCGAGCAAGTACTCCTCATCTGCGAAAAGGTTTAAAACATTAAAGTTTGAAACCGAATCATCGGGCACTTGTAATAGTGTGATAATATACGATGAAAATGGGGATGAAAGAAATTCAAACTCATGAGATGAATCATCATCGCATGAAGATTGAGTTTCGAATGAAATAATATCATTTTCAATGAAATGTTCTTCTTTGGGGGCCAAAGAAGAAATCATTTCATTGCAAATAGATATTACGTCATTTTCATCCTCACTTTCAATATCTATTACGCAATGGGCAAAGTCTAGAATGGTTTGTTCCAAAGTAGGCATAAGTACTTCATGTGGTTCAAAACATTCTTCGACTTCGAAAATCTCGGAAGAAAAATCGTCGTCGGACTCAAATAATAAATCCAATTCATGTTCCCAACAATGATTTTCTTCCCGATAACGATTTTCAATTTTCTCATTCTCATACATACGCAAACCCTCACCGAATGTCATGGGTCGAGGTGCGGATGCTTGAAAATGGAAACTTTGAAAGTTACTATCGGACTTAAACGAAAACTCATTATTATAGGAATTTTGAAAACTATTCGAATTCGTTTCAAAATTCCTATTATAAGGAGGTAAAGGCCCAAAATCATTATCATCATCATCATCATCAAAATTCCAATAACCTAAATTTTGACTTTCGTTATACTCGCCCAAAGTCATATTTGAATTTGTTATACTTTAGGATTCTAAGTATTCATCGAAAGTCATAGGATTGCGAGAATTTAGAGAATTATAACAAGGATTACCAAAAGAATTGGAATAAGACATGCTTAGCCCAAAAATGGCTCAAGTGGTGAATTCCACAAAGTAAGTGCGCGCGGAAAAAATTCAAGCGTTTCAAAGTGTTCAAATGTGGAAGTCCTGCAAAATATTAGCAAATAATAAAAATAGAAAGAGAATACTATGAAATACTAAATCAAATAAAGTCTAAAACAAACAAGTCCCCGACACCTGCGCCATTTTGATAGAACGCGAGAAGTGTGCGCGTGTGAAGTGCACAGTCATTATTTTTTGTCTCGTCGCGACTATACAAAAACCTAAATTACTACTACACTTGTGGGGCAAGTCTAGTGGTAAGTCGGGTATCGAGAATCCACAGGGATGAGTTGCTATAATTTATAACATATTCCGAAATAAAAGTTTAAAAATGTGATAACAAACTAAAAAGGAAAAGATGCATAAAAGGGAAATGATTATTATAAGCTAGGGAAATGAAACTAGATTAAGAAAGCGAGTAAAACTATAGGTTGCGTCGAATATCCCTCACCCGAGTTAATTTGTATAAAATGGATACATGGGTAGACGAGTTATTACAAATGCGTCTCGTTTCGACAGTTAATTAAATCAAGGGTTGTCACACCCCTAAATCCGCATAAAAACCTAATAAAATTTTGGCATCAACAAATATCCCAAAAATTACGCGCGAAAGGTCGTAAGCATAGGACATACATGATATGCCCCGTCAAATCTCCTAGGCGTAATAACTAGTACAACGCACCCGAAATAGACCCGTAAACACCATCACAAAAGCAAAGTAACGCGTCAACTCGAGTGAGTTCAATTCAAACACAACCTAATTTAAATTTCCTAGAAAGCAAGTTAAAAATGCGGTAAATAAACGCGAAAAATCTACACTAGAAAGCAATGAAATAAAGCATGTAAATATAAATTAGAAAGCATGTAAATTACACTACAAAGCAAAAAATAATGGAATACGCAATATATTAAAGGAAGAGGATGATGAATAGTGCAACTTACAACCCAATTGGATGTCAAACCAAGAAGAATCAAAGACAAACTCTTCAAAACCCTCAAACCCTAAACTAAAACTCTCTACAATCTAATCCAAATCTAAGTATATCTGATTATTACAACAAAAAACCTATTTATAGTAAGTGGGAAAAAGTAAAGAAAAGAAAAGGAAAAATAAAAAAAAGAAAAGAAAGATCTTAAAATATCTGGCATAACCGGTAGACCAGTCGCTGGGGCGCGGTCGAACAGTCCCTTAGGAAAAAACCCACTGTATCCTTCCCACGGAAAAACATGAAACCGCGGTTGACTGGTCCCAGGGACGCGATCGATCGGTACTCTATTTTCTGCAATCCTTAGTCCATGAAAAAAGCGTGAAAAGTCTAATAACGGAAACAGGCATATCTTCTTCGTTCGAACTCCAAACGACGCACCGTTTATGGCCACGCGATGCTAACTCAATGAACTAAGCATATGTGTAATTTAATGAGCTGGACAAGAAATGTAAATCGATGCCCTTGAAGTAGCGCCTGGCGACAAAACTTCTCTGAAATACAACGGATCCTCACTTTTAGTGATCCAATACCTACAAAAGCACAATTAACCCCTGAAAAATATGTATCTATCCAAATCCAAGGTTGTCTGGTTAATGAGCATAAATATAGGCATTTAGGACCGTAAAAGCGCTAGAATGCATAAAGATATGGGGGAGAAATATGCAATATTTGATACGATTCAAGCATATGATTAGTTATGTGTTTTAAGTGTGTCATAAATTATTTTTTAATGCATGATTATGTTTATAAAAGTAAATTAGGGTGTTGATACGAAATTGGCAATGTTTGGTCGCCAAATGTGAAAGTTTTGAGATTTTCGATAAATTGTTACTTTCCTGTTCGAAGCCCAAATTAGGCGTACTAGTTTATGATTTTTGGAAAACACAAATTATAAAAGTTGTAGATATATGAATTAATGTTATAACACAACAAGAGGTGGGTTAAATCGAGGCTCGTACAAGAAGTTATACCAAAAGTACGAAACAAGGGCAAATCTGTCCATCCCTTAAGTGACATTTGTCTTATTAGCACAACATGTGCTATTTTTTGATTGGTTAAAGGGTAGGTGATGGTTTGTCCGACTTAAACTTGTTAAAACAACTCACTTGTTCAGCCAATTCAGCCATGAACAATAGTTTTTCCTAAAGAGAGAGAAATAGAAGAAAGTTAAGGAAGAAATCTACAGAAAATTTCTATAAATCGAGGAATCCTCGTAAGGTAATTACTTCTTTATTAAAGTTGGTCACATGGATGAGTTCTACACTTGGCATATTTTTATTTTTGATTTGGATAAATATTTTAATGATACCCATATTGCTAAATTGTGTTGGAACAATGATGGTTTAAGAACATGTGTAAGAACGTGTATTAGGATAGTAAATGTTAACTTTAAAGTTAACATGATTTAAATTCCCTCTTCGTTATGCTTTTTAACTTAGGAAATTCAGGTTTTTGATGTGTATATATGTTGAAACATGTTTATTATATGTTTTCATAATTGATACTCAAGGTGGAGGTTATGTATACTTAAAAATGTTAAGTTATGCTTTAATGTTCTTTTTCGACCTAGTTGTGCAAAAAATGGTATAAATCATGGAATACTTATTGGAATTGAGAGATTAAAGTTGGAGAGTAAAATATACTCATATATGTATAACATATCCAAAAATTGTGTAAAAATACCAAGGAATGATCCTTTGGTGATAGTTTGAAGTTTTGGTTTAAAATCCGCCCTAAAGGAGCCAGAATGCATACCTGGGGTTTGACGTTTTTCTCGACATAGAAAATGAGCCCTAAAAATTATGAAACATTAATTTTGTATTATTTGATGTGTTTACTGATATTTAATGGAATATCATTCAAAGTTATGATTTATAAAAATTATGAAAATTCTAGGAAATTGAAGTTGTGTTGTTGTTTTTCTTGAGAAATGATTTGGAAAAGGTTGTAATAAAATAGGCTTAACTTTGTCTAGCGAATTCGTAATTTAATTTCGTAAATTGTGTTAGAACCCTAATTATTTGGGTTCTATAGAAATGTGGAGTATCATATTTATTTCCTCCTTAGTTATTTCTGATTGACCAAAGGATGTGATGTATTACTAGGTTTAATGTTAATTAGTGTATTCAAATAGTAATGACGTTGACTTGTTAGGTGGGGAAGCAGCTAGTACTACCATACCAAAGAAGTAGTTTGGTATTAATCTTAGCACCAAATCCAAGGTGAGTGACCTTCCCTATGAAATATAAATGCTTATATTTTCATATAGAAATGTGTAGTTGAATAAATGTGTTATAATGCTTATGGAGTGATGTGGTATTTATGAAACCTATGCATATGATTAAAAATGTGAAGCAATGTTAATTAATTCTATGGGCTATGGCGGGTCCTTTATCTGATGTTAAGGACTGTGGTGGGTCCTACGGGATGTGGCGGTCCTGTTAATCCAACTTAAATATTTGTGTACTCGGGCCTAATAAAGGGACGTGGTGGTTCCCAATAACTGTGGTGGGTTAATTGGGCTGTGGCGGGTCCAGGCTTGCGAGAGTTTCATAATCTTTGTTGGGTTATAGCATTAGAACAAAATAAAAATTATTATTCAATTTGGTTATATGTGTGGTATATGGTCATTCACTAAGCCTTTATAGCTTACACTCCTTTAATGTCTTGTTTCAGGTATGCTTATCATTTGGAGTTCACTGCCAAGTTAGGATCTTAAAATGAGGGAGTGACGAATATCTAATATAGTTTGAATGTCAAGAATATTTTTGTGTAAATGTTAAACTAAGGATCTTGGGTATGTAAACTTGTATGGTACTTATAAGTTACATGTAAAGGTAGTTATGTTTTCATCTACACTTGCCTTTGGAAAAAAAAATCTTATGCTATTTTTCCTGAGAGATTTAAATTAAAGCATTGTTAAAGGCAATTTATCTCTAAATAAAATGATGAGTTTAACTTAATTAAGTCGGGGCGCGACAATTATGATTTTGGGTTCCGTGGTGAGATTCTGTCCCTATAACTCGGGATGAGGAAATGGTGCCGTGAAGCATACCACACTAGAGAACCGTATCCAAATAGTCATAACTCGTAAGGATGATGGTGATATATATATGTGAATGTTATGATGTGAAAATTTTGCATATAAATGTGAAGGAATTATATCCGGCTTTAAGACATTAAGTGTGAATAGTATTTAAAAAACTAGTGAAACTTATTGGTTATAGGGCCTGTTTGGTTTTCAACTATAATTCTGTTTTCTGTATTTAAATACAATTCTGATGAAAAGTTGTGTTTGGCAACCTATTTTTAAACATTGAAATATAATATTTCTGTGTTATAATCAAGTTTTTCAGAAAATAGTCAATGAGTTTTATAACTTCTGTTTTTTATTTTTCAACTCAGAATTATTCATTGTTTATATTTTAATGCATTTATACCTTAATATATAATATACATACATAATACATTAATATGTGTGCAATTCTTATAAATAAAAATATATATGTACACGTACACAAAATTATGTATATTTATATTATTAAATTATATAATATACTAAGATCCATATATTAAATAATAATAATAATATGAATAGATACATGGTACCTATATATAGTTTTATACATATATTAGTAATGTATGGAATAATATAAAATATACATATAATACATATGTATTAAAAATATTATCAATTCATGTATGTATGTAATTTTATTGTGAAGTACACATGCAATATTATATATATATATATATATATATATATATATATGTGTGTGTGTGTGTGTGTGTGTGTGTGTGTGTGTGTGTGTGTGTGTGTGTGTGTACATATATACAGTTAAACTCCCTAACATACCTCATTAAATATAAATAAATATGCATGATATTAAATGTATACATATATAATGTATGTATGTATGTATGTATGTATGTATACATTCATGTATCACGTATGTATGAAAGTTTTATGTTTGTGTTTATATATACACACATATATGTATAATATAAATATACATGTTTGCCAATTTTGAAATTTTTTCATAAAACTGTATTTAAAAGCAAGTTTACCAAACGCACACCAATAATTATAAATACAAAAAAATGAATTTTAAAATTATATTTAAAATCAACGTTTAAATTGAGTTTTTGAATAGAGAACTAAACAGACCCTAATAAACTATAATTGAGAATTATAATTATTGATTGCAAGTAAAAATTAATTCGATAAAATATGCAGGAATGGGATAGCGTATAGAATTAAGGATATTTTGGGACTAGTTAGGCGGGTAGCATAACTAGGCGATTAAAATGCATACTTTAGGTGCACACTTTAGATGAGACGTGAGTAGTGTCTCATGAGAGTGTGGTAACAATTTAATTATGGGGGAATGGACATATATTTAAAAAAGGATTTGGGCTCTGACCCGTATCAAATTCATTTTTGAAATCTTTTAGGTGTCCAGCCACAGTAACACGAAGCGTGATTGTTCTTCCGAGTATCGGAGCTGTGACAGATGTGGGATGTTGCATGATTTGTTGTAGTCCCTTCTATTCAATGACTCTAGACGAGATTCTTTTCATATTCGGGCTTGTTGCCTATGTCAAACATATTTATTTTATTTTATTTTGGGATTTATTATATGGATGTTATACCGATGGTTTATTCGATGAAGTTTTGCATGTAATGGATTTCTGTTTCAGACTTATGATGTGATTGTGGATTTTATTTATTTATTTAAATAAATTATGGTTTGAGTATAGTGTTGTTACGTCACGTTAATAAAGATTAAAATTGACACACGGCTTAGCCTAATAATAGGTGGTTAGTAAATAAACTAGTTTTCGACAGTGATGCTAAGAATACGTCAAATAAGATTCCTGTTTTATTTTAGTAGAGGGATGGCCACCCGTTATTTTAATAAGCGCGGTTACGGGAACTAATCGCGTAGTCACGAGACTCATGGTTTGAGAATATGACGAAAATTTATAAATATCTATACTTAGACTTAAAAACATGTCGTTAGATGTTTAAACCCCAAAATAGCCATCAAACAGCCCTATAAGAGACACGAACAATGCGTATGTGACCAACTTAACTCATAAGAACTGACCGCATAGTCATGTGACTCTCGATTTGACAATATTATGATAATTTATAAATATCTATACTTAGGCTTAAAAAATATCATTAAGAAAACCTAAAATAGCCCCCAAATGACCCCGTAAGAGAGACGAACACCTCGTACGGGACTAACCTTACTTTTAGAAATTGACTATATAATCATGAGACTCCCGATTTGAGAATATAATGATAATTTACAAATATTTAAACTTAGGTTTAAAATCATGTCGTTAAAGGGCGAAAACTCAAAACAACCCCCAAACTGCCCGTAAGAGACACAAACACCTCGCACATGATCAATGTTACTCGTAGGAAGTGACCACGTAGTCACAGACTCCCGTCTTATGAATATGGTGATAATATCCAAATCTTTAGACTTAGATTTAAAAATGTGTCATTCAAGGGCAAAAATACAAAACAGCCACCAAACGGCCCCGTAAATGGCACGAACACCTCACACGGGGTCAATTTAACTCGTAGAAACTGATCGCATAGTCATGGGACTCCCGATTTGAGAATATGATGAAAATTCTAAATCTCTGGACTTGGGATTAAAAATATGCCGTTAGAGGTATGAAATTTAAAATAGCCCCCTTATAGACACGTACACCTCGCATTGGACCAAACTAACTAGTAAGAACTGACCGCATAGTCATGATGCATAGTCACGAGACTCTCGATTTTGAGAATATGATAATAATTTATTAATATCTAGACTTTGGCTAAAAAATATGTCGTTAAATGGACAAAAATCCAAAGCAATCCCTAAACAACCCCGTAAGAGACACGAACACCTCGCATGTGACCAACCTAATTTGTAGGAACTAACTGCATAGTCACGGAACTCTCGGTTTAAGAATATGACAATAATTTTAAAATATTTAGACTTATGCTTAAAAACATGTTGTTAAAGAGTGAAAACCCAAAATAGCCCCCAAAAAACCCCGTAAGAGGCACGAACACCTCACATGGGAACAATGTTACTCGTAGTAACTGAACGCGAAGTTACAAGACACATGATTTAAGAATATGATGAAAATTTTCAAAACTCTAAACTTAGGGTTAAAAGCATCCCATTAGAGATTTTAAAACCCAAAACATCCCTCAGACGGTCCCGTGAGATACATGAACACCTCCTACATGAGCAACCTAACTCATAGGAACTGACCGCATAGTCACGGAACACCCGATTTGAGAACATTAAGATAATTTGTAAATATTTAGACTTGGGCTTAAAAATATGTCGTTAAATGGGTGAAAACTGAAAAGAGTCCCCAAACGGCCTCGTAAGAGACACAAACACCTCGCACGTGACCAACCTAACTCGTAGGAACTGACCACATAGTCACGAAACTCCCGATTTGAGAATATGACGATAATTTGCAAATATTTAAACTTAGGATTAAAAACATGGTGTTAAAGGGCATAAACCCAAAAAAAAACCAAACGGCCCTTTAAGCGGCATGAACACCTCGCACATGATCAATATAACTCGTAATAACTAATCGCGTTGTCACGGGACTCCCAGTTTGAGAATATGATGATAATTTGTAAATATTTAGACTTGAACTTAAAAACAGATCGTTAGAGGTTTAAAACCCAAAACTGCTCTCAAACAAAACAACCACGTAAAAGATATGAACACCTCGTACGGGACCAACCTAACTCGTAGGAACTGACCGTATAGTCACAGGACTCTCGATTTGAGAGTATGATGATATTTGAAAATCTCTAGACTTTGGCATAAAAATATGTCGTTAGAGGTTTAAAACTCAAAACATCCCCCAAACGATCCCTTGAGAGATACGAATACCTCACACGGACCAACTTAACTGGTAGTCTGATCGCACATAATCACGGGACTCCCGTTGATGATAATTTATAAATCTCTAGAATTAGGCTTAAAAACATATTGATAAAGGGCGAAAACACAAAACGTCTCCCAAACGGGCCTATAAGAGACTCGAACACCTCATTCGGGACCAATGTAACTCGTAGCAACTGATCGCGTAGTCACGGGACTCACGGTTTGAGAATATGATGAAAATATTCAAATATTTATACTTAGAGTTAAAAACATGTCGTTAGAGGTTTAAAACCCAAAACACCCCCAAACAACCCCGTAAAATACATGAATGTTGTGCAGTGACTAACCTGACTCGCAAGAACTGACTGCATAGACACGAAACTCTTGATTTGAGAATATGACGATAATTTGTTATTATCTATAATTAGGCTTAAAAACATGTTTTTAAAGGGAGAAAACTCAAAATAGCTCCCAAGCGGTCCTATAAGAGAGACGAACACCTTGCACGGAACCAACCTGACTCGTAGGAACTAATCGTATACTCATTGGACTCCCGGTTTGTGAATATGATGATAATTTGAAAATATTTAAACTTAGTGTTAAAAACATGTCGTTAAAGGGAGAAAACTCAAAACAGTTCTCAAACGGCCTAGTAAAAAACACGAACACCTTGCGCGTGACCAATATAACTCGTAGGAACTGACCTCGTAGTCATGAGACTCCCTATTTGAGAATTTGACGATAATTTACAAATCTTTAGACTTAGGCTTAAGAAGATGTAGTTAAAGGTTTAAAACCCAAAACAGACAACAAACGGCCCCATAAGAGGCACAAACACCTCACATGGCACCAATCTATCTCGTAGAAACTAACCACGTAGTCACGAGACTCCCAATTTGAGAATATGATAAAAATTTGAAATATCTAGACTTAGGTTTAAAAACATACCGTTAAAGGGCAAAAACTCAAAACAACCCATAAATGGCTCCGTAAGAGACATGAACACCTCGCACATGACCAACCTAACTTGTAAGAATTGACCGCGTAGTCACGGAACTCCCTGTTTAAGAATATGATGATAATTTGCAAACATTTAGACTTGGACCTTAGTATGCCGATTAGTATACACAATTTTTCTTTTTGAATAGAACTTTTTAATAAATATTTGAATGCAGATATCTTCTCTATTTGTATCTTATCTTAAAAGACAACATTTCAGCGTTAACTTTTTTCCACGTGAAACACATGAACAAGTTAACGGTTTACACCTGGTAGATTATTTATTTATTGTTGTTGTTGACATTCAAGATTATTGTTTTTAATATGTTATGGTCGTGCATGTTTTTGTGATGATTAAACATGTTGGTTTTTATGTATAAATATAGGAGATTCTGCCGAAATATTTTTAAAATTGTAAAAATTTGTCGATACGATTAACTAATATGTTTAGATATTTTATTTTACTATAATCTTATTTTACTATACAAACTTTATTTTTACTATAATCTTATTTTGGGTTGTTGGATGTAATTTAATGGAAGAATTTATTGTTGGATACGTATTTAAATGAATGAAGTTGATATATTGTGTTTGTGGTTGGATGACTTGACTTATAATACAAATTACATGTCATACAATATAAAATAATATATTTTTTATGCCAATTTTTTTATTAATTCGGACGATTATAAACAGTCCTAATTTTTTTTACAGTATTTGACGACTATTTGAGACGGATAAACCATCTCTCTTCTTTGCGTGGGAGCGGAATTTTTTTCGCAAGAATACCTTTTAGGACTGTTTTTTCATCTTAATTATTTTTTTCAGAATCTAGGGACTATTTGAGACGGATAATCCGTGCCTCTTCTTTGCGCGGGAACGAAATTTTTTCGCGAAAATAACTTTTGGGATGGAAATATCCGTCCCTAATGCCAAATGTAAAACTTCCATTAATTAGAATTTAGTGCAGAAAAATCTGTCACAAAAAAAAAATTTCAACTCCAAATATAATTAACGTTTTGTAGCCGTTGGGAAATCCGTCATAAATACTATTTTGGGATGGTCAAAACGCTTTTAGGAAAATATTTTTGTCGTCCCTAATAACCATTTTTCTTGTAGTGTAGGGTATGATTTCCTGAGCTCATTACAATACATCCACTAGCGAAATTTGATTCGACTGTTTAATATACTGTGGCAACATTTGTTGATAGAAAAAGATAAAGCAGGGTTAATGAATGTATTGATGTTGTGTAAAAAAATATATAGATAGATTCTTATGTGAGATCCTAAAGTCCATAACCTTGTTGGATGACTAAAATTAGGGGTTGCCCTTTGTTTTTAAGACAATATTATCAATTTGACAACCACCTTAAGCTATGAGGATATAAATTACAATTTTAGCAATTTTGACAAGTTAGTTATATTTACATTTACATTACTACTTGTCAACTATACTTATAATCACTATTCAACCATATTTATAGTGACGGTGCAAAAACATGATAAATTGAATATTCACTTAGGGTCCGTTTGGCAACCCAATTTTAAGCCATGGAAATGGAATTCGCAGGTCAATTTCAATTCCACGAAATTGAAATTGGTCTTCCAATTCCAATTCCAAGCCTTAGAATTGGATTGTCAAACGGGCCCTTAGTTGAAATTAGATATTTTTCATTTGAATTGGTGAGTGAATGAACACGCTAGAATTATGGAAGTATGGACAAAAATTATTAATTAAGTTTAATGTTAAGAGTGGTGCTATGGGTACCAAATAACTCCCCCAAATCTCCCCCAAATAGAATTGATGAGTTGTGCCCTGGCGGGACCCATACCATAAGGTATAACACTTAAAGCTATTTGTGGAATGATTTGGGGGAGTTGTTTGGGACGCATAGCATTTTTCTTAATGTTAAATATGTGAATTTCACTACATTACTTTTTGATGCATTAAAAGGATTTCATCATGAATAAAAACACACAATAGGCAAATTTACTATAATGTCATAATAATATTAGCCCATTCCTATGAGGAATTTGACTCCGCCCTCGGTGTTAAAGCACCTTTAATACAAATGTTTGTTGTTTATTTATGTGAATGTTATTAGAATATATAACAAAAATTTATTAAGGCATTGTTTATGAGTTTCAATATTGATTTTATAAATCAACTTCTAAAGATTAAAATTATAGTTCAATTATAGTAAGAGGGCATTTGAAAATTTTCATGGTTTGAAATTGTATTTGAAACTTTTTCAATTCAAAATTTTTAAAGTTTGAATTGAAAATTCTTCAATTCCAATTTAATGTCATGGAATTAGAGTTGCCTAATACACACTAATTTTTTGACACAATAATTCATTTATGTTAGTAATTCGAAATGGTTTAAAATGACAAAATTAGTTGGTATTTATTTAAGACTAAAAATTAACAAATCGAAAGTGACAATTGGAAACTAACCGAATTTTCATATATCGTGAAGACGCCGAAAGAGTGAAAGTGATAATCAGAGTTTTGCATACAGATAGTTTTGGCAATGAGCTTTTCTATTTGCACAGATGAATTTTGTACAGAGACTGTACAGAGTTAGGTGGCCACCTAGATTCCGGCTTCTTCTTCTCCTTTCTTCTTTCTTTTTTTTCTTTTTTTTAAGGTTTTTATTCTTTTGTTTTTAACGATGGATATAAAAATAATTTTTTATATAAAAAAAAACAGTTTTCCTCTTAATATAAAAACAGTCTTTTTTTATTGAAAGTAAACAGTTTTTTATTAAAATTTAAAATATACTTTTTTTAAACCAAAAAAACAATTTTTTTTAGTTTTAAACAAAAAAAAAGTAAAAGTATGAAATTTTTTGTTTTTTTAAATAAAGTAAAACCAAAAAAAATATTTAAATAAAGTATGACAATTTTGTTTTTTTAAAATAAAGTGCCATTTAAACCAAAAAAAAAAGAAGCAAAACTTGTTTATTTTTTAAACAAAAACAAAAAATTTGCATTTTCAATAAAAAAAACTGTTTTTTTTTTCAGAAAAAATATTTTTAATCAAACTATAAAAAATTAATTTTTAAACACTGGCGCAGACCCACATCGTTTAAACTATTTTTTTTAAAAGACTTTATTGAAAATACAAATTTTCAATAAAAGTCATTTAAAAAAAAATAGTGTAATGTTTTTTTATATATTTATAAAAAGTTAAAAACATTTGAAAATTTGCATTTTAAAAAAAAATTGCATTTTCTTATTAAAAATATGAAAAACTATTTTTTAAAACTGGCGTGAACCCACACCATTATCGCGATTGGTTAGTGCCGCTGGCGCGGACCCACATCATTATCGCCGCTGGTTAGTGCCGCTGACGCGGACCCACATAATCATCGCGTTTGATTAGTGTAGCTGGTGCAGACCCACATCACCATCGCGATTGGTTAGTGTCGACGATGCGGACTCACACCATCATCGCGATTGGTTTGTGCCGCTGACGCAGACCCACATTATCATTGCGGTTGGTTAGTGCCGGTGGCGCGGACCCACGTCATTTAATAAAATGATTTTTATTGAAAATACAAATTTTGAATAAAAGTCATTTTAAATAAATAGTTAAATGTTTTTTTTGTTTTTTGTAACAGTTATAAAAAGTAAAAAACTTTTTTTTAAGTTAAAAAAAAAATATTTTTATTAAAAATACGAATTTTTTGTTTTTACTAAAAAAAAGTCAGGTTAGTGCCACTGGCGCGGACCCACATCACCATCGCGATTGGTTAGTGCCGCTGGCGCGGACTCATAATATCATCGCGATTGGTTAGTACCGCTGGCGTGGACTCACATCATCATAGCGTTTGGTTAGTGCCGCTGACGCGGATCAATATTATTATCGAGATTGGTTAGTATCGCTGACACGGATCTATATCATTAAAATATTTTTTTTTGTTTTTTTAAAATAGTTATAAAAAATTAAAAACAGTTTTTTTAAAAAGAGTTTTAAAAAAAACATTTTTATTAAAAATACAATTTTTTTATTAAAAAAAATCACTTAGACAAATAACTCTTTCTTTATTTTTTGTCTTTTAAGATCTATGTACAAAGCTCGGTTCATGCATCTCGGTACAAATAGATTTTTTCTTTGGCAATTAGGGTCCACTCTGTCAAAATCTCACCTCAATTGTCCTCTTGATTTTCTTTAGTCAAGCTTTTTTTGTATTTTGTCAGACTTTAGTCAATTTTAGTGGATGGATACATAATTAGCTGGCTGATTGACAAGCGATGGCACTCTTGGAATTAAAAGATAAAAGGAGAATGATCATCTCAATTTTTTTCAAAATAAAAGATAAGGCTAGAGCAATTTATAAAAAAAAAAGTAAAGTTGATGCAACTATAACTATTAATCTTCAAATGAATTATTAAGAAACGTTTAGTTGCGAAAAATTATTTTTTTATTTAATTGTCACTTTTTACTTTATATATTTGCTAATGCACCATTAATATGGGATGGTCAAGTAAAAAATTATTTTTCAACTTAAGCAATTCAAAAAAATATGTATTTTATGATTTTTAGATTACTTTAAGTTGAAAAATAATTTTTCATAAATCACATTCTTATTTCCATTTAAAGGGCAAATTTTGTCGAATTATAACACAAAATATGAAAAATGAAAATAAAAAATTAATTTTCACAACTAAACGCACTCTAAACTTTGCAAACTCTACCCATCACTCTATGTAGGAGCGCAATCCTATTTAACGTGACTAATACTACATTTACATGATTTTGGGATAGAGTCATATATCTTTCAAGTTTTTCGGCTTGGGATGTGCGGATGTTGTTTAATTTTTGTATTACATTGAATTTATATAGACACGATCAAGTGAGGTCATAGAATGAGATTCTAAGTTGTGAATTAATTTTGAAAATATAGTAAAAAAATAATTTGAGGTGATTTTTTTTTTAGATATTTAAACATTTTCTTGACACATTATAAAAAAATAAGATTTTTCATTATTTAAAAAAATCGATCAATATATGTCAAATTTTAAGCTACTTAAAAACTCACATATGTTTGACCGAATTTTTTAAAATTGTAGAATAAATTATTTTGACCCAAATTTTTTTAGGGCGGAATGTTCAGATACACCGTAAAAAAAATTGAGCCCAAAATATTTTTTGTACTAATTTTTTAAAAATTGATCTGCAATCTAGGACCTCATTTTAGGACCTCACTTGATACGTACGAAAATATTAATCTTTTAAGTTATATATGGGAAATAAGACCGAAAATGGTAGTTCTCGAGGATAAAAGTTTACTTACATTTGATCATACTATATGACTTTTAGAAAAATAGCTAAATATTTTCACTATTTAGACATATATGTCGGTTGGATTCATGTACATTTATCTAATTAAAACTTTGTCTCATTGAGATTTAATTTGAACTCTAGACAAAAAATTGGAGTACTATTAACTTTTATGATACAATTGGATATTGAAACAAAGAAAATGAGAAAAGTTACAATTTATAATACATAATAATATATTTTCTCTAATTCTCACATTTTTAGTCTTAAACATTACAATTTGGTAGAATTGGAAAAAATCTGTTTGTAACATTATATCAACTAAAAGATATAATACAGTTAAAACACAATAAAAACTCATAAATAATTTATATTTGAACAACCATTTGTTTAACAAATAAACTTCCATTCATACAAAATTGGGACAAAGTCTACGCATGAAAGGTTACTAATGGTTTGCAATAAAATTTAACAGCCCTTCGAATTTTTCAAACTAATTTATAAAACAAATCTAAGAATAAGAGTTTATTTTCTGCAAAATAAATGCAATTAAAGTGATGGATAACATGCCAAAGGCTCCTTGAAAGAGAGCATTATATATATATATATATATATATATATATATATATATATATATATATATATATATATATATATATATATATATATATATATATATATATATAATTTTTGAATATTTAAAATTGTACACATTTTATCAAATTATATGACTTTAATATCTGGAAAATGTAAATATTTTTCACTATATAAACGAATATGTTGTTTGGGTTCATATACATTTATCAACTTAACACTTTGTCATATTGAGATTTAATTTGTCTCTAAAAAAAATTTGGTGTCTCGTTCGCTATTATAATACATTTGGATATTGAAAACAAAGAAAATAAGAAAAGTTACAATTTCTTATGCATGTTAATACATTTTCTCTAATTCCCACTTTTTTATTTTATAAACATTAAAATTTGGTAAAATTGGAAAAACCTATTTGTAACAATATAATAACTAAAAGATATAACAAAATTAAAACACAATAAAAACTCATTAAAAATTTGCATTTAAACCACAATGTGTTCAATAAATAAATTTGCATTTATGCAAGAATGGGAGGGATAATTACACCTGCCCCCTGAACTTTACCTTTCTTTTCACTTCACTATTTAAACTTTTATTTTCTTCATTTAACCTCCTAAATGTTTAAAACGACTTCAAGTAACACCTTAACAATAACACAAATAATTTTTTGGATGGAAAATGGGTTATGTGCTTGGCATGTGAGGACATTTTTTGTTTAACCAAGTATAGAAGGGGTCCTTTTATGTAAACACACTACTAAGAGTAAAAGGATGAAGATACCCAATCAATCTCTCTCTCTCTCTCTCTCTCTCTCTCTCTCTCTCTCTCTCTCTCTCTCTCTCTCAATATATATATATATACAAAAAGCTTCATGTAAGGACCTTATTATATTGCATTCCCCGGTACATATTATTTTTTTTAAATAGTAAAAAAAGCGAATTTTTTAATGAAACATCATGGATATGATCTCCATGGTGAGAAGACCATTTATAATTTTTTTCATCGAAAAATACAATAAAAAACCATTGAGATTAGGAGATATATAAAAAAATGCTATAAATATGGTATAATTTTTTATGAACTTCATGGATATAATCTTCTCACTGTCGAGATCATATCCATGAAATTTCATAAAAAATTCAATCAAAAAGTGGGTGAGATGATCGCCAAAATTTCAACGATCGAAAATGCATATTTATACCATTTTTTTTACATATCACCTCATCTCAAGGGTTTTTTTTAATTAAATTTTCGATTAAAAAAATTAGAGATGATGTTCTCATCGTGAAGATCATTTCCATGAAGTTTCATTAAAAATTCATTTTTTTTACTATTTAAAAAAAATGGTATGTGCTGAGATATGCAACATAAAATGGTCCTTACAGGAAGGGTCTCTCTCTCTCTCTCTCTCTCTCTCTCTCTCTATATATATATATATATATATATATATATATATATATATACATACACTAGATGTACCCTTGCTGATGGCACGATCGCAAAATTCGTACGGGTTTGACTTCCTAACCAAACTGCCATGGTAAATTATATTAACTAATATATGTCATGTTTTGTAATAGACCCCCATTTTTATGATCGGTTTTGTAATAGACCTCCACTTAAAAAATGCAATACACCAACTTTATCATAACTCTCCAAAAAAAAAATATTTTTGTTTAATAAACCTTAGTTAATAAAAATTTCAATTTTTGAAAAAGTTATCCAAAAAATTGAAGAAGTCAAAAAAATAAGAAAATTTTGAATTGTTTTATGAAAAATAAAAAACTACTTTTCCAAATGACGAAAACTATTTTTTATTTAAAAAAAATTGTTTTAAACTTTAAAAACCTATTTTTTAGGAAAAACATATCAACTATTTTTTCTATTTTTTTAAAAAATAATTAGAAAAGTTATTTTATTGATAAGATGCATTTTTTTATATTAGATAACATATATTTAAAAATTCGCACAATTTTAGTGACTAAACTTTCTTATCATTGTTCATACGAATGCCCAAAAGTAGAAGCATAAGGGGAAAATTTAGTATCTACGTTAAATCAGTTAGTATAGAGCTTAGTATAAAATCAGTTTGTCTACACTTGGCACCTATGTTTATCAGAGCTTAATATATGTACACACTTATCTATAGTACCTACATAACTAAATATATTAACTTTCTAAATATAATTGAATATTGTAAATATAATTGTACAATGTACTTTGAGTAAAACTGTTAAGAAAATATACTTTGTATGCCAAAATCAAAAAGATTTTTTTTTTAATATAACTGAATAAAGCAAATACTATTATAAAAATGCTTGGGCACGATAAATTTTCTGCATTTAAATCTCTCTATAAAGAAAGAGAAACCTAACTAACTGTACAATAACCTTTTAACACAATACCTTGTTTTTTTTAATTCAACCATCAGGGACATACATGTAATACCCCGTGATTTTTAATGATTTTTAAAATGGTTATATTTTAAATTAATGGATTAATTGGATTTTATTATAAATTAATTCATTTGAGTTTTATCCGAATTGTGGATATTAAAATGAATGATTCTGAATATTACTTAAAGATATTTAGGTAATATATGAATGTGAAGCCATTGATATGGCTGTGTGAATGAAATTCAGTAATTTGGATTTTTAGTCGGACGCGGTATGGGACGCGTCGAGACTAATTTGTTACATTAAAAAGGACACTTATTTTTACATCAACCTTATAGTCGTTTCGACTGCGTCGTTGCATCCGGAAGGGTTAAAATAGTCAGAAAAGTCTATTTGGATGTTGGATTTAGGTCCCGGGGCATTTGGAAATGAAAAGACAACCCAAAAGGGCATTTTGGTAATTTTTACAAGGGGGATGAATAGTGATTTCGGGTTTTGTCTTATTATAAATATTTGAAGATTAGTGTACGTAGGTTCATTTCATCTCTTCTACACAAAATAGAGAAGTCATCTTCTTAGAGAGAGTGAAAGGTTGCTTGGAAAGAAAAAAGCCTGCTTGGAAAGGAGGAGAACCAAAGGTCAAAGGTCACCACCACCATCACCACCTGTGTTATTCAACTCCAAAGGATCAGATCTTCATTAGAGGCAAGTGTTTGATAATGGCAATTTAAGTTTGTATATTGTCCATGTTAGAATAGTTATAAAAAGAGATGATTTATATGTTTGGAAGATAATAATGGAGTTTTAAATGGATTTCTGGAAACTGAAAATATATAGGAATCAACCTCATGTTGTAGGTAGTTGGTAAACCACGAAATAATCTTAAATCTGTTGAAGAAATTATGAAAACCATTGATGTGTTCTTGAAGATATTATGTTGATAAATTTTCTGAAAAAAGAGGATATAAACAGGCCTTTAATCCAATCTCTTAATGATTCTAGGATGTTTAGATGATTAGAAATCATTCACATATGTTGATATATCATGTAGTAAGGTTGATAAGGAATTTGAGTTGTTAATATGAAGTTTTGGATGATAAAAAATGGTGAAACCCGTAGTTGTAGAAATGCAAAAAAACCAGGCTGTTACCTGAGTGATCGATCGATCGACCTCCCAGAATTCCTAAAGTTGTTTCTTTTTAAATGTTGATTCTTATCCCAAACCTTTTGTAGATCTTTGGTGATTATTAATTGGATATTATGGGACTTAGAAAATATTAGTAAGCCCTAGTTAAGGTTTGAATTGATTTAATTGGGATTTAATTGATTAGAATGATAATAATTAAATTGAAAGAAATTTCGTTTGGTAGATGCATTTGTTGGATTCTAATTGGTATCCATAAGGATTAAGGATAGGTCCAGTAGGGGAGATTTAATCTAACACCTGAGTATCCCTAGGGTTACAATTTGAATATGAAGGACTGAGTTTAGTACAAGCACTTAGCGGTACGACTCCTGAATAGAGGGGAGTTTAGACCACATTTGGTTGAAAGAGGGGATGAGGTTATTCCGATTGCGTATTTGAAGTTGACGGACCTCCATGTTCGACGAAGTTAAGTAGTAGTGTATTGGAGGGGTTCCTTGTTTGGATTTCGCTTTGCGAGACGCTCCGCGCATGAACCTTAACGACGTCGGGAGTGGAGAGATGTTATAGGATGCGAGGATGTTGGTTTAGTTGATAAGTCATGATATTTTAATACGTAAGATTTAAAGAGATATAACGTTGCGTAAGGGAATAATCTAAGGTTTATGTGAGTACCTTGTTGTTAGTATATTATAGGTATGATAATGCCTATTTGATTGATTTATGATTATGTGTATGACATACCTAGCTTACTTGCTATCGATGGGAAGTTTGCGCATGAGGGAAGTCATATACTGATGAATCCATGAGATCTTTGATTTGTCGCTCGAGAACATAGGTCTATGAAAGACTTATCGGGGTATTGATAAGGCTGCTGACTGTGGGTACGTAGGTATGTACGTGACCCATGGATACGAGAACTATGTTCGCCTCCAACTTGTATGTTGTTGTTTGTGGTTCGAGGAATCCTTATTGAACCTTTAGTCCCCTATTCGGCGACCAGCGATATTGGGACATGATAGCAGAGTAATGCATTGCACCGTAGCTGTGACTCGGGGTGCCGTATTATATATATATATATATAATGAATTGAAGGAATGAATGGTTATATAGTGATTAAATCTATCTACGGTGATAATTGTAGATAACAGTGGATTGAGAAAAAGAATGAAACTAAGTTAATGAATGTTTATTCTTAAAGAATTAAAAAGCTTAAATTCATAAATGAATAATGTAATGAATAATAATGTGATGTATGGTATGGGTCATATGGGGATTATGATATGGGAATGGAATTATAATATGGAGACTAGAAAAGAGAAACCGTTAACTAGGAGGTTAATAGGAAACGTTAAGTGTGCACTCTAGTTGAGAGGTGAGAATAGCAAGTGAGAGTGGGAAGCTAACATGTACATAATAAATTCTTTATTGCACTTGTTAAATACTTGCTGTTTTAAAAATCATTTTTACAATCGGGCTCTGACCCGTTTTCTTGCATATTTTCTTTTCTATTGTATCTTTTATATCAGGTGTCCAGCAGCAGGGACGCTAACCTTAGTTGATTTTGACGAGCTATGGAGCTATGGAGTATTGCTTAGACGCTTACCTTCTTTTGATTCACAGTGATCTTTTAGTTAGGGCATGTCGCCCAAAGGATTCAGTTATCTTTTCCTATCGAGGTCAAATACTGTTGTATTCGGGTCTTTTAATACATTTTATATTGTTGGGATTTCTGTAATGGAGTTATATTATTTGGAAATTTTTATTCCAATTGCATTTAAATTATTTTGTGTTATCTATTTGGTTATCAGTGTTGTAGAATAAAATGTGTTGTGTTATTCTTAAACTAGAAATGGATTTTGTTGAATTAAAATTTGGAATGTTTTTAACACCAGCTTAATTGGGTATTGGGTGAGTTGTAAATATTTTCGACAGTGATTCTAAGAATGAGCCAACTGTATACTCTGTTTTAATTTGGTATGGGACTGGCCACCCGGTATTTAATTAGGCGGGGTCTTACAACACATACTACCTTTGATTATATGTATCAATCTCATTTGAATGGGAATCATATGGATGATACAATATGACTTAACTACAGATTGTTATTTGTCTAAAAAACCTCATGGGACAGATATGATCATCATTGCTTGGATGCAAAAGCAACATATATAATTGTGTTTGAGAATGGAAGCAGAATACTTACACAAAGTAATATAGTAAAAAGCGGGTAAATGGCCATATGATGGCTGCCATACTTACACAATAACTACAGAATATTGTGTGTGGTTATTTTTCAGTTGGTATTTATGAAACACGAACACGAACACTGACACACAGATGGACACGAATAATCTAAAAAAAATAGGACACAAATCTTCAAGACTGCTGAACAAAATCAGTTGAAGTATTAACTTTATAGGTGAAGATAAACACATGATATTTAGCAAGAGATACAACATGGATCGGGTCTATTTATTAAATTCAACAGATATTTATACATTGACAACTAAAAAAACAAAATCACTACTATCTTGCAATGTCATACTAACTGCTACATATTTTAAAATTGACAAAAACTTAAGAAATCAATAAACTTCAATAAGAGGTGGAGAGTGATTCCCGGAATTAAAGTTAATTTATAGTCCGGTAACTTGAAACATAAAAAATTAAAAACAAACATATATGAAACTTTTATATACCAGAAGTCCATCAAACATAGTCAAAATAAAAACGGAGCAGTGGTTTATCAAACGTAGTCAAAATAAAAACAGAGCAGTTGTATTTGGCATAAGAATACCTATGATCCTTTTTCTAAAATGAAAAAGACAACGGAAGTTGGGTTTTAAAACCTTTTCACAATGAAATACATGAAGAATGAAGAAGTCGGATTAAGTTGTCTAACATTTTCTGAATTGAAAATGGCAAAGCAAGAGCTTTAGAGAACCCAAAATTAAGAGCTTCGAGATTTGAGATTTAAGTCTAAATTGAGCTGACGTTTGAACAACTCTAGTGATTCTAATCCGTCATAGTCTTCTGAGAACTGACTCCCGCGTTTCCATCTCAATAAATTGATTCAATGATCACACCACTACTCTCATCTTGCTTCGGACCATCATTTTTTTAAAGTGATCTGTCCCCATACCCAAGAGGAATATGTGTTTCGATCGAAAGCTAAAATCGAACCAAAAACTAATACGAAAATCAAAATCGAACCAAAACGCAAACCCTCTTCTCCTCTCATTTTACTGTATATCGAACCAAAACTAAAACCCTTGTATCGTGTGCAAACTAAAATGCAAACCCCAAAACTCAAACCAACAGTAGTTACAAAAATGAACAAAAAATGAACCAAAACATAAACTTGAGGTGATACATGTAAAAAAGTGTGAGAGTTGTTGGAAATAATAATTGCATAATAGATGAAAAAACCCAAATACGAAATAGATAAAATTGGAAGGACTTATCGATCGAGGTTTGTGTTTGACACAAAGTCCTAAAGGTAAAATTGTTCGCTGATATTTGTAGCTGTCAGCCTCGTGAACATACACCTCCCAAGATTCAACGATCAGATTTAAACACCGGCTTTGTGTTAAATCTTTGAACTCTTAGGATACTCCAGCACTCCCAAAAGAATAACGAACATAAGTGTATAGTAGAAAATAACAAACTTATTTTTGCAGAGAAAGTGAGAGAGATTGATTTTTTCTGTGTGTTTCTCAAAGTTGTAGCCTGTGTTTTATATAAAAAAAATGCTAAAAAACGTGGGTAGTGGTTTTAGGCAACTAACCCACTAACCTCTCCTCTAACAGCTATATTTTAAGAGATGGAAGAAACAGTCAAAGTCTTAAAAATGGGTTAATTAAAAATTAAAACGATTTTGAAAAGATTTAATGCACATTAAAAATCCCCAAGAGCCCGAGGCCCAATCTTTGACCCTTAATAATTAGTGTACCTCCTAGGGATTGAACCCATGACTTGAAGCACACACCCCTACTAACTTACCACTTGACCACTTAGACTAACTTATTTACTTCATTCAAAATAAATATATATACTTATACCGAACAATCCCCCACATGAATGAAATAAAAAAATAAATAAATATAAAAAGACGCTCTGGAGTATCATAAGGAGTGACGTAAATAGCGAAGGTGTCATTCGACTTGAACCTTTGCTTTGTGTTAATTTATTGAGTTTACCGATTGATAGTGAACTGATGTCTTGAACTATTTCACTGTTGTTGTAAACTTAGGTCAATAGAATACACACGTGACTCCGAAAAATCATCATTGAGTTCCCACATTTGTGCTTGTTTCGGCCTTGAGCATGCCCATATTTCTTGAGTGCTCTATAGAATCAACCTTAATTCTCATAGGAAGCGGCCCCACTACCACACTCATATAGGTTCTTCTATCAAGAGTGTACTGTATCTCACACCCCACTGAATAATAGCTATAAAAAGCATTAAGAGATTAAATCTCATCCTCCATCGATATAGAGGTACTACATCATAGGATGGGTTTTAAGTCAAACTTAAATATATACCCCCACAAATCACTCGTATAACTTTGTTATCTCATTAAACCCGGATCTTGGGATCTCCAGTCATATGGGTTGGGTTTCCATTATAGGTGATTTAGATATTAATAGGCTTTAGGCCGATTCCCCTCGATGTTTGATAAATTATCTCTTTAGTTAGACCTTTAGTCAATGGATCTGCTAGGTTTTCCTTTGACTTGACATAGTCAACTTCTATAACTCCATCTTTCAATAGTTGTCTCAAGGTGTTGTATCTCCTCCTGATATGTCTAGACTTTCCATTATAGGGGTTATTATGTGCTCTTACGATCGCTGCTTGATTGTCACAGTGAATGGACAAGGCTGGAACTGGTTTAGGCCACAAATGAATTTCTAATATAAAGTTCCTTAACCATTCAGCCTCTTCGCTTTCTTTATCCAACACTATGAACTCTGACTCCATAGTGTATCTAGCTATGCACATTTTTTTGGGTAGATTTCCAAGATATAGCGCCTCCTGCCAAGGCAAAAACATAGTCACACATAAACTTACTTCATCATTATCTTAAATCCAATTAACATCACAAAAACCTTCAATTATAGCAGGATATCTAATATAATGAATTCCATAATTTATTGTGTATTTTAGATATCTCAAAACTCTAATCAAAGCATTCTAATGTTCATTATTAGGATTACAAGTGTATTTGCTAAGTCTACCCACATCATATGCAATATTAGGTCTAGTGCAGTTCATAAGATACGTTAGACTACCAATAACTCTAGAATATTCTAATGATGATACACCATGACCAGAATGTTTCCTTAAGTGACAACTAGGGTCATAAGGTGTCTTAAGAGGAATACAATTAAATTGTTCAAATTTTTTAAGAACTTTCTCTACATAATGAGATTGGTTAAAACAATTCCTTCATAATTTTTAATAATTTTAATTCCATGTTTAACATCAGAAACACCCAAATCTTTCATATCATATTGCTTATTAAGGAAAATTTTAGTTTTATTAACTACATCCATATCAGTTCCAAAAATAAGCATATCATCATGCCAGAATTATCCTTAAATTTGCTATAAATACATTTATCCGCTTCATTAATGTTAAAATCATTAGAGATCATTACTTGATCAAATTTTTCATGCCATTGTTTAGGAGCTTTTTTCAGTCCATATAATGATTTTTTAAGTCTACACACTTTTTTATCTAGGCCTTGGACTACAAACCCCTCGGGTTGATCCATATAAATTTCTTCTTCAAGACCTTCATTCAAAAAAGCCGTTTTAACATCCATTTGATGAATTATCAGATTATGTAATGAAGCAATAGCAATTAATAACCTAATAGATGTAATTCTAGTAACATGAGAGTAAGTATCAAAGAAATCAATTACTTTCTTTTGCCTATAGCCTTTAGCTATCAATCTTGCCTTAAATTTATTAGTAGAACCATCAGCTTTTAATTTCCTTTTAAAAATCCATTTTCATCCAATAGTTTTACATCCTTTAGGCAAGTCAACTAACTCCCACATGTTGTTATAAATAATAGAATCATATTCACTATTAATAGCTTCTTTCCAAAAAATAGAATCGGGTGAGGACATTGCCTCACTAAAAATGACGGGGTCATTTTTCATTAAGTACGTTGAAAATTCAGGACCAAAAGAAGTAGCTATCCTAGGTCTTTTACTTTTCCTAATTTTAATTTCTTCTGAATTTGGAGATTCATTTCTAACACCGGGACCCACTGGAATAGAACTACTAGTTCCCTCACTTTTCACTTTAAAAGGAAATTTGTCCTCATAAAATTCAGCATCTCTTGACTCAAAAATAGTGTTTTTATCCATATATTAATTTTCATAATCAATTACAAGAAACTTATATGCATTTCTATTTTTAGCATAACCTACAAAAACACAATCAATAATCTTTGGGCCAAGTTTAGTTCTCTTAGGTACTGGTATTGAAACTTTAGCAAGACACCCCCACACTTTAAGGTGTCTATAAATGGTTTTCTATTTTCCACATTTAAAAAGGAGTTTTATCATTATTCTTAAAAGGTATTTTATTAAGAATATAACAAGCAGTAAGAAGTACCTCACCCCATATATTATAAGGTAATACCGAAGTGATTAACATAGAATTTACCGTATCCTTAAGAGTTTTGTTTTTTCTTTCAGCTATACCATTAGATTGGGGTGAATAAGGAGGAGTAACTTGATTAATTATTCCATTTTCTTTACAATATTTATCAAGATCACCGGTGTATTCTCCTCCCCTATCGGATCTTAATTTTTTAGTGGATTTTTCCAATTAATTTTCAACTTCAAATTTATACGAAATAAATTTTGAGAAACTCTCATATTTACTCGCAAGGAGATAAATATAATTGTTGCCCAGATTATACTCAAGAGGGGGAGGGGGGGGGGGGTGAATTGAGTTTTTACAAACTTTAAGTCAAATTAAAATTTCAGAAGAATATTTAATTTATAATACTTTGACAATTTTCAGATTAATAAAACAACAAAGAATAAATCCAACAATATCAAATAAATGTAACCAACTAATTTAAATAACTAGAAAAGTAGATTTTAACACACTAAGAATATTAAATTAATTTTCGTAATTAATTTTAAGTGATATTCTGAAGTTAATTATTTAATTCAAGAATAATTATTTTAACCTTAAAATTAATTTAGTCAAATTTCGGAATTAATTTATTTGCAAGATAGTGTGCTGAAAATATTAACTGAAGCAAGCATGTGCAAATAAATAAAAGTGTGGAAAATAAATGACACCGAGATTTAACGTGGTTCGGCCAAATCCCGGCCTACGTCCACGCGCCTAGAGCCAATGTCTCCTTTGCGCTTCAGTAAACCTGATCCACTTGCGGGTAGGATCAAACCACCGCGTACAACTGTTTGCAAGCTAACTCCAAGCTTCAAACCCCGTGGCCCACTTGCGGGTAGGAACCAATTACCGGTACAAACCGAAGCTTCAACAAAGCTTCACAACAAATCTGAATTTTTGTAGTACAAGATACAATACTGAAACTCCTTAAAATACAATTTGTAATATGAGTTTCTCCTTCTTTAATCAGACTTCCATAAATGATGTTGAAATAGGCACAAGTCTTCTTCTTCAATGATTGAGCAGATGATAAAATTTATTGCTCTCTTGAATGTGTAACTAAGTAGTAAATGCTCTTAATAATATTTCAAGTCTTGATCATTTTCTCATTCAAGTGTATGTATCTTTAATGCAGCTCTCCAAAGCTTTAAATGTGTCTTCCAAAAACTAGCTGTTAGACACACTGCTTGTGAGCATTAAATGCTCTTAATTTTGCTGAGATGAGATAGCTGAAAAAATCTCCAAATCTGATATGCAAATCTTCATCTTTATCTTCTCCATAAAAATATAGCTGTTGAAGCATGGAAATAAACATCTGAAAATATATGTCATTTGAAAATAGCTTGATAGATAACCCATATATTTTCTGCAAAAAGATTGTTAGTCCAAGATATAAAACATAAATCTGATGTATACATAGTGATCCATTGTGTAAAGAATAGAACTGGTGTGTTTCACATAGAAGGATAATAAAGTTCTGATAATATAAGTTAATTCAACTGTCCAATGCTCCTGTCAAAGAAATGTCAGATGTGATAAACATGGTACAACGAAATCGTTTAAAAAAAATACTCATGCAGTCAGGTCAAGTAGGAGCGTGGCCCAATATATTAGCTGCCAAAGACAGAAGAATGCATGGCTCGAGGTAAATGGTATAGGTTCAATCGGCCAGAGCCAATTAAGAGGGAGGTGACTGCCGTCAGGTGTAGTACACCAAAAACACTATAGTTGATAAGTTTTATCCGGACAAATCAAAGGCATGTACTAGGGTTTACCAAACAACGGCTTAAAATATTATACCTAAAAGATATGGCCAAAAGTCTCATGTTAGCAGGTACATGAACTGACAAAAGGTTAGAGTTAAGAACACACAATCAAAGCTTGTTACCTAAGGCAATAGTTAAGGTACAAGACTCTAGATCTGCTATGGGCAATCTACACGCCATCAATCAACAAACAGATATAAAGAATACCACTTTGGTTCAAGCCAATATCATATATTTAATGTAAAAAGGAATGGTCAAGTTCACACACCATATAAAAAATTGTTGCGCATGAGCATACACACTTATCAACATATAATATTATATTATTATAATATTCATATTAATATAACAACAATATCTAAACACATAAAACCAAACGTACAAAAAAAAATTATTTTAAACAAAATTTTATTTTAAGAGTTCAGTTTATCAAAAAGATAATTTTAATAAATGTAATTTCACTTTTAACAAAAAAAATGTTTAAGCTCTCAATTAATTAGTCACACAATTAAAAAAATGTTTGCCTTGGTCCACATTCTGACTCTTTCTAAACTTTCTTGAGGCTTAGACTTTTTAAACATTCTAAACATTTTCTTGAGGCTTCACATTCTGACTCTTTCTAAACTTTCAATCTTTAGCGTAATGACCTGGTTTTCCACACACAAGGCATTGACCTGCAGGTTTAGATTTTAACTGAGGCTTAGAATTTTTATTCTGATCATTAGGCTTGAATTTATGGTTGGACCTCGAATTCTGGTTTGGTTTATGGTGCCCATTTTTCTGGTTCTGTTTTTGGTTTCCATTTGATTTCCCCTCGACTAAATTAGCCTTAGAACTGAATTCAGAATTTTTCTCCTTAAGTTCTGCATTCCTATTGTCTTCCTCAATTCTCAAACGAACTATTAAATCTTCTAATGTCATCTCCTTTTTCTTATGCTTAAGACCGTTTTTATAATCTTTCCAAGAAGGTGGCAGTTTTTCAATTATAGATGACACTTGAAATCCCTCACATATACTATAACCCTCGGCCAAAATTTCACGAATAATAATTTGTAGTTCTTCAAGTTACGACATAACAGATTTGTTATCTTCCATTTTGAAATCCAAAAATTTTCCAACCACAAATTTTTTAGACCCATCATCTTCAGTTGCATATTTTTTATCCAGTGTGTTCCATAATTCTTTTGTAGTAGGACATGACCAATAAACATCATACAGTTCAAGGCAGAGACAATTCAGAATATAATTCCTACATATATAATCTCATTGTTTCCAAACAAATAGTTCTTCAGGTACAGAAGGTCTATCATATGCAATAATGTTAACGACCTTAAGAGTTGTTAGGTAAAATTGCAGTTTTATTTGCCATCTCTTAAAATTCTTTCCATCAAACAATTCAAGTTTTTCAGAGTATTTTGCATTAGGATTTTCCATAGCAGATTGTAGAATAATAACTCAATTTCACCTTTATATTGTTGGAAATAATAATTGTAGAATATATGAAAAAACTCAAATACGAAATAGTTAAAATTGGAAGGACTTATCGATCGAGGTTTGTGTTTAACACAAAGTCCTAAAGGTGAAATTGCTCGCTGATATTTGTGGCTGTTAGCCTCATGAACATACACCTCCCAGGATTCAACGATCAGATTTAAACACCATCTTTGTGTTAAATCTTTGAACTCTCAGGATACTCCAGCACTCCCAACAGAATAACGAACATAAGTGTTAGTAGAAAATAGCAAAATTATTTTTGCAGAAAAAGTGAGAGAGATTGATTTTTCTGTGTGTTTCTCAAAGTTGTAGCCTGTGTTTTATATAAAAAAAATGGTCAAAAACATGGGTAGTGGTTTTAGGCAACTAACCCACTAACCTCTCCACTAATATCTATATTTTAACAGATGGAAGAAACAGTCAAAGTCTTAAAAATGGGTTAATTAAAAATTAAAAAGATTTTGAAAAGATTTAATGCACATTAGAAATCCCCAAGAGCCCGAGGCCCCAAGTCCCAATCTTTGACCCATAATAATATTGTGCCTCCTTCTAGGGATTAAACCCATGACTTTAAGCACACCCCCCAATAACTTACCACTTGGCCACTTAGCCTAACTTATTTACTTCATTCAAAATAAATATATATACTTATACCCAACAAGAGGGGGGCAGCAGGAATGAGAGGCCACGGTGAGGACAGATTGATGAGGGGTGTATTACTGAGAGAGAGAGAGAGAGATAGAGAGAGAGAGTCACCAAGAGAAGAGAAATAAGGGGGAGATTCCCATGTATTAAAGTAAAAACCCATGGGTGCAAATTGAGGGACTCGAGGTTGTAAATTGAGAGGCTTGAGGCTTTTAGAAGAAACGAAGGTCATATGTTGTTAAAGGTGTGAATGGAAGGATATGGGGATGGATTAATATGTGTACTAAGTTACGTGAAGAAGTGAGATATGACCCATGTCTTAGGTTGTATACTTTAGCCACACTACTTTCTGAAAAAGCTCCATATCCAAAGGTTTTTAAAGCTCCATATCCAAAGATCCAAAAAGGTCAAAGGGTCCAAAAGTTGTGTAAAACGCTCCCATCATTCTAAGTTGTTTGAAGGAATCTAAAGCCATCCTCGATGGGATGCCTTAAACCTGTGGGTTTATGGGATCAGTTAAAGGTTGATCCCGCAATGCAAATATGGTAAAAATGGGATGGGGCGAGAAACAAATTTGTGCCTGGGCCAGGTGGACAAAAGTCTTGCGCCTGGCCTACGTGGCAATATATTCGTTGCAAATTATAGTCGTTGAACATAATTTCCTTTTATTTAAAATTTTAACCACTATCATTTATTATAAATACCCAATTTCTAACTCATTTTTTCTCACACCTTCTTCCAAATCTTTTCAAATCTTCTCTCATTACTTTCATAATTATAAATTATAATTATTTCTTAATTCATTTTTCATTTTTAACCCATAAAAAAATATGGAGGTGAATATTCGATTGAAATGTTATTTTGATCATAAAAGAGCGAAACCGGTCCGTGACATTCACCAACCTCAAGACTCCTACCGAGATGAGGTCTATCAAGCACGTCATCGTTTACACGAAGTCGGCGAGGCCCATGTGTCACACCCCGCGTAATTTTGGCATCGACCGCCACCAAAATTATGTTGGGCGTGAATTAAATAAAATACCATTCTTAACACGAAACAGATATGAGACATAAAAAATCCATCCACAATATCAATAATTGAATCAATCCCAAATGATATTAACAACTAAACGATAAAAGATCCATCCCATGCTAAAACTTCGAATAAATCCCACCTCCAATCATGATTTAATTAAAAACTAAATATAACCAACTGTATTAAAAATCTAAATAAAATCCTTTAACAACTTTGGAACTGAATGGGCCAATAAAAAACTCAAATGATGTCTCATAATGAAATATGACTGAAAAGAAAGTATAAGCTAAATAAAGCAATAAAAATGAAGTAGACTCCAGCTGCACCTCCAAATGATAACTCCGAAAAACCTATGCAGCTAATCTAGTACTAATTCCTAAAAATGTTAGTCAACGCACGAGGTCAGAGCCCCAAACATGTATACACACTACTACCCTCAAATAGGGTCCGTGAACCCAGACAATAACATTATACGCAATAAATATCACAATAGAGTATTTTAATTAAACGAGTAATTTAAATGCGGGAAAGATAAATTACTAACTACCCCTAGAGATTCTTATAAAAATCACACTAATATATTTTAATTATCCCACTGCCCCAAAGTATTAATTGAATTCAATTAACCCAAAATTATCATTTTATTATCCATTACGGTACTTCCACAATAAATCCTACACCACCCGCAATTCCCCTCGCCATAGCCAGCCAACCCGTTTAAACAGTCATCCCTGCACGTTATGCACGAGGTTCCACACACGACACATCTTCATAGGCAGCCACCCCGTTTAAACTGTCAACCCTGCACGTTATTCAGACGTCACATACCCACACGTCGCAATACCCGTTTAAACTGTCGGCCATGCACGTTATTAACAACGCCAATATATTTTAATACTAGTTTTATTATCTTAGGTATTAAGTTCTCAATTTCACAATTTACAAATTTTCCGCACCATTATTATCGATGTGAGATCCTCAAATTACCTCTTAGTCCCATACCTAAGGGTCCCCAAGTTATCAATATGTTCTAACCTATGTATAGGATGAAAATCTAACATAAATATCGACCTGGTCACGTACCTAGACTAGATGAATGATGATAAAATACCGAAAATCAGCCCACCCTCCATCTGAGAAAATCGCGACAATCTACCTTCATTAATCCCATACCTAGATGGCATAAATAATCAAAAGGCCTACCCACTAGTCCCATACCTAGAAGGGATCCTGAAATATAGGGAGAGAAAAAATACCCAACGACCCGTCGTCACAATGGCAATTTAATAATACCAATATGTCACACAAACCAGCATAATTAATCAATGTACTAAACTAGGCATGATAGTCCAATTTAATTAAATCTTAATTAAATTTCCACATAGTCATAAACACCCAATCAAATCCATTTAATTATTTTAAATTTAATACACCGTGATTTCATCATTAATACATCATAATTCCAATTTCATTATCTCAACACAAATTACATGAGTTATATGCCCCCAAATTCTTTTAAATAAAAACTAAGGTTTTTCTACATGCAACCGAACACCAATAAAATCCAAAATCCACTCATAAATCCTATACCCAAGGGTTATAAATATTATTCATATTGAAATATTTAATAAAAATACTCCTAAATATTGTTATCATTATTCCTAATTAAGTCACTAATCTCTTTTAAGAAAAAAACATGATTAAGGGTTTAGACGACACTTAAAAATGCATAATACTAAAGAAAATGAATAGAGTATTCATGCCTGTAATTTAGATGAATAAAATATGAGTTGACGGTTGAATTCCTCTTGAAAAAACTAGCAAATAGTCGTTCTTAAACAATCTTGAGAAAACCCGTTTTAAAGCTTCAAAACTTGGATTGGAAATAGTTCTCCAAGGAGTTAAGGTTTTGAGGGAGGAAGAAGATGTAAAAGATGAGATTGATGCTCTTAGGGTTTAGAATAAAGTGTTTTTAAAAGTCTTAAACCCTTCACTTTGTTTATATACCAAAAATAATTTGAGTCCTAACCAAATACAAACACTCGAAAAATTATTACGAACGATCGAACCGTCAGAAAGGCTTAAAATTTTAATATGTTGTAGCGAACGGTGAGACGGAGCTGCTATGAAAACTTCAGCTCAATCGGACGATCAAATTTTAAAAAACTATTATTTTTATCCTCCTTAACTCGGATCCTCCCCCGATTTTTATACAAAAAGTTATAATTTTCAAATTTTAATCCCGATTTAAATTCAACTTAAAACCTTATTTTTATATAGAAAAACCAACATATTTAATTACTAAGAATAATTAAATCCATAATTTTATTTTATTTTCTCGAATTTACCGCCTAATTAATTTAATTAACTATTAAAAACAAGGGGTGTTACACCATGTTAGCGGCTCTGTTGTCCAACTAACTGCTTCTTCCAATGAAGAATTTATTACGATGCGTGGTAGCGTTCACTCAGCTTGGGAGGTTTATGCCCAACTTTTGGGGGACGATAACGTTAGGGCATATATCGATATGTATAGGTTTTCATCTATATTTTTGGAAAGATTCCAAATTTCAACAACAAATTAGTCAAGGCGTTAGCATCGCGATGGTTGGCTGAAACTCACACCATTCATTTGCCATTCGTTGAGCTTGAAATTACGCCTCTAGATTTTGCTCATTTAACTGGTACGTATTATTTACTACATTTTTAATTTCTTTATTTAGTTTATTTTTATTTTTATTTTTATTTTTAATATAATAATTATATTTTATTATTTTTTGCAAGTATTACAGTCGGTGTGAGAAACCAACTCCCTCCCTTTCACTAATACACCAATCAAACGGTTGAACTATACTCGTCACATATTTTCGGGTCTAAACAATTTTCATATCAACAATAGAAAAATTAGTTTAACTTCATTGAAAGAGTATTTACTTGATTAGGGGGTAATAGGGATAATCACCCAGCTACCGCTTTACAAATAGCCCGAGTTTTTATAATGTTCGTTTGTGGGTCTATTTTCTTTCCAAACGTGAAAAACCACATTCTAATAGATTGGTCTACATACTTGGACGATTATGAAAATATGGCGGGATTAGACTAGGGTTCCGCAATAAAGGCGAGGATATATTTCGCATTAGATGTTGCTAGTCGGCAAGAAGTGAAGCAATTGAACTGCTTCTGGCAAGTTTTGGAGGTAAAGCTATATTTTTTAATTTACTAATTATATATTTTTATAAAATTGTTTACTAATAATTTTTTTTATGTTTGAGTACTTGGTGTACGAGTACTTGCGTACAGCTGCTCCTCTCCGACTTACTGACGCACCCGATGTTTGGCCTCGAATGCTGCACTGGTCGATAGATAATTGAGCAGTAGTTGTAGTGCAAATGAGGTTTAAAGTCAGTTCAATGCATGAACAATTAGAGGGACGATCGCCCAATTCTATTAAATGGCAACCATTTATAATGTTTCCATAAATAATTTTGGGCCGATAAATGTTGCAAGATAATTGGCCATGCGACGCTACATTTTATTGGATCCAGGACTCGGTGGGCGTGGTATCTAGGCGACAGATGTTATAGGTAGTTGACGGGTAGCATCATGATCCCTCACGAACCACCGCACCCAATGTCCTATTTGGCACGCCATCGTTTTTTTATCGAAACAACGATTGGGTGTTTGTTAAGGACGATTTAGTCATTACTAATCAAGAAGAATGGGATCCATATTGAAGTGTAGCATCTCGAGGCGTTGTGTTGCCGAGTTTTTTCCGTTGGACTAATCACGGTGGCGTTGGATTGGAGGTAATGGCTCTTGCAGACCTAAGAATTACATTTGCACCTCCGTCAACACCAGGGAACGTCCAATATGAGATTGAGCATACCACACAATCATCTGAACATTTAATTCCGGCGAGGTGGGAAATAGATGTGGTGGATTCCTAAGGTCATTCTATGGCCGTGGAAAAAGCAAGGCCCACTCTACATAGTCATGCATCACCGATTAATTCATATAGGAAGGAGGATTGGAGGTCGATGTTCATAGAACAGGAAGATTGTTTGAAAACCATTTTGGAACTGTACTTTGAGAGAGAAAGAATGCATTACGAGAGAGAAAGAGATCCCCATTTGGAATTAAACACATTGCGTAATCAAGTTGGCAGCTCATCTCAACCATTGATGGGATCCGTCTCATCTCAACCGTATATGGAATCCGAGGACACTCAACCTTACTATCCTACTCAAAACCTCGTCAAGGATTACACACCACAAAATATCCAATCGTCGTCATATGTTCATCCGCAACCCAATTACAACGACAATGACTTTGGTTTTTTTCCCATCATATTACGACCGAACGTGGGGGTGATGATTTATTGTATTAAAACACCAGTTTGATAGTTTACATTGTGTTAATCCAAATTCAATGTCATAAATAAATTGTGCGACATGTGTTTATTATTTGTTATGCATTTATTGTCATAAATAAATTGTGTGACATATTATTTATTATCCAAATTTGTTCTCATAAATAAATTGTCATAAATTTATTGTCATAAAGTCTAATCATGCACTACACCAAAATGGGAGATTTGTGAGTGTTGTTAGCACTCACAAATAACCTTTATAACTGCTATTTACCGTCATAATTTAGGGGGTGACAAAAGAAAATTTGTAACTCCTAACAGCAGTCACAAATTTTTATAACCCCTTTGGGGTTATGACTGGTGACCCCAATTTGTAACTGTTATTTGTAACTGCTATCAGCAGTTACGAATCTAACATTTGTAACTGCTGTCAGCAGTTACAAATCTAATACTTATAACTACCGTCAGCAGTTACAAGTTTGTGACTGTTGTCAGCAATTACGAATTTGTAACTGCTATCAATAGTTACGAATTTGTGACTGCTATTAGTAGTTATAAATGTTGAATTGGTTAAATGTAATAAAAATTGTTACAAATATCTTTATATTTTCATAAAATTATGAGAGTAGAATAAAAAATAATCTAAAATAAAGAAGTAGATGAAATATCATGAACATGTAACAAGTCTAAAAAAATTCGACAATATTTCATTCATATTTTCGACGTTTCGAATATCTGGTACACATAAAACTTGTTTAGACTTAACATCAAACAACTCCTTCTTGGGCGCTAAGTACAAAATGAACATAGAATAAAAAATAAACTAGAAAAATGACAACACAACACTTCAATGATATCAAATGTGGGGCGTATTGATGAGGTGGCATCCTCCCTAGTGTACTCGGAGTACGTACGTCTGCTGAGCAAGTTCAATTGACTCAATTTTTTTATATGCGGTGTCTCGATATCTATTGACTTGTGCTTTTGTTGCTTGTTATGAAGTGTAAACACCTAGATTGAGGCCTTTGAATACTACGTATGTCAGATACCTGCAAATAATAAAATATATCATTTATCAGTAACTATTATTTTTGTATCATAAAAAGATATGATTAATATCATTTTTGTGCAAATCCTTTTATTAAATACATAGCATTTTATATTGCACATGCAAATAATTCATGCTTTCATCAGACCAGATGTAATGACCCGATTTTCTTATGCCAATATATAATTGTCTTCTTTCAATTTCGTCACACTTACTATCTAATAATGATATATTATTACATATATGATATTCCGAGTTCTTAATATGACAAAGCCCATTTTTAAATTTGAAGAATCAACGGTAAAATGGGTCAAACTGAGATTTTATGGCACATCCTAAGCTAAGTGATAAGTTTTGGGGTAGAAAATGTAATTTTATGAAACTTTAGGAACTTGGTTTTAATAAAAAAAAGTTTCAGGGACCAAAATGAAAAATAAAAAGGGGCCTTTTCATAAATAAAATATTTTCAGGGACTTAAAAGAAATATTGAAAATATATGGTGTAAAATTACTAAAATACCCTTCAGGTGTAAAATGACCCTTATACCCCTAATAACTTTCCACCTCGTGCTCGGTTTTGACATGTCCACCATACACGTGTCGTCATTAGAGGAGAAGCCAAAACACGTGTCGTCGTTAGAGGAGAAGCTAAAACACGTGTCGCATTCCAGTGAAATAAGACCGCAAGACGCCTCCGTTACGCGACACGTCAACGCTGATCCCATTGTAAAAGCTTGGTCAGCATGGACATGTGTCAACCCCGGGATATCTTTGGAAAACTATAAATAGGGCCTTTGGGAGTCATTTGAAACTCACACCAATTCCTTGAGAATTATATAAAGAAATAGTGAGAGAAAGTGTGAGAAAGTTTAAGAAGAAGTTCTTAGGGATATTCATCTTAAGGTAATCTTAATGTTATAATGCATCTTTATAGTTTTAATTTATTGTTTTATAGCTTTACTTAGTAGTTATGCTAGTAGAATACAATAAAGAATTCACTAATCAAAACTTAAAATTTAGAACAAATCCAAGTTGATTTTATAAACTTGTTTGAAATTATACGCTTTTAAAAATGATTCTTTTTAAAGAAATTGCTCGTTATTATGGAATCCGATTTAAGTAATTCCAAAGTCAGGCCCGGTGAAGTTCTGTCTAGATGAGATGGTATTTAAGTGGTGCCCCTGTGACCCTCCATCTCTACTGGGAATGAATCCGGAAATGTTCTGTCTAGATGAGATGGTATTTAAGTGGTGCCCCTGTGACCCTCCATCTCTACTGGGAACCGACTGATGAGGAAAAACTATGAATTGAATTCTTCAATTACGATCAATGAGTTTTAAAAGTTAACAAATAGGGATTCAGTAATCCTTTAAAAGAAGAGGTTAGTATAGTATAAACTGGACCTTAGAATCTGTACTTAAATCTTTATCAGATAAACGTGTGATCGAAGACCAATACCAGTAAATTTGACCTCCATTTTGGGTGAGTACTCTGACATTCCTTGTGTATTTTGATTATATGATATTATGCAAACAATATATATTTTGTGAACTGCTTTTATTCTCAAAACTCATGTGATACCGATGATTGATTCATTTGTGATATGTTTATATTTGTCCATATAAACATACCGATTAAAATGATTATTGAAAAGGATATTGAATATTGAAAATGTGATTCGGCCTAAGGGACTGTGACACCCCGCCTAATTAAATACCGGGCGATCACTCCTTTATTAAATTAAATCAAGGTTAACAGTTGGTTCATTCTCAGCATCACTGTCGATAAAATAATTTTCCAATTTCACACCCTAAATAATTAAGCTAAGTGTCAAAAACATTTTTCATGCAAACTTTCCAAATTTTAATTAAAGAAAAAGATTTATTTATTTAAAACAACATTTCTACAATTAAGAATCACACCACAAAAGCCAAATAACATAATACATTCGTCAATCGAATGTCAACATATGAAACTAAAATCACAAATCCGTCCTGAATAAATCCCATAGAACAATACTTGAAATAACTAAAATATAAATGTCCCAACAACAAATGAAATGATGAAAAGGGGCAACACGTGCCTAATAAATGAGAGTACTAGGAGTGGAGTCAATAACGGAAGCCGTCTACTCAAGTGACCTGCAACTTCCACATAAGCTGCAACTCGTTCTTCTCAAGGGATCCTAAGGAAGACGCCCCTGTGGCTGGGCACTTGAAAATATACATATATATACAAGAGAGAGAGAGAAAAGAAATGGGTCAGAGCCCGAAAGTGTGTTTGATTTAAAATACGTTTAGCAAGTATTTAAATTGATACAGGCCAATGCAACAACATATTAGTACGTCCCTCTCTTGAGAAAATACTCACCTCTCTTCTAATGTGCACACCTATCGCACTAACCTTCCCAACGGTTTGTTTTAACATTTATCATACTAGTCTTCCTAAAAGATTTAACTTAACTTAGATTACTCGAAAGATTTACAATACACGATTTCAATTTAAGAAGATGTTCCAATTTGTAGCCAAAGTTCTCTATTTTTAACTTCATAAAAATTTATAAAGTACCCGTGACATTTTATACTTTCTCAAAACAAGTATTTATAATATGAGTCAACAACCATGTCCTACTTATCAAATCACAGTAGTCAGTCTCAAATTTCATAATCTCATATATATATATTAACTACTCGTATAATATATATATATATATATAAAAGCACCCCGAATAAAACTATGGTGCGTGCATACTCTACTATCCAAAGCCCCATATCACTCATATTAAGGGGAATACATTCAGAATCACTCTCGAATTGTATTAACATAAATACACAAACAATATTGAGGCGAAGAATAGATTCCAAGTCTCTAAGAGGATCGCACATACTAGCATCTCTTAGGACCGGCTGAACTATCACATTGATAGCCTGTACCAAGGATATCTATCTTCTAGGGTACAAGTCAATATCCCCCATAAAGGTCCCATCGAGATAAGACTTGTCCCAGCGCGGAAACCTCAGGGATAGCAAGTAGCGTGGGTATGATTTTTCACATGCGTATAATATATGTACACACAATCATATAAATATACCACTTTATCATATTAATATAGGTTCTTCTCATTACCCGTAATTATACCATTTATCCTTAATTTCACAGTTATAGAATTACGTATAAGGTTTTATTCCTAACCTTAACTCGAAGGGTTTTCTCACTTATTACCTAACACTCGTGGATTATATCCCCACAAATCTGAAATTCAGTAAGTGACTTTATTAGATTCCAACGTAACTCTCTTACGCACCTCACCCTTTAAATTCATAAATCTAACAACCTAAGTTAAATATCCCATAAATATCATTCTCGTTGAATATTAAAGGTTCCAACATTATTACATATACCCTACTAGTCCTCAATGTCTCCCAAATCATTTTATTTAGAATGCCCAAAAATTATTTCACGATAAACTTAATTTAACTAATTAAACAAGGGAATAGGAGTCTGCCATGAGGGTCGATCGATCGAAGTTTGGGGCTCGATCGATCGAACCTTCGATCGATCGATGCTCTAGGCTCGATCGATCGATCAAGCAGGTCTGGGCAAAATTCTGCAGAATGCAGTTACGGGATTCATCAAACTTCTTCATCCAAAACTATGTTTTTCCATTCTAATCGTCCCAAAAATCCTACTATCACCATCATAACATTATACCAGGTGTTTATAACGTAAAGCATGTGTATAACTATCATTAAACATGGATTTCCAACCTAAAATCATGTCCAATTATCAAGAACCCTAGAATTTTCTTAAACATATTTCTAATGAATCTTTCTCCAATATTTCTTTATTATGATCACCAAATTTCGTGAATTATTACCTCTACATGGCAAGGGTTTCCAGAATTAACATATACATCACTACTACATGGGTTCTCCTATCAAAAATGGGGTTTTCTTCCATAGTTTTTATCACAATTCATTCCTAAACTAACATGAAGATTGCATCAACGAAAATAGCAAGTTTAAACACTTGCCTGGGATTTTGGTATGCAGATTCACGACTGATTTTGGTATGGCTGCGTTCCTCGACTCGTGATCTACGCGGTGGTGGTGGTGGCGGTGCAAACTGGTGGCTTTTTGGACTTGGATTGCCTTGGATCTCTCTCCTCTCTTCTCCAATGTCCGTCACTTGATTTGTGAATGTTCTAACCCTAAGAGGTTGACCTAATGGATGATATAGGTTGGCTGAAATTCGTGGGTTTAATTACCCACTTATGTAAAATGACTAAAATGCCCTCCCGGGGCACCAATTAGGCCTAAAACCGCCCCGAGACCCAAACTAAACCCCCGGGTATGCTTTTCTGACTATCTAGACCCTTCCGGACGCGTTGGCGCACTCAAAACGACCATACGAACAACTTATAAAATATTCACTTTTTATTTAACAAAATTAGTCCTGACGTGACACGGGCACGTCCCGACTTAAATTTCCGAAATAGTCATTTAATTCACTCTTGACAACATTATAAAATAAATCTCATATATTACTATACTCATCCAGTAATATGCAACAAATAACAAATTTCCAATAATTACTAACTCTCGTCACGCTAGTAAATATTCAAAGCAACATTCCGGATTAAAATTAAATTAATTTATCTCAATTAAATTTAATAAATCCCCTAATTTTAAAAGCTATAAAAAATACGGGGTATTACATACTCGCCCCCTAATAACTGAATTTCGTCCCGAAATTCAGAAATTAAGGCGTATCCGATAGCACAATTCTGGATATCCTTTTCCGTACACAAACTAACTACACATTACAGCGCTCAATTACTATAGCCCTTTCTTCACAGCAACATTGTTTTACATTCTCATTAGAGACATTTCACCTTGTGCTCCCAACCGACAACATTCGCATAAGTCACGCTTATACGTTATGCATTTCATTATCTCACTAACATTAGGAGGCCGCACCCTACTATAGACAATTACTCGGATCATTTATATACAAAACTTCTATTCTGAGAAAATATTACGAACATTTGACCACTTGTTCGCCTAAAACAGTCGTGGAATTCTACCATAGTTATCGGTTATTTTCTCGACCGATCCAAAAATTCTGATTATCTACTCTCCTCTAAACATACAGAAGGAGAATAGTCGAGGTTCTTCCATAACAAAACCTTAATAAGTACCCTGTACGTGACAAACAGGTACGAGTGCTTCTACAGAGCATTCTTGAAATCATCGTATCAAGATTCCAAAATCTCCTTCACGTGGATCCACAAATCTTTAATCACCGTGCGCATATTCCCTGGCTACGGGTGGTACATCCTACTCGAAATGAAACCTTATCTCCGCTGGTTCCCGAAATCCCATATCAAAGGTGGGATTTACCAATCTCATCCTGATTCAGAAATTTATACTGCGTCGGACTATGCACTGGCGCGATCCTTCCTTTCAAAGGAAGTCTGGGGCATACTAGTTAATATAATAAACGATCCCAAAGGAATATCAATCACTTCCTTCTCATCGGCTTAATTCACATGTTCGGGATGAACCCTTAATCTTGTTTTTGACGATGGCAACCCATCCAAGAACTGTACCAACTTTACCGACCTCTTCCAATTTCAGGAATTGTCGATAAACACGAAATTCTTTAGTTGATTCTCCGCTTTCAACCAAACCTTACTTATGGGCGGTGCATGTAGAGGCTACTCACTACGTCTCGCTAAACATTGATTCTTCCCTTGAAATGTCTCACATTAAGTGACACGTAATACTCCCCTTCCTCCATGGAGTAGGTCGAAAGTTCCGACCCGTGCTCTTCTCTCCACGAAGCGCACTTCTGGATCTCTTATACCATACTTAACATCCTTACTCTTTGTATGCGCAAGTCGCTCTCACACTTGACTAATAACAACTCCGCTCCGGGTGTTCTTCATAATCTTTAAATTCTACTCTATTCAAGGAATACCAATTCTTGAACGGCTTCCAAAGCCTTCCAATCAAGTTAGGGCGTGTTATTCTAATTGCACACTTATGTATGGATTATCGCCCCTCATGTGACGTTTAATCCACTCTATCATTTCCACTTCGTCATACTATTCCCACAAACATATATTCCACACATCTATTTTCACGTCCCTTCGATTCAGACCATTTTAACTGTAGTTAACCAAGATGCCCACATTTTTGCAACACTCCGACCGCCCTGGGAGAGCGAACGGCGTGCTACTCATCTGTAGAACTAACTAAATTCAACGGAATAGAAGGAATAGGGCATTCAAATTCCATGACAATAAAAGAGGAACAATAATTCTCAACCTTTCTCAGAGAAGTACAACAATTTTCCCAAATAGGTACAACAACTAAAGTAAATCACTAATGCTCTATTCATCAAAATAATTATAGGTCATCTCTTATGTATATTATAAAATTCTTTCCAGATAATCCATGCTAAAAATCATTCCAACTTTTTATTCACTTTGTGTTCTGTACTTGGTTATGATATTCGGGTACTCTCAATCACCCTAGAAATCAGAATTCTTAAATTCTCCTTATCATAGTTCCACCCCTCAACTTGTGGGCATAACTTTCAATTTTTTCCTACCATAAGATCCGGCTCCAATAACCTTAAAATAAAATTCAACTTCCAACTTACATACATAATTACTTGATCCCATTTCGACCAGGGTACCAAACTCGTGGAATAGTGACCAAACGTCTCCCTATTTCCAACCTTATGCTAAGTTTCATGCGTGGGATGTCTCGCAAAGCGAAATCCAAACAAGGAACCGCCCCGATACACTACTACCTAGCTTTATCGGTCATCGAAATCCGTTAGGTCCTCCGTCCGTGGTATGTACCCCTTTATTCTGTCTCTTGACAGAAAAGTTACAATTTTCCCGTAATTATGCTTAATAAAAATGTTTCACCAATTTCACTACCGTATTGGTTGATGGTAATAGCATTCCATAAACCTCGAATATATACAATCGGAATTCTCGAAATTCCTTTCCCTAATAATAGGGGTATAAAGATTAACTCCCACATCTCTAAAGGTTAAATATAACAATGCACTCTTCCTATCACTAAGTCCGGAGTGCTAAACATAATACTGAGTCAAATCTTTTCGCTCAACGGTAAATCCCGATACATACGGAATTATACTAACAAGGTCTATACATACATTGGCATCGAATATCTCTAGCCCACTATCTCCTCCGAAGTCTCTAGGATAAATAATATAAGTGCGAGTCCAACTTCCTTACAGGTAAGCCTCTCCAAAGCAAACATGAAACATGTTGCACCAATGCAACTACTCCAATAGCCTCTCAATAAATTCCCACTATCATACTACCCATTTTTATAACATTTTAACAAAGATAAAATCATACTCGTGTATCGCATCACTACAACAAGCAATCTCCATAAAGTATAAAACACTGTTAATATACTCACCCATCCTTCGCGGATAGCTCTAAAGAAAATCCCGCTACACTAAGGAAAAATATTCATACAATGGTAACATTTCTAATTATATGCATTAAACTCGTCTCACATGCTAATCTAGAAATGATCAAAATATGGTGACTCGCTCGTGTCACATAAACACGCCTCATCCTCTAAGGATACAACATACACTTCTACCTTGACAATCGTCTTGACTGTGCAAATGGTTTTCGGACGTAACACGTCTACAAAAACCAAACAATATTACTTTACTCGTTGCCTTTTACTAGGCACCGTATTCTTGCCCTTATACTTACTTTGGAACATATTATCGTGAGCGATCTCACTCCGCATAAAATAACTCAACACATAGTTCACCTATCACCTGTCCTACTAACCAGGTTAGGATTGTTCTTTCCTCAGACATTAGTAGACTCGATTTCTGTTAACCATCCCGGTTGTTCCATAGCCTTCTTAGGCCATAAAGATCATGTTACTGTCTATACTAGTACTTACTGAATTTACCATCACTTGGTAAGAATTTAACTGTCTGAAGCATTTAAATGGTTTTCCTGATGTGTATCCACATCCTTCTGTGGTGCTATACCACCACCGTTGCATTCAGTCTCATTCTCGACTAAATTCTTCGATTCCTTTAACTTCCTCCACAAAGAAGCGTTATCATCTATTCTGACACAATATGACAATGTCAACCTCTGGATCGTTCGTCCATCAGAATTTCCTCCTCGAGTTTTTATCAACTATTATTACGAGGTGGTCTTCCACTTGGAGTCGTTTCCCCCACTTGTATCTACATCTTATAACACAAAATTGGCTAACGGTTAAGATTCAAATTCACGAATGGACCCCTAATATGACCTCCCTCGAAGAGTTCAGAACCACATTTGCTTCTCATCCTGAACAGTTAAGGAAGGAACATACGGTCAACACTGTACCTCAGGTTCTCCTATAGGCATAGCCTTCCACTTATAAAATTGGTGGTTGTCTCCAACCATTATAATTTCGTCCCGAAAGCCAAGAAAATTTTTCTCTAAATTTTCACTTTCGGTTTGCCACACTCCGTTCTACATTAAGCCTTTGGATACTTTACCGCCTTTGGTAAAGACACATACAATTTTCGCGTTTCTAAAATTTCCCGTTGATAGTCTTTACACGTTTTTGTAAAACGTTGGGTAAGTTTACCCCCGTACCTCATTTGACTATAACAACATTTGAAAATCATTGTTGCACCTTAGTCGCCTTTCAAGTCTTGGCTTCTCGTGCCATAATGGAGGTGACCTCGACTACGGTCGTCATCCTCGAATATATTTCCTAATCTGAACTGAGCCCTGCCTCCTGATGTATGCTTAACGGTCTTCTTCTGACATCCGTCATCGCTCGGCACACGCACACATCCGAACGAAATTAGAATTCACTAATGCATACACATTATAGCAGGAGAACGAAATCTCGCCAAAGGAATCGACAATCCTAAACATAGGGCTCTATAACAAACAAAGCAACGCTGAAAGCATAAAAAGCCGTACAGATCCTAAGGACACTAGAACCTGATGCTCTGATACCACCTGTGACACCCCGCCTAATTAAATACCGGGCGATCACTCCTTTATTAAATTAAATCAAAGTTAATCGTTGGTTAATTCTCAGCATCACTGTCGATAAAATAATTTTCCAATTTCACACCCTAAATAATTAAGCTAAGTGTCAAAAACATTTTTCATGCCAACTTTCCAAATTTTAATTAAAGAAAAAGATTTATTTATTTAAAACAACATTTCTACAATTAAGAATCACACCACAAAAGCCAAATAACATAATACATTCGTCAATCGAATGTCAACATATGAAACTAAAATCACAAATCCATCCTGAATAAATCCCATAGAACAATACCGGAAATAACTGAAATATAAATGTCCCAACAACAAATGAAATGATGAAAAGGGGCGACACGTGCCCAATAAATGAGAGTACTAGGAGTGGAGTCAATAACGGAAGCCGTCTACTCAAGTGACCTGCAACTTCCACATAAGCTGAAGCTCGTTCTTCTCAAGGGATCCTAAGAAAGACGCCCCTGTGGCTGGGCACCTGAAAATATACATATATATACAAGAGAGAGAGAAAAAAGAAACGGGTCAGAGCCCGAAAGTGTGTTTGATTTAAAATACGTTTAGCAAGTATTTAAATTGATACATGCCAATGCAACAACATATTAGTACGTCCCTCTCTTGAGAAAATACCCACCTCTCTTCTAATGTGCACACCTATCGCACTAACTTTCCCAACGGTTTGTTTTAACATTTATCATACTAGTCTTCCTAAAAGATTTAACTTAACTTAGATTACTCGAAAGATTTACAATACACGATTTCAATTTAAGAAGATGTTCCAATTTGTAGCCAAAGTTCTCTATTTTTAACTTCATAAAAATTTATAAAGTACCCGTGACATTTTATACTTTCTCAAAACAAGTATTTATAATATGAGTCAACAACCATGTCCTACTTATCAAATCACAGTAGTCAGTCTCAAATTTCATAATCTCATATATATATTAACTACTCGTATAATATATATATATATATAAAAGCACCCCGAATAAAACTATGGTGCGTGCATACTCTACTATCCAAAGCCCCATATCACTCATATTAAGGGGAATACATTCAGAATCACTCTCGAATTGTATTAACATAAATACACAAACAATATTGAGGCGAAGCATAGATTCCAAGTCTCTAAGAGGATCGCACATACTGGCATCTCTTAGGACCGGCTGAACTATCACATTGATAGCCTGTACCAAGGATATCTATCTTCTAGGGTACAAGTCAATATCCCCCATAAAGGTCCCATCGAGATAAGACTTGTCCCAGCGCGGAAACCTCAGGGATAGCAAGTAGCGTGGGTATGATTTTTCACATGCGTATAATATATGTACACACAATCATATAAATATACCACTTTATCATATTAATATAGGTTCTTCTCATTACCCGTAATTATACCATTTATCCTTAATTTCACAGTTATAGAATTACGTATAAGGTTTTATTCCTAACCTTAACTCGAAGGGTTTTCTCACTTATTACCTAACACTCGTGGATTATATCCCCACAAATCTGAAATTCAGTAAGTGACTTTATTAGATTCCAACGTAACTCTCTTACGCACCTCACCCTTTAAATTCATAAATCTAACAACCTAAGTTAAATATCCCATAAATATCATTCTCGTTGAATATTAAATGTTCCAACATTATTACATATACCCTACTAGTCCTCAATGTCTCCCAAATCATTTTATTTAGAATGCCCAAAAATTATTTCACGATAAACTTAATTTAACTAATTAAACAAGGGAATAGGAGTCTGCCATGAGGGGTCGATCGATCGAAGTTTGGGGCTCGATCGATCGAACCTTCGATCGATCGATGCTCTAGGCTCGATCGATCGATCAAGCAGGCCTGGGCAAAATTCTGCAGAATGCAGTTACGGGATTCATCAAACTTCTTCATACAAAACTATGTTTTTCCATTCTAATCGTCCCAAAAATCCTACTATCACCATCATAACATTATACCAGGTGTTTATAACGTAAAGCATGTGTATAACTATCATTAAACATGGATTTCCAACCTAAAATCATGTCCAATTATCAAGAACCCAAGAATTTTCTTAAACATATTTCTAATGAATCTTTATCCAATATTTCTTTATTATGATCACCAAATTTCGTGAATTATTACCTCCACATGGCAAGGGTTTCCAGAATTAACATATACATCACTACTACATGGGTTCTCCTATCAAAAATGGGGTTTTCTTCCATAGTTTTTATCACAATTCATTCCTAAACTAACATGAAGATTGCATCAACGAAAATAGCAAGTTTAAACACTTGCCTGGGATTTTGGTATGCAGATTCACGACTGATTTTGGTATGGCTGCGTTCCTCGACTCGTGATCTACGCGGTGGTGGTGGTGGCGGTGCAAACTGGTGGCTTTTTGGCCTTGGATTGCCTTGGATCTCTCTCCTCTCTTCTCCAATGACCGTCACTTGATTTGTGAATGTTCTAACCCTAAGAGGCTGACTGAATGGCTGATATAGGTTGGCTGAAATTCGTGGGTTTAATTACCCACTTATGTAAAATGACTAAAATGCCCTCCCGGGGCACCAATTACGCCTAAAACCTCCCCAAGACCCAAACTAAACCCCCGGGTATACTTTTCTGACTATCTCGACCCTTTCGGATGCGTTGGTGCACTCAAAATGACCATACGAACAACTTATAAAATATTCACTTTTTATTTAACAAAATTAGTCCTGACGTGACACGGGCACGTCCCGACTTAAATTTCCGAAATAGTCATTTAATTCACTCTTGACAACATTATAAAATAAATCTCATATATTACTATACTCATCCAGTAATATGCAACAAATAACAAATTTCCAATAATTACTAACTCTCGTCACGCTAGTAAGTATTCAAAGCAACATTCTGGATTAAAATTAAATTAATTTATCTCAATTAAATTTAATAAATCCCCTAATTTTAAAAGCTATTAAAAATACGGGGTATTACAGGGACCTCTTTACTGACTGACCTTCCCAGCTGGGTTATCGCTGGTGTGCCCTAAATAAGGCGTTGTGACGAACTAGTTCGATTGACCCTCAACTACCGGGGTATAATACGGTCGAAGAATACGGTATTAGAGTGTACTTGGCCATCAAAATGATATGATTGAAATAAAAAGATATCACATTTGATTTGTTGCATTCATCTTATTTTGAGCTATCCAATTGTGATATATATACTTTCATTTCAAAATATATATCTATTTACTGCAAGTTCCTATCCATATATGTATATTCCTTTTCTTTTGACTCGAATAGGTATCTATTTTCTGAAAACCCTGAAATGTTTGGAGATTGAACCTCACTCGGCTTTTAGCTGATGTTGTATAAAGAACCATTTTTTAGGAAATGTTTCGGCTCACGGACGGAACGAAAATGGACTATTTTGAAGATTTATCTTTTAGAGCTCTTTTTGTAAAACGTTTATTTAGAGCATGTCTGGCTCTCTTGTAATAAGGTTTAAATTTTCTCTTAAGTTGTAACTCGTTGTTACTTTTAATATATATGAAGTTTCCTTTAGAAAGCTCTGATGACGTAATTCCTTTACTTTCAGTATTTTACGATTCATAACCATGTGATAATATTTCCGTTGCATTTATTTAAGGAAACAATTAAATTGGAATATTTGTTGCCTTGGTGGCATGTCAAGACACTCGTTCCCTAATACTATTTTGGGTCGGGGTCGTGACAGAGGTGGTATCAGAGCATAGGTTATGAACCCGTAGACTACTGAACATAATTTTCGAACGTTATCGATTTTAAGTCTCCATACATTGGATTATAGGATTAAATATCCGACTTATGTGATAACCCTCCATATTTCTTATAGTCTATATATAATTGTTTATATATCATTTCTCTTCTAAAATGAAATCTTGGGCTAGTATAATACATCTTACGTTTGGCCATGACTGTAGAAAATGACCAAGGAGAGATCAACTCCAGGGACTAGTGGTTCGAGTATGGAAGGACTGGAAGGTGCATACAAGGCAATTGAAAGTCTAGCAAGAATTGTGGAGCATCAAGTGAATAATGGAGCACCAAGGAATCTTGAACTAAGTAGTTGTACTATTGAACAGTTCAAGAAGTTGAATCCTCCGTCTTTTAAAGGGACTCCTAACCCCACTGAAGCAGAAAATTGGGTGATGCAAATGGAAAAGATGTTCGATGTTCTTAAATGTACAGATGAACAACGGGTTTTATTTGGAACATTCATGTTAGAAGGTGAAGCCGAACATTGGTGGAGAATGACTAAGCGAATGCATGGGGAAAGGAATAATCCCATAGGTTGGAATGACTTCTTAGTGATCTTCTACGAGAAATACTTTCCCGAAACGGTGCAAGACCAAAAAGAAGCTGACTTCATGGGTCTAGTTCAAGGAAATATGACGGTTAGTCAATATGAGGCAAAGTTTACTGAGTTATCCCGTTTAGCACCTCATGTTGTGATAACCGATGTTTTAAGAGCCAATAAGTTTGAACGTGGGTTAAGGTTGAATATTCGTAGCCGAATTTCCATCCTAAAGTTGACATCATATAATGACGTGGTGGCCAGGGCAACAATAGCTGAGAAGGATAGTGAAGAATATAGTCAGGTTAGAGGGAGGAAGCGGAAGTTTGGAGAACAAAGAGGAAGGAACCCCAATAACAAACCCTTTAGGACTATACCTAATATAGGACAACCTTTAGTAAACAAACCCTCTAATTTTGATAAATGCCAACGTTGTGGTAATATTCATAGAGGGCGACCGTGTTACCTGGAGACGGGGAGTTGCTTTGGGTGTGGCTAAAAGGGACATAAAATGCGAGATTGTCCTAACAAAGGGAAGACGACAACAAAGACTTCTAATGACAATAAGGATCAGGGCAGACAAGGTAGAGTCTTTAATCTTTTCGATGAAAAGGCTTCTAATGCAGTAGTGTCAGGTACACTTTCTATATGTGCACAACCTTTTCAAGTTTTAATTGATCCTGGTTCTACCCATTCATTTGTGTCTGTACGTTTTGTTAATCGCTTTCCTAATATTCCTGAATTCTTGAATCATATCATACACGTTTCTACTCCTTCGGGTGAGTTATTGACGGGAACATTAGTATATAAGTCTTGCCCTATAAATGTCAGTAGTCATAAACTATTCGCTGATTTGATAGTTTTAGACATAAGAGATTTTGAAGTCATTTTGGGGATGGATTGGTTAGCATCATATCATGCTAGGGTGGATTGTTTTGAGAAGAGAGTTATTTTCCAAATTCCTAACCAACTAGAATTCAGTTTTGAAGGAACTAGCATCTTATCTCCCATGCGTATTATCTCTGCAATACAAGCTTGTAGTTTTCTTAAGAAGGGGTGTCAAGGATTCCTTGCTAGTGTTATTGATTTGCAAACAAAAGAGCCTAGTTTAGAAGATATTCCTATAGCTAGGCTTTTTCCAGATGTTTTTCCAGATGATTTGCCCAGTCTACCTCCTAGTAGAGAAGCAGAATTTACCATTGACCTTGTTCCTGGAACCACACCAATCTCAAAACCACCTTATTGTATGGCACCTTTAGAATTAAGGGAATTAAAAGTTCAATTACACGATCTATTAGACAAGTGTTTTATTAGACTTAGTATATCCCCTTGGGGTGCTCCAGTGTTATTCGTTAAAAACAAGGATGGAACGATGAGGTTATGTATAGATTATCGTGAACTAAATAAGGTGACCATTAAGAATAAATACCCCTTACCTCGTATAGATGATTTGTTTGACCAACTGCAAGGTGCGCAAGTATTTTCGAAGATTGACCTTAGGTCAGGCTATCACCAATTAAAGATTAAGGAAGAGGATATTTCGAAATCATCTTTTCGTACTAGATATGGTCACTATGAATTTCTTGTGATGCCATTTGGATTAACTAATGCACCAGACGTTTTTATGGACATGATGAATAGAGTGTTTAGGAAATATCTAGATCAGTGTGTGGTTGTTTTCATTGATGACATCCTTATTTATTCCAAAGGTATTGAAGAACACGAGAAGCATTTGGACATAGTATTACAAATCCTTAGGAAAGAGAAATTATATGCGAAATTAAAGAAGTGTGAATTTTGGTTGCCTAGTGTTTCTTTTCTAGGACACGTCATATCCAAGGAGGGAGTGTCGGGTGATCCTCAAAAGATCGAGGCTATACTAGATTGGCCAAGACCAACTAATGTAACGGAGATTCGTAGTTTCCTAGGATTAGCAGGTTATTATCGAAGATTTGTTGAAGGATTTTCTAGTATTGCCAAACCTCTGTCTAGGTTAACACAAAAGACGGTGAAATATGAATGGTCTGAGGAAGTTGAGAATAGTTTTCGAGAACTTAAGAATCGATTAGTAACTGCCCCAATTTTAACTATTCCTTCCAGTACAAGAGGATTTGTGAATTATAGTGATGCTTCAAAAAATGGTTTGGGATGTGTGCTAATGCAAAATGGAAAAGTAGTAGCTTATTCCTCGAGACAGTTAAAACCCCATGAGCAAAATTATCCAACCCATGACTTAGAATTAGCAGCGGTAATTTTTGCTCTTAAGATTTGGAGACATAATTTGAATGGTGAGACTTGTGAAATTTATACCGATCATAAGAGTTTGAAATATATCTTTACTCAGAAGGAATTAAACATGAGACAAAGGAGGTGGTTAGAATTGATGAAGGATTATGATGTAAATATTCACTATCACCCGGGGAAAGCTAATGTAGTTGCCGACGCGTTGAGTCGAAAGTCTACACCAAATTTAGCATGTCTTATTACCAGCCATGAAGCTCTATTGAAAGATTTGAGAAGTATGGAAATAAATGTAAGTATTTATGGCAAAGGAGGAATAATAGAAAACTTACAAATACAACCCACGTTGATGGAAAGAATTAAAGTTGCACAAGTAAATGACCCACAACTGAGGAAGATTAAAGAAGAGGTTATTGAAGGTAAGAGAATTGAATTTGCGATACGAGATGATATATTAAGGTTTGGAAATAGAGTATGTATACCTGGTGATGCCCAACTAAAGAGGCAAATTTTGGAGGAAGGTCATTACTCGAGATTCACAGTTCATCCCGGAAATACCAAGATGTACAGAGATCTCCGAGAAGTGTTTTGGTGGAATAACATGAAAAGGGAGATAGAAGAGTTTGTATCTCAGTGTTTGATCTATCAACAAGTAAAAGCTGAATATCAGAAACCATCAGGACTATTACAACCTTTACCAATCCCTGAGTGGAAGTGGGAACATATTACCATGGATTTTGTGACAGGTCTACCAAGGAGATCCAATGGTAATGATTCCATTTGGGTAATTATTGATAGGTTGACTAAATCTGCTCATTTTCTTGCCATTAAGATTACCCATTCCTTAGAAAAGCTAGCTAAATTGTATATACGGGAAATTATTAAGCTTCATGGAACCCTAGTTTCAATTGTTTCTGATCGTGACCTTAGATTCTTGTTTCGCTTTTGGAAAAGCCTACAAGTAGCCATGGGAACAAAATTGAATTTCAGCACCGCTTTTCATCCTCAAACAGACGGACAATCGGAGAGAACCATCCAAACCTTAGAGGATATGCTTAGGGCATGTGTACTTGATTTGAAGGGGAATTGGGACGATCATTTCCCGTTAGTAGAATTTGCATATAATAATAGCAATCAAGAAAGTATTCAAATGGCTCCGTATGAGGCACTCTATGGTAGAAGGTGTCGTTCTCCTGCATGTTGGGAAGAAGTTGGGGAAAGAAAATTCTTGGGACCAGAATTGATTCAGGTCACAACAGAGAAAGTGAAATTGATACAAGACCGACTTCAAATCGCTCAAAGCCGTCAAAAGAGCTATGCTGACAATCGGCACCGACCGTTAGAATTCCAAAGAGGAGACTATGTTTTCTTACGAGTATCACCGACAAAGGGAGTAATCCAATTTGGGAAGAAAGGAAAGTTGAGTCCAAGATACATAGGACCTTTTGAAATCCTTGAAAGGATAGGTGTTGTTGCGTATCGAATAGCCTTACCCCCTGAACTCTCGAGTGTGCATAATGTGTTTCATGTTTCAATGATGAAGAAATACATCCCTGATCCAGCACATATCTTAAGTCACGATCCTCTTCAAGTTAGAGAAGATTTGACATACATTGAGCATCCAGTGGAAATCTTGGACCATAAAGATCAAATATAACAAACCAAGGTTATTCCACTAGTCAAAGTGTTATGGAAGAATCATTCTGTTAAAGAAGCAACATGGGAGCGGGAAGATGAAATAAAAGAGAGATATCCATACCTTTTTGGAAATTAATGTAAGTAAAGTTTGGGGACCAAACTTTTTATAAGGAGGGTAGGATGTAATGACCCCATTTTCTTATGCCAATATATATAATTGTCTTCTTTCAATTTTGTCACACTTACTATCTAATAATGATATATTATTACATATATGATATTTCGAGTTCTTAATATGACAAAGCCCATTTTTAAATTTGAAGAATCAACGGTAAAATGGGTCAAACTGAGATTTTATGGCACATCCTAAGCTAAGTGATAAGTTTTGGGGTAGAAAATGTAATTTTATGAAACTTTAGGGACTTGGTTTTAATAAAAAAAAGTTTCAGGGACCAAAATGAAAAATAAAAAGGGGCCTTTTCATAAATAAAATATTTTTAGGGACCTAAACGAAATATTGAAAATATATGGTGTAAAATTACTAAAATACCCTTCAGGTGTAAAATGACCCTTATACCCCTAATAACTTTCCACCTCGTGCTCGGTTTTGACATATCCACCATACACGTGTCGTCATTAGAGGAGAAGCCAAAACACGTGTCGTCGTTAGAGGAGAAGCTAAAACACGTGTCGCATTCCGGTGAAATAAGACTGCAAGACGCCTCCGTTTCGCGACACGTCAACGCTGACTCCCATTGTAAAAGCTTGGTCAGCATGGACATGTGTCAACCCCGGGATATCTTTGGAAAACTATAAATAGGGCCTTTGGGAATCATTTGAAACTCACACCAATTCCTTGAAAATTATAGAAAGAAATAGTGAGAGAAAGTGTGAGAAAGTTTAAGAAGAAGTTCTTAGGGATTTTCATCTTAAGGTAATCTTAATGTTATAATGCATCTTTATAGTTTTAATTTATTGTTTTATAGCTTTACTTAGTAGTTATGCTGGTAAAATACAATAAAGAATTCACTAATCAAAACTTAAAATTTAGAACAAATCCAAGTTGATTTTATAAACTTGTTTGAAATTATACGCTTTTAAAAATGATTCTTTTTAAAGAAATTGCTCGTTATTATGGAATCCGATTTAAGTATTTCCAAAGTCAGGCCTGGTGAAGTTCTGTCTAGATGAGATGGTATTTAAGTGGTGCCCCTGTGACCCTCCATCTCTACTGGGAATGAATCCGAAAATGTTCTGTCTAGATGAGATGGTATTTAAGTGGTGCCCCTGTGACCCTCCATCTCTACTGGGAATCGACTGATGAGGAAAAACTATGAATTGAATTCTTCAATTACGATCAATGAGTTTTAAAAGTTAAAAAATAGGGATTCAGTAATCCTTTAAAAGAAGAGGTTAGTATAGTATAAACTGGACCTTAGAATCTGTACTTAAATCTTTATTAGATAAACGTGTGATCGAAGACCAATACCAGTAAATTTGACCTCCATTTTGGGTAAGTACTCTGACATTCCTTGTGTATTTTGATTATATGATATTATGCAAACAATATATATTTTGTGAACTGCTTTTATTCTCAAAACTCATGTGATACCGATGATTGATTCATTTGTGATATGTTTATATTTGTCCATATAAACATACCGATTAAAATGATTATTGAAAAGGATATTGAATATTGAAAATGTGATTCAGCCTAAGGGACCTCTTTACTGACTGACCTTCCCAGCTTGGTTATTGCTGGTGTGCCCTAAATAAGGCGTTGTGATGAACTAGTTCGATTGACCCTCCACTACCGGGGTATAATACGGTATTAGAGTGTACTTGGCCATCAAAATGATATGATTGAAATAAAAAGATATCACATTTGATTTGTTGCATTCATCTTATTCTGAGCTATCCAATTGTGATATATATACTTTCATTTCAAAATATATATCTATTTACTGAAAGTTCCTATCCATATATGTATATTCCTTTTCTATTGACTTGAATAGGTATCTATTTTCTGAAAACCCTGGAATGTTTGGAGATTGAACCTCACTCGGCTTTTAGCTGATGTTGTATAAACAACCATTTTTCAGGAAATGTTTAGGCTCACGGACGGAACGAAAATGGACTATTTTGAAGATTTATCTTTTAGAGCTCTTTTTGTAAAACGTTTATTTAGAGCATGTCTGGCTCTCTTGTAATAAGGTTTAAATTTTCTCTTAAGTTGTAACTCGTTGTTACTTTTAATATATATGAAGTTTCCTTTAGAAAGCTCTGATGACGTAATTCCTTTACTTTCAGTATTTTACGATTCATAACCATGTGATAATATTTCCATTGCATTTATTTAAGGAAACAATTAAATTGGAATATTTGTTGCCTTGGTAGCATGTCAAGACACTCGTTCCCTAATACTATTTTGGGTAGGGGTCGTGATACCAGATGTTGAAATTGAGGCTAACTATTCTTGGAAACGTTAATTAGCTAAACACATTAAGTTAATAAACTAAATATATAACAAAAGTAGATATATCAATTTACAAAAGGTGAATATTAATTAACACGTACATACATGGACATGAGCATCTCTAGCACTTCTCTTGGCATCAGTAGCAGAGAAGACAGTTTAGACAAAAACAAAGGTACCAATAATCTCAGCACCAAGACCTGATCCTTTGGGCTGGTCCTGGAGCGGGTAGATGCATTGGGGAACCAAAACGCTTTGGCATGGATCCCACAACACATTGGTCCTCATGGGAAGGAGAAATAGGTTTCCTGATTTCCACTCGACAGAGGAAAATTGCATTTGTCATCGAATTTGCAGCCTTCGACAGTGTTGTATTCGTTACAAAGCTTGCTCTTTACAGCCGGGATTGAGGAACGATTAGGGATGAGAAGCTTTCAATCGCAAGAAAGAAGCTTTCATGGTTAATCCTTTGTGGTAAGCACTCGCACACGAGGAATGAGAAGAACGTGCCCATATTCAATAGGACTAACCTGCTAAATTCATAGACAACAAAAATGAGGTTAGTACAAACTCTTACACAAGAAATAATCCCCTAGAAAATGAACAACTAAGTGGCATACATTAATGGCAACAACACTTGGCGAATTCTCTACGTCAATGGGTGCTTTAGGGAAGAACTGGACTTCATCGTCCTCACTCGCTTCAAATTGAAAAGGCACCTCTTCCTGCCCAACTTTTGTTAAGTTAAATTTGCTCCCATCAAAAGGCTGCAGAACCATATCCATGCAAAATTCAGTTGGCCTCTTCTTGAGGTGATGACCCTCGTTCAGCTGCGCAATAAAGCCATACTCTCCCGGAATCACCTAAAAACCAACACCATAACAAAAATTCAGAAAACACAACTAATTATTATCAATATAAAAGTTCTATATGAGTCAAAAGAAGAATAATTTTCAATCTGGATTACAACCAGTATATATACTGGCATCCCATCCTCGTTTCTGGATAACCTTATGCATTTACATTGTGTTCCTCCCTCGATTTCTGGACAACGTCAACAACACTCCTAAACTTGAGTGGGGTTTCACCAAGAACTTGAGCATCGCATCCTCGTTTCAGAACACCCTAGTCATTCTGTAGAAGAACGACTAGAGAATTGTTAAATTAATATTCTACATGATGTGCAACACATTGACTTAAATAATTTAATATCCAATGAAAGGTTAAACATGATTGTGAAGTGATGTTGAATTTTAATATGGATTAGAATATCCAAGATCAGCTAATGCACTATTGACAACCACTCACATTTTCAATGCGAGCAATAGAAGGGACATATATGTCCAACAACAACCACACACATTCCCAATATTCTGAGTATGTTTATGATAAAGTAGAGGTGAATCTAGGTGTGTCGTGTTGTCTCATTTCGGGTTCATGTCCAGTACTGAGACTGAACCTGCTTCTTTCCTCTTCAAAATAGTCTACTTCAAATTCATCATGGAATTTCATTAGGCACTCTAAACCTGCTTCTTTCCTCTTCAAAGCAGTGTGGAATTATTCTATTCCTCTAAAAATTTCTTTATTCTTTTGGAAATGTCTTATGCATATTGTGCCTCTTGATGATGTTATCCAAAATACTGGCATCTAGATGCCACTGTTGTCACAATGCCTATTTTGAAGGTGTTTGTGTTAAAAATGAGAAAACCAAGAAGTTTGTTTCATTCAATTGAACAACTCATTATATATTGGTAAAATGTGAGTACACGACATGTCAACTCAAATGGATAGGATGAAACTTCAAGGTCAAGAACTTGCAAATGACGTTTCATGGCAGATACTATATAGGATTTAATCTGTGATACGTCGTCGTTAATGTCGCAATCAATAACATCATCAAAAAAGGATCTGAATAAGAGAAATGAGTGTCATCAAAGTGTAAAGAAGTAAGTAAGCGCCAAAAGTTTTTCCACCTTTTTGAGAGCGCATATTCGTTGGAAGGAAAGAGAAAATGTGACTGAGTATGAGATCTGGAAAATACCTTATTCTATCAGTATCATTTCCATTGTTGTTGCTGCTATCATCCTCAATTTGCTCTGTCCACTTACTAGCCATTGACTGAAATTAATAAGATGAAAGATATCAAAATAACACATTACTGTTTTTATTTGACAAGTCTAACACAAAATATTACTAAAATCATTATCAAAGAGAATATGGCCAACTTATCCATCAGTGCAACATTATTCAATTAACCAGCCTCACAGTGAACGTAATAGAGGCCATATATATGAAGATATGAACAAATAGTTAAGGAACTAAACATTACAACATATATCAGTATGGGGGCATGTACATGAATGTAAACATGATATTAGTGACCACATAATCGGTCCCCTATTAATCACCAAATTATCTCCTGAATCGATCTCCTCTTATTCCTAAGGAATATTCTCCTGAATCGATCTATTTTTTTTTTGTACAGGGGTGATTTGATCAGAAAAAATAACACAAGTATATTATTGTATACACTATTCCATCAACGATCTTATTCGATTGCAGCATTGTCAAATAAATTTGTCTTGGTAGTTAGTCCATATGTATTCATTTCTTTATCATCTTTTTTCCTTTCTAAGTTGTATTCTTTTACATTTACGCTTAATTATTTTTATTTCCCTTGTCATTTCTAAGGAGGTTTAAGGGAGCAATTTCAAGTAACACTACTAGCAATTTTTATATATATAGTTTTAGTAGATACCTCAACTTTAAGCACATTTGATGAAGAATGAGAATACAAAAAAGGCTGACAAAGCTGCCTTAACCTAGTCTTCCCTTCACAGTGAACAAAAGCCTCCAAAGCAAATGAAGGTGGTGAAGTGGCCCTGTACAACAAAGAACATTAGATTTCCCCTTGAATAAAGATATAATACATAACACAAAATAAAATAGAAAGAAAGACTAGACTAGAAATGAAGAAATCTACAATGTTGGCTATTACACAAGCGTCGTTCCCAACATGCGAATAATATATCAATTATCAAGTTATCAAGTCTACTATCCCAATCATATATTAGTTATCAGTGCTCAATCAATTTAATGTATCAGTTATCAAGCAAGTCTACTGTCCCATGTCTATCAGGTATTAGGTATCACTTATCAAGGTATTAGTTGATAAATTCAAGTTATTAGTTATATATTAGGTATCAGGTATCAATCAATTCAATATATCAGTTATCAAGCAAGCAGTGATCAATTCAATATATCAGTTATCAAGCAAGCAGTTATCAGTACTCAATGCAAATTCTAAATCATATTCAGGGCTCAATCAGTTATCAAGCAGTGATCAATCAATTCCACCTTCGATATTTAAGATTCTAAAGATAATTTTACTATATGATGTAGACTCCTTATCCACAATGTTCAAGTCAATCAAATAAACCACAAACTTCACCTAAAACTCATTTTCATTTGAACCTTATCACTCAATCTCATTCCATTTTCTAACCTTGTGAACCTCCAACTTATTGTAGGGCACTCACAAAGCGTCTATGCAACTCGGGGGACCAGGATCGTCTTTGTTTCCTCAATATCTGCTGATTAGGTGTCTGCAATCCAGTTTGTAAATTGGATTAACCATCATTTCTCTACTACTACTAGCCTTAGAAGAAGTTAAAAAATTACACCCCAATTCTTCCATACAACTTTCAATTCCAGGAGTAACAAGGGAAAGTCCACAAACTGCTAATTCCTTCTTATCCACCACAGGAAATGAAGAATAACCCTTAAATGGCACAACTGCCGTTGGGTGATTTTCATCCTCAGCTCCCTACACCACCAAAACAAATATATTACAAATACGCAACTAAATAATGAAATTATCAACCCAATCTAATGAATTATATTATACCTTTTGTTTTGGATGATCAACACTATTCCAAAGCTAAATAAAGCTCATCCAATTCATCTTATCTTTACTATATCCTTTTCCTTCTTAACCTCATCTTTTTCAGCCACATCATAACTCTTCTCTAATGGTATAAACTCTTCAAATACAGGTTCAACATTTAATTTCCTACACTCCATCGACTCATTCTTCAAAGAAACAATGGCTACAACAAAACCCATAAAAAATAAATAAACATTAAACAACATAATTAGTATCTGATCTGAAAAGTTTATGTTCATTCTGGGATGAAGGATATTGGTTATGGTTTTGCATCTGTGAACCCTTTGTGATAGGATTAAGAACGAGAAGTGAATAGTCAAATAAAAAAAATTCATACAAGTTATTAACATCAAGTACCATCAACCAAGAATTTATACAAGAATACCCAATTTCAATCCCCGACCTTAACTAGGTTGGGCAAGCTTTGATGCCCTGAATGACAAATATAATAGTGAATTTATACAAGAATTCCCAATTTCACAAGAATTTGTAAAATATAATGCATAACTAGAAAGCGAAACAATATATATGAGGCAACACTACGACAAAACACTGCCACCATCCCAAAAAGTGATGGTTCAATCATATTCCTGATTCTTTCACTATCATCATAATTCATGATATTTGACCAAGACTATACAATTGAAAATTAAAACTAAATTTGTGTACGTGTGTAATGAAAGCATAAAACACAATATTATATATTAATGGATAGCTCTTGAAAGAAATCCTTAGAATAATTTTACCTTCTAAAACATAACAAGAATGTGAGTGAAAATATGCCTAGAGGACGGTTTTGTACTGGGGATAAATCAAATATAATAATTGTAGCCTATTAATGGTTAGTTAACCATAATACTGTAATATTCTCAATGTAGTTACAACAATAATATAAGCTTCAATGGTTTCCCAAACATACTTATGAGCCCATAATTGGAAAATTCTCTTTTAACCAGTTAAAAGAGACGATGAAGAGAGCCTTGGAGATAAATGAGAGATATCAAAAGTGGTGAAACCAGCATCATCATATTGAAGCAAGTACGAGGCCACATAGAGAAAACACTTTGAAGAGAGCCTCTTTCAGTGTTGCGTTAGTAGGATACAAAATGTATTTAACATTCGAATCATAATTAGCAATGTAAATTATAGAAATAGAAGACATAATTGGAATTAAAAGTGGGAATTACAGTGATCGGCCATGTAGAAGGTGGAGAGACCAACGTCTGCGAATCAGAGCATAGCCTCGACAGCATGGACTTGATCAATTTTTCCCCAAACATGTGTATCGTAGCATGTCGAAGGTGTCGTTGCTGACAGTTACCTACCATGAGATGAGCCAAACCTAGAAATTATATTAACTAGCTATGGATTCATAAATCTATTATTATGACAAAGTAATTGGGTTTGTTTCACATATAAACTTAATACAGACAAAGTTAATTGAATATTAACACATGAGTTTTGATGAGTTCTGGGAATGGTTTTACTCTATATACTATTTCACACAACTAGTAGGGTTTTGAGAAAATGATGTGCAATTTTTGGAGGGATCGCAATCGCAACAACTGCAACAACCTCAACCTTCACCCCCCAAATCAAAATTAGATATAGAATTACGGTTTAGCTACAAGTAATTAGGGATTTCTGCCTATAACCAATCAATCAATAATATATATATATATATATATATATATATATATATATATATATATATATATATATATATATATATATATATATAGAGAGAGAGAGAGAGAGAGAGAGAGAGAGAGAGAGAGGTGAGAGAAATTACAAGTCTAATAAAGCCACCATTGGCGGTGAAATTGCGAGGGGCAGAGCCTGATAAACCTCCGCGGCGGAGACCCGTAGAGTTACGAAGACTATCATCATAGCAGAGAATTTGATTAAAATTGATTGATAAAGTAGTTTAGAATATATGGGAACTACACAGATATTAAAATCACAGTTACTTCAACACGCAAGTACAATTTAAAAAATATATAAATAACAGCAAAATGGTATACAAAAACCCTAATATTCTAGAGTCAATTCAAAGGCCAAAAGCGATGTAATTTATAAAGAACAAATGCATGAGAATGTGCACTTACGATTACAAGTTAGGTACTAGAGGAAGTAGAGAGAGAGAGGACCTCCCATTGTTGGCGATGAAGCTCCTCGATCTCTTTGCGGAGCTCTTGCTCTGTCTTCTCCACTACGGCGCTTCCCATTATTTTCTCTCTACCAAAACCCTAATATTCCAGTGTTAGTGAAAGCTAAAATTTTATGAGAAAGGAGCGGGAGATTGAAGAGGGACGGGGGAGGTAGCGGGAGATTAAAGAGAAGTAGGAGAGAGACGAGGGAAATTAAACCTCTGTCAAAATTTTGGGGACCCCTAACAACACTCATAAATTAACTCTTACACATTTATGACCTCTATGAGCAGTCACAAATTTATGACCACTCATAGCGGTTACAAATTAAGTTGTAAGCCAAAATTTATGACGGCCACGAGCAGTCACAAATTTGTGACCGCTAATAGCGGTCACAAATCTAAGATTTGTGACTCCTCATAGCAGTTATAATTTTATCACTGCTCATAAGAGTCATAACTTAAGTCTAGTGATAAATTTGTGACTCCTTGTGGCAGTTATAAACTCGTGACTCCTTATAGCCATTACAAATTAATTATGTGGGTAAGATTTGTGACTGTCATTAGCAGTGACAATCCAATTGACTCCAATTTTTCATTACCCAAATATTTTATGACCCCTAATGGCAGTTACAATTAATGTTGTGACTCCTAATGGCAGTGATAATGTTTGTCACCCCCATTAGCAGTTACAAGAAGGCAGTCACAAAATTAGTATTTTGGTGTAGTGATGCCAAAATTACAAAGCCAAGATGTTTATAACCATAAATTTGTAACCTAATAATATTTGTGAACAAAACACAAACCAGTCATATGTGATGTACAACATATTGGTTTTCCTTGATGTATCAAACTTATTAGGAGGTATGATTTATTGTTGGAATTGTCATTATATAAAACATTGTAACTTCCAACAACGGATTCATAGTCCTCCTCATCAACATCAGGATTTTAGTAGTCAAACATATCATGTTCCGAATGGGTGAAGTCGGATAGATAAGTATCAGATTGTAATGTTTCATCGTAATATATTTTCAACAATTTATCCCTAACATTGATTGTTTCCAATTTGGCTAATTGGGCATCATGGTATCTTTGCAGTCTCCTCTCCATTTGCCAAATCTCCTCATCCAGAGAATCAAATGTGTCATCATTGTCTGTGTGGGGTGACATGATGAAAAATTGTGATGCACGCCTTCTTGGCACGGAAATTTGATGATAACGACCCAAAATTTCCAAATCGCATTGTATTTCTTTGGCCATCGCAAAGTACTTGCGTTAGCTACGAATAACATCAACTTGATCCGCCCGGAGTGGAGGATGAATAAAAATATGACCAAAAGGGTGGTCAAACCTTCTTGATGTGTCAATTGGATCATTACAAAATATTCGCTTCCGCCCATACCAAACGACACGACTATGGTCTTGATAAAAATAAGGGGTTTTTACCAATTAGTCCCGTTTACTAAGTATGTATTTCAATAGGTCCTAACATCTTTTTCTTGCTCCATAAGGTCCCATGAAATAAGATTTTTGTTCCAATAGGTCCTATTTGTAAACATACAATGAATATTCACTGTATGTACAAATAGGACCTATTGTGGAAAAAATGTTGTGATAGGACCTATTAGGAAATATCCTCTTCAAATAGGACTTAATAGGAAGATCCCCTAAAAATAATTATGTCCATAAACGGGAGAAGACATAGCTTGGTTTATCTTCATTAACCATATTGGGTATTTATACATGTGATATCACAGTGTGGGTGGGCAACAATTCCACTTCTGACTCACATCAAGCCATGTAGGTGCAGACGGAAAACATTTACCCGTCTGACATCCGACACATTGATTATTTAAACACTTTAATATTATAAAGCATACGCAGATGAGAAATCTTTACATTAATAATTTCTTGCAAAATGGATTTACAGCCATGGCTCATAAATGAAAAATTCCAGTTACTTAACTTCATAACCAGTTCCGACTTACCTTTTAGTCTTGACTATAGGGTGTCATCTGACATTTTCGTAGTGATCGAGCAAAGATGGAGGAGGACATCTAATGCTATTAGAGGGAGTACGGCTAAAGAGATCCATGCACACTGGTTTACGCATAGATTGACGTTTAACTTGTATGCCAAAGCTATAAACATTAGTGGTTGTGGGTGGGATGAAGAGAATTACAAACTGGTAATCCACGAAGAAGGCGCATGGGAAACTTTTTGCCACTATTATCCGTATTGTCGGGCATTACGTAACGAATCATCTTACCTCTTTCATTTGTTTCGTTGGATAGTTTACGATATTTAACTTTCGTAAATGTCATAGATGCGATTATTGGTAAATGGATGTTGTATGAATCACTCACCTTAACCGGTTTATTAACGCAAATATAAATGATATTTTAGTTTCTATGTGTATGAATCAAGCTTTCAATAATTGGTAGTGTCATAGATGTGATTTATTATGTTATTTGATAATGTTAGGTATAGAGGAAAATAACAAATTTTATTTTATTAGACATAAAACATGGCACTTCATCGAGATTGCCATATATAATGGAACCATACATGTCAAATATTCTGATGAAGGTATAGTGCCCTACTGAATTCGCTAGACAGATGATAAGGCTCTTCACGGATAATCCTTAACCCAAAACTTGCTCACACAACCATTCCCATTGTTCCTCATTTTTCACTATCAGTGTGAAGGTGGAGGGATTCCACCCACGTCCGCCATTCATTAGCTCTATCTAGTAGAGGTATAATGTAGACTTAAGCCACAACCACCTTAGTTCAAAATTACATACAAGACAAGGATTGTAATAGATTCCTAGGATATTCTGCCATCGAACGATAATTTCTCATATTCCTCCTAGGGTAACATAACTAGTGCTTTTGGAATAGTATCTCTCAGTAATTTCACTGAGCAAGTAATAGTTCTTGGCAGTTGACCATTGTGGGCTATTAATTTTTTGGATAATAATTATACTGAAAATAACACTACACAAAAATGGTAAAATTTCCACCCTTTTAGCGGTAAGACTTGTCACGGTCAATGATCGTGACAAAAAAATATGCGTTTTTTGTTACGATCATTGACTGTGACAAGTCCATGACAAAGGCTTGTCACTGTTATTGACCGCGACAACGCTATAAAGTTTTCACGGTTATTGACCGTGATACGTCCGTGATAATTTTTTCAATAAAAAACCCTCCCCCTTCTTTTTTTCCACCGATTTTGTTCCCTCCATTTCTCTCTCTCTCTCTTTACAACATTGGTATGTTTTCTCTCTCTATTTCTCCTCCATTTATGTATATTTGTATGTATATGTGCGTGTGTGAATATATATGTGTGTAAATATCCGTGTGTGTTTGTGTGTGGTGTATATATGCGTTGGGGGGGGGGGGGAGGTAGCAGGGCTGAGGGGAAGGGAGGGGGGTGTATGTTTGTGTGTGTTTTTGTGTGTATATATGAGTGTGTGTGTGTGTGTATATATGTGTGTATGTGCATGTGTGTGTGTGTATGTGCGTGTGTATATATGTGTGTGTGTGTGTGTGCATGTGGTGGGCAGGGGCAGCGACGGGAGGGGGGGGGGGGAGGGTAGGGCAGGGGGTGTATATGTGCGTATGTGTTTTTTTAATTAAATTTTTATTGGTTTATTATATATTGCCCCTCATATTGTAGTGCCCCTTGTAAAAGAATTGATTGATTTAATATTGATTGGTTGTTAATTTTTTTTGTAAATTAATCATTAGTGCCCCTTTCATATGCAAGTAGGATTGACCCTCATTGTAAATTAGTAAATTAATAATTGTATACTTTAATTGTTAGTTTAATTCATGAAAAGAATTAATTGAGTAGATGAATTAGAAGGAGTACGGGATACACATTTGTTGTTGCCATTGTGGTTGGATTATAGTGGATCGATGTTGGGTTGGTTAATTTTAAAAGTGGCATGACTACTGGATTATTGTCCATATGGGGGTGGAATTTTTCAACTTTTTTTGAAAATTACTTTGTATAACGAGCAATATATATATATATATAGTATGATAATAAATGAAACATACTTGAAATTACATATAGTGCGCATAGATACTCGCCTTCTAGTTCTTATGTGTGCGTATTCAATAGCCCTTAGACCAGTTCGAGTCATTACCCCTGTAATGAGATCTCTCGAATTGTCTCATTTGAACAGTTTGGGACTGCATAATTTCTGTATAATAATATTCTTAGTGGCTTAAAGTTGTTACTTTTGGAGGAATTTCTGCAGTCGTATCCTATGTTCTCGGGGTACATACTAGATTGACAAGTGTGACTGTTATTTCAATTGATCAATTGAAATAACACTCACACTTTTCGATCTACGTCGTGTACTTGGAGAACTATGGGTATATGCAGCCGAATTTTTCTCAAATCGTAACAATGTGCATGAGCTGTTAAGTATATTACAGAAAAATGCGATCTTGAATGGGATAGGACCACTCACCCTTTAGAGGAGATGGAGGAAATAAAATTTTCTATTATAAATTGAATTTGAATTTGAAATTTAAAAATCGAATATAAATAAGACATAATTAAATGAAACATACTATAAATCTAAGTTTTGTTTATACTAATCCATGAATATACGCTTCTTACCTTTAATAGGTGATTAGTTGTGGTAGTTGTGATGGAATATCCTAAATACAAAGAGTTGATGGGTGAGACAAATAGAATGGGGGATGTGTTTTGCACAGGTGATAATGAATTTGTGAAATATGCAGAGATAAGTCATAAGGATGAAGAGTTTCCATGTACGTTTGCTAGGTTTAAGAATTGTAAGGTGTTTGAGTGAAAAACAGTTGAACTACATTTGTTAAGATCGGGCATGCAAGATAGTTGTCGATTTTGGAGTTTTCAGGGTGAATTATAAGTTACTTTTGTCCCCGAACAACCTTCAATAAGTAAGATAGATGTAGAAGGGGACGACGTAGATCATAATATGTTAGAGAATTTAGTTGATGATGCGTACGGAGTTTATAAATCTGAGGAGAATGAGGTTACTGATGATGTACAAGGTTCAAGTGATCGTGAAGATATCACGATAAACCTTGACGATGACTACCAAAGTTTAAAATTTAAGGTGACCCAACTGTTATACTCTGGCTGTGAGAAAGATCAAACAACTTTACATGCCATGGTTGGTTTTCACAGTTTGAAGACGCAGTACGATTTGTCTGGTAATAGCGTGACGGGAATTCTAAAATGGGTGAAGAGGTTACTACCCAAGGAGAATACACTTCCAAATAGCTATCCTATTATGAAGAATACATCACCCTGGAGTAATCAATATATACTCGGGAATATATGTCTGACTCGACCAGCGTTGATAACACTGATGAGTTCGTCGATGATGGTGGTAATGTGATGGGAAAACGAGTAAAATTAACGAGTTTGCAACATGAACAAGTAGCTCGTTATCTATTTGACACACATGAAGATGTCGAAGAATGGAAAAAGTAAGTTTAAATTATTTTATTGTTTAATATTACTTTAGAATATTTTAGATTGTTTTATACATGATTAATTTTGTAATATGCAGAAAATATAAAGCCTGTGAGAATAATAAAAGACGAAAAACAATGGTACAATCAGACACTGAATTTAGGTTGTGGTTGTCACAAGAGGTAATTATAATGAAAATGACCGTTGTATAACGTTACATTACACTCAAACTTTACAACTAATCTAATTAATTTATCTATATTCTCAGCTCTTAAAGACGGGTGATGCGACATCAAGGCTTGCTCATCTAGCCATTGGACCCTTGTTCGTGGCACAAGAGTACAAAAAGTATCGATTGAACGATTATGTATTCGGAGCAAAAATGTACGAGGAAAGTAAAAATGTACAGAACTCGGGCATTTCATACAAGGCTCTTACTTTCGTTCGAGCGAAATCAAGAGATAAAAACCTCGTTGAAGCTAAAATGACTTACTATGGTGTAATTCAAAATATATTTGAATTGGATTATATAAGCTTCAAAGAGGTTGTATTTTACTGTGACTGGGTAAGAGTTAAGGATAAAAATGCTTGTAAAGTTTATCCTGTCACCAATTTGATCATGGTTGACTTGTCCAAGTTGAAGAGCAACGACCACGTGAGCGATGAGTCATTTGTTTGTGCATTTCAAAAGGTTAACCAAGTGTTTTAATCGGAGTATATCAACAACGAGCCGTGGTCAATTGTACTACACGCGCAAAAGCATCTAAATAGTAGTGTGGATGACTTGGCTGCTCCTACCGATTATCAAACCATTTTTTATGATATCCCGAATTTGAAACAATTTTTCAATTTGAAATAAATATTCCAATTTTTACTTTATCAATCCATTTTTAATGCTTTTAATTGATTTGCACTTTATCATATTCACTCTTGTGTAGTGTGTGTGTGTGTGTGTACATATTATGAGCTAGATGCTTCGGATCACTCTTGTGTAGGGGTGGGGGTGGGGATGTTTCGGATTTTTAGTAATTGTACATATTATGACCTAGATGCTGTTGTTTTGGAATTCAGAATTGAGGTGTTAAACAGTAACAATTCAATTGAATTTGTAGTAATTTTACATATTTGCATGTCTTCTTCTAATTCAATTTGATTTGTACTAATAAAAACATTTTTTTACAGTAAATGTCTCCTTCATGTATTAAGGCGAGGATGATGATGCTGATTGTGATGATGTCGTCTGGGCTCGGTGGTAACGGAGGCGAGGACGAATCCTCGGACCCTAGGCTCCACAAATATGGCAAATTGGGGATGGCCATCAAGAACAAGACGGGGTATTAGCGAGATCCATCGATCTAGTAAAGACGATCATCGGCCTGGGGTACACTAGTTGGAGGGAGGTGTCGAATGCGCTCAAGTTAGCTATTTGGGTGGCACTACAGGTAATGAATTTATATTTATATTTATATGAATATTTTAATTTCAATTTCAATTACGATTTCGATTTCATTTTATATTTATATTTATATTTATATTTATATTTATTCGCAACTAACATTGTATTTATTGGACAGGAACAATTCAGCGTAGATCCAAAGCTACGCGATTCTGTCTTGGAGCAGTTGAGGGAGAAACACAAGAAGTGGAAGAAAAATATACGGACCTGGTACTTTGAAAAGACCCAAGAGTTCGTTATCAGAATGCGTGAATCTGTCCCGCCGATCTCATTGGCACAATGGAAAAAATTCATTGACAATGAGATCGGGGAGCGACAATTGGCATCTCGTCAATCGGGGAGAGAAAATTGGGCAAAAAAAGATGAACGTTCCCTACTCCGGCCTGACGTCTTACATAGAGATGGAGCATAGGATGATGGTAAGATTTAATTTTTCTATAACTACAGAAATATATTATTCTGCATTATTTTACTTTACGGGGCCGATACTAATTTTACTTTATTTTATTTCAGGGGACAGGGAGTAGCCCTGGGGTAGGCCACATAGGCTCGATACTTATGTGGCTATTCGCACGAAGAAGGGAAAGGATAAGGAGGTGTCCCCGAGCATCGCGGCCACGATTGTAAGTAATTCGACGATTTACTTTTTATTAATTACGTTATAATTTTTTTATTTACTTATTCTACTAATCATGTGTTTTTTTATCATTTCAGGCAAAGCTTAAGTGCATGAGTCGCAGTCTGATGCCGATAAGGCATCTTAGTCCACAGGCGCACTCAGCCAAGTGCTTGGCGCTGATCGCAAGGGGAGGACAAGGGTGTGAGCTCGCGGGTGGCCAAATATAGGATCATCAGATTGGAGACGAACGACACCGGGTTGGCTCGAACGGTGGACTCGCATGACACGAAGTTGTCTCGTTTGGAGGCGACGGTCCAAGATATGTTCTCATTCATGAAGCATTATTTGGGAGGAAACCGTAAGGGGAAAGGGAAGGATAATTTGGAGGAGGAGGAGGTGCAGGAGGACGAGGTGCAGGACCTCCCTGCTTCATCGCCGACATGTGCGGACTTTGATGATCCATTCCCCTATTTGGCTCCCTTCAACCGATCGATGTCTACACTTGGTTGGTCAATCTTGTTTTTACTAGACATATTTGATGGCCAGCAGATAGGGCGAGGGTTGAGGGACCCGAATAACGTCCAGGGTATGCCAGTTCATGGACGTTTGATTCAAGACATTGAGTCCAAGGTGCTCGTCACACATGTGATACCCAGTAAGGATAACTCCCCCTTGTGGTTACGCGAACAATGCGGCACGATGTATATTACTGGGTGTGTCAATTCGTATATCGTGTGGCCTACTCACCTCCTCAGAGTTAACCTTACCCCAGACATGTAGTGACATTATTTGAATTGAATTGTTTTAAATTGTTACATTTGAATTATATTTGGATTATATCGTGATGCATAATGTTTTGAATGTATATTTGCATTATCTCTATTTCATTTGGATATATGATGTTTGAACAGGTACAACGTTGCTATAACAGGTACAAATATACTGCTGGGCAGTGGCAGTGGCCATACTGCCCAACAGATTTTTTTTAATTCTGCTCAGAATTATCACGATCATTGACCGTAAACACGTCCTGACAAGTTCATGACAAAGGAACTTGTCACGGACGTGTCACGATCAATGACCGTGATAATATTTTATTAAATGTCACGAGTTTGTCACGGTTTATGACCGTGATAAAACTTGTCACGGTCATAGACCGTGACATGACCATGATAATTCTAATGAACTTATCACCGTCAATGATCGTGATAAATCCGCGATAAAAAAAGTTGTTACCCCCATAATTTTCACGATCATTGACCTTGACAAGTCCAACTTGTCAACGTCAATGACCGTGACAATTTGGCAGATTTGGTGTAGTGTAATTTATGTGGACTCAAGTTTTATGGAAGCGGTTTATTTATACATCGTATAATACATTGGGCGGGAAACACTTCCACTTCTGACAAGTGTCTTTTCAATTTCATAATACGTCCAGAGGGAAACATTTTAACTTCTGACAAGTGTTATTTCATGTCATTTCTTGAGGAAAACATTTCCACTTCCAATTAATGTCATTTCATAATACGTCGGGTGGGAAACATTTCCACTTCAGACAAGTGTCATTTCATGTCATGCCAAAATACGTCCGACAGGAAAGGTTTCCACTTCTAACAAATGTCATTTCCTAATTTTCAAGAGAGGAAATTATAAATCATCCAAGTCTTATAGTTTAGGAAACCACCCGCATTTTTCGAAAATCATCTAGGTGTTATAGTTTGGGAAACCATCTAAGTGTCATTATAATGTCGAAAGATGCAATGGATGAATTATTTATTACGGTAGTCTCATCATCCAAGCAACGTGTTTGAGCATATTTAATGGTAGCAGCCGTACACAATCAATTCCAAAGAAATATTTCCATATCTCAAAATATCATGAATCCAAGAGAAATAAATGAACGAAGGGTTATAAATCGGGATAGGGAAGTTTTCCACAACCGTATAATGGAAGATTACTTCGATAAAAATGCAGTTTATAGTCTCGAACAATTCCGACATTGATTCCGAATGCGAAGCCCACTGTTTATACGAATAATGGAAGCAAAAAAAAAAGAAAGATGATTACTTTGTTAAAAAAGTGATGCCTTGGGATAAAGGGCCTTTCCCGTGTACAAAAATGTGTCGCTGCAATGTGCATGTTAGCAAATGGGTGTGCCACAGACATGACCGATAAATATATATGCATTAGGGAAATAACTGTCATCGAGTGTGTGAAGATATTTTCATACGATGTAGTGCGAAGCTTTAACAAAGAATATTGTCGGTCTCCTACTGATGAAGATGTTTCACGAATGCAAGAAGAGAATGTGAAACGTGGAATTCTCGGGATGATAGGAAGCATTAACTGTATGCAGAGGGAATGGAACAATTGTCCTCATGCCTGGAAGGGACAATATAGTGGCCATGCAGGAGGTGCAACTATAATCCTAGAGGTTGTAGCTTCCTATGATACGTGGATTTGACATTCTTTCTTCGGGCTATCGGGTTCATGTAACGACTTAAATGTCTTGGCTAAATCTATAGTGTATAACGAACAACTTGAGGGCAACACGACACCTATAGGGTACAAAATAAAAGGGAAATCTTACAACATGGGTTATTACCTGACAGATGGAATATACCCACCATACGCTATAATTGTTAAAAGTTTCAAAAGACCAGCAACTAGATAACAAAGTTTATTTTCCAGATATCAAGAGGCAGGACGCAAATATGTTGAGCAAGCATTTGGAATATTGCAACAAAAATTCCATTTTATTAAAAACCCAGCTAGATTATGGAAACACAATGACTTGAAGGTTATTATGAAATCATGTATAATATTTCATAACATGATACTAGGGTAATAACAATGAGATCCTAATTGGTGTATTGAGTACCGATTATCTGCGACACTCTGGGGAATACGTATGAGTAATGAGCGCGTGAGGCATTGATGCGCGTGAGGCATTGATGTACAATAGGGAAAAACATAATCCACTTGGTGATGACCTTATGGAACATATATGGAATATACATGCAGAGGATGAAGTGGACGAGTGAAACATGTAAAAATTTGAATTTATCGTTCTTGAATTCCCTTGTAATGAAATTGAAGGAAATGAATGATATTTCAATAAAGTTGGTTATTTTAATTATGAACACAACTCAGTCTTGAAACAAGTATCTCATTAATTGGAAAATGAAAATATTAAATGACAATTACAAGAAAAAAAAACAAATCAAAATAAGCATTTAATTTCCCCCGGATGGTGGGTTTGGTCGAGTTTCGGCGAGTCTACGCTACAGTATCTGGTTTGTTTGCAATTCAAGAAGTTGTAACTTAATCGGAGATAAGCGCGAGGTGTCCATGAACATTTTAAAATTCTCACTCTCTTGTTTTCGTAAAACAATTAGCTCGTCCAACTTCGAATTGAGCTCCTCTTGAGTGCATTGTGCTTCTATGGAAAATTCCTTGTCTAAATCAGTAAAACTTTTCGAATTCTCTATCAGTACGGTGTGAGCTTTTAGACTGCTAGATGCATCCTTGTGTTTAAACCTCTATTTTTCGATCTTACACTCAGATGGTCATTCCATTGGGGGTATGCATGGCTTCAAAGTCCTCACTCAACTCAATGTCCTCGCCGCCCGTTGATGTCCCTAAATCTTCCTCCATGAATTGGGTAGAAGTGTTTGCGAAATTATACTTTTGGACATCCTTTAAAATGTCAAAGCAATGATCGTAAGCAAAATTTCGTCCCGTTTCATTTCTAAAATCATCGACTGCATATTTGATCTGTCCAAAAATAACATGATAAAAAATAATTAATTAGTAATAAAAAGGATGATAACACTAAATTATAAATTAAAAATTAGTATAAAAATTAAATTCTACGCATACCCACTCATCCCATGGGTCGCGTCAAACGTACGAGTCATCTTTGCGGAGTACAACATACAATCTCAACTAATCGTTTTCCATTTACATTACAACACTTTTATTGATCGGTGATATAATACACCATTTATAATACCTCGTTAGATACGAGTGAAATGCTCGAGCCGGGGGATATTCAATACGTTCTTCGCCCCCAACTAAAAATCCGATACCCCCAGCCCCTAGTAAAGAAGGGCGTGCACCCTTCCCATCACCAGAAAGAATGAAATACAGATGTGTGTAGTGGCTTGATTCTATTCAACTTCGTTTGAATCTTCTCCCATATCGTTCCGTCGCGTTGGTTAGTGCCCGTCTTTTCGTCGATGGAATATTTACAATATGCATGGCATAATAAGATTTCAGCAAGTGAGCTCAAATCAGGAAATTTCGATGTTTGAAAGGGAGAAGCCATATGGAACTGGTTATAAATTTTTGGAGTAAATAAGAGAAAGAAATTAGTGGATTTTTTGAGTGAAATTATATGGGGTAGAAAGTAAACTATTTATAGAGAAATAAGGCAAAATAGCCGTTAGGAGTCGTTGCCACCGGGTGGACAACTGTTTTGCGCCTGGGCATGGGGTGAAAAATAATTATGCGCCTGACATAGGACGGACAAATGTCTCCCGCCTCTGCCACACTAGAGAATCATATATCCCTCCTCTCCGCTTATGGGACGCTTAACGTATCCCTTCCAATTTCTACCAGATATACCGCCCACTGTGACAAAAAAACCAACAAACTAAAGGATTCACAATGGTATTAGAGGACCCATTGTGGATGGCCTAAGCCATTGGATATAAACCCCAAAGATTTCATCCTAACCGTCAGTAGATAAAGACCAAACTCATCAACTTTCGATCTCAGCCATCAGTTGGAAAAGACCCAAAATCTCTCCTCCTTTATTATATATATATATATATATATATATATATATATATATATATATATATATATACAATACTGCTCTTGGGCGGACCAGTCTGCATTTTAAGAGTGCGGACCAAACATGTGTCGCTTGGCGGTGAGCCCCGAAAAGAGAGAGAGTGTGCCTATAATTTAACCGATAATTTCTTAGCTCATCGTCAGGTGACACATGTCCGGTCTGCACTCTTAAAATGCAGACTGATTCGCACAAGAGCATTAGTGTGTGTGTGTGTGTGTGGAGAGATAGAGAGAGAGATATGTACATGTAGAGGTTGGGTTGGGAGAGAAAGACGCGAGTGAGAGATAGGGGAGGCCATGGCTCGGTAGGTGGGACAACCATCGTTGTTGTGTGAGCTATATATATATATATATATATATATATATATATATATAGAGAGAGAGAGAGAGAGAGAGAGAGAGAGAGAGACACACACACACACACACACACACACACACACACAATACTGCTCTTGTGCGGACCAATCCGCATTTTAAGAGTGCAGACCGGACATATGTCACCTGCGGTGAACCCAGAAAAGACTGTGCCTGTAATTTAGCCAATAACTTCTAGGCTCACCGTCAGGTGATGCATGTCCGGTCCGAACGCTTAATATGTTTTTTTTCAATAATTTAGCCAATAATTTTTAGTATTCTTTTCATCATTTCCAGCATGATAATATGTTTTTTTCCCGAAAATCTTGAATTTCTATAATTTTCAGGTTTTTTTATTTATCTGAAATTTTTTAAACTTTTTTTAATTCTAACTTTTTGCTTCAGTTTTCCCTCCTTTTTAGTAATGTTTTTAGTAATTTTCAATTTTTATGCGTTTTCACTATTTTTATCATTTCCACTAAGAAAATATATTTATTTAGAAATATGTTTTTGTTTTTCCTATAATTTTCAAGTTTTTTAATCAGTTTTCTGTAATTTCCAATTTTTTTGCACATTTTCCTTTTTTAAGAAATTTATTAGTATTTTTCAATTTTTTCTTCATATTCAATATTTTTATCATTTCCACAATGAAAATATGTTTTCTTTTGGAAATATGTTTTTTTTTTCCTGAAATTTTATTTTTTTATACATTTTAAATATTTTCTAACATGAATGCAATTTTTAAAAATCTTTCAATATTTACAAAAATTTAAGAATTTTTTATAATATCTAAATTTTTTTTTGTAATTTTCAGATTTTAGGATCATTTTTTGTAATTATAAGAATTTGTTAATATTTTTTATTATTTTTCTGAAGTTCAACTTTTTTTAATATCATATTGAGTTGGACAAAAATATTGCACATGACCAATTTTCATCTAAGTACTTGGTATCATTAGGGTCATGGGGTTGCTTGAAGCCGTTTCAAAAGTTTAGGGGGTTTAGTGAAATAAATGAAAGTTCGAGCAGTAAAATAAAAGGGGGTGTAAAGTTCAGCGAGTTGGTACAATTAACTTAGATTTTCACAAATCTATACATGAAAAGTCTCTAACAATTTGAAATAGAATATAAACAACCCATTAAATTTCTCAATCTAATTTATGATGGACACCTAAGAATTAAGGCATATTCTCTAAAAAATAAATACAATTAATGTGATAGATACATGTCAAAACTTCTCGCAAAAGAACAATATATAGTTTTTATATTAATCCCGTGCAATGCGTGAGTGTTCTATGATTTATAATTTATTATAAAATATATACACATAATGCTCATCTAGACCGCTATTATAGATTTTTTAAGAGTGCTGAATAAAGTAAGTGAATTTATAACTTTATTCATGTGTGGTCATTTTATGATATTTTTATTATTAATTGATAAAAGAAATATATATAAAAAATCACTATTGTTTTTTGACACTTTAAAATAGTTTTCATGATACTTTATAAAGTGATTTTGTGACACTTGTCTGACAATTTTCAACACCGGTATAGTATCATGGAATCAAAGATGAGATCTAATAAACATCCCTATGAAAATGGTTAAAATATATGACGATTTTTTTATAATTAATATTTTTTTATGAGTTGCATCAATAAATTTGTGGTTTGTTATTTTTATAAACTATTATTAATTTAGGAGTAAGTTATATTGAAAAAACATCTAATTTTTAAATTATTATTTAGTTAAAATATTGCTGGAATGACTATTTGTATTCTATCACATTTGATAAATTCCATATAAATTAATAAAAAAGTGATGTATAAAGATATCTAATTAATGACATGATACAATAATAGTAAGTATTGAATAGATAACACGTGTCACTCTCTCGTTTCAAAAGAGAGTTTTATTGTTATTATATATCACTAGCATGCAACCCAATGCGCGGGCGCATGCAACCCAATGCGTGGGCGCATGCAATATTTTTTTTACTACCATATCTTAATACTTATATGTAACCAAGTGCTATTCTAATGCACATACATTTTGAGTGGAGAGTTAAAATTCAACACTTACTTAAAAGACAATATATTCCCAACTTAAATAAAAAGGTCATTTGATAAATTAGTATAACTATCAATGCAAGAAAATCGACTAATTGTGAAATAATATATTAAGTTTGATAATGGTCAATTACTGGATTTGTTAAGTAAATTCCAACATGTCGTAGTTCTTGGAGGAGTGGATGTGCAACCACCTAAGCTATTATAGGTGTGGATGTGCAACCACCTTAGCTACTATAGGTGCAACCACCTAAGCTACTATAGGTGTGGATGTACAACCACCTAACCTACTATAGGTGTGGATAAATGCATTAAATGGATTTTTAATCTCTACCATCCATCTCATTGTCGATCCAATGGATGTGGTGAATGCCAAGAAGCTATAAATAGGACCCTCTTGAGAAGGATTAAACACAACAAAACATCAAACACTAAGAAGAGTTAGAGAGTGAGAAAGAGTTCATTTGGAGTTTTGAGTATACACATTTGTGTAGAAAAATACACATTGTATTTTTCATTTGCAGTGTATTTGTGAGAGTCTATTTTGTAACTCATTTGGAATAGTGGATTGATCCGAGTATCAGTGGACGTAGCCAAATTGGTGAACCACTTAATTATTTTGTCTTCCCTTGTGTTTTTTTTTCTATTCATTATACGTTTATTGTGAGTGTGCCATATTATTATTTGGGGTTACAGTCAGTACCATTTGTTGACATGCTTTTGCACAAAAAATTGGTATCAGAGCCAAGGCCCTCTGATCTAGGCATTTTGGATATTTTTTTTCATGGAGAAATAACCATACGTATAGTACTATTCATACGGTTACTATTCACAGCCGGGAAAAATTCTAAACTTGGAATTTTTTGTTTGCACTTTTTTGTGACTGTGATCGTTTGAAAAATGGCAACCGCAAAATTTGACGTAGAAAAATTTGATGGGCAAAGAAATTTCAGCATATGGCAATGTGAAGTTATGGATGTCTTAGTCCAACAAGAGCTGAAAATTGCTCTTGAAGATACGCCAGAAGATATGAAGGAAGATGACTGAAAGAAAATCAATTGCAAGGCTTGTGGTCATATTCGGCTTTATCTCGACAAGGATAAAAAATATCCTTATATGCGCGAGACCTTGGCACAAAAATTATGGAAGCAACTGGAGGACAAGTACATGACGAAGAGCATTGAAAATCGGCTCTATTTAAAGAAAAAACTCTTCCAGTTCCAATACACAGAAGGTATTTCTACGTTTGAGCATCTGGACAATTTTAACAAAATTATTGCTGATTTGCAAAATTTGGATGTTGAAATTGATGATGAGGATAAAGCACTGTTAGTGCTAAATTCTCTACCTGACTCATATGAACATCTTATTACAACACTATTGTACGGAAAGGAGGAAATAAAATATGTTGAGGTCTCCAATACCTTAATGAATAATGAGGTTCGGAAGAAGGATAAGGAGGTATATAGAGACTCAATATCTGAAGCGTTGACGGTTCATGGAAGAATAAATGAAAGAAAGAATGGAAATCGTGGAAGATCTCAATCTAAATCGAGAGGTGGAGCATCAACTTCGGGTAGGAGAATTCCTGAAAAATATGAATGCGCCTTTTGTCACCAGAAAGGTCATTGGAAGAAAGATTATCCTAAGTTAAAGAAGGACATGAAGAACCCCACAGCAAACGTTGCGGCGAGTGACGATGAAGATTCTGAATTTGCTTTGTCCATTTCACCATTTGGATCCAGTTCCCAGGAATGGATTTTGGATTCGGGTTATTCCTATCACATGTGTCCCAATACGGAGTGGTTTTATATCTTTAAGGAGCTAGATGGTGGAGCTATTTTGATGGGCAATGATCATGCTTGCCAAATAAAAGGAATAGAAAAAATCCGACTGAAGTTACATAGTGGAATAGTCAGAGTGAATGAAGACGTTCAGTATGTACCGGACCTGAAGAAAAATCTTATCTCACTTGGCGCTTTGGCAACTAAAGGTTATGATATCATACTGACAGGTGATGGTCTGAAGGTGTCACATGGAGCCCTAGTTGTGATGAAGGGAACGAAAAAGAGTAACTTGTATTTTTTCTTTAGAAATACAGTTACAGGTGTAGTGGCAGTCTCAGAAAGTTCAGGAGAGGTTGCATCTGATGCTACGAGATTATGGCATGTACGCTTGGGGCATTCAGGAGAGAAGACTTTGCAGGGATTAGTGAAGCAAGGTCTATTGAAAGGTTCCAAGACTTGTAAAATTTCATTTTGTGAACATTTTGTTCTGGGGAAGCAGAAAAGAGTAATGTTTAGCACAACTGTACATCATACAAAGGGGACTCTTGATTATGTTCACACAGATGTTTGGGGACCTACCAAAGTTTCATCTTTGGGAGGTAAGCATTATTTTGTATCTTTTGTGGACGAATTTTCCAGACGATTTTGGGTGTACACCATGCGACATAAGGATGAAGTCTTAAAGATTTTCTTAAAGTGGAAAAAGACGATAGAGACCTAAACTAGCAGAAAAATTAGAAGACTCATGTCAGACAATGGCGATGAATATAAGTCAGACCCATTTTTGCAAGTATTCCAGGAAGAGGGGATCGTTCGACACTTCATAGTAAGAGGCACACCACCAAAAATTGGGGTGCCTGAACGTATGAATCTCACTTTGCTGGAGAAGGTGCGATGCATGTTGTCCAATGCTGGTTTGGGCAAGGCATTTTAGGCTGAAGCTATTACATATGCATGTCACCTTATTAATAGGTTACCTGTAGCTGCAAATGAGGGTAAAACAACCATGGAGGTATGGTCGGGAAAACCTGCTATAAATTATGATTCTTTATGTATTTTCAACTCCCCTACATATTTCCATATTAGGAAAAGCAAGTTGGATCCTAGAGCTAAGAAAGCCATATTCTTGGGCTTTAGTGATGGAGTGAAGGGGTATAGACTTTGGTTCCCCGAGACGAAAAAGATCACAAATAGCAGGGATGTTACATTTGATGAATCTTCAATGTTGAAGAGTTCTCCTAGGGAGAGCAAAACCAAAGAAGTTCCACAACAGGTAGAGGTTCAGACTCCAATTGTTCTAGCCAGGCTTGTCACAAATTCAGAAATTGATGAGACAAGTACAGATGAGGTGGAGGATCCTGCCCATAAGTCTCCTCGGCAACCATATTCTGTTGCAGCTAATAGACCAAAAAGATAGAAAAGGAAACCTAGATGGATTTTTACTGACATGGTGGCATATGCACTACCCATGGTTGAAGATGACATTCCATCTACTTACAAAGAAGGCGAAAGAGGCTTAAAAAGTGTAGATTGGAAGAAGGCGATGAACGAGGAGATACAATCTCTTCATATGAATCAGACTTGGGAGTTAGTCCAACTTCCAAAAGAGAAGAAAGCCATTGGGTGCAAGTGGATATGCCAAGAAGGAAGGCTCCTAGGAGAAAGCCAATGTAAGATTCAAGGCTAGGTTGGTCGCGAAAGGCTACGCACAGAAGGAAGAGATCGATTATAACGAGGTATTTTCCCCGGTTGTGAAGCATTCTTCCATTCGTATTTTGCTAGCATTGGTTGCATAGTTTTATCTCGAGTTGGCACAACTTGACGTCAAAACTGCATTCTGACATGGATATTTGGAGGAGGAAATTTATATGACTCATCCAAAAGGGTACAAGGTTGCTGGTAAAGAAAATTGGGCCTGCAAACTAAGAAAGTCGTTATATGGGTTGAAGCAAAGTCCAATGCAGTGGTACAAGCGATTTGATCGATTTATGTTTGGGAAACAGTACACAAGGAGCCACTATGATCATTGTGTGTATTTTCGTAAACTTCGTGATAGATCCTCTATTTATTTGCTCTTATATGTTGATGATATATCGATTACTTCTAAGATTAAGGTGGAGATTGAAAAATTGAAAATTCAGTTAAGTCAAGAATTTGAGATGAAAGATCTAGGCGAGGCGAGGAAAATACTTGGCATGGAGATTAGCAGAAATTATTCCAGGGGCATTGTTTGTTTGTCACAAAAATAGTATTTGAAGAAGGTATTATAGCGTTTTGGTATGTAAGTACTCCGTTGGACCCACACTTCAAGCTAAGTGCTATGGAATCCCCACAGACAGATAAGGAACGTTCAGAAATGGCTCATGTTCCCTATGCTAATGCAGTGGAAAGTTTGATGTATGCAGTGGTATGTATGAGGCCCGATATTTCACAAGTTGTTAGTATGGTGAGTAGATACATGTATGATCCAGGAAAAATGCATTGGCAGGCTGTGAAATGGATCTTACAGTACATCCATGGTACTGTAAATTTTGGTTTGAAATTTGAGAAGGATTCACATGATCGTCAGCATGTGTTTGGATATGTGGATCCAGATTACGCCGGTGATATGGATAAACGATGGTCCACTAATGGTTATGTGTTTACACTAGCTAAGGGCCTAGTCTGTTGGAGATCTACGCTACAGACTACATTGTCTTTGTCAACTACAGAGGCAGAGTATATGGCAGGGACAGAGGCCATTTGGCTTCTTGGTTTGATTTCAGACTTGGGAATTGTTCAGGATCACGTGAACATCTTCTGTGATAGTTAGAGTGCCATCCACTTATCCAAGAACCAGGTTGATCATTCACAGACAAAGCACATCGACATTCGTTTCCACTTTGTTCAAGAAATTTTGGATGAGGGGACTATTCTCCTCAAGAAGATTGGAACCGCGGATAATCTTGCGAATATGCTGACGAAGATTGTTACTAGGATCAAGTTTGAACACTGTTTAAGCTTGATCAATATTCTTCGTATCAATGGGGTCTAGAAGAGAGGCAATGAAATTCAAGTACACTCGAATTTTCTTTTTCGACGCATATATGCGCCAATTGAGAGCGTCCCTTTTCGGCATCAAATTTTCAAGATTCTTTATGACCTCATTCGTATAAAAATTCATGAGGTATTCTTGTATTTCTAGAAGCTCATCATCTTCTTGAAACAAGTCAAAAGGGATGGGTGGAAATCCACAACAGCCTTCGTGAATGTAGAATTGAAAAACATCAATTTCTTTCTGGTGTGAGGAAATATCTTCTTCAACCCTTCGCAATTTTCTTCTCGCACTCTTTTCATCATCAGTAGTACGTCTCAAAAATTCTACTTGGATAATCATTTTTATCTGTTTATAATTGAATTTGGAATGGTAGAGAAAAGAATAATGTTAGGTTATTATAAGCCAAACTCAAGTTATTTATTTATGAGGTCAGAAATAGTTGGGAATGTTGAACCTAATAAATATAGTAGGTTATGGGTGTAGTGGTTGATATAAATGAGGTAAAGAACGTCTAAACTTCATAGCTTGGAAGTAGTTGGGGTATATTGAGCTTGATAACTAGGGTAATTTATGGGTTTACTTATTGATATGAATGAAATTTAAATGATATTATAAATGTGATTGGAAAATGGCTGTAACAAAAATACATGCAGATATAAAGAACCCATTTAATTGCGTTTAACTAATTAAAGTACATCATATATGGTACTATCGTGAGTACAAAACAATGTAAAATTTTCAAATATAGTATGTAAATTTACAAATATAGTACATTTAATTACAATTTATAATTTACAAATATAAAAATTTTAAAAAAATTGTAAAATAATTAACAATCTACAACCATTGTTTTTCGCCCTGCGTGTACTATGTCATATTACGAGTGTACTTTGAGATTCTTTGTTTGTCACCGGAAAATAATGAAAATTATATACATAACATTACAAAGTACACGCCAACTTCTATTTACTTTTATGTGTACTTTGTAATATTATGCATGTGCTTTGAGATTCTTTATTTATTCTTTGGACAAAATGGAAAGTATACGCATAACATCGCAAAGTGTACGTGAACTTATTTTTACTTTTATATATACTTTATAATGATATGCGTGTATTTTGGTATTCTTTGTTTGTTTGTTCTTTGGACAGAATGGAGAGTACATATATAATATGGTTGTACTTTACATGGTTTAATCCATAAACTTAAACATTCAAACAATCTGCATATACTAATGTTAGAATATAGTTATTATTTTGTATAGCTTTCGTGTTGTATTGTCTGCGCCAGCAGCAACATTATTTGAGTACATTGTATATGTAACTATAATGAATAAAAAACAAAAAAAAAATTAGAATTTACAGTTATTTTTCCTTCTATTAACAATTAGCATATAAATATTCATTAAGTATGTAATATCTCTATTGCAGTAATTCCCTATCTTGAAATGATGTTTTGAACTCAATTCCTTTGGCAATTTGTTCCATGTAGTACATAGAGAACATCCCATAGTTAACACTAAAATTAAAATAAAATAAATGTAACACCCGGCTTAAAATAATAACGGGTGGCCAGCCCTATACTACATTAAATCAGGAGTCTCAGATGGCTCAGTCTCAACATCAACTGTCAGTACTAAATAATATATGACTAACTACCCGATATCATATAAGCGAGATGTTAAAATTAAATAAAACATAGAACATACAACAAACCAACACTACAAAACAACTAATAAAGGAAAAATGCATAAATACTCAGATAAATGAAATGCTAGAATAAAATGAAATGAGTAACTACAAATGAATATACCCGAATAAGCTGTCGGGTCACAGACAATACAATAACTGAAATGGAATAAATATAAACATTTATAAATATCCCTTGGGTGTAAACCCGATATACAATATGAGTCCTAAATAGATTTTTCAAAGAAATAGAGGTGACTAAAATCTAAGTCCCACACCAGTCCGCACCTGTCACGACTCCCAAGACTCTGGATAAAGGGCATCCAGCATCCATGTGATAGGATACCTGTAATAGTATATATATATACATGCAGGAGAGAAAAGTAAACGGGTCAGAGCCCGAGTTGTGAAAATATTTAGCAAGTGTGTTAACCGTGCATAATAAATATAAATGAACTTATTTCATAATTAAAGTGGAATCGCACTCTCGTGAAACCCCAACTCACCTCTCATCTAACGGCGCGCACCTATTCGCGTTCAAAAATCTTAATTAAGTTACCCCACCTATAAGGACAACCTAACTTACCATAGGCACAACCTATTACCCAGGAGATCTGCCGTCCTATCATATCCCAAGAATCCAACTCTTTCTAAACACACTTAATTATTTTTACAAACATATATGCCATACTAGGCTTAATGGATTCCGGTTTATAATTTAATCAATTATAATTCTTAATACGTTACACATATACATTTGGGTTGAATCATAGGATTTAATATCTAAATGACAAGCATTCAAATTTTTATTGACAAAACTTCTCTCCAATCTCAACATTGCACTACGTTTCGTGCGTGGGGCGTCTCGCAAAGCGAAATCCAAACAAGGAACCCCCCGTTACACTACTCTTTGACAATGTCGATCCTAGAGATCCATTATGACATACATACAATTCTACTAAATTTAGATTACCATATAAGAACAATTCAAAATCTCCAATAATATCCTTGGGATGATGCAACCAAAATATTCCTTAAATGCGATACATCAACCCCCATCAATCTAGTACATTATAATCATCGAAGATGTACTCCATAAAGATTCCATATCCTTTCACCTATAGGATATATAAATATATATATATATATATATATATATATATATATATATATATATAGGCATTTATTCTAACCATATATATATATATACAATCATCCATTCCCATAGCCAAGTGTACATACCACATATGATGTACAATGGCCATGCACATAATATACCCGGCTATATATGTCGCCGATAAACTGCACCATGCTATCATCTTCCCAGGCATTACTCATATACCATCCTGGGGACCACGGTCGGACTCAATATCACCGACATCGGGGTCAAACACACACACACGACGTCTCGGAAAGCGGTCATAGCTCCTAACTGGTCAATGAGACGAGACATACCGACCACGTCCCACCCCAAATAAATGCATATCACATAATAACACAATAGATGACTATCACCTGGGGAATATCCACACCCTGCTCCTTGAGCCAGGATGCTAACCCTCTTTGCGGAAACTTCCCAATGATAGCATGAGCGGGGTATGCTTAACCACATAAGTATATATATCGTTCTCATGCACAATATATATACATCCATATGATCCCATCATATGATTAAACCATCACATAAGGTTTAGATATTCACAACATAATTATATCCATATATTCATATCTATACAGATATATATCCACATATCCATATATATATATATATATATATATATATATATATATATATATATATATATATATATATATATATATATAAACAAACTATTTCTCGTTCATATGTATAACATTTGTAAAATTGGCTATAAGTATACGTAATCTTCAATATACTAGTCGTCACCCAAACTCATTTAATTTACCTCGATATGTGAATACGATCCCTCGCTTGAAGCATATTCATCCATTTTTCCTATGATGAATAGTCTCCCAAAAATATATGTTTATTTTAAACATTTGGGTTATCACCCAAAGTTTAGTGTAGGAAACCATCACTACACCTCTCCTCTATATTCAAAAGCACATAATTATCTCTAGTACTATTTGACCATTGGCATATACATGACTAATAGTCTACAGACCTCAACTTATCCCAACTTCATTTCAAGTGTTGGAATTCCAAATGGTTACTTCCACACAATTATGTATAAATTATCCTGACTAGAATTGTACTACCACTCATTCTAGATGATAGTACGATCCAAATCGTTCCCAATTTCACCTATGGTTCGATGGATAATATGAACCCTTACTCCGATTGGGTTACCGATTGTTCCTTAATTTAAACATTTCTAAGGATACGTGACCCCTCTCACTCTTCGATCCATAAACCTTAATCTCAACAAAATCCTAATTACCATAAGGATTTGAAACTACCCTCGGCCTACAATTTCATATCGTACTCTCACCACTCTCTTGAAAGGACCCCAATCCTTACATCATAATTAGGCCCACTTATGACCCCTAATTAGGACTCCCATTCTCAATAAGATTCCCCTTATATCGATACGAACCTCTTTAATTTATATGGATATAAGTCCCCCAAAATAACTTGATAAGTACCCACGGTCCCATCATGCAAGAAACTTTTACTTAGTCTCCAAAACATCTTTCTTGCATCATATAGTCATGTCCCAAAACAATAAACCCAACCCAAAAGGGTTTGAAATCATCCTAGGAAAATTCCATAAAACAGCCTTGTTTCCGAATTGATTCGGCCCTATTTCGAATCGATTCGGCCCAGCGAATCGATTCAGCCTCCAAGGCGAATCGATTCGGGTTCAAAGACATGGGATTCGGTCTCAGGCTGAATCGATTCACCTTGGGTCCGAATCGATTCGTTCAATGAAGACCTGCCAATTTTGCTTAGGTTGAATCGATTCGCTTTAGGGGCGAATCGATTCGGGTCTGCAGAATTTGAAGGGTTCTTCTTCTTCATTGAACCCACGAATTTAAAACCCTAAAATTTCTCTTCTAACCCCCAAACCTTCATCACAACATGATTCTAAGCCAATAAATCAACCCAAAGTTACGCCCAACCATTTCTACACCATTAAACCCATTCTTTAAACATATATTTCAAGATTAAACCCAAAAATTTAGGTTTTGATATTAATACCCAAAATCCATTTATTTAACCCAAAAATTATGAAATGAAATACACAAATGACTTATTTAGCAAGATTAAACACTTGCCTCGATTTTGTAGAGGTTAGATCGTCCTCGTGATCGCGATTGGGCCGAAAATCTCCAAGCTTTTCTTCCTCTCTCTCTTCTTTTCTTCTTCTTTCCTTCTTCCTTTCTCTTTCTCTCTTTCTCACAAATGAGAATGGCTTAATCCGTAAGCCTCTTAAACCTTAAAACATAAGTCCCAATTTTAAATGTTAATACACACTTTAAATGACTCGTTTACTCCAATTCGAGTCAAACTGACTTAAAAATATTCCGGAGCCGAAATAAAACTCAATGATAGTCATTTTGCCCTTTCGGGATCGATGGCACCCTCAAAATCATCATCCGAAATACTTTAAAATGTTCTCTATTTTTGGACCTCAATTCCCAAATTTTAAATTCTCCAATTTAATTAAATTTTATTTTCCTAAAAATTTAATTTCTCGATCCCAAAATCATGGGATGTTACACTCTTCCCCCCTTACAAAAACTTCGCCCGCAAAATTTTAAGATATGCCTAGGACCTCAATCTCATCTAGTCCTTACATCAACCCTCAAGATCACTATACCGATCCTTCCTAGTTCTCATGTTGAACTATATAAATTTAAAACAAACTAACTACCCAGGGCGCCCACACACCCGTACCCGAGTTCAACTCATAAAATTATAATCAGACTCCATTAGCCTCAAATTGTAATATGACTCTCAGCAATATAATCTATAACAACATATTAATTATATAAAAGTTTCAAAATTCCCAATGGTTGAACTCCTCTCAATTCCTGACGCTAGCTACCTTCGTGCGGGGGAGGTCTCGCAAGCGAAATCCAAACAAGGAACCCTCCCAATACACTACTATGTGGCTAGGTCGAGGATTGAGATTAGTTTAACCAGGGTTAAGGTTTTAGAAAATATTTTCATAGTATGGATATCGCCCGAAGGCCTATGTAATAACATAATATAAATCAATTATGTGTATTTTGACACACCAAACAAACACCTTATGTTTAGGACACAAGGCCTCAACAAATACAATACTTCTAACCACTACCTAATTCTCAAAACTAGCACAATTATGAGCTAAATTATCCGCTCAACATAAATATACCAAACTTTGAACCTCTTAAGTACAAAATTCCTCTACATCACATCAACACCTTTCCATAAAATAAGTTCTTCCCTCATTGGAACACTATAATTACATGCCCTAACCTATCCATAAGACAATAACCTTATAGTCACTACTCAACAAACCTCAACATTACGCACTCCTAGAATTCAATAGTACAACTTCCTACTATCTCTTTACAAGGCGGTCTATTGTCTCAAAAGATGCCATACGGAGGCCGTACTTGTTCACTCCTTCCCCCAAGGAAATTCTATGCACCCTAGGGGCGTAGCGGCTAACCGCTCAATATACCTAACGCGTGACATTCCCAATATTACACAAAGCGTGACTTAAACCCAAAGAAAGGCATTCTACCTTATACTTCCATAATCCAATTGCTTTACTTCATCCTTGGACACTTACTTAAAGTCCTCTACTTCTTCTAGGACAATCATTATTCCTAAACCTATTTCTCCACAAGAGAAACATCTTCCTCAAAATCCTTCCTAACCATTTTGAAGGACAAAACACGATTACGACTACCGAAAACTCCCTCAGTCCAACTCAACGAACCTGAGTCTCCAAATTTCTTACGCCCTTCTTAAATAAAGATGATACCCCTAACAATTGGTCAATGCCACCTACCTTCCACTGGTAGAAGTCAGCATCACGAGGCTTCCTAAAAAAAGTTGACGGTTTCTCTATCTAAACCTCCCAAGGACTACACTACATACCCCTCCTCAGACATACCTTACTAGTTTCAAGATTCGCCATTCGAGTAAGTTTACCTTTATTACTCAACCACCGATAGAACACCCTGAACCACTGCTAGAGTTCTCTTTCTTATTTTCGCCTGAATCGAGAAAAATAAATACCTCCAATCAAAGCGTACCCCAAAATCTGTTATGGGTTTTGTATCTCTAATCTTGTCCTTTCCTAGACGACATAATCTAGGCGACGTCTGAAAAGGAAGCAACTGTTATCAGAACGTCGATCAAGTGAATAGACTTCAAAGAAGAAGATAAACGCAGTGAACACAACAGTCCAAATGGTAGGGCTTTATATCAAGAAAATTAATGGAAGAACGCAGAAAACCTACACAGATCCTAAAGACTCTATAACCTGATTCTCTGATACTATCTGTAACACCCTGCTTAAAATAATAACGGGTGGCCAGCCCTATACTACATTAAATCAGGAGTCTCAGATGGCTCAGTCTCAACATCAACTGTCAGTACTAAATAATATACGACTAACTACCCGATATCATATCAGCGAGATGTTAAAATTAAATAAAACATAGAACATACAACAAACCAACACTACAAAACAACTAATAAAGGAAAAATGCATAAATACTCAGATAAATGAAATGCTAGAATAAAATGAAATGAGTAACTACAAATGAATATACCCGAATAAGCTGTCGGGTCACAGACAATACAATAACTGAAATGGAATAAATATAAACATTTATAAATAGCACTTGGGTGTAAACCCGATATACAATATGAGTCCTAAATAATTTTTTCAAAGAAATAGAGGCGACTACAATCTAAGTCCCGCAACAGACCGCACCTGTCACGGCTCCCAAGACTCTGGATAGAGGGCATCCAGCATCCATGCGATAGGATACCTGTAATAGTATATATATATATATACATGCAGGAGAGAAAAGTAAACGGGTCAGAGCCCGAGTTATGAAAATATTTAGCAAGTGTGTTAACCGTGCATAATAAATATAAATGAACTTATTTCATAATTAAAGTGGAATCGCACTCTCGTGAAACCCCAACTCACCTCTCATCTAACGGCGCGCACCTATTCGCGTTCAAAAATCTTAGTTAAGTTACCCCACCTATAAGGACAACCTAACTTACCATAGGCACAACCTATTACCCAGGAGATCTGCCGTCCTATCATATCCCAAGAATCCAACTCTTTCTAAACACACTTAATTATTTTTACAAACATATATGCCATACTAGGCTTAATGGATTCCGGTTTATAATTTAATCAATTATAATTCTTAATAAGTTACACATATACATTTGGGTTGAATCATAGGATTTAATATCTAAATGACAAGCATTAAAATTTTTATTGACAAAACTTCTCTCCAATCTCAACATTGCACTACGTTTCGTGCGTGGGGCGTCTCGCAAAGCGAAATCCAACCAAGGAACCCCCCGTTACACTACTCCTTGACAATGTCGATCCTAGAGATCCATTATGCCATACATACAATTCTACTAAATTTAGATTACCATATAAGAACAATTCAAAATCTCCAATAATATCCTTGGGATGATGCAATCGAAATATTCCTTAAATGCAATACATCAACCCCCATCAATCTAGTACATCATAATCATCGAAGATGTACTCCATAAAGATTCCATATCCTTTCACCTCTAGGATATATATATATATATATATATATATATAATCATCCATTCCCATAGCCAAGTGTACATATGATGTACAATGGCCATGCACATAATATAATCGGCTATATATATCGCCGATAAACTGCACCATGATATCATCTTCCCGGGCATTACTCATATACCATCCTGGGGACCACGGTCGGACTCAATATATCCGACATCGGGGCCAAACACACACACACGACGTCCCGAGAAGCGGTAATAGCTCCTAAACGGTCAATGAGACGAGACATACCCACCACGTCCCACCCCAAAAGAAATGCATATCACATAATAACACAATGGACGGCTATGACCTGGGGAATATCCACACCCTACTCCTTGATCCAGGATGCTCACCCTCTGCGCGAAAACTTCCCAATGATAGCATGAGCGGGGTAAGCTTAACCACATAAGTATATATATCATTCTCATGCACAATATATATACATCCATATGATCCCATCATATGATAAAGCCATCACATAAGGTTTAGATATTCACAACATAATTATATCCATATATACATATCTATACAGATATATATATCCACATATCCACATATATATATACAAACTATTTCTCGTTCATATGTATAAGATTTATAAACTCGGCTATAAGTATACGTAATCCACAATTTTCTAGCTGTCACCCCAAACTCATTTAATTTACCTCGATATGTGAATACGATCCCTCACTTGAAGCATATTCATCCATTTTTCCTATGATGAATAGTCTCCCAAAAATATATGTTTATGTTCAACATTTGGGTTATTACCCAAAGTTTAGTGTAGGAAACCATCACTACACATCTCTTTTATATTCAAAAGTACATAATTATCTCTAGTACTATTTGACCATTGGCATATACATGACTAATAGTCTACAAACCTCAACTTATCCTAACTTCATTTCAAGTGTTGGAATCCCAAATGGTTACTTCCACACAATTATGTATAAATTATCCTGACTAGAATTGTACCACCACTCATTCTAGATGATAGTACGATCCAAATCGTTCCCAATTTCACCTATGGTTCGATGGATCACTTGAACCCTTACTCCAATTGGGTTACCGATTGTTCCTTAATTTAAACATTTCTAAGGATACGTGACCCCTCTCACTCTTCGGTCCCCAAACCTTAATCTCAAAAGAATCGTAATTACCAAAAGGATTTGAGACTACCCTCGGCCGACAATTTCATATCGTACTGTCACCACTCTCTTGAAAGGACCCCAATACTTACATCATAATTAGGCCCACTTATGACCCCTAATTAGGACTCTCATTCTCAATGAGATTCCCCCTATATCGATATGACCCTCTCCAATTTATATGGATATAAGTCCCCCAAAATAACTTGATAAGTACCCGCGGTCCCATCATGCGAGAAACTTTTACCAAGTCTCCAAAACACCTTTCTTACATCATATAATCATGTCCCAAAATAATAAACCCAACCAAAAAAGTTTTGAAATCATCCTAGGAAAATTCCATAAAACAGCCGTGTTTCCGAATCGATTCGGTCCAGCGAATCGATTCGGCCTCCAAGGCGAATCGATTTGGGTCCGAAGACCTAGGCTTCTGTCTCAGGCCGAATCGATTCACCTTGGGTCTAAATCGATTCGATCAATGCAGACCTGCCAATTTTTCTTAGGCCGAATCGATTCGCTTAAGGGGCGAATCGATTCGGGTCTGCAGAATTTGAAGGGTTCTTCTTCTTCTTCTTCATTGAACCCACGAATTTAAAACCCTAAAATTTCTCTTCTAACCCCCAAACCTTCATCACAACATGATTCTAAGCCAATAAATAAACCCAAAGTTACTCTTAACCATTTCTACACCATTAAGCCCATTCTTTAAACATATATTTCAAGATTAAACCCAAAAATTTAGTTTTTGATATTAATACCCCAAATCCATTTCTTTAACCCACAAATTATGAAATGAAATACACAAATGAATTATTTAGCAAGATTAAACACTTGCCTCGATTTTGTAGAGGTTGAATCATCCTCGTGATCGCGGTTGCGCCGGAAATCTCCAAGCTTTTCTTCCTCTCTCCTCTTTTCTTCTTCCTTTCTCTTTCTCTCTTTCTCACAAATGAGAATGGCTTAATCCATAAGCCTCTTAAACCTTAAAACATAAGTCCCAATTTTAAATGTTAATACACACTTTAAATGACTCGTTTACTCCAATTCTAGTCAAACTGACTTAAAAATATTCCGGAGCTGAAATAAAACCCAGTGACAGTCATTTTGACTATCTCGACCCTTCCGGGATCGGTGGTACCCTAAAAATCATCATCCAAAATACTTTAAAATGTTCTCTATTTTTGGACCTCAATTCCCAAATTTTAAATTCTCCAATTTAATTAAATTTTATTTTCCCAAAAATTTAATTTCTCGATCCCAAAATCATGGGGTGTCACAATAAATATATGAGTTAGTGTAATGTGATTGAAATTTGTTGAAATATGTCGTGATGATTTATGTATTTACTTATTCAAGAGTGCGTGTACTTTAGACATATGAAATTTTAGCTTACTTATTGTATATTTCAGGCATTGATGATCTTTAGTTAGTTGAAATTTGCGATCATGACTCAATAGTCAGTTCATTATTCTTTTTTCCTCTTTGGTTCGGGCATCTTCTAAAACAAACCATTCGAAGTTTCTTTGAATAAGACCTTTTTCATTCATTTCTAGTGCTTCCGTCTTGAATTTGTACAATGCTTCTTGGAAAGCATCAAACTATTAAGAGAAAAAACCACGAGTGTGTATAAAACAAAAAAGTACATATAGTGTAACTAAGTTTAGGGTTTAACCATTATTTTTGTATCCTTGAAGTACGATGTGATTTTATTATTGTCTTCCGGTTGGAGAGAGTCCATATGGACAACTTTATTTTCTTCTTTGTATATAAATATCAATGTAAAATGTCCCTCATTATATTTTACTCTATGTATAAGTTGAATGAAGAGGGTATCACAAATGCCTAAAAAATCAAAAAGATGTTTGTATAAATTCTCCTTCTTCAAGTCTTTATTATCCGTTCGAACGGATTCTAATTAAAAGTTATTGATTTATTAGTAAGAAACAAAATAATAGTATTTATCTGATGGTGATAGAAAAAGCTTTAGTTTTTATTTTCCTTACCCAAGCATATGGGTTAAAAGTTCTAGTAATTAGGAGACCTTCCTTTCTCATTTTCTTTTCAATTATTTTGCTGAAGGCATGAACTATCTCTTTCACACATTTAAAAAGGTAAGGATATAAAAATACAAATTTAATGAATGTATTTTGTTTGGATTACATACATGGATTAAAATTTCATCGCCTTTCAGCAATTCTTTAATATCATCTTTGTAAACGTAGGAGTCTTGTCCATTATAGAGACATGATGTGAATTTTAAGACACAAAATAATGTTAGAATAATAATTAAAACATTTGTGCAATCTATTATCATTACAAAATGTGTGTACTTTGTAAAACCATGCGTGTACTTTATAAAACTATGGACAATCTTTGTTAAAAACACGTGTATTTTATTCCAAAATGTATGTACATTATAAAGTACACACATGTAGTTTAGTACAAAATTCTTGTACTTTATAAAATCATTCATGTACTTGAGTAACAAATGCATATATTTCATTGATAATATGTGTACTTTATAAATAGTGGATGTTCTTCATTTCAAAATGCGTGTACTTTATAAAAATATTAGAGTACTTATATATGGGATTATAATTTACAAAATAAACAAGCAAGGTAATATTCATATATACAAATAAGTGCATTACACAATAAAAATAAGTGTGTTACAACATAAACAAATAGTACACTTTACCCTGATTTCTTCGTTGATGTGAAAGATTCGTGTAATTTCTTTATGGAAGGGTCGATAAGGTATTTTATACAAGGGTAACTTTGTAGGTCTATTTCCTCTACGGTTGGTTTTGTGGTCATAGCCTCTTTAACCACAACATTTGTTTCTGAAGAGGATTGCCTTTATTTGCTTGTAGTTTTTTTTGTGGCACTTGAGTACCTATATTAGTTTTTCGCTTTCTTTCTTTTTGTGACAATTCAGTATTTTCATTAGAAGGATTTTTGTTCTTTTGGCCTTTTTCCAGATCCTTAACAAGCCCTTCATTAAAAAAATTGGAGTCTTTATTTGGTTTCCAATTCTCCATTTCATGTATTCTACTGTACATTGAGTTTTGGAGCTTAATTTCTTCATCCTTTTTGGCAATGGATGACCTCAAACCTTAAATTTCCTTTGTTAGACTTTTATGAGTTATTTCCCGGAGAAAAAAATATCATGTTTAACTTTTAGATTATATGATACACTTATTATCAAAGTACATGCACTAAAACTCAAAGAATATAAAACAAATGTTAAATTACATGAGAAAGTGAGGGTTTACTATATTGATAATGCGTGTACTTTATTAAAATATGCGTGCACTTTATTAAACTATGGATGATCATTATTACAAAATGCGTGTAATTTATGAAAATATGCATGTACTTTATGAAAAAATGAGTGTAATATATTTCAAAATGCTTTAACTTTATAAATGAGTATACTTTATTGATAATGCATGTACTTTATAATAAATATGGACAAATAATTACAGAACTCACCAAAGTAGTTGCTGAGATTCCTTAATTTTAGCTTCATCAATAATTTCCCTCAATGAGGTGTTATCTTCATTAATGGCTTTCTGAGCTTCGTCATTTTGTTGTCTGAGCCTTACATTGGCATCAGGCAAGTAGTTGTTGCTTTGCTGAAGATTTATTGCTTTATTCCTCTCATTTTCTTCGGAATCTCTAGTAGCTTGACGCTCATTCTTTAATTTTTTATTTTTAGCTTTGAGTTGGGAATTATCTTCCTCTAACTTTTTTATTCTATCAAAATCATTCTTTTTTTATTCTTCAATTTGATTTTTCAATTCATTATTCAAAATATTTAGTTGGGCATAATCCTCCTCCAACTTATTTAATTTCTCTTTGGCTTGCAACCTTGCTTTATCGGTGAACGATCCCTCCAATCAATTTTCTAACCTGTTGATCCAAATTGACTCAATCATTTGAAGTTTTTTTTGTCATCAACGTTCTTATGAGAGGACTTTTAAACAAATTAATATGCAAGCAATGTTAGTATTTTGATCATTTCAATGTGCGCATACTTTATGAAATTACACGCATAATACAGAAAGTACACGCACGTTAAAATGAACAAAGTCATTTTCAATACGTGTGTACTTTATGTATTATGCATATACTTTCATAAAGTAAATGCATGTTTTATAAAGTACATACACATTGAAATGCAGATGTTTCCTCACCAATAATGAAATGACACATCCACTGGTTGGGTTGGACCTAGATTCTGATGTTTTGTCGAGAGAGTTAATGAGAAATTTGTGGCCAAGAGAAGCCCAATCATATGTAATCATTTCATTTATGTTGTTGATGTATGGAGTAAAAAATTCTCCTATTGTGAAGTTAGAGTTTGAGAACAGTAGCATAGTCATGAAATGGAGAGTAACAAGTTTAACGAAGTCATTCCTACCATAATCGTTATCAACCCCAACTGACTTCTTCAATCTATTTGTTATTTCTGATTTTTAATTTTTTTATCTGGCTTGAAATAGCAAACGTTAAATTCGGGTTTCGGGGCAGATTGATCCAATATCTTTTTCAGATTTATTGACTTTTGCCCCTCCGTCACTAGGATCCCAAATATTTCACTTATATCTTTACGGTTGATTTGAGCACCGCTCTTCATATTAAAACTCTTTCTCTTCTTTTTGTAGAGCTTGACAATGGAGAGAATATTTTTATTGACCTTTTTATGTACTTATAATACTATGTCGCTGTAGTAGGCATTGAATAACTCCCGTAATGGTGTCTTTTTAAGCAGCTCAATATGCTTATCGACAATTCATGATAAAAACAAAGTATATTCGGCCTATATTGGTCGAATTTATTCGTTTCCCTTTTCGATTTCTTCGCTTTCTTATTATCATTTCTTGTAGCCCTATTTGAACCCCTCTTTTCACCACTGCCTTGTTTTTTATTCTTTCCTTTCTCTACCCTCATCTTCAATGTCATTACTATAAAGTAAATGCATAAAGATTAATTTACACCCATAAAGACCAAATTACATTCATAAAGAAATAAAGTACACACATCAAATAATAAAGTGCCCTCACATTGCAATAAAACACAAGCTTCAAAATATAACGTACAAGCATATTGTAATAAAATACATGCATCAAAACATAAAGTAAATGAATTTTATATTGAAGAACAATTACATTTCCATAAACTACACGAATGTTTAACAAAAGTACATGCACATTCCATTGAGTACATACAACATTCTCTTAACGCCTCATACAAATCTCCACAAAATATAAGAAATACTTAGTAAAAAATTTCAATAAATAAATTCTCTATTGTTCGATTCATGATAATACCTAATGGCTATTGTTTACAAGATATAAATCAAGAATGACTTTTCGTAACATATTCAAAAAAGAAATGATACAATTACTCCGTGTTAAATGCCCCAACATATTCGAAACCTCTTAAGTAATACTCCTCAATTCGTTTTCCTAAATCATTGGTTTTCAATTCAGTTACTTGCAGCTTTTATACATCAAAAGTGCACTTAATGTCTTCATAGTAGTTGTAGAAGCCAAGTAACTTTTTGGCTCTATCATTATTGCAAAGAAGAAAATAAATTGTGTCATCATAAGTTGTATTCACTATCAATGTGAAGGGTTTCATATTGTTAATATCTTCAAAGGCACACCCAACAATTTTATAGTTGAACATGCTTGATGATATGATTTTTAAACAATAAGACAATTCAAAAATATGATACAAAAATTGTAATATCATTGAAATTTTGAGTATACTTTTTATTGTAAGTTGCATATGAATTGTAAAAATTATCTACATTAAGAAATATAACTCAATCATATTCCCCAGGAAATGTCGTTGGCGCGGACCACAAGAATATAGGAGCTATTAACATAAAGAGTACGATTACACTTAGCACGTAGAAGATAGACGCATATTGTATCTTCCCATCAACAACAAGATAATATGATTTAATTACACCATATATTATGGACGATTTGATTCCCGAAACCAGTGAGTTGTAAGATACTACAACATTGCTAAATCATATTGCATTACATAATATAACTCAATAAATTCTTCAACAAATGTAGCTGGCGCAAAGCACAATAATATAAGAACAATTAAATATAGAGCGTACATATATATTCACATTCCTCAACAAATACCATTGGCACGGACCACAATAATATAAGATCTATAAAATATAGACAGCACGTATATATTCACATTCGTCAACAAATGCCTCTGGCGCGAACAACAACAATATAGGATCAATTAAAAATAGAGAGCACGTATATAAACTCAACAAATTTTTTTTTATTAAAACTAGTGCAGCAAATGTACAAGCTAGATACTTGATGATTTAATTCCTAAAAATAATGAATTGTAATATGCTTGGGCATTGCTAAGCCACATTGCATTACATAATATAAATGAATCATATTCCTCAACAAAAGTCGAAAGCGCGAACCACATTAATATATAACCTATTAAATATAGAGAGCATGTACTTACACTCAACATGCAAAATGTGTATTTTTCAATTAAAAGTAGGGCAATAAATGTCGAAGTTAGACACATATTGTATTTTCGCAACAATAAACAAGACAATATGATTTCATCACTCCATACATAATATTTATAAATTGATACATATGAGAACACAAAATAGATAATAAAGTAAAAAGTTATATAAAACCTAAGAACACAAAAATAGTACATGGAATGCCTCGTTAAATATGCATACACAATAATATTATATACCTCACCACACTTCATTTTCTATATTATATATATATATATATATATATATATATATATATATATATATATATATATATATATAAAATTTAAAATCATATATATAACACCTGACTATTTCAGATTTACCCTGACTTTTTTTAGTGATCAAAGTTGGTCCAAGTAGCTGGAAACAATATTCCCATGGACAAATAATAAAAATTCTTGAATACCTCGTAATAGGTTAATGCAAATCCTCCTTCAATAGCTTCTTCAAAAAGTTAAAAAATAAGCCAGCATTCATACTTTAAAAAGTTGAAAAATGCAATTTCAGAAGGAAGTGGGAAATTAAAGGCAATATAATCGCATAATATAGTGCAAGTGTGGTTGTAATAGGGATGGTTTGAGTGTACAAAGCACAAACATCAAAATGAAAATATGTGAAGTAAGCTTAGTATGCTTACACTTTCCTTTTCAAACATCAAAATGAGATATTTCCCAATTTACTGTCATACCCTTTGGTTAATCTTTTCATAGTTTACCCTCCTTGCATTTGTTTGTAGTTACATGCTTCAACAAAAGAAATACTTATTGTCAAATGAAAACTAATAAAATTGAGGTAAGATCTAATAAGATGCAGATAAAATAAGCTACAGGTTTGATACTAAATGCCCCACATTGATAAAATACCATATGAGTCCGAGATGTTGCGCAAAACAACCAGCTACTGACCCTTCATAAAACCAAACCGATTGTAGCCCCTTCATAAAACCAAATACTCCAATGTAATGTTAAACCTATAACAAAAAGTTGGTACAGAGATAAAAGTTGTGGTCAAATCCAAGAATAAACTACAAAGCATACATGATTGATACTTTTTTCAAAACAGTCTTCTTGGCTGCCAAGATAAAAGTTGTGTAAGAAAAAAACCAAAAGAAAAGTATGCTCCATAGGTGGAGATTTTTGCTCTTTTTCTTGACAGTGTCATTTCTAATTTTTTTTCTCAACACCAAACTTCACGGGCAGGAACATCAATTTTTTCTCAAATGGTATGTTTTTTCACAAAACCACACTACATCGGTGTAAATATGATAGATTTTTACTCATATTAAAAAAAAAACTAATTTTGGGCTTCTAGTGAATCGCCCAAAAAGAAAAAACTGAATGCAAAATCCCAAAAATCCCTAATTTCAATCTTCCAACGAATCGCCCAAGAGACAAAATATACCTGAGATTTGTAGTGTAAATTTAGATACATGTGGGTTCTTAGACAATATCTTCCACCAAAGCACATGTTATCTGTACATATGAAGATGCAAAAAATTATACCCGGCTGAGTGAAACTCAAGTAGACGGGGGGTGATGAAGCCATAAGTTGATATTGTTAATTATTCACTCAGCCGGCTTCATCACCCCCCGTTTACTTGAGTTTCACTCAGCCGGGTATAATTTTTTGCATCTTCATATGTACAGATAACATGTGCTTTGGTGGAAGATATTGTCTAAGAACCCACATGTATCTAAATTTACACTACAAATCTCAAGTATATTTTGTCTCTTGGGCGATTCGTTGGAAGATTGAAATTAGGGATTTTTGGGATTTTGCATTCAGTTTTTTCTTTTTGGGCGATTCACTAGAAGCCCAAAATTAGTTTTTTTTTTAATCTGAGTAAAAATCTATCATATTTACACCGATGTAGTGTGGTTTTGTGAAAAAAAACATACCATTTGAGAAAAAATTGATGTTCCTGCCCGTGAAGTTTGGTGTTGAGAAAAAAAATTAGAAATGACACTGTCAAGAAAAAGAGAAAAAATCTCCACCTATGGGGCATACTTTTCTTTTGGTTTTTTTCTTACACAACTTTTATCTTGGCAGCCAAGAAGACTGTTTTGAAAAAAAGTATCAATCATGTATGCTTTGTAGTTTATTCTTGGATTTGACCACAACTTTTATCTCTGTACCAACTTTTTGTTATAGGTTTAACATTACATTGGAGTATTTGGTTTTATGAAGGAGCTACAATCGGTTTGGTTTTATGAAGGGTCAGTAGCTGGTTGTTTTGCGCAACATCTCGGACGCATATGGTATTTTATCAATGTGGGGCATTTGGTATCAAACCTGTAGCTTATTTTATCTGCATCTTATTAGATCTTACCTCAATTTTATTAGTTTTCATTTGACAATAAGTATTTCTTTTGTTGAAGCATGTAACTACAAACAAATGCAAGGAGGGTAAACTATGAAAAGATTAACCAAAGGGCATGACAGTAAATTGGGAAATATCTCATTTTGATGTTTGAAAAGGAAAGTGTAAGCATACTAAGCTTACTTCACATATTTTCATTTTGATGTTTGTGCTTTGTACACTCAAACCATCCCTATTACAACCACACTTGCACTATATTATGCGATTATATTGTCTTTAATTTCCCACTTCCTTCTGAAATTGCATTTTTCAACTTTCTAAAGTATGAATGCTGGCTTATTTTTTAACTTTTTGAAGAAGCTATTGAAGGAGGATTTGCATTAACCTATTACGAGGTATTCAAGAATTTTTATTATTTGTCCATGGGAATATTGTTTCCAGCTACTTGGACCAACTTTGATCACTAAAAAAAGTCAGGGTAAATCTGAAATAGTTTGTTTTGTTTATTTTTTTTACTGTTTAAGAAATATTTTTACCTTTTCTTAACCCCCATAATTTTATCATGTTGTTAATGCAACCCGTAGCTCTCATCGAAACTTGAGCTTCACAGGTTGGATTAGGATATTTTTAATCACAATTTTGATGATCTCTGGCAGTACACACAAACGGGTAAGGCATTGTCATGCCTCAAAAGGTTGTTCGAGTCCCATTGGCAGAGCTGAAGTGAGTACAAGAAAGGAGCAACGGGGCCATTCGACAAGCATGTATGGTTGTTTTGTAGCCTGTTGCTAAATGAATAAAGTGCCAGAAGTTTCTAAGTTGAGACTTATCATTTAGGTTGTTAATCATTGGTATAGTCATTCTATATGTAACCGTTAATAGGAGAAAAGCGTTATTTGGAATAAACCAAATTATGAATCTTATTTGGATTTCACACTTAAGAATTTGAAATTAAAATAGAACCGTATTTTGACTAGGCATGGAAGATATAAAAACTTCCTTTCATCTATCTTGGAGATTTAACTATATCAATAACTCATATCTTGCAATTCTTAAATTGTACAATAGAGCAATAACTTGCTTTCTTCAGATTATGTTGAATTGGTTGTACAATAGACCAATTCTTAAATTCTTAAATTCTTAAATTTGTGAATGATGCTTTTTCTAACTTATAACTGTTGAAGTATATGCCTTTCCAGCTTATAGTTTTGTTTCTAAATGAACCTATTTGTTGTTTTTCAGATTTGAGGTAACCATCAAGCTGAATTACCCCTTTGGGAAGGATGATGGTTAAAATGATTAAATCTCATTGAATGATGCACCGCTGATGATTTTTGTAAATGGTATGAAATGATCTCATTTGTCTCTTCTCATTTGCTCACTTAAAATGCAAAGGTATAACATCGTGAGTTAAATGAAAATGTAAATGATCTCATTTTCCCCCTTTCCCCCTTTCTCACTTGATCATTTTAATTTGAAAGTTGTCTCTCTGTTTCTTTCACATCAGCGGACTCTTTCTTGAATTTAAAACCAATCTCCTCACTTTGTATTTACAGGTATCACCTGCTACCTTGGCATCAGGTGGGGCTATCCGAAGGATAAGGGTGGTTTGTGGTTCTTTGTGTTTTTATTTTTTATAGTATTTTTAACATCATCCTTATATTTTGTTAGTAAATATAGATTGATAGGGTAAAATACCTAACCAATTAGTATAGATTGATAGGATAAAATACCTAACCAATAAATGAATAAATTCCTTGGAAAGAACCAAACCTATCATCAACAACTAAAATAACAGAGTCACACTGCTGGAGCAACTGTACCAGATTAGATTAGATATTTATAGGTAATGATGGATTTCGTTCTGTATTTATATATGATAGGAGATTGTTTTTACCCACTGGCAAGTACAAGCACTTCCTGTGATGAGATGAACTAGATCAATATCTTTGGTATAATTTCGATAATCATGGTGCTGCTAGAGAGATGTTTGGATCCATTTCATCAGATTCGAACTCAACATTTTCATCTCTGAACAATCCACCGGGGCAGTCATGATTCTAACCAGCTGCTGTGAAATTTTCTTTCTTTCTCTCGACGTTCTCGATAGTTGCTGCTACAGAACTTCGTCCCCAGCTTATTATAATCCAACATAACTTCATTACAAGCAGAACTTCATCACCAACTGCTTCTTTACTAGCTGCAAGACATCTCTATAGTCACCAGCTGCTTTGTTCTTATTTTCATTTTTAATGTAATTATTTTTGTACTTTTCTCAGTTGATAAATAAACTTAAGTATTCACCTAGGACATATGATTATAAAAGAATTCCATTGGACCATTTTCATTTCAGATTGATGTAACATATTAAAGATGCGCCCGCGGTCGGGACAAACAAATGGTCGGGACAAATTCATGAAAAAATTCTCACACATCTCAAGTTTGATAATTTTTATTGTACGGACAACATGTTGGTTTTGAATAATGTGTAAATGGAACCCATGGTGTAAAGTTTTATGGAGAGCCCATTATAATTTTTTACATTTTTTTTCTTCACTTTAGACCTTAGAGCCTCTCATTAATTTTTATTGGCATTAACAATTAATAATAATTAAACAAATTAAGAGCACCTTTTTGAAGTGTTTGTAAAAGTTAATGTCATGTTATATAAAACTTACATTTTAAAATAAAATATAAATTTTAAAAATAAAAAAATTAGTTACTTAAAGTTAATTTTATTTCACTTTTTTTATTTTTTTTCATATTACTTTTTCTTGAGAAATTTAGTTTTTATTCTTGGTCCAGGGAATGGAAAATAATAGTAATAATAATAATTGAACCAAAATTATGTTTGAAATTTTATGAAATTTGTTACATAAATAACCATGGTAAAAACTCATTGATACTACTAACACGAGTCTTAATTATTGGCACGAACATGACATGATTTTGTGTAAAATATTTTGGCGTGAGTACAACTTTTAATATCAGTTTTGTGTTATCCTATCTTTTTTAAAATTCACCTTTAATAACTATAATTAATAATAAATTAGTAAAATAATTTAAAACTATTTTATGAAATTTGTAAAATTAATTTTCAATTTTTCTACTTTATCATGTAACTTAGTTTTTCACACGCACTTTCTTTTTTCCAAATAGAACACGTGAATGTTTGATGAATGAGTAGTTCTTTTATTGATAATTTTATCATTTTAATGTCAAGTATTATTTTCTTTTCATACCACTTATAATATGGGCAACAAACTTTATTTTAACTGTGACTTATGGTCTGAATAACAAATTAATGTTCCAGTTCACTATTTTCGAAGCTCAACTTGGTTAGTTCAGGCCATAAGTCACATATTATATATTTCTAGCTTTTTTAGAGAAAGGGTTTTGATACTTAAATTTCTCAGCATAAGAATACATGATCTTTAAGAGAATTACATTGATCATGGGAATAAAATTATTTTCATGCCTTTGGGCACGAGAATTCTGCTATAAGTATTGTTATTTGTTAAGCATGGTAGATAGTCATATAAACAAAGAAGGTTATGGTCAATTCTTTTAAAATTACACTTTGTTTTGTTGGGGAACGATATTTTTGTCGTTTTGCAATTACGTACTTTGGAAATTTTCGCCGTGCCTTCAGGCACGGGCATTCCGCTAGTATATATATATATAATACAAATGTAAATGTATATATGTATATGTATATGCATATGTATATTTTAATATTTATGTATATATGTATATCTTACATTATTTCATACATTAATAATACATGTATAAAAATATATATAAGTATCATGTATCTATTGATAATATTATGTATCATGTATCTATTGATAATATTATTTATAAAAATATATATAAGTATCATGTATGTATTGATAATATTATGTATCATGTATCTATTGATAATATTATTTAATTTTATATTATTCCTTACGTAATTTTGTGTACATAGACATATATATTTTTTATTTATAAGAATTACACACATATTAATGTATTATATATGTATATTATATATTAAGGTATAAATGCATTAGAATATTAAAAATGAATAATTTTGAGTTGAAAAATAAATAAATAAAAATTTTAAAACACCTTCAACATGTTTTCTGAAAAACTTGATTATAAAAAAAATGTTAGAAAATTGGACTTAGAAAGGTGTCCAGAATTTTCTGGACAGAATTTTGAGCAACTTTGAGCTCAAATTAAGGTGGGACCCACACTACGATTATTGTGGGACAATATACGAACGCGTTCTCCTCTGTAAGGATATTAACGTAGTATATTCACTTGTTCAATTTTATTAAATTATGAATGATAAATATGTCCCCAAAGTGACTCACAAAGTAATGAAAGTTAATGTATTGGGTATGTTTAACTCTTGTCCCACATTAGAAGAGTAGTAGGAAAATGATGAGTTAATAAAACCCAAATGATGGACTAAGGCTTGGATGCCTTGGGGAATCCCAACTCTTTGAAGGGGAGATGACCTAAGCTATGCACGGGTTGACTTTCAGTCAAAGGTCCACACGCTCGCGTGCGCACGTCCGGTCGGTTCGGGCTTAGGCTTATAAAAATCTCCTACATTTTTTGGTCGAATTAATTTAACTTTCTGGGCTTTAATTGTTAATTAATTACGAAATAAATTAATAATTAATTAACTGTTTGTCAGTTAATTCCAAGAGTCAGCATTTAACGAAATTAACTGTTTTGACAGTTAAATTCGGTTTTGACTGTTCCCAACAGTCAAAATTCCTCTTTTACTGCTACTGCATACATTTCCCGCATATTATTCCTTTGGTCTGGTTGAGTATAAATACAAAATTGTGTTCGAAGAAATTAATCATTGTTGTGCTACTTGATTAATTTGGAAATCCGTTCTATCTTGGAAGACAATTATTCATTACCTTTAACACATTGTGGAGGGAATAAATTTGTCTTAAAGAGACTATTCTAAACAGGACTTAGATTATTTCTTCTATTCTAATATTATTTCTGCAAATTCAAGTAAGTGTTTCATTTATATAATTTCATTTCATTTCGGTAGTTATATTATAATTTATAATTCTGTACAATTGTTTTTAATAAATAGTAGACATAACAACAAAAATATTAAAATATTATAATTCAGTGTTTAAAAATAATTGTCAAATAAAATGATATTTAAACACAAAAAATAAAATTATAATTCCAAACCAAAATGTCCCTTATATGCCGAACGTCATTAATGGCATCAGATAAGTTCCTCCTAGACAATAACAGTCAAAACAATCCCACAAGTTGATTACTACAGCCAAAAAAAACTTTTAGAAGCAAGAAAAACTTCTAGCATAATAATAAACAAATATATCTTCAATCCTAATTTGTCGACAAAATTCATGGATATGCCTCGATGGCAAGCCAGCAAAGAAACTTGATAACTACAGCAGCAAAATAAAATTGTTTGCTCATGAGAATATCTACTAATGTACAATAAATTATTATGGAAAGTAATTTTATGATATATGCGTGTACGAAAAAATTAAAAAGATAATAAATTAAAATGATTTATCTGAATGTTGAGGTGTGTGTTAGATATACAAACTTAAAAAAAAATAGCAACCGCACTTTAAGTAGTGATGTCTCGAGCCTCACATAACTATTTATAGGATTCAACAGCATAGTTCATCCGATTGAAGCACCCAATAGATGACTTTAAAACTACACAAATGTTGTCCAGAAATCGAAGTTTGAAGGAAGGCATTTTTTTTTTTAGAGAGAAAATTCATATCGAAACTAATCTGCAAATCCCTTACTTAAAGGGATGCATAAATCACCCACTCCCTCAAAAGTTGATGACCACTTCTCTCACTAAACCACTCTCAACCGCTATATACAAAACGGGTTTTAATTTTAAGGAGGTTTTGGGAAAAGGTCCTCATAGTGCTCAAAGTCTATAAAAATAGGACACTCCATATAATTTTATAAATTTAGTCCCTGTACTAAAAATACCATGAAAAATGGTGAAAATAGTGCTGCTGGCGCGGACCAAAAAAATAAAAGTATTGTACCAGAGGGACTAGATTTATAAATGTTATTGTACCAGAGGGACTAGATCTATAAATTTGAAAAACATTATCCTAAAAATTCAAATATAGAAAGGAACATGACCTTTACTTTAATTCTCTATAATTTTAATTATAAAATATTTTTTAATTAATGAAATAAAATGAATTTTAATATTAATTAAAATCAAATTAAATAAAATTAATTAAAGACGCATTTAAAAATTAATCGATTTTGAACCCATGTCCCAAGTATAATTGTCTCAAATTCTCCTAAATATTTTTAATGAGACTTGAATCCATGACTTCAAACATAAGCCACTCAAAAGTTACGACTAAATTACAAATACTGATTATGAGTATATCATTCGTACCGAAAAATATACCCAAACACGCAACATTTTTCTCATTGCGAAGCTTATAAACAGATTCTCAAAAAGTCATATTATCTTCATGATACACTGGTCACCAGGAAATTATGGAGCAAGTTTGGTTTTACTTGGTTTGTACATTGTCCTTCTTGTTTATCTTCGTCTTTTCAAATCTCTTTCTTAATAAAGAAAAGAAACACAAAAATCTCCCACCAAGCCCACCATCATATCCAGTAATTGGTCATCTCCATTTAATAAAAAAACCTGTGCATAGAGTTTTACAACATCTCTCGGACATCTATGGTCCAATTATGTCCCTCCAATTAGGCTATCGCTCCGTGCTAGTCGTATCCTCTCCGGCAGCTGTTGAAGAGTGTTTCACCAAAAATGACATCAATTTTGCAAATAGACCCACCATTCTCTCAGGCAAGCACATCGGCTACAACTACACCACTGTCGGGTCTGCACCTTATGGACTGTTGGATTAATTTCAATATTTATTGAGTTTAATTTTTAGTTGTTAATATTTTATTATATTATTTGTGTTTTATTTTAAACATAGTTTGGGTTTTAATTTAGAAAGTAGAAACATGAGCAAATGGGTGTGAAAGATATGGGGAATGCTCAAAATCCCATATTGTCCCACATTGGAAGAATACTACAAAAGGTAGTGGTATATCAACTAAAGGACAACTAAGATTCTTAGTTGACAAGTCAAATAAGAGGCTATGATCCTACGCATCGCGGTGGTGCTTAAGCACCACCAATCGCGACACGCGTAAGCGCGACACGCGGCGCGCGAAAGGGCGATTGGGCGACTTAGGGCGCATTGCGCGCTTTGACGCGTACTTGGCACTTCGTTTTGACGAGGTAAAACAGATCAACGGTTGTGATTAAACGATCCGATCAAAGGGTTTAAAATCCGAAACGGCTTGATCTAAACCGTTAGATGAACTCGTAGCGTTTCGTGTAGGGGATGTCCATTCGCTTACGATGGGACGCCTAATCTGAACCGTTGGATCGTAGCTGTTCCAAACAGGCACGATCCAACGGTTGCTGAGTCACTCCATGAAGAGTTGTGACTGTTGAAGAACAGTCACAGAAATGGCTATAAAAAGAGTTCCAGACCTCTGTTTTGGACACCGAAAATTGCTAGTTTCTCCTCTCTCCGTCCTCTATACTTTGGCATTATCAAGTTACAAATTCAGAGTGTTCTCGGGTTTGATCAAACAGTACATAGTTTGAATCAAACAACTGTTCATACTGCATTGTATCCTGAAGGCAGGTTCTACTAAACCCATTGTGTACTCGCGGTTCTGGTTCTGTCTCAACCGGATTGGGAGAAATTTTGCCTAAAAGAAAGCGTTCCAAGAACGTGCCTTGCAGAAATTAATTATTATATTTCGTTCTTTCCATAAGAAAACTCCAACAGTTTTAGGCAAAAATATTTTATATTCTTATTACTCCACTCAAATGGAAGGAACTGTGGCACAATCTATCCAAGTCATGACTCAAGACTTAATTCGACTCGACCGTTTTGATGGCGGAAATTTCACCCGTTGGCAAGAGAAAGTTATGTTCTTCCTCACATCACTAAAACTTGCATACATTCTAAATGATAACCTTGAACAAATTCCCGAGCCCACACCCGAAGACACCGAAGGAATAAAGCAACAACGTGTTAAGAGGAAAGAAGACGAATTTATGTGTCGAGGACACATCCTCAATGATTTGTCTCAAACTGTTTATAGCGCTCATAGAATGATTCCGACGGCAAAGGAATTATGGAAGGCTTTGGAGATAAAGTATCAAAACGAGGAAGAGAGCAATCGTAAGTTTCTAATTTCAAACTATATGAATTTTAGAATGAATAATGATAAATCTGTCGTTGCACAAGCCCATGAACTCCAACAAATTGTTGGTGACCTTAAAGCCGCTGGTATTAATCTTCAAGATGAATTTCAAGTAGGGGTGATTGTTTCAAAACTTCCATCCTCTTGGAATGGCTTTAAGAAGAAAATTAATCATGATGAAAAGACTTATACTGTGGAATCCCTTCTTCGTCACCTTCGTATTGAAGATGATACTCGTATTCGAGAAAAGAAGGATGAACAAAGTGAGGGTCATTCAAAAGCTAATATGGTTGAGGATCAAAAATCCAAGATTACCAAAGACTCAAAATTTAAAGCAAAGAATGATTCCAAATTCAAGAACCAAGGTGCAAATAAGAAAAAGAAGGGAAAATGTTTCTTCTGTGACAAACCGGGCCATTATTCTCGAGAATGTCGTCTTAAAAAGAAGGCATTTAAGGAAAAACAAGGGTCGAAGGAAACCAACAATGTTGAAGATCTTATTGCTACTGTTTGCGAAGCAAATTCAATTGATAATGAAAGTGGATGGTGGCTGGATACCGGCGCAACGGTCCACATATGCAAAGACCGCTCTTCATTCAAAACATATCAAGAAATTGATGGAAAAGAAGTGAAGATGTCAAATAATCTTCGCGCCAATGTAGTTGGAAAAGGCACAGTGGAATTGAAGCTAACTTCTGGAAAGACACTTACTCTAATTGATGTACTTCATGTACCTGATATGTGTAAAAATCTTGTGTCTGGGGACCTTCTCAATAAGAGAGGTTTCAAACTAGTGTATGAGTCTGATAACTTTGTATTGTCTAAGAATGGCCAATTTATTGGCAAAGGGTACTCTTGTAACGGCATGATTAAAATTAATGTAATCAATGATATTAGTTCTGCTTATATGGTTGAGTCTATTTCTTTATGGCATAGTAGATTAGGTCATGTGAATTATAGAAGTATAAAAAATATGACTAATCTCGGCTTAATCTCGGATTGTAAATTTGATAACCTTTCTAAATGTGAAATTTGTGCTCAATCGAAGATAACTAGAAAGTCGTTCAAATCTGTTGAGAGGAAATCCGAAATGCTTGATCTTATTCATAGTGATGTATGTGATATGAAGACTAATATGACTCGTGGTGGAAATAAATATTTCTTAACTTTCATTGATGATTACTCTAAGTATGCATATACATATTTACTTAAAAGTAAAGATGAAGTTTTCGAGAAATTCCTAATTTTTAAAGCAGAAGTTGAAACTCAACAAAATCGAAAAATTAAAGTCCTACGATCCGATAGGGGTGGTGAATATTACTTGAGTGAGTTTATACAATTTTGTAATACTCATGGGATAATCCATCAAGTTACGGCGTCATATACGCCACAACAAAATGGAACGGCGGAAAGGAAAAATAGGATTTTAGTTGAAATGATAAATTCAATGTTAATCAGTTCTGGTTTACCTTTGTCGATGTGGGGAGAAGCGGTTTTATCCGCATGTTATATTTTAAATAGAGTCCCATTGAAAAACAAGGATATTACACCATATGAATTATGGTTTAATCGTAAGCCTAATCTTAGACGTCTTAAAGTTTGGGGATGTCTTGCTTATGTAAGAAAACTCGAACCTAAAAGACCTAAACTAGGAAATAGGACTTACAAATGTGTTTTTATTGGATACTCTAGTAACACTACGACTTATAGATTTTTAAACCTTGAAACTCAAGAAATCATTGAGTCGGTAGATGTGCAATTTTTTGAACATCTAACAAAGTTTAGTACTTTGAATCAAGGTTTAGAAAATAATAAATCGACTGTTGATTCCTCAAATTTAGAAGAAAATTCACAACCTATATCTTCTTCAGAAACAATGAATGACGTTGAACCACGAAGGAGTAAAAGACAAAGAACTGAAAAAACATTTGGGCCTGACTTTGTTATTTATTTAGTTGAAGGGGATTTAAATGAGACTAAGAACAAAACTAAATTTGTTCTTAATGTAGAAGATGAACCGACCACATTTCATGAAGCGGTAACATCTAGGGATGCTGTCTTTTGGAAAGAAGCAATAAATGATGAAATGAACTCAATTTTGTCAAATCAAATTTGGGTTATTTCCGATCTTCCCCCCGGGTCTAAACCTATTGGGTGCAAATGGATATTTAAAAGAAAATTAAATCCGGATGGTTCTATAAATAAATTTAAGGCAAGACTAGTTGTTAAAGGCTATAAGCAAAAATATGGAATTGATTACTTTGATACATATGCTCCTGTTGCTCGAATCACTTCCATTAGGATATTAATATCTCTTGCTTCTATTCACAATTTAGTTATTCATCAAATGGATGTTAAAACTGCATTTTTAAATGGTGATTTAGAAGAAGAGATTTATATGGAACAACTCGAAGGGTTTGTTTTGTCTGGCCAAGAAAAGAAAGTGTGTAAATTGGTTAAATCTCTTTATGGCCTTAAATAAGCTCCTATGCAATGGCATGAGAAGTTTAATAATATTGTTATATCCCATGGATATAAAGTTAATGATGCCGACAAATGTATATATAGTAAATTTGAAAATGGTGTTGGTGTTATTATATGCTTATATGTGGATGACATGTTAATATTTGGGTCTAATCTCAAATATGTTGAAGAAACCAAAAGGTTTCTTTCATCAAAATTTGATATGAAAGATCTTGGAGAAGCTGATGTGATTTTAGGAATCAAAATTGTGAGAAAGGATAATTCTTTAGCGTTATCTCAATCTCATTATATAGAAAAAGTTCTTAAAAGATATAATCATTTTGAACTTAAGCCAGCTGCTACACCAGTGGATCCTAGCATCAAATTAATGAAAAATACTGGGCGTGCTATGGAACAACTTAAATATGCTAGTATTATTGGGAGTCTAATGTATGCCATGCATTGCACTAGACCAGACATTGCTTATGCAGTGAGTGTATTGTGTAGATTTACAAGTAATCCAGGACAAGAGCACTGGAATGCAATTTCTAGGGTGCTTAGATATCTGAAGAGGACTTTGGATTATGGCTTACATTATGTAGGATATCCATCTGTTTTAGAAGGATATAGTGATTCAAGTTGGAATAATCTTGAATCAAAATCCAAGTCAACTACTGGTTGGATTTTTACGCTAGGAGGAGCAGCTATCTCTTGGGGATCCAAGAAACAAACATGTGTATCAGATTCAACAATGCAATCTGAATTTATAGCCCTAGCAGATGCATGTAAAGAAGCAGAATGGCTTAGAAATGTGTTGTATGATATTCCTTTATGGAAAAAGCCATCACCTTCTATTATGATAAGTTGTGATAACCAAGCCACAATTTATAAAGTTTCAAACAAAACTTACAACGGAAAATCTAGACACATTAGTCTAAGACATCAAATTATAAGAAAATTACTCAAGGAAGGAGTAATTACAGTCGACTATATTAAAATGAACAAGAATTTAGCAGATCCTCTGACTAAAGGTCTTGTAAGAGAGATGATATATATCACCTCAAAAGGAATGGGACTAAGGTCTATTAAAAAACACAACTATATTTAATGGGAACCCAACTCATATCTTGAAAATATAGATAGAGTTCAATGTGGTACAAACAAGTTAAATTATAGTTATGGAACACTAGGAATTTATACAAAAAGTTCCATTCCTATATGCGTAGTGTTAGTTTTCTGCATGTTAGAGGATGAAGGTTACTTCTTAATAAATCATATAAGTGTGACTCGCAGAATCACTAAAGTTGATTTACCTATTCGAGTGTCGAAAGTGTGGCCGCTTTCTATGAAATCAAGACCGATCCTAAAGCGCTCGTGAAATCAGGATTAGCACAAGGCCATAAAAGTGCATGCTAGAAGAACACTTATAAACTCAGAAATCGGTATGTGTGATAGTTCCGGCTAGTCTCAAAAGGTCCTTGGTTCAGGATACGTTCACCACAGCACCTTGATGAAGCTTTGAATTATTTTCACTATATGGAAGTTCAAGTCCGAAAGACACTTCTCATTTATGTACTAGATTTTAGCGATAATGCCAAAAGTTATTTATTGTCTTTTTTGCTTTGCTCTCTTGTGTATATTGAAATTGGTGGGAGAATGTTGGATTAATTCCAATATTTATTGAGTTTAATTTTTAGTTGTTAATATTTTATTATATTATTTGTGTTTTATTTTAAACATAGTTTGGGTTTTAATTTAGAAAGTAGAAACATGAGCAAATGGGTGTGAAAGATATGGGGAATGCTCAAAATCCCATATTGTCCCACATTGGAAGAATACTACAAAAGGTAGTGGTATATCAACTAAAGGACAACTAAGATTCTTAGTTGACAAGTCAAATAAGAGGCTATGATCCTACGCATCGCGGTGGTGCTTAAGCACCACCAATCGCGACACGCGTAAGCGCGACACGCGGCGCGCGAAAGGGCGATTGGGCGACTTAGGGCGCATTGCGCGCTTTGACGCGCACTTGGCACTTCGCACGTGCGCATCGTCACTTGGAGCGTGGGAGCCTAAAGTTTTGACGAGGTAAAACAGATCAACGGTTGTGATTAAACGATCCGATCAAAGGGTTTAAAATCCGAAACGGCTTGATCTAAACCATTAGATGAACTCGTAGCGTTTCGTGTAGGGGATGTCCATTCGCTTACGATGGGACGCCTAATTTGAACCGTTAGATCGTAGCTGTTCCAAACAGGCACGATCCAACGGTTGCTGAGTCACTCCATGAAGAGTTGTGACTGTTGAAGAACAGTCACAGAAATGGCTATAAAAAGAGTTCCAGACCTCTGTTTTGGACACCGAAAATTGCTAGTTTCTCCTCTCTCCGTCCTCTATACTTTGGCATTATCAAGTTACAAATTCAGAGTGTTCTCGGGTTTGATCAAACAGTACATAGTTTGAATCAAACAACTGTTCATACTGCATTGTATCCTGAAGGCAGGTTCTACTAAACCCATTGTGTACTCGCGGTTCTGGTTCTGTCTCAACCGGATTGGGAGAAATTTTGCCTAAAAGAAAGCGTTCCAAGAACGTGCCTTGCAGAAATTAATTATTATATTTCGTTCTTTCCATAAGAAAACTCCAACATGGACACCTTTGGCGGAACCTTCGTCGTGTTAACATGATTGAATTCTTATCAACAAATCGGCTCAACATGTCCTCGAGCATTCGACAAGATGAAATCAGGTTATTATTGAAGAGTCTGCTTAGAAATTCGCGTGAAAGTTTTGCCAAGGTGGAAATGAAGTCAATAATATCGGAGCTGTCTTTTAATATAATTATGAGAATGGCTGCGGGCAAGCGATACTTTGGAGCTGAGGTGGAGCATATTGAGGAGGCTAGGCAATTCAAGTATATAACGAGAGAGATTTTTGAACTCAGTGGAGCAGAAAATTTAGGGGATTTTTTGTCATTTTTACAATGGATTGATTTTCAGGGAGTGGAGAAGCGATTGAAGAAACTGCAGAGAAGATGCGATGTATTTTTACAAAATTTGGTAGATGAGAGTAAAAATAAAAAAGGAGCTTATTCTCCACAGGGAGTAAAGAGCGAGACACTGATAGGTGCTATGCTGTCTTTGCAAGACTCTGAACCTCAATACTACACTGATGATATCATCAAAGGCAACATATTGGTATGTTCAAATATAAACTACAACATACATCTCTATTCTACGCTGCTAGAAAAATTAAGACACAAATCTTAGACCAGGATCAAAGCCAGCCCAGTTCAAACCATAAACGAAATATATCGAGCCTCTCAATTAAAAAACTAAGAGTCAAAAAGTACTCTGTGTATGCCTGTGTTTTCCTAGTTTTTAATTTTGTAGCTTTTTATTTCAATCCTAACTTCGCATAGAGCCTTAAGACGATTATTTTGTTTATTCCAATTATGCTGTTAGTTGTTGATTTTAATGCGTACATGAATACATACAGATTTTCATGATCCCAAAGACTTATAAATTGCAAAATAAGGCATTTTTAAAGCTGCATATTAGTTGTACATAGAACCCCTCTCATCCCTTCGCAATCTACTCTATTTTTTCCTTTCAATCTTTACCCTCTACATGGACAAATGTAAAGGTTGCAATTTGGGTCTTGAGGTCAGAAGACTGAACTGAAAAACTCATTTATTTTGACCGCACAAATAGTATGCCACAAACTGTATAATATGGACACAGACTACTGTTCTTGTATCTCATCAAAAGATTCATCTCCAACAAGATATTTTATAAAATAAGACAAAAAATCATTAAAAATAGAAATTGATTCAAATACAATAATTAACAACACCAAGGGATAGGATCGTGGTAATTTGATGAAATTTGATTCCAGCATGTACAATTTTAAATATCGCCTTCAAAATTACCTAAAATACCAACAAAAAACGAAGCTATTTGAATGCCTAAACGACGTGATTTGCAACTTTTAAGATTACTTATATTGAACTTGTGATCATCAAATAACTATATCTGATCTTCCACAAAATGTTCTACACAAAAATGCGTTACAAATTATTACTATGATAGCTAATATTTTGTTACACCTATAAGAAGCTCTTCCGAGTCGAGAGTCATCTGAAATTGCCTTGCTTCTACTTATTGTTTGTGTTTTGTGACTTCATTTGCTTTCAGACAATGCTACTTGCTGGCACAGATACATCAACCGTGACAATAGAGTGGGCTATGTCGCTTCTGCTAAACCATCCCACTGTGTTAGAGAAGGCCAGAGCTGAGATTGACAATAAAGTTGGTCAAGATCGTTTGGCTGAGGAACTGGATCTTCCCAAGCTGCATTACCTTAAATGCATCATCAATGAGACACTTAGGCTGTTTCCAGCACTACCTCTACTACTACCACATGAGTTGTCAGATGACTGCACCATTGGAGGGTTCGACGTACCCCGTGGAACAATGATGTTTGCCAATGCCTGGGCCATGCACAGAGATCCCAAGGTGTGGGATGATCCAGAAAGTTTTAGGCCAGAGAGGTTTGAAGGTGGAGAAAGTGAGTCATACAAATTTGTACCTTTTGGGATGGGAAGGAGGCAGTGCATTGGGGCCGGCCTTGGTAATCGAGTGGTGGGGTTGACTTTGTCGTCCTTGATCCAGTGCTTTGAGTGGGAAAGGGTTAGTGAAGAGTTAGTGGAATTGTCTGAAGGGAAAGGACTCACTATTCCTAAAGCTAAGCCATTAGAGGCGATGTGCAGAGCACGCCAAACAATGATCGACATCCTTTCAGTGTTATAAGTATGTTTGACACATTGAACCATGAATAATAGTTTTGGGTTGTTTCTGTCTTATATAGCTCATCTAAATGTTGCTTAATATAATCTAGTTTAGAGAACTTGATGCATGGCCATTTTCTTATCAAATCAACCCTTTTAGATATTTTATTTCCCTTGATTATCTCTTGTCCTTCTATTTTTTCTAAGAAACGTATTAAGTTCTCTTCAATGAGAATCTACAAAAGCCACCGACAATAGCAGAGTCCCTTTTATATATATATATATATATAAATGGGCCAAGAAAGGCCCATTTGAGAATCTACACATTGAATTATGAATAGATTACGGCTGTTTCTAACTTATATAGCCAACTATAGCATTAGCACATTATGAGATAGCTGAGGAACGATTAATATTGGTTTATTCTACTCGAGAAAATCACATAAAAACCCTTAATTGAAAGGATATGTAGAAGCCGGATATATTTTTTATCCTCACAAAGTTCATTCACATATAGGGTATGTATTTATGTTGTAACATTGCAATTTCTTGGAGATCTACCAAGCAAACGTTAATAGCTACATCATTCAACCACCGAGAATTACTTGCACTTCATGCAGCAAGACATGAACGTGTCTTGTTAAGATCAATAATCCACCACATCAGAATTACATGTAAATTACCTTCGATCGCATAATTTTAATAATATTACATTAATATAATGCTACTTGTACTGTCAAAATTACAGAACAATATATCAAGGGTAAAAAACAAAATACATTTCATCAAAGTTCGTTTACATGCATGAGCTCCAGAATTTTTTTGAAATTGCTATTCAACGAATTTATTCACCAAATTGATAAGCACCCAAAACTATACAATTTATACCCCAAATAGACGTACTTTAGTTGCTAATTATCGACAATATGGGTCTTATGCGCTTAATTGTTCATTATGCAGGCTTAATTGCAGTTGCGGTGTCAAAAGATATATTTCGGAGCAATTTACAGTTAAAATGGAGCTAAATACCCTTGTCCACTATCCTAGCCTACCCTAAACCGTCCTTAAACCTACCCCAAACCATGTGTGTGTTTTGTTTATCTATTTTTATTATTTTTTTATTATTTTTTTAGATTTTTAGTTTGAATCATTTTTATTTTTAGGATTTATTTTAGATTTATTTAGGTTTTCTAGTTTTTATTTTCTATTTTTCTATTTTATTTTTATAATTTTATAATTTTATTTTATTTGATTTTTCTTAGTTTTAGTTTTATTAGGATTAGTTTTAGGAGTTTATTTTTAGTTTATTAGATTTTATATTTTTTTTAGGACTTTAGTTTTCATTTAGATATTTAGTTATTACTTCTTTTATTTTATTTTATTTTAGTTTTTATATAGATTAGGATTTTATTTTCTTATTTTTAATATTTTTATTTTTATTATTTTTTACTTATATTTTTATTTTTTTATTTTAGTTAAGTCTTTTTATTATTTTAATTGGGTCCAAATTAAACACACACACACACACAAATACCATACACTACCAAACACACCTAACTAACTCCCTCACCCTCACCTACACTACCATACACCTAACCACACACAATCATCACCCTCATCATCTTCCTCAAATCCCAACAACCCTTCTCTCTCCTCTAAACCACCATTAACAAACAAACTCACATCTTCAACCACCATCACCCTCATCTCACATCACCACTATCAAACCATCCCCCAACCGACCTTCTCCGGCGTTCCCTCACCCCCTCCGACGCCGTCGGAACCTACCTCCCCTCTAACCTGCCACGCAGCCACCTCCGGCCACCACGACCTGACCCGTCGGCGTTCCCCCCAATTCTACTACCTCCGGCGCACCCCCTATCAACCCAGCCGCCGGACCTGCGCAACCATTTACTCCACAACCCGGGGCTAACGCCAGCGATTTTCCAACCCCAGCCCTCGACCCGCCGGCCAGCTCCGGTGACCCATCTGACGCTGGCGGCAAACCCAGCTCCGACCTGCACCAACGACACACCTCCACTCCGGCCAACAACCAAACCTTGACCGACCCATACCCATTTCAACAAGTCCAAACCCACCTTTACCCATTTCCATTTTCCCCTTTTCCACGAATGCCACGATTTTCTACCTGCCAAATACAACCAAAAACCCATGTGTCAAATCTTAACCCATTTGTCCCTAATACCCAAAATGCCCCCCAACTATATCTTTTAACCATTACCCAAAATAACCCTTATACCAAATCAGATTTTATACCCTCATTCTCCCCACTATCATGACCTCACACCCAAACCACATGCACCATCTATTAATTCCTAAACTAACCCTTACCCACACCTTATACAACCTCTTGCACCTTAATTCTTCCAAAAATACCCCAATGCTCCATGTGCCTACTATATATTGAAGATGAAGACCCCATATGAAGGAGGCTTTTGAGAGAAAAAACTAGAGGATAAAGATAGAAAAATTAGTGAATTCTAGAGAGAAAAAAAATTAGTAGAGAAAAATTGTACACACTTGAGTGAAGATTGGATTGAATATAAGTGCAATTGCTTCTCTATTATATGTTGGTTTGAATCTCTTCTATCATTCTCTTAAATTTTTTTAGTAAGTTTTATTAGATTATTAATAATTGAATTGTGACTATGGTTGGCTAATCACTCCATTCAAGGAGTGAAATGAAGCCCCATATAATTAATTGAATGTATTAATTAATCTAGTCTACTTTTCTTCATTTAGTTAATTTTTCTTTTCATTCCTACTTGAGTTTATGCATTGAGAAATGGTAAGCTATCCTTGAGAAAGGATTAAAATCTAATATAATCTTAATTTGTGGATTCAAACTAGAGATAGTTTGACCCACTAATTAGATTATATTAAATTTTGTTATAATCATACATTAAAATTTTGTTTGATTTAAGATTTATTATATGGATCTATTCTAGCGAGTGATTGATATGATACTTCTAAGTCAATTATTCAATTGAGTTGTGGGAATGAAAATTAGATTAACTAAATTATATTAGTTTGTTTTGTCAATTGATAAGAATTAATTGATAAGATGAATTAATATTTGGAAAATTAGTATACTAGAATACTTAACACATTTAATTGATAAAGTGGTGATTAAGTTTCATTCCTTGAATATTTCTAAAATTTAAGTTCATCTCAATTGTTATTACTTAGTTCTTATTTGGCACACTAGTTAGTTTGTCAATTTCATCTCTTATATTAGTTTAGAGTTAATTCACCTCACCTCACCTCACCTACTTGTTTTAATATTTGAAAAACATAAAAAAAATTAGAAAAATCCAAAAGTAAAAAAAGGGATCAAGTGAATTATATTCATAATACTCTCATGTTTAGCATGTTCACACCTTAGATTAGGATTCACATCCTTACTTACCACTTTACACTTGAGTTTGATATATATTTGTAGGTAATTGAGGATTTTGACTAACTTGGCTTTCAATAACAACGATACACGCAAAAGCTTAGTTATCAAATGGCACCGTTGCCGGGGAGATAAAAAGTCTTTTCTATCAAATGGCGCTGAAGCTTAGTTATCAAATGGTGTCGTTGCCGATCTTTGGAGCTTGACGTGCTTGAGAGGATTTCCAAATTTTGAGATTCACTTGTATTTCATTTTTCAATTTTAGTACCATTTTTTTTTAATTTTAGAAGGCTTGTATTTAGGATTTTATTACCTTGCTTATATTGCGGTGCATAGAGACACCATTTCATTTTCATTTAAAATTTGTAATAATTGAAGAAAGCATGATAGGGAAACCGGACAAGGTAGAGAGAGGGCGTTCATTGGCGAGGATTTAGAAGCCTCTCTACCTTGGGTCGGTCGGACTCCCGGGGACGACTGAGATTGGCGTGATCTTCCCCCGGTCGACTCAACATATTCGGCACCCCACGACCTAAAAATCGTGGGAGGTACATTTCTAAACCCTCGCGCCCTCTTGTTAGCGAGTTCATATCTTGTGTGCTCTTCCGTGCTCTTGTGTGATTTAATTCTTGTATTTAATTTTGAATGGAATGATGAATTAAATTGACTAAGATCTACGCCCGGTCACTCACGAGAAGGGATTTCATCACCCGACTCAATCACTTATCCTTTGTGTGCTACCCTAGCCCTCATTAATTTAAAATCAATCTACTAGATAGCCCCATAGGATACGGTGTTCATAGGCCCCTTTAGATCATTTTGACTTGTAGGATAACCCGTAGAGTCCTCTCCATCGGGCAAACCCTCGAACGGTTCGCTTTGGCGGCACAGAAGTGTCGAGGGAAACTGGGTTTTAAGTTCGGCCGCCCAGTAAAACGGGTTTGTGCTGTTCCCAGCGTTGTACCGGCCGATCGTTTCGTCGTAGTAGCTTTGTGGAGAATCTCTGTGGCAAGCCTCTTGGCATCTTGTGATTAAAGTAGGAACACACATTTTGCGAAAGGCGATCACTCATATAAATTCCGTGATTTTTATCGCCCGCGGATTTCATTAAAATTTGACTACCCCACTCATTAATTTTCAAGATAAAAAATTGGTTATGTGCTAGTAGGGATTTTTCCTTTACTTGTGTGTGTCCATTTCCTTTTTTCGGTAGTCCGTTTTAGTGAATTCGTCCAAATTCTTAGAGTCCAAAATTTCCCCCACCCTTTCTCTTCCAAAAAAATCAAAAAATATTTTCTTCTCTTATTTTTATAAAAAACTCAAAAAAAAAAAAAATCTTTTCCAAAGAATCCAAAAAAAAACAAAAAGAATCCCTCTTCGCATGCCCACGTGGAACCGAGTTAATCATCGATTAATTCGTTCCCGTAGTTTTTCTTCCGTCTCTTCCACATTAGGAGAACCAAGTGTTGCCCTTACTTCTTCCATTCCACCGATCACTTTGAGTTGTCCATGAGTTGACATCTCTAATCCCATCATTCATCCACCCACCATGGCTGAAGAGCGTGCCTTAAGGGACTATTTTGCCCCGATAACGGCCACCCCACCATCTTGCATAGTTCTTACACCCACCCCGGCGGATCAATTCAAAATTCCCCCGGCGACCATTTCCATGTTGCCCAATTTCCATGGTCTTGAGCATGAGTCTCCATACACTCACTTGTGAAAATTTCTCACGGTTTGCGCTACTTTCAAAAATCAAAACTTAGATGAAGAAAATGTTCATCTTCGCTTGTTTCCATTTTCTCTTCATGATAAAGCATCCATGTGGCTACATTCCTTGTCACCGGATTCTATCCATGCATGGGAACAACTTGTGAAGAAGTTCATGTCCAAGTTTTATCCTATAAGTAAAACCAATGAGGTGCGCCAAGCCATTCAAGATTTTCTCCAAAAGCCCACCAAGTAATTTTGTGAAGCATGGGGTCGTTTTCAAGATTATATCAATAGTTGCTCACATCATGGTCTCGAGAAGAGTCGCCTCGTCCATAGTTTTTACAATGGTCTCATTCCTTCCACTGATTCCATGCACAAAGGCAAATTCATGCACTTAACTCCCACTGCCGCCTACAATTTTCTCCTTGAATTAGGCGATGACTCCTAAGATTCAGAGGGCTTAATTTTCGAGATCTGAGCCACCAAGAGTAGGTAGAACTTATGAGGTTAAACATGATCCCGATTTTAAATCCTTGCTCCATGTCTTAAACACTTTGACTAAGACTGTTGATGCTCTCAGTTGTTCTCTTTCTAAACAAGTGATGAATGTCAACGAGTCTAGTCCTTCTTGTCATGTCTGTTTAAGTCATGGTCATTTATCTCATTTGTTCCCCCTTATTCAAGATGATCCCGAACACACTCTTGTCTAAGCATGTGCCATTGATACCACTCGGAAACTCGCACCACCGTCGTTTACTTACAATCCGAATAATAGGAACTATCCCTATTTGTGTTATAAGTATGACAATCACCTTGCTCCATCACAACCACAACAACATGTTGGTGGTTCACCAGAGTTTCATCAAAACCCGCAAAGGCAACATCGCCCTCCTATCCAACACCACCATGCTCCTTACCACTAACAAAACCATCCAGCATCCTTTGTCCCCCAAGGAGGACCGTCCCACCCCAATCATCAAATTGTCCCTGTCCCACCTCCGTCCTACGAGTATTCACAACCGCTTAGTTCTAATTGGGAGTTGGTCCCCCAACCCCCTTATGCCCCTCCACCTCAATCATCCACCTCCTCTATCGAGAATCTTCTCACTCAATTTATCTCAACTCATCAACAAACCACGCAAGCACAGACTCACGCCATCCAAAGTCTTGAGCAACGTCTTACTCAGTTTGAGTTCGAGCGAGAGAAAGGTCGTTTTCCGAGTCAACCCATTCCTAACCCTAAGGGGAATGGAAATGAGTCGGCTTATGAGGTTAGATCCCCTTCCACTCCACCCACATACCAAGCGGACATGAAAGCAGTAAGTACTCTACGATCCGGTAAACAGGTTGACAATGGTGTTGATGCTCCCTGTGATGTTTCAGTCCCACCTCCCCATAAAGCCACCGAAAAGAATGCTTCTAAACCTACTGAGGCCACCACTACTTTTGTCCCTAAAGCCCCCTTCCCTCATAGGTTGGCCCCAACAAAGAAAGCTTAATAATTTGATGAGATCAAGAAAGTTTTTCAGAATGTTCACATAAACATTCCATTCCTCACCGTGATTCAACAAGTTCCTTCTTATGCAAAATTCTTGAAGGACTTGTGCACTCTCAAGCGACGAACTAATGTTCCTCGTGATGCCTTTGTCACTGAACAAGCCACGTCCCTCATCCATTAGAATGGTATTATAAAATATAAAGACCCTGGTCGTCCCACTGTCTCTTGCATGTTAGGAGATAAATTCACTACTCGGGCTTTGCTTGATCTTGGAGCTAGTGTTAATTTTATACCTTACTCTCTCTACCTTGAGTTAGGTTTACAAAACATGAAACCTACACGGGTTACTCTTCAACTTGCAGACCGTTCTGTGAAAGCGCCTAAAGGAATCGTTGAAGATGTTTTGGTGAAAGTGTCTGACTTTTACTACCCTGTGGATTTCATCATCTTAGACCCTCCTTCTCCCGACCCAACCAATATTTCTATCATTTTGGGTCACCCTTTTTCGGCAACTGCTAATGCCATCATCAATTGTCGAGATGGGTCAATGAATCTTTTTTTCGGCAACATGACCGTCGAAGTCAATATTTTCCACCTCATGCAACAACCGGCCGATGTTGATTCCATTGATGAGGTTTGCATGATTGACTCCTTAGACCAAGAGATGTTGGATACCACATACCCAGAAGATATTATCCACCAATGTTTAGCTCACTTTGGGTCCGACTTTGATATTGATTCTTTCATCTCCGAGGTCAATGCCTTGTTAGATTCTACACCACTGCTGGACACTTCTACTTGGGTTCCTCCATTTGAGCCACTCCTTGTCGATACTCTTCTTTCTATGGATAACCCAGTCAACCCCTGTCCCGATATTCTCCCGAACTCTGTTTCTACGTCCGAGTCCGATGCCTCTCCTGAGCCACCACATAGTTTGGAGCTTAAGCCATTACCTGCTGAGTTGAAATATACTTTCTTAGGCCTAAACCAACATCACCCCGTCATTATTGCTTCTAACTTAACACCGAATCGAGAAGAGCAATTGGTCCACACTCTTACTCAACATAGCACTGCTTTAGGGTGGACCATTTCTGACATTCAAGGTGTCAATCCCAATGTCTGTATCCATCGCATTCATTTAGAGGAAAATTCCAAGACTTCTCGTGAGCCACAACGCCGACTCAATCCGACAATGAAAGAGGTCGTTTGAGCTAAAATTTTAAAATTACTGATACTGGTATTATCTACCCCATTTCAGATAGCCAATGGGTCAGTCCCATTCATGTGGTGCCTAAAAAGTCTGGAGTCACCGTTTTCAAAAATAGGGATGATGAGCTTGTGCCTACCTGCATACAAACCGGCTGGCGTGTTTGTATTGATTATAGAAAGCTCAATGGTGTCACTCGCAAATACCACTTCCCTCTCCCATACATTGATCAGATGCTTGAACGCTTGGCAGGCCATGCTTACTACTGCTTCCTTGATGGATATTAAGGGTACAACCAAATACCCATTGCCCCTGAAGACCAAGAAAAAACTACATTTACCTGTCCATTTGGCACATTTGCATACTCTCGTATGCCCTTTGGCCTTTGCAATGCACCTGCGACTTTTCAAAGGTGTATGACTAGTATTTTCAGTGACATGGTAGAGCGTTTCCTCGAAGTCTTTATGGACGATTTTTTTGTGTTTGGTTCCTCCTTTGAAAAGAGCCTATATAACCTCACTATGGTCTTTCAACGTTGTCAAGCAAAGAAGTTGGTCCTCAATTGGGAAAAATGCCATTTCATGGTAAAAAAGGGTATTGTTTTAGGTCATGTTGTCTCCATCTCCGGTATTGAGGTCGATAAATCAAAAGTTGACTTAATTTCCTCACTCCCTATTCCTAAGTCTGTTAAGGACATTCGCTCCTTCTTAGGACATGCGGGCTTCTATCGGTGCTTCATTAAGGACTTTTCTAAAATCGTGTGGCCTTTGACAACCCTTTTATCCAAAGATGTCCCGTTTGTCTTTGATGAAGCATGTGATGCCTCTTTTGAGCGCCTAAAATCTGACCTCACTTCCGCTCCTATCATGCAACCTCCCAATTGGTCTCTCCCCTTTGAGCTCATGTGTGATGCTTCTGATTTTTCACTTGGTGCCATGCTTGGCCAAAAAGTTGACAAGCGCCCACATGTCATCTCTTATGCTAGCAAAACTCCGCATGATGCTCAACTTAATTACACAACCACCGAAAATGAGTTGTTAGCGGTTGTGTTTGCTCTTGATAAATTTTGCTCATATTTCATAGGTTTCCCTATCATTTTGTATACTGACCATGTTGATCTTAAGCACCTTCTTCATAAGAAGGATTCCAAACCACGATTGATACGATGGATTCTCTTACTCCAAGAGTTTAACCTTGAAATTCGCGATAAAAAAGGTTACGAAAATGTTGTTGCTGACCATCTCTCTCGCATTACTGTCCCATCTGACTATGTTCATGTTCCCATTTTTGAGTCATTTCCCGATGAACAACTTTTTTCCATCTCCACTTCTCCTTGGTATGCTGATATTGTCAACTTTCTTGTTATCGATCAACTTCCTAATCATTGGTCGAAACAGGATCGATCCAAATTCATGGCGAATGTGAAGTTTTACTCTTAGGATGACCCGTTTCTCTACAAGTATTTCCCCGATCAAGTCATTCGTTGTTGTGTTCCCGAATGTGAACAACTCAGTATTCTGTCCTTTTGCCACAATAGTGCTTATGGAGGACACTTTGGTTCCAAGAAAACTGTTGCCAAAATTTTGCAAAGTGGTTTCTATTGGCCTACCCTTTTCCATGATGCCCATCAATATTTCCAGGCTTGTTCCAATTGACAACACTCTGGGCATCTCTCTCATCGTCATATGATGCCTCTCACACCCATCCTCACTGTTGAAATTTTTAATATGTGGGGTATCGATTTCATGGGACCATTTCCCTCCTCTCATGGTTTTCAGTATATTCTAGTTGCTGTTGACTATGTTTCCAAATGGATCGAAGTAATTGCCTGCTGTACCAATGACCATCGAGTTGTGGTCTAATTTCTTAAAGAGCATGTCTTCACGCGTTTTGGAACTCCCAAAGCTATCATTAGTGATGGGGGTAAACATTTTTGTAATCGAGTCTTTGAACACCTTGTTAAAAAGTATGGTGTTACCCACAAAGTTGGTCTCTCTTACCAACCACATACTAGTGGTCAAGTTGAGGTCTCCAACCGCGAGATCAAGCAAATTCTTGAAAAAAACGTCAATCCTAATAGGAAAGATTGGTCCTTACGCTTGAACGACGCATTGTGGGCATATCGTACTGCTTACAAGACTCCAATTGGCATGTCTCCTTATCATTTGATCTTCGGCAAGCCTTGCCATATTCCTGTCGAGCTTGAACATCATGCTTATTGGGCCGTCAAAGCCTTTAATTTCGATATTGATGAGGTGGGTGTCCATAGGAAGTTGCAGCTTAAGGAATTGGAGGAAATCAGAAATGATGCCTATGATTTGTCCAAGAAGTATAAGGACAAGATGAAGTGGATCCATGGCCAAAGTATCATGCGCAAAGAATTCCACCTTGGTCAAAACGTTTTGTTGTATAACTCTCGGTTGCATCTCTTTCCCGGGAAATTAAAAACCAGGTGGTCTGGACCCTTCATTGTTGAGTCAGTTACTCCTTATGGTGCCATCACCGTGAAAAATCCCAAGGATGGTAGTATCTTTAAGGTCAATGGTCAACGCTTGAAGCCCTTCTTGGAGCTAGGCTCCACTCACATAGAACAGATTGAACTTGTTGACCCCATTTATGAAGACTGACCATTCAGTCTTGTTTGGGGGTGATTCTTATCCCCCGAATTTTCTGCCACCCCGTTCTCTCCTCGTTTATCATTTCTTTTTGGGTGAGTTCCGATCGGTCTGGCTGAAGACGTTAAACTTAGCGCTAGCGGGAGGTAACCCTCTTTTTCTGAATATGAGTCTTATCCTGTTTGGGGGTGGTGTTTCACACTACCCAATGTTCTATCATGTTTATAGACTTGTATATATTTTTCTATCTCACTCATTGACTCAGGTTTCATCTTGTTTTCATCTGTCCACTTCATTAGCGGTTCATTCTGGTAATCTCTTTCCAACCTTATGCTCTCAATTTTAAAAATCATTTTACTTAACATCGAGGATGATGTTCCTTTTTGTTTGGGGGTGGGGAATTTTATCAAAATCGTACCTCTTTTGAAAATTTTTGAATTTTAAACCTGATTTTTAAATTTTCGTGCAGTTTATTTCATCTCAATCATTGATGTGAATTTTCAATCATCCATCTTTTTAAGTCTAGGAATCAAGCTAGAGAATATTTTTTTCTAAATAGCTTATGTAATACGTAACAAGGCATGTTGCACCATGAATTTCTAGACTCAACAAAATTTGCGCACTTATCAAGTCACTACGGTTTAGAGTTGAAGAGTACTACAATTCTAAAGAGAACCTTAAGGATCACTAGTAGAGACTTTAGCCCGTGAGATTCGTGCCTTTCACACTTTCAGAGTGTTTTACGCAATCTCCGAGTCACAAGTTAATTCAACTTTGTTTGGGTCCGCACTTAATTGTTGTGTGATCTCATTATTCTTCATTTTTGGCTTGATCACTGAGAACGACATCTCTTTCGAGTTGTAAGAAACGCGTGTTTTGAAATTTATCTCGAATACTAGATTTCCATCCATACACTTACCACTTTTCCATATCACATTTTCATTCACTCATCCATTACATTCCCATATTATTCCCTATTCACATTTATTCCCCTCACCATCCATATACATTCCCCACTCCATTCATATACACATCATCTTTCATTTTCAAATAAAAGAGTGTGATTTCAAAAGTTAAATGTCTTCATTGTTGGTTTGAAAAGTGAGAGAAAAAGAAAAAAAAAGAAAAAAGAGAAAACATAAAAAAATAGCAAAATATAAAATATAAAATATATATAAAAAAAATTGAAGAAAAAAAAAAGAAAAAAGAGAGAAAAGAAAAGAAATAGAGTTTGTAGTCAGTAGTTAGTTTTGAAATAAAGACATTTGTGACTAAAGTGTATACACTCTTATATCGCATCCATCTTATATCCACCATCCATCCATCATACCATCATCCGATCCTATCCTACCTCATCTCATCCCACATATCCCATTTCATTTTCCCCTCACCCATATCCATTTATATATTCCCCTAGGTGTTCGGGAAAATGAAAGTCAACGTGGTGAATAACTCGACGTTCTCACTATAGTGAATAACATTCTTTCATGAGATCATTTTCTTTCAATTTGTTCGTTGTTTCTTATATGTGTGTGAGACGTTTGAACTTGCTTACATTTACTCACCTCCTCACACACAAGAGTGATACACTAACCCATATCTCGAGAGTTTGTTTGAGAGAGATATATCCATGAGATTTGAAGTTGAAGCGTTGATTCCGATGAGGCAATCTAAGAATTACTCTTGTGATACTCGACCCGTTTTGACTGATTCACACTACACACGTTGAGTTCTAGGAAGGATGTGCCTTAACTATTTACTTAGCTAAACTTTTTACGCACATTCTAGCTTGTATTTCGGAAAATATTTTCTCGTGTGATGGATTGTGAGATTATTCTATGTCTAATAAGAGATTGACTGCCTTTTTGTAAATAAAGAATTTTGTGGGTATATTCCCTGCAAACCCTCACGAGACACAACTCGTCCTGTAAGGCAACCTATAGGTTTAAAGGCTTGTTGCACAAGCTAAGTGCAATCACAAGTGCCCGCGAAAGTGGTACACTTTTGGTTTCTTATCTGTCTCTTTCTCTCTATATTATTGCTAGAGGACTAGCAACGCTTTGTTTGTGGCTGGTGTGACAAGCACCCAAAACTATACAATTTATACCCGAAATAGACGTACTTTAGTTGCTAATTCTCGACAATATGGGTCTTATGCGCTTAATTGTTCATTATGCAGGCTAAATTGCAGTTGCGGTGTCAAAAGATATATTTCGGAGCAATTTGCAGTTAAAATGGAGCTAAATACCCTTGTCCACTGTCCTAGCCTACCCCAAACCATGTGTGTGTTTTGTTTATCTATTTTTATTATGTTTTTAGATTTTTAGTTTGAATCATTTTTATTTTTAGGATTTATTTTAGATTAATTTTAGATTAATTTAGGATTTCTAGTTTTTATTTTCTATTTTTATATTTTATTTTTAGGATTTTTATATTTTATTTTATTTTATTTTTCTTAGTTTTTAGTTTTATTAGGATTAGTTTTAGGAGTTTATTTTTAGTTTATTAGATTTTATATTTTTTAGGACTTTAGTTTTCATTTAGATTTTTAGTTTTTATTTCTTTTATTTTATTTAATTCTAGTTTTTACATAGATTAGGATTTTATTTTCTTATTTTTAATATTTTTATTTTTATTTTTATTATTTTTTACTTATATTTTTATTTTATTTTAGATAAGTCTTTTTATTATTTTAGTTGGGTCGAAATTAAACGCACACACACACAAATACCATACATTACCAAACACACCTAACTAACTCCCTCACCCTCACCTACACTAGCATACACCTAACCACACACAATCATCACCCTCATCATCTTCCTCAAATCCCAACAACCCTTCTCTCTCCTCTAAACCATCATTAACAAACAAACCCACATCTTCAACCACCATCACCCTCATCTCACATCACCACTATCAAACCATCCCCCAACCGGCCTTCTCATGCGTTCCCTCACCCCCTATGACGCTGCCGGAACCTACCTCCCCTCTAACCTACCACGCATCCACCTATGGCCATCGCGACCTGACCCGTCGGCGTTCCCCTCAATTCTACTACCTCCGGCTCACCCCCTGTCAACCCAGCCGTCGGACTTGCGCAACCATTTATCAAACACTCGACTCCACAACCCGCGACTAATGCCGGCGACTCTCCAACCCCAGCCCTCGACCCTCCGGCCAGCTCCGGCGACCCATCTGACGCTGGCGGCAAACCCAGCTCCGACCTGCGCCGACGACACACCTCCACTCCGTCTAGCAACCAAACCTTGACCGACCAATACCCATTTCAACAAGTCCAAACCCACCTTTACCCATTTCCATTTTTCCCTTTTCCACAAATGCCACGATTTTCTACCTGCCAAATGCAACCAAAAACCCATGTGCCAAATCTGAACCCATTTAGCCCTAATACCCAAAATGCCCCCCAACTATATCTTTTAACCATTACCCAAAACAACCCTTATACCAAATCAGATTTTATACCCTCATTCTCCCCACTATCATGACCTCACACCCAAACCACATGCACCATTTATTAATTCCTAATCTAACCCTTACCCACACCTTTTACAACCTCTTGCACCTTAATTCTTTCAAAAATACCCCCATTCTCCATGTGCCTACTATATATTGAAGATGAAGACCCCATATGAAGGAGGCTTTTGAGAGAAAAAACTAGAGAGAAAACTAGAGGATAAAGATAGAAAAATTAGTGAATTCTAGAGAGAAAAAAATTAGTAGAGAAAAATTGTACACACTTGAGTGAAGATTGGATTGAATATAAGTGCAATTGCTTCTCTATTATATGTTGGTTTGAATCTCTTCTATCTTTCTCTTTAATTTTTTTCATAAGTTTTATTTGATTGTTAATAATTGAATTGTTACTATGGTTGGCTAATCACTCAATTCAAGGAGTGAAATGAAGCCCCATATAATTAATTGAATGTATTAATTAATCTAGTCTACTTTATTTCATTTAGTTAATTTTTCTTTTCATTCCTAATTGAGTTTATGCATTGAGAAATGGTAAACTATCCTTGAGAAAGGATTAAAATCTAATATAATTTTAATTTGTGGATTCAAACTAGAGATAGTTTGACCCACTAATTAGATTATATTAAATTTTGTTATACTCATACATTAAAATTTTGTTTGATTTATGATTTATTATATGGATCTATTCTAGTGACTGATTGATATAATACTTCTAAGTCAATTATTCAATTGACTTGTGGGAATAAAAATTAGATTAACTAAATTATATTAGTTTGTTTTGTCAATTGATGAGAATTAATTGATAAGATGAATTAATATTTGGAAAATTAGTATACTAGAATAATTAACACATTTAATTGATAAAGTGGTGGTTAAGTTTCATTCCTTGAATATTTCTAAAATTTAAGTTCATCTCAATTGTTATTACTTAGTTCTTATTTGGCACCTAGTTAGTTTGTTAATTTCATCTCTTATATTAGTTTAGAGTTAATTCACCTCACCTCACCTACTTGTTTTAATATTTGAAAAACATAAAAAAAATTAGAAAAACCCAAAAGTAAAAAAAGGGATCAAGTGAATTATATTCATAATACTCTCACGTTTAGCATGTTGACACTTTAGATTAGGATTCACATCCTTACTTACCACTCTACACTTGAGTTTGATATATATTTGTAGGTAATTGAGGATTTTAACTAACTTGGCTTTCAACAACAACGATACACGCAAGAGTCTAGTTATCACAAATCATTACCAACATCAACTATTAAGATGTTGGTAATATTATCCCCTTGTGACGAGTATTTCATCAAAGTTGTTAAACTCGTGGTAGTTTCCTCAAGGCGAACATCCGTTATTTTATATATTTTGCACAATGTACACTTTTTCCCTTGCATGGATTTTGTTCCATTAAGTTTTCGTGGCAAGGTTTTAATGAGGCAATATAGAATGCACACTTGACACTATTTTTGGGTATGCAAGGGGAGTGTTATATATGTGGAGGTTTCAAATATGTGTGGATATCCATAATACTCTTTAAAGTTAGAAGCACGACATTGCCATTCGAGAAGCATGATGTGTCAACCGTTTAAGTTGGAAGCACAACAATATCATGCTGGAAGCATTAGGTGACAAGTATCTAAAGTTGGAAGCATGACAATGTCATGATTGAAGCATAAGGTATCAAGCTTGCAAAGTAGAAACATGATAATGCAAAGCTATAAGCTTAGAAAGGAAAAGTTATAAACACGAAAAATCTAAGCTAGCTGTTGGCTCACCATGTTGACACACTAGCTTGTGTTCACCTAGAAATACTCACTCATGTTTGTACTTTGAAATATAAAAGTAAAATAAATACAATACAATCTCAAAAATTCTGAACTATTTTCTGTTCAAGTTCCTTTTCAAGTTTAATCTTGAAAATTACAATAGGGATGGTGAAGTAAAAAATAGGAATAAAATAAGAAGGGATAAAGTGTTATTAAACATTTTTTAATTTCAATTTCAAGCATTTACAAAATATAACTTGGACTTAATGACTTTTTAATGAACGAAGTCATTTGTGGGGGACAATGATTTAATATTGTGCCGGGTACTAAATTATTAATTTGTCTCATCGTTTCAAATGCACAATGTCATTAATTAACTTCAATCTTCCAGCAGTTTGAGTTTGCAATCGAGTATCCATACCAGGTTAGCTTACTGAAATGATCAAAGAGAGCAACCTAATCTTCGGGTAAATATTCTTATAGAACCATTCTACCTTTGACCTGTAGCCGATTAATATTATTATGGCCCTCTTTTGGTAGGGTTCACGAATTGATTCCTTGTATGTACATTTGATTGACCTTTTGATTTATTTTTCATGAGAAATATTTATTTTACTTCATTTTTACTTTTTCGGTTCTTAGTTTAAACTATCATCTATGTAAATAATAGTAATGCATATGATAAGCACGTCATAGTTTTATCATTTTATTCAAAAAATGTTTCTTAATTAGTCCCTAAAGAATTAAGTTCAATGGAAAAATTTAAAACCAAGGCTAAACCACACTTAATTATTTTACTCATTTTCCAATTTCTCAATAAATGAACTATTTTCCATTCAATTCACAACTTTGTAACCAAACACACCTCTATTCAATAATTTTTTTATCTTAATCCTTATTTTGTCTAATGCTTGTACCCAAATACCGTACCAATAATGGGGTTTTGATATTTTTTTTATTTATACCATTAGGTTTGATGTGTTGGATTTTAAAGATTTTTAAGAATTATGACTTAAAATAATAGTGGTTATGCTCTAGGGATATTAGGTGTTTATTTTATATGAATGGTTCTTATTTTTTTCTTTAATACTCCCTCACCACAACCAAATGATGTTTTATAGTAAATGTCCCTATTTTTTTACTTTTTAGAGATTAAAAGAGGAATGAGAATATTTCTTGTCCTATTTCTGGAATGGAAGAGTTAAGGAGTATTAAAATACGTAAATCCCTTTTATTTTATTTTATAGATATTAACAGGGACCTTTTCATTTAGTCACTGGTTGTTATCGCCTAAAACTAGTATACTGATTTGTCTTAGCTTGTTAGGATATGTTTGCAAGTAGTTTACTCGTATCGTCTTGAGGTCGAATCTTATCGACCTGACCTGATTTACCGCCTACCAGTTGGACTAACCCGAGTTGTCCTGATAGGGTTGTTATAAGTGAAAAGTTATGGTTCCCGTATCAATATGACTTGGGATACAATTGATTTATCCAGATTACTAGTCATATGGACAGATTTTATCTTCTTGACCATGCGACATATTTGGTTTCCCAGGTCGACCGAATGTACTAGGATTTATCCTTACTTTAATAAGCTTTCTCCTCAGTCGTGGCTGGTTCATATTCGAATCACCGTGTGACAACACTGGATTTCCCATCTTTAGCTAAACTTCTTGATCTTGAACTTTCTAAGATCTGGCCATTCATAAAGTGTGGTTTGATCGTAGTCATTCTGATATACTCAACTTTGATATGTATTTAACCTGGACTTCTTCATGATATCTTATACCGATGAACAAGGCATTAAAAATAAATAAAACTTGAAATGATGACAAGATGTTGAGGAAGGACTACTAATTCTCATTGAAATTCTGAAAATTTATTAAAGAACTAAAAATTGTCTATAGAAACTTTGCTCACAAAACTGCTGTATTTTCATCACTATTGGAAGTACTTACTCAAGTGTTTAGGGTTCCATGTATTTTTAAACTTCTTGCCATCCAAGGTCTTAAATCGATAGGTCATGTGTCACACACTACAAAAGAAATTATTTATCGGTCATGCCAGTTAGGTTCTAACTTATTTTCCTTCCTTCTAAGTACTCGGATGTAGAATTTTATTATAAAATCATGTTGTTCGCTACTAGTACGCTTCCACTCAAATTGTATTTTGCTCCCTGACTTCTTTGAACATATTAAATTCGAGTATTCACCTTAGATCACTCTTGGGTGAGTTGAACTTAAGCACCATGTGACTTGGTAGGACGATCTTAGTTGTTTAGTAAGGTCAGAGGAACTATGGCAAGTGGAGCCACGATATATGAGAGCAGGGCAAAAGATGCAAAGTTTAGCAGAATAAATTAAAGAAGAAAGGTTAGAAAGGATGCATATGGGGATGTTATTTCAGTAGTTTCTTTGGAGGAATATTTTATAGTCGTGGATATTAAGTCCACATAATTATTAGATGCCTTATTGGTAACCAACTTTTTAGATTACCTCCAGGGAATGGTTATGGGTACGTATATGGTTCGCGAGCATGAATATATCTTAAACATTGAATATTTTTCATTCTTTAGTAGTAGTGTGTGTATTTACTATGACTATGAGGTATATAGATTCCCTTAGAGTTTTATGTATTTGTGGTTACCCCAATCCGAGAGGGAGATATTTTATGTCATGATTCTATAGACCTAGAGGTTTGTTTGGTCCGCTTGGTTCAGTCACCTTATTGACTTTAAGATGATATGTCAATATATAATTAGTGAGATTGTGTTCATAGATAATTCTTAAGTTTATACAAAGTACCAGGGGTAGGATTTCATATTCCATTTTGGGTCGAGTTTTACTTTGGGTAGTTGTGCTTAAGTTAGGGAGAAGGTCTGGCACACTTGTTTAATGTACTAATGTGGGTACATTGGAGGAAATTTCATTTGCGTATAATTGTCACTGATAGGCTGAGGTTCCATTAGTCTTTAGTTGTTTGGGGTGTTAAGTTATCACCTACGTAAGGGTTTGATTGTGCCTTGGAGATTGACACTAACATTAAATCATCATCAAGAACATTTTATGGGACTAACTTTGCCAAGGATGGTAGAGGTGTCGTGGGAGGAGACACCACAGTTTTGAGCCGGTAAAGTATTCGGGGACGACGTTACCATGTGGAAGCTCCTAAAAATGGATGGTTCAATAATTGGATGTTTGAACAACTAGGAGAAGGATAATGTCGAGGTATGAGATAAGTTTTTGTTGGTACACATAAACAACTTGGTAAAATAGTTGAGGAAAGTGTTTCCTCTAAGAAAGTTAAAGAGGAGAGATTTTTCATTAGTCATACAATCTAAAGGAGAATATCCCGAAGGAAAATTTCTAGCAATATATGATACGAGCATGTAATTAGTAGATTTTTTACCACATAGAGGGGTAGTTTGCAGTGATTTAAGACGATATCTTGCTAAAGAGGAAATGTTGTAGTAGTGGTGTCCTATACACCTAAATATATGATTTTTGGTGGTTTATACCCTAACATTGAAGTTTACTCAGAGTAGGTACACAAATAGTATTGGGAGTAGGGCCTTTCAGCATTTGGGGACAAGATTTTTATCGAGGGCCCCCCAAACTATGAGAGGTGGTTTAGAACAAGAAAGGTGTCTTGCGTTTCACTTTATATACTAGTAAGGACAAGTGACCATTTGGAGTTATGTGATTTTGATTGACTAAGTTGATTAGATATACGAGTTTTATAAGCCATTTGTGTGGGGATGTGGATTGGGACACCTTAAAGAATAGGGTGTCCAGAGAAGAACGTGTGAATATTTTCTAGAACAAGCAAAGGAAGTTGAGAATAAGAAAATCTTGATTTGTGGGTTCAATCATAAGGTCATGTGGCATTAATTATATTTCTATTATACGTAATTGTGGAGTTTCGGTTTATGTACATGGTAGGCAACCAGATGAGAAGTTACTTTTCAAAGGGTTTATAGGGTAAGGTCGATATCATTTAACCTCACCTTATCACCATCAGTGTGCACAATGTTCTTCCACAAGTATAGAACATATGCGGTCCATGAGAAATAAATCAGTGTTTTAACGATTATAATAATTTGGTTGGGAATATAACTGAATGCGATTTACGATAGTGAGGACCATAATATTTTATAGGTTACAACATAAATTAGTTCTTTTTTAGTAATGTGAGGTCACTACGGGTGAGATATTCCTAGATTTTTTATTAGGAATATATGAATTTGAATTTTGAGGATGACATTCCCTGTTTAAGGGGGAGGAATGTAATACCCCGTATTTTTTGCACATTATTTAATTTTTAAAAACTAAGGAAATTAATTACATGTGCTTGATCGTGACATGAGATGTCACTATTTGCATTTTTTGTATTCTAATTAATTTGGTTTTTAAATCATATTTAAGACACGATAATTCATTAATTAAACTAATTAATATTTGGACTTGTATTGGGTAATTATTAAATAACTGAGTTGTTAGTTATTTGTTGTGGATTTTTTTTATAATTGGATTTATGGATAAATATAATGTCCGTTTATAGTTTAAAATGATGGTTTAAATGCCTATTGGGTTAATATAAGGCTCGATCCAACTTTTAAGTAATTTTGAGTTGTTTCAGGGCACTTTTAGGTGAGGTCCATTTGAGGCACAAATCCAATTTCGGGATTAAATGGGTCTAAGAGAATATTAGGGATCTCATTTATTATAAAACAGAATTAGGAAGGACTATAGGTAATAAAGAGAAGGAGCATGAAGAGAAGATGAGAAATTGGGAGATTTATCTTAGTTTTCTCCACAAGTCATGAGGCAAGTTTACACAGAATATTATTATGATTGTATGTGTGTAAATATTTATCTATTCATTTTAATATAAATAAAATTATATAGTAAATCTAATTTTAGATAATTAGTTAGTTAATTTTCATAATTAACGTAATTTAGATGTTAATTAGGTTGATTTCCTTTTAATGGTGATTGATTTATTCACGAACTTGGATTGAAACTGATAGATAATGATTTGAATATGTTTTATTTTTAGAATCATATAAAAACCCTATGTTTAATTGAATCAATCAATGAAAAATGTAGGCACATATATTTTAGCTCAAGCTTTTTATTTGTTTTATTTGCAGTTTGGCATATCCCATTACAAACCGACATGTGCCGACATGATGAACCGAACCTCAATATCTCTAAGTTTAGTACTCATTTACATCTCAGGAAGGTATAAATACTTTTAGGTGTTTGAAATTATTCATAAAGTTATTTGGGATGTTTATTTTTTTTATGAAAAATGAGGCTCGAATTTTGGATGTTTTTAAAATTATTTTTTTTAACCTCATTTGAACGACTTGACCAAGTCATTAGAAGGGTTGTTTGATCTCTACATCTAACGATAATCTATTGAGGGTGCACTATTTTGCATCTCTTGAAGGTTCTTTGATGTTGGTTCAAACGAGATAGCCTTTGCATTCAAATAAGCTCCTGTTTGGTTCAAACAAACTGCTATTCTTGTTCGAACTAGCCTAATTTTCGTTCGAACAAATCGTCGCCTTAAAATTTGTGTCGAGTCTATAAATAACTATTTTGACTCCAAATTTTGTAAGACTTTTGCCAAAACATTTTCTTCATATTTGTTGCAAAAATTTCCCCTTTTTGTGCTAATAAATCACTTTTTGATTCACACTTTGCATCCCCAAATAGTTTTTGTGAATCATTTTGAAACCCTAGATAGTTTTGTATCTTTGCATACACCATATGGAGAGGATTCTCTACGACTTACCTTGTGACCTGAGTGATCACAGATGGAGAATAAGGATGAAGGATGATTGGTGGATACCGAGGGTGGACTTCCACCTATGGACTGCATAGGATTGAGGAGTATTCTTTAGAGGTTTTGCGAAGACTATAACATTATATTTGTGGGTGATATCAAGTAATTTGTAAGCCTACTGTCTTGTAAAATTCTTTGAAGTGTTGAAAAATAGATTTTACCTTGAAAAGTGATTTTTCCTTAACTGCATTGTGATTACATGTTTTATTTATTTGTTTTATCATCTAAACGAATGTTTAGGATAAAAAGATAAAATATGATTAATTGGTTTTAAGAAGAAAGGTTTAATTGGGTTTTAATTTGAAAAATACAAAAATTGAATTTTTGTTTGTTACTATCCTTACCGAGCACGTTTATTTCTGCATTCTCAAATTGGTATAAAAGCCTTCCACTCTTTCAAAGTGGTGTCAGAGCATATTTACCACTTTTATAAAAAATTATCGAATTGTGATATTTATCATTTATAATGTTATTGTCTAGGTTCACAGACCCTAATTGAGGGGAGTAGTGTGTATTCATGCTTTGGTCTCTGACCGTTTGCGTTGACTAACCTTTTCGGGTATTAAGTGCTGGAGTAACTGCAGAGGATTATTTTAGGGTTATATCTTGGAGGTGCAGCTAGAGTTTGCTTACTTTATGCTTAGAAGTTTAGTTTCCTTTCCATCGTATTTGGATTGAGACTTAGTTTATGGATTTGGTAGGACAATCGATTACATAGTTATATGGTCTTTGTTCGGATATTATAGTTGGATTTCTTGTACTTGATTTAATAATTATTAGAGATTAGATATATTTAGAGATTAGGATGGTGATGGATTTTATATTGCTTGGATGGTTATTATTTATTGGGATTGATTTAATTATTATCTTCTAGAATAAATTTTATATGTGTCATATCTATCACATGCTGAGAATGATATTTTATTTAGTTCATGCCCGACATAGTCTTGGTGGCGAGAGACGCCAGAATTAGGCGGGTGTGACAGATGGTATATGGTTCTTGAATATAAATTATGTTTTTCCTTCATATCTTTTGGTAGATTTGTGATTTGATGATGGAAAGAAATTCCATTTGTGTTGATGAAGTGTTTTTATCATTTGGTTGGGTTCTTGGATGGATTTTTTGGGCTCATTAATGGAGGTTGGAGAGAGAAAAATGGGTTTTGAATATGGTAAATTCCTTAACATTAAATTGAGCTCACAAACACCTTGAAGGGTGGTGCTATTTCTCGTATCATCAGTTTGGCGCCGTCTGTGGGAACGAGATATTTCGATCTTGTTTCTCTGCATATATGAGTTCTTCAAACACCTTATTCGATCCCCGAGGGTCCTTTGGATCATCTCCTCACGGATCGGTTACTGGTTATTGGGCTCCGCTTTACATTCGCCCCCTTTAACGGGTATTTCATATTTTTGGATCTGCCTTTGGATCTTCATTTAATGGCTTTGGATCTATTTTGCATACCCATGTGATATCATTCCATCTAGATAATGCTAAAATGCGTGGTGGACTTTAGTCCTAAAAAGGTGGATGATTAGGGAAGGGCTATATTCACTCCCATTTTTGTTGTCATCTACCTATGATCTAGGGGTTACCATTGAAGTTGTGCCATATTGCGCACCGCAAGGAAATTCTCTCATCAATGGACCCTAGTAGGTTTTCTTCACGTGTTGGGGGAGAAAATATCAGCTCTTGTCTTGGGATCTCTCCCCTGCCCAGACAGGGGTGCGGCCTGTAAGGTCAACAGTATCTCATGCCGCGACCCCTACTAGTGCGGACCTACCACAACAGTTCAAAATCATCGTGGGAGGGATTTGAGTGGCCTTTGGATTGACCTTGGTGAATAACATTAAAAGGTTGCGACAGTGCACTTATGTACCATACTGGCCGCGGCCTCAACAGCATAATCATGGAGCAATTCAACCCCCCCTTCCTGATACTTCTGTGATCACTCACTTCTATTAGTTTTGTCTCAGATTCTGTATACTTTATAATGACTAACAAAAGTAGAGATGGAAGGTGAATCCAGCCGGAGTGCAGAAGTCAAGGATGAGATTGTGCAACTATACAATCACCTTAATCACCTCTATGACAACCACGCCTCACTTCAGACCCAGGTCAATTTTCTAACTCAGAGGGTGCTAATGCTAGAGGTTGCGGCATCTAAAAACATAGGCGCGGAAGTGGAGGAAACAACAAAGCCAGCCTTGCCTACCGCGGCAGTAAATGAATTCGCGGAATCAACCGTCAGAGGTCAAAAAAGGTGAGCAGATAAATCTGAGAAAAAGTCGGGTGTCTATACTCAGTTAAGCCTCCCGATTGAAGAGATCTTTGAGTTCATCAAAGAGGACCAGATTTTGAGGTGGCCAGAAAAATTGAGAGCTCCACCCCATAAGAGGAACAAAGCTACTTGGTGCAAATTCCATCAGGACCATGGCCATGACACAGAGCAATGCTACGCTCTGAAGGATGAAGTTGAAAGGCTAATTGGGCAAGGGATGCTGCAGCGATTCCTGAAGAATGCATAAGGGATTCAGCCAGACCTGGCAGAGGCTGCATGAGGCATCTCATCCTTAGTATTTCTAATTTCAACTATTTCTGTTTATGTTTTATAAAGCTCATTGTAGCCTTAAGACTCAAGACTTAATGTTTTTGTTAACAAAGTCGTTAGCTGCAGCATACATATATAAATGTATGAACTAGCAAGTTTTTCCATATCTGATATTTCTCTTGGTTTCATAATCTGCTATATCACAAAAAGACTTTTTGTCTTAAACAGATTCCATAGGAAGAATAACAAAATTATCTCAAAGGATTATTCTACTTCGGGATGCACTTATGGAGGGATTACGACCTTCATTAGCTCAGAAGTTCCCCTCGCAATGTGCAACTACATCTTATCATATGATGACCATATTCGCAAAAGCATCTGAGGATTCAAGGAGAATTTATTAGCCACAAGGGCCTACAATGCCAATTCTCTGCTCTCGGAGTGTGACATTAGCCACGGGGGCTTATAATGCCCGTTCTTAGATTTTGGGACGCGTCATCGAGCCGGGAGGCTTACAATATCTATCCAGGGATGTCTTTATATATATCATTAGCTGTGGGTGGCTTAATAATATAACCCAACCTGGAGAGGCTTGATAGTGTCTCGCATATTAGCTGTGGGTGGCTTAATAACATAACCCAGCCTGGAGAGGCTTGATAGTGTCTCACATATTAGCTGTGGGTGGCTTATTAACATAACCCAGCCTGGAGAGGCTTGATAGTGTCTCGCATATTAGCTGTGGGTGGCTTAATAACATAACCCATCCTAGAGAGGCTTGATAGTGTCTCGCATATTAGGGCTTGGTTACATGACCCAGCTCGAGAAGACTTGGAAACACCAACATATGTCTACAGAGGTACCTTGTTCAGATGAGCTCGAAGTGCGCCACAGACCACCGATACGATTGCAGAGCTCTAGGAGCCATTCATTCATGAAAGTGCTAAGGCACTAATATCTTGAAGCATGATAAAGCCACAACATCAAATCACCAAGTCTAAGGAAAGAGCTCACTACATGTTCCATGTGGGTTATGGGATGACAAAAGATAAACAGTTCAGACAACCGGGTGCAATGAAGGTAGCTGGGGACCCATGCAATCAGTAAGTCCCAGCCTTGAAATCAAGGTCATGGCAATCAAGTGAAGATATTTGCATGACGCGATATAATGAAGGGCCGCGGCTTGTACGCAGCTACCTTGATGATTCAACACAATTTGTGTGGGCGCAGATATTGACAGAAAATCAAACGACAAAATCGACCTCTCCGCGGACTTGAAATGTGATGTCTATCGAGACGTGAACGCATTTTCAATAATGAGGCAGTAACATGCAACTATTCATCATAGCAGGCAATGTAAAACATGCAATATAAAAAAGTAAGGAATATTAAGCAGTCAATCGTAGTGATAAAAATATGGCCGCAGCCTTTGTATTAATAGCCATAGATTACAGAATGGAGGCCGCAACCACAACAGAAGTTAAAGATTACAAAAAGGAGGGACGCAACCCTATATTGATGATGCAACAGAAATTAAGAATTTAAGAGGCTGCGTCATCATCATCATCAGCCTCTTCTCCGCCTGCGGCAGTCTCTGTCTCTCCGTCCTCAGCCGCTGCCTCTGCCCTAAGCCTTTCTCTCTCTTCTGTCGCGGCCTTAAGCTCAGCGATGCTCTCTTGATGTTCAGCATCACTTAAATTCCAAGCAAGTACCTCCTCCTTGGCCTCAGGGAACCTCCTGATAAATCTTTTCCGCAGCTCCTGGTAGCCGCGGAGGTATGCCCTGTTGTTGATAAGGAAGAAATCCTTGGAGCCTTTGAATGACTCCACGACATGATCTATGGCTAGATGGAGGGCGTCGCCATGATCAACCTCTAACTTTTGTATTGCCGCGGCGTGAGCTTCATCCTTCTGAGCAGACTTGGCTTCCAACTCTTGATATTTCTGCTGGAGTAGGGCGAGCTTGGTATTTGAAATCTCTGCAACACGGGCGGCTTCGACTGTCTGGGCCTGTGAGGATTTCAGAGATTCCGCAGCTTGATTAAAATTCTCCTCCGCTTACTCTCTGGCCTTGTTGGCCTTCTCCAGGTCCATATGGGCTGCCTGAAGAGCCGCGACAACAGACTTTTTCCCTGCCTCAAAAGAAGAAGTCTGTGCAGCTTGTAAGTCCACGGTATGGGCACTCTTCTTGGCCTCTTTCAACCTATACAAGGCCTCGTACTTCCTCTTCTGGACCATAATCACATCCACGGCTTGAAAGAAAAGACGTTAGAAAATATGGAAAAATATGGGATGCAAAGTCAAATGACAACTGGTACGTACCCTCAGAAGGCTATGGAGGCCACAGTCCTCCAGATCTTCATGATCTTCTCCAACTAGCCTGTCAAGGTCCGTGGCATCCAAGGCTCGCTTCATTCTCCGCGCAGCCTTTGCGGTAGTGTCCCAGGAAGAATTGGGGTCAGGCTGCCTTAATTGAGGCCTTGGTCTACCGTCAGGCCCAGATTCTCCGCGAAATTGAGGAGGTGGCAAGTTCGCATTAACCGCCACTACAGTTGGCGGTGGAGGAGAGGATGATTGAAGGGGGACTTCAATTGACATCAGGCTAGCCACGGTCAAGTTTTTGCCTATGTCGTCATCAAAATGTTCATGCACAGGGTTTTCATCATTAACCACCTGATCCGCGGTAGGATCAGTAGACTTATCTCCAGAGGGGGCCGTGGCAGGTCCCTTGGCCTTGGACCTCTTCCTCTTTCTGCTTCGTGCAGTATTATTCAGGATGACCGCGTCCTCATCCATCTCTGCCAGCTGCGCCGCTAGCAGGTCCCTGTCAACCTCTTCACCTGAAAAAGAATAACACGAGTTCAAGGAAAGAAATGACCGCGGAATAAAAATAATGGCACAGTTAATTACCTTCCGCGCCCATTTATTGAGGAATGGATTTGTTTGGGAAAAATCCCGCCTCAAATATAGTTCCCGACGTTACAAGTATGCTGAACTTCTTGTGCTCAGCAGGAACTTTCGCAGCCTCAACAACTCTTTTTTCCTGCCGCTTGTTCAAATGCAAATTGTCAAGGGATGCAAAAAGAAAAGACAATTCAAGTTAGTGGAAGTTACATGTGAAATAAAAAGGACGCGGCTATAATATTATACCTAATTTTGAGGGTGACCCCCACTGCAGCAACATTTTATATGCTCTCTCTCTTTCATTCTCCTCGGGGTGCATCTCCCAGCCTTCACCGGAGATGTAGAAATATTTCCCCTTCCAGTTTTTCACACTGGTCGGTATCCCAGTGTAAAGGGTCTCGTCCCTGCCGCGGTTAGAAAAGTAGTAGTAGCCCGCGAACTTTACTGAGTTTTCCTTTGGGCGGTAGAAGTGAAAGAACTCCGCGGGAGTGATGTCCTTTTTGAACAACTTCTCCCAAAGGACAACTGCAGCAAGAATGGCTCTCCATCCATTAGGGTCCAACAGTGCGGGGGCCAGGTTCATCGCCTGAAAAATACGACGGATAGGAACTGGGACAGGTAGCCGCAGCCCGTAAATGAATGCGTGCATGGGGAAGCAAATTTCGTCATCGGATAGAACCGTGCACGATCTTTGGTTCGCGGCCGGGGCTGAACACATCAAATTTTTTGGAAATTCGAAGGCCTCAGCCACCTGATCAACCCAATTTTGGGTCATTGAGCTGCGGATATCAAGCGCGGCCAAGGGTCTCTCAGCCCTCCCTGATGTACCTCCAGGCTTATTTCTAGAAGCCGCGGCAATATCTCCTTCACCCATGGGATGATTACTTGAGTTGGCTTCCTCTTCCATCAGCAGAGATTGGAAAACCTTCCCAGATGCGGAGTCCGCGGAGTCTGAGTCGAGTATGATGAAGTTTGGGCAATCTTTTAGTTTGCAAGGGCCTATTGATCTTAGAGGAGGCACAAAAGTAAGCTCGGGGGGAGAGGTCCTAAAATGCTTTGCCCAAAAGCCTCTCAGGAACCCGTCTGGGTCAAAGCTCATATGGCTGCAGCAGTACCTGAAAAGCAGAGTTCGCAGTTAGGCGCCGCAGCCAGTATGGTTTGTAAGACTAAGAAGTCGCAGAAGGGTATCTTTAAGTATTAAAAATGACGAGATCGTATTGCCCCAACTAGGCCGCGGCAAACTCCATGTCAGCAGAGGAACATAAGCTTCCGCGATAATGAGACAAAATTGCTTTTAGGGCATTCCTGGACACGACCATTCCTAAATTTTCAGTACACTCTGCTCTAGTAGTAGCTATAGTTATTTAACATGGATGTCTTGGGTTCATGGAAGTTTTAAGGCTATTCTTAGACTACCAAGGGGGGTGATTTGATGCCGCGGATGATAGTTTGAGGGACCGCGACCATTTAGCACGGTATGACGTAGAATTGTAAGTTCAGACGATTATTGAAATCTTACCATGCCGCGGCCTCTATCCTAAACAAGTGATTACCTAAATCTCATCATTTTTCGGATCAAACCCACAGAATACGGAGTGTTCGATTATGAACATCAAGACCAGTTATATGTATTTCATATGCAGCATATGTGGGAAAAGCAAAACGAACAAATAAAACCCTAGATTTCTAGCGAATGAACCAGGAAAAGCACCAAAAGGAAAGAAAACTGTAAATGGTGGTAAAAAAATCACCTGGAAATGAAGAAAGTCGCAAAGATCAGCTACAGACCACCTTGAACTGCCACACACCGCCTCAGAAGGTCGCCGGAATATGCAAGAAGGAATGTGCAGAGTTTTGCTCTCGATTTGCTCTCAAAAGTTTTGGAAACGTAATGAAGTCCACGGACAAAAAAAATTTATATAAGGGAGCGCGGAAGATGAATCGTCGCTTTGGAAGCATCGTGGCACCTAGGATACTTAGCCGTAGTCCCAATATATCTCCCTTGGTACTACGGCTTGGGGGCTTATTGATAGTACAAATATAGCACCCTGCCGTGGCAGTATTCTTCTACAGTCGCGCATGTTCAGGCCATACATGCTGCGGCTAGTACCTCACTCAGGGCACGGCCAGAGCTCCCATAGGGTGCGAACCTCTCCATCAGAGGCCACGGCACCCCACCTTAGGGTACGCGGTATCCCTCCAACAGCTCAGCGCTGCTTACTCTATGGGTCGCACGCCCTCATCCACAACTACTGCAGACTTGGTATACGCCACGTGCTCAGGGCACGTGACTCAACTCACTTCCTCATAAATAGAGGACCACACCTGGAAGAGAGGGGGAACGCAGCCACACGCCCGGGGTAGGCTCTCCAATACAGATTCCCTCTACACAATCGCGACATACGACTTGGACGCCATATATCTACAACACAGCTACCTCCCCGATAGACGGGAATCCTCAGTCATCATGTATTCTACTTTATTCTCATACTTGTACGCCTCTTTAGGCACCGTTATATTGTACAAAACAACGCATATAATGAGAATGGAGCAACACAGTGGACGTAGGCCTAATTTTGAGGCTGAACCACTCTATACCTTGTCTTCTCTCTGTTTGCTTTCTTTACTTGTTTAACACACACACACACACACATATAGCTTTTGATCTGCTGGTATGAGAACGCCCTATGGCCGATTTCTCGTATCATCAATTAATGGAGGTTGGAGAGAGAAAAATGGGTTTTGAAGATGGTAAATTCCTTAACAAAAGGGAAATTTTTGGATTTCTATATTTACCGATCGATCGGTCCAAGGCCACCAATCAATCGGTGGTATCAGATATGGACTACTTTGGTCTTTTGTTTAATTGGTTGGGAATTTTGTTTTTTAGGCCTAGGTCTAGGATTTGTGGCCTACAATTTTCGTGCATGCATAGAATAGAGGTATATTCTTATGATTTGAAGTGTTAGGGATTGATATTTGAAGTAGTTGGATATTAGGAAAATCATTTTAAGGTGTTAAATTGAGGAATGAGTGTTAAATTTTAAATCCAAGTGTACAATGAGTTGGTAATGGGGAATTTGGAAATTTAGAGAATTGGGGCTTGTAAGTTGGGATTATTCGAATCATTGTGATTGGCTTGTGGGGAACTTTTCCTATGGGTGGGATTATGAATTTGGTTAAAAATACCTAGGGAAGGGTAGTTATCACAATCAAAATTCTTATATGAATTACGTTTGGATTGATACCCAGGTACGATGCCTTGCGAGATTGATCTAGGGCTCATTGAGATAGAATATGGTTGATGTAAGGACTTTAGTGTATTGTAGGGTGAGGCTATGCCTAGATTTAAGAACCCGAGATTTTGGGGTTACTGTATTATGGGATGAGCATAAGGTCATACATGTGTTATGACCTATTTATAAATAGAGATGCTTTGTGTAACCAGTAGACTTGGGTCAAAATGTGTGTGTGATTTATCTTAACCCGTTAGTAAGGGTTGTGTATGTTATGTTGATTTATCCCATTATTGAGGGTTGAAATGTAATCCGATAGAGTTGGTTTGGTAACTTTATATGCTTATTTGATTCAACCTGTTAATGAGGGTTATATTTACATGAATGTTTTATGTGCTATATTACCATTTCTAAAATCTCACGATGATGTACTAGGAGGGATTCCAATTTGGGGCACGTGCGGTACAGACTTTGATGGGGCCTTGGTGATGAAACAATTTTTCTATTGTCATTTTACCCCAGGGTCCTATGTCTCGAAATCCATGTACTAGAAGGGTTCATGGATAGAGTTCATAGTATGATCTTTGGTAGGGTGGGCCATATGGACGATGGGTAGATGTAGTGATTTATCCTTCGATCGTGATGAGGTATTAGGATTAGGACAACCTTAGATTATACCTAGTATGTGTGAGTTATCCTTGAGTATAATATGGGGATAGAATTTCATCATGAACTGATGTGAAAATATCCCATTTATTTGTACATGTCAGGGGATTGTACCTTTATATGAATGTTAGATATGAAAGAGTCCTTCTCCTAACATATATGATTATTGTGTAGTGGTACTAGAGTTAGTGCTACCGATTTATATGCTATATTAAAGATGTATATGACTTATAGTAAGGATATCCTCCTACATACTTATGTTTTAAATGTATGTATTACACATACTAGAGATGTTTATAGTGTGTTATTGATATTAGATAATCAAATGTGTATAGACTTGAGTTATAATCATGTTATTGGTATATTTCTTATTCAGTGAAACATACTATAAGTTCGATACCACCACATAACTTATGTCCTATAATGAAAGAGATAAAATTTCAAATGAGAAACTATAGATTAAAGAATGATGTTGTAAAACTTTAATTACATAAGTTATAAATGGGTTTGGGATTTAGAACCGCATGATATTTAAGGTTACTGGGGTGGGTAATTAATTACTTAAAATATAATAAAAGAAGAGAGGAATGTGTGTAGTGATTGAAAAAAAAATTCTTCTATGCGTAGATCGTTGTTGCTAATCCTTTCCAATCAAAATCTTTTGAGCCTATAAATACACTAAAATTTGCATATGATAAGTACGGGTATTAATCCACCTTTCATGTGTGAAAATCATCATATGTGAAGACAAGTGCAGAATCTTTTTTATATTATTCTTTTTCTATGATTTTTCAAGGGATTATTAATTAACAATCTATGATAATTTTTAAAGTACTAACTAAGATGTAAAAGCTAATTAGAGAAAATGAGATCAACAAAATTGTGCCAACAATTAAACTAACTAAATTGGACTCATGAGGGCTTTAGTTCATACCTTGAATGGGAGACTAGTCCTCCATAATCATCATCTAAGATATAGAATATACAAATGAAATCATGCAAGGGTTAAAAAAGAGTAATTAAAGAGTAATAAATTAAACCCATCTTAGCCTTAAATTGGAGTGAACTCTATAATTACAATCCAAAATTCTCTCAATTACAATCCCTCACTAATATATTATTTCTTTTCTAAAATAAAAACTACAAAATAAAAAAAACTATTTACAATATATACAGTCGGTGAATTTATAATAGACTGTTAAATAATTAGAGAGATATGCCAAATATTAAAATCCTCTCAGTATAAAATTGTACATTACAATTCATCCAGGGAAATAAATTCTACTCCATCACTTTATGTTGAGATATTTGCTAAAAATTACAAATACTCTCCATAAAGGAATGGAGAAGAATTTAATTCCAAAAGAGATAAATTCAATCACATCACTCTATATTAAGATATTTATTAAAAATTAAAAATATTGTCTATAGAGGGGTGGGGAAAAATTCATCCCAAGAGATAAACTCTACTACATCACTCTATATTGAGATATTTCCTAAAAATTACAAATACTCTCTATAGAGGAATGAAGAAGAATTATCCCAAGTTTCAAAACTAAAATGGAGATTCCTCTTGAATGGCACTAAGTCTTTAAATTATAGGTGAAATGATGTTAGGGGTAGAATTGGAATTAGATGGAAATTTAAACAGGATAAACTGGGTGTTTAGTATTGAGTGAGGGTAATTTGGATAAATGAGTAGATGTGCTTGTGGGAGAGGTGTGATGATGATATTTTAGGAAATGGGGTAACAAAACATTTAACTCATGTGGGGACTTATTATTTGGTTTGTTTGGTGTTGTGAAAAGGTAAAATCAGGTTATGTATGGAAGAAAAGAAATGGGTCTTGTTAGTATGGAAATGGGTTTGGAATATGGGTTAATAGGTGTTTGGTTTTGGTATGATAAAAGGGTGTGGGGTTGGATGAAATGGGTTGAAGTTGGGTATTTGGGAAAAAGATTTGAAAGGTATACGTGTCAAAATCGGGTAAGTGTTGTCAAAATGGGTCTGCTTGGGTTAAGGTGGGAATCGGGTTTTATCATATTTGGTTTCGGGTTGTAGAATTTGGGTATGAGGGTTTCGAGTTTAATTGGGTTTTGTGTATGGAGTAGGAGCAGCGGGTTAGGACGATAGGATAAGGTCGGGGTTTGGGGTAGATGTTGCTGGGTTTTAAAGGTTGGGTATGGTAGTAGGTTCATAGTTGGATTCGAGTTGGGAAGGACACCGATGGTTTGCAGATGGTGGAAATAGGTTAGACGGGTTTTTCAACGAGTTAAGCTGCTATTTTCATAGCTGTATTTTAGAGTTTGCCCGGAATTATAAGGGTCGGGTTATGGTGGGTCGCGACTATTGATTTTGGATTTTGGGTCGATTGGGTAGAGGGTTGAGCAGATGTCACCTAATGGTTAAGGTTAAGGAGGTGGAAGGTCTTGGTTATGGAGTTTGGAGATAGAAAATAAGATGGGTGTAGAAGATGATGGTGATGGAGGAAAGAGAATCTAGTTTGGATTTTGGGTGTGAACGATGATTTGGTGAGGTGTATGAAATGTGGGGTGTAGGTTAGGGAGTGAGTTGTGTGTATGGGTGTGTATGCAGATAGTGTGTGCATGTAGGTACTTTATTATATATATATGTACTAGGATATGCCCGTGCCTGAATGTATGATGAAGATTTTCAAAATTGTACGTGGTTTATTGGACCATACATGATTTAGTTTGCAACAGATAATTTTTTTTGAAATAACCTATTGTACAAACCTATTGATTTAAAAAACTGAAATTTTTTTGTAATTTTTTTTACATACACCGTGTTTATGTACATACATACCAAATTTGGGAACAATTCTCTTTGAAAGTACTAACACGCATAAAATTTACATTATAATAACTAAATATGAATTTTTATCAATTTCAATAACATTACACTCAACTCCACAATGATAATTGGGGAAATGACACTACCCCTACAGGACTTGTATCCCTTGGTGGATGCTGAAGTGTCAAGTGGTGTTGACCACTTGTCACCAAGGTCCCGCGAAGTAGAATGTACAAATCATGTTTTCACAATCCTTACTCAACACCAGGGATAATCTCTTTTTACATACATGTTGGTCATATTCCCAATGAGAATGACCTTGACGAAGATGAACATTTGGACCCTACTAATGTTAAAATTTCTATTAAGTTGAGAGAGGCATTGGAATCAGTTACTGCAGAATAGAAGTACTTGAAAGCACATGATGCTCGCCATCGCCATACAAATGAGAGCACAAAGAAGCGTGTTATATTTTACACAATTTGATAGTACATTTTGTCGGCTCTTGAAAGTGTGCTTCAAGTTGTGTATATATGATAGCTTTTCAGTCAGTTAGTTGCATACAAACGGGTTTAAAGGACCGGAAATGGACTGGTGCCAGGAAAGCCTAACAGATGAGATTCACAACTATGATCTTTGGTGGCCAGGATTGCCTTCAACTAGAAATAAATAAAAAGTAAATACAAAAGTAAAAAGTACAAATTCAAAGGAAAGAAACGTACAGTAACATCAAATTTGCCACATATAGTAAAGAAAAAAAATGAAAGAAACCAATAATAATAACATCAAAATGAATAATAATAATAATAATAATAATAATAATAATAATAAAATAATAATAATAATAATAATAATAATAATAATAATAATAATAATAATAATAATAATAATAATAATAATAATAATAATAATAATAATAATAATAATAATATGACAAGGAGAAGAATAAAGGTGATTCATCTTTTGAGACTTATCTTCTCAAGAGAGCCAATTTCATTTGCTTTGTCGGTGAGCCATATTGTTTCAATATGCGTAGGAGTAGGAGAAGGAGGCCATTCTTTTTCCTTCAGAATGTTTTAGGACAAAAGCCTTCAAATATATCGTTTAGATATGGGATCATTGTCCTTTTACCAAGAGAGTAGGGTGTCATTTAGTGGGGAGCCCATGGTGAATCTGTTTGCATTGATATTAGTCCCAGATTGTGAGTTGTTTTGCACAAAAGGGTAAGATACTTAGGAGGTAGTGTTTATATATAGGAGCGCCATCCTTTTACCAAAAAAGGGTATCGTTTAGCAAGGATCCCTTAGTGAATCATTTGCCTCGTCGTGGGTTATTTTGTGGGAGAGGGGAGAGAGTCTTTAGAGGTAGTTTTTGGATATATGAGTGTCTTCCTTTTATAAAAAAATAGTGTTCCATTTAGAAGGGAGACCATGGTGAATCTTTCTGCCTCAATATTTGTCCCGAGTCATGGGGTGTTTCTTAAGGAGTTAGGTGTTTCTTTTTTGGGAAGAAGTACATAGGTGTAGTGTGTTCTCCCTTTTAGGATTCTTTTTATTTTTTTTATTTTTTTCATAGTATTAGACTTTGTGTAGGTTAAATAAAAATGACCCATTCAGAGGGTTTAAAATGACTTAGAATATTTTTATTTTACTTGATATTGAGTTTACTTGGATCGTTCAAGCCTTTTTCGAGAGCAAGGAAACAATGACCATAAATAACTGTTTCCTGTAAAATAGGTTTATGTGTTTATTTTGATTTGGCCCGAAATGATAGTTCTGGTTCCCTACATATCTACGATTCAAAGACAACTAGTTGTCCGTTTGAATGTTTTTGATAGAAATATATGTAAGAATTAGGTCCTCGTAGTTCCGTTGAAGTGAAGAGGCTGGGGCTCAAGCGAAAGTTTAGTGGTTCAAGTGGACTTTTTGATATTGGGTTGGGGAATGTGTACGGGTTTGCATAGTCTTTCCTCCCTGTTATGACGAATTATTTTTAGCTGTCTCCTTTCCAACTCGGGCAAGCCTAGGGAAATAATTTTTTCAATTAGAGATTATAGGGTTGGGAAAATCTGACTCCATCAAGATCATCTAAGGTAGACACCTCATTCGAGTTTATTTTGGTGACGCGGTATGGTCCTCCCCACCTGGGTACAAATTTATCACAAGGAGTTTGGGATGGCTTGATATTTTATTTGAGGATGTGGTCACCCTCCTGTATGTTTCTTTTTTTTGACTCGTTTATTGAATGACTGTTCGATGCACATTTGTTAACCTCGGTTATTATAATCAACTTTCAGCCTCCTCTTGTCGAGGAGAGGCAATTCATTATAAGGGAATGGAAATAGTCGACTTATTTTATTTGACTTTCAAGCATGCCCTGTAGTGAGGGTACCTTAAGATCTATGGGTAGGGTGGATTTTATGTCGTAAACTAGTGTGTAGGGGATGACCCCAATGTATTTTTTCTCTATAGTACTGTAGCCCTAAAGGCCATATGGGAGTTTATCTGACCAGTCACTATAGGTTTTGTTCATCTTGATGATAATGTTTTTGACATTTTTATTACTAGCTTCGACTCCTCCATTGGTTTAAGGTTGGTAGGGGATGATTTGTGGCTGGTCATACTATACTCGTGCAATAGGTTTGAGACTATTTTCTCGAAGTCAGACCTATTGTTTGATACTATATTGTGAGGTATGATGAAGTGATGTTTCACCGTATGAATTTGGCCCATTTTTAGCATTCAGAATTGCGTAAAATTTTGCCTTAACCCATCTAGTGAAATAATAGATAGAGACTACGTTAAACTCATGCCTAGTGTCGGCCTTAGGAAGTACCTTACTTATGATATCGATCCCCTAAGTGCAGAACGATCGGGGTGAGGTCATGCAGTATAGATCTCGAGGAGGTAAATGTTGCCTGGGCCCGTGTATTTGGCATTTGAGGCACCTCTTGACGTATTATGTACAATATTTCTTCATGGTGGTCCAGTAGTATGACTGTCATAGTATTTTCCTGGACATGGTGTGCCCACTCATGTGCGAGAAACATTCTCATCTATGGATTTTTTAATTATTTCGAAGGTCTTATCTTTGGTGATGCATCGTAAGTGTATTCTTTCAAACTCTCTTTCGTAAAGTTGGCCCTCGCAGATGGTGAATTAGGTTGTCAATCATCGCAGGGTAAGTTGGTCATTAGACGAGGCTTTCGTTGGATATTGGTTTTTATTGAGGAGGTTCCAAATATGGTAATACGATACTATCTGTCCTAATATTGTTTCCTTGATAGTATCGAACTCAAAGAAATATTAAGGGGTTTTATAACTGTTACGATGAAGGTGATTTTTGTAATTCCCTTCGACATGTGCATCATAGAGGATAGAGTGGCAAGTGCATCTGCGATGTTGTTTTTATCCATTAGGAAGAAGACAAATTAAAGGTGGTCTAATCGAGCAACTTCCTTTTCTAAGTGGGCATTGTATGGTTGTAATTTGTCATCCCAGATCATCTTTTTGCATAAAATGTGCCTGATGACTCATTGGAATATTCGTAAGCTTCAAGGCCAGTGATCCCCATTTTTTGAGATATTTTGATACCTATGATTCAAGCCTCACACTCAGCTATGTTGCCAGTGCACTCATATGTAATTTTGATAATGATGGGGAGCCCTCATGATTTAGGGGATATAAGGATCATTCTTATGCCAAATCCTTTTTTATTAGAAGCACCATCAAAGTATAGTTCCTAATTTTCTATGTCATTTAACTCGAATTGATCCTCTTCTGTGAATTATTTCTCATTTTCTTCCTCGCATGATAGGAGTCATTCTTTAAGGAAGTCGGAGATATATCATTATTTGGTGTCATTTTATGTGACACATGTGATCTCAAACTCAGATAGCATGAGAAACAATTAAGAAATTTTGTTAAAGAGAGCAGGTCTCTTAAATAAGTATTCCAGGGGATCCATTCTTGAGATAAACGTTATGCTGAAACATATCATGTAGTGGTGCAATTTGCGAGTTGTCCATAGGAGGGACACACACACATTTTTTAAGGCGTTATATTTGATCTCATAGGATACTGGATTTTTTGTGACATACTATATGGTGCATTCCTTCTAGGAAATATCTATGTATTTTTCTAACATGGGCCCGACTACCATGTAGGTTATGGTCATATAGAGTAGTAGAGGTTACCCTTGTTGAGGAGCCACTAGTACCGATGGGTGAGTGAGGTAGTAATTTATTTTCTCGAATGCCTCTTGGCATTGAGCGTTCCACTCTTTTAGGAAGTTCCTTTTGAGGATTTGGAATATGGGTTCACAGATGGTGGTAAGCTCGTTGATGAATTAGATTATGAACTTTACAAGACCTAGGAATACTTAGACTTCCTTTTCTATTCTGGGTGTGGGCCCTTCCCGTATGGATTTGACTTTGGCAGGATCTACCTTAATTCCATCTTTGCTAAGTATGAATCGGGGTAACTTTTCCTTAATGACTCCGAAGAAGCAATTTTATGTGATAAGCCTTATTTTGAAGAGACATAATCATTGGAAGAATTTATAGAGTGCTCTTACATCTCCCTCGTGATCCTTGGATTTGATTACCATATAGTCCACATAGATTTTGTCTTCCTTGGGTATAAGGTTATGTAGGATAGTTGTGGTTGCTCTCTAATAAGTTCCACCAGTGGTTTTTTAGATTAAATGGCATGACTACATAATAGTATGTCACCCAGGGGTAATGAAATCGGTATTCTCCTAACAGTTAGGATAATTTTAATCTTGTTATAGCGTGTAAATCCATCTACAAAGGATTTGAGTGTGTTATTGGATGTACTATCTACCAATAAGTCGATGTCTGGAAGAGGAAAATCATCCTTAGCATATGACCGATTGAGATCCATGTAGTTTATGCACATTCGTACTTTGTTATTTTCTTTGGGTATTAGTATGACATTGTCTATCCAACTGGGTAATCCACCACTCAGATGAAGCCAACATTAAGTTTTTTTCACTCCTTTTTTAACTTTCAAGGACCATTATAGTATCATCTTACGAAGCCTCTTTTTTATGATTTTGTCATTAGGTAGAGTAACTCTCATGCATGACGATTGTGGGGTCACTGACCAAGTGAAAACTTCTGCATATCTGTTGATATCTCTGAGCTCCTTATTTTTATTTGCATATAAGGAATGACCTATTTGAAACTATTTAAGGTTTTGGGGAGTAACTTTATGGTAATTGTGTCATCCCAGACATATGACTATTTTGACTTCGGTCAAGTTTTTTTAAGTGCTTGAAGAAATTTAAGTCTATAGAGATGTTATTATTTGGGGTGACTTATAATCAATCGTTGGGTACATTATCATCACAGGAAACACACAAAGGCACATACTTAAAAACTTCATTTATTTTCCCATCAAAAGGAGGAAGAACAACATTGATAATAGCATAAAAGTCTGCTTTATTTCGGGGTTACATTAGGAGAGGGGAAAGGAGAGGTTCTTTATCTAACATGAAAAACTCAAAAGGAATTGGTATTACGGCTTTCGAGATATATCCGTTAGAGGTTTAGTTCTTCAGTATCACATTTCCTTTGATGATGGATATAAGGTGAGTTGGGTTTTATCGAGGTACCCTTGGAGTGACCTTTGGGCACTTGGAGATCTCAGTACTGACTGCAAGCTAGGGAAGATGGTGTTTCTTGGGTAGGTTCCTTATTCCCTCGATCACGACTTTAAGGTATTTGGCAGACTCCTCGATAGGGTTGGTGTGATGAAGTGCCTCAGAGAGGGATTTCAGCTAGCTCTAATAATTTTCATCAACCGATTGGTTGTCCAATGTGGGTTCATTAGGTGTGGCCCGAGGCTCGATTGAAGGCAGTGTTTCAGGTGGGAGAATTTTGGAGCTTGCCACAAAAAGGTAAATATTTAGTTTAGGGGTGTTTATCAATTGCACTTTCTCTATATTAACATCTTATTTTTTGTGGAAGTGTAGCAATCATGGAATCATTCTTCAAGGGTGGAATCGATGGACCTCTACATATTTACCAGGAAAGTCTCTTCAGGAAATAATGTAGGTAGTCCCTATGTAGGTTCTAACTGGGAGGTCTTTCTATCATGTATAGTGACCCATGATACATTCATTTCTCTCTGCTTGACTGTGTGGATTTTTTTATCCTCATATAATCCCTCCATTCTGGGCCAGAGGTATTTTTGACTCTCATCCCACTAGGGCACTGGGATTCCGTGATAGGGGAAGTCCTCTCCTTGGAGACAAAAGTGACCATTCCACCCTCAATGAGGGTTTTAGGGGATATTTTCTAGGGCATTATCATTGGGGGTATACCTAAGATCGACCTTTCACTTATTTTACGTAGAGATGATGGCTTCAAGGGTTTTCTATTATTTCTTTTTGTGTCCTAGACATTTCATGTATCCCATCTTTTGAATGATTTAGGAGGATACTATGTTGATAACATGATACTCTTATATTATGTTAGCGAGTAGGACAAGCCAGAACCCACTAAGGAAGATATCAGTTATATCATGGTGAGTATCTAAGAGAGGGATTGTCTTTATACGGCTAAAGTGGCGCAACCTTCATATCCATTGATGGTGATGACGTCGACATCAAATGAGAACCTGACTGTCATATTAAGTGATGCGGGTAGTGCCCCATGTGGTGTGTCTAGGCCCTCCCAATTAAGAGTTTGATGTTAATTGGTATGTCCATCACTTGGAACTCAACATCACATTTTACTGGCCCAATGATGAGGGTGATGATGATTTCCCTTAAAACTTCTCGACGAGTGCTATCACAAGTCATGATGCTTGTGGAAGATGGCATAATTTTAAATGTTGTGCATCCCAAATCAGTAGAAGTGCAGAAAAGTCACACATTGGTGGTGGATCTAACATCTACCTCTACCAAGGGTACTATCTCTCTATGGGTATCAGTAATGACGTGTAATGCGAATCAGTGGTTGCTTCCTTGCATAGGGAGGTCCTCGTCAGAGAAGTTGATGAGTTGTTACATGGTGATGGAGCCTAAAGTAATTGACATTTCTATCGTAGTTATATCCATAGGTATGGAAGCTTAAGATAATAGGTGGATGAGAGAACCTCTTTACTCATAAGGTGTAGCTAGAAACTACTAGATGGTAATGCTAGATGCGATTCTATGGAGTTTCTCCTGGATGTTTTTTATTCTCCCGAGGACTAAGTACAATGATTACTTTAGGGGAACTTTTTTCTTTTTTTGGCAATGTTTGGTGTAGCGAAGTGTCTTCCTGATCTAGTGAGTAAGTCAACCTCAGAATTAATTATGAAATTTATGTTTTAGCATTCATATTTTGGAATCATGGCATTTGAATTGAATCACTTTAGCATATAAGTATATTAATTCGTGACATGCATGGAGATGTGGGGATGAAAACCATGTTTAAACATATAAAACTATGTAAATTTCATACATGAACCCTGTAACACCCCGCATAATTAAATACCGGGTGGCCAGTCCCATACCAAATTAAAACAGAATATACAGTTGGCTCATTCTTTGCATCACTGTCGAAAACATTTACAACTAACCCAATACCCAATTAAGCTGGTGTTAAAAACTTTCCAAATTTTAATTTAACAAAATCCCTTTCCAATTTAAGAATAACACAACACATTTTATTCTACAACACAGATCACTAAATAAATAACTCAAAAGAATTTAAGTACAACTGGAATAAACATTCCCAAATAATATAAATCCTTTACAATAATCCCAACAATGTTAAATGTATTAAAAAGTCCCGAATACAATAGAATTTGACCTCAATAGAAAAGATAACTGAATCCTTTGGGCGACATGCCCTAACTAAGAATACTGTGAATCAAAAGATGATAAGCGTCTAAACAATACTTCCATAGCTCCATAGCTCGTCATAATCAACTATGGTTGGCGTCCCTGTTGCTGGACACCTGATATAGAGATACAATAGAAGAGAAAATATGCAAGGAAACGGGTCAGAGCCCGAATGTGTAGAGTATTTTTAAAACAGCAAGTATTTAATAAGTGCAATAAAGCATTTATTATGTACATGTTAGATCCCACTCTCACTTGCAATTCTCACCTCTCAACTAGAGTGCACACTTAACGTTTCCTATTAACCTCCTAGTTAATGGTTCCACTTTTCTAGTCTCCATATTATGATTCCATTCCCATATCATAATCCCCGTATGTCCCATACCATACGTCACATTATTATTCATAACTCCTTTATATGATTAGTTTCTCATTAACATGAATCATTACTCATTAATATGAGTTAAGATTTTCAATTCTTTAAGAATAAACATTCATTGACTTAATTCCATTATCTTTCCCTATTTACCGTTATCTACAATTATCATCGTAGATAGATTTAAACACAATATATAATTATGTAACCATTTAATCCATTATATATATATTCATATATAATACAACACCCCGAGTCACAGCTGTGGTGCAATGCATTACTCTGCTATCACGTCCCATCATCGCATGTCGCTGAATAGGGGACTACAGGTTCGGTAAGATTCCACGAACCACAAACAACAAACAAATTGGAGGCGAACATAGTTCTCGTATCCATGGGTCATGCACATACCTACGTACCCACAGTAAACGGACTTATCAACTCCCCGATAAGTCTTTCATAGACCTATGTTCTCGAGCGACAAATCAAAGATCCCATGGATTCATCAGGATATGACTGCCCTCACGCGAAAACCTCCCACCGATAGCAAGTAAGCTAGGTATGTCATACACATAATCATCAATCAATCAAATAGGTATTATCATACCTATAATATAATATCAATAAGGTAATTATCACTACCCTAAGATATTTCCCATATGTAGCATTATATTTCTTTTAAAACATCATATCTTTACTTCATAAATTAATTATCCTGGCATCCTATAACATCTATCCACTACCGACGTCGTTAAGGTTCATGCGCGGAACGTCTCGCAAAGCGAAATCCAAACAAGGAACCCCTCCAATACACTACTAATTAACTTTGTCGATCGAGGAGGTCCGAAAACTTAAACTATGCGATCGGGATAACCTCATAACCTCTTTCAACCAAATGTGTTCCAAACTCCCATTTCTATCTAGGAGCCATACCACTACGCTCTTATATTATAATTATTCTCGTATCCTAACATCACTCCACTCCTGACGTCGTTAAGGTTCATGCGCGGAGCGTCTCGCAAAGCGAAATCCAAACAAGGAACCCCTCCATTACACTACTACTTAACTTTGTCGAGCGAGGAGGTTTGTCAACTTTAAATACGTGATTGGGATAACCTCATACCCTAAGGCTACCCTCTCTCAATGTACAAGATTCAAATAAGATTCTCCTCAACATATATTCAGTAAGAAGTCACTAATATCCTACTGGTCCATAACATTATTTCTCCCGAACTACTACGAGTTTAGTTCTCCTTTTTAATTACGGTTAAAACCGATAGTTTCAAATCTCTTATAAACACATATTCTTACACTTAGGATTAAACTCTCTTGTAAACTTAAGGATACCCAGGTGTTATATAAAATCACCCCTACTGGTCCTATCTTAAAACCTCATACATCACCATTTAGATTTTAACAAATGAATCTAGCAACCGAAATTCCATTCAATATAATTTCCAACATTTAAATCACTCGAATCCAAATCAAATTTAATTCAACTATTATCAAGGGTTTACTGATATTTTCTAGGTCCCATAATCTCCAAATAATAATCAACAAAGATCCATAAAAAGGTTTGGGATAAGAATCATCATTTAAAAAGAAATAACTTTACATAAACTGGGGAGGTCGATCGATCGAAGGCAGGGGTCGATCGATCGATCCCTCAGGTCCAGGCCTGATTTTCTGCATTTTCTGCAACTACGGGTTTAGCAAGTTTTGATCATTTAAACCTTCATCTAAACATCCCAAATGACTTATAATCTTTACTAAATGATATACCAACATATGTGAACGATTTCCAATACTCTAAACATCCCAGAATCATCAAAGGATTGGATTAAAAAGCATGTTTATCTCCTTATTTCCAGAAATTTATTATCATAACATCTTCAAGAACATATCAATGGTTTTAACAATTTCTACAACTGATTCATGACTATTTCGTGGATTATTATCATCCTAACACATGAGTTAAATTCCTATATCATTTCAGTTTTCCAGAACTTTATTTAATGATCCATTATTTCTTCCAAACATGAATAATCTTCTCTTTTCATTCTATTCTAACATGGACAATATACAAACTTAAATTGCCTTTATCAAACACTTGCCTTTAGTGTAGGTCTGATCCTTTGGTGTAGTTTATCTCAGTTGGTTGTCCCTTCTCTGGTCAAACTCCGGTGGTGGTTGGTGGTGGTGAACCTTGGTTCTTGTTCTTCTCCTTCCCAAGTGACTTTTCCTTTCCCAAGCACTCTCACACTCTCTCTAGGAAGATGGATGCTCTTATTTGTGAAGAGGAGATGAATAAATCCCATTCACTTAATCTATCCATACTTATAATAGTTCCAAATCCGAAACACTATTCATCCCCCCTAGAAAAATGACCAAAATGCCCTTTCGGGTTGTCTATTCATTCCCAAATGACCCGAGACTCAAAATTGACATCCAAATAGACTTTTCTGACTATTTCGAACCTTCCGGACGCAACGACGCAGTCGAAATGACTATTAGATCGATAGAAAATAAATTTCCTTTTTAATTTAATAAACTAGTCCCGACACGTCCCATACCGCGTCTGACTAAAAATATAAATAACCGAATTTATATCATTCAGTCATATCAATGACATCACATTCATGTATTACCTAAATATCTTTAAGTAATATTCAGAACCATCCATTTTAATATCCACCGTCCGGATAAACCCAAATGAATTAATTAATAATAAAATCTAATTAATCCATTAATTTAAAATATAACCCATTTTAAAAATCATTTAAAATTACGGGGTATTACATACTTCCCTCCTTATAACAGAATTTCGTCCTGAAATTCAGGAATATAAGTCATACAGGTAAGGTCAACTCGGAGTATAAATCTCACATCGCAAAAAACCCAAGATGTACCGCCCATACAGTACATTAACAAAATCCCTATCGATGTTATACGCCAAGCCTCACCATATAGTCTCAACTGAATCAAATTTAGACATTTCCTAATCTTCCCTATACCGTCCTTGTGACAAACTTTGGGAAAAACTGAGCCTCACACCTCGAACAAATAAATCCTGAAGTTCCAACTACTTACCTTTTCACAATTTGAAAATTACTACAATCCCATCTTCCAGGGCGCCCATACACCCTGTCGTACCATTTTCATTATAATATTTATCGCAAAGGTTATAAACTCATATACTAAAGACCTAACTTATTTCGACTCCCAACGGTTATTAGTTTCGTGCGTGGGGTGTCTCGTAAGCGAAATCCAAATAAGGAACCACCCCGATACACTACTTCCTAAAGTAGTCGGTCCTCGAAACTCCTAAGGTCCTTGGTCAATAATATATAAAAAAAAAATTGGTTTAAAAAAAAAATAATGTCAGGTTTATCGATTTTGAAAACAAAAATTTTGTTTTAACGATTTCAAATAGGGTCTACGCATCTACTCTTATAGAAGACAAGATGCAGACATATGCTCTCATATACCACAAGTCAATGCACGCCGATAGTCAAATTACACTCAGACATGCTCTAGGTAAGTAATCCCATGATACAAATCAAACCCACGTGATAACATGTAATATATATAGGTGTCCCACACCCCTCAGTGAGTCTACGTAAATAACGATGCCATAGGCTAAGTTTAACAACCCTTTTTTTTTCCTCACAATATCAATCACTACAAAAATCAATACGCTTTATACTTCCTTAGATAGGAAAACATACCCTCATTTTCAGGTGATGGTTGTTGAATCCCAATATTATAACTTTGCTCGATGAGTCAAGAAAAATTTTACCCCAAATTTTCAGTTCTAGTTAAATCACACTCCACTATATACCCAAGTCTTTCAATATATTGCCTTCATTAGGGAACATATACAATTCACGCATTTCAAGAACTTCTACTGATGACTCTTCATCAATTTTTCCATAATAGGGGTGACCTCGACTACGGTCATCATACTCGAACATACTTCATTACCTCCTAAGTACGATCTCTACTATCCATCCAATGGCCCTCATCTGCCATACTTCTTTGTTCGATCACTCCCGAACGAAAATAAGATTCACTGATATATACGGAATCTTACCAAAGAGATCAACAATCCTAAACATAGGGCTCTACATCAAAGAACGCTAAGCTGAAAACACAGTAAGCCGTACAGATCCTAAAGGACACTAGAACCTGATACTCTGATACCACCTGTAACACCCCACATAATTAAATACCGGGTGGCCAGTCCCATACCAAATTAAAACAGAATATACAGTTGGCTCATTCTTAGCATCACTGTCGAAAACATTTACAACTCACCCAATACCCAATTAAGCTGGTGTTAAAAACTTTCCAAATTTTAATTTAACAAAATCCCTTTCCAATTTAAGAATAACACAACACATTTTATTCTACAACACAGATCACTAAATAAATAACTCAAAAGAATTTAAGTACAACTGGAATAAACATTCCCAAATAATATAAATCCTTTACAATAATCCCAACAATGTTAAATGTATTAAAAAGTCCCGAATACAATAGAATTTGACCTCAATAGAAAAGATAACTGAATCCTTTGGGCGACATGCCCTAACTAAGAATACTGTGAATCAAAAGATGATAAGCGTCTAAACAATACTTCCATAGCTCCATAGCTCGTCATAATCAACTATGGTTGGCTTCCCTGTTGCTGGACACCTGATATAGAGATACAATAGAAGAAAAAATATGCAAGGAAACGGGTCAGAGCCCGAATGTGTAGAGTATTTTTAAAACAGCAAGTATTTAACAAGTGCAATAAAGCATTTATTATGTACATGTTAGATCCCACTCTCACTTGCAATTCTCACCTCTCAACTAGAGTGCACACTTAACGTTTCCTATTAACCTCCTAGTTAATGGTTCCTCTTTTCTAGTCTCCATATTATATTTCAATTCCCATATCATAATCCCCGTATGTCCCATACCATACGTCACATTATTATTCATAACTCCTTTATATGATTAGTTTCTCATTAACATGAATCATTACTCATTAATATGAGTTAAGATTTTCAATTCTTTAAGAATAAACATTCATTGACTTAATTCCATTATCATTCCCTATTTACCGTTATCTACAATTATCATCGTAGATACATTTAAACACAATATATAATTATGTAACCATTTAATCCATTATATATATATATATATTCATATATAATACAGCACCCCGAGTCACAGCTGTGGTGCAATGCATTACTCTGATATCAGGTCCAATCATCGCATGTCGCTGAATAGGGGACTACAGGTTCGGTAAGATTCCACGAACCACAAACAACAAACAAATTGGAGGCGAACATAGTTCTCGTATCCATGGGTCACGCACATACCTACGTACCCACAGTCAGCGGACTTATCAACTCCCCGATAAGTCTTTCATAGACCTATGTTCTCGAGCGACAAATCAAAGATCCCATGGATTCATCAGGATATGACTGCCCTCACGCGAAAACCTCCCACCGATAGCAAGTAAGCTAGGTATGTCATACACATAATCATCAATCAATCAAATAGGTATTATCATACCTATAATATATTATCAATAAGGTAATTATCACTACCCTAAGATATTTCCCATACGGAGCATTATATTTATTTTAAAACATCATATCTTTACTTCATAAATTAATTATCCTCGCATCCTATAACATCTCTCCACTACCGACGTCGTTAAGGTTCATGCGCGGAACGTCTCGCAAAGCGAAATCCAAACAAGGAACCCCTCCAATACACTACTAATTAACTTTGTCGATCGAGGAGGTCCGAAAACTTAAACTATGCGATCGGGATAACCTCATAACCTCTTTCAACCAAATGTGTTCCAAACTCCCATTTCTATCTAGGAGCCATACCACTACGCTCTTATATTATAATTATTCTCGTATCCTAACATCACTCCACTCCTGACGTCGTTAAGGTTCATGCGTGGAGTGTCTTGCAAAGCGAAATCCAAACAAGGAACCCCTCCATTACACTACTACTTAACTTTGTCGAGCGAGGAGGTTTGTCAACTTTAAATACGTGATTGAGATAACCTCATACCCTTAGGCTACCCTCTCTCAATGTACAAGATTCAAATAAGATTATCCTCAACATATATTCAGTAAGAAGTCACTAATATCCTACTGGTCCATAACATTATTTCTCCCGAACTACTACGAGTTTAGTTCTCCTTTTTAATTACGGTTAAAACCGATAGTTTCAAATCTCTTATAAACACATATTCTTACACTTAGGATTAAACCCTCTTGTAAACTTAAGGATACCCAGGTGTTATATAAAATCACCCCTACTGGTCCTATCTTAAAACCTCATACATCACCATTTAGATTTTAACAAATGAATCTAGCAACCGAAATTCCATTCAATATAATTTCCAACATTTAAATCACTCGAATCCAAATCAAATTTAATTCAACTATTATCAAGGGTTTACTGATATTTTCTAGGTCCCATAATCTCCAAATAATAATCACCAAAGATCCATAAAAAGGTTTGGGATAAGAATCATCATTTAAAAAGAAACAACTTTACATAAACTGGGGAGGTCGATCGATCGAAGGCAGGGGTCGATCGATCGATCGAAGGCAGGGGTCGATCGATCGATCCCTCAGGTCCAGGCCTGATTTTCTGCATTTTCTGCAACTACGGGTTTAGCAAGTTTTGATCATTTAAACCTTCATCTAAACATCCCAAATGACTTATAATCTTTACTAAATGATATACCAACATATGTGAACGATTTCCAATACTCTAAACATCCCAGAATCATCAAAGGATTGGATTAAAAAGCATGTTTATCTCCTTATTTCCAGAAATTTATTATCATAACATCTTCAAGAACATATCAATGGTTTTAACAATTTCTACAACTGATTCATGACTATTTCGTGGATTATTATCATCCTAACACATGAGTTAAATTCCTATATCATTTCAGTTTTCCAGAACTTTATTTAATGATCCATTATTTCTTCCAAACATGAATAATCTTCTCTTTTCATTCTATTCTAACATGGACAATATACAAACTTAAATTGCCTTTATCAAACACTTGCCTTTAGTGTAGGTCTGATCCTTTGGTGTATTTTATCTCAGTTGGTTGTCCCTTCTCCGGTCAAACTCCGGTGGTGGTTGGTGGTGGTGAACCTTGGTTCTTGTTCTTCTCCTTCCCAAGTGACTTTTCCTTTCCCAAGCACTCTCACACTCTCTCTAGGAAGATGGATGCTCTTATTTGTGAAGAGGAGATGAATAAATCCCATTCACTTAATCTATCCATACTTATAATAGTTCCAAATCCGAAACACTATTCATCCCCCCTAGAAAAATGACCAAAATGCCCTTTCGGGTTGTCTATTCATTCCCAAATGACCCGAGACTCAAAATTGACATCCAAATAGACTTTTCTGACTATTTCGAACCTTCCGGACGCAACGACGCAGTCGAAATGACTATTAGATTGATAGAAAATAAATTTCCTTTTTAATTTAATAAACTAGTCCCGACACGTCCCATACCGCGTCTGACTAAAAATATAAATAACCGAATTTATATCATTCAGTCATATCAATGACATCACATTCATGTATTACCTAAATATCTTTAAGTAATATTCAGAACCATCCATTTTAATATCCACCGTCCGGATAAACCCAAATGAATTAATTAATAATAAAATCTAATTAATCCATTAATTTAAAATATAACCCATTTTAAAAATCATTTAAAATTACGGGGTATTACAGACCCCTAAACAGAGGTTTGTTTATAGTGGGTACAAAATATGTCCATTTTTGACAAATATATGCGTGGGGTGTTGACCCAAAATTTAGGCTTAGGTTCTTTAACATCGCACTGAAAGTCGACCTTGTGTTTTGGGGAAACTCTAGTTTTTGGTACTTTTCAGTTGCGTAGAGCTTCGGGTAGAAGTGTTGAATTTTTTGGAATTTTTATAGAGGTTTGACTCAATTTATTCCTTGGAAGTGACTTTTCAGGAGGACAAACCTCTTTTTGGGGAGACTCCATGAAAGTATGAGCTTTTCCTTTCGAAAAAGTGACTTTTCTGAAGTGTTAGACCTTTGAGATTTTTTTAAAAATGAGCTCGAGTATCTCGAGCTCTCAGGATTAAGAAATTCAAAAACAGAATAGATTTTGGGCTCTAGGATTTTTTGAATCCATTTTGTGGTTGGTGGTCACCTCTATTTATTCGGGCTTTTGAAGGTACATTTGACCGATTAGCTACAGGTTTGTAGTCATTGATATTTGATGAATATCTAAAAAATTATTTGGATAAGATTTGGTTGTGAGAACCTTTGGTCGATTATCTAAAGCCTTTGACGGATCGGCTATCGTAGGGAAGGGTTTTTGCCAATCATCCAAAGGTCCCTAAGGTGTTTCTATTGGTAATTTTAATGGATTAAATGGGTTTTTAAATTTTTAGTTTTTTAGATTTTATCCTTATACACTTTATTTTTTTTTAAACCACAAAATCCAATGCGGGTTTTAAAAGTTGGTTTTTCTTGGGGTTCGTGCTCAGGGTTTTCCCAAATGGTGAAATTAGTCAAGTTCCCTCGGAGTTACTTCTATATCTTTTTGTTTTCTTAAGGAGACGGTGTTTTAACTTTTTGAGGGAGGACTTTTATGCTTACTAGTTGGGTTCTGCATAGGATTGATGTTCATATTTTTTTATATGGAGTAGAAGATCATTCAAGGATTCGGGGATGCTAACAGACAATGTTAGGTTTGGGGCAATAGTGGGGACTTTTGCTATTGTAGCTAGGACTCGTTCGTCTATAGGTGTAAAAGGTTATGGTTCTATAGACATGGATGATCTCGACTTGATGAAATTTTTGGAAGGTATATCCTACTGATTTTCCTTGTCAGGGTATATTTCAGGTTCTTCAGGGCCCATATATTTCATGATTATTACAACTTTGTAGAAGATGTTTCACTAATAGTACCGGTAGTCAGTGTATTTTTCCCTTAATGTGAGACTTATTTAAGAAATTTGGCATGGACGAGTGTGGTTACTATATACCATAGGTTGTCAAACTTTGTTATGCAGAATGGGGTTGACTGATTCCATCTCAATAGTCTATGAATACCTCTAGAATGGGGGACGTTCTAGTGGAGGAAAACCTTGGCGGGTCATCTCATCTTGGAGCTTGATTATACCAACTATATGGGAGGAAAATAGGTAATTATTCCCATTGATACATACTACATTAGTGTAGTGGTGGGTCCAGGGTGATACCCCAAGTACGAAGAAGTTACATGGAAGTTGTAGAACATGCATGTTGAGCTCACTCTAGGGATCAACGGGATCTTCCATAGGTGGAATGATCTCAGGAGAGTTAAAATCAATTTCTATGGGCATGTAAATGGTGTTTTGTGTTTCCAAGGGTAATATCCCTATCTGGTAGGCTGGACGTTCTGGTATATGTCGACATTCGGGTATTGGAGCTCCCCCTTGGTGTTGAAGAGCTGAAGGAGTGGCCTTTTATAGAGATTCTAGATATAAACTGTCTATAGTGTAACCTCCCTCTTTCATGCGATAAGTCTAATTCCCATGCTACTCAAGTCGATTAAGTTCTTTCACGGTAGCTCTGTACCTGATTCAAAACTTTTAGTCCTAGATGTTGGGAGATTCGAAGGACGTGGGTCCTTATTCAAGAAGTGCGATTTCCATACTCAGTAGTTAAATTATGTCATTATTTCCAGAATTTGGGGGATGATGCCATATTCATGTCCAAACCCCGAGGAGCTGTTACCCTTAGTGATGAAGAGATGGTCAAAGCAATCAGTGATGCCTTGCTTTGGCATATGCGTGTAGGACATGGGATCATTCTTGGTTACCATAAGACTTGGAGTGGACTTTAGTTTTCTAAAGGCGGTGTTTCTCATGGTGGGGTTTATCCCAATCTTTGATCCTATCAATCTAAAATGATCGAGGTCACCTTCGGTGCATGTTCTCATCATATGAATGGTAGATAAGAGGAGAACCTGAGGTTCATCTCCTTCAGGAGGGGGTTGAGCATGAATTGCTTGTTTCATGTCATATTTAATGTAGAATATTACTTAGGGTGGCCATGCACCATTGATTTTTTCAAAGTTGATTCCATCTCTCTATAGAGAAGCTTGGGCGTGGGACGTATTTGGTGGGACCAAGATTAAATTTCAATTTTTCCTCCCATTAGGCATCCTTATGAGAGTCATGGGCTCTCAATATTTCCGCATCTTTATAAACTAATTTGTGGTGTTCTCATTACCTCTAGTTAATGTGACCATCTTCCCTGAGCTGTCTGTCACGTCTGCACATCTGCACCAGAGGGCTAGGGTAACGGGGCATCTGGATCAAGGGTTCTGTCTTTTGGTGATTTGCGAATGCTGTACTTTCATTATTTTCTAAAGGACTTACACATATTGAGTTTGAAGTATCAGGTCAGTGGGTGTTTCTTCCTACATTAGAGTTCACGAGGGAAACAAATGTTCATCATAAGTCGACCCTCCTCATCCAGTTGATTGGATTGGTTCAACAATGGTGAAATGATCAGTTTTAGGATGGCTTCGTCACAAGTCTCCTCCCACTCAACTAAGTGGTACATTTCTCATGAAGAATGAGTGATAATTTCTAGCACTTTTGAGAGCATATATTTCATGACCAGGAGTAAGTCTGGGCTACAATAGTTAGTCTGTAGGAAATATATGGCCATAATGAAAATATTCACGTGGTCGATGGCGGTCTTTGTTTTTGTTACAATTCTTGAGGTAGGTGATGGTTGTAATACCCCGTATTTTCGTGATATTTATTTCAAGGATTAATTAAATTAAATGTGAATTAATTGGAAATTAATCCGGATAAAATACTAACGAGATGTGAGTTAGTATTTCATTATAATGAGTATATATGGCTACATATGAATATTGAATTATGAAATTTGTCGTGAGATTGAAATACGGCAAATTGGAAATTTGGAAATTTTGTTGAGACGCGTGTGACAGTCACGTCAGGAATATAATTATTTTAATTATAAAAGTGAATTTAAATTCCATTAACCGTATGGTCATTTTGAGTGCGCCAACGCGTCCGGAAGGGTCAAAATAGTCAGAAAACACTAGCCGGGGGTTTAGTTTGGGTCCCGGGGCATTTTTAGGCCATGCCGGCAACGTAAAAGGGTAGTTTGGTAATTTTGAATTTTTGGGAATTAAAACCAACGAAAATTAGGAATTAAAAATCTGATTTGGTAATTACCCACTAAACCCACTAATAACCTAATGGGCTACCGGGGTTATTGGAATTGGTTCCAAAAAGTTTTCTAAGGCAAACCCTAGCCACCATTGTCACCTTGGAGAAGAAGACTTGTAGAGAGAGAGAGAGAATCATTCATCAATTCGACATCAAAATCAGAGATATACATAAGGCAAGTGGTTCAATTTCATTAGCTGCAGAGAATGCTTCTTCCATGCGTAGGAAATTGATAAAATTGTATTGTTTTTGGGAGATTGATGAAAACCCATTAAATTGGAATTAGAAACTTGTATTTTGATGAGGAATTGCATGTAGAATTGTATGTAGGTGATTAATCTGATGATAATATATTTTGGATGAAACAAAAATGGATTTAATTAGGCTCATTGGGGATTTAAGAATTTCTAGGGTTCATGTTCTTGAAATTGGGGAAAAATGTATAGATTTGATATTTGGATAATGTTTAGAATGAATTAACCCCACAAAACACGTTAGTATGTGACCTAAGTATGTTTAAGGACGATTAGAAACCTTGAAAAATTGTTGGATTGATGTTTAGATGAGATTAGAGAGGAAGAAAAGTTAGAAAAACGAAATAAGGAAAATCTGGGCTCGAAACTGGCCTCTCATTAGAAGACCTGCCTAGGTCGTTCGAACGAGCTTCTAACGAGTTGACCTTTGACTTCTAACGAGGGTGATGTTCATTCGATGCCTTTTGTTCGAACGAGATCTCATTAGAAAGCCCACTTCGTTCGAACGAACTCTCGTTCGAACAACCTCATTCGAACGAGACTTCTAACGAGCTGACAGTTTTGGCTTTTTAGCCTGTTTTGATCCCGAGTATCCCGTAACCTTGTTTATATGTAGAGATAACACTTCCTTGATGATTAATTGATATAGTTGGGATATTTGGGATATAATGAGGAGTAAAACATAGGTGTGTGATTTGAACCAAAGGGAAATTATGAATTAGGACGTGAGTGTCTATTACGATGCGAGAATTATTGATGGCCTAAATAATTGAATTAACCGGGAACATATAAATTGTGTAACATTATAAGTTGGTATGAGAATGAGAAGTGTACCACAAATAAATTATGGTGATTACTATGATGTGTGCATACTTAGTATATGTATATGATTTTATGTGTATGACATACCTACCATACTTGCTATCACGGGAGGTTTGCGTTCGCTTAGGGCCATCTATCCTTGTGTTGCCTACGGGGGGGATTTAGATTGGTACCTCGAGAACATAGGTCAAAGAAGGACTTATTGGGTTGTTAATAAGTCTGCTGATCGTGGGAGAGTAGGTATGTGCGTGACCCATGTGATGTGACTGTGTTCTCCTCCATTGTTTGTGATTGTTGTTATCTGAGAACGATTCCTGAGAGATTCGGAATGCGTGATCCTTATGTACGTGATGTACCGAGATTGATAGCAGAGTATGTGTGCACTGCAGCTTAGACTTGTATTGTATATTTATGATGTGAATAATATACACTTAATTAATGAGAACTTTCATGTGGTATTGTGTGTTAATACGGAAACGCTTTGAGAAAATATAAGGTGACAACCTGTATTGTATTGTATGGCTAATATTTGAGAACCCGAATTTTAGTAAAACCTCTATTAAATTGATAACGTTAGAATGTATAATGGGAACCGAGTAGAAAGGTTAGACTTCATGTCAGTTTAGTTAGAGGTGAATATCACTTAGATGGGTGCTATACGTTAGGAGTGCACAATTAGTCGAGAGGTGAGTATTTCATGCGAGTGCACGTCCTAACATGTATTTTGCATTTGTTGTTTTAATGTTATTAAAGCACTTACTATTTTTAAATACTCTCCACATTCGGGCTCTGACCCGTTTTCTTTCAAATCTACTTTTTGTAAAAGCCATTTTAGGTGCCCAGCCACAAGGACACCATGCTTAGGATTCTCATTCTGGTGACGAGCTGTAGCTGTTTGTGGAAGTTATAGGACCTTGCTAGTAGACGCTTCTTTCATCTTGACTCCATATTCAGGATTCATCAGTTGTAGGGCATGTTGCCCATTTCTAGTAGAGACATTTCCTATTTCAGATTTTCAGACTATTTGGCATGTAATTAATTCAGAATACTTCGTTTTATTCATTTCTGTGATGGGATTGTTGTGAGGAGTTTCCTCCGGACTTAGTATTATTTATTGGTTATTCTATTTCTTCATTATGGTGAATGGTTATGTTATTCTTTCATTATTCTTGCAATGTATGTTAATCAGACTTAAATTAAAATTTGACATCTTACTTTTTAAATACTAGGTGGTTAGTAATCTTTAAAATGTTTTTGACAGTGATGCTATTAACTGAACCAACTTGGCATTTTGTATTAATTTAATAAAGGAGTATCTACCCGGTATTTAATTAGTCGGGGTGTCACAGGTGGTATCAGAGCATCAGGTTCTAGTGTCCATAGGATCTGTACGGCTTATTTCGCTTTCAGCTTAACGTTTTTGCTATAGAGCCCTATTTTTAGGATTGTTGTATTCCTGCTTTTATGTTTAAGTCTTCAGCTATTTGAGATTGGATGATAACTGTAGACTAATAAAATTTTCACGTTTCAGATGCCTCCGAGACGTGCTCCGAAGGATAGGCGTGCCCAGGCCGAGCAGCTAGCAGCCAGCAGCCAGCAGCTCCGGCACAGGGTACTATGAATGCCAACGAAGTAGCCGCCATTGTTGCTCAGGCGGTGAATGCCGCGATAGCGGTAATTCAACAGGCTCCACCCTAGGTTCAGGCAGTGGCACCAGTACCAACACATCTTCCCTCTGCATGGGAGAGGGTGAGGGATGCTTTTCAGAAGGCGCATCCCCCTGAGTTTTCTGGTAGCTCCGATATTGCCACAGTTAGCCAATGGAAGAAAGACATGCAGCGGCATCTCCGTATGTATGAGTGCACCGATGTGCAAAAGCAGTTATTTGCTTATTTTAAGATGGTGGGAGCCGCGTTGCAGTGGTGGGAGTCCACTACCACTTTGGAGGAGAGGGACACGATCCCTATTCAGATGTTCTGGGAGCGGTTTGACCGCAAGTACTTTCCACCCGCAGTGCAGACTGAGATGAGGAAGAAATTACTAAACCTGAAGCAGGAGAATCTTACTGTAGCAGAGTATGAGGAGGAGTTTACGAGAATTCTCACTATTGTGCCAGATGAGGCACATACTGAGGGCAAGAAGATTATGTTATTTGTCGACGGGTTAGCTTGGAGGATCCGTCAGCACCTTATTGGGAACTTGTCCCTGAGTACTTTCACTAATGTACTCAATGCCGCATTGCTACATTGCCAGGATCACCGCTTCCATCTTCAGGGAAGCAAGAGAGCAGGAGAGTCCAGCCAGCAGGGCAGGACCGGGGGTAATGGTGCTAGTGGAGCACCATCCCATGGACAGACTCGTCAGCACGAGCAAAGTTCCCATCAGGGGGACCCTGCTAAGCGATTCCGTTCAGGTGAATCCAGGCAGGGATATGGGGGTTATAGTCAGGGCCAACAGGGAACGCCTAATCAGCAGGGCCAGTAGGGCCAACATGGACAGCAGGGTCAGCATCAGGGCCAGCAAGGCCAACAGCGTACACATCAGGGCCAACAGGGCCAGTGGCGTGGAGGTAACGGCCAGCAGGGCCGTGGTCAGCAGGGAAAGAGGGGAGGTAATTTCAAAGGACGGTGTTTTGTGTGCGGCAAGCATGGCCATAAGCGTCAGGATTGCCCAGAGGGCGATAGGGCCCCACAGCAGCAGAGAGCCCGTAATGAGCCACAGAGGCCACTTTTTCCACCTGCCCTCCCAGCTCCAGCCCAGGTGCCAGCCCTACCAGCCATTCCAGTAGCTCCAGTGTAGCAGGGGCAGTTATAGTATGGACGTGTCTATAACGTCCACCAGGCAACAGCTCTACAGGCACCACCCGCGATTGAGGGTATGTTTCCTATCCATGGTACTATGGGTCGGGTTTTGTTTGATACAGGGGCAATGCATTATTTTATAGCTACACATTTTGCGAAGGCCTTAGGGTTGTTAGCCACAGCATAGAGCACAGTGACGTGTGTAGACTCACCATTGGGGAGTGGGTCACTTATTTTCTTTATATGCCGGGGAGTGGGGGTAGAGATTGGTAGTTTGGTATTACCTGCAGACATGTTGGTATTAGATATGCATGTGCATGATGTGATTATCGGTATGGATTGGCTCGCAGCTCATAGAGCCATGATTGATTGCTTCGGTGGGAGCATTGTTTTTGTCATTCCGGGGCAAGAGATGTTTGTAGTGGCGATGCCTCGCCCAGAGGGAGGCTCGACCGCTCATTTGTATTACATAGAGGAGGATACCTCTAAGGAGGTTGTGATTCCTTTAGATTCGATCCCAGTTGTCAGGGAGTATTCCGATGTGTTTCAGGAGATACCAGGCCTACCCCCCAGTCGAGAGATAGACTTTGTCATAGACTTATTGCCAGATACGAGACCTATAGAACGCGCACCGTATCGTATGGCTCCGACAGAGATACGAGAGCTACGAGATCAGATAGAGCAGCTGTTAGGTCAGGGCTTTATTCGCAGGAGTACCTCACCTTGGGGCGCTCTAGTTTTGTTTGTAAAGAAGAGAGATGGTTCACTGAGATTGTGTGTGGACTACCGGGAGTTGAACAAGGTCACGATACGGAATAAGTATCCGTTGCCTCGAATCGATGACCTATTCGACCAGTTGAGAGGAGCTTCTTTCTTCTCAAAGATTGATTTGCGATTAGGATACCATCAGTTAAGTATCAGGGAAGAGGATGTCTCGAAGACTGCGTTCTTAACGAGATATGGTTCCTACGAGTTTCGGGTTATGCCTTTTGGTTTGACCAATGCTCCAGCCGTGTTTATGGACTTGATGAATAGGGTATTCGGAGAGTTCCTTGATCAGTTCGTCATTGTCTTCATTGATGATATTCTGGTTTACTCCCAGATAGAGGAGGAGCATGCCGAGCATTTGAGGCAGGTTTTGCAGATGCTACGTCAGAACGAGCTGTATGCAAACTATGAGAAGTGCGAGTTTTGGCTGAAGGAGGTTCAGTTTTTGGGACACATTATTTCCGACCGGGGAATATCTATTGATCCAGGGAAGGTATCCGTGGTGAGGGAGTGGGGACAACCCACGACACCGACTGAGATTCATAGTTTCTTGGGACTAGCAGGATACTACAGGAGGTTTATTCGGGGTTTCTCCAAGATAGCAGGTCCTTTGACACATCTGACTCGTAAAGGTGTGCCGTTCATTTGGAGTGATGCCTATCAGTTGGCATTTGACGAGTTGAAGGAAAATTTAACCTCAGCACCTGTGTTAGCATTGCCGAGACCGGGAGTTGAGTATCTGGTTTACACCGATGCGTCCTTACAAGGACTTGGAGGTGTATTGCAGCAAGAAAGTCAGGCCATAGCTTATGCTTCCCGTAAGCTTAAGCCTCACGAGAAGAATTACCCCACTCATGATTTGGAGTTATCGGCAGTGGTATTTGCCCTACGGATTTGGAGACATTATCTTTTGGGGGAGAAGTTTCGATTATTCACGGACCACAAGTCCCTATAGTACCTATTCACGCAGAAGGAGTTGAATATGCGACAGCGTAGGTGTCTTGAGTTTGTGAAAGACTATCAGTTTGATATCCAATATCACCCGGGGAAGGCTAACGTGGTAGCAGACGCCTTGAACCGTAGGCCAGTAGATGAGGTAGCCAGGGTGTGGAAAGCCAGATGGAAGGAGTTGGGACACCAGGATGCAGTGGCCCGATCGTTCATGTCTGTGATGATCGTTACACCGCAGATTGTCACGAAGATAGTAAGGGCACAGGCAAATGACTTGTTCTGTCAAGAGCAGATAGTTCGATTACTAGCAGAGGGAGCCGAGTCCTATACCGTTAGCTCAGATGGGGGATTACACTTCAATGGGAGATTGATAGTTCCGGAAGAGGAGGAATTATGACACGAGGTCATGGAAGAGTCGCACGGCTCACGATTTGCAGTACATCCCGGAGGGGACAAAATGTACCAAGACATGAGACGACAGTATTGGTGGAGCGGGATGAAGAGAGATATTGCCATATTTGTTTCTAAATGCGCCACTTGTCAGCTGGTAAAAGTGGATCATCAGAGACCGACAGGACTTCTACAGCCATTGGAGGTCTCGATGTGGATGTGGGAGAGCATATCCATGGATTTTATCAAGGGGTTGCTTACGTCATAGAGGGGTCACGACTCCGTTTGGGTGATTGTGGACAGGTTGTCCAAAGTAGCTCATTTTCTACCCGTAAGCACAGACTACACTACGGGACAGTATGCCCAGCTCTTTATTTCAGAGATAGTGAGACTTCACGGTGTGCCCCTAAATATCGTGTCTGACAGAGACAAGATATTCATTTCACAATTTTGGGAGAGTTTTCAGGAGGACATGGGCACGGAATTGCGGTTAAGTACGGCTTACCATCCGCAGACCGATGGGAAAATCGAGCGTACAAACCAGATGTTGGAGGACATGCTATGTATGTGCATCATTGATTTTGGGGGTGGATGGGAGCAGTATCTTCCACTGGTGGAGACTGCTTACAACAACTCCTACTAGTTCACCATTGGCATGGCTCCATTTGAGGCGTTGTATGGTAGACCTTGTCGTTCCCCAGCATGTTGGTTGGAGGTGGGGGACAACAAACTACTTGGGCCGAAAGTGATTCAGGACACTTCGGCGAGGATAGAGCTGATACGGAGTCGCATTCGGGTAGCTCAAGACCGGCAGAAGAGCTATGTTGATGCGAAGAGGTCCTTCAGGGAATTTGAAGTGGGAGACCAGGTTTTACTCAGAGTATATCCTATGAAGGGGATTATGCGATTCGGGAAGAAGGGGAAGTTGTCACTGAGATATGTGAGGCCATTTCCTATTATTGAGCGAATTGGACCGGTTGCGTATAGACTTGGATTACCGGAGCATTTTCATCAGATTCAAGACGTGTTTCATATTTCCTCGCTAAGGAAATACCTTAGAGACGATTTGGCTCATACTCACATTGCTTTGGAGGACATCGATCTCCAGCCTGATAGCTCCTACGAGGAGGGACTGATTGCTATTTTGGACCGAAGTGAGAGGAAACTGCGGTCAAAGATAGTTCCGTTAGTGCGTGTTCAGTGGCAACATCAAAATGTCGAGGAGTCCACATGGGAGCACGAGGATGAGATGCCCGAACATTACCCAGAGTTATTCTTACCAGGTACTTTCTAGTTCCGAATTTCAGGACGAAATTCAATTATTAGGGGGGAAGTATGTAATACCCCGTATTTTCGTGATATTTATTTTTGGGATTAATTAAATTAAATGTGAATTAATTGGAAATTAATCCGGATAAAATACTAACGAGATGTGAGTTGGTATTTTATTATAATGAGTATATATGTCTATATATGAATATTGAATTATGAAATTTGTCTTGAGATTGAAATACGGCAAATTGGAAATTTGGAAATTTTGTTGAGACGCGTGTGACAGTCACGTCAGGAATATAATTATTTTAATTATAAAAGTGAATTTAAATTCCATTAACCGTATGGTCATTTTGAGTGCGCCAACGCGTCCGAAAGGGTCGAAATAGTCAGAAAACACTAGCCGGGGGTTTAGTTTGGGTTCCGGGGCATTTTTAGGCCATACCGGCAACGTAAAAGGGTAGTTTGGTAATTTTGAATTTTTGGGAATTAAAACCAACGAAAATTAGGAATTAAAAATCTGATTTGGTAATTACCCACTAAACCCACTAATAACCTAATGGGCTACGGGGGTTATTGGAATTAGTTCCAAAAAGTTTCCTAAGGCAAACCCTAGCCACCATTGTCACCTTGGAGAAGAAGACTTGTAGAGAGAGAGAGAGAATCATTCATCAATTCGACATCAAAATCAGAGATATACATAAGGCAAGTGGTTCAATTTCATTAGCTGCAGAGAATGCTTCTTCCATGCGTAGGAAATTGATAAAATTGTATTGTTTTTGGGAGATTGATGAAAACCCATTAAATTGGAATTAGAAACTTGTATTTTGATGAGGAATTGCATGTAGAATTGTATGTAGGTGATTAATCTGATGATAATATATTTTGGATGAAACAAAAATGGATTTAATTAGGCTCATTGGGGATTTAAGAATTTCTAGGGTTCATGTTCTTGAAATTGGGGAAAAATGTATAGATTTGATATTTGGATAATGTTTAGAATGAATTAACCCCACAAAACACGTTAGTATGTGACCTAAGTATGTTTAGGGACGATTATAAACCTTGAAAAAATTTTGGATTGATGTTTAGATGAAATTAGAGAGGAAGAAAAGTTAGAAAAACGAAATAAGGAAAATTTGGGCTCGAAACTGGCCTCTCATTAGAAGACCTGCCTAGGTCGTTCGAACGAGCTCGTTCGAACGAGCTTCTAACGAGTTGACCTTTGACTTCTAACGAGGGTGATGTTCATTCGATGCCTTTTGTTCGAACGAGATCTCATTAGAAAGCCCACTTCGTTCGAACGAACTCTCGTTCGAACAACCTCAATCGAACGAGACTTCTAACGAGCTGACAGTTTAGGATTTTTAGCCTGTTTTGATCCCGAGTATCCCGTAACCTTGTTTATATGTAGAGATAACACTTCCTTGATGATTAATTGATATAGTTGGGATATTTGGGATATAATGAGGAGTAAAACATAGGTGTGTGATTTGAACCAAAGGGAAATTATGAATTAGGACGTGAGTGTCTATTACGATGCGAGAATTATTGACGGCCTAAATAATTGAATTAACCGGGAACATATAAATTGTGTAACATTATAAGTTGGTATGAGAATGAGAAGTGTACCACAAATAAATTATGGTGATTACTAAGATGTGTGCATACTTAGTATATGTATATGATTTTATGTGTATGACATACCTACCATACTTGCTATCACGGGAGGTTTGCGTTCGCTTAGGGCCATCTATCCTTGTGTTGCCTACGGGGGGGATTTAGATTGGTACCTCGAGAACATAGGTCAAAGAAGGACTTATTGGGTTGTTAATAAGTCTGCTGATCGTGGGAGCGTAGGTATGTGCGTGACCCATGTGATGTGACTGTGTTCGCCTCCATTGTTTGTGATTGTTGTTATCTGAGAACGATTCCTGAGAGATTCGGAATGCGTGATCCTTATGTACGTGATGTACCGAGATTGATAGCAGAGTATGTGTGCACCGCAGCTTAGACTTGTATTGTATATTTATGATGTGAATAATATACACTTAATTAATGAGAGCTTTCATGTGGTATTGTGTGTTAATACGGAAACGCTTTGAGAAAATATAAGGTGACAACCTGTATTGTATTGTATGGCTAATATTTGAGAACCCGAATTTTAGTAAAACCTCTATTAAATTGATAACGTTAGAATGTATAATGGGAACCGAGTAGAAAGGTTAGACTTCATGTCAGTTTAGTTAGAGGTGAATATCACTTAGATGGGTGCTATACGTTAGGAGTGCACAATTAGTCGAGAGGTGAGTATTTCATGTGAGTGCACGTCCTAACATGTATTTTGCATTCGTTGTTTTAATGTTATTAAAGCACTTGCTATTTTTAAATACTCTCCACATTCGGGCTCTGACCCGTTTGCTTTCAAATCTACTTTTTGTAAAAACCATTTTAGGTGCCCAACCACAAGGACACCATGCTTAGGATTCTCATTCAGGTGACGAGCTGTAGCTATTTGTGGAAGTTACTGGACCTTGCTAGTAGACGCTTCTTTCATCTTGACTCCATATTCAGGATTCATCAGTTGTAGGGCATGTTTCCCATTTCTTGTAGAGACATTTCCTATTTCAGATTTTCAGACTATTTGGCATGTAATTAATTCAGAATACTTCGTTTTATTCATTTCTGTGATGGGATTGTTATGAGGAGTTTCCTCCGGACTTAGTATTATTTATTGGTTATTCTATTTCTTCATTATGGTGAATGGTTATGTTATTCTTTCATTATTCTTGCAATGTATGTTAATCATACTTAAATTAAAATTTGACATCTCACTTTTTAAATACTAGGTGGTTAGTAATCTTTAAAATGTTTTCGACAGTGATGATATTAACTGAACCAACTTGGCATTTTGTATTAATTAAGAAAGGAGTAGCTACCCGGTATTTAATTAGTCGGGGTGTCACAATGGTACCCCCATAGGGGTGGATGTTTGGAGTTGAAAGTGTGTACTCATTCTCGATTTGTGATGAACGGGGACAATCAGGGTAGAGGGATCACTGTTTGTAATGGGATCATCTGACATAACATAGGTGTCGGGGTTGGGATGATATGGTAGGGGTTTACTTGTGAAATTTAGCTTTGGGACAATGAGTATTACAGTATCAATGAAGCATTTGATGGCAAACCTCAAGGCCCAATAAATTTTTAAAATTTGCTCGGGTCCTTGATGGAACTCGTAATGGGAATCATCCCTCCAATCGTTATCTAGGAATGCAAAGACTGGTCTAGGGTTGAGAGGTTTGAAGTAACCATCAATTGTCATGGCGTCATTTACTCGTCTGAGGGGAGTCTAAAGATTAGTGAATTGTCTAGTTTGAGATACAATATAAGGGAAACATGTTTTGGCAATAACTTATGGAAATCGATTGAGGGGAATACAAAGTAAGGGAAATTTATTTTGGTGATAACTTGCGGATTGATATTGTTTATCTTTCCCCTAAAAATAGGAAGATATTCAACCTCAAACTTGAGATGTTTTGGACTAGCCTCTGACCGTTTGAAATGATTTTTGAATTTTTTTTCAAAGTAAATGGCCCAAAATATCTATTATTTTATTTAATAGGGGGTTTTCATATTGATTTTTTCTAAATGAAAAAAGGGCAATGTGACTCGGTGATCGGTAGTGTCTTTTCGTTTCCACGGATCATAATATAATAGGTTGCTTCGACTGAGCAAGATTTCAGGTATGTGTGACTTCACTTTATCCTAGTACTTAAGACTTATGGAAGCCTATTCGATTTACCCCTGTATTGATCAAATTTCAAACATTACCTATTGTCGAGACTTTGAGATCAAGAGAGAAGTTATTTGATATATCAATCGAGTGGATGCAATGATTAATAATTCATCGACAACTATCCTTCGGGGGAAGAAAATTTTCAAAAGTATGAACTTCACAGGAGGAAGGAATTTCTCTGATCTTTGAACTTGCCTTAGGGAGAATTGATTTTTCGGATATACAATCCTCTTTTTGGGTGAAGTAACTTTTTTAAGGTACAAAATTCCTCCCAAATAGCCATTTTTGATCTCTAGGGTATATAATTTAAATAATATGAAAATTAAGACATTGCAGTGCATGATGAAAATAGTAATCATTATTTATACATACTTTGATGTTTATTTTATCGTGAGATCCTTTGCGTGTACCTATATGTTTAGGAAAAATATACAATCCTATACTTGGGGACCTAAGAACATATCTATGTTTTTTAGGGACACTTAAACTAAGTCCACTAAACACTCCTCAAAATTATGCAAAGTTGTTATGTAGGAGAGATAGAGATCAAGAATATATGTGGAAATAACAAAAGATAGTATGGTTCTTTTGATTTATCCCCAATGTAGTCGCCACTATGGTGTTGCGGGTCCCAAGTGGCTATGGACTTGGGGGGAACTCTTGTTCGTTGACTGTGGATGCCCAGGAGTGATTGTCTCCTAGTCCACCGCGTCCCCCCTAGTTCAGGTTATCGGTTTGGCATGGGTCGACAACTTTCCCCTCGGAGATGTTTGACGCCATGATCAGTTTGAGTTGCACACCCCTGGTTTTAGACCTGGTTTTAAGTGTGTTCCATGTGATAAGGGTTTTATCAGTTGTTTAGGTTCACTATTTTCTTTTATATAAAAACAAATAAAATGTTTGGGCTAATCCTAATGGAGGTTTAAGTCTGCGGTTGGTCTAAACATTCATGTTATGTGATTTCAAGAACTGGGTTATGAGTGGGGAAGGTATTATGAATGCCACGTATTCTTCATGCTTATTTAATTATAAGGTTATTATATATTTAAACATTATTAAATTACTTTTTAGTTATTTTTAAAACTATTTTGGAGACCTTGGATTGAGAATACCTTAAACATAGGTAGGTGCTTAGGTTTGAAAATGTCATTGTGAGAGGTGTATGAAAGTCACTTTAACTAATGCAGGTACACGAGGGTGCTTGAGGATGAATTCATGCTTGTGTAAAGAGTGGTTGTTAGTACGTACATAAATTTGCGAGATAACTCGACTTTGAGATACTTTTATATCAGTTTCGAGGTTAGAGTAGAGATAGAAAAGTAATATGAGGTATGGGTGCATATCTATTATGACAACATATCGACAGATACATTATCGATGCTCGTACTCATGAGAAGGACTCAGTATTACGCCGATGTACCGAATGACTTGGTATCAAATTCTATGTAGTTTTGGTGTGTATATAAGTTCGAGAGTTAGTGTAGGTTTGTGTGGGAAGCCACAACTTGAGATAGTTTGGAATCTCATTTTATTTGAAGGAATGATATTATGGGTGAGGGATAATGGTTTTACATCCTTTGAAATATGTACGCTTGAGTTTAAGAGGACCAGAGTTGTTTCAATGGATACACTCACACTTACGGTCAGTCATAATCATGAAAGGTATGAGCCTTACGACCTCTTAATCATGAGAGTGTAAATAACTCTGAATATACTTTTTTATTTTGACATATCAATAGATAATACTATTTTCAAGTGGGTGGAAGGATAATCCATGTCTTATAGTTCGGCTGCGTATAATATGTATGTTTTTGAGCATTTATATGGGGGTGCGTGAGAGATTGCAACTTTCATATAACTTGATATATCATATATAGTATGTATAAAAGAGGTTCTAAGAGAGATATAGGTGCATCTCTATGGGTAAAATATATCGTGAGACATATTTTCAAATCTTATGCTCATAAGGAAGACTTAGTATTGTGCCTACATAATCGTGTATCCATGAGATCAAATCCTACGTATTTCGGGTGTATACCGTGTTCGAACGTTATCTGTGTGAAAGTGTACAACTTTTCTTGGGAGGTGGAGAAGATATTTGTGGGTCAAAGGTTAGCTTAGGTTGATGTTCAAAATGGGAGTCCGCCTAAACTCACCAGACTACCATCACCTATGGGGCAGTCACTAACTAGAAGTTATTGTTGAACCTTCAGTCTATTTTGGAGGTGTAGCTTTAAGTATTTCATCTTTTAGATAACCTCATTTATGGAGGGAGAGGCTGAATTATAGGGAGTTTGGACCGGGTATGGATGCATCCTTAAGAAATAATACATCAAGAGACGTATTTTGAAGATTAGGCATCACGAGTTTAGTTCAGCATAATGCATACATACCTAATAACACCTGGGATCAAAGTCAACATACTTCCAACAAATGGGACATCTTTACATGTGTAGGCGATGAGATATCGGATATATAATATATAACATTAGGGTATTTATGGATCCTACTTCTTAATATATGATTTGCATTATGTTGAATTGATACATTTATATTTAAAAATTATGTCTAATCATAGACCGATGTTTGACAAGTATTTGATATGAAAACAAATATTTCGAGTATCTCCGCGGGGATGGGTTGTATTCGTTTGGAAAAGCCTTAGGACTGGTCGAATTTAATACATTGGCTTATGGAAAGTTTCGAACTGACTTGCTCATGGATACTTTCCTCAGAACGATTTTGAAAAGTATTTTTTCATTTTTTGTAATGGCCATTGTGGCATTTTGATTAACAATGTTTTAACATATGAGCATGTCAAGTGAATTAGCATAGGAGTTGGGTTAAAAACTAGGCTTTAAAATACAAAATCTGTACAGTTCATACCATGTATTATAAATGGGGTTAGGTTAAAAGCGATAAACAATACATATATGGGGTATTTGACCCAAAATTTACGGCAGAGGTTCTTTATCATAATATATATAGGGGTGTTTGACCTAAAATTCGGGCAGATTTTTACTAGTAGAGTGAACATAATTTTTTCCATGGACTTATCCCCACTTGAGGGTGGGGAGAGCTACATGTATTAGGGGATAGGATCATTTATAAGTGTCAACATTCGTGGAACACACACAAAGGTGTGCCTCTATTTTTATTCAGAAGGCGACTTTTCTAAAGTACAAACCTCGATTGGGACTAAAGTGACACTGCGACAGTACAATATCTCCTTGATAGGAAAGAAACTTTTCTAAACTATGAACTTCTTCGAGACTTTTCAGGATGATCGCAAGGACCTCAAATGCTCGGGGGATATGAAAGAGAAAAAATGGATAAATATTGGGTTTTAGTTCCCTTTTCTTTGTTAGTGGGCCATCTATTTAAAAAGGGTTTTTTGTGGCATTTAACTGATCGATTAAAACCCTTGGATGGTGGACCCAAGGGGTGATACACATGTATCTCTAAGAAGAGATTCCTAAAGATTTGGTCATGATGACTCTGTAAGGAATAATAGGTTGGTTATGGGTTTAGGGGGCTTTAACTAATCGGTTAAAGGATTGGATGGGCTTTTAATTGACTAGTTAAAGGACGGAAAAGGCTATTTTGGCTCTCATTTCCCCTTTTTTCCAATATAAATTTTAACCCATTAGGGGTTTGCCCTTTGTTTTTTGAACCCTTGAACTCCTATTTTCGGTTTAGGATGTTGGTATTCTTGTGGATTTGTTTGGGTGGTCATGTCCGTAATAATTTGTTACAGGAAAAAATATGCCACACCCTGACCATAGATCGAGGTTCCATACCTAATCTTGGGTTTTCCATGCAAAAATCTCCTATGGGAAATTGTTTGATTAAGTTGATTTGTATGTATACTGTCTTTTTTGTTTGGATAAATCTTGGTTGAGTCATAGGTTTGGATTTGATTTGTTTATTCGTCAAGCCTATGATATGTGATTGAAGACCGTAAAGGACAAGTTAAAGAAACATTGAGTTACATTTTGAGTTTAATCTTCAACATCCGAGGGATCTCAATGAGGTATGAATGTCTTTTTATGATTGACCCCAGGATTCATTTGGGTGTTAGTTTTATAAATATTTTGAGGCATTTTTGGTAAAAGAATTTTAAAAGAAAACTATTTTCATTTTTAAAGTCTTCAAATGAACTGATATATCTCATTCAAATGAGTTTGTACAAGTCATTCGAAAGAGGTTTTAGTTTATTCAAACGAGGATATTCTCATCTTAAAATGATATTTGTATGAGCATTGAAATATTTGCTTATATTTGACAAAGAGTTTTCATTCGAATGTCATTTTATCCTCCCTCAAACGAGTTAAATGAGTTTTTGTTCGATCGAAGGAGATGCGTTAACTCAATCGAATGACCCTATGTAATTCATTTGAATGAGTTTCCTATATTTTTATGTCTCGCATTTTTTTTCAGCAAATAGGAGGGTTGGTAAAGTGTTTTCAAGATAAGTCTTTGCAAAAATATTTTTCAAGAGCATATTTTGTGCCTCCTAAACACTAGTTTACACCTAATTTTTAGATCCAAGTTTCGCATACATGTGTCCGTTTGAGATCTCTATTATGTTGTACTAAGGTAGTTTTATCTATAATTTGAAGAGAATTTTGAGCATTAGAGACCGTGTTTGTGTAGTGTGATGGCTGGACCAGTTAAGAGGAAAGTAAGATTAGTGGGATATTAAGATGTGGGAAAGAACATTTGTTGTCTTGGCAATTGGAAGGCGTACAATAATGGTTGGGGAGAAGGTGAAAAGGAAAAAAGGAAGCGAATCAAATCTTGAAGGTATTGATTCATTGATTAAGTCTGAGGTGTTTTTGTACTAATACCTATATCATAGTGGACTTGTGTGGTTGGGTCGTCCAAGATTTTTTCCATTGTGGGTTTTACTCATACATTGTTGTGTTGTGGTTTGGTATTTTATTCTTGTTATCATCACCAAGATGCGTGGCTATGTCAAGGTTAAAATTGATAAATTGTTTAGACAACACTGCGGTTTAATTGGTGTAAAGATAAAATTAAAAAGTAAAAATTGGTCTATGTTCCATAATCTGTATAACCCTAGAGCTCGCATTTTCAAATTGGTATGAGAGTGGGTACACTAAGTTATGTGTTGATCCACATTTTTAGTTCTTTTTAGGGTTTTTGTTTGTCTCTCTCATTATTTGGTAATTTATCTCGATCAGTCATCATAGTGATAAGTTTTCTGATGATTTTAGTGATGACGATGATATTGATATTCAAGAGGAGTTTAATGATATTCTTAATCGTGCTGAAGTTCGAATTTGAGGTTTGCAAAAAGAGTTAAATTTCTTGAAAAGTAAAACTTGTGCTTAAAAGATGAAATAATATTTTGTAAATTATTCAAACTCAAAGATATATCCTTTTCAAAAAGCTCAAGAACATGAAACGTGATTTTCATAATTTATAAATTTCTACAAAAGAGAGTGAGAACAGAGTCTGTGTTTTATAAAGTAAGTTAGAGGACACTAAGAATCGAGAGACCTGGGTGAAAGAATGTGTCTTAGAAGATAAATATAAATCATCTAAGGATTTAATGGAATGAGAAGAAACTTAGTGATAAGTTTGCTTACATTAAGGGGGAGCGAGATATACTTCTAGGAATTATTGAAAATATGAAGGAGTCCTGATGGTTTCAAAAGTCTATGTTTTTTATTGAGTCTAGGATTTTGAAGCTAGAAGATGATTTAAGAGATTCAAGTCACATCAAATTTGATTTGCAATCTAGGTCGAAAAGGTTGGATAAGATGTAAGAACCTTCCAAATAAAAAAAAATTCGAACTTAGTATTGGCTTCGGTAATCTGAATACTTTCACTGCTAAAGCCAAGACCATGCATTTAAGAGTGTCATCCATAGCGAAGGATGTTAAAAAATATCAATCCAAGGGTAATATTCCTCCTATTTATACATGATCACATTGAGGAAGGAAATATCACCTTAGGGTATTTCATTATGATCTTATAAGGGGTCTTAGGAAGTTTAGGTCTACTGTCACAAAGGTTTCCCAAATCTAAGATCATCACGTTACACCTATATGGGTTAGAAAATATTATTTACAGGCATTGAATATTAAAGGTGTTCATTCTCGGACGCTTGCACCTGATTCATCTGATGCTATACCTAATGGTTGATTGTGTTCGCATGTTTTTCATAAACATAATTTTCTGCTTCATGTTGTATGTTATTGCTAGTTGTATGATGTATGTGTCTTTTGTATTTAGATTTTACATTCATTGGGTCTTATTAAGAAAAATAGAAAAATATGTTTATCTTTTGAGTCGTTTTACCTTGGAGCGATGGCAAGTGCCCTCATCCAAGCTACTATTGGTCTCGGGTTTGAGACTTGGGAGGAGTCTCTTCATATTATAAAAACAATATATAGGTAAGGCCAACTAACATCTAACTCTCCCAGATCTTGCAATGAAGCAGGAGCCTTATGCACTGGGCATGACCTTTTTTTAATCTTTTGAGTCGTTTTTCAAAAATGTTGAAAAACTCAAATATATTTTTGTTTTCTATTTGTATTTTGTTTTTACACATTTTTATTGCATATCCTTGTGTTTTTAATCCCATCCATTCCATGTGGCTAATACACTTGATCCTTGTTTATAATAATTTGGATTGTTCTTAATCTTGCTCGCATAGAGTTGTTCGAACTTGATTTTATTAATGGATTCACTTTGTATATTCCTCCGCACATGCTTTCACGGGATCTTTTGGATTATAATTACCATTGTTGCATGAGATAAGTCATATATACTCCTACCAATCCTGGCATACATAAATCTATTTTATTGGGGGATTTGTGCATGTAAGAACCATTGCTCGAGAGTTTGTTTTTGTATAAAAATATCGGGGTGAAATGTATGAAGGGAGACATTTCCTTTGTGTGAAGGTCACCCTTAGCAAGAACCTAAATGAAAAGAGAGATAATAGAAAAAAAAATGTCCAAGGCCATGTTTTGCATTCCTATTTTAAAATTGGTATCTTCAAAAAGAGAAAAAAGATTGAATATCTATATTTTTAGGCTGTTAAAGTTCCAAATCAATGGGTTTGCACAATGAATCCTAGTTAAGCTTAAATAGTTGATGTTATTGTTTTGAAAATCATCAAGATTTTTAGGCTAGTATGCATTGTGTATATTTTTTAATTGATTATGAGTTCACATTATTTTTCATTTAAGGCTAAATCAAAGTTTGATAAGTTAACGCGGTAAAATATAACTCCTTTGACATATCTTAAATAATTGGGACATATTTCCTTTATTTTCTAGTTCAGGCCGCCCCTTCACTCTATACCACATTTATAACACACAAGTGTGGAAATCTTACGTGTATTATGTCTTTTGTGGTGTTTATACTTATATATGATTGTGCGTTATTGTAATACCCGTGTAGTACTATACTCTAGAACAATTAATTACGATCCAATAGCTATATATATTACCTCATATTCCCCTTATAACTTAGTCAAATCCAAAAAACACCCAAATAAAGTTGAAACTACATATAAAACTCCCCAACTTTGCTTAATTAGCTAAGTACCCCCAAGGTTATAAAATGACTAAATTATGCCTCTAAACTTTGGAAAAAGTATAACTTAGGCTCTATATTACCCCAACACCCAAACTTTATATCAAATTGAACCTTTAGACCTTAACTAATTTAATTTGACAATCCTAAAGCTTAAACGTTTATAAAATTATACAAATTCCCATGAAACATGCAAAATTATTATATTAAATACGAAATAAATATAAAACTTTCGCTTTAAGGATTAAAACTAAAACTAAACTATTTAGACTTTCCTTCCTTTCCAAAAAAGCATCCCCATCAGCAGAAAAGGATAAAATTCACATATCATACACCATATCTCCATGTGATCTTCTTTTACCGAAGTTTTATCTTCTTTAAACTATCCACCTCAGAGTAGTATCAATCAATTGCCGTTAGCCTAAGGTATAAATCCCCCACGAAATGCAACCTCAAAATCATCACTTCAACAAGAACCAAACTTGAGTTTTTCCCTCCAAACCGGTAACCTACAATTATATGCATCAATTTTTATTTTTCCGTCCAAAACATTTTTTGCACCATCATAATCTCAACCCAATCGGAAAAACCAAACTCTTATGTGTAGAATAATCTGTATAGGCAAAAACCTTCAAAAACTCCATTAATGCTGGAGCTTTAATAGCGAAACTTCATTCTTTGACTTTGAACCTATTTTAAAGTGAGGAATTAATTTTTTTATGAGCTTTGGAGCTCAAGTATAATGGCCTTCTAAAAATGCATAATTTTAGAATCCAATTTCTCAAAAGTGTTTTCGAGTTTTAGAAACTAAAATTCCAAAATTCTCTTCAATGTGGAAACCGCAATCCTTCAAACCAAAGTTAAACTCTTCTTTTGGATAGAATAAACCTAGCTATAAGCTTGAATGCTGATATGCCCAAGTGTGACCTCATTTGAGGATAACTCGTACTTGGCCTAGCCGACCTTATAAAGCATGCATATTCCAAGGAGCCCCGCATCAACAATCTCGGTCTCATCAATCGTATTAGGTCGAGACCTTTCGATAACCATGTCCTCTTTATCCCGTCTCATTTTCTACGCCTAGTAGCCGAGACCTTATAGGTTTCTATTACACCATTGTCTCAGTCTAACGTCTACTCAGTTGAGATCGTACTCAGCAATCCCCATACCATGATTGAATGAGACTCTGTGGGTCTCATACTCAGCCCAATCGAGACCCTTTTGGATTATGTCTCCTCCACATGCAAGGCAAGGATCCATCATAATAAGTCCACGTGGACAGACAGTTATAATCGAATCGCATGTGCACGTGAAGGGAATATTTACTTCATTATTTTCATGCATTGAGGACCGGTATCCCAATCTAGTTGGCTAGGGGATGTTGTACACACCAATTTCATGCTTGGGGTGGACACTACACCACCCCAGCACTATATATACTTTTCTTATTCATCCTTAAGAAGCTTAATTTGAAACCCTAGCAAAACTTTGTTTAAATTGTAATATAGATATAAAGTTTAGTGCATTGTAATCCAAGGCCATTAGATCCTAGTTTGATAGTAAACATACACTCACCTGCACAGTGGAGTAGGCCTAAAGGATGAACCACTTATATTATTATCTTTATCCTCTTTGCCTCACCTCCTGCTTCATTATATTGTTATATTTTCACCATTATTGCACACTTGAGGTTCTACTAGATTGAGCTCTCATATAGTTACTTGGTGGTTCCATTTTTTGCACCATCATTTTTGGTGTCGTCTGTGGAAAGAAAGATTATCATCTTCTTCCTCTCATTTGTTGCTTACTCTTCACCGAATTATTTGGGGTTGGTCCAACCCCTAAGACGAAAGTAGTAAACTTAGCTGTTGTTGATTCAAAATGAGGTAAAAGGAATAAATTTAACATGAACACGTTGGTCATTGGCTTCTTGAGGTTGGACTTCAGGAGGATCTTAGCCCCACATGACGATCCTTTGGTGATCACCACGAGAGTGCATGGGTACAATGTACCTAGGATATTGGTTGATGGTGGCATCTTGGATGATGTAATGTTCTGGGAATGTTTCCAAGGTCTGGGATTAAGAAAGAAGAGGCCCCTCCCTTATCATCAACCACTAATTGGCTTTAATGGAGAAAAAGCCCACCCTCCTTGGATATATGTGATGGATGTCAATATGACGGAAACTTAGCTGACATGTCTCACAAAGGAGATCAATTTCTTTGTCATGGATAAGAACATTTATTCAACCTACAACATAATTATAGGATCAGTAGCCCTCAAAAAGTTTGAGGCTCTGCCCTTAACCGTTCACCAAATGATAAAATTCCTGACTCCTTATGGAGTAAGGGGAGTTCAGGGTGACCAGGTTTTGGCACATGAGTGCTACTTCAATTTAGCGAAATAAAGAGAGGCACATAAGAGGGAAGCCACTACTTACAACATAGACACTCTCGACCCTACAGATGAGACGAAGCTAAAAAATGGCGAGGCTCTTGAGGAGGTAAAATCCATCATCCTCAATGAGGATGAGCTAAAAATAACTTTCCAAATTATCAAAGACTTGAAGAAGGAAATTAAAGATAAGATGATTAAATTGCTGAGGAAGAAAAAAAGTATTTTTGCATATAGTCATGCAGACATGTCGGGGATTGATCCGGAGGTTCACTATTAAAATATGAATGTAGATGAGGGTGCTAAACCAATCAGACAAAGGTGGAGGATCTACTCTAGGGAGAAATATGAAGTCATAATAGAGGAGGTGAAGAAGTTGGAAAAGGTAGAATTTATAAGGGAGGTCGTCTATCCAGAATGGTTGGCAAATGTTGTTATTATGCCAAAGCCCAATGGCAAGTGGAGATGTGTGTTGACTTCAATGATTTAAATAAGGTATGCCCAAAAGATAGTTTCCCCTACCAAGGATCAATAAAATGGTTGATGCCACAAGAAGGCATGAACTGATAAAATTTATGGATGCCTACTCAAGCTACAATCAGATATTCATGGACCCAACCGATGCTGAAAAGACATCGTTAATCACGGACAAAGGAACACACTGCTATAAGGTTATGCCCTTTGATTTAGAAAATGTCGATGAAACATACCAGAGGCTAGTAAACAAGATGTTTGAGAATCAAATAGGCGAGACCATGAAGGTATACGTTGATTACATGCTAACTAAGAGCCTAAAGGCCGAGATACACGTGGTTAACCTCGAGCGTACTTATAACACAATATATCAGTAAAAAATGAATCTAAATGCCTCCAAGTATGTATTTAGGGTCGAAGAGGGAAAGTTTTTAGGTTTCATTGTTAATCAAATAGGAATAGAGAATAAACAAGAAAAGATCAAAGCTTTGGTGGAGATGAAGACTCCTAAAACCATAAAAGACGTCTAGAGGCTGACTAGATGAGTTATAGCGCTAAATAGGTCCATATTCAGGACTACAGATAGGTGTCTACCCTTCTTCAAGGTGTTAATAAAATCCTTCGAGTGGAATGAGGAGTGTGACAGGGCCTTTCAGGAGTTAAAGGCCTACCTCAGCTCCCCACTTTTGTTATCATGTCCTGTTCAAGGGGAAAAGTTATATTTTCACCTGACTGTGCCTGAGTCGGCCATCACTGTAGAAATTATGAGCAACGATGAAGGTGTATAGAAGTCAGTCTATTTAAAAAGCAAATCCCTTCAAGGGGCCAAGCATAGGTATCCAAAGATGGAAAAATTTCCTTATGCTCTCATACATGCATCTAGAAAGATGAAACCTTACTTCTAGGGCCATACAATGGTTGTACTATCAAACTCTCCTCTTAAGGAACTCACCCGAGAACTTGAGTGGTCGATAGAGTTGGGTGAATTTGACATCATCTATCATCAAAGAATAACCATTAAAGGCCATGCTCTAGCTAATTTTGTAATCGAGTTCACATGGGACAAGGCCGATACAGAAGAGGTTGAAGGTCTAGCAAAATGAGCCAAAGAAAGCAATTTGTAACATGACTGAATCTAAGACGAGTGCATCTAGGATAGTGGTGGTCGAGAATGAAAAAGAAAGATTCTTATTTAAGAATGGAGTGCTAGTTGAGGGCACTTTCTTGGAGCCTATTTGTGGACAACGTTTCTTGAAAGAATAAAAGTGGTTCTGATTTGATATTGATGGACCCATATGGGACTGGCATTGGATATGATCTAAGATTAAATTTTAAGGCCTCCAACAATAAGTCAGAGTGCGAGGCTCTTCTAGAAAGACCTTCCCTCGCTAGAGGATTAAATGTCAGCCAATTGTTAGTTCATAGTGATTCTAGACTGGTGGTGAATCAGATTTTAGGGGTATAAGTGGCCAACAATGATAAAATGGATAAGTACATAGCCAGAGTAAAAAAAATGCTAAAAAGCTTCAATGAATTAAAGCTAGAAAGGATCCCTCGGCTAGATAATAGTCAATTCGATGCTTTAGCGAGATTATCGTGTGCAACCACGAAAAAGATTAGAAGGTTGGTGCCTATGGAGATCCTACATCGGACAACCATTAAAGAGGAAGACAATTCAGTGGAATTATGTTTGTCCTGAGCCTGGGTGCATCCTGGATGTCGCCTATCATCAGATACATTAAAAATGTTAAAATTCTAGAGTTAAAGTCGGAGAGAAAGAAGATGAGACATAAGGCAACTAAGTTCTCAGTCATTAGGGGTGTTTTATACAAAAAAGATGTACATGATGGTTCTTGCTCAAGTCACATTGGAAGGAGATCCTTGGCAAAAGGGTAGTCACTCAGGGATATTGGTGGTCGACCTTGGCTAAGGACACGACTAGTTATGTGAAGTGATGTGATAAATGCTAGAGATATGCCAACATCCCTCATCAATCTCATCAACCTCTTTCATCTATGTAGAAGGAGGTCTTGGATTAAAGTTGATTAAAAGGTCGTCAACACTTCACAAGAAAGATTATGGGTGGTCGCTCTCACAAAGCTGAAGTTGCTCAAATGACTATGTAAATAAGGTTGCTCGCACAAAGATAAGTTGCTCGAAGGATCTACCACAAATACCAAGACTAGGAGATAAACTTTGAAAACAAAAAATTGTAATAGGAAGTTTGATATACATATATTTATCCCTCTTTGTAAATATAAAGATTACTTTGTAAATCTTTGAGGTTGCTCGGTATCCTAGAGGGACCATGTCTGGCAGTACATGGGATAGCTTACATGCTCTATCGAACAACCTCATTCTGGGTATTTCGCAGGGATTTGGTTTGGAGGATTGGGTACAAGGCAACATTTGAGGAGACCAAGCCCTTTAGGATATTTAGGCAAAACCTTGGTTTATACACAATATGGACCAGTAGTATCTCGAGATACCATCTTTGGGAACCCATTCGAGGGTCTTCAGTCCTAAATAGTTGTTCGAAAGATTAACCTCTAAGGTTTACATACACCATAAGTTGTTTATACAGTTTTTAGTCGAGCAACCTCTAGTTCAATGAACTACCTCTTGAGTGATGTGACAACACATCCTTCGTAGGTCACTGTTTACCAACTCTTTGATGCTAGCACATCTGACATTCACAAACTCGATAAATTAGCACTGAAGTGAAGATATTCCTAGGATGGAAAGTCTATAGCTGACATATCACATCCTATTTAATGCGTTCATAACTCTGAGAGTCCAAATAGTGTTCCCTCCAAAATATCATATCTTGATCATTTAATGCAATATCTTGGCATTAAATGCACATAACTGGTGGCGTCAATAGGAATCAAACGCATTAATTATAGGAGTTTCAATGAGTGAGTTAGAAGAGGATGCATGCAAAAGACCTCTCCAGGAAGAGAAACTACGCCAATGTAAACGAGTGATTTTGGCCAATTGTAAGATTATTTACAAAATTTGAAGGTGTGATCGGGTAACCGAAGGTCTTGATGATGAGGTTGACCCAGTCTATGAATTATTTTTAGTGGATAATATAGTTCAATGCTTGGTGATTACCAACTCCAACATCCTATAATTTATGGACGAGGTTGAGGAAGAACCAGAGTGCATGGAAGATGAGCCAAGATACCAACTCTAAGAGTTAGAGCAGATAAACTTAGTTGTTAAAGGGGATCGTCCAAGACCAATGTTTATCTGGAAAGACCTTGAGGATGTGTTCAAGGACATAGCTGCGAAAGGAGCGCTGGTGGAGCTTCTAATGGAATTCAAGAATGCATTTTCTTGGAAATATACTGAGATACTAGGGGTAGACCAAGAGGTAAGCTGCCACAAGTTGAATGTTTTACCAATAGCATTACTGGTAAAGCATGTCACTTGAATGTATAAGCTGGAGCTAGACTTGAAGATAAAGGAAGAGGTCCAGAAGTTACTCACGAAAGGTTTTATTACCCCCATCGAACAACCCATTTGGTTATCCAGCATTGTGCCTATAGGGAAGAAGGACAAGAACCAAGTGCAGATTTGTGTGGACTTTAGAGATCTGAATCACGTCTATCCGAAAGAGGAGTTCCCCTTACCTTTCATTGATAGCATCATAGACGCAACATTAGGGAAAAAGATGTATAGATTTATGGATGGTTGTGTGGGATACAACCATATTAAAATGGACCCAGAAAATGCTGAGAAGATAACCTTTTGCACCCCATTAGGTAACTTCATGCATACTGTTGTGGCTACCTACCAAAGGACCATAATGTCCATATTCTATGATCTCTTTCACGAGGTTGTAGAGTATTATGTGTATGTTTTGGTGATAAATTCAAAGGTAGAGGCCACCCACTTATCAGATTTGAGGAGAGTGTTCCAGTGGTGCAAAAAGTACAAGTTAAAGACGAATCCATTGAAGTGTACGTTCGGAGTATCTAGTGGCAGGGTTCTAGTATTTTTAGTGAACAGACAAGGGGTGCATATGGATCGAGACAAGCGATATGATATCCTCCGCATGAGAAGACTAAAGGCTGCGAAAGAGTTAATGTGTTTTCAGGGGAAAGTTTCCTACTTGAGGAGATTCATGCCTGGGCTAGCTGTGGTTACTCACCCACTGATGGAGCTTCTGCGAGCAAAGGAAAAGTTCATTTGGGAGTAGACACATGAGGCAACTTTGGACCAATTGAAAAAGCTATTGACATCTCTCAAAAGGATGGTTCCCCCTCGAGAAGGTATTCCTTTACATCTCTAACTCACATCCATTAAAAGATCAATAGGGGCATTATTGGCTCAAGAAGTATAGGGCGTGGAAAACCTGTGTGTTATCTAAGCCGAATCATACATGGGGACGATGCTAGATATACAAGAACTGAGAGACATTATTTAGCTATAGTGTTTATTGCTTAAAATCTTAGGCATTGCATGTTAGCTTTCACGGTTCACATCATTAATAGATGTAACCCCATAAAATTTTTACTAGCTAGGATTGTGCTAATAGGTAGGGATGCTCGATGGTTCTTGATTCTTTCAGAGTATGATCTCAAGTACGTGGTTCCTAGAGTGATCAAAATTCAAGCTTATGTAGATATGCTGGCCACATTCCCTTTTGGAACGTTCGATCCACCTATTGAGGAGATGCCTAGAGATAATCTCCAAGACAACCATCTTGAAGAAAATCTAGAAAAATAGAGAATGAAATTTTATGGCTCTTCGGTTGAAAAAATGGGAGGGACAGGAGCGATTTTACGTTAAGGGGAAGAAGAAGTCCGATTATCTTTCAATCGAGATTTTAAATGTTCAAACAATGAAGCTGAGTATGAAGCTTTAATGTTGGGGTTGTTAGAGGCTCTACGAATGGGTATATAGGTGCTGATAATAAAAGGGGAATAAAATATGGTGGTACAATAGGTGAATGGAGAGTATTCTCTCAAGAAGATGACCTTAGAACCTTATCGAACAATTATATAGAGGTTTCTTGGCCAATTCCATAAAGTGAAGATCAAGAGACATCTAAGAACGCTGAATAGATATGCAGGTGCTTATGACACGATAGCCCAAAAAATTTCTTTTGGCTGAGAGTCGATGGTCGTTCGAATCACCAATAGAATAGCAATCTCATATATATTAGAAATGTTGCCTTCTAATGATATTAATGACTGAAGGGGGGCACACAGAAATAACTGGAAATAGGGCAAGGGCCACAAACGTTGGTCGAGATAGCATGATGCTTTACCACCTTGGGTAATATGTACTTAAAAAACAAAGGGGGGGTGGTTATCTAGGTGCGTGGGACCTAAAGAAGCTAAGCTTAGGTTGATAGAGATACATGACAAAAGTTGTGAGATAACGAAAATCTCTTTGTATAAAAGAATTCAAAGGCCAGGATACTTTTGTCCAACGATGAAACAAGATGCGGCGTTACAAAATAAATATTATGGGAAATTCCTATTGTATTACCATAATGCAGAATGTAACTTCATAGATCAACCATCAGATTGGAGGCAACCATACCTAGATATACTGGTTGATGGGATTATTCCCATGGATAAAGACGATGACACAAGACTGAGATGACAAGTGTCTTGGTATTTCATCCAAGAGGGGCAGATTTACCAAAATGGTTACCATGAAAGGCCCCTAAGATGCATTAGACTAGAGGAAGTAAACGAGGTACTAAAGCTAGCACACGGACGAGGGTACATTGGGGGAGCAAAACTTTATGACCAACTAATGACATTGGGGTATTTTTGGCAATTATGGAGAAGGATTCAAAGGAATTTATTCGAAAGTGAAAGGCATGCCATCTCCATAGGAATATGATTCATGTTTCCTAGGTGAACCTACATTCCCTTTTCACTCATTTTTCTATAACATACATGGGCATTCGATCTAGTAGGTGCAATGAACCCATCCTCGAGGGGCAAGATCTGGATATTGGTGGTTACAAAGTGCTTCACCAAATGGGCAGAGGCCATACCATTGAAAAAAGCTATGGCTGGGGTAGTGGAACGCTTTATGAAGGAGTACATTATTTACAGAATAGGTATCTCGAAGGTATTCCTGTCGGATGATGGGACCCCATTTATTAATAGTGATATGCGAATGCTAATAGAAAAATACTCCATTATTCACCACAAGTCAACAATTTCCTACCAAAAGTGTAATGTACAAGCTAAAGCCACAAACAAGACTTTGGTAAATATCCTATCGAAGATGTTGGAATATTTCCCAGGAACTTGGGACGATAAAATACCAGAGGTCTTGTGGGCATAAAGAACCACAAAAAGGAAACCTATATGGTACACCCCCTTCTCGTTAGTGTTTGGGGCTGAAGAAATTCTCCCAGTATAACTCGAGGTACCTTCCACGTAATACAACCTACAAAGCGCAATGCTTCCCCACAATTATCATTTACAACTAGAAGCATTGGAAGAGCTCAGAGATAATGCGAAAAGGCATTTCAAGATGTATAGAAAATAATTGTCCAGATTGTATGACCAAATGGTGAAACCAAGAAAATTCTAAAAAGGTTATTTAGTTTTGAAGGCTTGTATAAGACATATTAGGGGTCTCTTGCTGCCTAAGTTTGAAACAAATTGGGAAGGGCCTTATATTGTTCGAAAGGTCCATGATTCAGGATATTGTGAACTTTTGAAGGTTGTGGATGAGGAGACTTTTAAACATAAATAACAAATGGCTCAAAATTTATTTTTGTTAAAGTTGATGATTTTTCCTAGCATGTTTCTTTTTTTATTATAAGCTGTATGTATGAGTTAGTTGAAAAGATAACATGTTCTCACAACTTGTTAAGTTACTTTTTAGAATTATATAGATGGGGATAATGTTGATTCAACCACAAGTTTGTTTTTTTCTCATAAACAATTCGCATGAAATTAAAGCCAATTCAATCTTATGCATACTAAAATAAAGTTCATACATACACAATAGAGGATCTACCGCCTCGAGATATATGAAAAAAATTAAATAGGGTAGTACATTGTTTTATCATTATCTATAACTCAAAAGTCCCTTTAATAATAACTTGGGTCATCTACAACAAACCACAAGCTAGAAGAGTCTGAAATCTGGTGGTGATGATGAGGTAGAAGAAAGGCCAAAGAAACCTGCTCGTTGGACAAGTCTGCCATCTCTTGCTTATAACGGTCCATCTCCCATTGAAGCTCATCAACCTTCGTATCATCCTTAGACAAAGACTTCTTGGCAATAACAACCTATTCCTCAACTTTGGAAAGTTGAAAATTCAAAATGACCATCATCTCAACTAATGCATTCTATGAACAGGTAGCGGCCTGGATTTTTGCATAGTAGGAGGGCAGGTCATATTTCTTGAAGGACTTGAGCATATAAATGATCCATTTTAGGGCAAAACCCTCTCCCACAAGGACATTGATTTAACCCATCATTTCCTTAGTCTTCTTGGGACTTAAAGAAGGCAGATGGGAGTGCAGAACATCAAATAATATGATGGAATATCCCAACAATCTATAAGCCATCATAACAGGAATGGCTTGAATGCAACGAGATGTAAAAGTGGATGGGTGATGTTCTACGAGTCGCTCGATTAGGTCACTATAAGGTAAAGTTCAAATATGGGAAAATTCCTTCAAAGAACGCCTCATAACCTCAACAGGAGCCAATTCTGGACGATGGACACTGAAGGAGCTAACACTAGCAGAGGGAAACACAGAGTTTGAAGCCTGTCCATCTTTTTGCAAAACTGGTTTTGTGTCTCGTTCCCCTCCCTTCACGTTTTGGGCTATCTAAGGAACAGTGTCGGGCTCAACAAAATTCCCAACAGATTATGAAGGAACATTCTCTGGAGGTACTTACTCAGTAGGGGCAATAACATCCCCCAAAGTCATTGGTTAGTTAACTTCCACCTGAGAGAATGATGAATAAGTCAAAAGGGAAGAAAATAGAGTATGAGCACAACAAATGTTCTTAAGCCACAGTTTGCCTAAAGCCCCTTTATGGTTGCTTGACTAGGTAGACTGTTGTCGCTTCAAAAAGTCCCAATTTTACTTAAAGCACCTTTATAGATGCTCGACTAAGTAAGATTGGGCATTCTTAAGCCGCAATTTACTTAAAGAACCTTTATGGTTGCTCTACTAGGTAAACTGTTATCGTTTCAAAAGTCTGAGTTTTACTTAAAGCATCTTATGGTTGCTCGACTAAGTAAGAGTGGGCATTCTTAAATCGTAGTTTACTTAAAGGACCTTTATGGTTGCTCGACTAGGTAAAGTGTTATGGCTTCAAAAGTCTCATTTTTACTTAAAGCTTTATGGTTGCTCAACTAAGTAAGATTGGGCATTCTTAAGACGCAGTTTTCCTAAAAAACCTTTATGGTTGCTCGACTCGATAAACTGTTATCACTTCAAAAAGTCCCAGTTTTGTTTAACCACCTTTATTATTTCTCGACTAAGTAAGATTGGGAATTCTCAAGCCATAGTTTACTTAAATCACCTTTATGGTTGGTCGACTAGGTAAATTGTTATCGCATAAAAAATTCCAGTTTTACTTAAAGCACCTTTATGGTTGCTCGACTAAGTAAGATTGGGCATTCTTAAGCCACATTTTACATAAAGAACCTTTATGGTTGCTCGACTAGGTAAATTATTATTGTTTCAAAAGTCCCAATTTTACTTAAAGCACCTTTATGGTTGCTCGACTAAGTAAGACTGGGCATTTTCAAGCCTCAGTTTACCTAAAGCATCCATGGGGTTACTCGACTAGGGGAAGTACTTGTTTCTGACAAAAATCCAGATTTTACTCATAGGAATAAAGGATGGTTTGACCAAATAAATTGAGAGTAGGAATACTTCTTTAATAGCCACTGGATCACAGGCAAACTCAGAAACCCTAATAGGGGCAATAACTGTCTTCTTCAAGGATTTGGCTTATGCTCTAATTTCACCTTCCTCAGGAGTGGCTATTTTACCTTCCAGTATGGATGTACCAAACAACTTTACCAAAAATTATTCAGTAATGGTGGCTTTGGGGGGAACAACCATAATATACCTACAAGGGTTGGTATCAACTTCTTCAATGGGGGTAATAAGAAAAAGACATCTCAAAATGTAAGTGAAATGTACACATTAATGAGATACACAAAGTGTAAGAAATCAGTACACACTGACCACGGTTATAGGACTAACAACTGTTGTCGATGCAACGTCAACCACTTCTTTAGCCTGAGAAACAACTACCAAATAAGGATTGCGCTCTAAGATAAGGGGTATATTTTCTTCATGCTGAGGGGACAATGAATGAGGGTCTACACTAGGAGTTTGTTGAGATGAATTATCTGCAGTGCTAGGGTTTGATTTGGATTTATCTTTCTCTGAGACCTCGCTATAATCATTAAGAATTATATAGTCCATCGGAATTGAACCAGGCTTCTCAATTGAATACATTCGACGCAGCCTGCGAGACGGTTGAACTAAAGTGGTGTCTTCCTCTTCTTCCACCTCTTTACCCTTTTCTGGAAGAAACTCATCCATAATATTTTTAAGAGATGATTGCACTTGGGGACTAGATCGGGTCCTCTTACGACCAGTAATTGGGGGAGGGGGAGTAAATGAGATACCTCGTTTATTCATGTTCTTGGCCAAGATAGACTGCCCATTTGTAAACCCCTGATCAAATTTTCCTAATAAATTATTAAGCATCTTTATGCATTGATTGGCCAATTATGGGTCGATAAAAGAGTGGGATTGAGATGCTTTAGAAGTACTAGAGGGTGAAGCCTTTCTTTTCCATCCATAGGTTATTTTCTTGGACTTAGAGACTGTAACACTAGAGACATAAGTTGGATTTTCCTTCTCAATATGAGGTCAAGAAGTGGCAGGGGGATCTACAGCCTCCTCAATCTGCTGAGAACTGGAAGCCCATTTCTTTTTCTTCATAACAGCTTCACTGAGAGGTGACAAAGCTGGAAATTCTTTGGAGGTGGTATTATTGGTATCACTCTGAGGAAATTGGGTTGGATTGACAGTATATGTTTACAATCCTAAATCAGATGGGGGAAGTATTCAACATCAGGGTAAATAGGTTATCACTCATAAACCTTAAGGAAGCTGTCATGGGTGTTGGGCTAGGATATGTTAAGGTATTCAGCAGACCTACTTCCTCGTGTATGACGGGAAGGGATAGTAACTTGGCCTTGCAACTGAACATAAATAGTGGTTACTATCTCAATTATTAAATAGCTACACTCCTTCGAGAAGTTTGAAGGTCTTTCGGTAGTATTATGATTGAGAAGGGGCACCCCTTGATCAAAGACAAACTATAGGGCTACCTGATGGGGTGAATGTGATGTGCAGTAGTTTAACCATTATGTACATGAGTGAAGTTATAAGGGAATAAGAACCAATAAAACATTAGGAGAAGGTAAATAAGAGCAAAATATTGATCGAGTATTTGGACTGGTCGAACAACAACCTAAAAAATGGCATTGGTAAAGAATTGCTCAGTGACAGAGTAAAGGCGAAAGTTAAAACGTTTGACATTGTCAATAAAATAATGGAAATACTTCCTGGATTTCTTGCGATTCCAAGAGAGGATTCGGGGGACCTTAACCTCATGAGCGGTAGGAAGTAAGTCTACTGGGGCATATTCAGAAATTCGGGCATAGATGAACACTATGAGAAGTATGTGGTTGGCATAATTGGATACGTTAAAATGGATAAGACACCAGGGCAGAATTAGTTTGAACTCTATCAAGCCAAGTGTAGAGTGACCCAAAGGCCATAGCAGCTAAAGGGATTTTTACCCCAGAGGCAAGGTGAACAGCTAGATTTAGTAGATCCCTCCTTATGTATTCATGGGGTTTATCGTGCAAATAGAACCTTGAGAGGATGATCTAAGTGTACCCAGCGAGCTCGATACTTCTCTCTTATCCTTATCCAATGGGAGGCATTTCCATAACATGTTTCCCTTTGGGTATTTCTCGGCCTCCTCGCAAGTAAGGGCACTAGCTATATCTTCCATGTAGAAGAAATACCTAATAATCTCCGAACAAGTGCACTTATTATAGGTCTTCATACACCTCTTTATCAGACCCTTTAATTACTTACACTTAGCATCTTGTTCCTTTGTAATGGCTTCCTCATAGTAGGTATTAGTCCCAGTAGCTTCCAAACCAAGGATCTCTCGCACATCCTATAGGGTGATGGTGAATTCACCCCCAAACAGCAACGAAGGTGTGGGTCCTATGAATCTAGCGAGAAACTAGGGTTCTAAATGTATCACTATTTTTTCCAAAGTTACATTGCCAAACCATTTGGTATAGGATAAACCAATTATCAGCAATTCCCTATCATACTTACCATGTAATCAGTACAGGAACCTAGTCCTTCACAAGATCCACCAGTTGATTCAAACCCAACATTTGAGTAGGGATAGTCTCCCTCTTAACTGGGTAACAATGGAACCAGGGACATAGGCAAATTCTCTATCACATCGTCTTCACTAATTAATCATTTCAAACCCTCCACCATAGAAATAAGGGATCCAGGAAAAGCATTGGTGGACTCCCAGAACTTGTCGATAGTGCCAAAATAAGTAAAAAGGTTTGGGTATTAGAGGAAACCCTTTTATAAGGGACGTATTATTTTGAAAAAAGATATGATTGATACGAAAAGACGCACGTGGGAAATGTAATCATCATAAATAATTTTTTGTCGAGTCAACTGGCTCGCATGGATTACACGCACGTGCCATCAATTGATGCATGTACGACTGGGGAAAAGGCTGTCAAATGCATTTAAAATGAAGAGACACAGTAATGATTAGCTTTTGGGGGAAATTCAAGAGACGATTGGGGGTGAAACTTTATGCCTTTTCACACTTGGGTAAATTAACGGTTTTGGTAGAAATTTTATTAAAAACCATTGTAATTCCCCAAGATAAAAGACTAAGAAACAGAAGTAGCTGGAGGTGTAATACCATGCGAGAAGGAAGAGTTTTTAAGTAACTTGAACACAAGTTAAGATACCCATAGTTTAATTTTTATGTTGTGTAAATATACAAATTTGTGAATTCTTTTTACTTATAGCAAATACATGTGCAGATCAATCGAGATAGGATGTGAACTCATTTTTCGTACAGATATTTCTTCAAACAAACAAATATATTTACAAAGGGGCAATGTATAGGGAGGTAGAGGCTTAAAGTTGACTAAAACATTGTCAACACTTCATAAGAAATATGAAAGATGGTTTCTCTCATAAAGCTGAAGTTGCTCGAATGACCATGTAAATAAGGTTTCTCGCACAAGCACAAGTTGCTCGAAGGATCTCCCACAAATACCAAGACTCAGAGATAAACTTAGAAAACACAAATTATCATAGGAAGTTAGATGTACTTATATTTAGCCCTCTTTGTAAATATAAAGATTGCTTTGTAAAGCTGTGAGGTTGCTTGGTATCCTCGAGGGACCATGTATGGAAGTACATGGGAGAACTTACATTCTCCATCGAACAACCTCATTCTAGTTATCTCACAGGGATTTGGTTTTAAGGATTGGCAAGGCAATATTGGAGGAGACCTCGCCCTTTAGGGTATTTAGGCAAAACCTTAGTTTATACACAACATGGCCCAATAGTATCTCGAGATACCATCTCTGGGAACCAATTCGAGGGCCTTAAGTCCCAAATAGTTGTACAAAAGATTAAACTCTAAGGTTTACACACACCACATGTTATTCGAATAGTTATTAGTCGAGAAACCTCCAGTTCGACGAACTACCTTTTGAGTGATGTGACAATACATCCATCGCAGGTCACTATTTACCAACTCTTTGAAGTCATCACGTCTGACATTCACGAACTTGATAAATCAACACTTAAGTGCAGATATTCCTAGGATGGTGAGTCCATAGTTAACACATCATATCCTTTTGAATGCGTTCACAACTCTGAGAGTCCAAATAGTGCCAAAATATCATATCTTGCTCATTTAATGCCGTATCTTTCACATTAAATGCATAAGACTGTTGACATCAATAGGGGTCCAGTGCATTAATTACACGAACGTCACTCAAATGATCTTCCCCTCCTATAAATACCTCTAACATTACACTATTTATGGAACTCCCTTTTCTAGCCTAGAATTTTTGCCAAAATACTCCCACACAAGATAGTTTATCGTGAGAACATTTATTGAGAGACCAACCCTATGTACTCCATTTGTGTTTAAAGTTACTACCTTGCCTTTATTGCCTTAAAGGTTCCTGTGTTCACTCCCTACGACGAAGACAATATGCGATCTCCCTTATTGATTGTTTTGTTATAGAATTTATGATGAAAGAACACATTTAATACAAGAGTTTTGTATATTGAATGTGCCGACTTGAGACTTACATTTATTATTTTCATTGATTATTCTAAGGACATAATTACCATATTGATAAGGGGTTACGCCTCCCTTAACACTAATATAATTTCAAGAACCCACTTCTTATAGTCTGTTACCTCTCCTTAGCCATTTGATATTTGGGAAATTGATTTGGTAGGACCTTTATAGAGGGAAACCTGCAACTACATGTATCATATTTTGGTGATAGACTATTTCTCTAAGTGGGTTTAAGAATTAGACATGATAACTATCACCAAGATGAAGACCTTCAAATTCATTTGTAGATATGGTTTACCCCATATAATGATCTTAGATAAGGGAAAACAGTTCAAAAACTCATCCTTAGAGGCCTACTATAAGAGGGTCGGCATCAAGCAATTTTATTCACCTCCAAGCCGACCTTTGGAAAATGGCCAAATATAGGTGACTAACAAAACTATATTAGATGGGATAAATAAGAAATTAGATTACTCTAAGGGTATTTGGACCAAATAAGTGCATGTCATCCTATAGGCCTACAGGACGATAGAGAAAATGCCTACAGGGGAGACCCCTTTCATTCTTACCTACAACTCGGAGGTAATGATACCTTCAAAGATCGGTCTACTAAGTCAAGAAGTTCAGATATATATCCCATAACCAAATGCCAAAGAGAAGAGGTTGGATATGGACCTCATTAAAGTACTAAGAGAGGAAGCAGAGTTACCAGGTCCCCTATCAGCAAAGGATTGCCAGATTCTATAACAAAAGGGTGAAGCCTAGGCCGTTGGCCACCGGAGGTCTAGTTCTGAAGAAAGCTTGGCAAAAGAATAATAAAATTCATGCTAATTGTAATGTAACCAATAGAGTTCTAAAATAAGTTGTTCCTATCACGCATCGGCTGGAAAATTTGGAGTGAGAGCTGATCTCCAATCCTTGGAATGCTGATCATTTAAAGAAATATTAACAATAGGACATTGTAAAAGTTTTCTTTTATGATTGCATGAGACATATATTGAAAAAAGTAATGAATGAAAAAATTGAAATTATTCTCTCTGATTCTTGTTGATGAATTGGTCAAATTGTATGTTTCAACTCGTCCTAAGCTATAGAACATCGCTCATGTGGTGAAATAACATTAACTCACTCTTGATGACATGATAATCCGAGCGAGTATAACCTTGTCCATGGATTCTCAATAACACCGAGATGGGGGATCAGTGTTAAAACATCATCTTTGATGATAAAAAACACAAAGGTTATCTCAACATCATTAACTTAGTGAAAAACTCTCTCGTCCGAGATAACAGTGTAGGACGAGACGTCACTCATCCATACATTCTCAAAACGAGGAGAGGGGGCTTATGATTAAACACCATAATTTAGTGAATTCAAATTCAAAAATCATTTAATTATGATTTTCCTCAACATAATTAACTTGGTGAAAAAATCTCTCGGCCGAGACGACAGTGTAGGACAAGACGTCCCTCGTCCATACACTCTCAAAATGATGAGAGGGGACTTATGATTAAACACCATAATTTGGTGAATTCAAATTCAAAAATCATTTAATTATGGTTTACCTCAACATCATTAACCTTATGAAAAACTCTCACGGTCAAGACGACAGTGGAGGACGAGAGGGGACTTGCTATGGTTCCTTTAATCGCAATCTCTAATTTAAACAAAATTAAGAAAAAATACGCGTAAAAGTAGATAACAAACACTTTCATTCACGACATTGTAAGTTAAAAAAGAGTACAAAGGTCAAATATTATCAAGACGTCAAAGACGATAGTGATTGTTCTAAGATTACAATGTCAAAAATTAATTGTTCAGCAGATTACATCATAAAAGGGCATCGGGCCACAGGAGGCCGTCTTGACAAAATAGAAGAGAAATCGAGTTGCCAGGCCTCCCTTAGCCTCCACGCGAGTTGACCCATCTACAAAGTCATCTTTATAGGCCTCTAGATTCTTGTCACCAAGGTTTGTCTTGGCCTTTTCATCACCAGTCTCATTATCATCTTCATCGTTACTAGTCTGGACCATTGGTTCGGGTTGGGTCGATCCCTCAATATCCCCTAGAGAGGTCATATATAGAGGGTTAGCAATAATAAAGGCCTCAATTTGATGTGTCAGGTGAGATATATCTGGGAACTTCAAGGTCATTCAGCGACAGGTTGTTCTAGTTCCTCTCTTCGAATATTACATGTTTTATCCCAAAAACTCTTCTGATGATCTAAAATCTCCCACAACATTTCTCTGATCCTCTTCAAGAGCCTTAACAATGGTAGTCTTAACCTTATCATTAACCTCAGTCGCATGCTTCTTGGTCAAGGCCAAATTTTTTTAAGTATGGTCAGAGTTCAACTTGTCAATGGCACCCGTGTGCTAAATTTTCAGATTATCAACCTCTGTATTAATTCCATCTCCCAACTCCGATATCCATTTCTTCAAACTCTAATCATTTTTTATATCCAAGTGAACTTATCGAATCTGGAGAAGTTTTTCTTTGACCCACTGGTGAATCCTTTCCAGACATATAACAGACTGCATAAAAGACAAAACATCAATATAAGATGACACTACATATTAAAATGGGAGGCTAAATGAAGGCATAAGAATTCACTTGAAGGACTCTGTGAAAGTAAAAACTATTTCAGATGGAGACTTTCATATATTCTAAAAAACTAATGTCTGCCTCAGGAGTTATGGAAGAAATATCTTCAAAATCTTTCTTTTTATTCCTCATCAGGGAATCTGTGCTTATTTTGAGATTCTCCAGACGAGCCACAAGGGCATATTCAAATGATATTGGTATGACCTGTGCTGACATCGTCTCGGAGGATGCCTCTTTACTCTTCTTTTGTTGTTATTGGTGACCCATGTGAACATCCTTAGAGATGTCCTTTCTTTTTGTACTCCCCTCGTCCTGGCAAGGATTACCAGCCGTGGACTTCTTGGTCTAAGGATGGGGTGCATACTTTTTCCCAACATTCTTCATCAAACTGAGGAGATTTGGAGTTTCCATTTTACACAAGGCCTCTGGTGTGTTAGGAGGACAATCTACAAAAATAAGGACGAGGTAAATATCAAAGAAAAGTAAAGTACGGAAAAACAATTACAAGAAAAGTAATTACATAATTAAGTTAGGGGGTCCACCACCAAACCTGTATGCCCTAGGAAGTAAGGCATCATCAACTGATCATAATTGTGCGAGACCCCCCTTCTTTCCCCATCTCCTAACCTTCCCCAAATCCTTGGTGAATTCAATGTTCAAACTTATATCTTACTTTGTCAACATTAGAGCCTTTTCCCATCGCTAAGGAACCCTGGGCTCAAAGGCACTACATGAAATGTTAGGGCCTAACTTCTAGGCTCCGGTTATGAAAAAATAACTAGGCTTCCAGTTATGGTTGGAATTTTGGTTCATGAGTAAAAGTTTCTTTGTGGGTTTTCTAGATAAAAGATAATAGTAGTCAGGCTAAGTTTAGGGAGATGAGATAGTATAACATCCCCTAAAGTAACTAACTGGAAAGTCCTTACGATGAACCAACATCTCGAGAGACACAAAGATGGGAATATTCCTCTAGGTGTTAGGGGAAAGCTGAGCAGGGCTGAGACCTAAGCTTTCTAGAATAACTCGTACATTTGGATGATTAGTTAGCCTAAAGCCGATCTTAAACCACTGCTCATAGACACATAACTCTCCCACTCGATCATAAAAGGCTCTCTCGTCCTCAGAAGGGACCCTTACGTTGATAGAGGTTCCTATTCTGTAGAGATGCCTATTGGTTAAAATAAATACTTCAATGACTGTGTTAATAAAATATTCAGTGTAAGAAGTGTCAAGTGTATCCTCAGCTAATTCATCATCATCGTCTCGTATATTTAGTCAAGACATCACCAAGAACACTTTGGGTAAACTTAGGACTTGGAATGGCTGATAACTGGACTTCCATTAGTAGGGAAGGAAACACAACCTCTACCCTCGACACATTTGGATCCGAGATGACTTGTAATGAGGAATCTGATTGGGTAGAAGAATGAGCATTTTGAGAAGATGAGACTCAGGAAGAGGCCTCATCTTCTTCAAACTCTATAAAAAAAGGCAGTAAAAAGTCTCATTGTCGCTTCATACGAATCCACACTCTTCGAGGTATGAGAGACTGAAGGATGGCTGACTGTAGAATAAGAATACTCAGACACAGAGTAACTCATTTTTACAATGGGAGGGCGTATGATAGCTAAAGGAAAATAATAGATTTGATAAAGAGGGAAGGCATTGGCTTTACGCTTAGCAGTGCCCTCGGATTCTATCCTTCGTATCTCCCTAAAGAACCTCTCCCTAAGGGTTGGAGACTCCTCGGCTAGTTTATATAAGGTCCTTAGATTTAAGAAAAAAATTTAGTTTTATAAGTTGGTTACAAGATCAACAAGATAAGTTTAATCGTTCTCATTGAAATTCCTCAAGAACAAGGAAGAAAATAGTGAAGAGTCGCCGCAGATAGTGATCAAAGACTCGTCGAAATCCCTTAACTCAAACACTATAAACCCAAAAAATCTAACTATAAGCCAAAGGTCACCTCCAACTGCCTAAAAATCTCCTAAAAAACCTAAAGGCTTATCCTAAAGCCACCACACTTATTGCCGAAAAATGCAAAAGTCACCAGAAATTGAAAACACAAAAGAAATCACTATAATGCAAGGATAAGAAAACAGAAAATGATGAGATGGTTACCTGGTTAAAGAGGAATACTTAAAAAGCAATATGATTCTTAATAATTGTGAGAAATAGTGAAAATAAAAGGAAGATGGAAGGATATCAATGTCGGTTTTTGTAGAGGAGGGTTACAGGTGGGAAAGAAAAACTTTAATAAAAAATAAAGAGAAAAGGAAAAAATCTTGGTTTTTAAACCAAGCAATGATTATGCATGCTTTCCAATAAGAGTTATCATTTGGTCGCTAATCCATAAGAGTTTCAATCGTTGTTTAATCTTGGAGCAGACGCAACCCAATGGGGACTGAGGTATGTGTCCTATCAAGCCTCACAAGCCGCTAATTAACTGCTAAGTGTCACTTTGATGACCATTATAAACTCAAACACTCTTATCACTCAATCTCGTCCTAATCTTGGAGACAAAGGTCGAGGGGGTGATTGATATGCCCAAGTGTGACCTCATGTGAGGAGAGCTCTTACTCGGCCTTGCCGACCTTATAAAGCATGCATAGTACAAGGATCCTAACATAAACTATCTGGGTTAGGCTAAGACCCTTCGATTGCCATGTCCTCCTTCTACAATCACATCTGCTACGCCTAGCAACCGATACCTCATATGTTCCTATTTAAACCTCGTCTCGGCCTAATGTCTACTCAACCGAGAGCGTACTCAGCAATCCTCCAACCATGATTGAACAAGACCCTATGGGTATCATACTTAGCCCACCGAGACCCTTCCAGATGACGTCTCCTCCACGTACAAGGCAAGGCTCCAGCATAATTATTTGCATGCACTAAGGACATGTGCACGTGGAGGGAATATTTACTTCATTATTATTTGCATGCACTAGGGATATGTGGCCTAATCTTATTGGATAGTGGATGTTGTACATGCCTATTACATGCTTGGGGTGCACAATGCACCACCCTAGCACTATATATACTTTTCTTCTTCATCTTTGAGAATGATCCTTAATTTGAAACCCTAGAAAAACTCTATTGAAATTGAAGTAGAGAGGTGAAGTTGATTTCACTATAATCCAAGGTCTTTAGAGCCTAGTTTGATAGTAAGCATACACTCATATGCACAATAGAGTAGACCTAAAGGTTGAACCACTTATATTATTGTATTTTCACCACTGTTGCACAATTGAGGTTTTACTAGATTGAGATCTTACACAATTACTTGGTGGTTCCATATTTGGAACCATTAAATGTCATTGATATATTCTATAAAAACAAGAATGTTTGGCCAGTGTTTTTGAAAAATATACAGTAGTTGGAACTCGATGAATACTGAACCTCAATCCACGAAACCTATATATTTGGATTCCTTATGAAAAATTAGGTTGGATTGGGTCGGTAATAATCTTAAATGGTTTAGAAAATCTAAAGTTATTCAAGGTCAAAGTTTTATCAAAACCTAGGTTGATAGTCAAGATATTGAAGATGGACTTTTCAACTACAAACATTGACTAAGCGCATGAGGGAGCGTGACCTAGATTTTTTTTTTATTTTTTCCAATGTTTTTATTAATTTTTTCAGTCAAAATGGTATAAGGTAACACATTGTTTGGTCAACCCTACCAAGATTTTAGGTTAAAATTACAAAATCACCCCCTTCTGGTTTTTCCAAGTTGTGAATTTCGAACCAATTTTTTTGTATACACTTTGATAAACTTTCATCCAAAAAGTATTTTACACGATTTTTCAAATAGGTCCTTAATCCTTACATTTAAACTCCCAAAAATAATTCCAAATTATCCCTTAAACGTTAAAAAAATAATTTTTTTTCTTTATTTTTCCAATTTAGTCCTATTACCAACAACGTGCTTTTATAATTTTGTTGATTGATAGATAATCAAGCACCTGGGCCTCTCAATTTCAACTTCAACTTCAGTCAAATTTAATCACGTTCTACCCAACTAACAAGTAGTTTTTTCCCTTTTAATAGTAATTTAAGGGTATTTGATATAATTGGTATTGAAATCACATCGTGATAGCCATAAATTATACTTACTATGTGCATGCTATGATACTGCAATGCTAGCTATGTTGTTAAATATAGTTGATATTTGAATATGGATCAGTTGGATCAATTTAAACCCTTCTCATCTAATAAATGATTTCATGAGTTTATTGTAATGATTGAATCACTTCACCCATGCACCCATATACTAATTATCTTTGTTATGAGCATTAGTATTAACTAGGGAGTAGATTATCGTGTTATCCCACGAAACATATCTACTTAGCCTAAGGCCTCTGATCTTCAAAAGCCTAAATTTATGGCTACATACATATGAGTTCCACTCTAGTTAGTGTGCCTAGCTATTTATTTTTCCCAAAGGTTTGGGTTACATTATTATTTGGTTATACTGATCATGCCTAATTATTTCTATACTCATTAGTAAATTGGTAAGTATGGAATTATCGGTTTAAAAATCCTTGATCTTCTACATGAAAATTACTGTTTATTCTTTATTTAGCAAAAAATTAACTTCATACACAATCAAAATTCTATATACATATAATTGTTATAGAACTGGTTAGAATTTACTTAGTACATTCGTGCTGATTATTTTTTCCTCCAGATGTTCCAAGATAAAAAATTCGTACCCCATCCCTTTTTGTGATACTCACGGATCATATGTATGCATATATAACAATATGGAAGGAGATTAAGGAAGATGGGAGCAAAAAATGCGTTTCTCGATGACCTACGTCATTTTTCAATTTTTGGAATAAAATGTAACATGAATAAGTCACCCATGTGGTGCTAGGACAATATACGTAATATTGTATTAATGAATACAGATTTTTTCCCACTCTGACTTTAGTTTCATTTCTTTGTTCTATCTTGTACATTCATACCAAAAACATGGTGTGACAAGTTTCTATTAGATAACGATTATAAAATGCATCAGGTTAGATTCCTATAGGGCAATAATATAAAGTATTAATTATTTTACACTTTTTGTGACTTCTTTACTTTCATTATGTGTTAAATCTTTTTTACGACGTGAATATTTAGGACTCCCATCTTTTCAGTTTTGATATAGTTTCCACTAATAGATGGGAAAACATGGTGAGGGAATAAGATTTTCTTAAACTCGATATTATGGTCCATGAAGTGGATGACGATTGGATAAATTCAAGAAGTGTCGTGAAGAAATTGCCTCATAATTGATTCATTCATACATAAACATAACACGGTGAAATATTGGAACTACACAATGCTTGTAAAAGCAACACGATGAAATATTGGAACTACACAATGCTTGTAATTTTTTTTAATCTAAATTGACCCATCGTGAAAATCAAGACATGGAAATATTGATAAGTTAAAAGAGGAAGGAGAAATTTATAAAAAAAGAATTTTGAAAGTTTATCTAAAGATTTTTTATACTCATACTTTGATTCATGATATTGGAAAAATAACTAATAAACTTTTTTAAATAGCAATAATTTAATAAGTGAGACAACACGTGTTAAAATCATGTTTTACACTCCTAATCCTATATCCTCCCTTAACTTGTCCTATAATTATTCACACATGCTTATTATTTCTACTACCATGATACTAAATTCATGTCAATGACAAGAATCTTCAAAATTGATTCAAGGAGTGATTATGTTGATATGACACTTAATGTCTTCTATAAACATTACCATACATACTTCAAATATGAATATTCATTGTTGTGATACATGCCCTTTTATATGCACTCTCCATTGAAATATCCTTGACACGTACTACACAAGTATATCATGTTGCTCATTTGGTGCATTAGAACTAATTCTTCCATAATTTCTATTATGACTCGGTTGAAGTGATAATACTCTATAGCATCGATGCCTCAAAATAAGTGAAACTAATTTAATGATATACATTTTTATATGACCCTCACATAATTCACATCAAATGGACTAAATGTTATGTTCGTCACACCTATATGGTTATATGAATAATATTATCCAACATTCTTACATGATTATCCTAGTTAATTATAAACTATGTGAAGAAAGTCTCACCAAAGATTTAAAATCACATGCTCGAGAAAATGCTTATTTGAATATATTGCTCTTAAAAAGTAAAAGGTTGTCAGACATTAGATGTACATTTCAGTCATGCTTCAGACGTACTCACATAATTTGAAATTTAACGTCATTCCCATCTTTGTGAAAATTGAGTGGCAATCCCCCTCATAAGATCAAGGTAGCAATCCCACCACAGTGAGGTTCAAATGCAAATCTTGTCATTATGATATTTGGTAGAAATTGTAAATTTGTGATCAATAATGCAAGATCTTGTAAGAGCATAATTCAATGAAATATAAATTCTCACTTAGTGTAAAAGTGATGGAAAATCCCTTCAATGTTCAAAAAAATTGAGCCCGCATGATATTCATGCTTAGATGAAAAAGTATGGCAATCCCATCATCATAAGACATTTCATTTGAATTGAAAAGATAGAATATGGCATTCCCATATATATACACATCGTATACTCAAATGCTTGTGAGATATATTAGTGACGGAAATCCCATTAGATTGTGAGAATACACTTTCAACTATATATATATATATATATACGAGAAGCATTTTACTTAATATAGAATTATAACTAGTATTGCGAATCTAAAAGAGCATACATGATATTATTGACAATTTAAATATACTTATGATATTGATGAAAATGTTTTTAAGTGTGTATGTGACATAGGAATCTTAATGTCCAATATAAGGCCAAATTATATATTGTAATAGGATAATAGGGTACACAGAAACAAAAGAACGAAACTACAAAATGAATTGAAAATTTTCAAGAAGTTATCCTCGTGAAGGAAAATTGTTGGTAAAAAAGAATAAACAAGGGAGGCATATAAAGACAAGGTACTTAAAATGTGTTTTTGTGTGCACACACATTTTTGCAAAAGCTCGCCATGATGAAATCTCACACTTACACTCATGTACACAAGAACACCCCCACATTAGAAAGATACATTTTCATAAAGACTCTCCAAATCACCTACACATTAAACAAGAGTTAATGGCACACACATGATCTCATCACAATAAATGAGATTATGACAAATTTCCACAATATTCCCATACACATTGAAACACATTATTGGAATACTAAATTAATCTCATATGACATCCATAAATTCAAATTTACATGATTCAAAATTTACCTAAAGTATTTGTGCATCATATGAAAAGAAATTGGATAAACTTAAGAACATCGAAAAATTCATAAAAATACACAACACAAAACCTTGATTCATATCATATAAAATCATTGAGTATGTTGAAACTCAATATAACTTTACTTCACCTTAGTTTAACTACATTGATGAATTAGCTCACTATATCCCATACTCTTTACTAAATCACCTAAACACATAATACTTGAGTTCTTGTTCTCTACATTAATAGTAATGAGTATTATAACCAAGTGAGATAAATAAATAGCAACCATTTCTATAAATAAAAAAAAGAACCCACAAATGGAAGAATATATCATTATGGAAGTGGTAATGTCGGATACTGTGACGATGGTGGCAATCCATGATACTGACGTAGGGTTGGGCCAAACTGTTGTTGTCCACGTTCGTATTGGCCTGAATCGACTTGTAAGGCCTTAGGGAACCTACCAGAAGAATGTTCCTATTCTTTATATGAATGACATATACCTTATAATGGGTGGCCATATTGGAGTCCCTGGTTACCCTGGGCGAGGGGTCGATCCTACTGACCCTGACCCTCGGCCTTTACCCCTCTGCCCTTGGCCTTATAGGACCTGATGCTGCTCACCTTACTAGCCATGTTAATCCTAAACACCTTATCGATGCTGGTCATCTCCTCCTCTAAATATTTTAGGGGTTGGTACCCATATGGTTATCCTCTCTTATGTGGATGTGAACCTCCTTGCCCCGATGATGGCTCACCACTCTCAATAATATCAGCCCTTGCCAGGAACCAAACATCTTTTCTTCATATCCCTCTCTCTATTGAAGTCACGGTGATCCTGGCAATGTAGTAGTGCGGCATCCACTACCTGAGCATACGTAATGAAGGCCGGGTTTACAAGTAATGCCTACTTAATCCTCCATTCCAGGCCTTTGATAATTATATACATATTTTTTGCCTCCATATTAACATCCTAGGTGCAAAAAAGAGAGATGGGTGAACTTTTGCACTGACACGGTGATAGTGCACTCCTCCTATCGTAGACTTGAAAACTGGGATTTCAGACTCACCTAATGCGATGGTGGGAATTGTTTCCCCTGGAACTTTACCCAAAACTATTGAATGGTTAAAAATGACATGTCCTCCTCGGTGGTTATTGACTCTCGCCACTACAAAGTATCCCTAATAAGATTAAAGCTCTCCAATATCTCTCTCAAAACATCTAATTACCTTACAATATATAGTTCAGTCTCTTTGTCATTACTCCTTAGTAACACTACTATTGGGTTTGTGGATCCAGGAAACTTTGGCGTATTACTAATGGAAAAAAGAAGAAAATTATTCTTATTGTGTAGATCGTTGTTACAAATCCTTTCCAATAAAAAATCCCTTGAACATAAAAATACAATAAAATTACGCATAGGGTAAGTAAAGATGTCAATCCACTTTCATGTGTGAAGAACAAAATATGTGAAGACAAGTGTAGATTCATTTTCATATTATTATTATTTTTTATGATTTTTTAGGGGATTATTAATTAACTAACTATGATAATTTTTAAAGTAGTAACTTAGATGTAAAAGCTAATTAGAAAAAATGAGATAAAAAGAATTGTGCTAACAAGTAAACTAACTAAACTGAACTCAAGAGGACTTTAAAATTCATCCCTTGAATGGGAGATTAACCCTCCATAATCATCATCCAAGAAATAGGACAAACAATTAAAGTCATGTAAGGTTTAAAATAAGCGTAATTAGAGAGGAATCGATCAAACTCAAATTTGCCTTGAATTGGAATGAGCTCTTTTATTACAATCTAAAATTCTCTCAACTACAACTCCTCGCCAATATATTTTTTTTCCTAAAATAAAAACTACAAAATAAAATAAAAAAAACTAATTACAATATACAATGGATGAATTCATAAAGGACTTTTAATTAATGAGAGATATTTGCTAAAAAAATGCAAATCCTCAAATTATAAAATTGTACATTAGAATCCGAAGAAGTTAATTATACACCATCGCTTTATATTGAGATATTTGCTAGAAATTACAAATACTCCTCATAAAGGGATGGAGATAAATTTACCTCCAAAAGAGATAAATTCAACCACATCACTCTATATTGAGATACTTGATAAAAAAATTACAAATAAATACTGGGCTGATGTGCCATGTGCGCGCCAAAAGGATATTCTTTGAGATAATATATGAGTTGTACTTTTTATCCTATTTCACTATTTGTGGTCTGTCCACTTTGACAGACGACATCTGGCACAACCCAAAACCAAAAAGAAAATATGTCAGACATAGTGGCAATAAGTACGATTTGGTAACTATTTTCTCTAATGGTAACTGCGAAAGCAAACTGCTTGAAAACTTGTGAGTGGCCTGAAGGGCTACTCGCCAATGTTTATCTTGAAAACACTTTGTGAGAAGTGCCTTGGCTTCTCACCTATTTGATTAAGTGTGAACTGTGTAAGTGTATGAGTGACCTCTTAGGCCCTCCTATTAGTATTTTCCCTTTCTAAGGTACTGAAGAGGTTAGACCTTAGTTTGACCAATAAGACTTGCCTCCAAACCAAAACTCCCAAGGGATCCCAACTGGTCATCTGCTTGAGCCATGCCTACTCGACTAAGGCTCCTTGCTAAGCATTCATGTGCATAACTAGGGGTTTCTCCTAGATAACTTCCTCGTTTGGCTATGGTCCACTGTGATGGGATACTCTCATTAATTTCGGGGTTGTTCTTTCTTTCCTTTTGTAACCTAGGCTTAGGGTTGCTCACAAAGCACCCCCTCCCAAGCTTGGGGTTGATCCTAGAGCACACTCTATATTGACTTGGATCCATTTGAGTTTCACGCTCTCGTTGACTTTGGAATTACTCATAGAGAAGCTCCTTGCTTTTTTGGGTTTTCTCATTTGGCACTCCATCACTTGGCACCTCATTCCTTGGTACCCACTTCTCTTGGCACTCATTTCTCTTTGCTCCCCGCTAGTGTCCAAGTATACTGTTATGAGATTTTGGGGTACCCCTCTATATTATCCCCCTTATTCAAAAGTTTTCATTTGGGGATAGAAATTAAGAGTTTTGTACAAATTCAAAGAGTCTCTTAAAAAATTTGAGGGGATCCAAAAAGACATCATTACTTATATTTCAAATTTAATTCATTCAGTTGGGAAATCGTACCTAGGCTCCTTTTAGTGTCTCAAGGAGACATTTGTCTTCATGGGAACTCTTTTTCATGATTTGGGAAATTATTACCTTCTTTTTTTATCCATCAGGCATGCCCATTTTACAAGGTATAACCCCTCCCCCCCCCCCAAAAAAAAAAAAATTTAAACCTTACCTTGTTATTTTCCTTCACCTTTCCCAGAGTTAGAGAGAGAAAACGCATATTTGTTCTTCAAAAACCCTTTTATTCCATTTTTGTCTATTCCCAATTTTTTTTTATAGTTTTAATTTCTTCTTCCGCTTAAATGGTGTCATCCGCCTCTTTCACCTCCGTGAATGAGGTTATGGTGGGTTATCTGCCCATCCAAGTCATTATTTCCTCTAGCACCACCACTGGTGCCACCACTATCACTACTTTGTTAGTCTTTCCTACCACTTCCTGCATCCTCTCTGTTGCAACAAGTCCATCCTTCGGTGAATTCTCTACTTTGTCCAAAGGGTAAAGCTAATTCCTTGAAAATAGGTCCAAGAGGGACTTTTCATCTTATCGCCCGACCTCCTTTTTTGCAAGTATGATACCTTCATGTTCTCACTCAAGAAATTTGATGTAAGATTTGCAGAAAATATTAGCATGCGGTTACTTGTAGGTTTTTATGAGTCTGAGGACACCCCCGTGGTTCTCGCTAACAACATACTACCATGTGAGTGGATAAGGGAGATTTTCCCTTTCTTAAATGTGAACCTTGACGTGTGTGGAGGAGCTCTTGAAGAGTGGGACTTGTGGGTAGATTACGTCATCGATGTCCCAACCTATAGTGTCACTATTAACGAGCTGGGACTCGAGCGATCAGTAATTTGAAAAATTTCACTGCATCCCAAAACAATAATTCTTATAACATTTTTCTCTCTCGCTGGAGTGTGGACACTCACACCTTTGTCAATAAATGGGGAGAGTTCTTCATCATCTTTGGAGGTTATCGACCTACCTATCTTAGGCCATCACATTTTCATCGATGGGTATGAAGACCCTTTCGAGAAGGAGATGTGTGAGGAACTTTTCCAAGCTTTGTTAGAGTGTCCTCGCTATGTCAGTCTTGCTAAGACTGGGGAAACTAAAGACCCTTTTACTAAGTGGAAACGATATTGGTTCAGGGAGTTCGAGCCAGTTCCTTAGGAAGAGAGTTCAACCAAAGGCCTTCAGATCCAGGATGGTCCTAAGAATAATTCGAGGCCCACTTGGCTATATTTTTATCACTCTGAGAAGGTTTTTTTTCCCGAGGAGACCAATTGACTCCCTTTGCAAGTTATTAATTCCGTTGGCTGTCAGATCGACTCATGGGAGTAGTGTCCCCTATATTTCCTTACCTTATGGTCTATTTAAACTTGGCTAGATCACACCCACATCGACATATAACATTTTCATAGTCGCCATGATGTGGTAAGTTTTGTTAACTCCTTCTTACTAATGGGCTTTTTGTTCGAGCGGTTCCTTAAATGGGAACCTAATCTCCCCTTGCTTTATAGCCAAAGTGCTTAAACTGCCAGGCGGCACAAGAAATCCTCCAAGCACTCACTTAGCTCAGTCTTGGATGACATAGATAAATTTTCCATATTCCCTTACAATAAGTGAATGGGTGGAATATATTTGTGGAGCCTCCCCTCTACTTTATTATGGACTTTCCTCTTCCCTGAAAATACCGAGCCTGTGAGTAGATGTTCCCATATTTTTGTGATGGCCTTCTTACTTCATTGTATACTACTGTCTCTAACAAAACATGTTCAATGGGTAGAGTTTTACCACTCCTAGTGGGTTAGGAGGCAGTTTGAATATGACCATGGTACTTGTACCCCAGGATTTCCCAGCAGCCTCTCAAACCCAGAATTATACTTAGAGACATTTTCAAATTTTACCCCGAAAGGGGTGGTATGTAGGATTTCTCATTTTAGAAACTTTTTTATACCTACTCGTGACTATCTATCATTTTTATCCGCTCGTTGTTTTTCCTGTGGCAGTGCCAAGCTTCCTGTGAATGGATGTTCCCATATTATGGTGGCCTCCAGATATTACATTTTAAACTTTTGTTCTATCATTTCCAGCACATTGGGGTGCCTATTTATTGTCCACAGATGTCTTTTTATCTTCACTTGTAGAAACTTTCCAAGTAGCCTCTAGATGATTGATCTATGTGGGGCCAAGTTGGCATGCTTGAGTGCGAACTCTAAATTAACTTATTTGACTACCAAGTTAGAATATCTTATTATACACATCACTCTGATACTCCTCATCAGTGCCTCTAAAATGATAAATATGAGAGCTTCATACTCCACCTCATTATTGGAACATTTAAAGTGTAGATGGTGATCTTTTCCTTTCTATTAGAGAGAATGATATTTGCGCCACCTGTCTTTTGCGCACATGATCCATCAAACTCCATCTTCCACCCCTCCATATTTTTTTCTAAACAGGCTTGAAAATTTTCACCTGAATAACTCTTCGCTAGGAGGTTCAAAGTTTTGGATTAGAAAATTGGCTAACAGATCATCTACTGCTTGGCTCTTAATAAATTTTGGGATGGTGCACTTCAAATAATATTCATAAAGTACCAGGAAACACTTGGTTGCTCTTCCTACAAAGACAATCCACTCCATCAGATACTTTATTGGGTCTCACTTGGTGATGATATGCATCGTGAACACGATCAAGTAGTGTCTCAATTTCTGTGATACAAAAACAAAGTCTAAAGATTACCTTTCCACATTCGTGTATCCCAAAAATCTCCCTCGATAGGTAGTACACCGACCATTTGTAAGGACATTTTTGTTCATTATCTATTTGTATGTCGTAAGTCGTTACACCGTTGAAGAAATTCAAGACCGCATCAACATCAACGGATCCGAATATCAAAGCATCTTCATCTTGGAATCAGAGTTCTAATAAATCGGACCGGTCCTCCCCTTTTAAAAATGAACCGATCCGCCTCCGGACCGGTCCGCCTCTATACCGGACCGATCCGCTGTGCATCAGAACCAGTATACCCCAGATCGAATGCAAACCGATGAAGCCTCTTTTAAAAATGAATCGGTCCGAGGTCTGAGATAAAATCAAACAGATTGTGTTGAGATTTTAAATCAACTTCGGGTTCTCTTATTTAAACCAACTTCGGGGATTTTTTTCTAAGACTTTGATAGACAATTTTAAGAGTCCTAAATACTCTAAGTTTTCACCTTTTTGAGTCCCAAGACTCATGTTTTGATTCACACAACTTTTCAAACCTTTGTGAATCACTTTTTAACCCAAGAACACAACCTTGGGTTTGTTCAACCCTTGTGGAGAAGACCGTCCTTCTTCTTCATTGCTGCCCTACTAGGAAGGGTGTGACACCCCGAATAATTAAATACCGGGTAGCTACTCCTTTATTAAATTAATTCAAAATGCCAAGTTGGTTCAGTTAATAGCATCACTGTCGAAAACATTTTAATAATTACTAACCACCTAGTATTTAAAAAGTAAGTGCCAAATTTTAAGTTAAGTATGATTAACATGCAATAAAAGAATAATGGAAGAGTCAACATAATCCATTCACCATACGAAGTAATGAAATAACCAACAATAATAATAAGAAAACCGGAGGAAAACTCCTCGCAACAATCCCAACAAAAGGAAATAATACTACAAGTCTGAATCCTGAATAATTACATGCCAAAAGTCTGAATAACTGAAATAAATGCAAAGTCTCTACAAGAAATGGGTGACATGCCCTACAACTGATAACTGATAAATATCGAGTCAAGATCGATGAAGTGTCTACAAGCAAAGTCCTGTAACTTCCACAAACAGCTACAACTCATCACCTGAATGAGAATCCCATGCATGGTGTCCTTGTGGCTGGGCACCTAAAATGGTTTTTACAAAAATAGATTTGAAAGCAAATGGGTCAGAGCCCGAAAGTGGAAAACATTTTGAAAACAGCAAGTGTTTTAATAACATTAAAACATTAAATGCAAAATACATGTTAGGACGTGCACTCACATGAAATTCTCACCTCTCGGCTACATGTGCACTCCTAACGTACATTACCCATCTAAATGACACATATATCTAACCAAGACGTAATAAGTTCTACCTCTTACTACTCGATTCCCATATTACATTCTAACGTTACCAAAGAATAGAGGGCTTTACTTAAACTCAGATTCTCAATATGTAATACATTTCACTATTGGTTAACCAGTTATGTTTTCTCAAAACAATACTATAATTTTATTCACAATATTAACATGAAAATTTCCATTAATTAAGTGTATATTATTCACGTCATAAATATACAATACAAGCACCTCGAGACTAGCTGCGGTGCACGCATACTCTGCTATCCATCCCGGTACATCACGTACATAGGGATCACATATTCCGAATCTCTCAGGAATAGTTCACAGATAACAACATCACAAATAATGGAGGCGAACACAGTCACATCACATGGGTCACGCACATACCTATGCTCCCACGATCAGCAGACTTATTAACATCCCAATAAGTCCTTCTCTGACCTATGTTCATCGAGGTAACCAGTCTAAATCCGGGCAACACAAGGATTAGAGGCCCTAAGCAAACGCAAACCTCCCGTGATAGCACGTATGGTAGGTATGTCATACACATAAAATCAGTACATATATACTAAGTATGCACTCGTCTTAGTAATCACCATAATATATTTGTACATATCTCTTCTCGTATTGACATATAATACTACACCATTTATATGTTCCCGGTTAATATAATTAATTAGGCCGTCAATAGCTCACATCGTAATAGACACTCACGTCCTACTTCACATTTTCCCTTAGGTTCAAACTACACTTCTAGGTTTGACTCCTCATAATATCCCAAACATCCCAAATATATCAATTACTCATCAAGGAAAGGCTATCTCTACCTATACACAAGGTTACGGGGCACTCGGGATCAAAACAGGCTAAAAAGCCTAAACTGTCAACTCATTCGAAGTCTCGTTCGAACGAGGCTGTTCGAACGAGACTTCGTTCGAACGAACTGAGTCTTCTAACGAGATCTCGTTCGAACGAAGTGGGCTTTCTAATGAGATCTCGTTCAAACGATCTTATCGAACGAACTTCACCCTCGTTAGAAGTCAATGGTCAACTCATTAGAAGCTCGTTCGAACGAGCTCGTTCGAACGACCTGGGCAGGTCTTCTAACGAGTGGCCAGTTTCAAGCCCAGAATTCCTTATTTTGTTTTTTCCTCTTTTCTTCACTTCTAATCTTCTCTAAACATTAGTCTAACAATATATCAAGGTTCCTAATCGTCTCTAAACATACATAGGTCACCTACGAACGTTTTTGTGGGGATTAAATCATTATAACCATCATCCAAATATCAAATCTCTACATATTTTTCCCCAATTTCAAACACATGAACCCTAGAATTTTTAAGTCATCTAGAAGTCTAATTAAATCCATTTTTGGTTTCATACTAATTGTAATATCATCAGAATAATCATCAACTACAAATCTACATGCAATTTCCTCATCAAGAATGTAATTTCTATTTCCAATTTAATGGGTTTTCCATTAACTCCCAAGAACAAATCAGATTTTTAAGAATTCCTACACATGGAAGAAACATTCTCTATAAAAATGAAATTAAATCACTTGCCTTAATGGTAACTCTGGATTTGATGACGAATTTGATGAATGGATCTCTCTCCTCTGCAGATTTCTCCTCTCCTCTCTTTCTACAAGCTCTTCTCTAATGGTGGCTATGGAGGCTAGGGTTTTGTCTTAGGAAACTTTCAATAACCTCCGTAGTCTATTTGGGTATTAGTGGGCTTAGTGGGTTAATGCCTAATCAGATATTAATTCCCAATTTTCGTAGCTTTTAATTCCTCAAAATTCAAAATTACCAAACTACCCTTATACGTTGCCGGTATGGCCTAAAAATGCCCCGGGACCCAAACCAAACTCCCGGCTAGTGTTTTCTGACTATCTCGACCCTTCCGGACGCGTTGGCGCACTCAAAACGACCATATGGATAATAGAAATAAAATTCTCTTTTTAATTATCATAATTATATACTATGATGCGACTGTCACACGCGTCTCAACAAAATTTCCAAATTGCCGTATTTCAATCTCACGACAAATTTCAAAATTCTAAATGCATATATAATCATATATGCACATATAATCAAATACCAACTCGCATCTCGCTAGTATTTTAATCCGGATTAATTTCCAATTAATACGCATTTAATTTAATTAATCCCATAAAATAATTATCACAAAAATACGGGGTATTACAAAGGGATAGTTCCATCCGCTGACTACAGAACCGATGCCTGCGGATATTTATATGTCACTGTATTTTTACTGTAATCCGTGTAATCGTTCCTTACAATATTATAGTAAAAATAAAAGGTTTTTCCCCTTTGGGGGATTTTTCTTCATATATGTGTTTGAATGTTCTTGCATGTTTTACATCTTCTTCAATCACACCTAGATGCATGTTTAGGGTTTAATTGGGTAAAACGGAGTTTAATTATATAATTTCTTAATTTGAACGCGCATGCAACTCTCTTCAAATTGTATCAGAGCAGGTTACGCTAATCTATCGCGTATTCCTAATTTTCCGCAAAATTTTTCTAAGATATCAATTTTATAAAAAATTAATTTTGGAAAACAAGTGTGTTCATAATGGAGAAGTTATATAATAAAATTCCAATTTTTGACGGGAGAAACTATGCATACTGGAAAGCCCGCATGAGATCTTCATTAAAAGCAATTGATGAACGTGTCTGGATTTTGGTTGAAAGAGGGTGGACACTCCCTCCGTCACTCTTGAAAACGTAACCAATTTAAAACCTGACACTACTTGGACTGAAGAAGAGTTTAAATGGTCATCTTTTAATTCTAAGGGTTTAAGTGCCATTTATAGGTCTGTCACTCCTGATGAGTTCAAACGCATAATGACGTGCACCACGTCAAAAGGGGCATGGGATGTTCTGCAACTTACCCATGAAGGAAAAAATGCTGTGAAAGAGTCTAAACTGCAAAATTTAACAACTCAATTTGAAAACATCACCATGCATGAAACTGAATGTTTTGATGATTTTTATGCTAGGCTATCTGATATTGTTAATACTAGCTTTAATCTTGTTGAACAAATTCCTAATGCTAGAGTTGTTAAAAAGATTCTTCGTTATCTTCCTAAGCGTTTTATACTTAAAATCACTGTGCTAAATTCTATGGGTAATTTAAATACGCTAAAATTGGAGGAACTTGTAGGAGATTTACCAACTTATGAGATTGATATGTTTCCTAAACCTGTCAAGTCTAAAGATAAGGGAATTGCACTTAATTCCCAGGAGAGAAAAGGTGAGGGGCCGACAAGAAAGAGGGAGTCATCTAGAAAGAGAGATATTGAAATATCAGATTCTGAGTGTGATTTTGACTTAGATGATTTGGCCCTTTTTGCTAAAAATTTCAAGAGAATTCTCAAATTCAAGAAAAATGGTAATTTTAAAGATAAAAAGAAGTTTGAGAAAAATAAGGCTGAAAAGAAAAATGAAATTTTTTTTAAAGATCCTCCTAAGAAGGAAAACGAGAGATGCTTTGAGTGCAATGGTAGGGGTCATAGAGCTTTTGAGTGCGCTACTAGGCTGAACAGAAAAAAGGGCAAAGCTGTCCTAAATGCTACCCTTAGTGACGACAGTGATGAAAAAGCTCATAATTTCCTTTTAAGATAAACACGATGCGGAAGCATAAGGATGATGATGGTTCAACAAAATTGATCAAGTCCTAGAATTTGCCTAAGTCATGTTTTCCAATATTTCAACAAAGTTAGGCGAAACCAAATTTTAACAATAGACTTGAATTACACAAAACTTTACCCAATATTTAATTTAGTCCCAATTAAATGAGTGTGATGATTTAAACCGAATTTTATCTTGAATTATTATAATCACGTGTTCTACGTTATTATGCAAGATAAAATAAACCAATCACACTACGCCGAGATGTACGAGGAAAAATCCAAGACGGGAAACAACCTCGGACGGCCCTAGCCACAAATCCACTAGATACGGAATTATACTTACAAGACAAATAGACTTACAACAACTGACTCAATCCCTCTCAAGCCTTGACGCTTCTTCTTGTAGACACCTCTTCCTAGCGGATAACCTCGGAACACCACCGCGATCTCGAAATCCACCGATGGGGCTTTCTATGGTCACTGTCACCCGTACATGGAGCCTTTATCCAAGTGGGTAGAATCGCAACAAAAAGTCTTCTTCTTTGATGGATGTAGAAGCAAACCAAAACTTCTCTTCTTCAATTCGGTAGAGATAAACTGGTGCCAAACTCCAAGCAATTTGATATGTATATATGAACTTGGATAAACTCAATTGGGTGTAAACACTAGAGTGATGAAAATATTTTTCTCTAAAAATCTCACTCAAAACATGAACATTTTCCTAAACCATTTTTGCTCTCAAACTCTCTCTAAGAGATAAACTTAGTTGGAAAAGTTATGGAAATCTTAGTTTAGAAAATGTGATTCCCGCACTTCATAAAGTCTGAAAAAGTTGGTTAAAAACCAAGTGGGGAAGTGGGTGAAAAACTGCCAAAAACTGTTCCCGCCTGACAGCTCGTTCGAACGACATTTCGTTCGAACGAAATCTCGTTCAAACGAGCTTCTAACGACGCACCAGAATGGACTTCATTAGTTACTCGTTAGAACGAACAATCTCGTTCGAACGACATTTCGAACGACAGACCAGTTTAGACTCGTTGGCAAACTCGTTCGAACGAAACCTGGTTCGAACGAAAAACTCGTTCGAACGACATTTCAAACGACTTCCAGAATTTTTTATAAAATTCGATTTTGGCCCAGAAACTTTATATACTTTAATTTAAAGTTCTAATTAAATTTTTCTGAAAGTAAAACCCAATTTTTATTAAACCTAACACCCAATAAACTTTGTTCCAAGCTCCTATATATATATATATAATTGCATTCATACCTTGGGAGCATGGAACTATAGTTGATGACGTAGAAACAAGGCACGCAAACCGGCATATTTGATGAAGCTTTATATTCTTTGCCGCTACTTCTTCAACAAACACTTCATAGGCTTGAGAATATTACATTTACATACTATCCTATGAATAAATGTTTTTGTCCGGAATTGAGCCAAAACTATATATGGACTCAATTGGAAATTTGTGTCCTTACATATCTCCCCCTTTGGCTATTCCGGGACAAAAACTAAAATAAAATCCTAAAGGGCCGTCAAGCTCACTAGACTCAAAACATAACCCACCCAAACTTGACTCAACCCAAGGATCAAACGCTTTGCCATTAAACAATGCCGCTTTATAAGAAGTCCTGCACACTTAAGCAAACTCATCAAATGCATAGGGAATATCAAGATATTAAATGCAATTAATTAAATTACTCCCCCTAAATTAATTCTCCCCTTTATCAAACACATGACCCACTTAGAAAGACGTCTCCCCCTAAAATAAATCTCCCTCAAACGAAGATACGATAAATAATAGGATTAAACCCTATCATCATTGTCCCTCTTTTTGTTCAGGAATAGGCAAAGGATAAAGAACTAATAACCAGCATGTTGAAGCTTAATCTGATAAGACATGAAAGCATATGGGCAATAAAAGAAAGGAAAAGACAAACAAATATCATATATATATATATATATATATATATATATATATATATATATATATATATATATATATATATATATATATATATACCAATAGAGTACTTGCATATATATAGATATAAACACACATATAACACAAAATACAATAAGTTTGCACACTCGTATGGCAAAAATGTGTCATATGGAAACAGAAGTGTATGGGTGTGAACTAGCAACAATTAAATTTAGACCCAAACACTTAATAAACATTCACGGAGTTCTCATTTGATTGCAAATTTCATCACATGTGAATATAACCTCATGTGACAATATGAAGATTGAACTCAATGAACAAACATACACAATGCATACAAGCCTAGCATGATGATGATTCTACAAACCAAATAGAGTCATGACGTTAAAGACAACTAGGATAAACGGACATTGTGCAAACCGTTGATATACCATCCAATTCTCCCTCAATAAGCATATATATTCTTTTGCTTTTGAATGAATATATCAAACAAACATAGGCCTTGGCAATTGTTTTCTTTTTAGTGCCAAATATTCTGTTTTTAGGCCTTTGGATCACGTATTTCTTTTAGATCCAATAAACGGTGGCTTACTATCGCAAAGGATCACTTAGTCCTTTCGGAGCCCTTCCCCGTGCATATTTTTATTTATCATGTTTTCATTTTCACACAAATCTCACATGCAACGGATTTTTAACATGCACTAGTCCTCCTAGGTCAAAGATATGTAGATGACTAGATTGGTAGGAGAACATCTCAAAAAGCTCAAATATAACATGTGACATTAAGATTTCAAAAGAGCTCGTGCATGTGTGAATAGAGGCATATAAAAATAGAATCCATTTAAACAACACAAAATCCAACTACTCCATATAAAGCATGGTAAAGAACATTTTAAGGATTTCAAATCTAAACCAAAAGTTCTAGCCACGGGGGAGCGTAAAATATGGGATTCAAACAGAATATATGCCACATAAAGTGTGTCAAACTAAAATACACACAAAGTAAAATCTTTTTGAGTTTTTAACATTTTTAATCAAAAATAAATATTTACTCAAAAGGACAAACAAAAATCATTTGTATTTTTCATTGAGCTTAAATGAAATAAATAAAACATAAATGATAAACAAAAATCTTTTTATATTTTCAATTAATTCAAACAAAATTATAATACAAAAAGATAAACAAGTCATAATTTCTAGCATGTGATATCAAATAAAGCAATGACTAGAAAATTGACTAAACAAGCATACATTTAGCATGTGAATATAGCATAAAGTACAAATGCCAAAGTATGCAAACACTAACACATTCATCCTTTAGATTTAGCAAGGGAGGAAGCATGTGAAAGTAAATGAGAATCAACAACCCTATTTTGCAAGGCAACCAAGTCGGATTTCCTAACCCAAATTAATGGAGAATGACTATCTTGGGGTGTAGGAACTTTCACTACCGTGGTTACATTACTATGGGATTTTGTAGAAATTCGTTTAAGATCAAGACAAAATTTCCTAAGATGACCTTGTCGACCACAATGTGTACAAGTGAGAACATGTCGAAAAGATTTACTTAAGGAGTGATCTTTAAATGTATTCCTAGTAGATTCTCCTAAAACATTGGTTTGGGCATTATGAGTAAATTTATTACAAGTATTGAAGCCTAAAACACAAGTGTCATTTTTAATTTAGACCGTTACTAACATTTTCTCTAGTTTTTCCGAACGACACTCCAAATCAAATTTGACATTACTAGAGTCTTTTAATTTATCTTGTAATTCTAAAATGTTAGACTCTAATAAAGCATTTCGCTCTTCAAAAGCAAGAAGCTCCTTTTTCAAGGATTCCATTAAACCCCTAAGGCTATCTCTCTCGCCTTCTACATATTTAAGCTTCTCTTGAAGAGTCCTCTCATGTGTCCTAAGGTCTTATATTAAAGCATTTTCATCAATGACCTTGACACTCTCTCTTAAACTAGCTTCTAACTTCAAATTAGCTCTTTTCAATTTAATAGATTCGGTATACAGTTCTTGAAAAGCATTTTGAAGTTCACTCATATCAACCTCATCTTCATTTTCACTCTCTCTTTCTTCTTCACTCTCACTATCATCAAAAATAAGAGAATCGTGTACAATGACCTTGGAAGTGGCATGTGCTATTGTTTCATCAATCGATGAGTTCTCACTATCACTCACATGACTAGCCATAAAAGCCACAAAATTTGTCTTAGTGGGGGAATCGGGCTTCTCTTCCTTATCACTATCACTAAGGGTTGCATTATATGAAATGGGTCGCTTACCATCTTTCCTTAGTTTAGTGGGGCACTCATAAGCCCTATGGCCATAACCTTCACAACCAAAACACTTATCAGACTCGTCCCTATCTAAATTGTCATTGCTAGGTTTAGGGATCTTCTCGGCTTTAGAAATCTTCTCGCTTTTATCATGTTTAGAAGTATCAAATTTCTAAAAATCATTTTTAAATTTATCTTTGTTAAATTTAAGAAATTTTCTAAATTTACGAGCAAACAAAGCCATGTCTTCCGAGTCACTATCACTATCGCTCTCTACTACTTGTTTGACCTCTTTTCGGGCTTTTAAAGTAACACCCTTTTCAATTTTCTTTTCAGTTTTAGAGGGAAACATATCTAGTTCATAGGTTTGTAAATCACCTACAAGTTCTTCTAATTTCGTAGAGGCTAAAGTGGGTAAAGAATTTAAAACGGTCACTTTAGGAATAAATCTATCGGGTAGGGACCTTAAAATTTTCTTTACAACATGGTCGTCAGGTATTTTCTCTCCCAAGTTAAAAGATGAATTAAAATTATCTGAAAGTCTAGCATAAAATTTATCAAAAGTTTCTTTTTCATCCATTTTGATAGTTTCAAATTGAGTGGTGAGGTTTTGGAGTTTTGAAGCTTTAACGACACTAGTTCCTTCATGAGTTAATTGTAAAATATCCCAAGCTTCTTTAGCGGTTTCACACGTCATAATACATCGGAATTCATCCGGTGCGACATCGCTAAATAAGGCATTTAAACTACGGGAATTAAAGTTAGCAAGTTTAAACTCATTTTCAGTCCATCTATCGGCGGGTTTAATAACACGTTCATTTTCAACTAAGTAAGTTGGCGGGGAGTACACGGTAACAACATACATCCAAACTCTCTCGTCGATAGATTTTAGTGCCGATCTCATTCGCGCTTTCCAATACGTGTAGTTTGAACCATCGAAAATAGGAAATTTTGAAAATGGGGAAAATTCATTTTAGCCAAAAATTATTTAAAAAGATCGTTAACGAAATAATTTATCTCTTTGGCTCTAATACCAATTTGAAGAATCTCATAATTTCCTTTTAAGATAAACACGATGCGGAAGCGTAAAGATGATGGTTCAACAAAATTGATCAAGTCCTAGAATTTGCCTAAGTCATGTTTTCCAATATTTCTACAAAGTTAGGCGAAACCAAATTTTAACAATAGACTTGAATTAAACAAAACTTTACCCAATATTTAATTTAGTCCCAATTAAATGAGTGTGATGATTTAAACCGAATTTTATCTTGAATTATTATAAGCATGCGTTCTACGTTATTATGCAAGATAAAATAAACCAATCACACTACGCCGAGATGTACGAGGAAAAAAACAAGACGGGAAACAACCTCGGACGGCCTTAGCCACAAATCCACTAGATACGGAATTATACTTACAAGACAGATAGACTTACAACGACTGACTCAATCCCTCTCAAACCTCGACGCTTCTTCTTGTAGACACCTCTTCCTAGAGGATAACCTCGGAACACCACCGCGATCTCGGAATCCACCGATGGGGCTTTCTATGGTCACCGTCACCCGTACATGGAGCCTTTCTCCAAGTGGGTAGAATCGCAACAAAAAGTCTTCTTCTTTGATGGATGTAGAAGCAAACCAAAACTTCTCTTCTTGAATTCGGTAGAGATAAACCGATGCCAAACTCCAAGCAATTTGATATGTATATATGAACTTGGATAAACTCAATTGGGTGTAAACACTAGAGTGATGAACATATTTTTCTCTAAAAATCTCACTCAAAACATGAACATTTTCCTAAACCATTTTTGCTCTCAAACTCTCTCTAAGAGATAAACTTAGTTGGAAAAGTTATGGAAATGTTAGTTCAGAAAATGTTATTCCCGCACTTCATAATGTTTGAAAAAGTTGGTTAAAAACCAAGTGGGGAAGTGGGTGATAAACTGCCAAAAACTGTTCCCGCCTGACAGCTCGTTCGAACGACATTTCGTTCGAACGAACTCTCGTTCGAACGAGCTTCTAACGACGCACCAGAATGGACTTCATTAGAATCTCGTTACAAATCTCGTTAGAACGAACAATCTCGTCCGAACGACATTTCGAACGACTTCTAGAATTTTTTATAAAATTCGATTTTGGCCCAGAAACTTTATATACTTTAATTTAAAGTTCTAATTAAATTTTTCTGAAAGTAAAACCCATTTTTTATTAAACCTAACACCCAATAAACTTTGTTCCAAGCTCCTATATATATATAATTGCATTCATACCTTGGGAGCATGGAACTATAGTTGATGACGTAGAAACAAGGCACGCAAACCGGCATATTTGATGAAGCTTTATATTCTTTTCCGCTACGTCTTCAACAAACACTTCATAGGCTTGAGAATATTACATTTACATACTATCCTATGAATAAATGTTTTTGTGAATTGAGCCAAAACTATATATGGACTCAATTGGAAATTTGTGTCCTTACAAGTGAGGTCGAGTCGATGGATTCAGGAGATGAATCACCGCATGAGTGTAGCTTCACCGCATTCATGGCTAGTAATGTGAGTACTTCAAGTGCTCCTCACGACGATGAGGATGCTGCTTCATAGGGACACCTCGACAGTGAGAGCGATGTGAGTGAGGGGGAGGATGACACAAGTGAGAGCGAGAGTGATCTTCAATGTGCCTACGTCGAGCTTTATTCTGAGTCATTTAAAACTAAAAAGTGTAAGAAAGCGTTAGCTCTTAGGATCACCACTTTAGAGGAAGACTTAAGAAAATCAAGAGAGAAAGAGTCCTCCACCTACACTACCTTAAGAGAGAGAGAGAGAGTATGCCTGTGTTGAGAAATAGAGTCTGTTTAGAGAAAGAGAGAGTTGTTTTGAGAAAGAGAGAGGAGACTTGACTAAACAAGTGGCTAGTCTTATGAGTGAGCTCCATTCTTCCATGGAGACTCAGAAGAAACTTGAAGCCCTTGTAGCCCAGCTTACTCATGATCTTGAGATATCTCGAGAAGTCAAGGGTAAAATCGAGGACAAATCTGGGAAGATGGGAAAGATGCTCCCCGAACCCTCTTTAGGTTTTGGTGATAGGCAGGGAATAGGTTATGATGGTGCCTCCACATCCCAGATTTCACCTGGACCAGTTCCTGAGTTTACTACGACTCCTTTTCGCCATCGTCAAAAACCTCGAAGGAGAGTTCGACCAAGAAAAGCAAACCAAGGTCCGCCTTTGATTGTGTTCTTTTGTACATATTGCGAAAGAAAAGGCCACCTTAGGGAGTTTTAATATAGTATGGGTCGGACAGGACGTACTACTGCTCCACCACAGCATACTGATGATTTTACTAGTATGAGAGAGATAGTTGAGTTTTTAGCTGCCACATCACAGAGTTTGATGGAGGAATTCTGACGATTGTCTTTACCGTCAGTGAATGCTTCTCACATTCCAGCTAAAACCAACAACAATAAAGGTAAACAAAAGGTCACTCCTACTTGGGTACCTAAGAAATATAAAAAGGCCTTTGTTCTTCATGTCGCTCTCGAAGCACATAATACCTCACACTGGTATTTTGATAGTGGGTGCTCTAGACATATGACAGGTGATGCCTCATTTTTTACGTCACTTGAGGATTATCAGGATGGCATAGTAACCTTTGTGGATGGGAGCAAGTCTAACATTGTAGGACGTGGTACTGTAGAGCTACCAGGATTTCCCAAGCTAGAGAATGTTTTGTACGTCAAAGCTTTGAAAGCAAACCTTCTCAGCATTAGCCAATTGTGTGACGCTGACTTTACTGTAAAGTTTGATCGAGACACATGTAATGTCTATAATAAAGCCGGTAAACTTTTAGTGCGAGGGGCGAGGACAAAGGATAATTGCTATGGGACTGAGATCACATCCTCACTTGTCTGCAATAGCGCCACGATCACTCCTATAGATCTGTGGAACCAATGTCTAGGTCACTTGAACGTTAGAGATCTAACTCGTTTATCTAAAAAGGACTTAGTATGTGGCTTGTCATCACTTGGAAAGTCAACTTCCACGGTTTGTGGACCCTGTCAGTTGGGAAACCAAATTCAGAGCCCCCATAGGAAGTTGCATTCCATAACCACCTCCCGAGTAATTGAGTTGATTCACATGGATCTTATGGGTCCTACTCGTACTGAGAGTTTGGGTGGTAAGAGGTATATCCTCATGATGGTAGACGATTTCTCTCGATACTCGATTGTAGGTTTTCCGAGGGAGAAATCCGATGCTGTAGTGTTTTTAATGACCAAGTGTCGTGTCATACAAAATCAACACGGAGTCACTATCAATAGGATCCGTAGTGACAACGGCACATAATTTAAGGAAGCAAAGGTAGATCTTTATTGTGATAGCCTTGGGATCAAACGTGAGTTTTTTGCGGTGAAGACTCCTCAGCAAAATGGGATTATTGAGAGAAATAATAGGACGATCCAAGAAATGGCTAGATCTATGCTTCTAGATCGTAGCGTGTCTAGGATATTTTGGGCAGAGGTAGTGTCTACTGCATGCCACATGGTGAATAGGGTTTACCTGCATCCACACACACTTAAGATGCCTTATGAATTGTGTACTGGCAAGACACCCAACCTTGCATATTTCTGCATTTTTCGAATTAAATGCTACATCCTACGGGATAGAGAGCAATTAGGAAAGTTTAACTCTTGAAGTGATGAGGGAATATTGCTAGGGTATTCATCGAATAGTAGAGCATACCAGGTTTTTAACCTGAAGATCTCTAAGGTTATGGAGTCAATAAACATCACCGAGCACGATGACGAACCTTCGGTGGTTATTGATTCTAGCCTTCAGTATGAGGATGAGGATATTTCTAGCAGTAATTTACTTGTACCTCACCCACACTCTGTGAACCCTACTCCTGTGCTAGGGTACACACCTGCTTGGGTTTGCAAAAGTCATGACCCTTCTGCCATTGTTGGTGATCCCTCTCTAGGGGTCAAGACTCGTGCTCAACTCGAGAATGTTGTTAGCCATTTTTGCTACACGTCCAAAATCGAGCCCAAGAATCACAAAGAAGAACTCAAGGATGAACACTGGATATCTGCTATGCAGGATGAGTTGCTTCAGTTTAAACATAATAATGTCTGCGAACTTGTCCCCCAACCTAGTGAGACTAATGTGATAGGTACCAGATGGATCTTCAAGAATAAAATGGATGAAAATGGTACCATAATTAGAAACAAGGCTAGGTTGGTCGCTGAAGGCTACACACAGATAGAAGGTGTAGACTTTGGGGAGACATTTGCTCCTGTTATGAGGCTTGCGTCCATATGCTTACTACTCACCATCGCATGTCATTTGTGCTTCAAATTATATCAGATGGATGTCAAGAGAGCCTTTCTAAATGGCATTCTACAGGAGGACGTTTATTTGGAACAACCAAAAGGTTTTGAAGACCCTGAGCACCCGAAGCACATCTATTATCTGAGGAAAGCCTTTTATGGTTTGAAGCAAGCACCTCGTGCTTGGTACGAAAGGCTTACTTACCATCTCTTAGCCCGTGGGTTCAAGAGAGGGGGAGTTGATATGACGTTGTTCGTCAGGAGAGATGACAGTGCTATTTTGATTGCCCAGGTCTATGTGGATGACATAGTGTTTGGATCCACATGCTCACCACTTTGAGAAAGAGATGAAAAGTTATTTTGAGATGAGCATAGTTGATGAGCATAGTTTGAGATGAGCATAGTTGAGAAAGAGATGATTGTCCAGGTTCGTCAGCTAGAGGATGGGATGTTCATCTCCCAATCTAAGTATGCTAGAGATCTAGTGAAGAAATTTGGGTTAGACTCCGCTAAGCATGCACGTACACCTATGAGTACCACTACCAAGCTTAGTAAGGACACTTCAGGCAAGGATGTAGAACAAACCTTATATTAGAGTATGATAGGTAGTCTTCTCTACTTGACTGCTAGTCGTCCCGATATAGCCTTTAGTTGGAGTCTGTGCGTGATATCAGGCATCCCCAAAAGAGTCACATTTACTTGCTCTAAAACGTATTATGAAATACGTGAGTGGGACTTTCTCATACGGTATTTGGTATTCCTTTAATACTGATGACCGTTTGTCTGCCTATTCGGATGCCTATTGGGCCGGGGATGTAGATGGTTGTAGGAGCACCTCTGGTGGGTGTTTCTATTTTGGTTCTGCTCTTGTCTCCTGGTTGAGGAAAAAGCAAAACTCCATCTCTTTGTCCACCGTGAAGGCTGAGTACATCGCCGCCGGGAGTTGTTGCTCGCAACTCTTGTGGATGAATCAAATGTTGGAGGATTATGGGATTTCACAGGACACCATGACTATTTCCTGCGATAACACGAGTGTGATCCACATATCCCGCAATCTATTTCAACACTCGCGCATAAAGCACATCAGGATACGCGAGCACTTTATACGTCAGTTAGTTCAGGAGAAAGTCGTATCCCTGAGTTTCGTCCCCACCGACTGTCAGTTAACTGATATTTTCAGGAAACCTTTAGATGCCCTTAGATTTGAGAGTCTTAGGAAATCTTTGGGGATTTGCACTGTTGACTGAAGGGTTAGTCTGTGTCTAGGATAGGATGCTTTTTCATGTTCATATCATATGCTTCCTATTGCTAGTTTGTTTTATATGTATTATTGCTTTGTTGTACAGCTATTTATTTATTCTTTTAAAACATCCAACAAGAATTTCGTTTTATAAATTTTTTTTAGAAAAATACAAAAAGATTGTTGTATTTTATTTGCACCTTTTATGGATGAGCATTTAAGATAGCCAAGTCACAATTTCATTCCATTTATCCATGTGACTGTTTGATAGAGATTTGGGACGCTACATCATTTCATCCATGTGCTATACATTGTTTGGAGTCTTTGAGATGTGATTAGTGATATCTTTCTACATGTTTGACTCCTATCTCCTTTATTACACACATGCACGGCTATATTTAATTATTGTACTTGTGTATCGCATATTGGCTTGAGTGTTTCCATCTCAATTTTGTCTATACAACTAATAATATGCGATAAATCTTTACAAGATTGGAATGCATGAACAACCGTTTTGGTGAGACTGTGTGTTTATTTGAAAATGAGGAAGGGCTGTGAAAGGTTCATTTAGCCTTTGTGATTTTAAGCCACCGTTACAAAGGACCTAAAAAATTGAGGAATTTTATTATTCGGGGTCCAAAGAGGATAAAAGAGCCCGAAAACATTAGAGGCAATAAAAAGAAATATATGCCAAATATGGGCCATTAGGTTTCACCATCAATTCTCCAAAGTTTGAGAATTTAGATCACCTCTATTAAAAATATAAATCTGAGGGAGTTTGGTTGGTGAATATAAACGGGTTTAGCACTTCCCTGAAAGTCCTGAAAAAGCATGAAATAGTTTTGGACGTTATTGGTGTGGAAATCACTTTGAGTTTTGATTTGTTGATTTGATTGAGTCAATGTCTAATATTTCCAACTTTTTACACCAAAGCAAGATTTTGAGTTCATTCGTTAGGAGTATCTGATATTCATCGTGCACATATGTAATGTTTGTATGGATTGATTTTCCTATCGAATTTGATCACACCACTACTTTTACGCTCTCATCGACTTGGTTGTTTTTTTGTTCTTTCATGGTGTGATTCTTTATTGTATATTGTTTGAAAAATTTTGAAAAATTGAAAAATAGAAGTTTCTTTCCTTGCGACACATCAGCCTTGCTTGTTTGAGTTATTCTTCTCATTTGTCTATTTGGGGACATCATAAAAAGGGGGAGAAAGAATTATCCGATTATGGGGGTATTTGAGTTAAATTGGTATATATGTTTATCTCATTTCAAACTCGATACGTCACTTGGTATTTTGCTTTATCTCAAGTGTGTAGGTACGAAGATTAAAAGATCAATTGATTACACACCCTGATGAGAAAATTTGTGATTATTTTTTAAGACTTGAAGAGCAAACGATGAAGACTTATTCATTTGTACCTTTTCAATTTTTGGGTTCATGGAAGGATAGATTTGTATAGGCAAATTTGTTAGTTGATAATTAGGATTTTTATGTATGTACCGGCATAGACACAGGGGGAGATTTGTAAAGACAATTTTCATCATTATCTATTTTTATGTCATAAGTCTTTACACCATTGAAGAAATTCAAGATCGCATCAACATCAACGGATCCGACTATCAAAGCATCTTCATCTTGGAATTAGACTTCTGGTAAACCGGACCGGTCCACCCTTTTTAAAAACGAACCGATCTGCCTCCGGACTGGTTCGCCTCTATACCAGACCGATCCGCTGTGCATCAGAACCAGTATACCCCATATCGAATGCAAACCGATGAAACATCTTTTAAAAACAAATCGGTCCGAGGTCGGACCGATCCGCCTCCAAGACGGACCGATCCGCCTGAGATAAAATCAAATAGATCGTGTTGGGATTTTTTTGACCCAGGTTCTCTTATTTAAACCAACTTTGTCTTCTCCTTTTTGAGTCCCAAGACTCGTGTTTTGATTCACACAACTTTTCATACCTTTGTCAATCACTTTTTAACCCAAGAACACAACCTTGTGTTTGTTCAACCCTTGTGGAGAAGACCGTCCTTATTATTCATTACTGCCCTACTGGAAAAGGATAGTTCCAGCCGTCGACTACAGAACCGATGCCTGCGGGTATTTCTGTGTCACTGTATTTTTACTGTAATTCGTATAACCGTTCCTTACAATATTATAGTAAAAATAAAAGGTTTTGCCCCTTTGGGGGATTTTTCCTCCTATGTGTGTTTCAATGTTCTTGGATGTTTTACATCTTCTTTAATCACACCTAAATGCATGTTTAGGGTTTATTTGGGTAAAACGAAGTTTAATTATATAATTTCTTAATTTGAACGCGCGCGCAACTCTTTTCAAATTTGTATCTGAGAAGGTTACGCTAATCTATTGCGTATTCCTAATTTTCCGCAAAATTTTTCTAAGATATTAATTTTCTGAAAATTTGATTTTTGAAAATGAGTATGTTCATAATGGAGAAGTTATATAATAAAATGCCAGCTTTTGACAGGACAAACTATGCATACTGGAAAGCCTGCATGAGATCTTCATTAAAATAAATTGATGAACGTCTCTGGATTTTGGTTGAAAGAGGGTGGACACCTCCCTCCGTCACTCTTGGAAACGTGACCAATTTAAAACCTGTCACTACTTGGACTGAAGAAGAGTTTAAATGGTCATCTTTTAATTCTAAGGGTTTAAGTGCCATTTCTGGGTCTGTCACTCTCGATGAGTTCAAACGCATAATGATGTACACCACGTCAAAAGTGGCATGGGATGTTTTGCAACTTACCCATGAAGGAACTAATGCTGTGAAAGAGTCGAAACTGCAAAATTTAACAACTCAATTTGAAAGCATCACCATGCATGAAACTGAATGTTTTGATGAATTTTATGTAGGCTATATGATATTGTTAATACTAGCTTTAATCTTGGTGAACACATTCCTAATGCTAGAGTTGTTAAAAAGATTCTTCGTTCTCTTCCTAAGCGTTTTATACCTAAAGTCACTATGCTAAATTCTATGGGTAATTTAAATACGCTAAAATTAGAGCAACTCTCTTCATCGTTCCACTCCTACTTTCTCTTACGCGAGCAGAGGTCCTATAGACCTCTCAATTAAGGTAAGATACAATAGAAAAGATGAATCCTCTTCTGGTGGGATCATTGTTGAAGGGGAACTCAGTATTTCTTTCACCCTCTCAAATGCCTTCATTTTATCCCTCCCCCCCCTCCCAAAACCCACTTTTCCATATCTTTAATGAGAGGGAGAAGGGAAGGGAGACCTCTACCAAATCCAGTAAGAACCTCCCCGGGTAGGAAAATTTCCCTAAGAAGTTCTTAAGCTATATCTGGTTCTTCGGTGGTGGCATCATCAAAATGGCATTTTTCCTTTCCGCATCAACTTCCACCCCTTCTCAATTCACCATAAAACCTAAAAACTTCCCTATGGTCAATCCAAAAGAAAATTTAGAGGGGTTCATTCTCATTTTATACTTTTGGTACCATTCAAAGACTCTTTCGAGATCCTGCGCATGCTTTCTTTCCTTGTTGGACTTCCCCACCGGGTCATCTATATAAAATTCCAATATATCATGAAATAATTCATGAAATATGGACATTATGGTATGTTGATAGGTAGCACCCGCATTTTTTAATTCGAAAGGGCATGATCATGTATTGGAAATTTCCCAAGGGTATTAGAAAGTATGTCTTTTCTTCTTCTACCAAGTCCATTCAGATTTTATTATAACCTAAATACCCATCCATGAAAATATACATCTCATGGACAGAGGTAGCATTTACTAGGCAATCCATTCTTGGTAATGGGAACTCATCCTTAGGGAAACCACGATTTAAATATTTGAAATCCATGCAAATTCGTATCATATTTTTATCCTTATTTAGTACAAGGCGAATGTTTGGTATCCATATTAGGTGCTGGATAGGCTTGATGAATCCATCCGCAAGAAGCTTCTCCACCTCTGTTTTAATTTTTAGATCTAGTTCATCTTTGTAAGTCCATGTGGCCTACCTTATAGGAAAAGTGATTGGCAAAACATTCAGGTTATGAGAGCTCACTTCTGTATCTATCCCCGACATTATGTATATTTCCATGCAAAGATGTCTGTGAATTCCTTTAGCAGGCTGATAATATAATCTCGTTGTTTAGAATTCAATCCCTTGGAAATGAAGATGAGTCGCTAACCACCCCCTTATATTCCTAAATTTATCTCCTTTAGCACTTAGATCTACTCACATGGCCCGTCTTGCATCCATTCCGGTTCCTCCTCCAATTCTTCAAGGTGATCAATAATGTGGGACTCATCTATCACAAAACATTCTTGGTCGGTTCGACGCTTTAGTAAAAAAATATCGCTTATGCAGACCGTTATAAGCAATAAATGACTTTACCATTAGGCATCACAATCATTTTACAAGTTTGTGGAGGTTTTGCTTCTTTTTTAAACTTCCTACTTCCTTTCTACTTACTCTCAGAGGGGGCCATTCCCGGACCCAACATCTCATGTACTAACTTCTTGTGTTAGGCATCCTTTTGGGTCGCACGGGGATCCTCTGCTCCGGTGACCAGAGTTGTTCTATATTTATACAAATCTTTATAGAATGTTGTATCCACTAGGTGATCCTCTTCCACTAAAAATTATCTATATGTAGCTTTAATTACAATCTTTGTCCCACGGATGTTAGCTTTTGCACATTTATGGAATGTTGATGGCACAATTCCATGTGTGTGCATCCATACTCAAACTATCAGGAGTTGATAACATGTATTGGGATTGATGATGTGAATATGAATGTGGGATGTGAGGTTTCCCAACTTAATCCCCACATTAACATATTTGAGAGAGTGCATCCTCGCACTATCAAAGACATAAATCACAAGTGGTACAGGCATAATCTTCTCTTCAAAAATTCCAGTTTTGTACAAAGTTCTCATGGGTATGATATTTATTGATGCCCATCCATCTAAAATTTCCCTTGGGAAACTAATACCATTTTCCCGTGCTGTAACATATAGAGTTCGGTTATGAAACAAGGATAGATGCCTCTCTACTTTCGAAAACACCACCTCAGATGTGTATCTCTTAATCAACTTTTTAATGGAAAAATCCCAGCTGAGAGAGTGATCCCCTCTATCTTGGACCGCTTCAAAAATCTTCTTGGTGATCACCATACGTGTGTCGTACCTCACCCCAATCCGGTGAAAGAACCACTTGAACATGGAGCCCCTTTCAATAGTTACACATTTTGAGTCAATTTCCACTACGTATGTTTACACATTAAATGCATACTACGCTTGTAATGTCCCCCTTCATATAGGGCGAGGAACACATTCATGCTTCCTTCTTGTGGGCTTATCCAGTCACCCCAGTTATCTTTTGGATTTTCTTAAGCTATGTTAGCTAGCCACTCTTCACATGCATTTTCATTGCTCTACCACTCTTCGGACCTAAGCATTCCTTCCTCATCATATGCCACCACTATATTTTCTATGACAAAGTGATGGGCAAGTAATGGGTTTTCATTAACATCCATTGGTGAGATCTGTTGGGTGTCGTTAGGGACTTGCTCCACTATTATCTTGTGCAAGGGATAACAGTCTTTGTTGGCATTTTTTCTCTCTAGTGCAAGCCACAAAACTTTGCATATGACTTGTCCGCTGCTATGGGTACTTGTCCATTTGAGTTGGGGGGTCTTCCACCCATTCTCTCACTAAATTTTGATTGTAGTCCATCACCTCTACCACATTGCATGGAAACTGTGGTGGGACATCATCTCCAAACTTTCTTTTTTTAGCGGGATTGTTTTTTTTGGACCCTTGTCCCCCTTTATTTCCTTTTGGTATTCCTTATATGTAGCTCACTACTTGTCATCATGAAACTTGAAACCTACTAGCTGGCAATGATATTTTTGCCCTCTGTCCTTAGGGCCTTGGTTTGATGATCATGGCGATACTACTAGCTGCTAGCATGAATTCTCTAAAAGTACCCTCTTGAGTCTCATTGATCATGTGGATTTTTTACTTATGTAGTAGTCTGTGCACACAAATATGTAACAAACTTGCCTCTACCACATATTCATATAAGTCTAGTGCCATTTCTCTCAAACGATCGATGTATTGCGTCAACTCCTCACCAATATTCTGCACTTCTTAGGCCAAGTGTCTCAACGTGAACTTGTCCTCAACTAAGAATTTTTTTACAAACATTTCTTGTGCATTTCCTCCTAAGTGGGGATGTTGTTTGGCGCCAGATAAGAGTACCACGTGTATGCCTTTCTAGTGAGACTTTTGTAGAATCCTAAAAATTTTATCTCCTTGTCATTCCTATGAAAGCAAGTTACTCCACAAACCTCTTCACATGATCTCTAGGATTTTCACCTTTTCTATTGTACTTTATGAACATGAGAGGAACATACCCTTTGGGGTATGGTTTTTCATTGATACTTTCTGGGTATAGGTTCTGCAGGAACTCATACATTTGAGGTGACTCCTTTTGAGAGGAGAGAGACTTCTTCACTTCCTCTATCGTGACAACTTTGGAGGGTGACTCCTCCATCCCAACCTTTTTTTCTATTAGCTAACTTACCGGTGTCATCACTTGCTCCGTCATTGTTATCTAGGTAGAGTTGTCTCCACTATTGCTACTTCTCCTCCAATGGGTGCCATCATAGGCATTACGAAGTCTTTGCCCAAGCTAGACATATCAACGTCATGTTACTTTAAAAACTAGAAAAACCTGCTCATGAAGTTCATCCCACTCAGTGCATAACCGCTGCTGCACTTGCCTTCCCTCCTTGAGGAGCAAGTGCTCTTGCTCCGGTAACCATAACCTCCTCATTGGTCGTTTGATCACTTTGAACTCAATTACTAGACAGAGTATCTTAAAAAACTAGCTTTTACGAAACATTGTAATCTTCTTTATCCATGGTAGTGAGAATACCTCCCCAATGGAGTCGCCAAATGTAGGAGGCAAGTGGTATTGGGGTCTATGAATATATTGGATCTGGTGAGGCGTGGCCCACTCCAATGGAATATGCCTTTAAGTTTTTCAAGGCTTCAAGATAAATAAGAAGATAAAATCTAGCATTTCTAGTAAAATGGTGATTTTATAATAGCTATATGAGACAAACAATGATTAGCTATGAACTTTTTAGTATAAATAAAAGAGAAAAGGGATAATTTGGATGTGATGATTCTTGGGAGTGAAAAGACAAGCACTTTAAGTACCAGGGACAGAACAGAGAGAGAATACTCTTTGGGTAAATATATCTTGACCTTGCCTAAGTAACATTGCTTAACTTGTGATATATCTTGACCTTGCCCAAGGTCTCTATTTACTGGTAAATAGTAGGGCTAATGTGGCATGTGCGCTCCAAAAGGATATTCTTTTAGATAATATATGAGTTCTACTTTTTATCCTATTTCACTATTTATCATATGTCCACTCTCAAAGACGACATTTGTCACAACCTAAAAAGGAAAAAATATGTGGGGCATAGTGCCAAAAAGTACAATTTGGTAAATTTTTTCTCAAACCATAACTGGGAAAAAAACATTTTGAAAACTTGCGAGTGGCTTTAAGGGCCACTGACCAATGTTTATCTTGAAAATACTTTATGATCAGTGCCTTGGCTGCTCACATATTTGACTAAGTGTAAATTATGTAAGTTTGTGAGTGACCTCTTTGGTCCCTCCTTTTACTATTCTCTCTTTCCTAAGGTACTAAAGTGGTTAGGCCATAGCTTAAGACTTGCCTCTCAACCTCAAAACCAAAAATCCTAAGGGATCCCAATTGACCATCTTCTCGAGTCCTTCTTGCTCGGCTAAGGCTTCTTGATAAGCATTCATATGTATAAAAAAGAACAAAGTGTTAGAAAATAGTTTAAATAAGCTTATTTGTGACATGGGCTTGGGGCTTCTCATAGATCGCCCCTTACTATTATAGGGTTTCTCCTAGATCACCCCCTCGTTTGGCTTGGGTCCATTGTGATCCCACCCTCTCATTGATTTTAGGGTTTTTGTTTATTTATTTTTGTAAATGGAGCTTGAGGTTGCTTGCAAAACACCCCTTCACTAGGTTGGGATTTTTCCTAGAGCCCCCTCTTTATTGACTTGGGTCCATTTGAATGGCACCCTCTCGGGTACTTAAGAGTTAGTCATAGATCAGCTCCTTGCTACTTTGGGGGTGCACATTTGGTACCCCATAACTTGGAACCTCATTACGTTGTACCCACTTCTCTTCGCACAAACTCACTTGGCACACACTTCTCTTGGCACCCACTTATCTCCGCACTCGCGTATGTCAAAGATTTTTTTTATTGAAATTGGGGGTACCCCTCTACAATCTAGTTATCATGAATTATGATTAAGAGAAGAAGACATTCCAAAAATCGTATTTTGAACTCATTATGGACCTTTTGAATATATCGTGATGTCTTTTGGATTAACAATGTCCCTGCAGCCTTTCATAGACCTTATGCATCAAATATTATGACCGCCTCTTTTTCAATTTTTTATTATATTCATTGATGACATCCTCATTTATTCCCAAAATCCTGAAGAACATGCCTAACATTTAAAAACAATATTAGGTACCTTGAGAAACTGCCGGTTGTATGATATGAAGAGAAAATGTGATTTTTCAATGGAGGGAGTGAAATTCTTAGGACATGTGATTTATGAAAGTGGAATCCAAGTCAATCCATCCAAAATCTCAACCATTTTCGAATGGAAAAATCCCACCAATGTCATCAAGATTAAGAGTTTTCTCGGATTATTTGGTTATTATCACCATTTCATAGAAGGATATTCCAAAATTTCTATTCCATTAATGAAGATAAGTAGGTAGGAAATTCCATTTGTATGGATTGCCTAGTGTGAGAAAGCATTCTAAACTTTAAGGGACAATTTGACCATTGCCTGCATCATAACCATTCCTTCCAGTAATGTAAGCTATGACGTGTATATTGATGCCTCGTTATTAGGTTTAGGTTGTGTCCTAATGCAAAAGGGATAAGTAGTTGAGTATGGATCTCGACAACTCAATATTATGAATGTAATTTTAATGTGTATGATCTTGAATTAGCAGGCGTAGTTGTTGCTTTAAAAATATGGCCTTGTTATCTATACGGTGAGTTCACAAAAGTTTGAAATACATCTTAACCCAAAAGGACTTGAATTTGAGTAAGAGACGTTGCATGTAATTTTTGGAAGATTACAGATTGTAGTTAGACTACCATCCAGCAAAGGGAAACATTGTAACCGATGCCTTAAGCCGTAACCCTGTTAGAAGAATTATCAACCTAATTTATTATGATGTTTCTGCTACCATAGAGAAATACAATCTTCAGCTAACCCCATTTTTTCAAAAGTCACCAATATCATTTCTTACCCAATCTTAAGGAAGAAAATATTATAACAACTCCAAGATCCATTTGTGGTGAAAAAACACAAGATTTGTAATACGATAAGGAGACACGTCTACGATATAGAGATATATTATATGTACCTAATTAATCATCATTACATGAAGAAGTATTACAAGAATCTCATCGTTCTAAATTCATGATACATCCCAAAAGGTAAAAATGTGTCATATGCTGAAGAAGCAGTATTGGTGGCTAAATATGAGAAATGATATTGAGAACTTTGTGAAAAGATGTGTCACTTGTCAACAAGAAAAGATAAACACTAGTGTCATGGTGGAATTCTCAAACCTCTTCTAATCCCTGAGTGAAAATAGGATCACATCACAATGTACTTTGCTAGTGGAGTGCCTCATATGTCCCAAGGATACAATCCTATTTGGGTGATAGTAGATCGACACCCAAAATTTGCCTATTTTCTCCGAGTGAAAATAGTTGATTCTTTCCAAAAGCTCACTAAACTTTACATCCAAGAAATTATTCGATTACATGGGATCCCTTTATGCATAATATTATATCAAGATTCTCATTTTGTCGGTAGATTTTGGCGATTACTCCAAACTGTAATGGGTACTAAACTTCATTTTAGTACCGTATTTCACCCCCAGGCCAATGTACAATCAGAACGCACTATCCAAACATTGGAGGTCATGTTAAGAGACTGTGTTTTAAATATGATTGACAATTGGAGTGAACACTTTTCATTAATTGAGTTTTCATATAATAACAGTTACCAGTTAAGTATCAATATGGAAGACCATGTTGATCACCAGTATGTTGGACCGAATTAGGAAATAACAAGTAATTGGTTCCTGAAATAATTCAAGAAGCTACCAAGAATATACAAAAACCTAGAGAAAGACTAAAGACGGTGCAAGATCAACAGAAAAGTTATGCTAACCATCGTAGGAAGCCCTTAGAGTTTCAGGTTTCTGATAGTTTTCCCTCAAAAAGGAATTCTATGATTCAGAAAGAAAGGGAAACTAGCGTCAAGATACATCGAACCTTTAGCATCACTAAGCATGTTGGCCCGGTGGCCTATAAATTAAACTTACCTATATAATAATCCAATATTCATAATGTATTCCATGTGTCTCAACTATGTCGATACATTCTAGATCTGACACATGTGATTATGTGGCACGAAATCTCTGTTCAACCCAATCGTGAGTTTGAAGAACGCCCTATTCAATTCTAAATAGCTAGGTAAGAGTCCACACGAAGAAGAAAGTTCACTTAGTAAAGATACTCTAGGAACATAAAAATCAGTAAGAAGCCACGTGGGAACTAGAATAGGAAATGAAGAAATAATATCCCGAGCTTTTTTCGGGCACCTTCGAGGACGAATTTTTTATTACGTAGGTTGACTGTAATACTCGCATAGTACTAAACCCTAAAACAATTAATTATGATCCAACAGTTACATATAATACCTAATATCCCCCTTATAACTTAGTTAAATTAAAAAACTTCCTAATAAATTTGAAACTACATATAAAACTCTTAAACGTTTCTTAATTACCTAAGAACCCCCAAGGTTACAAAATAACCAAATTACCCCTCTAAACTTTGGAAAAAGTTTAACTTAACCTCTATTTCACCCTAAGACCCAAACTTTATATCAAATTGAACCGTTAGACATCAACTAATTTAACTTTAAAATTCGAACACTTACACTTTCATAAAATTACACAAATGCCCCTAAAACATGAAAAATTGTAATATTAAATAGAAAACAAATATACAACTTTCTCTTTAAGGACCAAAATCAAAACCAACCTATTTAGACCTTTCTCCCCTACTAACAAAGAATCCCCATCAGTAAAAAAGGACAAAAACCACATGTCCTACACCATATCTCCATGTGACCTTCTTTTCTTTAAGTTTTATCTTCTTTAAACATGGGAGAACCCACCTCCCAATAGAACTAATCAATTGCCCTTAGCCTAGGGTATAAATCCCCCATGAAATACAACCTCAAACCCCATCACTTTAACAAGCACCAAACTTGGGTTTTTTCCTCCAAAATGGCAAGCAATGATTTTATGAATAAATTCTTATTTTTTGCTATCAAAAATGTTTTCTGCACCATTATAATACCCAACCAAATTAGAAAAAACTAGACTCTTATGTGAAGAACAACCTCAAAACTCCAATAAAGTGTGAGCTTTAATAGTGAGAATTTATTTTTTAACTTTGAACTTGTTTGAAAGTGGGGAATGATCTTCTTATAAGACCAGGGGCTAGAGTGCAATGGCCATTTTTAAAAACTCATAATTCTTTTCCTAACTTCTCAAAAGTGTTTTCGAGTTTCAGAAACTCAAACTCCAAAATTTTCTTCGACTAGTGATGATACAAAATTTAATATCCACTCAATAAACTTGTAAGAGCTCAATCCAGTATAGCTATTGTTATAAATATGTGTTTAAATGAAGAAAGATGTGGGGCAAAGACTAATAGACCCTAGCATATAAGCGATTTGGCCATTGATCTACTCCACTGTGCAGGTGAGTGTTAATTTCAATATAAGAATGGACACTAATGGCTTGTGTAATAGAATTTTTACACTTTCTCTCCCTACTATAAAATGTGTTAAATCTTGGGCTAGGGTTTTCATTTCTTGATAACCCTCAGTGATGAAGAAGATGAGTAAATGTAGTGCTCGGGTTGTGTACTGTACCCCCAAGCATGTAGTAAGCATGTGTAGAATGTATCTGCTATTAAGGATCAACCACCTATCACCGACACATGTGGATCACGATGACAAATAATTTACCTCGCGTGTGAGGGAGATATCATTATAAAATTTTATCTATGTGGGTCAAAGATCCACAACCCATGCGATTACTGCCACACGTCCCCTATCCCACGCTCTCTGTCAGATGTAAACTATCGACCGTGCTTGTCCAAGTCGAGGCCAAGATATTGGGTCAATCCATTATTAAGATGGTTGCTAATGCTGAGCTGAATTTTTATAGGAACCTCAAATTCTTTATCTTGGACGAGATTGAGGGAACATATAGGTTGATGAGATCATTGAAGCTCATTGTATGTGGAGGCCTCAGGAATATGGGTCATCATTGAGACTGGGGATGAGGCCTCTCACGTAAACCCTCAATTTGAGTCACAATATCTTCTTGTTCGACGGTTTCCAAGAGGTTGATCTTGGCCGAGTGGGTCCTCAGCTAGGATGAGGTTGTACTTGGTTATATTATCACCCCTAGCCCTTAGTCCTCAATGTGAATGGAAAGACATAGGATAATGTATCTTTGGGCAGAAGTTGATGATACATCTTTTATTAACGGATGATATGTCCTTTCATATGTCAAGTGTGGAATGTTGAATGAGAAACTTGGATTAACACTTGGTAGTCATATTGTGGGTTAGCGTGTTGCCCAAGAATGATGATTGTAAGTGTACCATAGGGGGTTGTGCCCTAATAATTACAGACTTGGAAGTTGTGTATATTGATTGCCTTTATTTAAATGGTTTTTGAAGACCCATTTTATCTTTCATGTTTCTCTTTCTTAGCGACAAAAACTCTCTCTCTTTGTCTCTCTCTTTACCAGAAACCAGTTTTCTCTTCCACCTCCGTTCAATGATTTTCGACGAGGTTTTAGTGTGTTTTCTTTATCTTTGGGATTTTTTCCTTTCTCAGGTAATCTCATTTCTCCTTTCTCCCTATTATTTCAACTTTTCTTAATCATATTGGTTGTTGTTTGTTTTTCTAGTGAGCTTTAAGATTTTATGGAAGTCTTGAATGAGGGGGGTTTAGGGATAGTTTTAGGAGGTTAGTTGCTTTCATAGAGGTTTGGCTGGTAATCTTTTGGTTTTCTGGGCTTTCTCATCCCTTGTTGCCTTCTGATGAAGCAACCAAAATTGCATATGTTGTCTTCTTTGATGAGATCCAGTTTAGTATTTCATGAATTGTTCTTGACCAAAACAATTCATTGCACTCTTTGATATTTAAGTTAACTTTGGTCAAACTTCAACTTATTTGTCCCCTTTGACCCTTTAGGCCAACTTAGTTAAACCTTGGCCACTTGAATGTTAAGGACCCTTTATGAGTTAGTAGAACAATACCCCACACATAAAGAGAGCTACTTTCAGGACATACGCAGAATTGAAAATGAGACCAAGGAGAGTCGTAGAGTCGGAGATGACCTTGCTCGCTCAATCATCCCCATCCCCTTAAAGGTCATCCCACCTTCACCAGCCAAGGTTAGTGGGGATGCATGTCTGGATCATCCTCCTCAGACTCTGTCCTGGCCGATAGTGGAGATTATTTTGATGAGGCCATGAGATTTTCACCCATTAATCCTAACCGGTCTTAGGCAGCTGAGAGCTCATCTCGGTAGTCATCCTCCAACCATGCTGAGTTATCCAGTTGTGACGATGCTTCAGTTCATTATATCTCAGACACTGATGACCCGAGAGTTAACGTTGCCATTACACCAATAGCCAATTCCCCTCTCGGCTATGATCGAGGGAGAATTCCAAAAGAGATTCCCCAGTGGGTCCCCGACCGTCGACGCTCCAGCCATTGATTATGATTTTGAGGTCGGGAAGCACTTGACTACTCGTATGGCCAGATGTTTTTTTCCACTATTAGAGAGTCTGATCTTTTTTATGGAGGCACTTGTATGGCATCAAGACAGATATCTTTATGCGAGCCCCAGACGAGGATGAAAGAGTATATGATAGACAAAATGGAAAAGTCACCGTCTATGAACAAATGTTTATGATCAACTTTTGACTCCCTTTCCATCCATTTGTCCGCACAATTTTGTCTAATATGGGGGTTGCTACTTCCCAACTAGCACCAAATTCATGGAGGATTATACACGGCTTCGTCTATCTTTATCTGAACAAGTATAAGGGTGAGCCTTTAATAATCCTATTCGTCAAGAAATCAATCTGGTTAGGTATAAGGCTTTCTATAATGTCCCATCGTCAAGAACTCGACCTGGTTACTACCATTTGGGGGACAAAAAGTTCGACAAGAAAATCATCCATGTCATTTAAAGATATAGTCACCATTTGAAGCTGAGGTTATTTTTCATCTCTGGGGCTTGGGAATTCCTGGATGACACGGATCATTCTAAAAATGAGCCAAGGGTTCCATGTACTTGGGCTAACCCTTCTATATCAGCCAAGATGGACCCAAGTCTTATTTTTGCCATATGAGATAAGGTCAACTTTTTGGGAAATCAAGGCAAGGACAAGGCCCTTTCTATGTTTGAAGATTTAGTGTGTCCTATCTTTTTAAAGACGCTTGGTCTGGGGGTTGAGCCCTAGATGTGATGTGTGAGTTTCTTATTTTTCTCAATCAATGAAGTCTTTCCTCATCTTCTGAATTTGTTACTAACCACCACTCTTTCTTCTTTGTAGACTATCAACCTTATACTTCAGATAAAGCCTGGAACATGATGAGTCTGAGTCTCGAAAATGCCTTTGGAAATAAGGGAAGTAAGTAGGCTATTAAGAATATGACCACTGGTGGGACAAACTGACCTAAGGCTGGTTAGAAGATAAAAGATCTAGTCGGTGGTGTGGAAGCTCATTACAATCGTGAGGTGAGGCAGAGGGTAATCTCTCATGAGTCTGTACGAAGCTCTTTTTTTTCGGACTCATTCGAACCTTTTTGGTCAGCCAACGTATCCCAACTTAAGGCGAGCTCGACCTTGATTATACCCTCAGCAGCGAGGTAAAAGGCTCCTATACTATCCATCCCCTCCGAGGGGATTACGAATTCATAGGGAAGATGCTCCCCCCGAAGATTTATGACTTCGATTTCCATCACTCGACAAGTATCTTTTTCATCTTTGATTTGAAGTTCATCTCATCCTATATTTTACTTCGTCTTATTCTGACATCTATATTTTATTTTTCTGTAATTTGTGTGAGCCTTTACCCCAGCTACCAAATGGAAAGTTGAGAATTTCCCAAAATATCAAGAGGCCGAGAGAGATCTTTAGGCCGAGGAATACCTAAAGGTGAAGACGAGGGACCATAAGGCTGAATATAAAAAGTCCCTTGATGCATTAAAAGTGTAGCACCATGTTCCTTTGAAGGCAAAGGACGACGATTTAATGGACTAGTCAGCCAAGCATGCGATCGATCTTGCTGTTATCGTCCAAAAGGCCAAGGATGAGGCCCTCTCTCCCGAGGCCATAAAAAATATTCAGGATGATGCCATTGAGGATTAAAAGGCATCAGATGAGTCTGGTATCTTCGGCTAAGAATAATAGGCATGTCGATGGGTCTTAAAATTTTTTGATGTCATCTCATCGATTCATCCAAAATTGGACGCCCTGGTATGGAAGATACTTTTTTCCCTAAAGCCTTGGCCCATGTCGAATCAACAGCCTCAATCGAAAGAGAAGGAGCCCGATCTGAGTCCCCTATTCAAACTGCCAATGCCAATGACACTGCTATTATTGGGGTTGTGTAGGCCAAGACATGTGCCATTGGGTGGTTGGTCAACAGTGATTCGACTTTATATGGTGGTTGTATGTGACCCACACCCTTTCTTCATATATTTTGTTTGAACATTTCATAATTTATAACCCTTTATAACTTATAACCCTTATGTATTTGAATGAATATCGATATTAAGTGGTATCTCGTATTTAAGCTCACATTTCCATTTTCTTTTTGCTCTTTATCGTACATAATGATTTTTATATTTTGAGTCCACCAAATGAATGATGTTTTTCTCAAGCTTGCTCTTGTCCTCGGTTGAGAGTTAATTAACCAACTTAATCATTTTTCAATTTTGAGTCCACCAAATGAATGATGTTTTTCTCAAGCATACTCACGTCGTCGTCTAAGAGTTAATTAACCAACTTAATGATTTTTCAATTTTGAGTCCACCAAATTATGATGCTTGTTTCAAATCTACTCTCGTCCTTATCCAAGAGCTTAATTAACCAACTTAATGATTTTTCAAATTAGAAATCACTAAGTGAATGATGTTTAAATAAAACATAATTAAATGATTTTCAAATTTTGAGCCACCAAATTAATGATGTTTAACTACGAATTCCCTCTTGTCATTTTTTAGAGTGTATGGATGAGTGTCGTTTTTTCCTGCATTGGCATCCCATCGAGAGAGTTTGACTCTGATACCACCACGTTGTGATGTTTAGATAAACCATAATTAAATGATTTTCAAAGTTTTTTTGTATTTTTCACCCTCTTAGTGATGTTATCACACCAGTCCCCCCTCTCGGCCATTATAGGCTTTGCTATGTTGGCCTCGGCCTCAGCGGGCTTCTGATTGCTTTCTCTGGCTCAGTCATTGGTACCACAAACTCTTCACTGTCGGTCTTGGACTAAGTGAACTCCTCTACGAAGTTGGTCAAAACTTTCTCTTTAATTACTATACTCTTCTAGTATACGATATACAATTCTCCTAACTCTATGGACAAAGACATCAACCTACTTAATTTCTCGAGTTTATGGATGACCTATCTTAAATGGGAGTCAGTGAGGATGACCATTATGGGGGCTTAAAAATAAGGTTTCTATTTTTCTCGAGGCATGTATAGAGGCACACGTAAACTTCTCCATCTTCGGATATTTCAGTTTAGCCCCCTTAAGAGACTTACTGTTAAAGTAGACTGGTTTATTTTTCCCCTCATCATCTCGGACGATAATTGTGCTGATCACAGACTCTGACACTACTAAATAGAAATACATTTTTTCTCCTTGGGTAGGGTCAAACAAAATCATAAGAGAACCTAGGTAAGCCTTGATATCTTGAAAGGCTCATTTATGCTCTTTGTTCCATTAAAATGTCTTCCTTATAACTTTAAAAAATTTGAGGAACTTATTTGTGGCCCAGGAGATGAACCTGTTAAGTGCAGCGACTCGACCAATTAGTCTCTCCACGTCTTTCATTCTCTTAGGATACTTCATCTCAATTACATCTTTAATATTTTTTGGTTTTGCCTCTATGCCTCTTTGGTTGACAATGGACCCAAGAAATTTACCTGCCTCCACGTCGAACTTCATCTAATATTTGTCCATAATATTAAAGGTATGCTCAAGGTCAGCCACATGGGTCTCGGCCATGAGACTCTTTGTTAACATGTCATCCACAAACATCTCTATGGTATTGCCAATCTTATCTTCAAACATTTGATTCATGACAGTTTAATATATCGCATAAGAATTTTTAAGGCTGAAGGGCATAATCTTATAATAATAGGTTCCCTTCTTTGTGATGCAAGAGTCCTTCTCAGTGTCGACCGAGTCCATGAAGATTTGATTATAGCCTATGTAGGCATCCATAAAACCTATTAATTCATGGATAGTTGTGGCATTCTACCATCTGGTTAATGCGAGGTAGAGGGAAACTATTCTTAGGGCAGGCTTTATTCAGGTCGGTGAAGTCCATGCACATTCTCCACTTCTCGTTAACCTTTAGAGCTACAATAAATTGGAGAACCAATCGGGATAGTGTACCTCTCATATGAACTCAACCGATTAACGTTTTGTAACTTTCTCTTTGATGACATCATACTTCTCCTGGTCATAGATATTCCTCTTCTATTTCACTACTTTAGATCCCTCATCAATGTTCAACTTACGACATATGACTTTGTGGTCAATCCTTGACATGTCTTTGTGGCTCGACGCAAAAATTCTTTAACTCCTTCTCAATATATCTATTAATTTTTTTTATAACTTCCTCCTTCAAAAATGAGCCGATCTGGATCATTTTTTCCTGCTCGTCCTTACTGATTACGATGGATTCTACCTCTTCCGTATCTTCTCCGTTCTTTAACTTCCTTTCGTCCCAAGGGTTGAGAGTATCAATGTTGTAGGAGGTAGTAAGTCTTTTTTGGACTTCGTTTTGCTCAGTCGAGATGTAGTAACATTCTTCGGCCTCTTCCTGATCACCGTGGACTTCCCTCACCCCATAAAAGGTCGAGAATTTTACCATCTAATGTATAGTAGAGGGTATTGCTTCAAATTCTTTAAGATCCACACATCTAAGTATAATGTTGTAGGTTAAAAACACACTTTCCCCATTATAAAAAATATGAAATTTTTTATCTTGCACATCATCCAAGTGCCCATGTTGACGTCCATCTCGAACATCCCTAACGAGTGCAGTTTCTCTCCTCTAAATCTAATCATGGGTTGGTGGTAAGGGATCAATATCTTCTTGCTATGTCCCAGACCTTTGAAGCCTAGCTAAAATATAATGTCGGGTTAGTTTCCGCAATCTATCAATATTATCTATACATCATATACATGGACCCTGGTCGTGATGATCAAAGGGTCATTAGAGGGGGAGAATATGCCCTTAAAGTCTAGCCTTGAGAATCACACTACCAATGTCTCCATATCTACCTTCTTTCTCTTTACCATCTTTGAGGTCAGGGTCATCCTCATCCTCATCATCATTAGATTCCTCATCCGTCTTATTGACCTAATGTTGTCATCTCAGTTTTTCTCTTTGGATCCACTTATGTACACATACATTCAAAGCTTCCATTTCTTAAGCATCTTCTCAATCTGATCTTTCAACATAAACCATGTGTCGTTGGGATGGCCGTGATCTTGGTGGAAGTCACACCATTTTCTTTTATCTCTCTTGTGAGGAGGAGATCTCAGTTTTTTAGACCATCTTAATGATCTATCATCCTTAAATTCATTTATTTCCACTCTTTTAGGTACTGACTCGACCTCTACAACACGTTCCTTCATGATAGCTGGCTTTATCCCTCATTCGTCCATCCCTCCGCTTAATATTTTCACATCAAACATGTATCATTATCCCTTTAATTTTGAGATTTTAGGGGGAAGGTCAAGGTCCTCTTCCTCATCATCAGATTCCTCATCCTTATTATTGTCCTGATGATGTCGTCTTGGTTTTTCATCTCTCGCCTCACTCTGTCTCTTCTAGGAATAATCTTTGGAACCACTTCAGTCCATGTACTTTCAAAGCTTCCATTTCTTGAGCATCTTCTCAATCTCATCTTTCAACGTAAACTGTGTCGATGGTATGGATGTGATCTTGGTGAATGTCACACCATTTGATTTTATCTCTATTATGAGGAGGATATCTCATATTTTCACTCCATCTCAAAGATCTATTATCCTTAAATTCATTTAGGATCAAATCAGGGCTTACGGTGAGTGGATTGTGCTCGATAAACTTGTCATCACTCGCCCTCTTTTTCCTATACTATCCTTAGCGTAGTTTGATTTTTTTCCACCAGCTTCCTTCTCATCCTCTCCTATGACCGATATGACCTCCTCCACATTCATGACTCTCCTGGACATAGCCAGGAGTTCTATCATGGATTTTGGAGGATCCTTGACCAACTTCCAAAGTAACTTTATCTTTTTGAATCCTCCCATTAGGGCTGCCATAGTGATGTTTTCCACACAGTATTTAATTTTCAACTTCTCTTTATTGAATCTTGCAATGTAGTCTCTAATAGACTCATTCTTTCCTTCATTTACATACAACAGATGGGTGGCTTTCTTCCAAGGTTTAACCCTAAAACATAAATTGTGAACGAAATTCTCGGCCAATTACTTGAAGTTCTTTATGGAGTTATTGAGGAGTGAAGTATACCAGACATGACCAACACAAGTCAATGTGCCAGAGAATGCCCAACATCTCATCTCATCCGAAACCGAGTAGATATCGACTACAGATTGATACATCTGCATATAATGAACTAGGTTGGTTCTCTCATCATACTTTTGGGTGACAACTAGTGGCTTGAACTTGTATGGGGTCAAGTAATTCACTATCTTTTCCATAAATGGAGATACTTCCATGTATCCCCTGTGAATGTGGTCTCGATTTCTCATGAGATCACAATTTTGTCCTCTAGCATCTAGATAGACCTATTTCGGGGCTTCTTGGTTACTGTCTCATTGTCTCCTTATGCTGTGACAATGTTATCCCCAGTTTCTTCTCTATATACTGGGCGTCATTCACATACTTTTCCAGCCTCCCTTTGATGGTTTTTAACTTCTTTGTGTTCCTCTTCTCGACCACATGGTGGCCGATGGTCATCACACCCTCCATTCCTTTTGGAGGCCTCCCTATTGTGTGATAGAGAAAGTCGGTCTCATAGGTCACCAAATGGGCTGAGTCGGTCGAAAAACGACCCCCTACTCAATTTTTTAAGTGCTGAAGCCTGGACATGGCTATCTCGACTCGATCTACCACTATTTCCTATGCTAACTTAGACTAGATGCACTATATTTCTAGAAATTTCGTAAGGCTCGCAATACTCATCCTCATCGCAATATTGATCATCTTATAACTCCTGGCCTTATTTTCCTATTCATAATCGCCTAGGGTCAACCACATTTTTACATTTCTACTGCTGAGGCACTTCTTTGTGTGGGCCGAAGGTGGTACCCCTATCACCGGAGCTATTTCCCTAGTGGATGGAGTTATCATCTCCACTACAACACCGATTGGTCTAGCCATCATAGTTTGACTGAATGCATCAGTTATTCTTGAATGTTTTGCTATCTAGCCACTAGTGAGCATAACTCCGCTGCCACCTCAACCATATTTTACTGAGTAGGCACGTAGTTGGAACTGGGGCCAGCACCTGGAGGTAAATCAGAGGCTATCAATTTAGGTGAATTAAAAAAAAGGGTTGAACTAGATGAGCTAAGTGTTCTAAAGAAAATCTTAAAAAACCCAACAAGAGTTATTTCAATGGTAGTATATATTAAACAAGTTGTGTAGATGGATCAACACCAGAGAATCAACTAAGAAATAAGATGAAAATGAATAGGAAGAAGATTGAAAACCAACGATTCCCGCATATTATTCCATTTGATGATAACAAATTTAATATCAACTCAATAAATTTGTAAGAGCTCAATCCAGTATAGGTACGTCAGTAAACAAGTGTTTAAATGAAGAAGGATATAGGAGAAGAATAATAGACCCTAGAATATAAGTGGTTTTTCCATTGTCCTTGTCTATTGTGCAGGTGAGTGTTAATTTCACTATAAGAATGGCAACTAATAGTCTATCTAATACAAATTTAACACTTTCTCTTGTAAGGACATAAATTTCCAATTGATTCCCTGTATTGTTTTGACTTAATTCCGTGAACAAAACTGTGTTTGTAATATGTCATAGGGAGATTTTTATTTTGTCACGATCCCACTTGGTCTATGAAGTTTTGAAGAAAATTGAAGACATGGCAAAGCTTCAAAGATTTAATCATGCCGAAGTTTAATTGGTGCAAGTTTAATCGTCTTCAAAGTAAACTACATTCCGAGGTCACTCAAGTATGAATGCGTATAATTAATGGTGCTCGGTGTTTTTTTATAAAAGATAAGGATGTTACATTTATAAACAAAAATATTTTAAAATGTTTTTAAAAGTGTTTTAGAGGTTTACACTATGTTTTAATTCTGATAAGCTCGAAAAAGGAGTTTGACTTTACTAGGTCTCTTTGAAGAAACGTTTTAATTGAAAAGTTAAAAAGTCAAACTTCTCAATCGAACGACATTAGATCTTGTGCGAATGAGATGTCTAAGTCGCTCGAACGAGACGCTTAAGTCGTTAGAACGACGCGTTTTTTAAGGCGGCGCTAAATTGTTATCTAAAGCCTGTTTCTATCAGAATTTCGAAAGGGTGTGCATTATAGAAAATAGTATACGAACCAGAAATTTATTTGCACACATTTTCTAAGGTTTAAAAAGATTAAACACATGCTTTGAGTTTTCAAAGCTCCTAGTTATCATTAGTTTATGTTTACGTGATCTTGGGGCACTAAAGAAGTTTGTTCTACACATTGAACATAAGGGTTATGCGGTGAAGAAAAGAGAAGGACTTCTTGTTCGACATCGTAGAGGAATCAAAGCCAATCGATGAACACCGAGACATTCGTGGAGTCGAGTGTTGTTGATAGGTATCATCGAAGATATAATTTCTACGTAGGCACTATTGAAGAACTGTTGAAGATCAGAAGAAGCGTCAGGACCAGTGGGGATCGAGTCTTAGTGTAAGGCTAATTTGTCTTTGTAAAACCATTGTTCATAAGGATTGTCTGGCTTGGGTCGTCCGAGGTTATTTTCCCATTTTGGGTTTTTTTCTCATACATCCGGTGTTGTGAGTATTCTTTACTTTACTTTACTTGCTTTAATCATTAGATGCATGTTTAGGATTAATCAAGATAAAATTGGTTTAAAGTAGGAATTAGGTTTATCACAACTTGGTTTGGTGCATAATTAAAAGTTGGATAATTTTTGGAGAAAATTGATTTTGTTTTAAACACACATATTGGGCACTTTTGAAATTGGCATGAGAGAGGGTTACGCTAATTTATCGCGCGATCCTAATTTTTGTTTGCTTAATACATTTTGACTACTCACGTCGTCAAATTGGTATCAGAGCTAGAAAACATAATTTATTTGTTTTGTGATCCCGTGTGTTTGTTTATCTCTACTGTGTTTGTTTTCTCTCGATGGATTCTCTAAGCTTTGACGATTTACATCGTTTGAATTTAAAGTTTGCAAAATGTATTGATGTTTTGGAGAAAGAAAATTATGGTTTCGAAAATAGGATTGAATATTTGCAAGATTTTCAAATTCAAAGAGATATTTGTCATGAGCACTTTAGTTCCTTGTTTAAATATTTTAATATACTAAAATTGGGCAAAAAGGAGAGTGATTATGGAGTCCTCATTTTAGAAAAAGCGTAAGAGTATTTAAAAAATTCTAAAGTTTGTGCCGTTGAGGAAAATAATTCGATTAATGATTTTGTGGCACGAGAAAAGGCTCTTAAGGATAAGTTTGCTCACATTGAGGGGGAGCGAGATAACCTTCTAGGGGTAATTGAAAATTTAAAGAAGGAGTCCCTAAAGTTTGAGGAGTCTAATCTTTTACTTGAGTCAAAAGTTTTAAAGTTAAAAAATTATTTAAATGACTCGAGTAGTGATGGTAGAGACTTATCTTGTTCTAGTGGTTCGATTGTAAAAGCCAAAACCATTGTTGTTTTTGAGCATCAGCCACATCCGAGGGTATTAAAAAAGGTCAACCTAAAGGTCCCATTCCTCGTCGTGTTTTCACATGTTCACATTGTGGTAGGAAAGTTCACCTAAGGATTTTTTGTTTTGATCTTAGAAAAGACCCTAGGAAGATTAAACGTAGTGTCCCAGTGGTTCCCAAAACCCGTTTTGATAGGTATACACCTGTTTGGGTTAGGAAATACGTTTTGGAGATGTTAAATGCTTTGTTGGTTGATTCTCACATGCATGCACATGATTCATCTCTTGCTATTTCTTATGGTTAGTAGCTTGCATGTTTTGTCATACGCTAGCCTCTGCATCATGTTTATTATTTGCTAGTGTTCTGACATGTTTATATCTTTGTATTTTATTTTTCACTTGTTTCAGTCTTATTTAAAAAATACAAAAAGATTTTGTTTTTGAGAAAACTTTTTAAAAGACAAACATATTTTAGGTTTTTGTTTTTGAGTTTACATGTTTAATGTGGCATATTGGTGTTCTTGGACCCCCCCTATCGTTTCATATCCATGTGGCTAGGACATTTGGTCATTATTATCGATACTTAGAATGATATTAACCATTGTTTATATGGGGTTGTTTCAAAGTTGATATGCATTTTGATTCGACTTTGTATATATGCCAACATTGCACACATGCACGAGTTTATATGGATGTTTAACTTCTCTTGCATATTTGACTTTGGTGAGGCGTTCTTATCTCAATCTTGTCATCTATGCGTAAGTAGACTTAAGGAGAAATTTGCATGTAAAAACCGTTTACCGTGAGGATTTCAAATGGTAAAAATGATGAGTGATTCATGGGAAAGGGCTGCGAGAGTTCAAAATTAACTCGTCGTGAAAGCCGCCATTTAAAAAAGACCAAAAGAAAATGCAATATGCTAAGAAAAGGGCAAAATTTTTGTAGTTCATTCCAAAGAAAATATGACGTTATCGAGGGAGTTTGGATGGATTAAAATTTTTATCAGGTTTGCACAACTAATCCTAATGTCGAAACATTGCAATTTGATGCTATTATTTATAGAATTGTCAAAATTATGGATTTGTGTGCATGTAGTATGTTTTGTTCATTAAGCTCACACTTTTATCGTCATATGGCTATAATAAAGTTTGATGATTTATCGCTATCAATTAGAGCTTCTTGATCGTTTCAATGTGTTGGAATTGTAACTCATTTGTTTTTAGTTTCACGCCCATTCATTTCATATCCATGTTTGAGCACATCGATACTATGTTTTCATGTAACTCACATTCTTAGTTTTTATGAGTTTTTGCGTCTTGTGTTAAAAGCCTACTGTTTTAACACTGTTTTGCTTCTGTCAGCCCCTTTCAAGAATTTTTTGTGGAAATTTTTTCACTGGGAAATAATATATAATATTTCTGGGAATCTGGGAAATTCTGACAAGTCGCGCGAGGTCGTTCAAACGACTTACCCATCTCCCAAGAATGAAAACATACTTCGTTCGAGCGACATCCTCAACTCGTTTGAGAGATGTCCCTGGCTCATTCGAACGACAGGCTGATTTGTTTACTGCTGATTGGTTTGCAGTCCACCGGGTTAATTTGGTATATTTTTGGTACTGCTGGAAGTTTGTATGGACAGACTTATTTTTATGCAGAACTTAATGGTTCTTATTGTTTTTTGCATATAGTCCGTTTATCACACCTAATTAGATTGTTATACTCTTTGTGTGATTCATTGGTTTACTAGCTACTGATTTGTCATTACATGATCATATTTAGATGGTTATTTCATGATTATCTAGTAATTTCACATTGATTCAAAAGTGGTTTATATTCTCATGCTAAATATTTTAAAATTGGTTTATCTTTTCACCAGATTGTCTATCCGAGGAAAAAAGCCGGAGAGATGTATGTGGTATAGGGGGAGATTTGTTGAGCATTTCTATTGATATCTGGATTTATATTGTTTGATTTTATTTCATTTCTATTGATATCTGGATTTACATATTGTTTGATTCTATTTCTTCCTAATTGGTATCAAATAATTGCTCAAATGTTTCAAATGATTTGTTCTTATTAGAGATATAAATTGATATCATTTGTTCCTCCATACTTCACTGGGTATTTGTTTGTCTATTTCATGTGTGTAGGTATGCTTCAGCGATTCAAGATTTCAAGTCTACATCACATTCAGATCGTTCATGCTTGTCGGTGCTACATATTCTAGTCCGTGTCCTGTATTTTTGATTTTGGGTTTATGGGATGGTATTTAGGCATCATACGGCTTGACGTCCTGGTTAGGCATTTCACTAATTTAGTTTTGTCCCGGAATAGCCAAAGGGGGAGATTTGTAAGGACATAAATTTCCAATTGAGTCCCTGTATTGTTTTGACATAATTCCGTGAACAAAACTGTGTATTTAATGTCATAGGGAGATTTTTATTTGTCACGATTCCACTTGGTCTATGACGTACTGAAGAAAATTGAATACATTGCAGCAAAGCTTGAAAGATTTCATCATGCCGAAGTTTAATTGGTTCAAGTTTAATCTTCTTCAAAGTAAATTGCATTCTCAGATCACTCAGGTATGAATGCGTATAATTAATGGTGCCTGAAATTATTTTTATAAAAGATAAGGATGTTATTTTGATAAAGAAAAATATTTTAAAATGTTTTTAAAAGTGTTTTATAGGTTTACACTACGTTTTAATTCTGATAAGCTCGAAAAAGGAGTTTGACTTTACTGGGTCGCTTTCAAGAAACGTTTTAATTGAAAAGTCAAAAAGTCAAACTTCTCGCTCGAATGACATTAGATCTCGCGTGAACGAGATATCTAATTCGCTCGAACGAGAGCCTTAATTCATTCGAATGACACATTTTTTGAGGCGACACTAAATTGTTATTTAAAGCCTGTTTCTATTAGAATTTCGAAAGGGTGTGCATTCTAGAAAACAGTATACGAACCAGAAATTTGTTTGCACATATTTTATAAGGTTTAAAAAGATTAAACACATCCTTAGAGTTTGCAAAAATCCGAGTTATCATTAGTTTATGTTTACGTGATCTTACAGCACCAAATAAGTTTGTTCTACACATTGAACATAAGGGTTTTGCGGTGAAGAAAGGAGAAGGACTTCTTGTTCGGCATCGTAGATGAATTAAAGCCAATCAGTGGACACCGAGACATTCGTGGAGTCGAGTGTTATGGACAGGTATCGTGGAAGACGAAATTTCTGCATGGGCACAATTGAAGAATGGTTAAAGATCTGAAGGAGCATCAAAACCCGTGGAGATCGACTCTTAGTGTAAGGATAATCTGTCTTTGTAAAACCATTGTTCATAGTGATTGTCTGGCTTGGGTCGTCCGAGGTTGTTTTTCCGTTTTGGGTTTTTTCCTCGTACATCTGGCGTTGTGAGTATTCTTTACTTAACTTTACTTGATTTAATCACCAGATGCATGTTTAGGATTAATCAAGATAAAATTGGTTTAAAGTAAGAATTGGGTTTTTCACAACTTGGTTTGGTGCATAATTAAAATTTGGATAATTTTCGAAGAAAATTGGTTTTGTTTGAAACACACATATATCAGGCAGGCCCACGTCTTTTCATCTCTCTCTATTGTAAAAAGTAGTAAAGCTTGGGCTAGAGTTAATAATTCTTGATCCCCTCACTGATGAAGAATATGAGTATATATAGTGCCTAGGGTACGCATTGTACCCCAAAGCTTGCAGTAAGCATGTGTAGAATATATCTGCCAATAAGGATTAGCCACCTGTCATGGGAACATGTGGATCATGATGATGAAATATTCTCTTATGTGTAGGGGAGATATCATTATAACGGTTTATCCACATGGGTCAAAGATCTACAACCCACGTGTGCCCTATCCCATGCGCGCTGCCAGATTTAAATTGTCGCTCAAGACGGTCCAAGCCGAGGTCGAGATATTGGGTCAGTCCACTGATAAAATGGTTGTCGGTGTTGAGCTAAATATGTATAGGAACCTTGGATTCCTTATCTTAGATGAGGATGAGGGGACATGTAGGTAGATGATACCATTGATGCTCATTGTATGCTAAGGCCTAAGCAATATGAGTCAATGTTTAGGTCGAGGACGATGCCTCTCATGTCGGTCGGCAGGATGAGTCACAATATCTTCATGTCCAACGGTTTCTAAGAGGTCGTACTTGGCCGAGTGGGTCCCAGGATAGGATGTGGTTATACTTGGTTATATCAACCAGGGTCCCTCAATTCTTCAAACAAAATCTAAACTCTTCCTTAGGATATTAGAAACCTACCCATAATCTTAAAAGCCATTGGCATATTCTTTAAATCCATGAATGTTTGGTCAATTTTTTTGAGAAACACATGGTCATTGGAACTCAATGAACACTGGACCTCAATATATGAAACCAATAGGTGGCCATCCGGGTCAGATTTCGGGGGCGCGATCTTGGGCCTCAAAGTCGTGACGAGGGGTGGAAGAAGTAAAGAAAAAGATTCTCTCACTATATTTCTCTCTTACCTTTTTTGGACTAGCACGGGTTATTGATTCGAGGATATGGACGTCCTCCTTTCGCCACTCATGTCGGCGTCTTTGCGGTCAAGCCTCAATTATAAAATTGTCCCTCATCAAATGGAGAGAACACAAAGAGATAGAGTTGCCAGCCTATTTTTTTCAAAAGAGGCAACAAAATGAATCCACCTCGAGAGAACAACATCAAGGTCAAACCGATGTATGTGAAACCAAATGATTCGAAGGATCGGGGGAGTAAGTTACTGAATGCGAAGGTTTTATGCACCCATTATGATCTTTCAATTTCTCATGGGCAATATTAATCTTCTCCTTTTTTCTCCATGATGTGTGTGTACATGTGTATAGTATAAATAATGAGATAATGAAATTATCCAACTCGCGTCATGGAATGGACGGAGTGAAATCATCCATAGGAGTGAATCCAAAAATAGTAATATAAAATATGATATAAGTGTTAGACGAATTATGAATCGCTATGGAAGAGTGAATGTGAACATCAGACGAGGGATGAGTATGCATGAGTCCAAGACTAAAAAAATATATATAATACAAAAGTTATGGAATGAAAGGAGAGGACTCGAAACTCGGGATTTTCCTAAGACTCCTACGAAGCCCAAGGGGCATCAAAGTCCACATAGTTCAAAAATTAAATAGGGGTGGGTTTCAACCCTTAAATACAAATGTAGGACTCCTCTTGTGAGTTTTAAAATAAAATTATATGTAAGTGTGAAAATGTGAGAAAATGGATGTCTTACTTTTGGAATTTATGAATAAACTCTCGTTTTATCTTTTTTAGGTTTTCATGAAAATAAGTTGCGTGAAATACTACTAAAAAAGTGAAGATTACTTGTTGTGAAATAATGAAACAAAAGTAGAAGATGAGAATAAAGTGGATAATAACACTTATATGCATAAAACTAGAAAATAGTAAGGTATGTACCTACTTAATAGATCTTTGTTACTGAATTTAGAACGTAAGTATGCTTAGTTTTATAGTGGTATGAGGGTAATATGGTAGGATGATATGGATAGCTAAGTGAGCTAATGAAGTGAGGTTAGGGAATGTTGGAAAATGGACTTTTTGGAAAAGGGGAGGCTTTGAATTCAAGGAGAATGGTTGTTAACTGCTGAAAGGGGCCTCTTTCCAAGGACGAGGTCATGGACTTTTTATAGTGAACTTTAGGATTAAGGGAGTGAACATCGGCATGGACCATCTCCTACCTATTGGTATAGGTCCTTCCTTGTTGTGCCAAGACAAGTGCATCCTGCTGAAAAACAGGGTGTCTGGGGTGCTTATAGGGAATTCATAATGAATTTTTTCAGAAAAATAGACATAAAATGCAAAGTATAAGTCCGAATCATGCATGGCTTAGACCATTGGAAAGGAAATTCATAACCTTTAGAGAATCCATTGAGCCACTCCCAGGTTCAGGAGTTAACAGAAGTCAAATGGGGCTCAAAAGTTCTCTGTTGTCCCTAAATGGGGGGTTTCAGAGGAAAATGGATAATTCATGCGAATCGTGAGCCCAATTCGCACATGGCACGAACCTTTAAAAAGGGAATTTAGAGCCTTTCAATATTTCTTTGGGCTTACCTCAATTTAGAGAGTCGACCAAGGTCAAATGAGGCACAAAAGTGGTCGATCCCTTTAGAGTAAAATGGGTTGTTCGTCCGAACTGTGAGGCATATTTATGTGCGGGATAGACCATTAAAAAGGGTATTTAGATACCTTTAAGTATTTATTGATATCCTCTTTGGTCAAAAGAGTTGGCCAGAGTCAAAGTGGGCCCGAGAGTATCCAGTAGCCTCCAAATCAGAACTCGGACTAAAATGGAATGCTCGTGCGGACCATGAAGTTTGGTAATGGGATGGACCATTAGAAAGGGGATTCAGAGCCATTCAAGGTTTTATTAAGCTTGGCTCAGATAGGAGAGTGGAATGGAGTCAAATAGGGCATGGGTGTGTCTGAGGGCCTCCACATTCAGTACTCGGACTGTGACCTAGGGTTTATTGCGAATGGATGAGTGTTAAAGACATAAGGAGGTACTTAGGGGGTCTTATGATGGGGTGTCTACGGAGACCCTCCAAGGGAGAGCTTGGAATAAGTGAAGGTCGTCAAAAGATAGACATCGCAACGATGTTGGAGTGTAGAATTTAGGTCGATTATGCGAACCTAGGGGATGAACCTGATCGATTTAGAAGGAATAGGTTAGTTTTGTAGACTTAAGGTTGAGGTGATCGATTATTCAGGTCAAGGTTAGTTCTATAACCCTTAAGTTAGGAATAATGATTTAGCGAGTCAAGGTCAATTATGTGGACCTTATGTCCATGACGACTGATCAGTGGGTTGAGGTCAATTATGTGATGACCAATTCAAAGGGTCGACGTCGATTCTATGGAACTTAAATTTATGATGACTAATTTTTTGGGTCGAGGTCAATGCTGCAAACCTTAAGTTGTAGCGATCGATTCAGCGACTCGAGGTCAGTTAAGAGGACCTAAGGAGTGATGACCGATTTCGTGGTTCGAGGTCAATTCTATGAACCTTAACTTATAGAAACCGATTCTACATGTCAAGGTTAATTCTATGGAACTTGAGTTCCAAAAATCAATTCAGTGAGTCAAGGTCAATTCTACAGGCCTTATGTTGTGACGACCGATTCTGCGGGTCGAGATCATGTTTGAAGACATAAGGAATGATAATCAATTATGCGGGTCAAGGTTAATTATGCAAACTTGAAGAGTAGGATGACAAATTCTATGGGCCGAGGTCAATCCAGCGAACCTAAAGATATATTTTACGGGGAGTGTGTCCGTTGGGGAAATGTGCTAACTTGCGATTCCACTAGGGAAGGCATAGAGTGCTTTGGTGCAGGTGCACTTAGATCCTTAGTTTTGTTGGGTAACGTGCATGGTGTTTTTTGGTATAGGCTCACCATTGGTTCTTCTACGGAAATGTTGATGATAAAAGTTAACATTATTGGTCCTGTTGGGGATTTATAAATGTTTGTAGGTGCTCCAAAAGGGATTTTTCATCAAAGAAATAATGTCGAAGTCTTTGCGGGGATTGTCAAGGAATTTTTGTGAATTTTTTAGCAATTTTTGGGATGAAATTTTGAGAGGACTGTCATTAGGCAGGTCTGGGGTGGTGCCTACCGACATAGGGCATGGGCGCCTAAACTTTTTGAGGAAATGGAAAGGTCACTGCCAATTTCCATCTTTTTGTGGCTTAATAACTTTACTTTTGGGTAGATTACTGACTCTTGCCGAGGATATAGGTGACCTTCTTCCCTTGGTGTTTACCTTCGATGGCTGTAGGGGTGACAGGCGTGCAACACTAGATGCTTAGGATACTAGTGCATGAGTTTGGGTACAACTCGTACCTGGGGGAAAGGGTTGTGAGAAAGATCATGGAGGGTTAGGTGACACCCATAGTTCAGGATTATCTCGTAGATGCGCCATTACGACTAGAGGAGCTTGATATTGACCATGTTATATGCTTCATGTAGCTACTTCTTTGTAACTGAAAAGAAAGACTCAAGAAGGCAAAAATGATGCATTTTTTATTTGATTATCTTGATTTAGTGGCTTAATCTACATGAACTTTAATTTACTGATGAGGTCGTTTTTATGAGAAAAAGTAGGAAGAATGTGTTTTTTGGAAATTTTGAATATATTTTTGGCATATATGAGTAGAAGATCTCCTTGGAGGATTTGTTGAAAAAGGCCTTCCCTTTGAAGGGATTTATTTTGAAATGGAGAGAAAAATGAGGGTTTTTAAAAATGTTTTGTGAATAACATATCATTAGCCTTCTTGTTAGCATAAGGATCAAGCCAAAATTATTCCCTTAGCTTTGATTGCATTTTTTGCATACTTCGTGTACTATGAGGGCAGAAAAACTGGTGAGGCTTTGAATGGTTCATCTTTGTGGGAACTTTTTGTATAAAAAGGGACTTTAAAGTGTTTTATTCACAATCTTTCATATTCACTCTTTTATAGCTTTCTTCTTGTTTGCAAATGGCTCGCTCGATGTCTGAGGATTTTTCTTTCTACCTCGAAAGTTTAGAGGCAATGTGCTTCTATAATGGCGATTACAAAACCTTTAGTTTACATCGGATCTCCGTATGGTGTAACCCTACCATATAATGGAATCTTTTAGAAATAGCAATACGATTCTTGTACCCTAAAGAACACGTTTTAAGGTTCGACTTATATTAGGTGTGTCTCACCTATGAGGAGTTTTATATGATACTGGGGGTCAACCCCATTGTAGCAGCATCTATGCCTTATCTTTCTCGTTCTCCCTGAGTGTCTTTAGTGGAGTTTCTTCATATTTCCCCTCAACTTCTTAGCCAATAGTTCACATAGGGAATATTGTCTTCCCGAAAGTTTTGAACTTGGTGTGACGAAAGGATTTTTTTATGATGATTTTGCTGGAGCTATAGCTTTGGGCATATCTGTGAGGCTTTTGTTGATGATAGGTGACCTGATGAATGATCGTTAGCTAGCCACGATAGTGGCGTGGATTTCATACCGCTAAAACCCTGCGACGGTGTGTAACACCCCGTAAATTTAAGGACCTTTAACTAAATAATATTTTGGGAGGAAAATAATTTATTTTATTTGGAGAATTAAATTCATGATTTGAGAAATTTTTAAATTGAGGAATTTATTAATTTGGCGAATTGAGGATTAATTATTTTGGATTATTTTATGTCGTATTTTGAGGTCTTAAATTTGGAAAATGTTCTAAATTAATTCGGATGTCAATTTTGAGAGCACGGTTGAGTCCGATAAGGTCAAAATAGTCCAAAATGAGTGGTCATATGTATATATTGGATTTCGGGACTTAATTTGACATAATTGAGCTCCAAATTTAGAGTTTGGGCCCTTTTTGTAAAGCCCATAGGCCCAAACACGTGATTTGAGTTTTTAACCCTAATGGTGAAAGGGTAAGACAACTTAAAGTCATTTTAGAAAATTAAAATTGGGGAGAGCTTAAGAGGAGAACCCTTAGAAGATAATTTAAGGATTTTGGAAGATTTCTTTAAGAACAAGAGGAGATCCTTGATTCCAATTCATCATCTTCATCAAAGGACTTGGTTCTACAAATCTAAGGCAAGCGATTTAACTTGCATTTGTTAAATTGTATTTTTCCTATTCTTATTAAAGAATGTGTGAATTAATTAATATGTTAGGGTTTTTTCTATATCTTAATTTGGGGATTTCATATTTGGAATTTATAAATCTATAGAAATGATACAATTATGTGGTTTTGATGCCCCAATTTGTGTAGAAGATGTAGTTAAATTGAGATAAGCAAATGGGTGAATTTAGAATAAGTTTTCGAGGGCTTTGTGGGTAAAATATGGGCAGAAACTGAGGTATTAAAGCTTTCATGGAGATTCGTTCCACATTTCCGTGTAGAAAATCGCATTTTCTAAATTTTTTTCTCTAATACGTTTTCTCCAAAAACAGCTCCAAAATGCCCCAAAACGGCATTTTAAAATTATGTACAGCTTCGTGGAGAAAATTTCAATTTAGGGTTTTAATTTGTGAAAAATCACCCTTGGATTTAGTAGAGAATAAATCCAATTTTAGAATTAAGGTTCATGATTGAGTGATTTAATACCTTGTTAATTAAGTGGGTAGGCTTAATTGAATGAAATTGAACGATAGGTTGGAAATGTTGAATTTCAGGCTGAGAGAGAGTCCGGGTATAATTAGTAGGGTGACCCCAAAAAAATGGAAATTAATTAGTGTATAATTAATTGAAATGAAGTCGGACCATATAATTGCATTTTTTAGGCTTGTGTATGGACATAGTACACCAGTAGCCTAGATTTCTCTCTCTCTCTCTCTCTCTCTCTCTCTCTCTCTCTCTCTCTCTATATATATATATATATATATATATATATATATATATACGGTGATGTGTAGTATATATAGGATATATAAATATTTGTGTGAATAATATTTATAGTAAAGCATAAGGCTTGTGTGCGGACCTAGTACACCGGTAGCCTGGATTCAACATATATACACGGTGATGTGTAGTATATATATGATTTATAAATATTTGTGTGAATAATATTTGTAGTAAAGCATACAAATATTAATGCTATCTTAGGATGTTGTGCAATGTGGGTGAGTCCCCTAGCTAGCGAATGCAGGGTGAGTATAATCCCTAGGTCATATCGTTTGTTTATAAGGGTGGGTCGTTATGGTATGGAACGGGCACTTACGGAGGGAACTATGTGTGTGAATGTTGAGATATAGTTATACGTATATATAATGCAGAATTATATATGAATAAATATACATGGTGTAAATGTATAATTAATATAACTTGTGAAACGGTTATATGGTATCAAATGGGAATTGATTTAAATAAGTTAGTGTGAATAATAACTTATAAACTCATATACGTGATGTGAAATGTATAAGTGGTATAACTCGTGAGAATGTTATATGGCATTAAATGAGAAATGACTCAAATAAGTTGATGATATTAATAACGTATAAAGTATACTAAACCCACTAGGGTTGGAGCAGTGGGAATTCATGGGATATATGTGACAAGACTAGTTAAGGGGTGGTTAGCTAGGTGGGTCATGTATAGAATGCTAGGCGTACACATTAGTGGAGGGGTGAGATGTCCTCAAGAGAGTGTACGACACTAACTTAAATATGAAGACCATTCATGCATTTTAATTTCCCGCATTTAAATTCACTTGTTAAATATTTATAAATGTTTTGGGTTCTAACCCTTGCTATAAACACAGAGACGCCAAAATTGTTTTATTCCAGGGTTATGCATCTGCAGTCTATGTGGACGTTATGGGTATTTTCTGAGACGCCTATATCATTCTCTCTAGATAGGGACATTTCAGTTGTACCATTGGGCTTGTACATTTATATTCAGTTTGGCATGTATCAGTATTCTCTTTTATAGTTTGGACTTTGTTGGTTTGCTTGTAGTCGATGTTATTCGGCTAATATTTCTAGTGGACTTGTGATGTGATTAGTTTCTTTTATGTGTTGGTTATTTGAAATGGTATTGTGTTATTGGTTTAGGCTTAAATAAAAAGATAAAATTTGGCACCATGTCTTTTAAATACTAGGTGGTTAGTAAGTTTAAAAGGTTTTCGAAAGTGATGCTAAGGATGGACCGGATGAGATCCCTGTTTAATTTGATATAGGACTGATCACTCGGTATTTTATTAGGCGGGGTGTCACACGGTGATGTTAGTGAAGACTTTGAATAGCCTAGATAACTAGAAGGCAGGTTAGCCTGACTTTCTATGGGGGATCCTTGTTATGCAGTTCATGTTACTGATAGATTTTTCCTAGCGTCCCCTCTTGAGTACCCTCTGTCAGGTGTTCCAAATTTCTTTATTAAACGGTTATTCAGTTCCGTCCCTTCCATGGATAACTGAGTTAACTAGTTCGTAAAGCATGGGGCCCAATTCCTTCGCTAGTCTATGCCATGATGGGTGGATTTATAGCCCATTTTGCAGCTAGGGAACACCGGTATGTGTAGTTAAAATGCGTTCTCCAGACTTCCTTCTACTTTCCTTGGTGTCTTTTGTTCCATGTAGGATGAGAGAAGATCACGCCTCCTCGTATAACTAATTTCTTTCTGGTGGAGAACATGATCGAGTCATTGATGATGATACTAAGGCCTCTATAGCATTGTCATCGATCGTCTACCCGTCCATCAGAATCCATTAGTTTGGCTTAGTTTGTATCTGGAGATTACTTTAAATGTTTATGTAAGCGGGTGGTTGGGAAGATTTTGGAAGAGGAGACGGGGAAAAATATCTTGTTGCCTTTGATACAATGGAGGATGATATAGTCATTTCGTCAAAGCTTGTCAAGGCATGCCATTGCATGGAGCATATTCGAAACACTATATAGGAGTGGGAGACTTGGGAGACCTCTAGAGGGGCAGAAAATGATGATGAGCCTGGGTCGTCTAGTGGTTGAGGGTAGGATTTTGAAAAGATGAGTAATTTTTGTTTGGGGTAATTTGTGTAGGTGTAGGTGTTTTGGTATGTTTTTAGAATTTCTTATGAAGTTGGTCATTGGTAGGGATTGTCAGGTTTGTATGGTAGGTTGTTAAGAGACTGGTTTGTTCCACTCTCATTACTGATATTTCGTGTAAGAACCGTATTCCTTGATTTGAAATAAAAGTAATTTTAACATATATTTTTGTGCCTTTAATGAATTTTGTATTTGAACTACCAATACCAATCAAAAAGGTATACATAATCCTTTTGTTCACATAAATGATGATATGGACCACCGTTCTTGAGGGAAGAAAATTATAGCCTCTAGTGAAGAAGAAAGGACCATGACCATGTATGTCGTACGGACTTCATACATACCTCTCTGAGTTTTGAAAATTAATGAGATTCATGTTTAAACAGGTGTTTTTAGAGGATCAAGTCCCACTTAGTTCTTTATGGGGAAAATAAATAGATTTTTTAAAAATAGATGGGGGATAAGAAGAATTGTAGTGTGCTGAAAGTTCAAATTAAGGGTGGAATTTCTTAAGATGGTCTAGATTGACTGGACGCACGATTTTTTCCCAGTTGAGATTTCTGAGCATAGCGGCACAACCTGATAGGATTTTTTCACGATGTAGGTCCCACTACAATTAGGTTTGAACTTCTCTCTAGGGTCCCAAATGGGTTTTAGAATTTCTTTAAGGACAAGATCTCTTTCCTGGAAAGTGTGATCATTAACTTTCCTGTTGAATGATTGTATGACCCGAATATGATATCCTTGTATTTGACATAGAGATTTAAGTTTCTTTTCATCTAAGAGTTAGAGTTAATCGTAGAAGCTCTGATGCCAATCATCCTCACTGACTTTTCTTTTGAGCATGACACGCAGAAAAGGAACTTACAGCTCGATGGGGAGATGAGTCTCCATGTCGTATACTAGAGAATAAGGGGTATCCATAGTAAGTGTCCTGATAAAGGTGCAGTATCCCCAAAGAGCGTATGGTATCTGGTCGGCCCAGTGTCTATAGCTTTCAGTCATCTTGATAATGATGGGTTTGAGGCTCTTATTGGTGGCTTCGACAACATCATTGGTTTGGATCATTAGGGAGAGAACTTGTTCCTCTGAATTCTATACTCATCAATTAATTTTATGACCTCATCCTCGATGTGTAATCCGTTGCCTGATACCAACTCATGGGGAACCCCGTAGCGGCATATGATATTCTTTTTGACAAATTTCACCACTTTCTTCGCATTCAGTATCACGTATGACTCGGTTTCTACCCATTTTGTGAAGAAGTTAAAGGAGACCAAGATGAATTTGTGCCCATTTGAAGCTTTGGGAGCTACCTTCCCTATGATATCTATGACCGAGGTAGAGAAGGACCAGGAACAAATCAAGTTGTACAGTTCTGAGGGAGGCAAGTGTTCTAGGTTTACAAATTTTTGGCATTTGCAGCATATTCTAACATAAGAACTGCAATCTTGGATCATGATGGTTCAATAGTATCTTTGATGAATGATTTTCTTGGCAAACATGCGACCATTCATGTGGTGTCCTCATTCCCCGCTGTTGATTTTTTTCATCATTCCTTCAATATGGCCCCCTATTATTCCATCCAAATGGGTTCCAGCAAAGTTTCTCTTGAAAATTTCTTTATATCAAATGATGTACTGGGAAATTAACTTGCGAAGGGTCGAATGATATTTCTTATTTGCATCTTAGGGATACCTATCATATTTAAGATGATGCCAAATATCATAATACCATAGTCCCGCCATATCAAAGTCTTCATCAATGATAAGATCGGTGTGGTAACAATGAGTAGGTGCAGCTTATTTCTGAACCAGGAAAGGGGCCATTTTTATTCCCTCGGTCATATAAACCATGGAGGCCAGGGTTGCTAGGGCATCGGATAGGTTATTTTTCGAGCGCGGAAGGTAATTGAGGTGATATCTTTGAATTAGGAGGCGATCTCTTCGAGATGAGTGTGGAATGGTAGGAACTTATTGTCTTTGACTTTTTGTTTCCTGATTATTTGCTTGACAATGAGGGCAGAGTCACCATAAACATCTACGTGCTCAATTCCTTCCTCCAGGGAGATCTTGAGCCCTACGATGCATTCCTCGTATTCTGCCATATTATTAGTGGAAATGAAGTTTAACTTGATGGTAATAGCAGTGTGAGAGTCATTGGGAGAAATCAGGAATATCATAATACCATACCCCTTCTTATTGGCAGCTCCATCAAAAAATATCTTCCATATGTGGCCCTCTTGAGAGGCATTAAGGATGTTTTCTTTTAGGAATTCGGAGACTTAAACTTTGGTTCCTTCCATATGATAATCGGTAAGGTAGTCAGAGAGGGCCCTCTCCTTCATGGATTTTTGTGAAATGTACACAATGTCGAACTCACCTAGCAACATCAACCAACAGGCCATTCATCTTGACATAAATAATTTCTCTAGTAGATAGTTTATGGGATAATGTCGTAATTTATTCATAACTCGGACTAAGGCAACACATGCCTTCTCTAAGTCAGTGTAATTGACTTCATTCCCGCCTAGATTTTGACTAGTGTACTAAATGTCTCTTTACTTGCGAGATTCTTTAATATATTGGGCTAGTAAATTCCCTGTTGCGGTGTTAGTGACGGTCAAGTAATGGAGGAGGGGGAGACTTGTCTATAAAGGCATGAGCACCAGAGTTTGGGTAAGGTATAGGCCAAAATATTCTTGACATGACTCATTCCAAACTTTGATTGAATCCTTCTATAGATGTTTGAAAATGGATTCGCAGTTAGAGGTGAGTTGGCAAATAAACCTACTGATGTATTACAGTTTACCTAGGAATCCTCCTACTTCATTCTCCATATGTGGTGGTTATATATTGAGTAAGACTTTCAGTTTAGTATGATCTTTTTTAGTTCCTTTCTCACTGACCATGAACCTAAGGAGTTTCCCTTTAGTAACACCGAAGTTAAACCTATATGGGTTGAACCGCATCTGGTACTATCGCAGTTGCTCAAATAATTTCCTCAGGGTGGGGATATAACCTTCTCGAGTCTTAGACTTGATGATTATAACGTCAACATAGACTTCGACCTCTTTGTGTATGAGGTCATACAAGATGGTTGTGGTGACCCTTTGGTAGGTAGCCCCGGTATTTGTTAGCCCAAATGGCATGATTGTGTAGTAAAAAGTCGCCCATGTGGTGATGAAGGCAGTTTTCTCTTGATGGCTATGGTACATCTTAATCTGGTTGTAACCGATAAATTCTTAGACAAATGATATGAGAGCGTGGTTGTTTGTGTTATCCACTATCATGTCAATGTTAGGAAAAGGGTAATAATCCTTTGAGAATGCTTTATTCAAATCCCAATTGTCGATGCATATGTGAACCTTTCTTATTCATTTTGGCATGAAGATGATATTTATAAGCCATGTAGAGTATTTGACCACACGAATGAAACCCATGTTTAGCTTTTTGACTACCTCTTCTTTAACCTTAAGGGCCCATTTCTTTGGAGCTTACTCAATTTTGGTTTGACCAGTTTGGATTCCAAGAATGTGGGGATCTCATACTGAGCTATCTCTAGGTTAATGTTAGACATATCATCACGGGACCACGTTAAGATGTCTACAAACTCTTTTAAAAACTCTGCAAATGCATCCTCTCATACTCATTGAGGGTGGACCCTATCCTAATCTCGTGCATATGGCTACTAGAACCGAGATTAATAACAACAATCTCATCAATATAAGTTTGAACTAGTTTATGTTGTTTATTCTTTTACTTATTGAGATCGATTAAGAATTGTTCAATTACACAATCATCATTTTCAAAAGTTTGATTAGAATATTGTAATTAATGTAAGGCATGAAAAGATACTAAACATCGTCATTTATTTTATTCTCAGGTAATACAACATTGAGAACCTCATTTACATTGATATAAAAAATAGAAGAAATAGAAACAAGTGTAGAGGTTTCTTAAATGGGATAAGCAGTAAGGTTTGGTTGGTCTTGAGCAAGCGGCACTGATATGGCATGCTAGTTTAGGAGAGGTACTTCGGCAGTTATGAATTTGTCAAACTGGCTTAATGGTACAGTGTCTTAGTGAATCATGTAGAGAGTCATCCCAAGTTGTTGTAGTCAAAACATTCCTCAGAGACACTTCACTCGAATTTCTCATTGATTGCCATGGTTTCATCAGTAAGAAATTTCACCTTGTGATTCCATTCTTCAGCCCGAGTATTATCATCTTAGAAAAAGGTCTCTAGGCCCGATTTCATCTTTTTCTCAGCAAGGTTATACCATGGTTCGAAGAATCCACAAAAGCGTAATTTTTTTTCCTCTTTGATAAATGTTCCTTTCAAAGAGTCCCCTAAAAATGGTCTTTTCATATTCCAAGATTCTTTTCAGTCGTCATCGATGGAGTGCTTTGAGTTCAGCTGGTGAAGTTTGGTAGCCCAAGACGCATTGATGAAAGGATTACTTTAGGAGTATTGGCTCAAGGATCCCTTACTGGAATCATCCTAGCCCCATTCCGAGCATGGAGTTCATAATCTTGAACATCTAGATTAGATTGATGTTTCCATTAGGGCTTCCTTCTGAAAAAACTCAATCTTTGAAATTATCTCCCATTAGGACAGGGAGTGGATCGATTTTGAATTCAGAGAGGAACATGGCATTGGTTCCTTATTGAATTTCTAATACTGGGTTACTAGTGTTGTCACTGTCTCAACTATTGGCATCCCCAAGAATGATGATGACCTTACTTTTAGCCAAAACCTTAGTTTCTGAAAGAGAGAGGAAGATACTCCTTGGATGTTGTGGAGCTATGGGCATCTGAGGAGTTGATTAAAATAGGATGTTATATCGATGACTTGGAACTCGATCAACGGGTTGATAGGGCAAACAAGTAGTGTAATCGTTATAGAACCCATCAGTTCTTGATGGGTGTTGTCATAGGCGTGCATGGTGAGAGATATGGGAGTGAGATCACTGAGTTTTAATCCCAGGCAGTTAAAGGTCCTGAGTGGACAGACATTATGAGAGAATCCATTATTAACAAGGGATAGTGGGACTGTCTTCCCAAAAATTTTGACAGAGATGTTGAGAGCATAATTGTGATTTGGGATAAATTTTAGGATTTGTTCTTCAGAGAAAAAAAGGAGTCTGGTAAAGGTTAGGGATCCAACCATGCTTAAGAATTCTTCGAAAGTGGTAGAGGGAGGAACCGTGGGTCCTGTGAGGAGCTTCATCAGAGCATTTTGGTACAACAGGGAGGACATGAGGAATCTCCACAAGGTGATATTGACTTGGGTTTTCTTAAGCTAGTCCAGGAATTTACTTTCATCAATGGTCATCTTTGGCATTGGGATCTCTTCGGCAACTCCCTTTTCCTTTATCTATTCTGGCCGAATGGGGGAGATAATCTTTTCAATATCACCCATATCAGGTCATGTGGTTAACAACGGTGGGGAAGAATAGGAACCTTGTCATTTCATACACTTCGGCCTGAATAAATACTTTATTGATTTCCCCTAATAATTCTTTGAAACAAATCATTCCATACAAATTGGTAACGAAAATGTCCTCTCTATAATTCGGTTCATCATCTGAGCTATCGAAGTCATCCCCCCATTCGGTGGTGACGATTTCCTCTTGCCAAGTGTAGTCAATGCACTCGGCAACCTCTAAGACTTCATCATATAAATCTTTCAACTCAACGGGGAAGTACATGAGTGAAGGGACTAAAAGTCCAAGAAGTTTTAAGGCTGTGAGCAACCCGGGGATGCTGTATATTTTTCCTTCATGGATAAACATATTTGACATGGTTTGCACGACATCATCCAGGACAATTTCTTCTATGGGTACCATCCACTCGTCTTATTCATGTTCCCACTTTCGGGCTTCCATAAATAGGCTACTGAACCTGTCATTGTCAATTGTCATTTGTTTGTGCAGTATCATCCCAAAACTTTGGAGTTAATCTAATATTGCAGGCAGTTTCATGTTTCTTCCTCTGACCTGATGCAGACGACAATACAGGCTTATGTGAGGAGCGATAGATCTTGGTCACCAAAACTTATGGTTTCGGTGATATTGGGGATTTTCAAATTTTTTAATAGGCCTAATTTTAGAGAATGGATGGGGTGTAAGAGAAGGGATGGGAAAACTTTGAGAATTTTAGGTGTGATTGGGGATGTGTCGGATGTTTCAATAGGCCTAATTTGGGTAGAAGGGTCAAGTTCGGGGTTTTATTCTAGGAATATGGAATTAATTTCCATTCCATGTGTTGGAATATGGTTGTGAGTGGTGTTCGGATTGGGATTAATTGGAGGGGTGATGATGCCCCAATCTATAAGGCTTTGGATTATGTTTCTAATGTGAAAGCATCGATCAGTGGTGTGGTATGTGACTTTGTGAAAGTCATAATGGGCATCATGTTTGGCGTTTTTAGGGAGAGAATTTGCTAATGTCCAAGGTTCCAATAGTTTGATGAGGTTTTGGGTTAACAAGTCTTAGTATTCTTCCGATAGGGGAGCATCAAGTTCAGTGTATTATTTTCTGAAAGGACTAGGGAGACTTTGAAGTGCATAAGAAGTGGAAAGTTTGGATATGTCGTTGATGGTTGAGACTCAGGTATTGGCGATCCTTTCATATTTTCATGGTGTAACCTATCTGGTCAGTTTTTTTGGTTCAGACTTCACTTGGGTAACCCCTTCTTAGATTTTCACACTAGCCTCCCTAAGGGATCGAAAGTGTGGTAGTATTGCCCTCCTATTAATGCTTGAATATGAGGCCGGATGTTATTCTTTGCAATGATCATTTGTTCTTCCTCTAATGCCTATTGGTCTTAGTGGGAGCTTTATCTCATCACCTCCTAATGAAGTTACTAACTGATTCCCTAAGGCTTTTCTTGAGCAGCTCTAGGTCTATGTATTTGAACCCTATGTCTTAAGTGTATTTGTATTGGGACATGAACTGCTTGGTTATATCCTCCCATCTATAAATTCTAGATTCTTCGAGACATAAGAACCATCGAAGAGCACTCTCTTTCAAGGTTTGTGGAAACATCTAGGACATTATTTCTTATTAGGCACCAAGAAGGGTCATGGCTCAGTGGTAGCTGCGTAAGTGCAGAATTAGGGGCCCACTACCCCTAAACTTCTCGATGTCTGGCATCCTGAACTTTTCTACTAACTTAGCCTTAGAGTATGGAGACATTTAGGTGTAGTCCACATAATTTTTGAAGATCTTGACTTTGTCAAACTTCTTTGATAGAAGCTTGAGGTCTTTCTTGACCTTGTTCAGTTCTTCTTCTTTGGGATCCGCAGGCACTTGCGGGTTAGCCCCTAGCTAGCCAAGGTTTGGAATCGGTAGCTAAGAAGGTGGATGATCATTTACAGGCAGGTCACATGGGGCATGTTAGTATTCCTCCGGGACACAAACAGGCTTGGGGGAAGGTGAATCCATGGCATGAGGAAAGAGGATCTTAGGTTCACGAGCTTCAAGAGTGTGGGCTCGATGGCGTTGCATCTCTTTGACATTAGTTTGAAGGTTGTCAATCTTGGCACTGAGTAGGACTTTGATGAACATTAGATCTGGCTAAACATTTGGCACTTATTATGCATTCTCTATGAATAACTTTATGAGGTAGATCTCAAATTCGATCAAAGCAGCAAGTGAAGACCGAGGCCAATAGGGAGCTAGGCTAAAGTCTGGTATACGATCGTCTTTATAGGGAAAAATTATTTTGGTTCAATTTTTACGGAAGAGGGAGAGTATTGTTTGGTATTTTGAAAAAGGGGAAATTGTGTTTTGGTATTTTTATTTTTTGAAAGGAGGGAAGAGGGTAAAAACCTCAGCATGATTATTATTATTAGGTTTTCACTTATATTATATTTGAATAAATGCATGGAACCTATAAGATATGAACCGAGCCAGGGGAAAAAGGGTTTAAAGATATAAGACACAGTTTAACTTGTTTCCAAGCTCATGGACGGGATCCTATTTTAAAAATTGATGAAATGGCCCATAAATTCGGGGGTATTGCAACCCTTAATTCTGGCAGAGTTTCTTTTGGTAACTAACAAACTAAATATTAGTGGCCTAAGGCTGATGCCTATATGAGGTTTATGCATTTCGTGGGTTAGTGGAAGGGTTCCCCCTTTTGCATGACTTCAAAGATGCACATCTTGCCTATAAGGACAATCATTCATCGGTACGTGTGAATAAGCCATTTGATATGCCTAAGTGTAAGTGAATTTCCTCATGACATGCCTCATGGGGATAATACGTGTGAGAGAGAATTCTATATTCTCGATGTACATGAATGAGTTCCCTGCTATATAACTCGTGTCATGAGTTCGATCAAGGGGTACGATGTTGTAGTAATTGTTTGATATATGTCGAAGGTACGAGGACAATGGAAGGTGAGAATCATAGACCAACACCCATCACGAAGTTACCCCGAGTAGAGGATAAAGTTTTAGTGAATATTTCCATGCTCAGGTGTTGTAGTGTGCAAAAATGCATGAGTCTTGATTAGTATCTTATGGAGATTTTTTTATTTGCATGCTATGTAAGGAGAGTACTACCACTATGAGGGAGAATATACAAATACCACGAAATGAAAAGTAAATCTAACACTGGGTATGAAGACTATACTAAGCATGGTGATAGGGAAACACGTGAATATATAAGTGAGTGAGGTGTGTAAGGTCAGAGAGTAACATGAGAATGGAGTAAGTGAAAAGGCATGTGAATATATACGAGTGGAGGTGTGCTAGTGAGAGTAAACATATATCATCTACAAGCCATGTGTGAGGTTTTTAAGTAAGCATGGAGATATATGCAAGTGGGAGAAGTGAATGTGTATGCTTGTGAAGATAAGCATGGATAATTACCAAGTCGTGTGTCGAGCAGGTAAGTAAAGGTGAAACTATATACAAGTGTAAGTGTGTGAAGTGATCATGGAGAATATATACAAGTGGTCGTAAGGTGATGCTTGTTAAGCATATACATGTGAGTGAAAAGCGGTATATACATGACAAGAGATCATAGTGGAGATAAGCATGAGATGAATGGATACAAGAAGTAAGTATAAGAGTAATGGAAACATACAAATGGGAGCATATGTACACATGTATAAAATCAAGAGAGTAAATAATAACACCCATGTACAAAAAAGAGTAAAGAATTTATACAAGAGAGTAAAGGCCGTCTTGGTCAAATTCCTCGGGCGTGGGATCGGGCATCGAAGTCGGGACGAGGGGTTTTAGAAGGTTCCCTACCTCTCTCTTTCTTCCCTTTTTCGGCTTAGCACGTGTGGGTGATTAGAGGATACGGAGGTCATCGTTTCTCCACTCATGTCAACATATTCATGATCTAGCTTCGAATAAAAACTGGTCATCGTAAAATGGGGGTAACACGAAGAGATAAAGTCATTAGCCTATTTTTCTCAAAATAGCCAAAACAATGTCGTTGCCTAGAGAGAACGACATTAATGTCAAATTGATGCATGAGAAACAAAATGATTCGAAAGGTCCGAGGACTATTATGAAATGGGACGATGTTAGGCACCTATTATGCCCTTTCGGTCTCTCTTAGGCTATGTTAATGTTCTCCTTTTTTCTTTATGATGTGTATGTACATGTGTATAGTATAAATAACGGAAGAATGGAATTATTCGACTCACATCATTGAATGGACGAAGCAGTCTCATCCATAGGGTGGACCCAAAAATAATAATATAAAATATGATATAAGTATTCTCCGAATCACTAATCGCTATGGAAGAGTGAATGTGCGTGTCGGATGAGACACAAGTATGTAGGAGTCCAAGACTCGCAAAAATATATATAGTATAAAAGATATGAAATGAAAAAGGGATAACTCAAATATCAGAATTTGCCCAAGACGCCTATGTAGCCCAAGAGGCATCAAAGTCCACGTAGTTCAAAAATAGAATATTGGTGGGGTTGAAACCATAAATCCAAATGTAGGACTTCTATTGTGAGTTCTTGGAGAAAAATATATGTAAGTGTGAAAATGTGAGAAAATGGAAGTCTTAAATTTGGAATTTAGGCATAAATCATCTCTTTATCTTTTCGGGTTTTTTATGAAAAAGTTGTGTGCAATACTACTAATTAAAGTTGAAGATTATTTATTGTGCAATAATGAAAGAAAACTAGAATATGAGCATAAAGTGGATAATAGGACCTAGATGAATAAAACTAGCTTAGAGTGAGGGATGGACCTCCTTGATAGATCTTTCTTATTGAATTTAGATTGTAAGTATGCTGATTTTTGTAGTGGTGTGAGGGTAATATGATAGTATGAGGTGGGTATCTAAGCGAGGTAAGGAAGTAAGGTGATGAATGTTGGAAAATGGACTTTTTTGAAAAAGGGAACGCTCTGAATTCGAGGAGAATGTTTGCTGACTATTGAAAGGGACCTCTTTCCAAGGACGAGGCCATGGCCCTTTTATAGTAGAATTTAGGGTTAAGGAGCATGTCGATCAATATGGCCCTAGATTGCCTATCGGCATAGGTACTTCCTTGCTCGGCAAGGAAAAGTACACCCTTCCGATAGGAAGGATGGCTGGTGCGTCTATAGACAGTTTGGAGCGGATTTTTTGGGGAAACTGGGCATAAAATGCAAACCATAAGTCTGAATTTCACAGGGATGGGACCGTTGAAAAAGTAATTCAATGTCCGTGAAGAATACTTTGAGCCACTCCCAGGTTCGGGAGTTGGCCGAAGTTAAATGGGTCTGGGAAGCATCTCATGGTCTCTGAATAGGGGGATTTGGGAGGAAATTGGATTGTACGTGCGACCCATGAGTCCGATTTGCATATGTCATGGAACTTTGGAAAGGGATTTCAGAGACCTTCGAGGTTTCACTGAGATTCATTCAATTTTAAGAGTTGAATAAGATCAAATGGGGCCCGAAAGTGCCCGGTGACCCTTTAGAGTAAAATGGGTCGTTCATCATCGTTAGTCCGAACCGTGATGCCAAATCATGCATGGAATGGATCATTGAAAAGGGGATTCAGAGACATTCAAGTATTTATTGATCTTTGCTCGAGTCATAGATTTGACCAGAGTCAAATAAGAGTCAAGAGCGCTCAAGAGCCTCCAGATCAATACTCGGAGTAAAACGGATCATTCATGCGGATCGTGAGGTAGATTTGTGCACGGGATGGGTCGTTGGAAAGGGGATTTAGATCCGTTTGAGATTTCATTGAGCTTCACTCAGGTATGAGAGTTGAACAAAATCAAACATGGCCTGAGAGCACCTGATGACCTCCAAATCAATACTCATAGTGTGACCTAGGGTTTATGGTGAATGGACAAGGGTTAGAGACCTAAGGAGATGCTTAAGGGTACCTAGGATGGGGTGTCTACACTATATGTTTGGACTCCTTATGAAAAAATAAGTTGGATTGGTTCAAGAATCATCTTAAAGGGTTTATGAAATCAGAAGATATTTAAGGCCAAAGTTTTATCAAAACCTTTGTCAACTGTTGAAAGATTGAAGATGAACTTTTGACCGGGCATGTGAGGGTATGTGACCAATAAAAAAATTCTAATTTTTTTCCAATATGTTTATTATTTTTTTGTAGTCAAAATAGTAAACTTAATGCATCGTTTTTCAATCTTAGCGCAAATTACAAAAAATCAAGGTTTAGAAATTGACCCCTTCTGATTTTTCCATGTTATGAATTTTGACCCTAACCTTGTTCTATATTCACTTTGATAAATTTTGAGCCAAAAATTCTTTCACACCATTTTTCAAATAGGACCTTAAGCCTTACATTTGTAAGTCCCCAAAATAATTACAAATTAGCCCCTAAACTTTCAAAGATATATTTTCATTTATTTTCCCAATTTAGTTATATTATCAACAATGTACACTTAAAATTATGTTAATTGGTAGATAATCAAGCATCCGACCCTCTCGATTCCGAATTTAATCAAATTTAATCATGTTTTACCCAACTAACAAGTATGTTTTACCTTTTAAATAGTAATTTCAACATATTTAATGTAACTGCTATTGATATCACTATGTGATGGCCATAAATTATTTTTAGTATGTGCATGTTATGATATTTTGATGCTATAGATTTTGTTAAATATCATTGATATTTGAATATTGATCATTTAAATTAATTTGAACAATATTTATCTAATAGCTGATTTCCTAGGGTTATTGCAATGCTTGAACTAGCTCACCCATGCACCTATGTGCTAATTATCATTGTTATATGCGTCCGTATTAACTAGGGACTAGACTGTCATGTTATCCCATAATACTTTTCTACTTGGCCTAAGGTCTCAGATGTTTGAGAGCCTGGATTTATCGTTAAATACGTACGAATTTCACTCTAGTCAGTGTGCCTAGATATTTATTTTCCCTAAAGGTTTTGGGTTGACATTACTATTTTGTTATACTGATTATTGATGTAAAAAACTAGATTATCTCTAATTAATCAATCACAGTTAAAATGAATAAATAAGACAAAATATTTTTAAAGTGGTTCAGCCTGAGGAAAATGGCCTACGTCCACTGTTTTTGTATTGCTGACTATTTATTGGGAATCTCGATAATAGGTTTACCAAGAGATCCAAAGTCCCCGTCTTATGAGGAGGTTACAATGTATTCATAGCCTTGAGGCCGTATATATGAAAAGATAATGCATTGTTATCTAGTAGACACATAAATATGTACGATAATAATGTGCATTTAATGCGCAGCTGTCTTTCAATTCTCTTGATTCGGATGCTCTGCACGCTAAGTATCTCGGACCGCCTGAGTTGCTTGGCACGCTTAAGCTTCTCAAAGCCTTGAGTTCCTCGGGGCTCCTAAGCTGCTCAGTATGATTGAGTTTCTCAGGGCGCTTGAGTAGCTTGGTGACAGTATGTTGTCCGTTGGAAGTATTTGTAATTGCCACGTAGGTTGACACGTGTCTTCAAATGAATTGTCCATGTCAGTAGACTAAATTTGGTATCAACAGAAGCCCCCAATGTTCTACAGTTGAGGTTGAAGGAGAGTGTGGAACATTTTTCTTGAAAACTACTTGGCTTACGGATCTTCATGGATTTTAGGAATATTTTATAATTCCTTTTTGAGCGCATAATATCAGACTTCATAAATATTTTGAATTTTCACGATATCTTTGATATTTGTGCCCTTTTCTTCTTTTAGCCGTCAGAAATGTAAACGTCTTTCCTTGTAATCATTGTTTTTCTCTATTCCCGAGGTAAAGTATTTAAGTGTAACAGAAATCCTATCATTTTTCACTTTTCAAATCTGTATCTCTGAATTCTTCATTTTCTCTCTATCTTGTGCCTTATTTCTTTCCATCGCTCATTGACAACTGATCTCTATTTCCTTTGTAAGATTTTCTTCCTTCTTCTTTATTTTCTTTATTCACCATGGTTTATCTTCTTGAATCGTTAGACAAATTTCTATCTGAGTTTTCAATCCCTTCGTGGGTTATCTTGGAAGAAGTTTCTTATCCATGTGATTTACTTTCTTTGGTTGAGGGACACTGGTTCCCAAGTCTTTTTGTAGGCGGGTGTGGCTTTTCTTTTACACCAAATCCCCCATGTTTGGAGTTTTGCCAATATTTTGATGTTATACCTGGAAGAGTAGCTCCAAATACATAGAGGATAGTTAATGGCGTATATAGGTTGAATCAAATTCATGGAACTCCTTTAGGGATCTCAGAGATTATGTATTGCTACAAATGGGTTACCAGTGACAGTACTTTTTATTTAAAAGATAGGTTTTTTAATAGAGCGTTAGTTGTCAATCTTCCCGATGCCAATAGGGATTATTTTGATGAAAAATTGGCATACCCCTCCATTAAATGCAGATGATGTATACTAAGGTCCCAGGTGTCTACTTTATGGTAATGGGATAGGTTGTTTTTATTTTTGAAATCTTATTTTCTTTGTATTTGATAAAAAGCATCACTGACATTTGATTTTGTTTGTTACAGTTGACGGTAAAAGGAAACCTCTAAAAGAAACCGAGGTTAATATAAAGTACTTAAAACTTATCCGGGGATTGCATGAATCTGTTGCTGAGGAGCACGTTAGATCTGCTTCTTATTTGCTACAATACAGAAGCTACACTTCGTCTTTTATTTCTCTTCCTCGTCCTGTGGTGGTTGATCTTGACCAAGTGCCAACCTCTGAAACCAGTGTGGAAGGTTCTTCTTCTGACTTAAGTATTCCCATCATTCATCTGATAAAGAAGAGAAGAGCTCCTACCTTTTTTGATAAGTCTGCCTCTGCCACTTTAGAGGCAAAGAAGAGTAAACCAGATGTCCCCAAAGAAGGGACAAAGACTATATATGTACCCCCTCTCACTGCTGCCAAGGAAGCTGGCGAGAAGCCACATGCGCCTTTGAGTAGAACTGTTGTCATCTCCCCAATAGAGACAATATCTTTAATTGAAAATGCTCCTGCTCCTCTGAGGTTATTAAAAAGAAGTTCTTCTGAGAGACCTGCTAAACCTATCTCTCAACCTTCAAATGATGGAGGTAGTGTTCCAACTCTTGTTGCTCCAAGCTCGGCTGTGAGCTTGGTAAGATCTTGGACTATTCCAGAATCCTAAGGTGTTGAATACACCTTTTCTCGCGAGAAACTTACTACACTGGTTGCTCAATACATTACTTCAGTAAGTATCTTTAGCTTGATCCCTTTATTTTTTTTAATACCATGTTCATGTATTGACTTAAAGTTCTTTCTTTTTTCAGCTTGTGGCGTGTTTTAACAACATTTTAAAGAAGGATGAAGCTATCAGGGCTTTAATCTCCTCGGGTGGAGTAGAGGAATATTTTGCTAGACAAACCCAATCTTTAAGGGAATCTCGTCAGAAGTACGAGGAAGATAAAGATGCTTGGGAGAAGCAACTCAAGTCTGTTGAAGCAAACCGAGATCAAGCTGTGGCTGCCTCCAAAGAGTTGGAGAAGATATTAAAAGAAGCTGAACGAGATAAAGAGGAGCTTGTGACCAAGCTTAATTCTTTTGAGGAAATTATTTCTAGGATTCAAGATGTTGAGCAACATAAGGCAGAGGTAGAGGAAAATATGAAGTCTACCGAGGAGCTCCTTGGGGAAACGACCTCCTCGGAGAGAGCAAAACAAAAAGCTGCAGTTAAAAAATCCTTCAGTGCTAGTTGGGATAAGGGTTGGAACAAGGGCCTGGCTGTATGTCCTCTCAAATGGAGTATGCCAATGTTAAATACTTTAAGGATGGATGGGTATCATCTTTAAAGGAGCTGAAGGTTGATGACAACTTTGAGTTGTTCCAGCAACACACTCATGGTCGTCCTCCCTCTCCTAGAGAAGAAGAAGAAGATGAAGCAGCTTCAGATGAATCTTCCTTGATGATAGGAGAGCAGGTCCCTATTGTTTCTATTGCTCAATCCTCAGAGTAAGTCCACCCAGCCAGCACCTCTACCGAGCAGCTACCCTTTCTTTCCGAGCAACCAACCCCTTCATCCAAACCTTATGAGGAAGTCGTAGGAAATAAGGAGAAGGTGTAAAGTTGTTTGGGTTTTTTATTTTGTTGTTTTCTTGAATGTAACCTTGAACTATGTATCTCCTTATCATGATAAATAAAATTTAAACTTCAGTTGTTCGTCTTAAGTTTCTCTCTTGTTCTGTTCGCACCCTTGTTGATTTTATGTTTCATTTTGTCTTTGCTAGTTTGTGGCAAGGATGTAACTTTTATCATCTCATGATTCAGAGTTGATGAAGAAATGCAATGACTATTTCAAAACTGGTCATGATGATTTTACTGAAGCTCAAATCATTAATATCCTTGGTTCAGATTCTTCTGAATGAGCCATTGATGCTTATCAGTACCTAAAGTGATTGCTCGATCATGTTGTAGCCAATAATGTGGCCTACTACGAGATGATTGAAGATCTCCAAGGAACGATCGAGGAACTCCAACAGCAGTACAAAGAATCCACCACACTTCTACATCCAGGCTATGAGAAAACTAAAAACAATTGAGTGCTGACAAAGGGTATGACAAATTCATCTCTGCTCATGAGAAGAATGAGAGTGTTCTGAAGCTTGAAATTGAGGAGCATAGACATATCGCCAAGTTGTTGGAGCAGGAGAACATTGCTTTGCAGGAGGAAATAAAACAACTCAAATTTGTTGCCTCTTCCTCGGGAGCTTTGGTCCCTATTAATGATGAAGGTTTTTCTATCTTGGAGGTAGAAAATGTTAACTTACTAGATGAGTTAGAGACTTGGAAATGAGCTGGATCCTCCACATCTAATCGTGGACGAGCAAGATCTTCTCTGGGACGAGCAAGGGCTGGTCGGATTACCATTGAAGACGCATGTGACAACCCTGCTTTTTATATCTAATTCGGTTAGCTACGCCCAATTAAATTAAAGCGGAGCGTCAATATGTTGGCATTAGAAACATAATTTAAATAAACGCAGTAAAGAAAATATGTACACTCCCATACGTGTAACCAAATCACATCATAGCAAGTATATGATCCACAAGTAATAGCAGTACTGAATATAAAATGCCCAAACATACGGGCCCAAAGATAAATTAGGTAAAGAGTGTAATGTAAACCTCTCAACACTATCAAATCCCTAACAATGGGAAATCTCTGATACCACACTCTAAGGAAGAGTGACAAAATAGGATATGGACCAGCGTCCACCACTACAAGATCCTAAGAATAGATGCGATGTCATCCAGCTCCACGATCTACTGTCCAACGGGGCGAGGACCTGTATAATACATACATAGGAGAGGAGCAAGAAGCAAGATAGACAAACGTCAAAGCAAGAAAACAAGCTATAAGATTATAAGATGTACTTATAATGAAAGCACACTAGTCATTACTCGTCTCCAGTAATTAAATTGTTCAATTACCCAACCAATGTTCCTATGTCGGGACTACCCAACTCAAACTAGAGTAAAGTGTAGTCTTATATCGTATCTTAATTAATCATTATTAGTCTCATTTCAGTATTTAACGTATCAAAATATTTCCTTCAAGTATAATATCAAATGCATTGATTCGAGATATTATTTTAAGACACGAACATAATATCTCACACAAGTCATATCGGGTCACTATCGTTACCCGGGGAAACAAGTCGTAACACTAGGCCTACACACGAATATTTCCCAATATTACGTGGCAAGGGCAATCATACTAAGTCCTAAATCACATGGCATTTCAAGGTCTTTCTATCTGACCCGCATTACAACCATGTGTCCGGTTCCGGTGGTTTATCTCCGACACAGCACTCGAGCGGAACCTAACCGGATCAATCACAAATAATCGCATTCAACATGTGCCTACATCGACTGGAGGACTAGTCTAGTGTATACTCGACAATATACATGTAAAGCAATTTCACACTTATGTATATATACAATCGTGTCAAGTCTCTTACTCGAGTTATACAATAGTCATTATTTATAATATAACATAATTTACATCATTAATTTACTAATTCAACACCAAATCATTTCAAGGTTATATATCCCTAATAACCTTAAGTGTGTGATCAAGTCAGGATATTAGGCACAACACCATAATTATCTTACTAACAACATGGAAAATATTATCACTCTTATTTCAACAACATGCTGCCCAGAATTTAAAATGCAGATTCAAGGCTCTTCCAATCCGTTTTTGGGAAAACTTAAAACTAGAAAGTTGTTCGAAACGTGATTTTCTATAAGAAAACGCGAGCACGCTACCATAGCCGGCCTAAAACAGACCCGAAACTAACATATAATATTCGCCCCTGTTTTCGACAACATTCTGCCCAGAATTTTAAAATGCCGATTTGAGGCTTTTTCGATCCGTTTTTGGGAAAACTTAAAACTACAAAGTTGTTCGGAACGTGATTTTCTATAAGGACACGCGAGCACGCTACCGTAGCCTGCTTAAAACAGACCCGAAATTAACATATACAGTTCGGACCTGTTCACGATAACTTTCTGCGCAGAATTTTAAAACGCATATTCGAGGATTTTCCGGTCCGTTTTTGAAAAAACATAAAACTACAAAGTTGTCCAGAATATGATTTTCTACCGGGCAGCGCAGAAGAAATATAAATTCTCGGAATTAAAATAGCTCAAAACAATTTTTAATAAGACGATTTACTCAATTTCATAGACTTCTCAAATTCAACAGTTTGTTCAACAATTCAATCCCTATAATGATGTTATCGCATTTTAATCTATATGGAGGATGATCCTAATACATTGCATATCATTTTTAACATTAATTTCATATTAATTTAGGGATCCAAATACATGTTCATGTGAAATTTCATTATAGATACAAAATATACACATATAGGTTATTAACTTGCCTTGGATTGTATGGAGAAATTGAAATCCTCTTGAAATCCTCTTAGCTTCTTCTCTTCTTACTCTCTCTCTCTACCAAACCCTAGCCTCCATTTCAAATGAAAGAATGAAGACTTCTTCTCTTCCTTTCTATTTATACCTAGAATTAGTTTATTTACAAAAATGCCATTGCGCCAAATTTAACCCTCTAGATCCTTTTACGCGTTAATTCGCTTCTAATATTTAAGTCTCACATTCGTATCTCAATTAATTCATTTTAAATTTTCATTTCCAAACATTTCGAATATATATACTTCCATAATTATTTTTTTCTTCAATTAGTTCAATTTTAATTCAATAAAAAAATGCGGGGTATTACATTCTCCCCCTCTACGAACGGGATTTCGTCCTCGAAATTCGAAATAAAATAACTCAATTCAAGTCAAGTAAGGTAGTTTCGCACGTACCTTCCTTGAAGAGATATGGGTGACTAATTCGCAAGTCATCCTCAGACTCATCATGATTACTCCACATAACACGAACAAGAGGAATGACTTTTGACCTCAACTGCTGCTCACGACGATCTAGGATCCTGACCGGCCTCTCCTCGTAACTCCCATCGGGCTGCAACTCAACCCCGTCTAAATCTATGTGTAGGTGTGAGTCCTCGGGACGTAAGAACTTCCTCAACATGGATACATGAAAAACATCATGTACCCGCTGGAGATGGTCAGGTAGGGCTAAACGGTAAGCAACCGGTCCCACCCTGTCCAATACTGTAAACGGTCCTACGTATCGCGATGAAAGCTTCCCTTTGGCACCAAAGCGAACAACGCCTCTCATGGGTGAGACCCTTAACAGCACTTGGTCCCCAACGGCGAACTCTAACTTCCTCCGCCTTATGTCAGCATAAGTCTTCTGACGATCTTGCGCGGTCTTCATCTGTGCACGAATCAAGTCAACCTTCTCTGAGGTCTCCCTAACAATATCCGGACCCAGCATCCGGTGCTCTTCGAACTCCAACCAACATGTAGGGGATCGACAAGGCCTGCCGTATAAAGCCTCGTATGGTGCCATGCCAATAGTCTGTTGATAACTATTATTGTATGCGAACTCCACCAGTGGCAAATGCATATCCCAACCACCTTTGAAGTCCAACACACAAACTCGCAACATGTCCTCAAAAATTTGGTTCACCCGCTCCGTCTGACCATCAGACTGAGGGTGAAATGCGGTACTCAAACTCAACTGAACTCCCATTGCCTCCTGAAGTGTGCCCCAAAAGTGCGAGATGAAGACACTGCCACGGTCGGACACGATATCACGCGGTACCCCATGCAACTTCACAATCTCATTAATAAACATTGTGGTGTACTGTGCTCCCGTATAATCTGTCCTCACTGGAAGAAAATGAGCCACCTTTGTTAGTCTGTCGACGATGACCCAAATCGAATTATGACCGCGCTGCGATCTTGGCAACCCAACAATAAAATCCATGGAGATGCTTTCCCATTTCCACTCGGGAATGGACAACGGCTGCAACTCCCCTCCAGGTCTCTGATGTTCCACCTTTACAAGCTGACAAGTGGCACACTTTGAGACAAACTCAGCTACATCACGCTTTAACCCAACCCACCAGTACATACAATGCATATCCTGATACATCTTATCACCTCCGGGGTGAACAGTGAATCTAGATCCATGCGCCTCAGATAATAAGGCCTTTCGCAACTCGGTAGCATTCGGCACAACAATTCGTCCCTGATAACGAAGTCCCCCGTCATAACCGATCGAGAAACCCTGAATGCCCCCAGACATCAATGCCTTCACTTTCTCCTGACAAAAGTCATCAGAAGACTGGTCCTTCACAACCCGTTCAACCATATAAACTGATATAGATACAGTCCCCATAAATGCTCTGCCAACATCAAGGCTACCCAGCTCCTTCCACTGAGATTTCCAAACACCTGACCATTCAACACTCTCCTCCACATCCAAGGCGGACAATGACGTTATGGGTCTTCGGCTCAAAGCATCAGCAACCACGTTTGCCTTACCCGGGTGGTACTCTATGGAAAACTGGTAGTCCTTCACATATTCCACCCATCTACTCTGTCTCATGTTCAAGTTCTTCTGAGAGAACAAGTACTGAAGACTCTTATGGTCGGTGAACACCATAAACTTCTCCCCAAGTAAGTAGTGTCTCCATGAATACAACGCAAAAACAACCGCCGCCAACTCTAAGTCATGAGTCGGGTAACGATCCTCATGAGGCCTCAATTTCCTCGAAATATAGGAAATCGGTATCTCCTCCTGCATCAGAACAGCTCCTAACCCCTGTAATGACGCATCAGTGTACACGCGGTACTCAACCCCAGCTTTCGACAACGCAAAGACTGGAGCTGACGTAAGCTTCTCCTTCAAAGTTTCAAAAGCCTCCTGACACTCTGAAATCCAGACGAAAGTAACACCCTTCTTTGTCAAATGGGTAAGAGGACTCGCAATCTTCGAGAATCCCTGAATAAACCTTCGATAGTAACCCGCTAGACCCAGAAAACTCCGAATCTCAGTCGGCGTAGTGGGTCGCCCCCACTCGACAACAGCAGTAACCTTGCTAGGATCGACAGCAATCCCAGCCTCCGTCACAATGTGGCCCAAAAACTGCACCTCTCGCAGCCAAAACCCGCACTTGGAGAGCTTAGCATAAAGTTGATGCTCTCTCAAGGTCTCAAGAGCCAATCGTAAATGTCCGGCATGGTCCTCCTCGGACCGTGAATAGATCAGGATATCGTCAATGAACACGATAATAAACTGATCCAAGTATGGCTTGAATACACGATTCATCAAATCTATGAATACTGCAGGTGCATTGGTTAATCCGAACGACAAGACCCGAAACTCGTACGAACCATATCGTGTCAGGAACGTTGTCTTCGGCACATCCTTCTCCCGAATCCTCAACTGGTGATAACCGAAACGCAAATCAATCTTCGAAAAGAATGAATCATCCCTCAACTGATCGAACATATCATCAATACGAGGTAACGGATACTTGTTCCGAATCGTTACCTTGTTCAACTCTCGATAATCGACGCACAATCGAAGTGAGCCATCCCTTTTCTTCACAAAGAGCACTGGAGCTCCCCAAGGCGAGGTACTCCTACGAATAAAACCTTGGCCCAACAACTATTGAATTTGCTCCCTAAGCTCCCTCATCTCTAAGGGTGCCATACGGTACGGGGCCCTGGCAATCGGTCTCGTACCCGGCGATAACTCTATACAAAACTCTATCTCACGAGCTGGAGGTAAACCAGGAACCTCAGCAAAGATGTCCGCGAACTCCCTCACTATAGGGATTGTATCCAAAGAAACGGACACCCCATCAGGAGAATCCTCCTCGATGTAAAACAGATGTGTGCTGGCTCCACCCTCTAGACCAGGTAATGCTATTAGGTACATCTCCTGACCAGGAATGGCAAATGTGATCGCACTCCCACGACAGTCAATCTGGGCATGATATGCATACAACCAATCAAACCCTATAATCACGTCGTAGGTACACATCTCAATCAAAATAAGGTCGACAGAGAAGTGAAGCCTCCCGATCTCAATCGCAACCCCTCTACAAACGTGGCGAAGGTCCGTACCACTCAAAGGTGTACTCACATGGGCAACTATCGCCTCTGCAACGTCTATCATCCCCGATGTCCTAGCAAACTCATAACTAGAGAACGAGTGTGATGCACCAGTGTCAAAAAGTACTCTCACATGAGAACTATAAACATAAAACGTACCCTGAATCGCCGGTCGTCGCACCTGCGGCTGAAAAGGCTGAACGTCATATACACGCCCATGGTACAACTGTGGCTGAATTGGTGTTGCTGCTGCCATTGGCAATGCCGAAAATGGTGGTGGTGGTGGGAGTACCTGTTGCTGTGCTCTATCTCCCTGCGCCTGTCCTCGGGGATAAGCCCTCCTCATATGTCCAGTCTCTCCGCACTGGAAGCATACAATAGGACCCCCATCTCGTGCCTGCTGCACCAAAGCTCCGATGTTGGGCCTATTGGCCCGGTGTTGATCTCTCGCACCCTGACCCCGTTGGCTCAACTGGCCCTGCCCTCTCTGGCCCTGTTGCGGGTGACCCTGGCCTGAAATGGTCTGAACCGGATTGGCCTGAATGGCCTGACCCTGCTGGCCCTGGGCCTGCTGCCCCTGGTGACGGCCTCTGTACCGCTTGGCCTGATGGCCTCCTGACTGTTGGCCCCCCTGTGGGCCTTGTTGGCCTGCAACTACAACCTCATGGGGCCTACCCTGCTGGCCTACCACCCCTCGTTTGCCCACCACATGTTCAGAACGATCATTGCAGTGATGCAACGCTGCATTCACCGCTACCTCATAACAGTCAAATGACAGATTCGCCAGTAGGAACCCCCGAATTGGCCAAGATAGCCCCTCAACAAACCTCTGAGTCTTCAAAGCATCATCTGCCTGCACCTCGGGAGCAAACTCTACCAATGAGGTAAACTCTCGCTCATACTCAAAAACTGAACTAGTCTGCTTCAGGGTATCAAACCTTCTCCTCAAAGCCACACGTTGTGCGGGAGGTACAAACTTCGCCTCGAAACGAGCCCAAAAATCAGCAATAGGCATAACATCCCGCTGAGCTGTAGAAGTAATGGACTCCCACCAGCACAACGCCTCCCCAGTCAGACGAAAGGTAGCTAAAATCTGTTTCTGCACCTCTGTGGAGTCAACTAGTCTCAAATGTCTACATATATCTCGCTTCCACTGAAGCGCCTCCAACGGACCCACATCACCGGCGAACGAAGGCCGGCGTCTCTTCTCAAACCCACTCACAACAGATGCCCAAGTGGGTTGCACAACTACTGGCACCTGTGGCTCCGGCTCAGCCAGTGCAGGTGGTGCGATGACAACATGTGGTACTGGTGCTGGTGCTGGCACTGGTGCGGGCGCGGGATGCGTCAAAAGTTCTGCTGCTACTGCTGTAGCTACAACCTGTGCTATAGCCGTCAAATCGGCCTGGGAAAAACCTCCTACCGTCCCCTGTGCGGGTGGGGGCGGCTGCTCCTGAGCCCCCGCCCGTCCTGTCGCTCCTGCTAGTTTACCGCTGCGTATCCTCATCTGAAGAGAGTAAGCACAGAGTATGAGAACTAGAAGGAAAAGTTCAAAACATATAACACATATATAATTGGGTGCAACAGTTTAAAGTGATGAATATATCATGCGAAAAGTCCTAACTCCCGATAAAAGTAAACCTTCGTGCGTGGAGCGTCTCGCAAGCAAAATCCAAACAAGGAACCCCTCCTATACACTCGGGAACTCATAGTCGGTCGTGTCGGATCAGTGGCTAGATTTTTTTTCCGAAGTCATAGAATACAAAACCTAGTTGCAAGGCTCAAAGTATCAAAGAAACAATGCGCGGAAAATGTAACGGACGCCCTCAGATCCCTAAAGGCTCTAAAACCGTGCTCTGATACCAACTGTGACAACCCTGCTTTTTATATCTAATTCGGTTAGCTATGCCCAATTAAATTAAAGCGGAGCGTCAATATGTTGGCATTAGAAACATAATTTAAATAAACGCAGTAAAGTAAATATGTACACTCCCATACGTGTAACCAAATCACATCATAGCAAGTATATGATCCACAAGTAATAGCAGTACTGAATATAAAATGCCCAAACATACGGGCCCAAAGATAAATTAGGTAAAGAGTGTAATGTAAACCTCTCAACACTATCAAATCCCTAACAATGGGAAATCTCTGATACCACACTCTAAGGAAGAGTGACAAAATAGGATATGGACCAGCGTCCACCACTACAAGATCCTAAGAATAGATGCGAGGTCATCCAACTCCACGATCTACTGTCCAACGGGGCGAGGACCTGTATAATACATACATAGGAGAGGAGCAAGAAGCAAGATAGACGAACGTCAAAGCAAGAAAACAAGCTATAAGATTATAAGATGTACTTATAATGAAAGCACACTAGTCATTACTCGTCTCCAGTAATTAAATTGTTCAATTACCCAACCAATGTTCCTATGTCGGGACTACCCAACTCAAACTAGAGTAACGTGTAGTCTCATATCGTATCTTAATTAATCATTATTAGTCTCATTTCAGTATTTAACATATCAAAATATTTCCTTCAAGTATAATATCAAATGCATTGATTCGAGATATTATTTTAAGACACGAACATAATATCTCACACAAGTCATATCGGGTCACTATCGTTACCCGGGGAAACAAGTCGTAACACTAGGCCTACACACGAATATTTCCCAATATTACGTGGCAAGGGAAATCATACTAAGTCCTAAATCACATGGCATTTCAAGGTCTTTCTATCTGACCCGCATTACAACCATGTGTCCGGTTCCGGTGGTTTATCTCCGACACAGCACTCGAGCGGAACCTAACCGGATCAATCACAAATAATCGCATTCAACATGTGCCTACATCGACCAGAGGACTAGTCTAGTGTATACTCGACAATATACAAGTAAAGCAATTTCACACTTATGTATATATGCAATCGTGTCAAGTCTCTTACTCGAGTTATACAATAGTCATTATTTATAATATAACATAATTTACATCATTAATTTACTAATTCAACACCAAATCATTTCAAGGTTATATATCCCTAATAACCTTAAGTGTGTGATCAAGTCAGGATATTAGGCACAACACCATAATTATCTTACTAACAACATGAAAAATATTATCACTCTTATTTCAACAACATGCTGCCCAGAATTTAAAATGCAGATTCAAGGCTCTTCCAATCCGTTTTTGGGAAAACTTAAAACTAGAAAGTTGTTCGGAACGTGATTTTCTATAAGAAAACGCGTGCACGCTACCATAGCCGGCCTAAAACAGACCCGAAACTAACATATAATATTCGCCCCTGTTTTCGACAACATTCTGCCCAGAATTTTAAAATGCCGATTTGAGGCTTTTTCGATCCGTTTTTGGGAAAACTTAAAACTACAAAGTTGTTCGGAACGTGATTTTCTATAAGGGCATGCGAGCACGCTACCGTAGCCTGCTTAAAACAGACCCGAAATTAACATATACAGTTCGGACCTGTTCACGATAACTTTCTGCGCAGAATTTTAAAACGCATATTCGAGGATTTTCCGATCCGTTTTTGAAAAAACTTAAAACTACAAAGTTGTCCAGAATATGATTTTCTACCGGGCAGCGCGGACAAAATATAAATTCTCGGAATTAAAATAGCTCAAAACAATTTTTAATAAGACGATTTACTCAATTTCATAGACTTCTCAAATTCAAGAGTTTGTTCAACAATTCAATTCCTATAATGATGTTATCGCATTTTAATCTATATGGAGGATGATCCTAATACATTGCATATCATTTTTAACATTATTTTCATATTAATTGAGGGATCCAAATACATGTTCATGTGAAATTTCATTATAGATACAAAATATACACATATAGGTTATTAACTTGCCTTGGATTGTATGGAGAAATCGAAATCCTCTTGAAATCCTCTTAGCTTCTTCTCTTCTTACTCTCTTTCTCTACCAAACCCTAGCCTCCATTTCAAATGAAAGAATGAAGACTTCTTCTCTTCCTTTCTATTTATACTTAGAATTAGTTTATTTACAAAAATGCCATTGCGCCCAATTTAACCCTCTAGATCCTTTTACGCGTTAACTCGCTTCTAATATTTAAGTCGCGCATTCGTATCTCAATTAATTCATTTTAAATTTTCATTTCCAAATATTTCGAATATATATACTGCCATAATTATTTTTTTCTTCAATTAGTTCAATTTTAATTCAATAAAAAAAATGCGGGGTATTACAACGCGAGAACTCAGTCCGCTTCAGAGAATCAAGTCGTTCAGTTGATGGCGAAGAACCAAGCCTTAGTAGAAATGTCTAAGTAGATTCTGAACTTTACCGAGCAACTCTCTAATCAGAATTCTGCTCTCGAAAGTAAAGAAATTCTTATGAAGAAACTCCATGAGCAACTAGAGAGGTTAACTTATCAATTTCACAAACAACCCAGAGAATGTTAGATGGATGGGTATAATGAAGCTCTGTACCATCTTGATGCTCGGATACAGCAGTCGAATAATGAGGGGTACAAGTAGAGATGGTTGAACACTATGTGTGTGCTAAAATTGGAGCAAGGACACTACTTATGGGATTATTATGATCCTGGAGTGCTCGATTTACCCGTGCCTCCTTTTAAGCTTGATATTAGTTGGATTCTTGCTCATCCAATTCCTCGATGCCTGATTTCCAAGTATCTCGGTGATTACAGTCTTCATGCAAATTTTGAGATATCTCGTCCAGAACACTTTCTCAAGTGGCCATCCTTAATGAATGTTAGAATGTTGTGAGATTTAAACTCTATAAATTCCCCTTATTCCTTAGACGATCCTCCAGCTGGGGTAGAAACTATGTCAAAAGCAGAGGGAAAGAAACCAATAGAATATGATATTTGATGTAATGAATTAGTCTTCGTATCTTGTGTAATCTACTTTACTTTAATGAAGAAAAAGTTTGTCTTTTGCCATTTCATTTTCTTCTGAATAATTTGTAGAATGTCCTTGATTGTTGGTTGGTAAATATATGTATATAATATACTTATCCCATTTGTTGTTTGATTATAGTGACTTGCCACTCTTTGGGCCTAAGCAATGGAATGATTTTCATCCCATGTTCCTGCTTAGTTGTAGTAATCTCGTATGGATTACCTGGTTGCCTAGACAGTGGATGCCCCGAGAGGTCATCTATCTTCTTGCCTAGTTTGGTACCAACCAATCAAAGTTGGTGGTTATTGATTTACCGACCAACCGGAGTTGGTGGTAATGAGATGCCGACCAACCGGAGTTGATGGTATTGAGTTCCCGACCAACCGAAGTTGATGGTATTGAGTTCCCGACCAACCGAAGTTGGGGGTAATGAGTTACCGACCAACCGGAGTTGGTGGTAATTGATTTGTTGACCAACCGTAGTTGGTGGTATTGAGTTATCGACCAACCGGAGTTGGGGGTAATGAGTTCTCGACCAACTGAAGCTGGTGGTAATTGATTTGCTGACCAACCGAAGTTGGTGGTATTTGATTTTCAGTCCAACCGAAGTTGGTGGTATAGAGTTCCCGACCAACCGGAGTTGGTGGTAGTTTAATTGCTGACCAATCGAAGTTGGTGGTATAGAGTTCCCGAACAATCGGAGTTGATGGTAATGAGTTCCCTGTAACGACCCGCGTAATTTTGGGGTATTTTCAAAATATAGAGGAAAATAAAGTTTTTGGTAAAATTATTTTTATTTCTCAAATATGTTGGATTTTATATTTAAAGATGAGAATTTCAAACGGTTTCGAAATCGGATTTAAAATGGAGTTTGATTGAATTTTTATTATTTAGAAGAGTCCTCAAAGCATAAAACTTTCTTGTAAAAATAATATTTTTAGAAATCCGAACGTCCGATCAAGCTGAATTTTTGTCAGCAGTCCTGTCTCGCCATTAGCTACAACATACTAAAATTTCAAGCGATTCTAACAGTCCGATCGTCCGTAATGATTTTTCTCAAGTATTTATATTTGATTAGGACTATAATTCTTTTTGGTATATAATCATAAAGTGACGAGTTTAGATCTTTTAAAACACATTTTAGCCTTCTCAAAAATCAGAATCCTCTCATCTTCTTCATCTTCTTCAACCTCAAAACCCTAGCCCCATTCTACATAACTTTCAACTCAAGTTTTGTCAAGATTAACCGGATTTTCTCAAGACGCGTCAAGAACGAATCTTTGTCAAATTTTTAAGAGGAATACACATTCAAGATCAGATTTCTAAACCAACTTTTATTCAGGCATGAATACTCTATTCTTTTCCTTTAGTATTCTGCGTTTTAAGTGTCGCCTAAACACTTAATTACATGTTTTCTTAAAAATAATTAGTAACTTAATTAGAAAAAGTGACTACTAATTATGGGGCTATTTTTGTAAAATCTTTTAATCTGAATAATATTCATACCCCTTTGGGTACGTAGGATTGATGAGTGATTTTGGTGTTATTGGTGTAGGTTGCATATAGAAAAACCCTAGTTTTAAAATAAATAATTTTTGGGTGCGTATAACTCATGTAATACATGTAGAGATAATGAAATTTGGTTTTTGATGTATATATGATGAAAAATTGGTATATTTAATTTAAAATAATTAAATGAGATTATTTGGGTATTGTTGACGTTGTGATAATTAAATTAAAGATTTAATTGAATTGGACTATAATGCGTAGTTTTATACATTGATTAATCATGTGTGGTTGTGTGAATTTTTGGTATTATTGTATTTCCTTGTGATGATGGGTTGTTGGGTATTTTTTTTCTCCCCCTATATTTTAGAATGCCTTCTAGAAATGGGACTAGTGAGGGAAGATTATTGCGTTTTTATCACCTTGAGGGTGGGCTGATTTTTATTACTTTATCGTCGTTACACTTGTCTAAGTATGAGACTAGGTTATGATTTATGTTAGAAAATCCTCCTATACATAAGTTAGGACGTATTGATGACTTGGGAACCCTTAGGTATGGGACTAAGGGGTATTTTGAGGATCTCACATCGATAAAAGGGTGGGGTAAATTATAAATTGTGAATTGAGAAATTGAGAACTAATACCTAAGATAATAAGACGGGTATTAAAATATATTGGCGCCATAATCAGCGAGGGCCGACAGTTTAAATGGGCCAGTCGGCGTTTTATGTCGTGTCGTGTGTGGAACCTCGTCAATCAGCGAGGGCCGACAGTTTAAACGGGCCAGCCGGCGTTTTGACGAGGGGATGTGTATTTTTGGTGGAGAAATCACCCGAGGCGGGAGGACCGCCATAATAAAATGAGGATATAATAAAAGCTGGTTAATTTAATGAAATTAACATCGTGGGACTTGGGAAATTAAAATCATATTGGTGTGCCTTTATAAATGGGGATTTATGCGGGTAGTTGGTGATTTATATCTATCGCGTTTAATTATCCCGTTAAATTTAAAATATAATATTGTGATATTTATTGTGTATAATGCTACTGTCTGGATTCAAGGATCCTATTTGAGGGGAGTAGTGTGTATTCTTGCTCGGGGCTTTGGCTCTGACCCATGCGTTGACTAATCTTTTTCAGGATTAGAATTTGGAGAAGCTGTATAAGTTTATCGGAGTTATCATTGGAGGTGCAGCTGGAGTTATTTGCTTTATGGCATAGTTTAGTTAGACTTTCTTTTCCCGTCGTATTATGAGACTCCATTTGAGTTTTATTGGGCCATTCGGTTCCAAAGTTGTTTAGATGATTTATTTTGGGATTATTTCAGATTTTATTTAATCATTATTGGAGATTGGATTTTTGGAGTTAGCATGTGATGGATCTTTTATCGCTTAGTTATTTGTGATCATTTGAGATTGACCAATTATTTATCTTATGGACTGATTTATTTATGTCTCATATCTGTCTCATGCTAAGAATGGTATTTATTTAGTTCACGCCCGGCTTAGTTTTGGTGGCGGCCGACGCCAAAATTTGGCGGGGTGTGACATTCCCGACCAACCGGAGTTGGTGGTAATTGATTTACTGATCAATAGGAGTTTGTGGTATTAAGTTCCCGACCAACCGGAGTTGGGGATAATGAGTTCCTGACCAACCGGAGTTGATGGAAATTGATTTTCCGACCCACCGGAGTTGGTGGTAATTAAACTGCCGACCAATCGGAGTTCGTGGTATAGAGTTACTGACCCATCGGAGTTGGTTGTAATTGAATTGCCGACCAACTGGAGTTTGTGGTATTAAGTTCCCGACCAATCGGAGTTCGTGGTAATTGAATTGCCGACCAACCAGAGTTGGTGGTTAGTGGTATGTTGCTCAGAATTTGGATTTGTGTAGTGTGTAGAACTAATATTCCGAAAAAATTTCAACAAAGAAAGAAAATGGGTGAAACATCACTTTTTTCATATTGAATAAACTGCATTACATAGGAACTTCAATTGCTGATAATACTTGCGCAGATGCTCTGCATTCCATGCATTCTTAAATTCTTCTCCTTCCAAAGTTTCAATCCTATATCCCTGGATGAACAACTTCTATTACTCTGTAGGGTCCGAGCCAGTTAGCTTCCATTTTGTTATGCTTTTGGATCACTTTCTTCAGCACATAATCTCGTTCCTTAAAATCACACTTCTTCACTCTTTTATTATAGAATAAAGATGTTCGTTGTTGATATGTTGTATTCATGATTGCTGCTTCTTCCCTAACTTCTTTGAGCATATCCAGGTCTAATGTTCTCATCCAGTCACTGACAGGAGAATTGAAATTAAGCACCCTATGCGTAGGTAAACCCAATTTAGCAGGTATGACAGCCTCACTCCCAAATGCCAGCATATATGGGGACTCTCCTATTACTGTTCGTGGTGTGGTGCGATACGCCCACAACACAGATTGTAGATCGTTAATCCAATTTTCCTTTGCATAATCCAGTCATTTTTTCAAACCATTCAGTAGCATTTTATTTATCACCTCAGTTTTCCCATTGCTCTGGGGAGGTCCTGGTACATAGTGGATCTTTAGTACATTGGATTGATGACAATATGCAGCAAACTCCTCGTTGTTAAACTGGGTTCCATGGTCAGTAATGAATGCATGTGGGAGACCATATCTGCAAATAATATTTTTCCAAATAAATTGATAGACTTTATCGTATGTCATATCAATGAGAGGCTCAGCTTCCACCCATTTAGTAAAATAATCCACAACAACCACGAGGTATTTGAATCTTCCCCTGGTCGTTGGAAGTGGCCCGACCAAGTTTATCCCCCACATAGCGAATGGACAAGGGAACGTGATGGGTGTTAACAATGCTTGGGGAGTTCTTCAGATGGAGGATAAACATTGGCATTTATCGCACTTCTTGGCATAACCTATGCAATCAGCTCTCATTATTGGCCAGTAATACCCCTGCGTTGTTATTCTTTGTAAAAGCGTCCGACCTGCTACATGGTCTCCACAAGACCCTTCGTGAACCTCTTCGATCAAATTTTTCACTTTGGAGGGATGGACACATCTTTGTAGCCCTGCTATAACTCCTCATCTATATAAATTTCCACTGGTCAATACATAACAAGCAGCTTTAAACTTCAATTTCTTGGCAGCGAGTTTATTAGTTGGCAAAGCCCCCTCTTCAATATAGGCCCTGATGGGGTCCATCCAAGATGGTACCAAGTCGAGGACAATGAAGTTCATTATCAAATCATCATTTATTCTCCGACCAACCATTATTTCTATTGGGATTATTCTTCGTAGCTCGGTGCGTGTGGCTGATGCTAACCAAGCTAGGGTGCCTGCTCTTGCATTCTCCAATCTCAGTATTCTAATCAACTGAACTGCAGTAAAACTCAATACCACCTCCATTGCTTTTGCATGATACTTGATCATTAACTCTCCTTTTACTGCATACACCCCCAAAAATTGATTTACGATTACCTGCGAATCACTGAATACAACGACCTGTTTTACCTTCATGGTTTTGGCCAGACTTAGACCCACGATCATAACTTTATATTCGTCCTCATTATTAGAAGCCTTAAATTGAAAGCGTAGAGCATACTCCATATCAATATCATCCAGACTGTTTAATACAATTCCTACTCCACTGCCCGTAGTGCACGAAGAGCCATCCACATATAGATTCCACACGAGTACTTCATTATCAAACTCTTTGTCAGACAAAGCTCCTCGGTGGAATATTTGATGATTCTTTTTGTCTTCCCCCAACACTTCTCGCTATTCGTTGATTATCTTCTCTTGATCGTCCAAGGTTGGAGGTTGGTCGGGGGTTAAATTTGATGATCCCGTAACATCCACGGGTTGGTCTGTAGTAAACTCCTGTTCTTTGGAGGTATCAGATTGAGTAAACTCTGTGATAAAATATGCTACTGCCTGCCCTTTAAGTGATGATCTCGGCTCATATAATATATTATATTCACCAAGTTCTATCGCCCAGTACATCAATCTTCCTGATTTCTCTGGTTTGTGCAGAGCCTGTCTCAATGGCATATCAGTGTACACCACTATAGTATGGGCTTGGAAGTATGGCCTCATCCTTCTACTCACTTCGATCATTTCTAGTGATAGATTTCCAACTTTGGATATCTGATTTCTGCTCCTCGAAATGCCTTGCTGGTGTAGTAGACTGGTTTCTGCACTCCATCTTCCACTCTTATCAACGCCGTGCTAACTGCATTCTCAAAAACTACAAGATACAAGTATAGTCTCTCTCCCATCACTAGTCTAGATAATAATGGAGGTGTCCCCAAATATTTCTTCAATTCTTAAAAGGCCTCCTCGCATTCATTATTCCACTCAAAAGTTTTTTGGAGTGTTTTAAAGAATGGGAGACATTTGTCTATTGCTTATGACACAAATATGTTGAGCGCTGCGACTCGCCCTGTGAGACTTTGAACTTCTTTCTTTGTAGTTGGAGATCGTAGCTCCAATAGGGCTCTGATCTTTTTAGGGTTCGCCTCGATGCCTCATTGGTTAACAATATATCCGAGAAACATGCCTTCTTGTACTCCGAAAATGCATTTGGTGGGATTCAGCTTCATTTGATATTTCTCTAGTTGATCAAAGGTCTGACCTACGTCAACTAGATGATCAACAGCTTTTTTGCTCTTTGTCAGCATATCGTCAACACAAACCTCCATGTTATGAATGATTTGATCTACAAACACCTTATTCATCAGCTGCTGATATGTCGGACCTTCATTTTTAAGTCCAAAAGGCATAACATTATAGCAATAAGTTCCCCTTGGGGTGATAAAAGAGGTACTCTCCATGTCCTCAGGCTTCATTTTAATCTGGTTGTAACCAGAATAAGCATCCATGAAACTCAACAATTCATGCCCCGAGGTAGCATTCACCAGTTGATCGATTTGGGACAAAGGAAAATGATCCTTTGGGCATGCCTTATTAAGATCAGTGAAGTCTACACACATCCTCCACTTGTTATTTTTCTTCTTTACCATCACCACATTTTCTATCCAATCAGGAAATTTGACATCTTCAATAAAAAAGGTTTTTTGTAGCTTCTCTACTTCTTCCTGTATAGCTTGGTTCTTCTCAGGACTGAACACTTTTCTTCGCTGCGTCACTGGCTTGATTTCCATATTCACATTGAGGTCGTGACACAGGAAACTCGGTTCTATCCCTGGCATATCTTCATGACTCCATGCAAAAGTCTTCTTTCTGCACCTTAGAAATGCTACCAATTCCTGTTTTATCGATACATCCAGTGATTCACCAATTTGAGTTGTTCATTCTAGATGCTCATCGTCCAGAATGATATTTTCGGTAGCCTCCATGACTTGGCCCTTCACGAGATGAGACTCGTCTCTAGGGTCTAACGTTTCTATCTCTACATCTTCTATTTCATCCACTTCATAGGTAGTAGTCTTCTTCCTGGATTCTTCACGTTCCTCCTGTTCGATAGATAAATAGTAGCATTCTCGAGTTACTTTCTAGTCACCTTTCACAACTCCCACTCCAAAATTGGTTGGGAATTTTAAACATTGATGTACAGTAGATGGTACTGCCTCGAACTTCTTCAGACCTACCCTTCCCATGATGATATTGTAAGTCGATTGAACATTTTTATCCATTACGAAGAAGCGTACTCTTTTTGTTCGACAAGCAGGCCATGTACCAATAAGCATATCCAACTTGATTGACCCAAGTGGAAAAACCTTTTCGCCAGTAAAACTAAGGAGGGGCCTATGATAGGGCTCCAACTGGGCTAACTTCAGGTTCAAACTATCAAAGCATGGGTAGAACATGATGTCTGCAGAGATACCATTGTCCACCAGCACCCGTGAAATCACCACTTCTTTCATTCTCATCTTGATCACCGATGGGTCATCATGAGGATATAATACACTTGCCAGGTCATTTTTAGAGAAACCAATGACCAGTTTGTCCTTATTCACCTTCCTCGGGCGATTATCCTCAGCCAAATTTATTCGCTATATGTACGAGAAAGCTTGAGCCTCATTGAGGCAAGCTTTCCTTTTCGCAGTAAGATCTCCTCCTCTTGCATCTCCACTTGTAATAACATTACATTCAAATGATCCAAAATGGATTGAAAATACCTCACGCTCTGGCTGTCTTGGTCTTTTAGTAAGGTCGGGATCGTTTTCTAGATCATCATTGTGGTCTCTCTTCTTATCTTCTTTTACTTGATGAGGAGATTTAGATCGTTTCCTTCCTCGATCGCTGGTCTTCTCACCATTTTGGTGATCAATATACTTAGCCAATTTTCCTCGTCTGATGAGTGCTTCAATTTCATTCTGGAGAGCTATGCAACGTTTGGTCGTATGACCATGGTCTTTGTGGAATTTGCAATATTTGAACTTGTCCCTTCTATCAATATACTTAGCCAATTTTCCTCGTCTGATGAGTGCCTTCATTTTTGCTGGCCATGCTACCTCCTCGTTGTTCTTAATCTCCTCCAGAATATGATTTATATCTACCTTCAAAGGAGTATAATTTCCAAATTTCCTCATTAGCTCCAGTGCTTGCTTTCCTTTCGACTACTTGCTGCCACCATTATTCTTCTAATCATTCTTTTCGATTTTACCATCTTCCACCTTGGTCTCTTTAGTATCTGCATTCTTCTTCGCAGCCATGGCCTCCTCGGCATTTATGATTTTGGATGCTTTTTCCATCAGTTCTGCCATGGTCCTAGGCCAATCTTTGGCAAAAGTGTAGTACAACTTATCTGGCAATAGTCCACTCACTAGGGCAGTAATTATTGTTTTCTCCTCATAATCAATTATGTCAAGTTTCTCGTTATTAAAACGAGTAATATAGTCCCTGGTGCTTTCACCTGCCTTCTGTCTAACACTCAGCAAGTGTGCTACTCATTTGACTAGTTTCGCGCCAAAATAGAAGTTCCCAATAAAGAGATCTTCCAGTTGAAAGAAAGCCGTAATCTTTCCCCGAGGAAGGTTATTGTACCATATATGAGCTGATCTGGTAAGAGTTCCTGAAAATTCCCTGCATCTCATCTCGTCTGGAACTGCATAGATATCGGCAACAGCTTGGTATTATTCTTTATGAAGGACAGGGTCAGTTTTTCCATCATATTTAAGCGTCACTGTAGGAGCTTTGAATTTTGATGGTATGGGAAAGTACACAATTGCCTGTACAAATAGTGTCCCTTGGACAAAATTTCTTTGTAGAGGATTCTTGGCCTTAGCCATTTCCCCTAATCTGTCCTCCAATCTCTGAATTGAGCCTTTCTATGCATCGTTTCCCACCTCGGGCCTATTTGTTCGAGCAACTATTATCATTGAGTTTTCCTCTTGGGATCGAGATGTTGGTCATGATTGGGAGGAGCCTTCCCTTAGATCGGATGGTCATGGATAATTCCTCGACGTAGTCCTAGGATGACTTCTATTCCTCCTAGGGCCCAAACAATCAAAAGGAGAGACTCTACTCAACCTTTCTAGAGCGCTAGTCCTTTCTGGAGATATAGTGATGTTTCGTTGAGAATCTGTAGCTTGTACCGATGAAGTCCGACCAGGTTGATAAGAAGGATCATCAGATCTCTCAGTATGATATGATTCGGTGCATCTAGACTGAGATACCTCCGAGAATATCATTGATTGGGCCGGCACTCCGCCTTGAACAGTTTGTATAAGTTGACGCATGGTTTCTTGCATGGTCGTTTGGCCTTAGGCTAAATTAGCCATTATGTCAGCCAGATCTGGAACATTTGGGGGAGTAGATGGATTTGGAGGGATCCCAACATTTTGATTACTGGATTCCGGATTATCGGCCATTGATGATGAATTTTTTTGGTGAAAAATGCTAAATGCAGTCATTTCCCACAGACGGCTCCAATCTGTTGATGTAAAAAACTAGATTATCTCTCATTAATCAATCAGAGATAAAATGAATAAATAATACACAAGATTTTTCAAGTGGTTCAGCCTGAGGAAAATGGCCTACGTTCACTGTTTTTCTATTGCTGTCTGTTTATTTGGAATCTCGATAATAGGTTTACCAAGAGATCCAAAGTCCCCTTCTTATGAGGAGGTTACAATATATTTATAGCCTTGAGGCCATACATATGAAAAGATAATGCGCTGTTATCTAGTATACATATACATCTGTACGATAATAATGTGCATTTAATGCGCATCTGTCTTTTAATTCTCTTGATTTGGATGCTCTGCACTCTAAGTAGCTCGGACCACCTGAGTTGTTCGGCACGCTTAAGTTGCTCAGAGCCTTGAGTTCCTCGAGGCTCCTAAACTGCTCTGTATGATTGAGTTGCTCAGGGCGCTTGAGTAGCTCGGTGACAATATGTTGTCCGTTGGAAGCATTTGTAATTGCCACGTAGGTTGACACGTGTCTTCAAGTGAATGGTCCACGCCAGCAAACTAAATTTGGTATCAACACTGATCATGCTTAATTATATCTATAACAACTAGTAAACTGGTATGTATGGTATTACTGGTTTAAATGTGCTTGATCTTCTTTATGAAAATTACTATATATGCTTCATTTCGCAAATAGCTAACTCCATACACACTCAAACTTTTATATACATATAATTGTTATAGAATTGGTTAAAATATACTTAGCATACTCATGTTAATTCCTTTTTCCTCTAGATGTTCCAGGATAAGGAACCCATACTCCCCCTCCCTTTTTCTGATACACATGGATCATATGTATTCATATATAACTACATGGAAGGAGATTAAGTAAGATGGGAGCAAAAAGTGACGTTTGTCGATGACCTATGTCAATTATCAGTTTTTGGAATAAAATGTAACATGAATAATCCATTCTTGTGGCCATAGTACAATATAGGTAATACTGTATTAATGAATAAAATTCGGTTTTTTCGTCTTAACTTTAGTTTCATTGCTCTGTTACTATCTTGTAACTCATACCAAAAATAGGGTGTGACGGTTATTGTTATATGTGAATATATATATATACACACTAGCGGATGCTCGTGCCTGAAGGTACGATTGGAATTTTAAAAATTAAACTACATGGTTACTGAATGTGTGGTGGTGGCGTAGTTGTGGCAGAAAGATTGTTACAGCATGCCATTTTTATCGCATAAAAAATGAACACAATAAAACATAACTATCATGATAGAAATAGTAATCCAACCCAATGCACACAACAACATATAATGCTCGTGCCTAAAGGCACGATCGGAATTTTTGAGTGAATAACTTGTTTGATGAAATTGAGTTGCCAACGTGTTTGCCGGAATTTATGTGTCAATAATCGAAACATTAGTTTAACCCATCTCTATCACTTGTATCACTAAAGTCACACGTGCTACATCTAGGTTGGGCATGTGGAGATGTGGCGATGACAAGGTTGTAAAAGGCACCGCTTACATCATATTACAAAGAAATAAAAAGCAAGATGAAATAACATATATTTCCTCGATTTTTCATATTCTAAATAGCCTCACCGTTGATTTCTCCATTAAAATGGTCGACATTGTAAAAATTATATAAAAGAAAATAAGTATTTACTGTGAAGAATGATAGACAAAAAATAAATATAGAGAATTTTCATGAGCATGGATTAATACTTGACAAATTATTTTTATGTCACTCCCATCAGCTCATATGAACTCAAGCTTATGAACTTCCATGAAGTGTAATAGTTGCAAATAGAATGTAGTATACTATTTTTTTAATAAACAGTAGTTATTAACAAAGATGATTAGAACACAAAATAGAAATGAGCATAATCTTATAAAACATAGGAGATGAAACTGTTAAATGTTAAAACATGGTTCACTTATTAATAACTGTTAAATGTTCAAATGGATTTTTTCTCTTATCGTTTGAGCATGCAGTGAATTTTATGTTATTTCATTTTTGAATTAGACTTTGGTTTACCCAACTGGGTGATTCTGGGTTCTTCACACATCACTTGATTTCAACAAAAAAAAAACACGTTCCTAAAAACTTAGTGTCAAAAAATGGACAAACATGGTTCAGTTAACATGTTTAACAACTGAAATTTATTTTATGGCCACTTTGTGTGTACCGAACCATTACACGCACTATCAAGTGCCGACATGACCTCAAATACTAAAAGCTTTAAAGAACTCCTTTGACTTTGTCATCACCAGAGATTTATTTTCCTGTCATCACCGGAGATTTATTTTCTGGCCACTTTGTGTGTGTACCGGACTGTTTCAAGTATAAACCCATTTTTGGTGGTCAACAGAAATGTACACAAATGCAGATTTGGATTGAGAGAGATAGAGAGAGAGATTACCAAAAGACATGGCCAACAGTAGAACGTGATCACCAAAAAATAAATGAACAGAGATCGCCCATATAATTGAACAACTCTTGTCACCAAAAAATGACAGCCAAGAATCATAACTATAATGATTTCAAACAAAACACAAAGTGAGTATACAAATGTTAAAATTTGTGACTAAGGTATTACAAAAAAACAGTTTAACAAAAAACCTTAAAACGAACTCTATAGAACTGAACTAAGAGAGTAGACAAATGTAACATAATCAAAACTCAATTAACAAAACAAAAAAACCGAGTTCGTTAACATCAAAATATAACAAAAAAAATTACTCCAAAATAAAATTAACCAAATCCATATCTCAAAATAGAGCCCCATAATTCATACTCCCAAACTTTATTTAAAGCCCAAAACCCACCCATGATTTCAAATCCATACAAAGAAAGAATGGTTAGATCTACAAAAAAAATTACAGTTAAACCATAGATTCATAACCCTTTTCACCAAAACTAGCCTTTAATTTTGAGTTCTGAAACTCTTAATATGTTCGGCGAGAGAGAGAGAAGAAGAAGGGGCAGATGATTAATATGCAAATACCAAAAAATAACATATGTGAGATGATTAAACTGTGAGTAGATCTGCAAAAAAAATAAAATAACCTTCACTCAGAGTAGAAATCAGATATAGTGATGATTAAACCCAATTTTAATCTACAAAGTACGGACCCAAATTGATATTTTGAAACCCCATAAATGTTACCTATTTTTTTTTTTTGTGAAACTACCTTAAAAAAGTAAAAATCATGAGTAAAAATGTTAGAATATTGAGAGACTCTGAAAATCTACCGATTTGTGACTGAAGGGAGATGACCTGGTGGTGAAATAGCCAGAAACGAAAAGGGGTGAGAAAATGAAGCTAGGTGAGAGAAAACAATGCCATGAGATTTGTTATGTGAGAGAAGAAGGGTGATTGAGAGGATGGGAGAGAAAATGTGTTGAAATTTTTAGGAGAATGAAAAGTTAAAACGTAAAATAATGAGGGGGAAATTAAAAAGGTAATTATGTCTCATCTAGCCCATTCGGGTATTATTAGAGGGAAGAAAACCCATTACTTAGAGGGAAGAAAACACACCAGAATCTAAGATCCACCAGGATCTCACCCTCTTCAGATTCATGAATCTTCATCACCTAGAGGGAAGAAAAACCATTACTTAGAAAATGATCACATAGAACAAACGATTAGATCAGTGTGTTAGGCTAAAATGGAGGAGAAAATGAAAAAATACCGTCAAGTTAGTCCAGCAAGAGAAAAAGTGTGGATCGAAAATTCTCCATTTGTTTGTGCTTTGGAGTAATCAAATGACTGAAGATATAAGGTGAGAGAGAACACGAAAGAAGTGAGGGGGTCAGATTAAGATTGAGAGACATAGAGATTCGTGTATAGATGTGGGGTGGGCGGTGTGAAAAATTTGAAATAAAGTAGACATTTTGAGAGGAAAGGAGCAGATATTGCATCTCAAAAATTTGAGTCAGATAATGAAATCTCACAACTCATCACAACCCTTTATTTTTTTTAAGCGAATCTCAATCGTTATTGTGGTTTTAAATTTTTGCCAATTCAAAAACCATTCCATCTTATTATATATATATATATATATATATATATATATATATATATATATATATATATATATATATATATATATGTGTGTGTGTGTGTGTGTGTGTGTGTGTGTGTGTGTGTGTGTGTGTGTGGAATTTGTTTTTGAGTCTTTTCTTTGCATTTAATCCACGTTTTTCATATGGTTCATAGTTGTATCAAATTGGCATGTCATAATGATCATATTGGTATATTTTGTTACATTTTTTACATTAACATCTTTTGTTTGTTGTTTGGATCATTAGTGCTTGTGTTGCCGAGTTTGTTTGGTGTTCCATTTCACTTCACATCATCGCATGATATTACTTATTTTCCTTTATGTTCACATGTGTCACATTTAGGGGATAAGTTATTTATATTGTTGAGTTTACCTTTATCTATTCCCTAACAAAAGGAAGTCAAAGTCAAACCTATGGGGGATTCTTTTGTTAAGGGGGAGATGTCTAAGAAAAGGGGAGTTTAGTTCTTCATATGAATTTTATATACTCTTATATTATCTTTCCATTTGAAATATATGTTAAGTGTTTAGTTTTAGCAGCGATGCGATAAAGTTTCATAAGAGAAAAACTACTCATGTTTGTATCAGTCATGCGTCTATACTTTTTACTTTGCGGGTTGGCAATGAGTTTGTGGAGACGAGGAAAATAAATTAGTTTTTCTTTTATTCTATCATGGAATAGACAAAGGGAGACATTTCTAAGGGAAATTTTGGATTGAGTCAATTTTTATGTATATTGATAACAGGCTTTTGCGTATGGCCGTTGTCTTCGAAAGTCCAGTCTCAAAATCCCTTGAATACCTACAAAAATTGTTGAATAACTCATATTGCAGTAAGTATGGGTATCAATCCAAATTTCAAGTGGAAAACAAATAATGTGAATGCTTGCAATTTTAATTTTTATTAAAACCCTTTTTAGAAATATATCTTTTAAAAACGATTTCAATGGATAATTAACTAATTAATGGTAAAAATATGAAGTGACTGAACCGAGTTTGATAAATGTGAGAAGATAAAAGAGATGGGATTACACCGCAAGATACATTATTTTAATTTCTTAATTTAATGAATATAAATATTTTGAGATAATAATAAATTCATAATCTCACTCTCGTTACAATTATAAATTGAAAATATATTTTTCAAAAACTAATTTAAAATGTCACACATTAAAAAACTAAGATTTGTACTCTTTTTAATAAACTACCTGCTAAGATTAATTTAATAAAAATTTTATGAATCCTCGAATTTTAATACCGAATTTAAATTTAGGAAGAACCTATCTCTAGTTCGATTCCAAAATCAAATATTAAAACTAAATTAATTTACTATCTCTCGATACGTAAATTAATTTGTTCCAATTAAAAATTAATTCTCCAAGAAATAGGACAATCGATAAATAATTAAACTAACATCCTATGCGGTTTCATCCCACCCCGTGAACGGGGTGATTAGCTGAACATATTGAAATAATGAAGCACAATCACAATAAATAATTGAAGATAAAAGAAAGAATTATGATAAAAAAAGTCTCACTTTGAATCGCGTCGTCGAAGTGAGTCTCTTTCTTCACAATCAAATTCACTATATTTCAAAAACTAGAATAAAAACTAAATCCAACATAAGTTCTATACTAAACTAATTTTTTTTATTTTCCTGGACTATAATTTTTTGATTTTTTTTTATTTAGTACGTGACAGAGTTGTTTAAATAAGTTGCCCTTCTCTTTCTTTATAGTCCACAAAGTTGGTTTGAGGGATATTTGGGATTTAATTTAGGATAGGTCAAAAGGTTTGAGAAAGTGTTATCCCACATGGTTTTTGTTAGTAAGCCAATTCCTATTTTGTACGAGGTATGACCCATGGGTTTTTATTTGACTGGTGTGGGATATGGAGATATGGGTTGGACTTGGGTTTTCAATTCATGTTTATCTCCAGGTATGGGTTTGAGGAAATTAAGACCGTTGGTTCACCGGTGTGTATGGAGTTGGCCGAGTTTTGGTCAGCTATGGACTTAGGGAAGAAGTGGGTCCTTGTATTAGGTACGATAGCGGAAGAAGACTTGGTATGAGGTACGGGTTAAATATGGGTTTGTGATATCCAAGTATTGCTGCTGGAATATGAGGTATAAGGGGTTGGGTAAGGGGATCGTACTCGGGTTACTGCCAAGGTGGGTTGGAGCAAGGGGGATTATGGCAGCATGGTCATGGGGTGAAGTGGGTTTAGGTGAGAGATTGAGGTGAGAGAGAGAAACAAAAAGGAGGTGGGGGCTGACTTGTGTGTGTTGCGTATGGTAAAGTGTGTGTGTGTGTGCGTGTGTGTGTGTGTGTGTGTGTGTGAGTGTGTGTGTGTGTGTGTGTTTGGTTTGTTGAAAAGAACAAGTACCCCGTATTTAAAAATTCTCAAATTTTAATTTCCTAAAGATGCAGAATAAAGATGGTTCAACAAAGTTTAATTTTCCAAATTTAGTTTGATTTTCTTTTCTTTAAAAGATGAAAAATTATAGTGAACACAAATTTTAACTTTCCTAAAACAAATTAAAATCAAACACTACAAAGTGAATTAAAGTAAACGCACACACACTTTAAATTCACTGAAACCAAATTAATTTAATTATCAAGTTTATACAATTTATGCAAGAATATTATCCAATTAATTTAGAGCCAACTTGAATTAAATTAACTTAAAATAAACTTACCCAAATAATTAAACATGCACCATTTTAAGTAAGATTGTGAATTAAGCCATATTTTATCTTTTAATCCTAAATATGCGTTCTAGGTCATATGCAAGATAAAATAAATTCACAACCACTACGCCGCAACGTATGAGGAAAAACCCAAATCGAGAAAAAACCTCAGACGACCCTAGCCTTAAGTCCACTAAGTATGGAATTTTTACAAGTACAAGAGAAATGACTTACTCAACTCAACTTGACTCCTTCAAGCCCCTGACGCTTCTTGTTTTACCAACCTCCGCTTAGTCAAAAATCCCGGAGTCCACCGGAACCTTGAAATCTACCAATGAGGACTTATGGACAACCGCCAACCCACACCCGAAGCCTTTCTCCGAGTGGGAATGCCACAACAAACTTTACTCCTTTTTAGGGTAGAGAAGAATCCAAACTCTCTTCTTGTTGGTGTAGAGAAAAACCAGGTGCCAAAACTCTCCAAGCAATGATATATCAATAGGTACTTGGAACAAACTAAACAAATGGGTGTGTATATGTTTTTGGTGAATTTAATCCATAAAAATCAAACACAAAATATGGAACATTTTTCTTAAAAGTTTAGCACTCAAAAGATTCTTAGAATGTGAAAAAGTTGTCCAAGAAAATGTCTTTCCCGCACTATGTAAAGGAGGTAAAAGTTAGTGGGAACAAAGTAGTGGAAACATGGAGAAAAACTACCATCAACTGCCAAAATATTTCCCTGTCAGAAATCTCTTTCGAACGAGAATCTCGTTCAAATGACCATCTAATGAAGTTCCAGTGGCCAAAAGGGAAAAGTCGTTTGCAAACTCGTTCGAACGAAAATTTTAAATGAAATGTCAGAATGGTTAAATTTCATATTAAGCCAAAAAAACTTTTTATTCAAAGTTCCAAAGAACCTTCTGAAAATAAAATTCATTTTAAAATAAAATTACACCCATTATAAAATTATTCCAATTCTCTCTATATATATAAAAATGCATTCATACCTTTAGGAGACTATGGAATCTTCAAGTTGATGACGTAGAAACGAGGCACTAGAAACTCGGCAATGATGAAGCTTTACAAATATGGCAGCTACGTCTTCAACAAACATGACATAGTCTTGGATGGATACACATGAACTATATCCTATGACTCAAATGTTTTTTTTCGAAATTGCGCTAAAACTACAAAGGAATCAATTGAAAATTTGTGTTATTACAAATCTCCCCCTTTGGCTATTCCGGGACAAGAACCAAAACGAAATCCTAAACCACCGTCAAGCCCTACTAGACTCAAAAACTTCCCACCCAAAAATAAAAAATACAAGCTTGACTCAAAAACCCAAGGATGATTACTATATTTGTTGATGAAAGTTCCCGTTAGAATAATTCCTTCACACTTAAGCAAAACATTAAACGCATAGGGAATATTAAAAGATTAAATTCAAGTAAGATAAACACTTCCCATAAATTAATTCTCCCCTTGTATCCACTATGATCTACTTAAGAAGGTCGCGACTCCCCCTAAGTTAAATATCCTAAACTAAGGTTTAGAAACCACTTCTCCCCCTTTTTGTTCAGGAATAGAAAAAGGATTAGGAATTAATTAATTACATATTCTCCCCCAATCTAACTAAGTACCATTTCTCCCACTAACAACTACATAAGGGATAAAGTATGGAAAACAAGTAAACATGATTGAGCATAAAGTGATAAGAACATGAAAGAATATGGGAAAATATAGCACAAACTAATCCACAACAAGGTTAAATAGATACCAACATATTGATGCAAAAAAAATGATACCAATTTGATAAATAGGATACTAAGAATGTGTAGAGTGGGCTTGAAAGTAATCTTGAGATTAGATATAATTCCTCCATTAACAATAGTGTTTGGGATTAAGGCAACGAGGCAGATCAAAGAGAGGTAGCTCAAAGCAATGCAGCTATGCATGGCAGCCCAGAGGGATCTTCTAGCGAATAAACTTATCGAGAGAGCTCACCCTTTAGTCATGTTGATTAATTTAGTCTTGTTGTATCTTTTTTTTATATTTACTATGAGCTATAACGATTGTAATGATGTAACGAGTATAATGATTTTGTGTGAGGTCGAACAGTACTCGCGAGAGACCAGGCTTGGCAGGGCCTTGGAGAGCTTTCATGCTCTATCGAGCGACCTCGCCGTGGGAACTTTAGAGGGCCTTGGTTTGGAGGATTTAGAAGTGAGGCACCGTTGGGGCTTGTCCTGACCATCTTTGATACACCTGGTAAAACACCGAAGGACCCTGACCGTGGAACCTCGAGTGGAGCAGCCTTGAGTTCCATTAGGCGCTGAATTATGAACCAAACATCCCTCTACTTAATGTCACATCTACCATATGTGATGTCACTAGCCAGCAAGGCAATGTCAAATCTGCACTTGAGTAAACCACCATGGTATTTGGTGATGTCAGGCAGTTGGTGAGACACCTCCATGGTGACAATCCCCTGACACACAGTGGTTAGGCAAAAGGCATGTCTTGGCATTTAATGTTTATGATGTGGCGCTAACTAGGGCATCAGGCATTTATTATTTGTGACATAAAGTATGAGGAACGTCTTTCATAGTTATTAATGACTGAGTTACCTTGGGAGTGAGGTGGGGGCTATTTGGGGACCCCAAACACCCCTGGGGAGATGGATTATTTTTAAGATTTCATATTTTATTACCAGAGAAAATACACATCAGAGAGAGATTTATTACAAACCAACGAGTTTAATCACCCACCATTGTCATTTATTACGAAGATTTAATAATTAACAGAGATTATTGAGGGTGGATGGGATGTTTGGCTGCCTGTCAACGTGTATCTCGGGTGCTTACTTCTCTCTCCTTCTAAATGAGTTACTTATGAGTCCGTTATTATCTTTTGAGTTATACACGAGAGATTTAGGAGTTCAAACTGAATTTATCTTCGCTAAATTGTGATTGCGTGTTTTGTAATTAATAAATAGTGTTGTTGGGTTAACTTATCATTACTATACTCAAAAAGGGATTACGCCTCCATCTAATCTAAACTACCCTCTTACAGCATGTGATATCAAAAAAAAATTGCAATGATGAATAACAAATATGAATTAAAAGTATGAATGAACTAGCTAAACATGGTAAAGACTCAAAATAAAAAATACCATATATATGTATACATAATGAATAGAACTAACGCACACGCACTTATACATAGGTATAAACACCACGCATGACACAAACTACATTAATCTTTTCACACTCGTATGGAAAAAATGTGTCCAAATATATGTGGTAAATGTAAGTGTAGGGGTGTGAACTAGTAACAATTAAATTTTGTCCCAATCACTTAAAACATGTTCACGGAGTTCTCATTTGATTCCAAAACTTTATCACATTTAGATATAGCCTCATGTGACAATATAAATTGAACTAAATGAACAAACATACACAGTGTACATAAGCCTAGAATTTTGATGATTCTACGAACCAATAGAGTCGTGATAATAAAATCTTAACTAGGATTCAAAGTTATTGTGCAAACCGTTGATATACCATCCAAACTCCCTTAAAATATGCATATAGTTATGGAATGACTATATGAATTAAACAAAATAGGCCTTGGAAAATTATTTTTCTTTTAATTCCATTTTCTTTTAAGCCTTTGAACCACGTATTTCTTTTAGGTCCATTATAAACGGTGGCTTACTCACAAAGGATAAATTTCCTTTCGGAGCCCTTCCCCATGAACATTCATATATCATTTTTTATAACACCCAAATCTCACGTGCAATGGATTTAATATGCACAAGTCCTCCTAGGCCATAAAATATGGAGATGACTAAATTGGTAGGAGAACACTTCACAAAGCTCAAATACACACGTGAAGTTAAAATTTTAAGTGGGCTCTTGCATGTGTGAATTGAGGCATATAAAAATAGAATCCATTAAGCAATACAAAATCCAACTACTCCATGTAATCATGGTAAATAACATTTTAAGGATTGAAAATCTTAACCAAAAGTTCTAGCCACACGGAAGAGAAAAAGAGAGGACTCAAACACAAGTATATGCCACATAAAGTGTGTCAAACTAAAATACACACACAAAAAATCTTTTTGAGTTTTTGAAATTTTGAACCAAACAAACAAAAATATTTACTCAAAAGAGAAACAAAATCTTTTTGTATTTTTCATTTAATGAAAAATAAAATGACAGAACTATAATACAAAAGATAAAAAAAAATCATAATTCTAGCATGAAATATGTGATAAAGCAATGAATAGAAAATGATAAACAAGCATACAATTAGCATGATAATATAACATGAAGCATAAAATCTAAAGTATTCAAACAACTAACACATTCAACCTTTAGATTTAGCAAAGGAGGTATCGTGTGAAAGTAAATGAGAATCAAAAGTACTATCTTGTAAAGATACCAAGTCGGATCTCCTAACCCAAACTAATAACGAATGACGATCTCGGGGTGTAGGAATCTTGGCTACCTCGCTTGCCTTATGTTGGGGTTTTCTAGGACCTCGTTTAAGATCAAAGCAAATCCTCCTAAGATGACCTTTTCGACCACAATGTGAGCACCTAAAGACTCGGCGAAAAGACTTACCTAAGGACTGATCTATAACATTGGTACTAGTGGATTCTCTTAAAACATTGGGTTTGGCTTTATGAGTTGACTCATTACAAGTACCGAAGCCTAAACCACACATGTCATTTTTAATTTGGACCGTTCCTAATATTTTATCTAATTTCTCCGAACGACACTCCAAATCAAATTTGACTTTACTACAGTCTTTTAATTTATTTTCTAAATCTACAATGTGAGACTCTAATAAAACATTGCGCTCTTCAAACACGAGAAGCTCCCTTTTCAAGGATTCCATTAAGCCCTTAAGGCTATCTTTCTCTCCTTCTACATACTCAATCTTCTCTCGAAGAGCTCTCTCTCGTGACCTAAGGTCTCAAACTAACGCATTCTCATCAACGACCTTGGCACTCTCTCTTAAACTAGCTTCTAACTTCAAATTTTCCCTTTTTAATTTTATGGATTTGGCATATTATTCTTGAAATGCAAATTGAATTTCACTCACATCAACCTCATTTTCACTTTCTCTATCTCTCTCTTCTCCACTCTCACTACCATCATCTTTTAGAGCTTCACAAACAAAGGCCTCGGAAGTGTTATGTATTAAGATGTCATCATTGGATGATTTATCACTATCACTTACATAATTAGAAATGAACGCGATAAAGTTGCACTCAATGGGGGATATGGGTCCCTCTTCCTTATCACTATCCCTAAGGGTGGAATTATATGAAATAGGTTGCTTACCCTCTCTCTTTAGTTTAGTGGGGCATTCAAAAGACCTATGGCCATAACCCTCATAACCATAACACCTATTAGACTCGTCCCTATTAAGGTTTTCATTAAAAGTTTTAGGGATCTTTTCGACTTTGTCATGCTTAGAATTTTCAAATTTCTTCAAATTATTTTTAAATTTATCTTTGTTAAATTTAAGAAATTTTTGAAATTTCCTAGAAAACATAGCCATGTCCTCCGAGTCACTATCATCTCATCAAGCACAACATGTTTTTTCTCCTTTTGATCTTTCAAATAAATGCCCTTAGCAATTTTCTTTTTATTTTTGGAGGGGAACATATCTAGCTCATAATTTTGTAAATCACCAACTAGTTCCTCAAGTTTGGTAGAGTGTAGGGTGGGTAAAGAATTTAACACAGTCACCTTAGGGATAAATCTACCGGGTAGGGACCTAAGGATTTTCTTTACAACTCGATCATCGGGTACTTTCTCTCCTAAATTAAATGAAGAATTTACTATATCAGAGAGTCTAGCATAAAACTCATAGAATGTTTTTTTTCATCCATTTTGATGGTTTCAAATTAAGTGGTGAGGTTTTTGAGTTTAGAATCTTTTATGACACTTGTTCCCTTGTGAGTGAGTTATAATATATCCCAAGCTTCCTTAGTGGTTTCACACGTCATGATACGTCGGAATTCATTTGGTGTGACCGCGCTAAACAAGGCATTTAAACCTCGGGAATTAAAATTTACAAGTTTAAATTCATTCTCACTCCATCTATCTGCGGGTTTGGGAACACGCCCATTTTCTACCAAATGTGTGGGTGGAGACCACCCGTTAATAACTGACAACCAAACCCTCTCATTGATAGACTTTAGTCTTGACTTCATACGCGCTTCTCAATATGAGTAATTCGAACCAACAAAAATAGGAAATTTAGAAAATGGAGAAAATTCCATTTTTTACCAAAAATATTTAAAAGACCTTAACGCAATAAATTAGCGCTCCGACTCTGATACCAATTTGAAAAGAACAAGCACCCCGTATTTTAAAATTCTCAAATTTTAATTTCCTAAAGAGGCGAAACAAATATGGTTCAACAAAGTTTAATTTTCCAAATTTAGTTTGATTTTCTTTTCTTTAAAAGATGAAAAATTATAGTGAACGCAAATTTAGCTTTCTTAAAACAAATTAAAATCAAACACTACGAAGTGAATTAACGTAAACACACACAGAATTTAAATTCACTCAAACCAAATTAATTTATTTATCAAGTTTAAACCATTTGGGCAAGAATATTATCCAATTAATCTAGATCTAGCTTGAATTAAATTAACTTTATATAAACTTACCCAAATAATTAAACATGAACCATTTTAAGCAAGATTGCGAATTAAACCATATTTTATCCTTTAATCCTAAGCATGCATTCTAGGTGATATGCAAGATAAAATAAATTGATAACTACTACACCACGATGTACGAAAAAAACTAAAATCGGGAAAAAATCTCGGACGGCCCTAGCCTTAAGTCCACTAAGTTTGGAATTTTTACAAGTACAAGACAAATGACTTACTCAACTCAAATTCACTCCTTGAAGCCCCTGACGCGTCTTCTTGTACAAACCTCTGCTTAGTCGATAATACCGGAGTCCACCGTAACCTTGGAATCCACCAATGAGGCCTTTTGGACAACCGTCAACCCGCACCCGAAGCCTTCTTCCGAGTGGGAACGCCACAACAAACTTTTATCCTTTTGGGGCTAGAGAAAAACACAAACTATCTTCTTTTTGGTGTAGAGAAAAAACAGGTGCCCAAACTCTCCAAGAAATGATATATCAATAGGTACTTGGAACAAACTAAACAAATGGGTGTGTATGTGTTTTTGGTGAATTTAATCCTGTAGGAGGGGCTTAATGATAAGCCTCTCATTAAATTATTAAATGAGATTAGAGATGATTAATATTGACAAAAGTCCATGTGTTTATGCGACTGAGGTATTATTATGCGCATCGGACATATCACGCGTATTTGTGTGTTATTTACATATTAACTAGACAATATTCTAGTATTGAGAGTTTTGACATATGTTATGGGACACATGCCACTTAAAATAGGACATGTGTCACCACGAGTTAATTGACATGTGGCGACCCACTTGGGTTGGTTTTGCTATAAATAAGCCCTACCCCCATACATTTGAGAGAGAGCTTCTTGGGAGTGGAAGAGTAATTATCTTATCTTATGAGTTTTTAGAGAGTATGAGAATAGAGTTTTTGGAAAAGAGTTTTGAGATGAGTTTCAACACTTCCCACCTCTTCGAAAAAGAACCACAATGAGTTTTCCGGCGAATAGTACGAACCCACGAACTACACTGACTTTGATTCCGAGTATAACGGATACGTAGGTGCAACCGAAGTTGCTCAAGTCAAACACGTACAAAAATCGGGTATTTTCCCATATTAAACTCCCCTCTTACATTTGGCGACTCTGGTGGGGAGGTATTCACGATCTTTATCGTGTAACGCCTCATTCATGATCGGAAAAAAAATATAGATGGAAAGAGATACAAAGTGTTGATACAATAACTGCTCCAATGTTTATGGGAGGAACTATTCTCCATTATTCAAGATAAGTCCATCAACTTTGTATTACATTTTTTTTGTATATACTTTACAGAGATCACGGATAATGCTTAAAGTGCAAGTTTATCTAAAAAATTATCTGAAATCTGTCTTTTGTAAGAAAACAAAAGTTAACATCTTTACAGGAGACTAGATATTTTATTTGCGTAAGATTTGGTGGTCCATAAATATTAAAAGAAAATAAAATAATTTATGTGTGAAAAGAAAAAGCATATATACGGAAAAAGCGTGTTTGCATGTGATTTTGCATTAGATTTTATTTTTATTTTTGATGAGCAACCCCACTGAATGATATACTTGTTCTCGACTAATGCGCAAATATACTTAGATAATATTAATCCATTGTACCGTTTGTCAAATAGCATTTAGTAAATGTCAGCAAAAGTATGTCTTACTGTGTAGTATTTGACAGATGTTGACAAGAAAATAGTAAAAAGTACTATGCTTTGTATCGGGTGTTAGCTGTAGAGATAAAAAATTGGGACTACGGAGAAAAAAGTTATAATGATAATGAATTATATGTCTTGACTCATTTAAAGAAAGTAAAGGCTATTTCGTTTGCGTGTCAGATCAAAATTTGTACTCGTTTGCGTGTCAGGCTAGAAACCCACCGTGTCTTTTGTTATCAGCTGACAGAAAAAAATAAGAAAATCCGGCCAAACAAAACTGATTTTTTATCTCCGGCGCAACCTTCGGCCATGAGGTACAAACGAAAATGAGAAGAAAGTTGTGTAAAAATTGACCCAACCAAAATCGATCCATCTTGACAAGACTGGAAATATTTAAAATTGAAATCCGAATCATCTTATACCAAAAGACCACATCTGAGTTTAAATCCAACCTGAGTTTCCATGGATCTCAATGGGCGCTATTTAAAGAACAAACTCCAACAGAGTTCCTTCGTATTTTCCGTTAGGGTCCTTCGCGTTTTCCGTTTCTGATTCATCTGAGTAGCAGAAATGATTCACCATGATTGGGGTTTAAATCCAATTAATAATGGCTAAAAAATCAACATCTGCTATATGAGTACGAACGGAGCTTGCTCCGAGAAACCTTGATCCGATTGAGCTCGGACCATCAGGAGGTTAACACTATCACCCCTACCCATCTTAGTTTTCACCGATCCACCTTGAGATTCTAACAAAACCGAAACATCTTAGGATTGAACTTGGGCGAACTGGGGCACACTGTAAAACATGATGTAGATAACTGTTTTTACATATCTCGTGGTTTGATAGTATAAAAAAATGATATGTTGAGATTTAAAGAAAATGGAATATGTATTGTCTCGGTTGCATCTTACGCTTGCGCACAAATATAAATACCTCACTCTTGATTTATTCCTTGATCTCATGCGTTTGTACCGAGGAACCATTTAGTATGTTTTCATATATATTGAATTTAGAGAGCAAAGGATACGAGGAAGTGAGTGAATAATGTTTAATGTTTAATCAGTGGAAGTCACGAATTGCGAGCGGGGATTAGTCGAGGTGTGCGTAAGTTGACTCGAACACTTCGTGGTATGAAAAATACCTTACGAAAAAAAAGTAGCATTAATACTTTCGATTTGCCTAAAAAAAAGATAGCAAATATGCAGTAATAAATTGTAGCAGAGTACAATAACATAGCTAATAATCTCATCTAGCATGTACTATTTTTATCACGAAAGATACTTTATGATTTAAAAAATATATATATTGAGCGTAATATCTTTTGCTTATATTTGATGTGTAAATGTACATAAGATAAAGATGAGTATTTAAATGTATATGCACTATTTTGTTGATTATGAATATTGATTTTGAGGCAAAAATAAATAAATATATATGTCGATTAGTGATATGCGCTGGTGAGATGAATTAGATATATACGTTCTTGGGACATAATTTTTTATCTTTGTTTCAGACAAAGGCAAAAAAAACGCGTGCACACTTGTTTTTCTTTCACTAGAAGAAATTATTTATTTTTTATATGTCCCATTGCCACATGGTACTAACCAAATTGATATGCTAAATTTACGAGTTACGCTGACGATTTGAGAAGCTTTAAAATCATTAATATAGATTTTTTTAGACAGAGGAAACATAATGAAGTTTCATTTGAGTATTTTATGGCACTTGTAAACATCATCCTATGTTTGTACACCATATTAATATATTATGATTCATTTATGAAATATTTGAATATGTTTCAGAACTGAAGATTTATCTTGAGATTATATACACCTTTAGATTTATTATGAGATTCACACCTAAACAACATTAAATTGAGCACGATACACCTACAAGTATGGGTGGTTGTGATTCATTACATAAATTTCCCCGGACTTTATTTAACTTTTATTTTATTACATCAAATAAAATAAAATAAAGGGGGCATGATGAGAATTGTACTTGCATATTTCCTGAGTTTTACTAACCATTTGTAATATTATATTATGGTGTCAGAAAGATATTATCTTGCAGAGGCTTCTGAATGAGCAGATATTGAGCGACACAAATATCAAGTCATTGTTCAAAGACATGACAGTTTGAGATACACCCCATGAAATGTAATAATTAGGTTGCTTTCATTTTTTTTTCGGGTGGGAATTGTAAAGGATATATGTAATTTATTTTATTTTATTTTATTTTATCTTAAGATAAAATAAAATAAAGGGGGCAAATGGATATTATGATGTAACGTAGCTTGTAGTCTAAAGCTTCTTCGACATCATCCACGCCAAGGTTAGATTGATGAACCTTCAGAGTATAGTAACATACAAACAGGCCATTACAAAAGCTTCTTCAGTTTCTTTCGCAAAGAGTTCAAACGGGTTAATTAGTTATCACTCAGAAATTGATAAAGTCAGTCACACTTCAGATATGACATCATATTATGAGAACTTTGCGAGTGTTGAGATAAGTCTTCTACAGAGGTGTATTATATTCCAAAAAACTTTATCAAATTGGTCGGTAGTTGAACCACGATCGTTATGACTTGACTCGTCCGAAGAAGTTGGTCATTGATGGAAACAGACGAAGGATTACGCCTAGTTTGCCATTCGGCAGGTATGGGCTCCCGTCCTGAAAAGAGATACAGAAGAATGAGTTTACAAAAAAATCTTAACAAGCGTTTTCGTTGTTAAGTCACCGTTATAGGTGGAGTTTATGAAAATCTTAACAAGTGTTTTCATTGTTAAGTCACCGTTATGGGTGTCACCGTTATTGGTGAAGTTTTACAAAAATCTTGACAAGCGTTTTCGTTGTTAAGTCACCGTTATAAGGTGGAGATTATATAAAAATCTTAACAAGCGTTTTCGTTGTTAAGTCACCGTTATAAGGTGGAGACTATATATAAAAATCTTAACAAGCGTTTTCGTTGTTAAGTCACCGTTATAAGGTGGAGACTATATATAAAAATATTAACAAGCGTTTTTGTTGTTAAGTCACCGTTATAAGGTGGAGATTATATAAAAATCTTAACAAGCGTTTTCGTTGTTAAGTCACCGTTATAAGGTGGAGACTATATATAAAAATCTTAACAAGCGTTTTCGTTGTTAAGTCACCGTTATAAGGTGGAGATTATATAAAAATCTTAATAAACGTTTTCGTTGTTAAGTCACCGTTATAAGGTGGAGATTATATAAAAATCTTAACAGGCGTTTTCGTTATTAAGTCACCGTTATAGGTGGAGTTGTTGAAAAATCTTAACAAGAGTTTTCGTTGTTAAGTCACCGTTACATGTGGAGTTTATGAAAAATCTTAACAAGCGTTTTCGTTGTTAAGTCACCATTATAGGTGGAGTTTATGGAAAATCTTAACAAGTTTTTTCGTTGTTAAGTCACCGTCATGGGTGTGCCGTTATTGGTGAAGTTTTACAAAAAAATCTTGACAAGCGTTTTCGTTGTTAAGTCACCGTTATAGGTGGAGTTAGTGAAAAATCTTAACAAGTGTTTTCATTGTTAAGTCACCTCTAACGGTGGAGTTTGCGAAAAACCTTAACAAGTGTGTTTTCATTGTTAAGTCACCCCTAACGGTGGAGTTTGCGAAAAACCTTAACAAGTGTGTTTTCATTGTTAAGTCACCTCTAACGGTGGAGTTTGCGAAAAACCTTAACAAGTGTGTTTTCATTGTTAAGTCACCTCTAACGGTGGAGTTTGCGAAAAACCTTAACAAGTGTGTTTTCATTGTTAAGTCACCTCTAACGGTGGAGTTTGCGAAAAAACTTAACAAGTGTGTTTTCATTGCTAAGTCACCTCTAACGGTGAAGTTTGCGAAAAACCTTAACAAGTGTGTTTTCATTGTTAAGTCACCTCTAACGGTGGAGTTTGCGAAAAAACCTTAACAAGTGTGATTTCATTGTTAAGTCACCCCCAACGGTGGAGTTTGCGAAAAACCTTAACAAGTGTGTTTTCATTGTTAAGTCACCTCTAACGGTGGAGTTTGCGAAAAACCTTAACAAGTGTGTTTTCATTATTAAGTCACCTCTAACGGTGGAGTTTGCGAAAAAACTTAACAAGTGTGTTTTCATTGTTAAGTCACCTCTAACGGTGGAGTTTGCGAAAAACCTTAACAAGTGTGTTTTTCATTGTTAAGTCACCTCTAACAGTGGAGTTTGCGAAAAAACATAACAAGTGTGTTTTCATTATTAAGTCACCTCTAACGGTGGAGTTTGCGAAAAAACCTTAACAAGTGTGTTTTCATTGATTAAGTCAGCTCTAACGGCGGAGTTTGTGAAAAACCTTAACAAGTTTGTTTTCATTGTTTAGTCACCCCTAACGGTGGAGTTTACGAGAAACCTTGACAAGTGTGTTCTCACCATTAAGTCACTTCGTAGGTGTGAGTTTGCGAAATACATTAAAAAGTCGTAATTTGAGAAAGTCAATATTATGTACACGCACAAGAAACCTCATCGAGAATGAAATAAATCAAAAACATGTGCATACACTAAAAGATTAATCGAGAACAATGAAGTGGTTATTATGTAAACCATAATAATACTTTCACCAAACTTGAGAACGACTAAGTAGTTATTATGTAAACCATAATAAATACTTTCACCAAGCTTGGTTGAGAATAACGAAAGAGAATGCTAAGGTAGTTATTATGTGTTCATGATATTACTCTTTACCAAAGCAGAGTTACAAACAATCGCAATAAAAATGTGGATCATGATCATTTAAATATGAATGGGGGAAACACTCGGTGTATATCATTCATATGAAAATAAGGTCCTTCGGAATAACCTATGAGATCAAAGCTGCAAAATGGGATTTAAGATATGAGATATAAAATTGATGTATATCATATAACTGAGATATGAAATATGAGATTGCATTATATCATAAAATGTGATATATGAGGTAAAAGTACATCATCAAGATGAAATGAAATATGAGATTATTACCCACGATCCACATGTCGATCGAAAATATGAAAACTGACTAAAATTATTTTGTACATACAGTCGATATATTTCAGACATGTATCAATATATCAACTATATGTACGAGGGGCCAAATGTAGGAGGGGCTTAATGATAAGCCTCTCATTAAATTATTAAATGAGATTAGAGATGATTAATATTGACAAAAGTCCATGTGTTTATGCGACTGAGGTATTATTATGCGCGTCGGACATATCACGCGTATTTGTGTGTTATTTACATATTAACTAGACAATATTCTAGTATTGAGAGTTTTGACATATGTTATGGGACACATGCCACTTAAAATAGGACATGTGTCACCACGAGTTAATTGACATGTGGCGACCCACTTGGGTTGGTTTTGCTATAAATAAGCCCTACCCCCATACATTTGAGAGAGAGCTTCTTGGGAGTGGAAGAGTAATTATCTTATCTTATGAGTTTTTAGAGAGTATGAGAATAGAGTTTTTAGAAAAGAGTTTTGAGATGAGTTTCAACACTTCCCACCTCTTCGAAAAACAACCACAATGAGTTTTCCGGCGAATAGTACAAACCCATGAACTACGCTGACTTTGATTCCGAGTATAACGGATACGTAGGCGCAACCGAAGTTGCTCAAGTCAAACACGTACAAAAATCGGATATTTTCCCATATTAAACTCTCCTCTTACAAATCCCTAAAAATCAAAAACTAAACATGGAACTTTTTCTTAAAAGTTTTTCTCTCAAAAGAATCGTAGAATGTGAAAAACTTGTCTTAGAAAATGTCTTTCCCGCACTATGTAAAGGAGGTAAAAGTTAGTGGGAACAAAGTAGTGGAAACATGGAGAAAAACTACCATAAACTGCCAAAATATTTTCCCGCCAAAAATCTCATTGAAATGAGATTGTCGTTCTAACGAGAATCTCGTTCGAACGACCATCCTACGGAGTTCCAGTGGCCAAAAGGGAAAAGTCGTTGGCAAACTCGTTCAAACGAAATTATCGTTCGAACGTTATTCTCGTTCGAATGACAATTTCGAACGAAATGTCTGAATAGTTAAATTTCATATTAAGTCCAAAAAACTTTTTATTTCTGAAAATAAAATTCATTTTAAAATAAAATTCATTTTACAATAAAATTACACCCATTATAAAATTATTCCGAGTCTCCCTATATATTTAAAAATGCATTCATAACTTTTGGAGACTATGGAATCTTCAAGTTGATGACGTAGAAACGAGGCATTAGAAACTCAACAATGATGAAGCTTTACAAATCTGGACACTACGTCTTCAACAAACATGACAAAGGCTTGGATGGATACACATGAACTATATCCTATGACTCAAATGTTTTTGTCCGAAATTGCGCCAAAACTACAAAGGACTCAATTGGAAATTTGTGTCCTTACACTTGTCCTAAAAAATTAAAATAAATTTAATCTAAATAATTTAAGGCTCAATTAAAAATATAAAATAAATAAACTAACAAAATCTATTAAAGTTAAAAAATTTAATCCTAATCTATAAAAAAATAAATATTTACAAGTTTATTAAATAAAACTAAAAAAATTTAAATTCTAAGCCTCAAAAATAAAAGACTCGAATAAAAGAAAAATAATAAAATACTACTAATAAAATCAAATCAAATAAAAAAAGTAAAGAAAATAAAGAGAATCTTAAAATAAACATGCCTATAATAAAAAAACTTTGACGCACAATAAATATGAGGACATTACTGTTTGCAATTATACGCATGCAAATAAAATATAAAAATACTAAAAATTATATATAACTCAAATAAAAGTCTAAAAAATAATAAAATTGCAAACTAGACACACAGGAGGCTCGGGTGATGGCTTGGGCTCAATTTAGGCTTATGTTTCGTACAAGATAGGGTTTAGGGCATCATAACTCATTGGGGTAACCTCAAATGGTACTTCTGACTTCACGGTCGCTTTGATTTTCTTCATTCAATGCTATTGACCGCTACATTGTCGAAATTGCATTCATTTAGAACAATTTGATATTACGACTGCCAATTGACTGGAGTAATAAATAAGTACGAACATAAGGCCAATTTTATGAAAAATGAGGTACTAAAATGCATCTATTTGGGGCATAAAATCAACACTTTTGGGGGCTTATCTCACCACCCCCAAATAGAACATTGTTAGTCCTCGAGCAAAAATAGACAGAAATAACCAAAAGTGTGCCACTTTCGCACGCACTAGAGATTGTACCTAGCATGTGAGACAATCCGTTAAACCTGTAGGATGCCCTAGAGGACGAGCTGTGTCTCTTGAGGGTTTGCAATAAATGTACCCAAAATTCAAAAAAAAAATATATTTAAAGGCGGTCTATTATTTGACGATGAAGAGCTATACAACCCAACTAAGAAGATATAAAAAAATACATTGTTCAAATATTAAAGTAAGGCATAAAATTACTTAATACCAACAGTGTAATCCTTCCTAAAGCTCAGCTTGTGTTCTGTGAAATATTTTTAAGTATCATTAGAGTAATTCCTAGATCGCCTTTCTATAATCAACGCTTGGACTTCAATTCTCACTGGATATATTTCTCTAATACAAAATCTTTGAGAATCGGTTAAGTGTATCTCTCAAGTGTGTGAGGAGGTGAGTAAATGAAAACAAGGTCAAACGTTTCACACACTTATAACAATTGACGGATACATGAAAGAGTTTTCATCTCATTAAGGAATGCTAACCACTATGTTGAGAACGTAGAGTTATTCACCCTATAGACTTCTTGTTTTACCGAACACCTTACCAAGGGTAGAAATGGGGTTTATGTAAGGTATGAAGGTAAAATGAAATGAAGAAAATGGATGGTAGGGTCTTTGAGAAGAGTTAATAAAATTTGAATAACTAATGTCTTCATATTTTAGAATTACGATCGCATGATTTTTTTTCCTTTCTATTTTTTTCTTTCTTTATTTTTCTTTTATTTTTCTAATTTTTGTTTGTTTTTCTATTTTTTTCTCTTTTTCTTATTATGATGCATTTTTTTTCATAACACAAATGAAGACAATTTACATTGACAATTTCAAACACTACTTTTCTAAAAAATGATGTAGTGATGGGAAATGATATATGGATGGTATTTGGCATATATATGGACAACGCGAAATATGGAAAGATGATGGGTGAATGATAATGTGATATGTAGAAATGGTAAGTCTGTAGTAAAAAAGGGTTTAGTGCTCGAGACATACTACAAGACATATGTTATTATAACTCGAAAGTGATGTTATTCTCAGTGATTATGCCAAAAATTGATTAATAAGGAGACCATGCAACGACTAAGTGTGGTACCCAAAGAAAGTTGAGTCAACTTGTGACTCGGAGATTACGTAAAAACCATAAAAAGGTGAATAAATCAAATCTTATGGGTTTAAGTCTCCACTAATGATCTTTTAAGGATCTCTTGAGAATGTTATTACTCTTAAATTTTTTATTATAAACCGTGATAGTGAAAATGTTGTCGAGTTTTGGAATTCCTAGTGTAAGTACGCTTTAAGAGCTATTACTTAATTTTATGGTTAAAAGCGTACTTTTATTTTTGAACAAGAATATTTCGAGACTTCTAAAAGAGGGATGATAGACAATTCATGTCATAAAAAATTTGTTGATCTCCACAAAAAGAAATTAGAAATGATTTATTTATGAAAAGTGCTCAAAAGAGGTACGACTTTGATAAATTTCCTACCTTCAAACAAAAGAGAATATCGTCCTCGATGTTAAAACCATATATAAAATGAAAAGTACAAGGAAGAAAAGATATTACCATAATGAACCGTTAATGAAATTGTACTGCATGAGTGAAGCAAAGGTCGAACCTAAAGAATAAATGTGTCACAAAAATATGTTTAAGTCTATAAAGAATGTGAAAATCACTCGAGAGGATAGAACCCCACCCCTAAACAGGATATGACTCATACTCAGAAACAAGATGGGACAGGATGCCTCCCAGTAGTCCTCAGTTTAACGTCTTCGGCTAGATCGATTGGGACTCACCTAAAAATAAGATATAATATAGGATAGATAGGGTGGAAGAAATGGTGTGGTGTAATAACCCTCGCTTATGAGAACACGTTTTATATTTATTTACTAGATATGGTAAGTAGATATGAAATATTGGTATATGAATTAAGTATTAACTTAATGAAGAAAAGTTAATATTCACTACGAGTTTGCATATATATTGTAACTATGGGTGAATATTGCCATGTTATGCTTTATAATATCATGAGAATTAAAAAGAAAATTGTCTTAGTAATGAGACCGGGACTTAAAATGAATTATAAAATATCCAAATGATAATTTGGAGGCCGTAGTTGAATCCGGAATGTGCGAGATAGTCAGATAATGTGTCATGTTATATTTTGAGGTTTTGGACATTTTTGACTGATTTTGCTTTAAATATGCAGTTGCGTATTATTTTATCGCGATATCGATTAATTAAGTTGGGATTTTTGACTAAAGGAATGATTTATGTCTTGAGTAAATCACTATTCACCTAATTGTATTTCCTAAACCTAGAGAACTAGAGAGAGGAAGAGAAAGAGTAGAGAGAAAGAAAAGAGATTGAAGATTTGAGAGGGATTCTTGCTTCTACACCAAGAAAATCTGCAATTTCTGAATTGAGGCAAGCTTACTACTTGCTATTTATGGCTTAAGATAAATGATTTGTGTGAGAATGGTGTATGGATTATGGTTTACTAGTTTAGGGTTGGTATGTTGGTTAGTTTTGAATCATTGAAGAATAGATGAATGTTTATTGATGGTGGTGGTAGTAGTAGTAGTAGCATTTATGTTGTGTAGGTGGTAATAAATGAGTTGGCTTTGGGATTTTCTTGAAATAAGGAGTCTTGGTCTAGGTCTGCAGAGACCGGTCGACCGTAGTTCCCAGACCGGTCGACCGGGTCTTCGGGAGAGGGCACACTGCATTCGTTTCAAAGGCTTAAAATTATGGCGCGGTCGACCGCGGCCCCTGACCGGTCGACCGGTCCTACCGAAATAAACTTTCTGCTTTTCTTCTTAGGCCAAATCTTGAGACGCGGTCGACCGCGGTATTGGGGCCGGTCGACCGGTCCCCTGTTTTCTTCCCAAACATTTTACTTTCATTCTTTAAATCTTTTCTTTTCATAGGAACTTAGGGACCTTCTTAAATGAAGTAAATATAGGGTCTTAGAGTATTAGTTGAGTTGGGTCGACACCTTAGACTCGAAGGGGTTCATCTAGGGTTCACTTCAAGGGGGGGGGGGAATTAAAGAAATGTTTAGGCATTTCTTCTGTCGTGTAGTTTTATAAGAAATTGGGAAATCTTAGGGTCGAATTTGGAGACTTTAGGAGTAAATGCGAACTAGATATTACTTGATGATTTGTATAAATTCCAAAAAGGGACTTTTGGAAGAAATAACTTGGGAATTTAAATATTCTTCGAGGTTATTAGAATGAGGTGAAGTACACAACCATAATGCATTTGATAAAATATAAAATGAATAAAGTAAATGATAATTTACTAAATCATGTAATGGAAATTAATAAAATGGTTATTACACACCTCTCTAAATACCATCTTAAGGGAAGTCCGTGAGTGAGGTGAAGCCCCCTGGCTAATGAATGCAAGGTGGATATAGTCCTAGGCCATATGAGCGCTTGTTTTATATTTTTTTCTCCGATGGGTAGGAGATTCCGGGTGTGGTCTTAACTATCCCGCAGGCATATGGTCGCTTCCCGACGTTTCGATAGGATCCCAGGTTGTCTTATGTTAGGCCCTGGAAGATGATGGTTATTTAGGGGCGCGCACAGTGGGGAAACCCGGACGGGCGGTCTTGGAATCGTTATATATATATATATATATATATATATATATATATATATATATATATATATATATATATACATATATATATATATATATTCTATTATCGAGTTGGACTCGATGGAACACTAATGCCATAAAGAGCAAAGTATATGCCACAAGGGGCATACAATTGAGATAAGTGCCACAAAGTGCACATGGTAATAATTGTATTCCTGATAAGGAATGGAAAGGAGGTAAAATGAAAATGATGAAAGATGAAAAAGGTTTATGCTTATTTATATTCCCTTGTATAATGGAATTTCACTTTATTAATCATTTAATTGTCTTAGTTCCTTGTATGGTGTTATCACGCTAGAATATCATCTTTTATCATTCATGCTTACTTTATTTAATCATTGTCATACTTGTCATTTATCTAGTGATCATATAAAGACGGCCTCTGACCAGTTTTTCTTTCTTGTTGTGTATCTATATATTATATCCGTTCAGGTGTTCCGCCGTAGGGTCGCCCGTAATGCCTTCCCCTCCCTGAGTCTTTTGAGGAGCCGTGACATTTTGCGGGTATCACGGGATTTTGTGTAGACGCCTCCATTATTGTTTCTTAGCTATGTTCAGTCTTTATTCGGGCGTGTGGCCCAAATGGTTGTAATTGTATAACGAATGTATTATGTAACACATGAAACTTATGGTATATTGTATGGAGTGTAGTGACCGACGTTTCATTCGGTCCTTTCGTTATTATTGTTGGTCTATATATATATGCTTGTGGGAGTTTCCACCCTCTTTTCTACTATGGGTTGTTGAAAATGCTTTCTTTAAATTTCAAACTGAAATTTTGATAACCCGTTTTCTGGAATATAGTGTGGTTATTCCGTATACTTCTTATGTTGTTGTGATGCTGAAAATGATATATATCCATAATTCCTGTTTTATCGGGGTATCGGGCTGGCCACCCCATATTTCGGATAGCGGGTTGTCACAGATGGTATCAGAGCATCAGGTTCTAGAGTCTTTAGGATCTATGCGGACTTGTCACGTTCTATCGTAGTGTTCTTTGATATAGAACTTAATGTTAGGATTATTTTATTGCTCATTAATGCGATCTTCTGCTAGATAGATTGTTTTAGATAATATTCTAACTCTATCTTTTCTTTATCTCAGATGCCGCCTAAGAGAGGGCGTCCCGCTAGACGCAATAGGGTTGTTGAGGATGAGGTTGGTCCTCCACTGCCACCGGGGAATATCAGTGCCGCTGATGTGGCAAATATCGTGGCCCAAGCTATTAATGCAGCGATGACTGCAGTGGTACAACAAATGCCACAAGTTCAATCGAGGGTACAAGAAGCTCTAGTTACTACGAGACCTTCTCAGTGGGAACGGGTAAGAGAGTCTTTCCTAAAGGGTCATCCCCTAGAATTCGATAGAGGTTCGGACGTTATAAGGGAAAACCAGTGGAAGCAGGACATGCAGCGACATCTTAGAATGGTGGAATGTAGTGAGGAGAAGAAGCAGATCCTCGTTACCTTTAAGGTTGTCGGATCGGCCTTACACTGGTGGGAGTTAATGACTACGCCCGAACAAAGGGATACAATGACGATCACCGATTTTGGGGTTTTGTTTGATGAAAAGTATTTCCCTCCCGCAGTTCAAAGGGAGATGCAGAGGAAGCTTCAAGAGTTAGTACAAGGGGAGAGATCGGTTGTCGAGTATGAAGAGGAGTTTACCCGGCTAGCAAGTTTTGTGCCGGATGAAGTGACTCCAGAAGCAAAGAGGATTTCCAAATTTGTAGGAGGATTACACTGGCGAATAAAACAACATTTTCTTGGAAACCCGGCTTTACTGACCTTTGGGGATGTGATGAATGCTTCTCTGCTTCACTGTCAAGAGCATAGGTTATTTGTGCAAAATAATAAGAAGGCTGCAGCGATGGGGCAAGTGGTTAAACCGGGAGGTAATGGGATAGGAGGGGGGACATCTTCTTCTTCCCAATCCTAGAGGAACAAGCAGAAAGAGAGGGATCCCCAGCAAGGGGATTTATCCAAACGCCAATGTTTTGGTGGGTTTAATGCTGGTGGCAACAATAATAACAGGCCAGGTCAAGGCGGACAACAACAACAGGGAGGTAGAGGTGGAAATGGAGCTAGGGGCCAGCAGGACCGGGGTGCGGGACAGTTCAGAAACAATCAAGGTAGGAATCAGGAAAATGCGGCTAATAAATGTTTTCAGTGTGGGGAGTTGGGCCATTATAAAAGGTCATGTCCTCAGTTGGTTGGAGGGCATCTTCCTAGGAATCCACAACAGTCGTATGTACAGTTTTCGCCCTAGGCACCGAATCCGATTGCTCCTCCTCAGCAGGGGCAACTACAGTATGGATGGGTCTACCATATTCAGGAGGCTATGCTTCCCTAGTCCCTACGGCACCGCCAGCGATCGAGGGTAAGTTTCTCATCCAGGGGCATATGGTTCAAGTGTTATTTGATACGGGTGCTACCCACTCTTTCATTTCTAGGAGTTTTGCTCAAACTACAGATTTGATAAAGTCTGCTGAGAGTACTTTCACTAGTGTTGAATCCTCCATGGGTGATGGTTCATTGATTTTCTTTGTTTGTAAAAACATAGGGGTTAATCTTGGTAATTTATGCTTTGAGGCCGATTTACTCGTCCTTGACATGGTTGGGTATGACATAATATTGGGTATGGATTAGCTAGTGAAATATCGTGCGATAGTAAATTGTTACGGGAAAAGTATAGTTTTCGTAGTTCCAGGACAAGAAATGTTCTTGGTTGTTATGCCTTGTATGGAAGGGAGTACGAGTGCTTATTTATATTGTATTGCAGAAGATGCATCTAGAGATGTAGTGGTTCCCCTAAATTCTCTTCCAATTGTTAGAGTCTTCGAAGATGTTTTTCGAGAAATACCGGGGTTGCCTCCAAGTCGAGAGATAGAGTTTGTGATTGATTTAATGTCGGGGACTCGACCAATTGCTAAATCTCCATATCGAATGGATCCTGTGGAGATGAGGGAGTTGAGAGATCAAATTCAGCAGCTTTTGGAGCAGGGGTTTATTAGGCGTATCACGTCTCCATGGGGTGCTCCAGTATTGTTTGTGAAGAAAATAGACAGTTCTCTCCGATTATGCGTGGACTATAGGGAGTTGAATAAAGTCACCATCCAGAATAAATACCCTTTGCCTCGCATCGATGATTTGTTTGACCAACTTAGGGGAGCATCATACTTCTCCAAAATCGATTTGAGGACGGGGTATCATCAATTGAGGATACGGGAGCAAGATGTATCCAAGACTGCATTTCTGAACCGTTATGGATCCTATGAATTCTTGGTTATGCCTTTTGGACTAACCAATGCTCATGCTGTATTTATGGATCTTATGAACAGGGTGTTTCGGGATTTCCTTGACCAGTTTGTTATAGTATTCATCGATGACATCCTAGTCTATTCTCAGACAGAGTCTGACCATGCTACTCACTTGCGGTTGGTCCTGCAGAGATTGAGGAATCACAAACTGTATGCAAAGTTTGAGAAATGTGGCTTTTGGTTGAAGGAAGTTCAATTTCTGGGTCATGTGGTGTCATCCCAGGGTGTATCTATAGATCCTAGAAAGTTGATTGCGGTAAGAGAGTGGGGTCAGCCCATGACACCTACTTACGTTCGTAGTTTTCTGGGCTTAGCGGGCTATTATCGTCGATTTATTAAGGGTTTTTCAAAAATCGCTAGCCCGTTGATGAATTTGACCCGAAAGGGAGTGAGATTTGTTTGGGACAATTCTTGTCAGGCTGTATTTGATGAGCTCAAAGATAGATTGACTTCGGCTCCAGTCCTTGCATTGCCAAAATCGGGATTGGAATATCTAGTCTTCATCGATGCATCTCTTCAGGGGTTAGGAGGTGTTCTTCAGTAAGAAAGACAGGCTATTTCTTACGCTTCTCGTAAGTTGAAGGCTCATGAAAGGAACTATCCGGTGCATGACTTAGAATTTGCCGCAATTGTCTTTGCCTTGAAGATATGGAGGCATTATCTCTTGGGGGAAAAGTTTAGTCTTTTCACAGACCATAAATCGCTGCAATATTTATTTTCACAAAAGGACTTGAATATGCGTCAGTGTCGTTGGTTGGAGTTCGTGAAAGACTACCAATTTGATATCCATTATCACCCTAGAAAGGCGAACGTAGTAGCAGATGCCTTGAGTAGGAAGCCCGAGGGAGACTTAGCTGATGTGTGGAAAGCTAAGTGGAGAGAGCTTAGTCAGGAGGATGCGGTGGTAAGAGCATTCATTTCTGTGATGGCCGTTACTCCTACGATTGTGTCAAGAATTGTGGAAGCCCAGGGAAGAGATAAGGGTTGTCAAGATCACATACACCGATTGTTGTCCGAGGGAGAGGATTCGTACTCGATTGGTTCTGAGGGTGGACTACGCTTCCATGGAAGACTTATTGTTCCTGAAGAAGGGGACTTGAGACTAGCGGTGATGGCGGAATCTCACGGGTCAAAATTTACAGTACATCCGGGTGGGGACAAGATGTACCAAGATATGCGCCGTCAGTATTGGTGGGTCGGTATGAAGAGGGATATCTCAGAGTTTGTATCCCAATGCACTACTTGTCAGTTGGTTAAGATCGACCACTAGCGGCCGACAGGTTTGTTGCAACCGTTGGAGATTCCAGTGTGGAAATGGGAAAGCATTTCGATGGACTTCATTACGGGCTTGCCTAGATCACAGAGGGGTCATGATTCAATTTGGGTGATTGTCGATCACTTGACTAAATCGGCACACTTCTTGCCAGTACGTACAGATTATGATACCGCTCACTATGCCCAATTGTTTATCGATGATATTGTTAGACTTCATGGGGTACCTTTAAATATTGTTTCCGACCGAGATAAGATATTTGTGTCCCACTTTTGGCGAAGTTTACAAGAGGCATTGGGGACTGATTTGAAGTTAAGCTCTTCCTATCATCCTCAAACAGATGGTCAAACGGAGAGGGTAAACCAGATGTTGGAGGATATGCTTCGAATATGCATGCTTGATTTCAAGGGCGGTTGGGAACAATACCTCCCATTGGTTGAGTTTCTTACAACAACTCATACCAATTTACTATTGGAATGGCACCTTATGAGGCTCTGTATGGTCGGCCATGTAGGTCGCCCGCTTGTTGGTTGGAAGTGGGTGATAACAAACTCCTTGGACCTGAAATGATCCAGGACACTTCTTCAAAAATAGAACGCATCCGAAATTGCATCCGGATAGCCCAAGACCGTCAAAAGAGCTATGCCGATGCAGGTAGGAGACACGTGGAGTTGGATATTGGAGACCAAGTTTTGGTGCGAGTGTCACCCATGAAGGGCATTAAGCGTTTCGGAAAGAAAGGGAAGCTTGCCCCACGTTTTGTTGGACCCTTCCCAGTTATTGCGAAAGTTGGCCCCGTGGCATATCAACTTGCTTTGCCAGAGCCTTTGCAACAAATCCACGATGTCTTCCATGTCTCCTCTTTGAAGAAGTATAATAGATGCGAGGGTGCCCTTTGGCACATCCCTTTTGAGGATATTGAGTTGCAACCTGATGTTTCATATGAAGAACAACCGGTTGCTATTCTTGAGTGTGGGGAGCGCAGGTTAAGGTCTCGTGTGGTGTCCTTGGTGAGAGTCCAATGGAGTCATCACGATGCGAAGGAATCAACGTGGGAACGTGAGGATGATATGCGGGAGAGATATCCCCATCTCTTCTTATAAGGTACGGTTGAATTTTGGGGACAAAATTCTCTCATAAGGGGGGGGGGAGTATGTAATAACCCTCGCTTATGAGAACACGTTTTATATTTATTTACTAGAAATGGTAAGTAGATATGAAATGTTGGTATATGAATTAAGTATTAACTTAATGAAGAAAAGTTACTATTCACTATGAGTTTGCATATATATTGTAACTATGCGTGAATATTGCCATGTTATGCTTTATAATATCATGAGAATTAAAAAGATAATTGTCTTAGTAATTAGACCGGGACTTAAAATGAATTATAAAATATCCAAATGATAATTTGGAGTCCGTAGTTGAATCCGGAACGTGCGAGATAGTCAGGTAATGTGCCATGTTGTATTTTGAGGTTTTGGACATTTTTGACTGATTTTGCCTTAAATATGCAGTTGCGTATTATTTTATCGCGATATCGATTAATTAAGTTGGGATTTTTGACTAAAGGAACGATTTATGTCTTGAGTAAATCACTATTCACCTAATTGTATTTCCTAAACCTAGAGAACTAGAGAGAGGAAGAGAAAGAGTAGAGAGAAAGAAAAGATATTGAAGATTTTCGAGGGATTCTTGCCTCTACACCAAGAAAATCTGCAATTTCTGAATTGAGGCAAGTTTACTACTTGCTATTTATGGCTTAAGATAAATGATTTGTGTGAGAATGGTGTATGGATTATGGTTTACTATTTTAGGGTTGGTATGTTGGTTAGTTTTGAATCATTGAAGAATAGATGAATGTTTATTGATGGTGGTGGTAGTAGTAGTAGCATTTATGTTGTGTAGGTGGTAATAAATGAGTTGGCTTTGGGATTTGCTTGAAATAAGGAGTCTTGGTCTAGGTCTGCAGAGACCGGTCAACCGCAGTTCTCAGACCGGTCGACCGAGTCTTCGAGATAGGGCACACTACATTCCTTTCAAAGGATTAAAATTATGGAGCGGTCGACCGCGGTCCCTGACCGGTCGACCGGTCCTACCGAAATAAACTTTCTGCTTTTCTTCTTAGGCCAAATCTTGAGACGCGGTCGACCGCGGTATTGGAGCCGATCGACCGGTCCCCTGTTTTCTTCCCAAACATTTTACTTTCATTCTTTAAATCTTTTCTTTTCATAGGAACTTAGGGACCTTCTTAAATGAAGTAAATATAGGGTCTTAGAGTATTAGTTGAGTTGGGTAGACACCCTAGACTCGAAGGGGTTCATCTAGGGTTCACTTCAAGGGGGGGGGGGAGTTTAAAGAAATGTTTAGGCATTTCTTCTGTCATGTAGTTTTATAAGAAATTGGGAAATAATAGGGTCAAATTTGGAGACTTTAGGAGTAAATGCGAACTAGATCATACTTGATGATTTGTATAAAATCCAAAAAGGGACATTTGGAAGAAATAACTTGGGAATTTAAATATTCTTCGAGGTTATTAGAATGAGGTGAAGTACACAACCATAATGCATTTGATAAAGTGTAAAATGAATAAATTAAATGATAATTTACTAAATCATGTAATGGAAATTAATAAAATGGTTATTACACACCTCTCTAAATACCATCTTAAGGGAAGTCCGTGCGTGAGGTGAAGCCCTCTGGCTAATGAATGCAGGGTGGATATAGTCCTAGGCCATATGAGCGCTTGTTTTATATTTTTTTCTGCGATGGGTAGGAGATTCCGGGTGTGGTCTTAACTATCCCGCAGGCATATGTCCGCTTCCCGACGTTTCGATAGGATCCCAGGATGTCTTATGTTACGCCCTGGAATATGATGGTTATTTAGGGGCGCGCACAGTGGGGAAACCCGGACGGGCGGTCTTAGAATCGTTATATATATATATATATATATATATATATATATATATATATATATATATATATATATATATATATATATATATATATATATATATATATGTTTATAACTATTCTATTATTGAGTTGGACTCGATGGAACACTAATGCCATAAAGAGCAAAGTATATGCCACAAGGGGCATACAATTGAGATAAGTGCCACAAAGTGCACATGGTAATAATTGTATTCCTGATAAGGAATGGAAAGGAGGTAAAATGAAAATGATGAAAGATGAAAAAGGTTTATGCTTATTTATATTCCCTTGTATAATGGAATTTCACTTTATTAATCATTTAACTGTCTTTGTTCCTTGTATGGTGTTATCACGCTAGAATATCATCTTTTATCATTCATGCTTACTTTATTTAATCATTGTCATACTTGTCATTTATCTAGTGATCACATAAAGACGGCCTCTGACCGGTTTTTCTTTCTAGTTGTGTATGTATATATTATATCCGTTCAGGTGTTCCGCCGCAGGGTCTCTCGTAATGGCCTTCCCCTCCCTGTGTCTTTTGAGGAGCCGTGACATTTTGCGGGTATCACGGGATTTTGTGTAGATGCCTCCATTATTGTTTCCTAGCTATGTTCAGTCTTTATTCGGGCGTGTGGCCCAAATGGTTGTAATTGTATAACGAATGTATTATGTAACACATGAAACTTATGGTATATTGTATGGAGTGTAGTGATCGACGTTTCATTCGGTCCTTTCTTTATTATTTTTGGTCTATATATATATGCTTGTGGGAGTTCCCACCCTCTTTTCTACTATGGGTTGTTGAAAATGCTTTCTTTAAATTTCAAACTAAAATTTTGATAACCCGTTTTCTGGAATATAGTGTGGTTATTTCGTATACTTCTTATGTTGTTGTGATGCTGAGAATGATATCTATCCATGATTCCTGTTTTATCGGGGTATCGGGCTGGCCACCCCATATTTGGGATAGCGGGTTGTCACATGTGGGTAATGGGAATCTCCTCTAAATAAGACTGGACTGTCAGGCTTGATAAACTGATCAACAAGGTAAATGAACTTGTATGTAAAAGTACTTCATGCGATGCAAAGCATTGGTAGGTCAAGGGTGTGTGGGAATAAGGGTATATGTGATGACCCCACTTTTATGTGCTCATATGTATATAGTTTGTTTTTACACTTATGTGTTACTTACTATCTTATAAATGTTGTATTATTAGATATGTGGAGTTATTGGCTATAAATATATAAAAAAGACCATTTTTAAATATGAAGAATCAATCATAAATAGGATCAAATCAAAGCCTTATGACATATCTTAAGGTATATAATAAGTCTTAGGGTAGAAAATATAATTTTATAAAACTTTAGGGACTAAAATAAAAATATAAAAAGGGCCATTTTGTAAATAAAATATTTTTAAGGACCTCTAAGAAATATTGAAAATATATAGTGTGAAATTATCAAAATACCCTTCATGTCTGAAAATACCCTTATCACCTTTCCACCACGTGCTGGTCACCTCCACCTTACACATGTCGTCTTCAGAGAGAAAGCTGAAACACTTATCATCATTTGGTGATCTTAAGACTGCAAGACCACCCCGGAATGCGACACCCTAACGATGACTTGCCACCGTAAATGCTTGATCACCTATACACATGTCAACACCGTAATACTTTTGGAAACCTATAAATAGGGCCTTAGGGTTCATTTTAAACTCTCACCAATTCCTTGTGAATTATAGTAAGAAAGAGTGATAGAAAGCTTTGGAAATATCTTAAGAAGGAGTTCTATAATTTTGAAAAAAGAATTCATTTCGTAGGTATGATTTTATTTAAATGTTATAATGCATTTTTGTAGTTTTAATTTTGTATTTTATATCTTTACTTAGTAGTTATGCTGGTAAAATACACTAAAGACTTTACTAATCAAAACTTAAAATTTGGAAACAATCAAAATTGATTATATTTTCAAAATATGTCAACTTGTTTGAAAAATAAATAAATAAATAAATAAATAAATAAATAAATATATATATATATATATATATATATATATATATATATATATATATATATATACGCTTTTTAAAATGATTTTTGTAAGAAATTGCTCGTTATTATGGAATCTCATTTAAGTATTTCCAAAGTCAGTCCCGGTGAAATTTTGTCTAGTTGAGATGGTATTTAAGTGGTGCCCCTATGACCCTCCATCTCTATTGGGAATAAATCAGGAAATGTTCTATCTAGATGAGATGGTATTTAAGTGGTGACCCTGTGACCCTCCATCTCTACCGGGAACCGACTGATTAGGAAGAACTATAAATTGAATTCTTTAAATACGATGAATGAATATTAAAAATTGAGAAAATAGTTTTAGTAACCTTTTTCAGCAAGATATTTTAGGATTAAAACACAATATTTAGAATTGGGATTTATTTAGAATACGTAATTAAACCTTTATTGTATTTATTAGATTAACTTGTGATCCAAGGCTCAATATCTATATTTTCGAGCCTCTATTTTAGGTGAGTACTCTATGTCATTTCTTGCACTTTTCAGTTATATGATATCATGCAAACTATGTATTTTGTGAACTGTTTTTATTCTCAAAATGCATCTGATACCGATGATTGATTCATTGTGATATGTTTATATTTGTCCATATAGACATACCAATTAAAATGAGTATTGAAAATGATATTGAATATTGGGAATAAGATTCAGCCTAAGGGACCTCTTTACTGATTAACCTTCCCAACTGGGTTATCACTGGTGTTCCCTAAATAAGGCGTTGTGATGAACTAGTTCGATTGACCCTCAACTACCGGGGTATAATAGGGTAGAAGAACACGGTATTAGAGTGTACTTGGCCATTAAAATGATATGATGGAAAGAAAAAGAAATCACATTTGATTTGTTGCATTCTTCTTATTCTGAGCTATCCAATTGTGATATATATACTATCATTTCAAAATATATATCTATTTACTACAAGTTCCTATCCATATATGTATATGCCTTCTCTTTTTACTTGAATAGGTATCTTATTTAGCTTTTAGCTGACGTTATATAAATAATGATTTCTAAGGAAATAATTAGACTGGAGGATGGAGTGTAGAAGGACTATGTTGAAGATCTAGCTTAAGGAGCTCTTTTGTTATACTTTTAAATATAACGTTTGTTTTTAGGAGATAGAGCATGTTTGGCTCTTTAGTAATAAGTTTTTAATTTTGGCATAAGTTGTAATCTGTTCATACTTTAATATATACGAAGTTCCCTTTTAGAAAGCTCTGATGACGTAATTCCATTTTTTCAATAGTTTACGATTCATGACCATGTGAATGTATTTCCTTTACATTTATTTAAGAAATATTTTAAGTTCATAACATTGAATGCCTTGATGGCATGTCAAGACACTCACTCCCTACTACTATTGGGTTGGGGTCGTGACAGAGGTAGTATCAGAGCATAGGTTATGAACCCGTTGACTACTGAACATAGGCTTCGAACGTTATAGATTTCATGTTTCCATCCTTAGGAGATAGTATTAAATATCTCATTTATGTCACTCCCCTCCCTATGTGTTATATTATTTATAACTGGTATTTTAGTTTTCAATCTTGATATAGTATAGTAGATCTTTCGTTTTTCCATGACTACAGAAAATAACCAAGAGAAGATCATCTATGGGAACTAGTGATTCGAGTATTGAAGGATTGGAAGGTGGATACAAGGCGATCGAAAGTCTAGCAAAGATTATGGAGCATCGGGTAAATAATGGAGTACTAAGGAATCCTGAACTAAGTAAATGTACCATTGAATAATTCAATAAGTTGATTCCTAGATCTTTTAAAGTTACTCCTAACCCCACTGAAGCAGAAAGTTGGGTGATGCAAATAGAAAGGAAACTCGATGTTCTTAAGTGTACTGATGAACAAAGAGTATCATTTGGAATGATTATATTAGAAGGTGAATCCGAACATTGGTGGATAATGACTAAGAGAATACACGAGGAAAGGAATAATCCTATAGGTTGGAATGATTTCCTAGTGATATTCTACGAGAAATACTTTCCTGAAATGGTACAAGACCAAAAAGAAGCCGACTTCATGAGTTTAGTTCAAGGAAATATGACAGTTAGTCAATATGAGGCGAAGTTTACTGAGTTATCCCATTTTGCACCTCATGTTGTGATAACCGATATTTTAAAGGCCAAGAAGTTTGAATGTGGGTTAAGGTTGAATATTCGTAGTCAAATTTCCATCCTGAAGTTGACATCATATACTCACGTGGTGACTAGAGCAATGATAGCTGAGATGGATAGTGAAGAATATAATCAGATTAGAGAAGGGAAGAGGAAGTTTGGGGAACAAAGAGGAAGGAACCCCTATAATAAACCCTTTAGGAATATACCCAATACAGGGCGACCTTTTGTGAACAAACGCTTTAATGTTGGTAGATGCCAACGATGTGGTAATATTCATAGAGGGCAACCATGTTACCTGGAAATAGGAAATTGCTTTGGGTGTGGAAAAAGGGATATAAAATGAGAGATTGCCCTAACAAAGGGAAGGTGCCAACAAAGAATTTTAATGACTATAAAGATTATGGCAGACAAGGTATAATTTCTAATTTTTCTGATGCAAAGGCTTCTAATGCAGTAGTGTCAGGTATACTTTCTATATGTGCACAACCTTTTCAAGTTTTAATAGATCCTGGTTTTACCCATTCATTTGTGTCTTTACATTTTGTTAATCGTTTTCCTAATATTCCCGAACCCTTGAATCATAACATCCACGTTTCCACTCCTTCTGGTGATCTATTGATGGGTACATTAGTATATAAGTCTTGCCCTATAGATGTCAGTAGTCATAAACTATTTGTCGATTTGATAGTTTTAGACATAAGAGATTTTGAAGTCATTTTGGGGATGGATTGGTTAGCATCATATCATGCTAATGTAGATTGTTTTGAGAAGAGAGTTACTTTCCAAATTCCTAACCAACCAAAATTTTGTTTTGAAGGAACTGGCATCCTATCTCCCATGTGCATTGTCTCTGCAATGCAAGTTATAGTTTTCTTAAGAAAGGATATCAAGGATTTCTTGCAAGTGTTATTGATTTGTAAATGAAGGATCCTAGTTTAGAAGATATCCCTATAGCTAAACATTTTCCATATGTTTTTTCGGATGATTTACCCAGTCTGCCTCTTAGTAGAGAAATAGAGTTTATGATTGACCTTCTTCCTGGAGCTATACCAATCTCAAAATCACCTTATCGCATGGCACCTTTAGAATTAAAAGTTCAATTACAAGATCTGTTAGACAAGGGTTTTATTAGACCAAGTATATCCCCTTGGGGTGCTCCAGTGTTATTTGTTAAAAAGAAGGATGGGATGATGAGGTTATGTATAGATTATCGTGAACTGAACAAGGTAATCATTAAGAATAAATACCCCTACCTCATATAGATGATTTGTTTAACCAACTACAAGGTGTGCAAGTATTTTCTTAGATTGAACTTAGGTTAGGATAACACCAATTGAAGATTAAGGAAGATGATATTTCAAAATCAACTTTTCGTACTAGATATGGTCACTATGAATTTCTTGTGATGCCATTTGGACTTACTAATGCACCAGCCGTTTTTATGGATATAATGAATAGAGTGTTTAGGGAATATTTGGATCAATGTGTGGTTATTTTCATTGATGACATCCTTATTTATTCCAAGAGTATTGAAGAACATGAGAAGCATTTAGAGATAGTATTACAAATCCTTAGAAAGGAGAAATTATATGCAAAATTAAAGAAGTGTGAGTTTTGGTTGCCTAGTGTTTCTTTTCTAGGACATGTCATTTCCAAAGAGGTACTGTCGGTTGACCCTCAAAAGATCGAGGATATACTAGATTGTCCTAGACCAACTAATGTAACAGAGATTCGTAGTTTTCTTGGATTAACAGGTTATTATCAAAGATTTCTTGAAGGATTTTCTAGCATTTCCAAACCTCTATCCAAGTTAACACAAAAGAAGGTAAAATATGAATGGTATGAGGAAGTTGAGAATAGTTTTCAAGAACTTAAGAATTGATTAGTAACTGCCCCAATTTTGACTATTCCTTCAGGGACAGGAGGATTCTTGATTTACAGTGATGCTTCAAAAAATGGTTTGGGATGTGTGCTAATGAAAAATGGGAAAGTAATAGCTTATGCCTCGAGATAATTAAAACCACATGAAAAGAATTATCCATCCCTTGACTTAGAATTAGCTGCTGTAATTTTTTATCTTAAGATTTGGAGACACTATTTATATGGTGAGACTTGTGAGATTTGTATCGATCATAAGAGTTTGAAATATATATTTACTCAGAAAGAATTGAACATGATATAAAGGAGGTGGTTATAATTGATGAAGGATTATGATTTAAATATTCATTATCACCCAGGGAAAGAGAATGTAGTAGCTGATGCTTTAAGTAGGAAGTCTACAACAAATTTAGCATGCCTTATTACAAATCAGGAACATTTGTTAGCGGATTTGAGAAGTATGGAAATATATGTATGTATTTATAGCAAAGGAGGAATAATCGCAACCTTACTAGTACAACCCGCGTTGATGGAAAGGATCAAAATTGCACAAGTAAATGACCCACCACTGAAGAAGATCAGAGAAGAGGTTATTGAAGGGAAGCGATTTGAATTTGCAATAAGGGATGTTATATTGAGGTTTGGAAATAGAGTGTGTGTTCCACGTGATGCCCAACTAAAGAGGCAAATTTTGGAGGAAACTCATTGCTCGAGATTTATGTTTCATCCTGGAAATACCAAGATGTATAGAGATCTTCGAGAAGTGTTTTGGTAGAACAATATGAAAAGGGAGATAGCAGAATTTGTATCTCACTATTTGGTTTGTCAACAAGTAAAAGGTGAACATCAGAAACCATCAGGATTATAACAACCTCTACCTATCCCTGAATGGAAATGGGAATATATTACCATGGATTTTGTGACAGGTTTACCAAGGAGTTCAAATGGTAATGATTCTATTTGGGTAATTATTGATAGGTTAACTAAATTTGCTCTTTTTCTTGCCATTAAGATTACCCATTCATTAGAAAAGTTAGCCAAGTTGTATGTACGAAAAATTATTAGGCTTCATTGAACCCCAATTTCAATTATTTCTGATCGTGAACCTAGATTTGTTTCCCGCTTTTGGAAAAGCCTACAAGCAGCCATGGGAACAAAATTGAATTTCAGCACCACTTTTCATCCTCAAACAGATTGACAATCTGAGAGAACCATTCAAACCTTAGAGGAAATGCCTAGGGCCTGTGTACTTGATATTTGAAGGGGAATCGGGATGATCACTTACCATTAGTGGAGTTTGCCTATAATAATAGTCATCAATCAAGTATTCAAATGGATCCATATGAAGCACTATATGGTAGTAGGTGTCGTTCTCCCACATGTTGGTTAGAAGTTGGAGAAAGAAAATTGTTGGGACCAGAATTGATTTAGATCACAACAGAGAAAGTGAAATTGATATAAGACCGACTTCGAATCACTCAAAGCCGTCAAAATAGTTATTTTGACAATCGACACCGACAGTTAGAATTTCAAAAGGAGATTATGTGTTCTTGCGAGTATCGCCTTCAAAGGGAGTAATACGATTCGGGAAGAAAGGGAAGTTGAGCCCAAGATACATAGGACCTTTTGAAATCCTTAAAAATATAGGAGCTGTTGCATATAAAATAACCTTACCGCTTGAACTCTCTTGTGTACATAATGTGTTTCACATATCAATGATAAAGAAATATGTCCCAGATCCAATACATATCTTAAGTCACGAACCTCTTCAAGTTAGTGAAGCTTTGTCATACATTGAGCAGCCGGTAGAAATTTTGGACCATAAAGATCAAATATTACGGACCAAGATAATTCCACTAGTCAAAGTATTATGGCAAAATCATTTAGTTGAAGAAGCAATGTGGGGGCGGGGAGATGAAATAAAGGAGAGATATCCAAACTTGTTTTTAAATTAATATGAGTTAAGTTTGGGGACCAAACTTTTTATAAGGAGGGTAGGATGTCATGACCCCACTTTTATGTGCTCATATGTATATAGTTTGTTTTTATACGCATGTGTTACTTACTATCTTATAAATGTTGTATTATTAGATATGTGGTGTTATTGGCTATCAATATAAAAAACCCCATTTTTAAATATGAAGAATTAATCATAAATAGGATCAAATCAAAGCCTTATGACATATCTTAAGGTATATAATAAGTCTTAGGGTAGAAAATATAATTTTATGAAACTTTATGGACTAAAATAAAAATATAAAAAGGGCCATTTTGTAAATAAAATATTTTTAAGGACCTCTAAGAAATATTGAAAATATATAGTGTGAAATTATCGAAATACCCTTCATGTGTGAAAATACCCTTATCACCTTTCCACCACACGCTGGTCACCCCCACCTTACACATGTCGTCTTCAGAGAGAAAGCTAAAACACTTATCATCATTTGGTGATCTTAAGACTTCAAGACCACCCCGGAATGCGACACCCTAACGATGACTTGCCACCGTAAATGCTTGATCGCCTAGACACATGTCAACACCGTAATACTTTTGGAAACCTATAAATAGGGCCTTAGGGTTCATTCGAAACTCACACCAATTCCTTGAGAATTGTAGTAAGAAAGAGTGATAGAAAGCTTGGGAAATATTTAATAAGGAGTTCTATAATTTCGAAGAAAGAATTAAATTCGTAGGTATGATTTTATTTAAATGTTATAATGCATTTTTGTAGTTTTAATTTTGTATTTATATCTTTACTTAGTAGTTATGCTGGTAAAATACACTAAAGACTTTACTAATCAAAACTTAAAATTTGGAAACAATCTAAATTGATTTTATTTTCAAAACATGTCAAATTGTTTGAAAAATATATATATACACTTTTTAAAACGATTTTTGTAAGCAATTGCTCGTTATTACGGAATCTCATTTAAGTAATTCCAATCTCAGTCCGGTGAAATTTTGTCTAGTTGATATGGTATTTAAGTGGTGCCCCTATGACCCTCCATCTCTACTGGGAATAAATCCAGAAATATTCTGTCTAGATGAGATGGTATTTAAGTTGTGCCCTTGTGACCCTCCATCTCTACTGGGAACCAACTGATTAGGAAGAACTATGAATTGAATTCTTTAAATACGATGAATGAATATTAAAAATTGAGAAAATGGTTTTAGTAACCTTTTTCAGCAAGATATTTTAGGATTAAAACACAATATTTAGAATTGGGATTTATTTAGAATACGTAATTAAACCTTTATTGAATTTATTAGATTAACGTGTGATCCGAGCTCAATATCTATATTTTCGAGCCTCTATTTTAGGTGAGTACTCTATGTCATTTCTTGCACTTTTCAGTTATATGATATTATGCAAACTATGTATTTTGTGAACTGTTTTTATTCTCAAAATGCATCTGATACCGATGATTGATTCAGTTTTATATGTTTATATTTGTACATATAAACATACCGATTAAAATGAGTATTGAAAATGATATTGAATATTGGGAATAAGATTGTGCTTAAGGGACCTTTACTGTCTGACCTTCCGAGCTGGGTTATCATTGGTGTGCACTAAATAAGGCGTTGTTACGAAGTAGTTCGATTGAACCTAAACTACTGGGGTATAATACCGTAGAAGAACACGGTATCAGAGTGTACTTGGCCATTAAAATGATATGATTGAAAAAAAAAAGATATCACATTTGATTTGTTGAATTCTTCTTATTCTGAGCTATCCAATTGTCATATATATATATATACTATCATTTCAAAATATATATCTATTTACTACAAGTTCCTATCCATATATGTATATGCCTTCTCTTTTAACTTGAATAGGTATCTATTTTTTGAAAACCTTGGATTGTCGGGAGATTAAATCTTATTCAGCGTTTAGCTGACATTGTATAAATAACGATTTTTAGGAAATAATTAGCCTGGAGGATGGAGTGTAGAAGGACTATGTTGAAGATCTAGCTTAAGGAGCTCTTTTATTAAACTTTTAAATATAACGTTTGCTTTTAGGAGATAGAGCATGTTTGGCTCTTTAGTAATAAGTTTTTAATTTTGGCATAAGTTGTAATCCGTTAACAGTATAATATATAGGAGGTTCCCTTTTAGAAAGCTCTGATGATGTAATTCCATTTTTTCAATAGTTTACAATTCATGAACATGTGAATGTATTTCTGTTGCATTTATTTTAAGAAATATTTTAAGTCCATAACATTGAATGCCTTGGTGGCATGTCAAGACACTCATTCCCTACTACTATTGGGTTGGGGTCGTGACAGTATAGGGAAGAAATGCAAGGGTGAGGGTAAAGAGGCACCAATCACATGACTTATCGAGCGTAAAGTTGAGGGAAATAAGAGTCCTATAGGCATAGCGCTCTAATTGGATCTGGAGGCAAAATGGTTTGGCAATAGTGATGTTGTGAGCCTCAGAGAAAGTGCACGACCATTTTATAAATGGACTATGATAATGTTCGTGTCGTAACACATTAAGGAAACGACGAGAATAAAAATCACCACGACAGGATAATTTCGGGCATTTAGGAACAAGATTTGTGTCACATAAGGTGAGAGTAGCACAAATACTCTAATGAATGGTGGGGTGGATGAAAAACACAAGAGTTTCCTCATGGAGCACTAGGGTGGAAGGAGGTTTTAGGTGAGTATATAATGCATAGATTGGAACATGAGAGGTATAATAGCAAGGTCTATACCAGGTGGCGGGTCGGGTGGGACAAAGGGTGCAGGAAGATGATCCAACTTAAGAGTAAGGGACACACACTTATCGTGAGGCATATAGTCATTAGAAAGGATACTCGTAAGAGTAAGTGGTGAAGTAAAGGATGGAGAGATCAATGTATCCACACATAAGTTACCATCCGAGGTGGTAGGAAAATCTAACAAGGCATTAACATTCGAAATAGAGGAATCAACATTAAAATCAGACTCAAAGTGAGCCAAGCATGTGTGGATAGGATCCATATCCAGAGAGGCAGGAATCATATCGGGTCCAATCTCAGAACATTGGCAAGCACTCGTCGTCTGAGCTAACCTATAAGGAAGGGGTTACGTGGGGACACACACGAAAGGATCAAAGGTGTAAACTCAGGCATATTTTTTTATTCAATGGGATGGGGAATATGAACCTCAATGGTGGCCTCGTTAGGACAAGCATGGGGTTGATCCGTTTCACAATCTTTGGGTAAGTCAACAAAATTATCAACTTTGGGGACGGACAACGGGGTGGTCTCAACTTTGAGATTATCGAGATGAGAGAGTTGGTCACACTCAAAATCCATGTCATAAGAGGACGCATCATCATTCCACATGGGTGCAGTAATGGTTTGACTTGGGGTGAGATCCTACTCTCCCGCACACTCAAATTCATTTAACCTTTGTTCAAGACGCTGAAGAGCATCATTTTGAGATTTAAGAGTGTGCTTTTGTTCGAAGATGAACTTTTACAAGATGCTTTACAGAGAGGATGTGCATAGTGGTGGTAAAATGTTGGCGGGTGGCGGTGGAGGTTAAGGTGGACACAACTCTCTATGCACTATGATGGGGAGAAGACTCATATAAAGTGTGAGGAACGAGGACAAGTTCATCATACACGAGAGAAGTGCCTTTTTTAGAGACGAAAGGTTAATAATCATGGGGAGCATAGTAAGGGGACTAATAGGTGAAAACGTGATGACCCCGAATTTTAAATTTTACAAAAAACAATTTCCTTTAAAGATGTGAAATAAATATGGCTCAACTAAACAATTACATAGACCAAATTTTAATTTCTTTCAAAATAAAATTAAACTAAACTCAAAGTGACATAAAATCAAACAACAATTTATTTTTCACGTAAACAACTTAATTCAATCCAAGTCCTAGAAATTTGCCTAAAAAATAATTAGTCCAATATGCAAATTAGGCCAAAACAAATTTTATCCAATAAAATTAATGACTTGAATTAAATTAATTTATACCCAAAGTAAAATAGCACCAAATTAAAATATTCTAATTTTATCTTTTTACCTAAGCAAGCATCAATTATGATCTAGAAAAAGATAAAATAAGTAAACAAAAAACTACGTCGCGATGTACGAGGAAAAACCCACAACGAGAAAAAACCTCGAACGGCCCTAGCCATAAATCCACTAAGTACGGTTTTACAAGTACAAGACAAAAAGAACTTACAACACTCAACTTGACTCCTTCCAAGAACCGACGCTTCTTCTTGTACACACCTCTGCCTAGCAAAAAATGACGTAGGTCCACCGCCATCTCGGAATCCACCGATCGAACTTTTTCGGGTCACCGCCACCCGAACAAGGAGCCTTTCTCCAAGTGGGTATGTCACAACAAATAAACTTCTTCTTTGTGGGATGTAGAAGCAAACCCAAACACTCTTCGAACGATGGAGATAAAATCGGTGCAAAAAAAAACTCCAAGCAAGGATATATATTTAGGAACTTGGAATAAATAAAACTATTGGGTGTAAACAAAAGTGTTTAAGGATTTTTCTTGAAAAACAAACACTCAAAACATGAACTTTTTCATTGGGAATTAAAACTCTCAAAAACTCTCTCTAGGAGATGGAGGAATATGAAAAGTTAATTAGAAAGAGTTGGTTACCTCACATTAGTAATTCTGGAAAAATTAGAGGGAACAAAAGAGTGGACTAGTGGAGAAAATTGCCCAAAAACTGCCATAAAAATTTCCCGTCGAAAATCTCATTTCAATGAGATTTTCGTTCGAATGAAGTCTCGTTCGAATGACCCTTCTTATGAAGTTCCAGAGGCCAATGGGAAAAATTCATTGGCAAACTCGTTCGAACGACATTCTCGTTCAAACGGTAAACTCGTTCGAATGACAATATCGAACGAAGTCCCAAAATGGTAAAAATTCGATTTTAAGCCCAGAAACTTTATTTTAAGGTTCTAAAGAAACCTTCTGAAAATAAATTTCATTTTAAAATAAAAATAAAATTACACCCTTTATAAAATTATTCCAAGTCATATATATATAAAGATGCATTCATACCTTTTGGAGACTATGGAATATGATGTTGATGACGTAGAAATGAGGCACACTAAACCCGACATATGATGAAGCTTTATAATTTTGGCCGCTATGTCTTCAACTAACACATCATAGGATTGGATGGATACACTTGAACACTATCCTATGACTCAAATATTTTTGTCAGGAATTGAGCCAACACTACATTAAGACTCAATCGGAGACTTGTGTCCTTACAATAGGGATGAGATGCACTAGGTTGCGATGATGACTGTTGGAAACTGTAAGGATCTACAACATGGGGTTGGGATTCATATTGCATGGAAGGGTGATCAAACCTCTACGAATATATTGGGTGCTCATGCCCTTCGACATTGTATATGTCCTGACAATACATCGAGGGTGGTTCTGAAATAGTTTCATATGGATACACTTGGTTTATGGTTGGTTCGGATGGATATGGAAGATATGGACATTCATGGGACAAGTGATCAACGTGAAAGCAATGGGTGCATGGCAAAGCATTGGATGTGTTGAGACTCATCACTGGAGGCGGTGGAAAATTAAATGCGTGCATGAACGATGCAAGGGTATCAATGGTGTGTATGTCTGTGAGAGTTAATGCCACGAAATTAAGTCTGGAGGTTCGACTCGGGCTCAACTTCAAACATGCTTCGAGACAATGGGAAATGTCCAAAGTATTCCCTTAAAGGACATTCTTCGTCCTTGACAAGAGGAATATTTTTGGATTTTTAAATATTTTGCAAAAGAAAAGTAAATCTTTTTGTGATTTATTTGAAAATATTTTTAAAAAGGAGGAAAATATTTTTGGGATTTTTTGAAAAAGGGGATACAATGGACTCTTTTTCAAACTCAAAGAGACAGAGCATAAAACTGACTGCCAAAAGAGTTGAATTAGACAGATATGAGCATAGGAAAAATCCTAATGAGCACGTAGCCAATTATTATCTTCAATTAAGTGATAGGGTAGTCAAATTTTTAATTAATCCGTGAGCGAGAAAAACATGGATCCCTATGTTACCTTGAAAAGAATTATGCTCCTACTTTCTTCCCGATAGAACAAGAGGCTTACTAGCTACTACAATGATCGACCGTCTGGTACAATGCTGGGGAAAGCACAAAACGGTTTTATTAGGCGGCCTCACTTAAAACCTATTTCCCCTCGACAATAGTCTTTCAAAAGTCGATTGAAGATTGGCAGGGGTGGAAGGGACTCACTAGAGTCCTTCTAATGTCTCGTTCCCAAAGGCTCCTAATGAACACTGATCCTAAATGGCTTGGTAGTTGGTTGATTTTAATTAAGTGATAGCACATCCAACCTGCAAATGGAATAAAGTGAGTGACTGTGTGATGAAATAACAACTTGTTGAAATGATCGGGTCTAGGTCTTACATAGATTAATTCATCAAACCATTCAAATTAAATGAGATGCAATAATAAAAAGCACACAAGAGCAAATAATCAGACAAAAAATGAACTCGCTTGCAGGTGATACACGAGGGATAAATAAATGTACCTCCCACGATTTTTACACACATGGGGTGAAGACCGAGTTAAGCCGATCGGGGGGAGTTCGCCTAACTTTAGTCATCCTTGGGAGTCCTACGGACCAAAATAGAGAGGCTTTTAAATCCACTCCAAGGGCGCTCTCTCTATTTTGTCATGTTTCCCTTTTCGCTTTTTTGTTAATATTTATTACAAATAAATTGGTGTAAAAAATGCATCAAAATAAATAAAACGCATCAATAATCCTAATACAACCGGTCTAAAAAATAAAATAAAATAAAATAAAAACTACAAATGAAATACAAGTCTTCACTTTGTCCCCTCGTCAAGAAAGCGGCAACGACGCCATTTGATAACAGGCTTTATGCATATGGTCATTGTCTTCAAAAGTTAAGTGTCAAAATCCCTTGAATACCTATAAAACTTGTTAAATAACTCGTATTATGGTAAGTACGGGTATCAATCCGACTTTCAAGTGTAAAAAAAATAACGTGAATGCTTGCAATTTCAATTTTTTTTATTAAAATCTATATATATATATATATATATATATATATATATATATAGTTTTTTAAAAACAATTTCAAGGGGGAATTAACTAATTAATGCTAAAAATTTGAAGTGAATAAATAAATAAAAATGACACATAACTGGGTGTGATAAATGCGAGAAGGTACAAGAGATGGGATTACACCGCGTGACCAATTATTTTAATTTCTTAATTTATTGAATTGAAATATTTCAAGATAATATTAAATACATGATCTAAATCTCATTATAATTATAAATTGAAATAATTTAAAAATGTCACACGTTAAAAAACAAAGATTTGTCCTCTTTTAATCAATTTAATAAAAATTGTATGAATCCTCAAAATTTTAACATTGAATTAATATTCAAATTTAGGAAAAACCTCTCTCTAGCTCGATTCCAAATTCAATTATTAAAACTAAATTAATTTACTATATTTCGATACATTAATTAATTTGTCACAATTAAAAATTAATTCTCCCAGAAATAAGACAATCGACAAAATTAATTAATTAAATTAATATCATATGCGGTTTCATCCCACTCCATGAATGAGGTGATTAGCTGAACATATTTAAATAATGAAGCACAATAACAATAAAGAATTAAAGAGAAAAGAAAGAATTACGACACAAAAGTCTCCCTTCGAATCGCATTGTTCAATTGCATCACTTTCTTCACAATCAAATTCAGTTGATTACAAAAACAAGAATAAAAACAAAATTTAACAATTGTTCTAAACTAATTTTTTTTATTTTTATGAATTTTTTTATTTTCCTAAACTCTAAAAAAATGACACATAAAAGTGTCTCCCCCTTTATTTAGTATGTGAGAGAATCGTTTAAATTAGTTGCCCTTCGCTTTTTTTATAGACCACAAAGTTAGTTTGAGAGATATTTAGGATTTGATTTAGGCCAAGTCAAAAGGTTTGAGAGAGAGTTATCCCACGTGGGTTTTGTTGGGATTTGATTTAGACCCGTGGGTTTTTATTTGACTAGTGTGGATATGGAGATATGGGCCAGAATTGGGTTTTGAATTAGGGTTTATCTTTGGGTTTGGGTTTAAGGAAATGGGTTATGTTGAGGTTGTGGGTTCACCTGCGTGTATGGAGTTGGTCGGGTTTTGGTCAGCAATGGATTTAGGGCAGAGCTGGGTCCGGGTATCAGGTATGGTAGCGAGAGAAGGCTTGGTATGAGGTCCGGGTTAAATTTGTGATGTCCGAGTATGGATACTGTAATGGATGTATAAGGGGTTGGGTAGGGAAATAGATTCGGGCTGCCGCCAAGGTGGGTTGGAGCATGGGGGATTATGGTAGCATGGTCGTGGGGTGAAGTGGGTGTAGGTGAGAGGGAGAAGGAAGAAGAAGGTGGGGGACTGACTTGTATGTGTTGTGTATGTTAAAGTGTGTGTGTTTATCTTATCCTAAAAAATTAAAATAAAGTTAATCTAAATAGTTTAAGACTTAATTAAAAATATAAAATAAATAAACGAACAAAATCTATTGAAATTAAAAATTAAAAATTAAAACCCTAATCTATAAAAAAAATATTTACAAGTATATAAAAATAAAAGACTCAAATAAAAGTAAAATAATAAACTAAAATACTACTAATAAAACCAAACTAATAAAATCGAATCAAATAAGAAAATAAAGAAAATCTTAAAATAAACGCGCCTATAATAAAAACATTCGACGCACAATAAATATACGAACCCTAATGTACAATTATAGGGGTGCAAATAAAATATAAAAATCCTAAAAATTATATATGACTCAAATAAAAATCTAAAAAATAATAAAATTACAAACTAAACACATGCGAGGCTCGACTGATGGCTTGGGCTCGGTTGTGGCTTAAGTTTTGTACAGGGTAGGGTTTAGGGCATCAAAACTCATTGGGGTAAGCTTAAATGGGACTTATAACTTCATAGTCACTTTGATTATCTTCATTCAATGTTTTTGACCGCTACTTTGTCGCAATTACGTCGATTTAGCACAATTTGATACAGCGAATGCCAATTGACCTGAGAAATAAATAAATACGAACAAAAAGCCAATCTATATAATACTATAAAATGCTATACAAGCATTCAATTTTTCTTTGCATTTAGCATGTCCACGTGGACACTAAATTGAAAAGAATTATAATGCATCTCTCTCTACTTCAACGAAAGACTGTCACCCGTCCATAGATCCTTTCTTTCTCCTATAACTCTTTGAATCTTCTCCCAACCTTTACATCTTCCCTCTTTTTGTTTCTCTTCTTCTTCTTCTTCTTCTTCTTCTTCTTCTTTATATTTCTTATCTGGAACAAAAAAATTTCTTCCAACAAAACTTCGTTATTGGAGCAGGTGAAGGTTGTGAAGAAAAAGAGGTTGTTTGGTGTTGATAGGAGCAGGTGTAGGAGGAATTGGGGTGTGATCGGGGGGGATTCATAATGGAAGCAGCAGGTCGATGGGGTGTCTCAGGTTGGATGGTGGTTGAGGGAGAGTAAGGTTGGGTTTAGAAACAGGGGGTGTGGGAATGTGGGGTTGTTGGTTGGAGTTAAGGGCGGTCGGATGAAGCTGAAGCTTGGATAAAAAAAATTGTTACTACGAGTTTAATTAGTGGATGGCTATTTTGACCCTTTGGTTGGCTAAGGTGAATGGTATCTACAAATTATTGGGTCGATTCATTATATTTATGAGAATCGATTCTTTATTTCACCAAATGTGGATTTTTATAAGAATCCTATTCTCTTCTTCCATAACATATAATTTTTCGATCAAAAATTGATTTTGCTAATATTTGAATTTTTTTTACATGATACTTGAATCCAATTTAATGGGTCAAGCTAAGTCACCACATCTTAATTTCTTGAGTGGGTTATTGGTTACACCAACAAGATCGCCCATCACAAAGGTCGTCTTTACTTGCGTTGTGATGAAATCAAACAACTCTAACAAATCCAAGTCTAAGGAGTAGAGGTACCCGTCTCTCACAATCAAAGACAACGGGAATTAATGTTCAAGTTATTATGCGATGCAGGTAATATTAATTGAATTTGTTTTTTGTTTTGATTTTGTTAGATTGGATTTGGAAATGATGTGATGGGTTGATTGACGATGAGATGAGATAAGGCTACATACACATGTGATTCTTTCTCTCCTTCACTATTTCAAATTATAAAGAACTGTCGCATATCTCATTAACAGAAGTTAAAGGCATCGTGATTTGGGTATTTAGAAACAGATTTATGTAATTTTATTTCGTTTTTGTTAGGGAGTTTTCATACAAAGGTGGAATAAAATTGGGATTTTTGTTTTATGTTTACTTTTTGTGTTACAGGTATTTTATCATAAACCTCTCTCTCTCTCTCTCTCTCTCGATATATATATATATATATATATATATAAATTACAGGAAACACACTGAATTGTTTGTTTTGGGTTAGTTTTTTCGAGGAATTATTTTTGGTGTTTGGATTGATAATTTGTAATTTAATTAAATACGATAATACAAGAAGATTAAAAACACAACAAGACATAATTACATGATTAACTCGAGTCATCTTTAAATATCTTTCAAAGGAATATTTTTTTTAATAATGGTACTTATGCTAGATCAATAATTTTATTTCCAAAGGTTATCGACATTTTTTATGAATATTTATATTGTTTTAATGGGTAGATGGGAAGTTTAAATTTATTTAGTCCAACTATCAAGCAAATAATTGTAACTATTAGTTGGCTAGAAGTTTTAATTGATTATTCTATAGTTATGGGTTATGTTTAGTCAGTTAGATTACAAAATTATTTTTTTATGGAACTTTTCATTTACTCCATGCTTATGAAATATTAAGTTGCATTTTTATAAACCACTCACCTACACCTTGAATCATTGATGTTGATTTAAGGATTTACATTTCAGACAATTTTTTAATAATCTTTATGTTAGATATGGTGAATTTATCTCTGTAGATTTTTTTGCTGTCTTTGAATATTTTTGGAAAACAATTTTCTATTTAATTGTGTCTTGCTTTTATATATATGTATAATTGCCCAAATTGAAGATAGTGTTGGAAAAAAATTGAAAATATATTTTATAATTTGAATTAAGGGTATTTTTGTATGTTTTTCTACAATTTATTTTTGTAACTATTTGTTAATTTAACGTAACGTACTAAGATTTCAACATATAAGGTTTATAAACCAAATTTATGCTTACCGTCAAATGATATTTAGGATATTATAAAGACTCCCCCAAACCAACTAAAGGGGTAGTATGAAGATGGAGAGGAAAAAGTTAACCTTGGGATTGGGCATATTGAACCCATGTTTCTTTTAAAATGAAACGATGGCATTTAGGTGTGTTGTCTACTTGGCTCTGTTGGCACTTCATCTAGAATTGATCTGCTAAAATGTTTTTTTTTTCTTTTTATTTGTTTAAACTTTCATATTTCTTATACATCCATTTGTGTGTATGACTGACCGATGAGGATCCCGCGCATCGCGCATTTGTGGGTTTGAAGTATAATATCTATTTTAAATTACCAAATCTTTCATATACTCTAAAATGCTTAACAAAATCTTAAAAGTTGCTCATCAGATAGCTTGTCCACGTGGACATTCTTATTAGCAACCCCCTTTTCTCTCTCTCTCTCTCTCTCTCTCTCTCTCTCTATATATATATATATATATATATATATATATACACGTCCTTTTCTACGCTTTTTTAACTCTTCCTATTTTTTATTTCTATCTCACCCATTTACTCCCATTCGATGTTCTTCTCCCTTCATTCCTATCGTTTCCTCTTCAAAATATCTTCATCTTACCTCAATAAGTATATGATTCATCTACCCTAAAAAATGCATATATTAGTCTCTTCATAGTGAGACCCCACCGTTCCATTCCGCCCCTCCTGAACATAAACCCTAAAAATTCTTCGTTCCCTTTTAATATCAGGAATTATCAATGGTACAAAGTAAGCAAAGATGAAACATGATGAGGTTAACTTTTTGTTTGAATCCGTCCACCATCGGAGATGATTCCGCCGGTGGCGTTCAGATAAGGTGAATTTCATGGTCAACAGTTTATGGGTGGGTATGTTTATATGGATATAAAATTTGTAATCAACAAACAAACAAAAAGAGAAATTATGTTCCTTTGATTTGTTGTGTTTTAGTTATTGGTAGTACCTTACCTTTTTGTTTAGGCTTTGGTTAGTGAAATAGGATGGGTGTTTTGATTCTGTTACTCATGGTCATGCCTTTTTTCCCTCAATGTTTAATTAATTATGTACCCTTCAATTGATGTGAAGGTCTAAAAAGATGTGGGTGAATGGCGAAATAGTATGATCATGGTGGTATAGCGTCTTCGTTTTAAGGGCTCGAGGGGCAAGTAAAAAAGGTGACGATTTTTTTTCCATGTATGTCACTGCATTAGTTCTTTCTTAAATGGGTGAATGAAGACATATATCATATGTGTAGAGATATATCATGCTTATTACCTATTTCCTAAAATGATTTTGAAATTTTAATTTATAGTTGAATTTGTTTCTAAGTCCTTGCTATTCAAATCCTCAATGTCAATTGTATGTTTCAAAACGAACAACATTCTTCCATTGAAACCATTTAACTTTTGTTTATTGTTCTCCCTTGATATCTTTAGAACATTCATTAAATTTAAGAATAAATTTTATTTTCGAGCAAAATTTATATACTCTCTAGATTTTCAAGGACCATTGTTTTGAACATTTCCTTATGGTAAAATAATTTATCCAATATCTCATATATGTAGTTCATCACTTCAAAAATAAAGAGTAATAATTTAAATAGCAACATTGAATAAAAAGTGACAAAGAATACAAGATATATGCAAAAGAGTGTTCAAACGAAAAATTGAATGAAGAAAAGAGTACACATATATATAAAATAATAATTAAAAGTGTGTTTGTGGATGTATAAGGAAATTTCAATAATTAACATAGTATGCCCACTTGTAATTCTTAGCAACTGCAATTCTCGAATTCTCTCATATATCCCAATTTCGCTTCTTCTTTTTTTCCTTCCCATGATGATACAATAAACGTGTTTGGCAATTCCTCAGGTTTAAGTCCAATCGTTTTGATCGAAGACGGAATCCAGAGTCGTCTTTTAAAGATTTGGAAGCAAAAATTGGTGCAAGCGTGGAGGAGGATATCCTGTCCAAAAAGGTTACCCATGTTTTTTCTATGACTTCCCATTCACTTCTCCAACAACGAGTGTCTCAATTTAAAGGAATCATCCTCCTTTATCAGTCGTTAGAAGACAACCCAAGACTAGGAGAAAAAGTACTTGAAGTAAAACTGGCTAAAAATATGAAAAAACTGACAAAGTTGATGACATCAACGTTGGGGTGGTAAGCTCATAATTTGATGTATTGTTTTTAAATAAGTCATTTTCTGAAATTAAATCATAATAATTTTTTGTTGTCTGTAGGTATCCCAAGTGGGGAATGATTCACATAAAATAAATATTGGCTACATTAGCTATGTCAACTGTCAAATGTTAACTATTAATTTTTAATTATTAACAAACATGTCTATTGTTAAATGTCAACTTTATAATGATTCACAAAAAAAAAAAAACTCAAGAATGTTACTTGTAAACATTACATTGGCTATGTGGAGTTAAAATGTTATATGTTAACATTTCATTGCCTTTTTCTCATCTTAACATTCAAATACCTTAAATTATTAACATTTAAATGAAATGTTAACAATAGAAAAATTAATATTTTAAATGGTCTTTAAGCTTTATTGTCCCTGTGTTAAATAGTATATTTTTTTTACAAGAACATGGTTCACAATTTCATTCATACGAGGACCTCATGGCATGCACAACATTGTTCTTTTAAGGATTTATTGACACAAGGTTCACAACAAGAGTCATTGGCATTTAAGTTCATTGCTAATCAACATCAATCAAAGTTTCAAAATGTGGGTGAATTTTATCCTGAAACCGGACAAAATGTACACAACTCAACAATATTCAACTTCAATCCATTTTAGAGAGGTGCATATTTTCCCAACACATTTGATGGACACAATGAGCAAAAATAATGAGTGACATTGAGGGTGGGATATGTAATGTTGATTTTTTGTGGTGTTGATTTTGTGGAGTTTGTAACTTTTGGATCAATTATGCGTTGGTTTTATCTACTAACTTGAAAGTTCTATGGATGAATTAATTTTGTGTTGTAATCTCATGTTCTAATTGAAAGTTTTATGGAGTGACATAGCATCTGGGTCTTATTTTGGGGGGTAGAGTTTGGTGATATGGCTTTGGTGGGAGGTTTAAGTCACCACAATCTTTTCTAAGTATTTATTAAGTTGGTTTGTTTGTTAGTAAGTCCGCCTTTACCGTATAGTCCGATCATGTTGCGGGTTTCCACATTGTTTTATTAAAAATGAGGTACTAAAATGCATCTATTTGGGACATAAAATCAACACTTTTGGGTGCTTATCATATATTGGCTATATTCCATTAGGAAAAAACTTTTTTAAGTCATGGGTTAGGATTTGTGTTGTTTACCTTTCAAGCATACGATATGTGATTGAAGCTCGTAGTGATCATGTTAAAGAGACGTTGAGTACAAATTGATTTTCGTACAAAGTTTCATCTTCAATATCTATGGGATCTCAATAAGGTATGAATACATATATATGTTTGATCCCTGCAATTATTTGGGTATTAGTTATAAAAATTGTTTTGAGGAATTTTTCATAAAAGTATTTTAAAATTAAATATTTTCATTTTTAAAGTCGTTCGAACGAACTGGTATATCGCATTCAAACGAATTTTTACAAGTCATTCGAATGAGTTTTTAGCTTGATTCAAACGAGGATATTATTTTCATTCAAACAAGCTTTGAAAGAGCATTGAGCAAGTTTCTTATTTTTCAAAGAGAGTTTTTGGTTGATGTTTTTGTTATCCTCATTCAAATGACTTTCATATTGTCGTTCGAACAAAATTTGGTTCGATCGAATGAAATGTGTTAACTCCTTTGAATGAAACTATGTATTTTTTTCGAACGATTTTCCTCAATTTTTGTATTGCCTCCTTTTTGTCTTTTCTATGAGTAGGAGGGCTTGTAAAGTGAATTCAACATAGGTCTTTGCAAAAAATGTCATATAAGAACATATCTTGTGCCTCCGAAACACTAATTTACACCCATTATTTTGAGATCCAAGTTTCACATAGATATGGTTGTTTGATATCTCTTGTGTGTTTTACTAAGGGTATTTTGTCTACATATTGAAGACCAGTTAGAGTGGTGGAGACTATGTTTATTTTGTACGGCAGTAAGACAAGTCAAAAGGCAGGTAAGATCGGTGGAGCACCAAGATGTGAGAAAGCAAATGCGCTATGTTAGATGTTGAAAGGAATCCAACAATGGCTGGGAAAAAAGTGACAAGGAATAAGAAATTTCATCAAGAATTGAAGGAACCGAGTCGTTGAGTAAGTCTAAATTGTTCTTGTTCTAAGACTTATATTTTAGTGGACTTGTATGCCTAGGCCATCCTTGGTTTTTCCTATTGTGGGTTTTCCTCGTACATCTCCATGTGGTGGTTTGCTATTTTAATCTTATTATAGTCACCTATATGCATGATTAGGTAAATATTATAATTGGTAAACTATTTGGACAACACCATGGTTTAAGTTTTGTAAAGATAAAACTAAAAAATTAAAAATTGGTGTGTTTTTTATAATTTGTATAACCCTATAGCACTCATTTTTAAACTCCATAGCCATCCCAAACCTCCATGAACGACCATGAAACTTCACAAAACACTTAAAGAAAACCTAATATTTGATTCTATATAACTAAAAACACTACATACCCTTTGAATCTCTTCCAAAAACAACAATATGAAATAATTACAAAACATAATTATTACAACCATATTGAATCTAGATGTAAGAAATGACTGCGGATAAACCATTATAGGATCCATTCACATAGAGAAATAATGTTTGATGATGATGGAAGGGATATAAATAATAATCTATGCAAAACCATCTTAGTAAAAAAGCAGACACAAACATACATTGCTCCACAACATGCAAAATTAGGGTTTTCATGGCCTGGACAACTTGAACCTTTGTAGTGGATGATTAATATAAAATCGAGGCTATGATAATAATTATTGGGGATCAGTATATGAGAAATCAAAAACTTCATCCATGGATCTTTGATTAATAAATCATTAGAAAGCAAAAAAAAACTAACAATTAGGTGTGAGGACAGACTTAGGGTTTAGAACACAATACCCTTATGGATCCAGCTGTGATCTGATTGGGATAATGGCACTTGCTATTGTTGAAGGGATGCCTTATTTTAATTTTAAAAAACTTCCTTAACCTTATGAAAAGGTTGGATATTCTAATGTATTATCCTCCCCGATCTAAGTATGTGTGTGGGAAACTTTGGAGTTAAAAACTTCTCCTTATGAGTGAGAAATAACAGTCTCTCTTTTGACATCTTCACAAAAATGTGAATAGTATTTTCTCTAACCCCTATCCTACCCTAATTCTAATAAATTATTACTAAAACCCCTTCATGTGCCTTTATAAACAAGTACAAATGATGGGCTTCAGATGAACTAGGTTTATTCAATGTCTAGGCCTAACTACTTGGGTATCTAGACTAAACTATAGACATAAGATAAATAATTTAATTGGATAAAAACAAATACTTGTAAGTACCCAATCACAATTATCATAATCTATTTCCTTTATTTATTTTATCATAATTAGTTTTACTGAATAATCAAGATTGCACTCCAATTTAATTTTCTCAAAAATCAATCGTGTATAATGAGGTCATATTTACAAACTTAATTATGGTACATAATATGATTCCACACATTAAGATTCCGATACGCGCTTGGCCAAATCAATTTTTTTTCAATCAACTTTAACAAAAATCTAATTAATTTCCTTTATTATTAGACTTGAGAGTTCACGAGCAATCAATGATTAACTTGTTTAATTAAATTCCAATTTTTAATCCCAAAAATCCCAACTCTTGTAACTAAATTGTGACAAACTAATTAAATCAAACTAAGATTGCCCAGTAAATCAAAATATGACAAAAAATCACCCAAAGGGACAAAATCATTTTTATTTCACTATAATTTATAACAACTTACAATTACAAAAAAATACAGTGACACACGAATACCCCCAGGCATTGATTCGTTGTCGTTAGTGTTTTTAGCAAGAGATCCCGCAAAAGCTCCAAATGAGCAATAGAGAATAGCCTTCTTCTCCAGAAAATTACTCCAGATGAGTAGACAAAATGTATCTAGGGTTTATAAAGATTCAATATGTATTTAGGAAGAATTTCTCAATCAAAAAGTTGTTTGGGACTCAAAAAATTAAAGACATGTTGTACTAGGTCTCTCAAAAATATCTATTTAAGTCTTAAACAAATACACTCCCAAAATAGGTATTTATAGAAAAAATAAAAAGTTGAGGCGGTGCGGAAAACTGGTTCGGATTAAGAGGCGAATCGGTTCTGTAAATTGTTAAACACGATTCTCCATTTCGAACCGGTTCAGATTCCCTTTATAAATGGGCGAACCGGTTAGAGTAACTATTTAAACAATATTTTCCTTAAAAATGCCACGTTTTGATAAACCCAATCTTTTAGAAAAATTCCCAAATAAATATGTAAACCTTAAAAACTCCATATTAAACATTATATCATAATTGTGAGTGGAGTAGTGGGAACGATTGAATGTTGAAGATAGTGGGAGCATTATAACTTCGAACTCAGATCGAGGTCGTCATGGATGATCGTGTTGGCGTGCCGAATGTAATGGTATCAGTTGAGATCTAGGATGCTAAGAAAATTCCTAAATTCTAAAATGGACATTCATAAAATCATGTCCTTACAAAGCTCCTCCTATGTCTATGACGATACATATATAAAAACTATCCGAATTATGCTACCCAAATGAAAACCAAATGACATACTATTTATTATCCCCATTAAACCCAAAAATTGGAAATACTAAATGACATGTCCTCAAACAAACTTCAACATCCTCAATCTTTCTTTGTCATCTTCACGGTGTGCAAAAATAATCCTCAATTTTGTACTTGCACACATGAGATAAGAAATAATACCCGTGATGCGCAACAGTTTAAAATATAATGATAAGCAAAAGTAAATATCAATTTATTAATGCTCAAGTAAATCACTATTAAATCAAATAAAAATTATCCCCCATATTTCGTTCTCCCCCTTTTTATGATATCCCCAAATAGACAAATATGAAGAACATAAAAAAATGCAAATGGAGAAGTCATAAGGTAATCAAACTTTCTATTTTGGAATGTTTTTAAAACAATTTCTGACAAAATATACAACAAAGAATCACACCATGAAAAAACACGAAAACAATCAAGTAGGTGATAGCAGAAATGTAGGGATGTGAATAAATTCGACAGGAAAATCAACACATACAAACATAACATATGTGCATCATGAATTTTGGATATTCCTAGTGAATGAACTCAACATCTTCCTTAGGTCTAAAAATGGTGGAACTATAAGAAATTTACTCAATCAATATCAACAAATCAAAGCTCAAAGTGATTTCCACACCAATAACGTCCAAAACTATGTAATGCTTTTTCATGACTTTCATGGACGTGCAAACCTGTTTTCATTTCTTTCCATCCAAACTCCCTCATAAATAATTGTGCATTTATTTTTTCTTTAGAGGCGGTGAAACTAAAACCTATTGGCCCACTTTTTGGCATAATTTTCTTTTTATTGCTTGTTAACATTTCTGGGCTCTTTTCAAACGGTGGCTTTCACGACGAGTTAATTTTGAACTCTCGCAGCCATTTTTCTTGTTTCACTCATCATTTTTTGTTGCAATCAAATTCTCAAGGTATACAATTTTTACATGCACTACTTCCTGGTCAAGTTTTATCGCATTTGGTTCATTGTATAGACAAAATTGAGATGGGAACACTCAAGCCAATATGTGATAGACAAGTACAATACTCAAATAATACTGTGCTTGTGGGCAATAAAGGAGATGAGGAACCAAACATGTAGAATATATCACTAATCACATCTCAAAAGACTCCAAACAATGTAAAGCACATGCATGAAATGATGTAGCATCTCATATCACTATCAAACAGTCACATGGAATATGGAATGAAGTCGTGACTATGGTTGTCTTAAATGTTCATCCATAAACGGTGTAAAAAAATACAAAACTCTTTTTGTGTTTTTTTTTTAAATTCATAAAAAGAAAATCTTTTTTGATCTTTTATAAAAAAATTCAAAACGTAAAATTTTTTGGGATTTTTTAATTTTTCAAAAAATATAAAAATAAAGAAACAAATAAAGATACAAATGATACAATCTAGAGATAGGAATCATATGATAAGAACATGAAAAATGCATCATACTCTAGGGATGGTGACCACCCCTCAGTCAACTATGCAAATTCCTAAAGACTTCCTAAGACTATCGAATCTAAGGACATCTAGAGGCTTTGTGAAAATATCGTCTAACTGGAAGTCGGTAGACCCAAAAATTAAGGATACGACTTTTTCTTCTACAAGCTTACAGGTAAAGTTCTCGCATATTCTAATGTGCTTTGTGCGCAAATGCTTGACTGGATTACGGGATATGTGTATCGCGCTCGTGTTATCATAGGAAATAGTCATGGTGTCCTGTGATACCCCATAATCCTCCAACATCTGCTTCATCCACATAATTTACGTGAAACAACTCCCGACGGCTATGTACTCATCCTCCGCAATGGACAAATAAATGTATTTTTCTTCTTGCTTAACCAAGAGACAAGATCAAAACCAAAGAAGAAACACCCACCAAATGTGTTCCTACATCCATCAACATCCCCGGTCCAATTGGCATCTGAATAGGTGGATAAACGATCATCAGTATCAAAGGAATGTCAAATTCCAAGGTGGAGAGTCCTACTCACATATTTGATAATACATTTAAGAGTGAGTAAATGTGACTCTTTAGGGGGCGCCTGATAGCGCGCACAGACTCCAACACTAAAGGCGATGCCGAGACGACCGACAGTCAAGTAGAGAAGACTACCTATCATACTCCGATAGAAGGTTTGCTCTACATCCTTGCCTGAACTGTCCATTATAAGCTTTGTTGAGGTACTCTTCAGGGTGTGTACATGCTTAGCGGAGTCTAAACTAAATTTCTTCACAAGGTCTTTGGCGTAATTGGATTGGGAGATGAACATCCCATCCTCTAACTGACGAACCTGGAGACTAAGGAAGAAAGTAAGATCACCAACCATTTTCATCTCAAACTCACTCTTCATCTCCTCCTCAAAGTGGTGAGCATAATAGGAGCACATGGATCCAAATACAATGTCGTCCACATAGATCTGGGCAACCAAAATAGCACAATCATCTCTTCTAACGAACAACGGCATATCAACTCCCCCTCTCTTGAAGTCACAATCTAAGAGATAGGAATTAATCTTCTCGTACCAAGAACGGGGTGCTTGATTCAAACTATACAAGGCTTTCCTCAAATAGTAAATGTGATCAGGGTGCTTAGGGTCTTTAAACCCTTTTGATTATTCAACATAAACCTCATCCTGTAGAATGCAATTCAAAAAGGCACTCTTGACATCCATCTGATATAACTTGAAATGCAGATGACATGCGATGGTGAGTATTAAGAGGATGGACTCAAGCCCCACAACAGGAGAAAATGTCTCGTCAAAGTCTACACCCTCTATCTGTGTGTAGCCTTGAGCGACCAACCTATCCATATTTTGGATAATAGTACCGTCTCATCCACCTTATTCTTGAAGATCCAATTGGCACCTATCATATTTGTCTCACTAGGTTTGGGAACCAGTTCCCATACACCATTCTTTCTAAACTAAATCAACTCATCATGCATAGCGCATATCCAGTTTTCATCCTTGAGTGCTTCCTTATGATTATTGGGCTCGACTTTGGACGTGTAGCAAACATGGCTAACAAAGTTCTATAGTTAAGCATGAGTATTGACCCCTAGGGTGGGATATCCTAAGATAGAAGTAAGATCATGAATCTTGTGAACCCAAGAAGGAGTGTCCCTTAAATTAGTAATAGGATCCACTATAGGTGTGGGAGGCACAAAGGGATCATCAATAGGAAATGAATCATCCTCACCCAAAAGGTTAGAATCAACAATCTCCAGCAGGTAGTCATCTTGCATGGTGACGTTTATTCACTCCATAACCTTAGAGCTACTAAGGTCAAAAACCCGATATGGTTTATTAGTCGATGAATATCCTAACAATTTTCCGTTGTCCCTCCGGGAGTCCAACTTTCCTAATTTCTCTCTATCTCGTAGGATGTATCATTTACTCCTAAAGAGATGGAAATATAAAGGGTTTGTCTTCTTTCTAGTCCAAAATTCGTAGGGTATCTTAAGTGTGTGTGGACGAAGGTAAACCCTATTCACTGTGTGGCATGTAGTAGACACTGTCTCTGCCCAAAATCTCCTAGCAACTCTACGACCTAGAAGCATAAATCTACTAATCTCCTCAATCATACGATTCTTCCTCTCAACAATCCCATTTTATTGAGGAGCCTTCATGGACAAAAATTAATGTTTGATCCCGAGGATATCACAGTAAATATCTGCTTTAGTTTCCTTAAACTCAGTGTTGTTTTCACTATGCATCCTATTGATAGTGACTCCGTGTTGATTTTGCAGGACACGACTCCTTGTCGTAAGAAATTCCACAACATCGAATTTCTCTCTCAGAAAACCTACAACCGTGTAATGAGATAAATCATATACCATCATGAGGATATACTTCTTACCACCCAAAATCTCAGTACGAGTACGAACCATAAGATCCATGTGTGTGAACTCAAGCACTCATGAAGTGGTAATGGAATTCAACTTCTTGTGGCGGCTACGGACTTACTTTCCTAACTGACAGGGTCCACAAATCGTGAAAGTCGGCTTTCAAAGTGATGGCAAGCCATGTACTGGTTCCTTTTTAGCTAATCTCTCAAAATCTCTAACATTCATATGACCTAGATGTTGATACAATAGATCCATACACTACAAGAAAAAAACCTTTTTGTGACACTCGAAAAAATAACTTAATGACCTTTATTAGAAAAAGGTCATTTAAAGGTCATTTTTATTATTAATATGACAAATTTAGTATAAAATGTCATTTTATATATATTAGTATTATTTTTATGACGCTTAAAGTATAAAAACCATATTTGATTATAGATATTATGACCTTTATTTTGAGAATTTTCAAATTGGATTCATATTATGACCTTTCGTTTCTCTACCCAAAAATTTTAGAACGCGCTCTTTCTTCCCCCAAAAATTTTATACCCAAAAAAGAAGAACCCGGTCATCTCCTCACAATCTCTTCCCACCGACGACCCTTTGATTCTGCCATATTATGCCTTTTCTAACCTAAACTCTCTCCGTCGGCACCGCTCCCCTTATCCTTCCTTCCTCCCCTGTTCGTACCAAACCATCGGTTGATAGCAGCAACAATGTATGCCCCAAACCAGCACCGCTCCTCTCTGTCGAGTTTCTCTCTTGGGTCAGTGATTCACATCGCACAACAGCATCAACCTTCAAGCACGTATGGAAAACATCAAGACTTTAAAACAAGCAGGTTTCTCTCTGGTTGTTTGACTTTAAACTTTCTATCATTTTTTTCTTCATTTCAATGTTTTAAGACTCATGTAGCATGTTCGTAACTTTACACTGTTAATGTTAAATTACACATAAATAAATAAATGTATATATTAAATAATAATTGTAGTAGGTACCACTTTATACAGTTAGTCTGTTTACAATATTTTTTTAGTTTAAATTATTAAATTGTTAAAATCTAGTAAATAATTGTTATAATACAACTTGAAAAAATATTTGTCCTTCACTTAATATATTTTTTAGGGATAAATTATTGCAAAAGATATAAATAACCCTAAAAAAAATCGTGTCGGGGGCTCCCTCCCCCGAACCCCGCCACTACACGAAACTTTTACACCCCCTAATTAAAAATCCTCGGTCCGCCACTACTTGTCAGTTTTCACTCTCCCCCATATATATCTCAAATATCTCCCTCCTTCCTTCCCTCGACCTATGTGGTACATTTTTCTCATCTGGGTTTCTTTTTATTTTGGGTTTTTTTGGAGTGATCACTTTGCATACGCTTTCTTTCAATTAATTTGGTTATCTTCGAAGCACAACTTTTAGAAATCTTAATATTGGAAAAATAATGTGGTCAGACTCGGTGACTCTTACAAACATGTGTATGAAGCTATTAGGAAAAGTGTAAAAACTATTTGTGACAAGAGCCTCTACATTCCTAATGTATGGAATCTTCGGACTCAATTGTATCGGGAACATTGTGGCCATCCATATCAAATGCCCCAAGGTATATAGCTTACCTATATCCTCATTGTTATATCTTGAGTAATATATTACAAAAATGAATAATCACCATTCAATCAATACATTTATCTATTATGTATAATATTGAAGAAATCATATGTATCTATTACGTATAATATTGGATTGGCATAATCCGATTTATTGTTTATGTAATCTATTTAATCAACTTTATAATCAATTTTATTATTTTGATTTTTCTAATTTAGATTTGTTATTTTCATCATTTTATAGATTATGGTTTAGAGTTTTCTTCTTAAGCGATCATATTATTATTCTGGTTTAATTTGTGCATCTATACATTTAATTCTTGTGTCTTTGTATGTATATTTATGTGGAAATAAGACTTTTAATTGATATATATATATATATATATATATATATATATATATATATATATATATATATATATATATATATATGTGTGTGTGTGTGTGTGTGTGTGTGTGAAGATAAGATTCTTATTTTACCATATTAGGGTGTTATTTGGATTTTATGCTACAAGCCCATATTTTAACTCTTAGGGCTCGAGATGATGGTTGAATTTCATGTATATTAGACTCTTATTGATTAAGTGTGAAATAGTTAATATTGACCTAATGCCTTTTTTATTAGTTTGTATAGTTGGTTAAGTTTGTAAAATAGTGACATGTCTGTCATTCAAGACTAATGATTCTTTATCAAACTCATCAAGAATATGTTTTCTTTATCATAGCAATATATTTGTAGTTATCACATTGTAACACTTTATGCTTTTCGAATTATAAATTGAAAAATAGTTCCCAACTTATAATATGTTTGAAGATAATAAAGTGTATATTGTGATTTTATTGAAATGAAAACATAAAATATATATCAATGGATGAAAAATAATTGAATTCTCTTATTTACACTTGAGAACTATAAAGTTGTTGTGTTTAACTCAATTTTATATTCGACTTTGAAAGTTATGGTTGTTGATACTTTTACGATTAATATGACATGAGGATTGTGTTATTATTTTGTACAAAAATCACATTCATACAATTAATATTTGCAATCTTAATATATGTACACTTTGAGAAATGGGAACAGACAAGTCGGGGAGGTTTATGCATAGATTATCAAATGAGAACTTGCAAGGGTTTGAATATTTTCTTAAATTTGCAGAAAGAATGATGTAAATAGTAAATTTGTACGGTGTCCATGTCCATTATGTGCAAATTGCTTTAAATGGAGTTTAAAAGAAATCAAAGGTCATTTATATGCGAACTGTATGGACTAAAGTTATTGTATATGAATATGGCACGAAAAAGTTGCTCCCAATTCAACTTTCTCATATTTCAACATGGGTGATCCAATCCATCATGCTAATTTGACGGAAAATCCAACTGATGTTCACTCTCCCCAAGATAATCTTCCTGTATCGGTACCTAATGCGGACATCTATGTTGTTAAAGACACACACAATTCACATGTTGCTTGTCCTAAAGAGTTTGTGTTGTCATGTGTTGAGGTAACTTCCCTTACTTTTTTCACATTCCATTTCACATTTAACAACTTGAGTTCATTATCAAATCAATGTTTCATTCTAAACTATACATCAGCTCCACTCTTCTCTGTCTGCTGTTACACTTGAGTTCATTATCAAATCCAAACAGCTTGGTCAACCATGTAATTTTGTGACCCTTTGCTCAAAAAAGTATATTAAAATTTGATAAATGGGGTTCAAATTTCTCCAATACACATGCCTACACTAGGATGTTATGTATAAGAAGATGAACCTTTTCTAAGTGATGTGTTGAGGTCCTTTTCAGATCCATGTCTGGTCACTTTGCTCTTGTCTTCAACACTTTTAAACTTTCTATGAGTCTTCCTTCATTTAGATTCAAGGCTATGTGAACTAGGCACCCTTATATTAAGAATATGGTTTCTAATGCTTAGGAGATATTCCAAGAAAAGTGATCAGACATGGATCATGTGGCCGGTCCTCTTATTTTCGTGAAATAGCATCTGTTACCCTATTGTCTACTCCTTTCTTGTAATTAAATTTTCAATCAACTCCCAACATTTTAGTAAGTCATTTCTGTTGGATATTGGTAGTCACCCTTTAACACCTTGAAGTGATATGTACAAATAATAAAATGATGTCCCAGTAGATAATCCTTCCACTTATTAATGGTCATCTTAGTGGTAATCATTTCTTCCTCATATAAGAGTTCAAAATACTTAGGTCCCAGCACTTTGCTAAAAAATGCAAGAGGTATGCTATGATGCGTTGGAACAACCCTAACACATTTGATGATGGCATAAGTATGTAATAAGAAGGGTTTATAAAATCTAATAAGGCCAAAACATGCACCTCTATCATAGCAATTTTTAATTTGATGAATGCCTCCTCATATCCAAGTGACTATTTGAATGCATCCTTCTTTAATAAATTAGTCACTAGTTTAACAATACTCCTATAACTTTGTATAAATCTTTTGTAGAAACACGTAAGTCCTAGTAAACATCTCAAGTTCGTTAGTGAAACTGGCCTGGGCCAAGACTGTATATCCTCTATCATACTAGGGTCTGAAATGACCTTCTCACTGATAATGTGACCCGCGTACCTGACAGTGGGTTGAGAAAAATATCACTATCTAAGATTTGCAAACAGTCGGTATGCTCTCAAGGTATGAATTACAAACTATAAGTGCTCATAGTGGTCTTGATAACTTTCACTAAACACAAGTATATTGTAAAAAAACAAAACAAATTATTTTAAGTACGACCTAAATATTTCATTCATAAGGATTTGGAAGGTGGTTGGAACATTATTGATACCAAAGAGCATCATCTTGAACTCATAATGCCCACTATAATTTCTGAAAGAAATTTTTTGAATATCCCCTTCTCTCATTCTATTTTGATAGTACCATGCTCTCAAATCCAATTTAGAAATACAAATTTGGCACCAAACTACTAATCCAAAAGTTCCTTAATGGTAGATATAGTAAATTTATCTTGGATTGTGGCCCCATTTAATTTCATGTAATCAACACATAACCTCCATTTACCATACTTCTTCTTAACTAGAAAAATCGGGGAAACAAATGGACTATGCCTTTCTTGAAGGATACCAAAGTCTATCATTTCCTTCATTAATCTTTCAATTTAATTTTTAGGCAAGAGGGAACTCTAGGTGGTCTCTCGTTTGTAGGAATTTCTCTCTTGTTCAAATTAACTTGATGATCATGAGACCTTTTGGCGAACCAGTTAGCTAGACCCCTGATTGCTTTTAGCTGAAGAATCGAAGCCAGCCTTAAACGTCTGCCATTGAAATATTTATTTGTTTATCCTTCAATTCGACCTTATATTACTTCCACCATTTACTCTATTGTTTCCACATATTCCATCATAGTTCCACACATGTAACTGACTTCTTACAATAAATTTGCTAGGTTTTTTTTAACTTAGGTTTCAATTTTTTGGGTGGTACATTATTTGACAATCTGTTATAAAAAGGAAATCTAACCGTAATTGTTTTTTTATTATTGGTTACATTAATTTGAAGACAGCTATTGGTTGCAGTTCAATTTCTTTTGTATGTTTTCCTTTTTCTATTATTATCTAGGCTATTTTTGGTTCTAAAATTCCCACTTAAAACAAAGTAGAAAAAAATTTACTTACTGAATTGGATATCTCATAAGCTCAAGTCACACCAAAAATAATTGGTCGTTGTCAGTCTACAATCATCAGCTCGTTAGATCAAGTCACCAAACATACTTACCTTAAAGAGTAAAGATTAAACATCAAATACAATTACGATTTAATAAATGTATAATATAAGAAAATAAATTCAACTATTCAAATGATAGGACAACCATATAAATGTTTGAGTTGTTAGAAAATAAACTTGAGGATACACTACTTGAGTTGTTAAAAATAAATACTGAAATGATAGGACAATCATACAACTTAAGATCCAAAGATAATACTTTCAAATAAACTGAATCATTTAGTTCTACTCACTGCTCCTTTTTTAATACCCCTTGCATTGCATATCATAAACTGAATCATTTGGACTTCGATTGACTTTTATTTTGAGTAGTCTAAGAATATTAATACATACATCAATAACTAACTCATTACTTAAATAATAAAGAAAAATTCATTGCGAGCTGCAAACAAGCCAAAAACCCGAGACCAAAGATGTGTACAAGATATTATTGGCATTTTCTGGCCTGAAGCAGGCATTGACTTCCAATCCAGGATATAATCGCAGAGTTTCAGAGTGTCAAGAGGTTGCGAAAGTTCAATTGTGTGCTACAGGAGAAGAATATGTTGAGCCCATTATTTCTAATGTTGAACCACATCATATGAAGCTTACATGTTCAAATTAGAAACCCATCTAGCTAAAAGAGCTTAACACTATTTTTTTGAAAATATGCGGGTTCTCAAAGGACTTGAAGCATGGGCTTTGGGTAACTTAGAAGATTTTGGAAAGCTTATCTCATCCTCTAGTTTCAGTTCTATTCAGAATTATGAATGTGGTTGTGAGCCACTGATACAACTGTATCAGATACTTGTGAATGTCTCTAGTGTATACAGGGCCCAGTTTAGTGGGGATGGATTTTGAGGCTGTTGTCTTGCATTTGTAGATGGGGCCCATGTTGAGGAAGCTACAACATTTATCAGGAACGAGTATCGTAAGGTCCATCCCGAGTTAGTGACCCAAATAAACCCCAAAACAGTGATACTTATATGTGATGTATGCAGTTTTGCCCGTATAATCTGATTGTGTGCGATTGAAATGTTTATCTGAGAGTAGAAGAGCCAGGTCTGCCTTGGGAGTAGAAGAGCAAGGTTTGCCTCATCATCTTGAAGTTTTGAGGTTAGATGAGTGTGAGAGTTTGGAGAAGCTTCCTAATGGTCTATATAGCTTCACCTATTTATGAAAGTTGAGTCTCAAACGTTGTCCAAAATTGGTAGTAGCATGCTCAAGTTAAAGAATGTTGATGAAATCCATCATGATTATCTTTCTCTTGCATCTAAAAGGATTGTTGACAAACCCATTGTATATTTATTAACATCACACTCTCAAATACATACATTGTACATTCAAATCAAGTTCCTCGCCAACTGCTCTTCGATGAATTTTGTCTATTTTGAAAAAGATAATAAATACACCTAATTTATAGTTAATTCCTTAGTTTGTACTCAACTTGGACTAGTTAATGTGAGCATAATTGTAATTTGAACTTTTGTATTTTGACATTGTTGATCAGGTAAAAAGTGAGGAGAAAATAAAGATTCCTTACTTTTGACAAGTGGTGATTTCTTAGAAAAAATAATGGTAGATGTTTTGCTTTACATATTTCATGTTGTTTTGCTTCTCTAATTCAGTTGAAATTATTTTTCTAGTTTTATTTTGAATTTCAAAGTAACTAGTAAGTTTCTTAACTATAGGAATACAAAAGTATCCAGTGGGGCACAAAAGTATCCAATGACTGTCTGGCATAGAGAGAGGCATGAGTGCCCAATGAGGCAGAAAAATATCTAGTGGGTAGTGACAACATTCTCACGGGGCTCTTGGTTGCGGAAATTAACTAGTATAAGCTTATTTTGCGATTAAACGTTAGCATTAAGGGGCGGGGGAATTGAAAAAATGACCAATTGTCCCGGGTAGTGGCATAGGCACCCCATATGGCATAAAAGTAACCCGCGGGAAGAGAGTGCATCCTCTCTGGGCTAGCAATTTCTGAAATTAACTAGTATGGGCTCGCTTTGTGGTTAAAAGTGGGCATTAAGAGGCAAAAACTAAAAACAATTACCGAGTGGCCGGAGAGTGGCACGGACACCCCATCAGGCATAAAAGTTGCGTGTGGGAAGTGCTCATGTTATCACTGGCCTCCTGATTGCTAAAATTAACTAGTATAGGATCGTTTTGCAATTAAAATTGGAATTATGTGGCACATATACACCATGGGGTTTAAAATAAAGACGTGGGAAGTGACTGCATCCTCTCTGGGCGCTCGATTGTCAAAATTTACTAGTATAAACTCATTTTGGAGTTAAAAATGGGCGTTAATGGCAGATACAAAATAGTGACCAAATGTCCTTGGGGGGCACATACACCCCATAGGGCATAAAAATAAGTCGTGGGAAGTGACTGCATCCTCTCTTGGGCTCTAAATTGTCGAAATTAAGTAGTATAAGCTCATTTTGGGGTTAAAAGTGAGCGTTACGAGGAAAAAACTCAAAACAACTATCGAGTGTCCCGAAGAGATGCACGGACACCCCATGGGGAATAAACGTAACCGTGGGAAGTGATCGCATGCTCACCGAGTTCACGTTTGTCGACATTTACTTGTATAGGTTCATTTTGGAGTTAAAAGTGGGCGTTAAGGAGTGAAAACTCAAAACAAACTATAATTTTTATAATCCAAATAGGTGTAAGGGGAATTTAAAACAATGACTAAGTGGGCCAGGGAGAGGCACATGAAACCCCATAGGGCATAACAGTAACCCGTGGAAAGTGATCGCATCCTCTCTGGGCAACCAGTTGTCGAAATTAACTACTATAGGATCATTTTGGGGTTAAAAGTGAGTGTTATAGGCAATAACTCAAAACAGAAATCGATTGGTCTGGAGAGAGGGATGAACACCGCATGGGGCACAAACGTTACCTGTAGGAAGTGGCTGCATTCTCATCAAGATCCTGGTTGTGGATATTAACAAGTAGTATAGGCTCATTTTAGAGTTAAAAGTGGGCAATAAGGGGCGAAAATTAAAAAAAAAACTATAATTTTTATATTCTAAATAAGTTGTTATAACCAACCTATAACCTAAAGGTCATTATACACTTGGACTCTTGGTGAAATGCTAAGTATAAGTTCATGTGTGGTTAATTATTTAGCTATTAAATGATAAAGGTCCAAGCATCTTCCTGTCGGCGAATCTAGACTCTTATGTGGGTATTCTTTTCGTCATCATATTGATGTTTGTTCTTCCCATTAAGTATCAAGTAGAGGAAGATGAATAGATGATTTTAGAAGTTGTAATTCTTAGATAAAAATTTAGTTTTCTAAATAAACAAGCGCATGTGATTTTTTATTTTATTTTATATAAACTCAATTTTCAAATTTAACACTATTTTCTTTCTTTTACATGTATAGTTCGTTTAATTTGTCAACGTTTTGCATAGCCTATAGTGAATTCTCTCTAGTTTCCTTTTTATGTTGATGTTCTATTGAGATTCCTCTTTGTTTACACTTTATGTTTAATGACTTTTTCCTATCTAAATATTTGGTTAACGTGTATAACAATTTCTTTTATTTTTTAGATTAGGACTTACGATATATGCTTTGTATTTTTATGAAGTTATCTATTTGTTTAGTATACCAAACTTTCATTGGTGATGATGCTAACACGATCTCTCTCGTGCATCTCTTTTGAGTCTCCCTTATACCAACTACTCTATATGTCTCCTAGTATTATGTAAATTAGCTGTGATAATAATGTAATTGAGGGGTGTTTAGTTTTATGGCTCTTTTGAGTTTCTACAGGTGTACTTTAAAGATATTCATAATGTATTTTTGGTTATCATTATTTACACTTCGGTAATTATTTGAACGCGCCAAAATTCTTGAAAATGTTCCATCGAACCCATCCGGACAAGCTGCACTTGACTTATTTATAGTGAAAACTACATCTTTAACTTCTTGTTGTGTAGGCGTCTGATTAATCCCTGCATTATTGTCTTCGAAAACAATACAAGGAATAAATATGAACATATCCTCATCCATGTGTATCTCAGCTGGCTTTCCCAAAATATTTTAAAAGTGCTCAATAAATATTTGATTAATCTCATCTTCAATTGATAACCACTAATCTGAACTATCTTTAGTTTTGTGGATCCTCAACTTATTTTTGCTTCTGTTTGGTCACTGAGTGAAAACATTTGATTAATCTCATCTTCAGTTAATAACCACTATTTGAGCCATCCATTTAACCTGAGCTTTTTCTTTCCAATATTCCTCCTCATTTTTAAGATGATATTGATATTGGGAATTTTCTTTATGGTATTATTCCCTGCTAGTCTCAGTCGGATTACAATCATACTCAGATTATTTTTCAAGAAAAAAGTCCTCTGACTTCTTAACTGATAGGAACACATATGAAAATACATATTTATTCCATGTTTTCAGAGTTGTTTCAACACTAATCGGCTTAGAATAGAAAATATGCATTAGGCATCCATCTGAGGTGTTCAACTAACTTTGAGAGACCACTTTCTTGAACATCTGATGTATAATCCACATAGACTGAAACCTGAATGGTTTTGGAACCAAATACAAAAGTCAAGTCTCTGCATCCACGTTCGGCTCCATTAAGGCTATAAAGACAAGTCTATGCAACTTAATAAGTCTTTTAAGTCTTCAGATTGATGGTTTGTTTCCAATACCTCTAGCTTATTGTCGAGATATAGTGTGGGCTTGAGTCTGCTTTCATTTTATTTTTTCCTTTCCTTGAGTTTTATGTCATGATACAATGTTGCCATTGTTTTATGACTGCCGCCCTCTTCTGTTTATTTTGTTTTATGCATATAAGTGTCTTTATAAATTGCATGTATAGCAGTGATTTTTATATAGTATGATATTTTAGTATTATTTTGGTATTATGTTATTCCATTATCAAATGTAGTAATAGATTTTATTCAATGAGAATTGGTCATATTTTCTGTTAAAAGAATATGTGGCTTACTGTTAAAAGAGTCTATATCTTCAAAGCTTCCCCATTTTTGTATGATTGTCATGACTGATCCAACTAACACCAATGTGAATCAGGAGGTCCTGTAGGTGTTTTCGAGGATAAGTAGAGCCCACATCATTGATTATAAATTAAATCAAGGAATGCCATGGGTGGGTCTTATGCAACCCTTGATTTACGCACCAGGTAGGTCATCGACCCTCCTTACCGACATAACTTAAGACTCTTACTACCATTAGTAGTACTGTTTTATGTTTAGGTTTTGTGTTCATATCTAATTTATTAATTTTGTTTTTCATACATAACCATAATAATGTGTAGTGTATATTATTTATAAACACAAACAACACCATTTAGAATATAACATGACAAGATCCTCTCATTTCCCCTTTCTCTGTGAATCCAAGCAAGCCTTGTTCAATACCATATTTATTATTCGACAAGAAATCAAAATGATCACAATTTCGTATTTGATCGCTTTAACAACCTTACAGCTATGAATTGCTCTTCGCCTTTGGTCAATTGGGAGACTTCTTTAGAAAACTCATTATCGCTCTCACGCCACCAATCTTCAGGGTTATGCCCCGATCTGCTTAGGGATTGAGGATTTCTATACTCGCCGTCTCTATCTCCGTATCCAGGACTATTTTGGCCGACCTATATCAAGACCGCTTGATGCTTGGTTTGATGTGGTAGAGCGTGTCTCCAAGGAAAATAACAAGATGTTAAATCGAACCACAAAGATTAGTAGGTGCCTTAACTTGGGATCTTATAATTACCTTGGATTTACTACATCAGATGAATATTGAACCCCCATGTAATCGAGTATTTGAAAAAATTTTCTCTGAGAACCTGTAGTGCTCGCGTTAATGGAGGGACTACAACGCTGCATACTGAGTTGGAGATATATGTGGCAAGTTTTATTGGAAAATGAGCTGCTTTAGTTTTTGGCATGGGTTATGTAACTAACTCTGCTATCCTTCCCGCCTTGATTGGAAAAGGGGGGTTGGTAATAAGTGACTCCTTGAACCATACTCTATTGTCAATGGTGCTCTAGGGTCAGGAGCTACCATTCAAGGTACTTATTCAATATTTGAGCTACACACCATCCCACTTGGAGAAGGTTTTGAGAGAACATATTGCTGAGGGACAACCTAGAACACATAGACCATGGAAGAAGATAATTGTTATTGTGGAGGCAATATACAACATGGAAGGAGAACTTTGCAAAATTCTAGATATTGTTTTCAGATACAAGAAATACAAGGCATATGTTTATTTAGATGAGGCTCACAGTATTGGAGCAGTTGGGAAAATAGGACTAGGTGTGTGTGAGCTTTTAGGAGTGGATACCGCTGATGTTGATATCATGATGGGGACTTTTACAAAATCATTTGGATCATGTGGTGGATATATTTCAGGATCCAAGGAACTTTTTCAATATTTGAGCTACACTTGTCCTGCTCATCTGTATGCCACATCAATATCACCTCCATCTCCTCAATAGTTTATTTCTTCCATAAAGGTTATTCTCGGAGAGGACGATTCTTGTAGAGCACAGAAACTTGCACGGATACGTGAGAATAGTAATTTTTGTAGGTTAGAATTGCAGAAGATGGGTTTTGAGGTTCTAATGGATAATGACTCACCCGTGATGCCTATAATGCTTTATAATTTACAAAAATTCCTGGCTTTTCACGGGAATGTCTTAAACAGAATGTGGTTGTTGTAACGGTTGCTTTTCCAACTACCCCTTTACTTTTGGCCAGAGCACGTATTTCTATTTCTATTTCCACACGAGGGAAGACATGATCAAAGTCTTAGAGGTCATCAGCAATGTTGGGGATATGGTGGGCCTAAAATACTTTCCAGCCGACCCCGAGAAACAGATGCTGGAAGAAGACAGGGTCAAGTTGGAGTAAAGAATTTTTTTGGTTTAGAGTAAGTGGCAAAGACATCAAAAGAATATTTGAAGTTGTTTGTGAAACTGTTTAATTATATGAAATACATTATTTTGCTTCCCTGTACCTTGATTAGATGTGGCCTGTTAGTTTTTGTTATTTGTGTACATATGCATATGTAATTCCCTAGAGTGGTAATGCTTATTCTATTATTGTTCTTTGAATTTTAAAAAAGATATAACACGACACAAAATAGTGTTTTAGAGGTAAATTAAATATGGGCCATTGAAACACGACATGGATAACTGATATTTTTTACATATAAAAAGACATCGCACGATAAAACACAACAAGAAAAATAAAATATGAAAATTGAGAAGATCGACTGATTCTAACAACCCACCCTTTTGGAGACAATTAAATTCCATAATTAAGTATAAATGGGAATTTGGAGAATTTCTTGAAATAGTAATTCTTGAGATTTTCGAGGATTGAATGATTTTGATGGATGTTGTGATTATTTTTAAGACTGTATAGGTCGAAGTAATTGAATTATATGTCGTCGTGGAGTATAACGACAAAAGAGGTAGGATTTTGAGTAGAAAACCCGGATTTACTTTTATGGGTTAGAAAAGTGATTTGCGATCAAGTACCTCGGATGGGAATTTCGACTGTTCCATGAGTCTCGGAATGTCCGAGATAGTTGGAAAAGAGTGTTCGATTGTCGAAATTGAGTTTCGGGTAATTTTGGAGTTGAACGGGCTTGTAATTGAGTAAACGAGTCGTTTTTGGGTTTTAAGGGGTTAACCCCTTTTTCTCTCTATATAAAGAGGTAGAGAGGGAGAAAAAGAGAAAGAAAGAAGAGAGAAGAGAGAGAGGAGGAAGAAAAGAGGAAAAAAGGGGGAGATTTCGTCCAGCCTCCGCGGGATTCGGCTCGAGGACGTCGGATTTTATCCACGAGGCAAGTGTTTACTTGCTTTATTTAATTTTTGAATAAATATCTCATACCGTAGTTTGTTATAATCAAACCCTAAAGATTTTGGGTTGGGTATTCGTAGATAAAACGGGTTTTGGGGAGTAAATATGATTGGGAGAAGCTTTAATGGCTGAAACAACTTCTCGAGGAAGAAGATGCCCGCCATGATCGATCGATCGATCATGGGGGTTCGATCGATTGAGCCATCGATCGATCGACAGCCAAGGGTCGATCGATCGACCCCTGCTGAAAGATGGAAAATTTTCTTAGGGTGAGTTGGATGAAATGAATTCCAATTCTAATGGATTTAAGGTTAATTATGTGATAACATAAGAGACCTTTTGGGTGTATTTGGTCTTCCAATTGAGGAAAATTAGGAGGGCAAGGTGGGGGTTTTAAAATAAAACCCCTTAAACTATATTTTTGAGGAAAATAGGATAATTATAGAATTGGAAGGTTTTGGGTTCCTGAGTTAGGGTGGGAACCTTAAGGTGATATTATGGACAATAGGTAGTCCTTGAGTTCATGGAAATGAACTCCATGACCCACTAAATTCAAGGTTCGGGATAGATAAATCCCTAAGTTACGGTTTTGGGCTTTTAGGCCTATATGATTTATGAATATAGAAAAATATAAAAATATTGATATTGGTTGAGTGAATCCTATGAGTGGATTACGATGAAATTGGGGGAATATAGTTATATATTCACTTAGTGTGAAATGGTATAATTGGAGCTATCCAAGTAAATCCCTAGAGGGAATTAAGTTAAGTATTGTTTATTAAATTAAGAAATACTTTGGGTTTTGTATCATGCTTATATGAATGCATGATTTTGATTCCTGGAGGAAATCTTTGGGATTGTTGGTCATCGCTAAAGGCTATAGGCCATTATGGTCATTTATATATTCTAGGAGGAATATATGGTATATGTATATACTATGTGATTAAAGTATATATATATGATATGATGGAAATGATTTTGAAAATATAAAAACGAATATTTTCAAAATGGAAAGACAAATGATTTTCATAATTGATAAAATATGGATTACACACCTCCCTAAATCGCTATCATACGGGAAGTTGCGCGCGTTGTGGTGAAGCCCCCTGGCTATTGAGCAGGGTGGATATAGTCCTTTAGGCCATATGAGCAATTATATATTTGTTTATGCGCTGGTTAGGGGATTCTGGGTGTGGTCCTGACTTTCCCGCAGGCATATAGCCGCTTCCCAACGTTTGGTAGGTTCCCAGGTTGTCTTGTATGATAGGCCTTGGAAGATGATATCCATTTAGGGGCACGTCCAGTGGGGAAACCCGGAGGGGCGGTCTTAGATTTGTTAAAGCAATTTATGATAATGGATTGGCATTAATTACATTTCCCGGATATAGGAAGGGAAATGGGTAAATTGTTGGGCTTCGGAAACACTCCCGGATGGAAGAAGGGATGTGGAAGCATATGATATGATCAAAGCATTTTCATGATAATGAAAATGGCTTTGGGTACATTTCCTGAGTATAAAAAGGGAAATGGGATGATTTAAAACGGAAGAGCATTTTTATGATAATAAAATTGGCTTTTTAAAAGTATATGTTTTGGTAAAGCAATTCATGCTAATGAATTGTCTTTTAAATACATTTCCTGGATAGGAGAAGGGAAATGGAAAGTTTTGATATAAGTATAGAATACACCTCAGTCCGGGAGGTAGATCCGGATGTGTATTATATAGATGATTATTAAGTAAACCTCACGCCGGGAGATACTATCCGGATGTATATTGTAGATGTATATATATATATATATGTATTTATACATTTGTGCGTGCTACGGACCTAATGGATCTCTACCATTAACCCTGCCAAGTAGTAGTGTATCGGGGGGGTTCCTTGTCTGGATTTCGCTTTGCGAGACACCCCACGCACGAACTTAGTGCAGTGTTGAGAATGGAGGGAAGTTTATCCCTTAGAACTTGGACTATATAGGGTAAATAGTAGATGGGGGATGAGACTAGTTAGGCGGGGTAGTTTGACTAGGCTATGTTGTTAAGGTGCGTTAGGTGTGCACTATTAGAGTTGAGGTGAGGGGTATCTCATGGGAGTGCGATACCAAACTTAAATATGAGATAAAACTATTTTTCTAAAAATAAAGCATTTATGCACTTATCAAAATATTTTCAAAACTCGGGCTCTGACCCGTTTATCTACTTTTAATTTCTTGCTATATATATATATATATATATATATATATATATTATATATATAGGTGTCCAGACAGAGGGACGCCTGGATGGAACTTCTTTCGAGTCTGACGTCTGCTGCAGCAGCTGTGGATGCATGCAGGATTCTCGGTAGACGCTTCCATCTTTGTAATCTGGATAAGAGGTACTTTATACACATTCGGGCCAATGGTCCAACTGCATTTATTTATTCTTTCAGCACAGCATTCGATATGGTTGTATATTTTGACTGAGTGCTCTGTTATTTTATTTCATTTCAGTTTCATTTACGTATAAACTGTGTAAATGTTTTTATTTGTTGTCATTTAAAAAGAGTAGTTAAGTAAAATTGTGACACCGACCTAATAGGTTATTACTAATTAAATGGATTTTCGACAGTGATGCTAAGAATGATCCATATGAGACTCCTGTTTTAATTTAATATTGGAGTGATCGCCCGGTATCCCATTAGGTGGGTTGTTACAGATGGTATCAGAGCATCAGGTTCTAGTGTCCTTAGGAATCTGTGCGGACGTACTACGCTTTCAGCGTTGCTCTCGATTTGATATAGAGCCCCAGGATTAGGATTGTTGATTTCTCTTGTGAGATTTCGTTCTCCTGCTATGTTAGAAGATTATAGAAATCTTTTGCGTGCTCGTTTGAGAATCATGTCCGGGGCTTGGATGGCAGCAGGAGGTGGAGCTTAGCTGGAGCAGCTGGTAGAAATTGGGGACGAGGGCCTTACTAGAGGTCATTCCCCTTGTGGCAATTACTAAGGAGTTTGGTGGTGACTACTGAAGAATGAGTAGTCATGAGTATTGCAGTACCACTATTGTAGAGAGTGGTATTAAGATTGAATTTTTAGTAAAGTTGAGGGTTCGAAAGGGACCTTACGGATAGTTTTAACCATGAGTCCCCATGATTTAGCCGGAATGAGAAGAATGTTGTTATGAGTTTTTTTCTCAGAATGAAGAGGTTTATTTGGCGTGGCTAGATAAGGTCGCGGTATTAGTTAGCCCTAGGCTCGTGTGTGTAATTTCAGTTATGGAGGTCACGATAACATAATATGTTTATGTGTTTTCCGCGATAGCGGAATTTTATTTTCCTTCATTCGCCATAGAGGCGGGTGTTGATATATTGTATATATATATCTGGTTTGGGATAATCATTCTATATGTTTATACGAGTATGGTATTATGGTGAGTATATAATGTTATTGGTATTTTCGGAGCGATAGCAGGCTAATGATGGCAAGACTATCGTGTCCGCAGTTCCTGGAGGGAACGGGTTGTTGTTACGGTGTCTCACCTGGATACAGGTTGAGTTCACCTCTATTGTGATGGGTTAATGGAACTTCGATGAGTAGAGGTTTCCTTATCTTGATTTGGGTATATGGAGACCTTATATATATGATTTAAGGCCTCAGGATTATTGTTGAGCTGTAGGATTAAGCTCATTATTTATTGCGCAAGGACTTAAAAATTTGTGCGAGCACAGGGTGGTATGACTCTTAGTTAGAGATAGGAGTTTAGATCACCTTTTGTTAAATTAGGGGATAGGGATATCCCGGTTGCATGTTGAAATAATGAAACTCCATAACCAACGAAGTCAAGTGTCAATGTATGGAGGGGTTCCTTGTTTGGATTTCGCTTTGCGAGACACTCCACACATGACTCTTACCGGCGTCGGGAGTGGGGAGCTGTTTTAGGATGCAAGGATGTTGGTTTTGTGGAAAAGGTCTTATATTGTGGATGAACCACTATAGGCTATGAGCCACATGATGTTGATATATTTATGAAAAGATTGTGCTATGGAAAAGTACTAAAGTGGTCCCCTCGCCACAAGTGGGTGGATGAGGTTGGACTTAAAGCAATTGATTTGAGGATAATAACCAGCCTTAACAAAAAGGCAGATTTTGAGAAGATAAATTTTGGGTATTATGTTTGTGACACTTTCTACAGAAAGTTGGCACTTTGGTTAGTTACGTTTCCTTTCATATGGACGAAAGGATAGAATAATAGAAATGCATTTGTAGGTTAGCGTAGGATTTAGGATGTCCCGCTGGTGTGCCTTAGGTCGCTATATCTCGATGACCAACAACGCGAGGGAGTAGTGTAACGGGAGGGTTCCTTGTTTGGATTTCGCCTTGGAGAGAAGTCCCACGCACGAAGCTAAGCAAATGTCGGGAGTTGAGAGCGGCCTTGGGCACTAGGGATATATTTAGGAGTATACTCGTTTCGCGTAGGTAGGGTAACACTTAGACTGTAGCATTTGTAGGATGTAGGTTCAATAGAGTTAGTGGCGCCGAGGATTAAGAGAATTGAAATTTCGCGGGTCGGGAGAACCCATAGATGAGTATTACACCGAGGAAAGGATACCCTTATTAGGAGAGAGTGTTGCCTTTCGAACGTTCGTTACGAATGTGCAGATGTGCACATGTTAAAGAGGTGTATGGGAACCTTGGTTTGATAGTTTTATATACCGCCCGAAATAGGATGGGCATAGTATATAAGGTTGAAATTCATGCTGATAGGCATTATAGATGATGGGTATTATGTGACGTATAAGAGTCACTTTACGATCGTGATAGTCGTGTAGCATATGGTTGGGAACCATTGGGTTAGTATCTTTCCCTTGAGGTTTTAGGATTTGTAGTGATCCTAGTTAAATGGTGTAGGTTATATCCAAATTTCGAGGATGAAATTCGGTTGTAAGGGGGGAGTATGTAACAACCCGCCCTTTTTGGGACAATAAAATTCCATAATTAAGTATAAATGGGAATTTGGAGAATTTTTCGAAATAGTAATTCTTGAGATTTTCGAGGATTGAATGATTTTGATGGATGTCGTGATTATTTTTGGGACTGTATAGGTTGAAGTAATTTAATTATATGTCGTCGTGGAGCATAGCGATAAAAGAGGTAAGATTTTGAGTAGAAAACCCGCATTTACTTTTATGGGATAGAATAGTGATTTTCGGTCAAGTACCTCGGATGGGAATTTTGACTGCGCCATGAGTCTCAGAATGTCCGAGATAGTCGGAAAAGAGTGTCCGATTGTCGAAATTGAGTTCTGGGTAATTTTGGAGTTAAACGGGCTCGTAATTGAGTAAACGAGTCGTTTTTGGGTTTTAAGGGGTTAACCCCTTTTTCTCTCTATATAAAGAGGTAGAGAGGGAGAAAAAGAGAAAGAAAGAAGAGAGAAGAGAGAGAAGAGAGAGAGGAGGAATAAAAGAGGAAAAAAGGGGGAGATTCCGGCCAGCCTCCGCGGGATTCGGCTCGAGGACGTCGGATTTTATCCACGAGGCAAGTGTTTACTTGCTTTATTTAATTTTTGAATAAATATCTCATACCGTAGTTTGTTATGATCAAACCCTAAAGATTTTGGGTTGGGTATTCGTAGATAAAACGGGTTTTGGGGAGTAAAAATGAATAAACCACTAAAATTGGATAATTGGAGAAATTTAGAAATTAACTGAAATTAATGGGTGGTTTAGGGTTCTAGGATGTTTAGAACCCTTAACATTTTTGTATTTGTAGTTGGTTGAGGTTGTAGGTCATTGGGTGAGGCGACAAAAGCTTGAGAGAAGCTTCAATGGCTGAAACAGCTTCTCGGCTGCCCGCCATGATCGATCGATCGATCATGGGGGCTCGATCGATCGACAGCCAAGGGTCGATCGATCAACTCCTGCTGAAAGATGGAAAATTTTCTTAGGGTGATTTGGATGAAATGAATTCCAATTCTAATGGATTTTAGGTTCATTATGTGATAACATAAGAGACCTTTTGGGAGTATTTGGTCTTCCAATTGAGGAAAATTAGGAGGGCAAGGTGGGGGTTTTTAAATAAAATCCCTTAAACTATATTTTTGAGGAAAATAGGATAATTGTATAATTGGAAGGTTTTGGGTTCCTGAGTTAGGGTGGGAACCTTTAGGTGATATTATGGACAATAGGTAGTCCTTGAGTTCATGGAAATGAACTCCATGACCCACTAAATTCAAGGTTCGGGAAAGGTAAATCCCTAAGTTATGGTTTTGGGCTTTTAGGCCTATATGATTTATGAATATAGGAAAATATAGAAATATTGATATTGGTTGAGTGAATCCTATGAGAGGATTATAATGAAATTGGGGGAATATAGTTATATATTCGCTTAGTGTGAAATGGTATAATTGGAGTTATCCAAGTAAATCCCTAGAGGGAATTAGGTTAAGTATTGTTTATTAAAGTAAGAAATACTTTGGGTTTAGTATCATGCTTATATGAATGCATGATTTTGATTCCTGGAGGAAATCTTTGGGATTGTTGGTCATCGCTAAAGACTATAGGCCATTATGGCCATTTAAATATTCTAGGAGGAATATATGGTATATGTATATACTATGTGATTAATGGATATATATATGATATGATGGAAATGATTTTGAAAATATAAAAAGGAATATTTTCAAAATGGAAACACAAATGATTTTCATAATTGATAAAATATGGATTACACACCTCCCTAAATCGCTATCATAAGGGAAGTTGCGCGTGTTGTGGTGAAGCACCCTGCTATTGAGCAGGGTGGATATAGTCCTTTAGGCCATATGAGCGATTTTATATTTGTTTTTGCACTGGTTAGGGGATTTTGGGTGTGGTCCTGACTTTCCCGTAGGCATATGGTCGCTTCCCGACGTTTGGTAGGTTCCCAGGTTGTCTTGTATGATAGGCCCTGGAATATGATAGCCATTTAGGGGAACGTCCAGTGGGGAAACCCGGAGGGGCGGTCTTAGATTTGTTAAAGAAATTCACGATAATAGATTGGCTTTAATTACATTTCCCGGATATAGGAAGGGAAATGGGTAAATGGTTTGGCTTCGGAAACACTCCCGGATGGAAGAAGGGATGTGGAAGCATCTGATATGATCAAAGAATTTTCATGATAATGAAAATGGCTTTGGTTACATTTCCTGAATATAAAAAGGGAAATGGGATGATTTAAAATGGAAAAGCATTTTTATGATAATAAAATTGGCTTTTTAAAAGTATATGTTATGGTAAAGCAATTCATGAAAATGAATTGTCTTTTTAATACATTTCCTATATATGAGAAGGGAAATGGAAAGTTTTGATATAAGTATAGAATACACCTCAGTTCGGGAGGTATATCCGGATGTGTATTATATAGATGATTATTAAGTAAACCTCAGTCCGGGAGATACTATCCGTATGTATATTATAAATGTATATATATATATATATATATAGGAAGGGAAATGGGTAAATGGTTTGGCTTCGGAAACACTCTCGGATGGAAGAAGGGTTGTGGAAGCATATGATATGATCAAAACATTTTCATGATAATGAAAATGGCTTTGGTTACATTTCCTGAATATAAAAAGGGAAATGGGATGATTTAAAACGGAAAAGCATTTTTATGATGATAAAATTGGGTTTTTAAAAGTATATGTTATGGTAAAGCAATTCATGCTAATGAATTGGATTTTAAATACATTTCCTGGATATGAAAAGGGAAATGGAAAGTTTTGATATAAGTATAGAATACACCTCAGTCCGGGAGGTAGATCCGGATGTGTATTATATAGATGATTATTAAGTAAACCTCACTCCGGGAGATACTATCCGGATGTATATTGTAGATGTATATATATATATATATATGTATTTATACATTTGTGCGTGCTACGGACCTAATGGATCTCTACCATTAACCCTGCCAAGTAGTAGTGTATCGGGGGGGTTCCTTGTCTGGATTTCGCTTTGCGAGACACCCCACGCACGAACTGAGTGCAACGTAGAGAATGGAGGTAAGTTTAGCCCTTAGCAATTGGACTATCTAGGGTAGATAGTAGATGGGTGATGAGACTAGTTAGGCGGGGTAGTTTGACTAGGCTATGTTGTTAAGGTGCGTTAGGTGTGCACTATTAGAGGAGAGGTGAGGGGTATCTCATGGGAGTGCGATACCAAACTTAAATATGAGATAAAACTATTTTTCTAAAAATAAAGCATTTATGCACTTGCAAAATATTTTCAAAACTCGGGCTCTGACCCGTTTATCTACTTTTCCTTTCTTGCTATATATATATATATATATATATATATATATATATATATATATATATATATATATATAGGTGTCCAGACACAGGGATGCCTGGATGGCACTTCTTTCGAGTCAGACGTCTGCTGCAGCAGCTGTGGATGCATGCAGGATTCTCAGTAGACTCTTCCATCTTTGTAATCTAGATAGGAGGTACTGTATACACATTCGGGCCAATGGTCCAACTGCATTTATTTATTCTTTCAGCACAGCATTCGATATGGTTTTATATGTTGACCGAGTGTTCGGTTATTTTATTTCATTTCAGTTTTATTTACGTATAAACTTTGTGGATGTTTTTATTCGTTGTCATTTAAAAATAGTAGTTGAGTAAAATTATGACACCCGCCTAATAGGTTATTAGTAATTAAATGAATTTTCGACAGTGATGCTAAGAATGATCCATATGAGACTCCTGTTTTAATTTAATATTGGAGTGATCGCCATGTATCCCATTAGGCAGGTTGTTACACTGATATCCACAATTTGGTCCCTGTCCTCCCCATGTTGGGGTGACAAGTCAGCACCAAACTCATGCAAATATATATTTTATTTAATTATACAATTGAATATTAATATCTTCACATGAATCTAAATGAAATTAGGATGGCAATTATTCTTGTTACATGCCTTTCCCTCGTATATATTTGTCAGAGAAACACAACACTTTCTTGAACACCTTTCACTACCATTGACTTTTCAATTTCTATCTTCACCTTTCTTTTTCCGTAGAAATAAGATGGCTACAGTTATTCCAAGCTCAATCTTCTTATAATTTATTTTATTTTGGTATTTAAACTGGAGTATGACTATGTGAAGAGTTGCTTTCTTTAAGGATCAATCTTTCTATGATGTAATTAATATCATCTTCTTCATCATAGACAAAAGATTTCATGAGATAAACAAGATAAAATTTTGTTCGTGATTTTTTTCTCTTTAAAGAATTGTACTTTATTCTTATGGTCTTATTTAGTGCAATATTTTCTGTTTAACCACAAACTATCATCTATTTACCATGTGAAAATGTAATGTGGAGCTGCCGACTCTTGCGTCGACATCCGACACGAGTTGATTACATAGAAGGCAATCAATCTTTTTAATAATAATTTTTTACTTCATAGATGAGATAAATAGCCTACTGATAGTCAAATGGATAATTATTTGTTTATATGGTGTGTAAGGTTGTCATCATTCCACATCTTCTTTTATAGAACACTAGATAATTGAGATTTGATTATCTCAATTGGCTAGATAATAAATGACTTTTGTGGTGTGAGAGGTATGGTGGCATAGTACTCTTTTGTACTAATTTGTTTCAAAGATGAAACCGATAATTCAATAATTTTTTATCATGCCACATAACACAAATTGAAGAAATCTAATTCCCTACTAGTATGACATTCTCCCCCTTCGCATGTTATTTTCTTCAAGAGCATGTAGTTGTACTCTTGTAGAATATCATCTCAAAATCTGATGATTATGTCATTTTAGTAAACTATGATAAATGTAGCCTACTGAAGTGATAAATTTATCATTGCCAACACAATAATAACTTTAATCTTGGTTCAGATAGGTGTAATAAAATTGACATCAGAACTCAAGCGTTATGTTTGTTTCTGGAAAAGGACCCAAAAAAAATGTTACAAAGGAAATACTAAAAGTGTAAAGATACTATAAACTATAACATCTAATTTATATTTTCCGCGTTTTTTTAGTGAACAGGGGTCCAAATATAGCATAATTATACATTTGAAATAGAATGCATATATTTTCTCACAATGTTAGAATGTCTATTAAAAGGTTGATAGTACTTTCTATGTCAGTCATATGTAGAGATTAGTGCATATATGTTGTCGACTAAAAGACTACCAATTTGTTTACATCAAATATAGATAAATTTTATACACACGCGTCACAAAATCTCTAATAATTGAAGTCGTGATGTTTTAACTTGTAAAATACAATTTTCTTATTGTTTCAAATGAATTTTATTTTATTATTTTCATTTTAGTGAGTTTTTTGTCTTCTGTTTCATAGTCAGATGAAGGATGAAAGTCGATCAGTTTGTTGCGAAGCCTCTTGACACCTGACTCATTCAAAGAAATCTTCTGCAAAATTATTTTATGCTTCTCCTATTGTTTTTAGACATTTGTATTGCTTCTGTTTTCGAAAATCATAGCTGAATAAGGTAGTTTTTATCATTTTAGTCAGCTATGACTGGGGTAGCATATTGAGTAAACATATAAAGATATTAGATTACTATAATTATATTAGTTCTAAAATTTAGGACAAGTTCTATTGTGCCAAAACTTAACAATTGATTGGTATGCGCTTCCTATGTTTAGAACCTTAATCATATTGTTTTATGCTTTAGGTAAGGATACATGAAGTCATTTGATTGCTCTAAATTTTTGTATGGAAATAGAGAGAACCATTGAAATAAGATGACATTTTCAATTAGAAAAAACAGACATGTAGGCTGTGGTTTCAATTTTTTATGCCTTACTTTATTGTGGTTTCTTTGCTTTTTGGAGAGATTTCCATTTTGTTTGTTAAGATGCCTGGACAAGGTATGTGGTTTCAATGAGATATTTTATGGTATGATCACCTATTACAAGGGTTCTGGAATTTTTTTGTTAAAATGATTAGATCATAATAGAGCTTGTGTTTCTTTTCATTTAATCATGCTACACTGGTGTTGTAATCCCCTGTTATATTTTCTGATCTATAAACAGGGGGCTGTGATTTTTTTAATTCTATTCACTTTACGAATGCGAACATCAATTGCTTACAAATGCTATTTAGACAGCTGAGTTTTTTCCCTAGTGAATTTTATGAGTATTGCTTTACTTTTCTCTTTGGTTATGGCAGGGGTGTTGATGACCGTACTCCATGGGAAGGCAAGGAAGGAGTTTGAGAAAAACAACTGACATCTATGATTCATGGGCAAGGTTCTAACTTTCTGGGGTGTAACTCCTTGTTTTTTCATGGGAGAAAGATGATTATGGTGTCATGTTCCCCAAATTACGTTTTATGTGAAATGCATGATAAATGATTAATATAGTTAGATTGGTATTTATATTTACGCAAAAAGTAGTTGTGATTTTATTTGCACATTACCCACATTCATTTGCTGATACATATGGAAGAAGTTCAAGAATTTCTTTTCCCCGTTTATAGTATGACTTCTATTGCTGATCTGAATGACGATATAAGTTAATTATGTTGATGGTTTTGGCGGAATTAGTTCATTATATGGTTTCATGATTCTTTGTTAATCAGCATAAGGGTTATATGGTTTGCAAACTTAATTGCGTTTATTTTATGTGCAGGCGCCGCTTCTGATCGGTTGTAATGTCAGAAACCTGACTACATAAACATTAGAAATTCAAATCAATGAGGAAGTCATTGCAGTAAGCCAAGGTAAAACTTCTTTGTTTGGTCTGTGTGTGTGGTTTTTTTTGGGGGGGGCGGGGGGGGGGGGGGGGGGGGGTGTAAATCAATAAATTGTGGCTTGTTTGTAGTTTATGCTTAACTTATTGATCTCAAACTTTGATTTTCATTTTCTTGTTCATAATGATATACTCTTTCTTAAATGTAATTAAATTCCTTTTATTATGTGAATCCATAACATTTATCAACGGTGTCGTTAAATTCTTACATTAGCTATATATTTAATGTGTTGAAGTTAAGTTATGTACAACGACAAAGGCTAGCAAAGAATAAGTTCAACCACAAGCTTATCAAGTTAGGGTATGCAAGTTTTGAGGAATTATGGTATGTGGTTGAATTCTTGTATTATTTCTAGAGTATACAATCATATTCAATTCATTGTGGGGATTTTGTGTTGTGTGCTTAATTTCTTATATTTTATTTTATAATTGGGGGAAAAAAAGAGACATGGAAATGCATTAGATGAGGATGATATGTCTCTAATGTTTATAATTGCCCAACAATCGAGAAATAGATAATAACAAGACGATGCAACCAATGAAGTTGGTGAAAAAATTGTGAGTTTCTTTCGAAAGTTATGAAAAAATAATTTTTTTTATATAATCTTCATAAATTCGGATATATACTATATATGAGGATTGAAAAGAATATGATTTAACAACACTCTTGATAATTTTCTTTATTGTAGGACTCTTTGAAGAAACAAGTCCATAATGGGAGCTTAGTAACTCAAGGGACTTTAGAAATCTTATCCTTGGAATTTGATACTCTAGAGTAACTCAATGGACTCGCTACAACTTACTTTCACATCCATAGACGGGGACCGAAACATGTTGAAGAATTAGAGTTTATGCTTCATCAAGAAGAGTAGTCAGAAGAAAATGATCGAAAACTTCCGAAAGTAAGGGCCGAATTGAGGATATATATGCGTAATGTTTGGATGTACATTTTTTGGGAGACATATTTGAATGATGAACATAGTGGGTATATCTAGCTATGATACATGAAATCATTATTTTTTTGTGAATGATGTACATGGTGGGTATATCCAGTTGTGTCTTATTTTTTTGACATGGACAAATGACTTGGTTTGGTGCATTTTAGATGTACGTGAGTTCCAATACAAAAAATTTCAAGACAATTTTTATGTTTTTATGAATTTTAATTTGTGTTTAAATTTATTTGTCAATTATGACATTAATATTGGTTTTTAAATTTTTTATTATATGTTTAATTTATGACCATTTATATTAAACCCTAATGTGATGAAATTTTTTATGACCTTTTTAAAAATTTGAAAACTGTTTATCATGAAGCTTTTTAAATCAAATATGACATCTTATAAAGTATATTATGAACTTTTTTTTTGTAGCAGATATGACACTTTTGAAAAAAAGGTCATATATAACCATTACTGAATATGACTTTTTTTATAGGTATCAATTATGACACCCAAACTTATAACTCTTTTTATTGAAAAATAAAGCATCATAAAATGCGGTTTATGACACTTAAAAAAGGTCATAAAAAGGCTCTTTTCTTGTAGTGATAGGAGTTATCATGTCGCTGTTTCAGACAAATGAGGATTTGGGCACAATCCCATAGTAATTATTTTCAGTCCTCACCCCTTCCAATATAAGTTTGCTGGCTTGATCATAAACATTGTACTCATTCGGGTCAAACTTTACTAGAAATTTAGCGTCGCACAGTTACTAATGGCAAGAAGGTTTGCTTTCAAACCTTTTATGTACAAAACATCCTATAGCTTAGGAACTCCTGGTATCTCTACTATACCTTATCCTACTATGCTAGATTTTCTCCCATCTCCAAAGGTGACTTTACCATCCTTGCGATCCTCTAGGTAGTTAAAAAATGAGACATCACCTGTTATATGCTTGGAGCACCCTCTATCGAAATACCATTGATTAGTGTTATGTTCTTTAAGAGCAACATGAACAAGAAGGGATTTTGGGTCGAGTTAAGGCAGCCAAGATGAGGTAACCTCGTGTTTTCCCTTGTCATTATTGGGTCTCGTCGGGATATTAGAAGTGTCCTCTGACGGCATAGAAATTCGTTGGAACTCTTACATTAGACTCTGAGAAGTGGCGACTAGAAACTCAACCTGATCTTTAAGACTCGAAAATTCGCTAGTGGCACGTGGTGGAGAAAATATACGTCGTGTCCAACCCAAACTACATCAAAACTCCCTAAGGTGGCCCTTTCTTTGTCAATAGGTACAGAAGTACACAGTCTTTGGCCTACCTTGGTTTTCTTTTCTTGGACAAACTCTTCTCTAGGGTTTTTGGTGATGGCCATATGGATTCGTAGTAAACTCAGGAACTGGTTTTGGTGTCACATGGGACATGGAGGCACCATCAAAACTAATTCCCTGCCTTTCATCAAAACCTAGAGTAGGGGAGAGGACCATATTTCCAAATCTGGCCTCTATATTTACCTTGACCTCCCTGGCTATCTCAAGGTTATGACTAAGCTGGGCTACAAGGGATTTAATTTCTTTCGAGTGTCCATGGAGGTCGGGAGATCACTCATAAGACTAGCCACTTTCTTGGTCAAGTCCTTTTTCTCTTTCTCTAAATATCTCTCTCTCTCTCATAAAACTGACTCTCTCTACACTAACTCTCTCTCTCTCAAGGCAGTGATAATGGAGGATTTTATCTCTCCCAAATCTTTATCTAAGTCAACTATCCTAAGTTCTAATGCCTTGTTTTGCATTTTAGTTTAAATGAATTGGCATATAAATCAGCGTACGTGCATCGGAAGTCACTACCGTTCTCACTTGCAATATCCTCCCCCTCACTCACATCGCTTCCACTGTCGAGGTGTCCCTATGAAGTAGCATCCTCATCTTCGTGAGGTGCATTATCATTACTCACATGACTATCCATGAATGCAATGAAGCTATATTCATGCAGTGATTCATCTCTAGAATTCACTGACTCGACCTCACTATCATCCCTAAGGGAGGCATTAAGAGCAGCTTTGCCTTTGCCTTGACGTCGCAACCTAGTAGGATACTCAAATGCCTCATTACCTCTATCGTTACACTCATAATGTCTCTCCTCATCTTTCTTAGGTGCTTCCTTTTTATCCTTTTCATTTTTCTTTTCAAACTTATTTTTCTTAAAATTCTTTTTATCATTGAAATTGCCATTTTTCTTTAATTTGAGATTTTTTTTGCCAACAAGGCCAAATCGTCTAAGTCAAAATCAAACTCTAAATCAGAGAACTCTTCCTCTTTTCTCGTAGATGACTCAACTCTCTTTCTTGTTGACCCCTCACTCTTCCTAGCCTGGGCTTTAAGTTCTATCCCTTTATCTTTTGATTTATCGTATTAGGAAACATGTCAATTTCTTAAGTTTGGAGGTCTCCTACCAATTCTTCTAATTTCAGACTACTCAAATTTCCTAAAGAATTTAGCACACTGAATTTAGGGATAAAACGCTTAGGCAGTGGTCTCAAAATCTTTTTAACTACTCTAGCATTAAGAATGTGTTCACTTAAATTGTAACTAGTGTTAACAATATCAGATAAGCGTGCATAAAATTCATCAAAACACTCATATTCAAGCACGGTTATTATCTCAAATTTTATAGCTAAATTTTTCAATTTTGATTATATAACTACATTAGTGCCTTCATGGGTAAGTTAAAGAACATCACATGCTTCTTTAGACATGGTACACGTCATGATGCGTCGAAACTCGTCGGGGGTGATGTTTTCAGAAATTGCACTCAGCCCACGTGAGTTATATGTGCTCCATTTAAATTCCTCCTTAGTCTATGTAATCATAGATTTTAAAGTAGCTACGTTATCTACAATGACAATGGGAGGCGCCCACCCTCTTTTACACACAACCCAAACACGTTTGTTAATGGCCTTTATGTGAGATTTCATACGGACTTTCAATTATGCGTAATTTGACCCATCAAAAATTGACACTCGATTATACAAGTTTTCCATTGAAATTGCGCTTTTTCAAAAAACAATTTTTAGACCAAAATTGATATCCGGAAAATTTTTACTGAAAAAGTTACACGGTATAATTGTGTAATAGGCTCTGATACTAATTTGAGAGTGTGCCTGCAATAAATGATTAACTTGTGTAATTAAATTCCTATTTTTAATCTCAAAAATCCTAACTCATGCATATAAAATGTGATAGACTAATTAAATCAAGCCAAGCATGCATAGTCAATCACAATATCAGGAAAAATCCTCCAAAGGGGAAAAACCATTTTTATTTCACAATAATTCATAACAACTTACAATTACAGAGAAATACAGTGACACGCGAATACTCGCAAGAGATCCCGCAAGCGCTTCAAATCAGCAATGGAGAACAACCTTCTTTTCCCCAAGATTACTCCATATGAGTAGAAAAATTGTATCTAGGGTTTATAAATATTCATATATGTATTTGGAAAGAATTGTGAATCAAAAAAGTGTTTGGGACTCAAAAATTGAAGACTTGTTGTAGTAGTTCTCTCAAAAATGACTTTTTAAGTCTGAAACAAATACACTCCTGAAATAGGTATTTATAGAAAAAAAAGAGCTGAGGCTGTGTAGCAAACCGGTTCGGATAAAGAGGCGAACCAGTTCGGTAAATTGTTCAACACAGTTATCCATTTCAAAGTGGTTCAATTTACCCTTTATAAAAAGGTGAACCGGTTCAGGTAACATTTTAAATAATATTTTCCTTTAAAAAGATCATTTTGATAAACCCAATATTTTAGAAAAATTCCCAAATAAATATGTAACCCTTAAAAACTCCATATTAAACATTATACCATAACTGAGAGTGGAGTAGTGGAAACAGTTGTATGTTGAAGATAGTGGGAGAATAATAACTTCGGATTCGGATCGAGGCCATCATGGATGATCGTGTTGGCATACCTAATGTAACGGTATCAGACATAATAGTCGAGATCTAGGACGCTAAGGAAATTCCTAGATTCTAAAATGGACATTTATAAAATCAGGTCCTTATAAAACTTAACTCATTTTGCTACTTCCATCGAATTATAAAGAATCTATCGATTGGGTATACAAGTGGAAATAAAATCTTATAAGTCTATTAAGGGGGTATCGAAATCCTTGGTATCCCCAGACTTGGGATCTGCCAAATTAAGATCTCAAAACTACTTACATAATTGTCACAAAATATGTGAAGATCATTTGACTTAATCTAATATTGAATTTCACCCATGGTTTTTGTGGGTATTCTCCAACAATTAATGATACTTAATGAACATAAGTCAAATTAGAAATAATAATAAAAGAAAGCGATGCGATCACACACACACACACAACACAAGATGTATGTGGTTCGGTAATGTCCCTATGTCCATGAGGTGCTAGGATTTGTTCTTTATTTCTTAAGAACTCAGGTCGACATAGTTGTATTACTTCTCGAATTTACAATCATGAATGACCCTCTCATATGGGGAAAATCACATTTATAAGGCTGCTTAGGAGAGTCATAATTCTCGTTAATATATATCCCTAAGAGTTTGGAATTATCCTATATCATAATTAGTCTTTACAAATGAGTTCAAGGATTATTAATTGACTTGGACTTTTCATTAACTTCAAGTGCACGCGGCCGAGCATGAGCTAGTGTAATTCTTAACCCAACAATTGCACCCTAAGTATAGGTTATCCTTAAGTTCATTGAACTTTGTGCTTAGGATGGTTGTTTAAAATTGATAAGTATTCACTCTTTGTATAAAGAGAATAATTCCTCCTCTGATCGGAGGTTGAAAATTCTCTGAAGTCTTCATGCATCGGTTGGAGGGAAATTATGTAAATTCCAAAAAAAACTAGAGAGATTATTGTTTGTTGAGTGCTACATGGGCATGCTTGTATATATGGCATCTTTACTTGATATTATGGGAATCTATCCATTATTTCAATATCCATCACATCGATGTCATTATTACTTTTTGCTCACTATATATTTTTTACCATAAAATAATCATTCCCTATCTTTCCTTTTCATTTATAAACCTACGAATTTTTGGACAAGGTCTTTCATTACTTTCACTCAACTGTAAGCACCCTTAACTCCATTTATATTGTTTTATACATTTATTGATTCTTTCTTTTGGTTGCCTATATTCTTCAAAGATGGGATATATCATAAATAAAAACACCATAGAAAAGTCTAAACATGATAACATCCCCCAGTGGGTCATAGATTAACTAGTAGAGGGTCTATGGATGCTATGTAGTGTTCCTAAAGGTCACTGGCTACCTTAGATCTTCATAGTTGAATGTGGGGTAACGTTTTCCCCCAAATCGGTTGTTTTTAGAGTTTTTTCAATACTATAATGTGGTCCCAACCCATGTAGGTCCAAATACTTGGAAGATCGTTAATGGGGTTCACCTAATTAATGAATTGTGTAGGATGAATCTTGTTATTTTTTATATTAGGTATTATTTCTAATGGGCGATAACCTACAAAAATATTTACTATTATAAGATGAGAGTGGTCAATCGATTTTTGGTCATTAACTTGAATGCTTCTAATAAATACTACTAGGATCGTGACGTCATTGTAAAAATTGGCAACACTCCCCCTTCTTGAGGGTGAGGGATATAATAGGCCATGATGCCCACTGGAAGGGCTGGACATCGGTTAAGAAGTAATTGAACCTTTGATTTCTTATTTTTATTTTCATTTGACTGATGGTGACAGATGTTTCAATATTTTTTTAGATAACATGAAGAAGAAACATCCTCATGCTCATGACATTAGTTTTTGTGATCTTCAAACGGTTTGGGCTATCCAATAGAGGATTGGAGTTGTTGACCACCGTAGGTCGGATTACTTTCTTATTTTCTATAAGAGATCGATCATATCCTTCATCTTAAGGTCAATCGAACAAACATCCTGCTCTAATTCGTTGGACATTTCATTTGTCCCAGTTGTTGAAGTTTCTCCAGGCGTAATGGCCCCTAAGAGAAAGGTAATGAATTTGATTATTGCAAACATGGAGTAAAATTAGGTGGATACCTCTTACTCCTTTAATTCATTGGACATTTCATCTATCCTAGCTACTAAAGTTTTTCCTGGCATCATGGTCACCAAGGGATAGGTCATGAATTTGATTATTCCAAACATCGATAATGAGTTTCCCCTTTCTCTCTCGACGAGCAATGATAAAGAGATTTTGTGGTGAGAAAGCAAAAAATGAAGTGTGGGTCCTTTCAAACCCTTATATATTGACGATTCCCCCACCGGGGACATGGACCCCCTCCAGAAAAGAGAAATAAGGAAATCGTGTGTCACTTCCTCATGTGTATCTCTGTTTGCGAACCATCGTGTTTGTAAATTATTAATTTCTTTCTCTTTTCTCCCTTTATGTTCATGGTTGAATTTATTAGAGAGGGATTTTGTGTGAAATAAGTCCTCTCATGACTTATAAGAATCCTTGGGTGAGGCCACCATGGCTCTGTAAGTTTCTCGGCAGGTTGGACATGCTTATGTCATTAAGAAAGATAACCATGACTAGAAGGTTAAGAACATAAATGTTGAAAAGGGGGTTCTCCAGAAGAGGATTGAAGATTTTGCCCCCCCCCCCCCCCCAATCACTGCTGCTAAAAAAGAAAAATGGATACTAATACGTCTAAGGACGGACATGGGGCCAACTAGTTGAAAGCAACTTCCATTGTTCAAGCTCCTCGGAAAGAGAAGTTTGGGGAGAATGGTCCTTAGAATTTTAGGAAACTTCGTATTCATTTCCTCATATTTTGCATTATAGGGGCTTTCCCTATTGATTATATATGAATGAAATGTGAGAGTGTGCTTATGATCTTAATGGAAAATTTATATAATTAAATGTCCAACACACACAAATCCAAATTTTATCTTTTTATCATAGGACATGTATCTAGATGATAAAAATAGATAAATTAAACATTCAATCAAATAAGGCAATTTGAGGAAAAATCCCTTGCGGGAAAAACCTATTTTAGCACTTTAGAGTTTTACCAGGCACTCCTTACAAAACCTCTACAGAATACTACTTTATCCTAAGTCGTCCACTGGTGGCGGTCCACCCTCGGTATCCACCGATCAACTTTGTCTTCCATCAGCAGTGATCCCCTCGAGAACCACAAGGTTAGTAATGAAGAATGTTTATCCACAAGAGTAATTTCATATATAAAATACTTTAGGGTTTCAAATGGATTCACATATATATATTTGGGCTTAATTTTATGAATCAAAAGGTGTTTTAAACCTAAACAAAGTGAGGACATTTTTACCAGGTATGTAGTTTTTGATTCGTAAAAAGTCTCTCTGAATAACTGTACGATGTAGCTATTTATAAGGAGTCACACAATTCAAGGCGGGGTCATTTGTTTGAACAAAAATAAGCTTTGTTCGAATGATAATAGCATGTCATTAGAATGATAGCAAGGTCATTAGAATGAAAACCCTATCTCATTTGAACGAGCTTCAAATGAGGCCAAAAAATACATCCTCGTTAAATGCCCGTTAGCTAAAAAGTTAAAACGAGGCTTCTAACGAGTTTGACATCTTATTTGAATGAAAATGACTTCTATTTAGAATGAAGTGAGGGAATTTTAAAAAAAAATAAACATAAAAGAATTTCTTCGTTTATAATTTAAAATCTACAAATATAAATGTAAATAAATTTAAACTCCTAATTTTTTTATACCTTCGTAATGTGGAGATCATCTTGAATTGGAGATGTTGGAGATTTTGTTCATCGTGATGGCTCGAGTTGAATGGTAACGGGAGACGCCAAAATGTACGTAAGCCTAAGCTATCAACAAATATCCGAAATTATGATCTTACAAATCTCCCCCTTTTGGCTATTATGGTACAAAAATAAAACCGAAATCCAACTTACATTAAAATCCCCTAAGACAATGAAAATATCCTAATACCCTACCAAACCTTAGAAAATGTATAGTTATAAGATAATGATATCTTCTCAAATGATATCTTCAAATCTCCACTTCTTCTTGTTCTTCTCATGGACACTTTGGCTTTCATCATGTGTAAAGTGAATATGATATTCCAAAAGCACCTACACACATGAAAAAAGCAAATACCCATGATACATATAAAATAAAATTCATAAAATTCACCCCCATAAATCAAACTCCATCATAACTTCTTCCTCCGCTTTTATTTTTTTCCGAAATAGACAAGGGGTGGAGAGTAAAGCATGAATTGCAAAGTAACACTAATATGAATAAGATATCATCACAAAAATGAATGAATTATAGACATGAAATGATAATATCCAAGGCTCCACAATCTATTTTTTTTAATTTTTATATTTTTTCTAGTACAAATTTTTAACAAATACAACACACCATGGAGAAAGACAAAATTACCCGAATCATGGAAACGAAATGTAGGAGTGTGAACATATTCTATAGGTTAATCAACTTAGAAAAATATATCACTTGTGCATGATGGATTGATACACCACTAATGAAAGATATCAAAGTCTACCTTAGGTGTAAAAATGGTGAACTCAAGTGAAATTGACTTAACCTAATCAACATCAGTGACGCACAAAACTATTTAACACTTTTTAAGATTATTATCATAAGTTCAAACCCATTTATCTTCGACTTAACTCCCTTAAAATCGCACAGTGTGTCCATCCCGAATCCTCCTCTCACTCCTCCCATGCGAGAAGTAGGGAAAGGTCTCGCGCCCTCTCTGATCTAGAAATGCTTCGGCCGTCGTCGGCGTGGGGTGAATATAAAGAGATGGATTCACCAGCCTATTTTGCACAAAATAGGAAAAAGAACATGTCTCCCCCTTAAGAGAGATGCATGAAAGACAAACTAATGGTTACGAAAACAGTAGTTCAAGGGTTATTGGGACTAAGTTACGGAATGGGAATGTGTTAGGCATCCATACCGCCCTTTCGGTATCTCATGGGCTTGTGTTATTATTTTCCTTTATTTCTCTGGGAATTGTGTATGCGTGTACATATAATGGAGATTGGAATCACCCAACTCATACCATGGAAGAGATAGAGTGAGGCCATCCATAGGAATGCTCCCAAAATTATATTTAGAAAAAATACAATTTATGCGTTTATCGAAATATTGATCGCTACAATGAAATGATAATATATGTTGGATAAAACGCTAATAAGGACCAAAAACATAATATGTAATAAAATAATGTAAAAATATGACAAATGAGAAAATAGGGAATTTGGGAAAATTAGAAATTTGGAAAATTAAAAAATTAAAAAAATTGGAAAACTGTACTCGAGTCTCGAGTTTTAACCAGAGACGGCTATGTAGCCTACAAAGGCATCAAAGTCCAAGTAGATCGCATGCGGGATAAGGGAGGGTTTATCTCATAGATTCGAACGGGATTTTTTTATAAGTGTGTATGTAGAAAATGTGTTTTAGTTTTGAAAAAGTGTGATGGATAATCCCATTGGAATTTATAGGTGTAACCCTCTTTTTGTTTGTTTTTTTTTTTTATAGAAAATAAAGTATGTGCAATATAAGTAATAAAACGTAGAGATGTTAATGTGGATGAACTAAAGTAAAAAAAAACTAGCTTATGAATTTAATGTAATTAATGTAGAAACAAGAAATTTAAAAAGAAAGAGATATATTTTGTATCATCTTTGAAGAATTGAAATTTGATCGTGATCTTGGATGAGATCCCTTAAATGTTGAGATGAATATTGGATGTCAGAGAATGGGATTTTGACAAATTGGGTATAAAAAGGATGGCAATGTAAGATGAAAATGAATTTCACTTAAGAAAACTTCGTTGATTACCGTTGATTGCAATAGAATGTTGCTGAGATCGCTGATGCTAATGAATCTGAGGTCTGCTTTAGGAGTGAGGACATGCCCTCTATTTATGGGTTAATAGGGGTACTGGTCTATATGGTCCCAGCCCTGCCAATCGGCAAGTAACCCTAGAGACACTACCGATGGTCAGGGAAATGGACCTGCCAATCGGTAGTCTCGTGGAGATTTTTTTGAAAAATAGTCATATAACGTAATCCGTTGATTCAAATTGTGCACGAGGTATATCATTAGAATGATAATTCAGAGACCTTCAGGCCTCTCTCAGGTTCAAGAGTTGACCTTGGATCAAATGTGGCTCGGAAGAGCTAGTTGGTTCTTTGGACGGGAGATCATCGGACGAAAATGGATCGTAGTCCTAACGATAAGTTAGAATCGTGCATGGGGTAGACCATTAGAAAGTTTATGAGAGGTACTTTGACATAACAAAGAGCTTTGATCAGTTTGAAAAGTTAACTTTGGTCAATCGGGGCCCGAAAGCACCAGGTAACCTTTTGGAGTAAAATGGGTCGTTCGTCCGTACCATAAGGATGATTCACGCACATGGCAGATCGTTGGAAAGGGCATTCAGTTTCTTTCAAAGATTCCTTCAGTCTTGTTTGAGCTAGAGAGTTTACCTTGGTCAAATGAAGTCTGGGATCACCCGGTGGTCTCTGAAACAATTTTTTAGGGAAAATGAATCGTTCTTATGAATGGTTATCTTGTTTCACACACGAGGCTGACTGTTGGAAAGGGGTTTCAGTGCCCTTAAAATATTCAAAGAGGTTACGCTCTGATGATGAAGTTTGACTGGGGTCAAATCGGGGCCCAAGATTTGTTTTTCATAGTAAAATGGTATGTTCATTCGAACCATTTTACCGATTTGTACATGGGGAAGACTGTTGGAAAGGGGATTCAGAGCCCTTCGAATATTCATTGAGCTTTCATTCTGACAATGGAGTTAAATGAAGTTAAATGGGACTCGAGAGCGTCCAATGTCTTCTAGATTAGTACTTAGAGTATGACCTAGGGTTTGTAGGGAAACGAGGAGGTACTAGGGACCTAGGGAGAGACTTAGGGGGTCCTAGAATATGGTGTCTATATATCCCCTCGACGGGTGAGCTGTAATACCCCGTACTTTTATTGATATTTATTTATGGGATTAATTAAATTAAATGTGAATTAATTAAGAATTAATCCGGATAAAATACTAACGAGATGTGAGTTGGTATTTGATTATAATGTGTATATATGGCAATATATGAATATTGAGAATATTAAAATTGTCGCGAGAGAGAAATACGGCAATTTGGAAATTTTGTTGGGACGCGCGTGACAGTCGCGTCAGGAATGTAATTATTTGAATTAAAAAGTGAATTTTATTTTTATCAACTGTATGGTCATTTTGAGTGCGCCAACGCGTTCGGAAGGGTCTAAATAGTCAGAAAACACTAGTCGGGGGTTAAGTTTGGGTCCCGGGGCATTATTGGGCCATACCGGTAACTTATAGGGGCATTTCGGTAATTTTGGAGATTGGGTAATTAAAACCCACGAAAATTAGAGTTAGAAATCTGACTTAGTCTCAACCCACTAAGCCATTTCCAACTCCAATTTAGGTAGTGGGCTACGGGAGAGGTTTAGAAACCTTCAAACTTGGCAAAAACCAGCCCCACCTCCATTATCACCTTGAGAAGAACCTTGAGAAGAACTTGTAGAGAGAGAGAGGAAGAGAAGAATTCTGCAGAGAGAGAGAGAAGACAATCCAAACTTCAAGATTCAACTTCAAATTCAGGGAAAGGTTAGAGGCAAGTGGTTTAATTACAATTGATTCAATGCCATGCTTTTCCATGTTTAGGAATTATCGAATTTATCTTGGAAGATGATATAGACCCATGAATTGGAAGTTTAAAACTATGAATTATTTTAGGGACTGCATGTAGTAACAATCTGGACGAATTATGAATTCAAAATTTTGACCCTTGATGATTTAAAAACGGATTTAAGAAGAGGTTTATTAATGTTCTTGAAAGAATTAGAAAACTAGGGTTCTTGATGAAGATTGATCCATATATAGCCCTTGGTTGATGAATTATTGGTTTTAGAACGTTATTACTGTTGTAGAATGGTTGTATGATGATACTATAACGTTATATTAGAGATTCATGCATTAAAAGTATGTTTTGGGATGATTTGAAAACTGCAAAACGAAGCAGTCCATAGCCATACCTGGTGCATTCGATCGATCGATGTTCATCAGTCGATCGATCGACCACCATCGATCGATCGAAGGAAAAGGTCGATCGATCGACCTTCCCAGAATGAGTAAAGTTTTTCCCTATTTAAATTTTAATGATGTTAACCCTTGGATAATATTGTTGGAGACCGTATGAATACCCTTAACCTTAAGGAAGACCAGTAGGCATGGTTATGAAATTTGGACCTTAATTAGAATTCAATTTGAGGAATTATTCTAAACTAATGAAATTCGATAAGTGAGATAATATTTGGGTTAATAATGTAAATTTGAATAATTTGATGAAATGAGGTTTGGGGCAGAAGTAAGGACCTTAGGAATAAAGATGTGATACGTGGGAATAATAGGAACTTAATAATCTATTTTAGATAGGTTTTAAGTATAAGAAACTACGACGTGAGACGTGTCGACAGTTTAACTTTTATATTATCGGGAGACGTAAAATATACAAATTTGGAATAATGGTATAAGGATGTAGAGTATACCTTTATTAATATTGAATTATCTAAGATGTGTGAATGCTTAGTATATGATTTTTATATGTATGGCATACCTACCATACTTGCTATCATGGGAGGTTACGTTCGCTTAGGGCCTTCTTATCCTTGTGTTTCCCGGATTTAGATTGGTACCTCGAGGACATAGTTCAAGAGAACGACTTATTTGTGAGTTAATAAGCCAGCTGACTATGGAGCGTAGGTAGGTACGTGACCATGGATATGTTGAATTATGTTCGCCTCAATTTTTGTGTGTGGTGTTTTATTCCAACAATTCCTGAGAGATTCGGAATTATTGATCCTTATGTACGTGATGTACCGGGATGGATAGCAGAGTATGTGTGCACCGCAGCTTAGCCTTTGGGTGCTTGTATTGTATATTTATGATGTGAATAATTTACGGTTAAATGAAAAGGAAATTGCTATGTTAAAGTTGTGGGTATAGTAATTGTAATATTATGAAAAGATAAAAGGGAACAGATATCAATAAATGGTTTTGTTAATAATTGGGAATCCGAGAATTAAAGTATAACTCTCTATTTAATTGTTAAGGTTGGAATTAAACGTGAACCGAGTAGAAGTGTTAGAAACTCTTTGGAACTAGATAGTTATGAGAAAACACATGAATGGGTACAAGAACGTTAGGAGTGCACAGTTAGATGAGAGGTGAGTATTTCATGTGAGAGCACGTCCTAACACGTATTTTGCATTTATTGTTTTAAATGTTGTTAAAGCACTTGCTGTTTTCAAAATACTCTCCACTTTCGGGCTCTGACCCGTTTGCTTTCAAATCTATTTTTGTAAAAACCATTTTAGGTGCCTAGCCACAAGGACACCATGCTTAGGATACTCATTCAGGTGACGAGCTGTAGCTATTTGTGGAAGTTACAGGACATTGATTATAGACGCTTCATCTATCTTGACTCTATACTCAGTATTTATCAGTTGTAGGGCATGTCGCCCATTTCTTTTAGAGGCATTTCATTTATTTCAGTTATTCAGACTTCGAGCATGTAATTAATTCAGAATTCAGACTTGTCTTATTATTTTCAGTTGTGGGATTGTTGTGAGGAGTTTTCCTCCGGACTTATTACTATTGTTGGTTATTTCATTACTTCGTTATGGTGAATGGATTTATGTTGTTCTTCCATTATTCTTTTATTGCATGTTAATCAGACTTAACTTAAAATTTGGCAACTTACTTTTAAATACTAGGTGGTTAGTAATCACAAAAATGTTTTCGACAGTGATGCTATTAACTGGATCAACTTGGCATTTTGTATTAATTTAATAAAGGAGTAGCTAGCCAATATTTAATTAGTCGGGGTGTCACATGAGCTTGGAACAAGTGAAAGCCATCGAATAGACACCATATGATGTTTTGGAAAGAGGTCTATTCTATGGACCTAAGGGACGGGGATGACAGAGGGCTGAGGTCGATTCTGAGAACCTAAGGAAATTCTTGGGATGGCTGATTCTGTAAGACATGTTCTCTTTTGAGGTCCTAAGGTAGGGAGCGACCAATTCTTCAAACCGAGGTCAATTCGGAGGACCCGGGAGTCTAGGTCAATTTTGAGGACCTAAGGTAGGGAGCGACCAATTCTATTGGTCGAGGTCAGTTCTGAGGACCTTAAGTTAAAATAACCAAATCTGCGGGTCGATGTCAATTCTGAGGACCTTAAGAAGGGGTGACCAATTCTAAGGTTCAAATCCATTCTGAGGTCTTAAGTTGTAACGACAAATTTTATGGGTCGAAGCCAATTCTGAGGGCTGAAGTAATAGTGACGAATTTTGCGGGTCGAATCCAATTCGGAAGGTTAAGGTAGGGAGCAACTGATTCTGTAGGCCGATGTCAATTCTGAGGACCTAGGGTAAGGAGATACCAATTCTGTAGGGGCCGAGGTCAATTCTGAGGACCTAAGGTAGGGAGAGACCGATTTTGTGGGCCGAGGTCAATTCTGAGAACTTAGCATAGGGAGCCACCAATTCTATGGGCCGAGGTCAATTCTGAGGACCTAAGGTAGGGAGCAATTGATTTTTCATACCGAGGTCAATTTTGAGGACCTAAGGTGGGTAATGAGTCATTTTGCAGGCCAAGGTCAATTCTGAGACCCTTAAGTTGAAACAACCAATTATGCGGGCAGAGGTCAATTCAGAGGACCTTAAGTAAGGGTGAACAATTATAAGGGCTTAAGTTATAACAAATAATTCTATGAATCGAAGCCAATTCTGAGGGCTTAAGTTTTAGCGACAAATTCAGCGGTTAGAAGGAAATTCTAAGGGCTTAAGGTAGGGAGCGACCAATTTTGTGGGTCGAGGTAAATTCTGAGGGCTAAAGTAGGAGAGACCATTTTTTAGGGTCAAAGCCAATTTTTAGGGCTTAGGTAAGAGTGGCCAATTTTGAGAGTCGACGCCAATTCTGACGCCTTAAGTAGAGGTGACCAATTCTGAGGGCCGAGGTCAATTCTGAGGAACTTTAGTAGAAGCGACCAATTCTGATGGTCGAAGCCAATTCTAAAAACTTAAGTAGAAGTGACCAATTATGCGAACCTTAAGTAGAGGAATCCAATTCTTAGGATCGAAGCCAATTCTGAGGGTTTATGCAGTAATTTTCTTTTACAGACTCCACTGGGGAAAAGGTATTATTCTGAGGGTCGGATGTATCCTTGTTAGGGAATTTTTCTATTTTTGTGGTGTCCTTTAGAGACGTTTCCAGGGAGATATCAATTGATTTTGAGAACTTCGCTGGGGAAATTAGTGTTCTACTAGGGAAGTAAATGTGGTATTAAGTGTTTTTCTTGGTGAAAAGGGTTTTAAAATTCTTTTGGTAATTTTAGGAATTTTCTAGGGATTTTTTTAGGATTTTTCGGCATTTTTAGAAATTTTTGTACGAAATTTTAGGGAGGGTGCCAATCGGCATGGTGTAAGAGGTTCCAAAACTAAGTGACACAGTCTTTTTGGGTACCTCGAGGAGGTGAAGGGATAGTGTTTATAGGTATATTGCTGGGAGCTACCGATCGGCATGCCCCTTAGCCTTCTATAAAAAGGGTATAATATTTCCTCATTTTCACAGCTTCTAGACTTTATCTCTTCCGCTCTTTCTTTCTACAAACTATTTTAGCATTTCAAAACCAAGAAATTGATGATTTTTTATACACTGAGATCCACATGGCATGACTAAATGTCAACAACTGGGAAAACTTGGAATGGTGGGCCAGGGTGCCCCTTGCGCTGGGTAGTGAGAATGATTTCAACTGGTTCAAGCCAGTGGAGTATGAGATGAATTTTTTGCAGGAGACAGCACACCATCGATCCTCTAGGGCGTTGAACCGTCGTGGCTATTGAACGGTTGGTGGCCTTTGGCAATTCTTTTCTTCTTTCTATGTGATATTTCCTTATTTCTTAAATTTTATATATGGTTTTTCCTCTTGTCATTGACAGACTTATATCTCTACGTCGAAACTATGTTTTTGAGGGACTATGGGGCTCAAGGATGTCTGGGAGCGCCTTATGTCGGTACTGCATTAGGTGGTGTCATCAATCGGTTTTGGTAGGTTGGCATATGCGCTGTACAATACGCCTCGTTCGACGACTATCCTTTGCGCTTTGGGGGAGAGCTGGTGGGACACCACCCACACCATGCATTTCGGATTTGGGGAGATGACGATGACGATGACTCCCATCGATGTGCAGCAACTGCTGGAGCTGGACTGTTAAGGGGCCAGATAGAGGTGGACCGAACTTTGTGGGTGACGCCGACGGTCGTGGAGGTGGTGTTACATGATGCTGAGAGGATATTCTCTGGGGACTCTATTTGTTTATCTCTTTTGAGGGAGGTTTTGCTGAGTCGACGGATCGATGAGACCGATGGGCTTCTGGTGTGGTAGATGATCCTTTTTTTATTTTGTTGTTGTTGGGAGGGTTTTTTTAGTGGCAACGTCGTCCATTTGTGCTTTTTTCCATTCTTGAGGGTATTTTTGAATATCCCTCTTTTTGACTGGGGGAGCCTGACTTTGGAGACCATTTATTTTTCTTTAGACGAATTTAGCCATTGCTGCCGGCAAACTTTTACTGCCATCATGTATCTTTTGGAGGCATGCTTTATTTTGTGCACTTTTCTTTATACATTCACATTTTCCTTTATGCATTTTATTCTCGATTACTTGGTTGCTAACCCTTTGTCCTTTGCATACGTGATTTATGAGGTGAGTGGTCTCAATTACTAGTTGATAGATTTGAAGGATGAGTCTGTTGGGGACTTCTGCCAAATGTACCGGTGGCAGATGTCCAACTGGAAATCCAGGTGGTCCCACTCTTTAGAGGTAGTGCATCACGTCCTGAATGACCTGATGAGTGATCCGATAAATCCTTCTTTCTCCTTGAGACCATTTCTCCTAGATGATGTTTTCAGATATTGATTTTTTTCTAGGATTTTTCATGTGACTTACTATCCCTCGGGGATGACCATCTAGCACACGGGAGGTGGCCAGAGGGAATGCGCAGCTGTGGCGGCTACTGGCGCATGAGTTCGGCTACTCCTAGTATCTCAGGGAGAGAGTAGTCTGAAAGGTGGTGGAGGACGGGGTGATGGTGCCACATGCAAGGTCCTCGATGTATATGAGACGAGAGTGGGAGATGTTAGAGGATGCGAGGGTGGCGGTGATCATTGATGACCCGTATTAGTCATATACGGATATGGTGGAGACTTATGATTACAATTTACTGTCGATATGGATGATGCGAGTGCGTCGACATCGGCAGCTGCGATGACCTCTGAGGTTCCCTTTGTGCAGTTGGCTCTTCCTTCTTATAACATTCGACGATCTGATGGAGGGTCGGTGCGTATATTGCATCGTCCCAATGCGATGGACCCGGAGGAGTTGGGGCTGACAAATAACATTCTTCATCCGTCGGTATAGCTTTCATTTCTTTGCCTTTTGATTTTTTATTTCTTTCTTTGCCTCAGACTGACTGATTTTCTCTTTTTTGTTTTTCTTAAAGAAGATTTGGGTATCTACCATTTAGATAAGGGTCATTCGAGAATGGGATGGCATCTGTGAGTGCTCATATTCGAGAGTTAATCCCGGTTCCTTCTTGTCTTGTATCGACTACCTCGTCTATGGAAGGGTCTGGTTCAAGGAGCATAGGCTCGTCATCTCGTCACCGTGAAAAGTCTGCACATCGATGGGATAGAGGTTCTAAGAGACAGAGAGAGAGATTTTGGGGGGGGGGGGGTTTGGGCTGAGTCCTGTTGCTTTTGTTAACTTCCTGAAAAATAAGTATAACAAATCAATATATATGCAATGAAATAGGATTTTGTTAATTTTTACTTTAATGACTTAATGCATATGCACTTTTTACTTTGTTGTTGAGACCGTAAAAGAATTTAAAAGAATTTGAGAGATAATTTATTTTAAAACAAAATAAGTAAAAATATAAGGAGAAGGAAATTTTGAATTCCTTAGAATAAAAATCATTTTTGTTGAGTTTTTTTATTTTGACAAAAAAGGAAAAGAGGAATTTTCCAAAAATAGGGGGTTGCCAATTGGCATGCCACTTGTCCTACCTATCGGTAAGTCAGTCCAGTTTAATTAACCCAAGGCTTTGATTACACTTTCTTCAATTACTTGGTACTTGGTGGGGAAGGTTTTCCTCTGAGATTTGTAGTATTTATTTCTTTGGCTAGGTTTTCCAAGTATAAATAGGGGGTAATGGTGGAGTATTTTCTTCACCCATCCACATTTCTTCTCTTTTGCATTCTTCTTGCTTCTTATCTCATTATTTTGCAATATGGCTCTCCCCGAAAGTGTTGAATTCACCTCTTACCTTGAAAACTTAGAGCCTATGTGCTAATATAATGTATACTATGATGCTTTCAACATGCATCAGGTTTCATTATGGCACAATTGTTCTATTGAATGGAACATGCTAATGGCAGGGGTAAAATTCTAGTGCCCTGAAGACCATGTCTTTCGTTTTATCTTGGATGAAGTTTTTCCGACTTATGTAGAATTCTTTGCCATACTGGGGATAAATCCCAATGTTTCGACGGCCATGCTTGAATTTTCTCGGTCTCCTCGGAAGAAGTTAACATGACTTCTCTGTATCTATCCCTTGGCTGCTCGATCACTGGTTACGGTAGGAATGATCTCTCTCCCTGTTGTGCTGCATTCTATGCATTTGTAGGATTTTGGTGATGTGGGATACGCCGAATCCATCATTCTGGGCTTGATTTCAAAATTACTGTTGGTGATTGGGGAACTATTAGTGGACCCATAACTCACAGCCATTTCTTCATGGATGTCGTAGCGTCGTAATCCAGCGACAGTGATATTGGTGGAGACTCTGAACGATCTGGATGTCTGGGGGGAAGGTCGTTCTAATTTCCTAAGGGGTAGCCCTATTATGCTGTTCATGTGGTTGTCAGAGAGATTTCGTATGGAGGTCCCTTCTGAACATTCATTGGCAGTTGTGCTAAACTTATATTGTCACTGCTTTATCAGCGGGGGCTTGGACATCGAGAGATGGGAGAACTAATTTGTGGAGCAATAGGCTCGAGGTTTACATTAGTCAATGCCTTGGTGGGGAGAATTGTTGCATATTCAAGAACTGGGGGAATACCAGTATGTCGATTGGTTGGCCTCCGAGAGACTTCTTTCTACTTTCCCTAGCGGCTCTTGCGCTAATTTAGCTGGGAGAAGATTATGCCACCTCAAATGCTAGTCTTTTTTTCAGTACAGGATTTGACAGAACGTATCCACAAGTGGCTAGGCTTTTGTGGGAGAATATTCGACCGTCAACCCTTCCTTCCCAGTCTAATGGCCTAGTCTGGCATGTTTTTTGGGACTACATGAAGTGGTTGTGGAGGCGAGTAGTTACCAAGATGTTGGTTGTGGAGACTGGGAAAAGGTGGTTTGCCATATTTGATGCCATGGAGGGAGATGTTGTTATATTCCTTAGACTGGTCTGGGATTATCATTCCATGGAGCATCTATGACATTCTATTCAGGCAGGTAAGGTTTGGGCACCCCAGGATGTGGATGTTGGTGGGTCCAGTTCCTCGGGCAGCTGTGGGTGGGATCCCTGGGGAATTTGTTTATGAAGATTTTGTATGGTGTTTGGTTATATATATGGTTGTTTTCTGGTAGAAATAACTTTTGGTAAAGTTATTTAGCATTAGTTTGGCTTGTTTTTAGGAAACTATGGTTGGGTTAGAAAGGGAAGTTATTTAACTCCCTATGATGACAATGGAAAAAGGATTTTAATTATATCATTGTGCCTCTTGATGAGTTTTTCTTTTGAATTATCTATATCAATCACTAAGGCATACATAATCCTTTTGTTCATGTAAATGATAAAATGAACTATCATTCTCGGAGATAAGAAAATAATACCATTTATGAAAAAAAGTTCGTGATCATGTGAAGCGTATGAGCTGCCTACGTACCTCTATGGGGTTTGAAGATTTTTTGAGTTCTATGTTTGAAAGAAAAAAGATTTTTAGAGGATTAGGCCCCACGTAGTTCTGAGTAAAGAGAAATGAATATTTGTTTTAGAATAGAAGGGATATGAGAAGAGTCATAGTGTGTCGAGATTAAGGATAGAATTTCATAAGACGATCTAGGCCGACTGGACGGGCCATCTCTTCCCTCATAAAGGTCGGTGAGCATAGTGACGCCACCAGATCGGATCTTCTCCACAAAGTAGGGACCACTCCAATTGGGCTTGAATTTCCCTTTGGGTACCTAGATGGGTTCTACTATTTCTTTAAGGGCTAAGTCCCCTTCTAGAATACCACGATCCTTAACTCTCTTATTGAATGAATTTGCTACTCGGCGATGGTTTCCTTATATTTAATATAGAGCCTTCAGTCTTCTTTTGTCGAAGAGTGATAACTCATCAAGATGACTCTGATGCCAGGTCTGCTCACTAACTTTACTTTCAAGAATCACATGTAGTGTAGTAATTTCCATCTCGATGGGTAGGACTACTTCCATGTCGTATACCAGAGAGTAAGGGGTAGCCCCAGTAGACATTCAAACTGAAGTGCAGTAGCCCTAGAGGGCGTAAGGGAATCGATCGGCCCAATCTCGATAACTCTCGGTCATTTTGTTGATTATTCCTTTGAGGTTTTTATTAGTAACTTCCACGGCTCCATTTGTTTAAGGTCGGTAGGGAGAAGATTTGTGCCTCTAAATCCTATACTCGCCGATCACTTTTGTGACTTCTACTTCAAAATATAATCCGTTGTCTGACACTAGCTCATGCGAGACCCCATATCGGCAAATGATGTTTTTCTAGATGAACTTCGCCACCTTTTTGGCATTCAGAACTGTGTATAACTCAGGTTCGACCCATTTGGTGAAGTAATCAATGTCAACCAAGATGAAGTCATGCCCATTGCAGGCTTTGGGCGTAACTTTTACTATGATGTCGATGCCCTATGTGGAGAACCACCAGGGAGAAGTCCTGTTATACAATTCTCGCGGAGCCAAGTGTTGGAGGTTGGAAAACTTTTGGCATTTAAGACATATTCGAACATAGGCGGTGCAATCCTGAACCATAGTAGTCCAGTAGTAACTTTATCAGATGATTTTCTTGGCAAACATATGTCCATTAATGCGCGGTCTGCATTTCTAACTATGGATTTTCTGCATCATTTCTTCAATGTCAGCCTCTACGATGCAATGTAAATAGGTTCCATCGAAGTTTCTCTTAAATAGTGTTTTATCAAAATAATTTATTGGGCATTCAGTTTGCGAAGGGTTACTCAATATTTCGTATTAGAATCTTGGGGCTACCTACCATGCTTGAGGAGGCGCCATCAATATCTTCTTCTGTGATGAGCTCAATGTGGTAGCAGTGGGTAGGTTTATCTTGCTTTTAGACTAGGAAGGGGGCCGTTGTTATCTCTTAGGGCATGTCAACCATGGAGGCTAAGGTAGCAAGGGCATTAACAAGGTTGTTCTTTGCTCGGGGCAGGTAGTTGAAGGTGGTAAATTAGAATTGGGAGGTGAGGTTTTCTAGATGGTCATGTAAGGGTAAGAGTTTCTTATCCTTAACTTTCTATGTTCTGAGTACTTGATCGATGATGAGGTTTGAATCCCCGTAGACATGTAGGTTTCAAATTCCTTTCTTGAGAATAACTCTGAAGCCTACCATACAAGCCACGTATTCAGTTATGTTGTTGGTACACGAAAAATCCATCTTGATGGCAATAGGAGTGTGAGAGTCATCAGGAACAATTAAGAGTATCCCAATGCCACATCCTTTCCTGTTGGGGATGACGTCAAAGAACATTTTCCATCGAAGGTCTTCTTAGGAGGTACAAAAGATATTCTCATTCGAGAACTAGAAAATCCAAACATCAATTTCTTCCATTGGGTAGTCAGTGAGGTAGTCAGAGATAGTTGTTCCTTTCATGGATTTTTGTGTGACTTAGATAGTATCTAATTCGGATAACATCATCAACCATTAGGCCATTCGGCTAGATAGGGTAAATTTTTGAGTAGGTATTTGATGGGATATGTTGAGGACATAAGTTTAATGGGAAAGGCGAGCATGTAGTGCCGTAATTTTTAGGTGACCCAGATAAGGGAGACACATGCTTTTTCTAAGGCATTATAGTTAACTTCGTACCCAACCAACTTATAACTGTAAAAGTAGATGGCTATCTATTTGTGGGATTCTTCAAATTATTGGTCTAGCAAAGACCCAAGTGCATTGTCTGTTACGGTCAGGTATAGGGGTAGGGGAAGACCAGGTTGCGGTGTCAAAAGCACCAGAGGTCGGGTTAGGTATTACTTGATTCGATCAAAGGCTTCTTGGCAAGCTTCATTCCAAACCTTAGTGGAATCCTTTCAGAGGATTTTGAATATGGTTTCACAGATATAGGTCAACTGGCTGATGAACCGGCTGATATACTTTAATTTTCAAAGTAATCCTCGGACTTCTTTCACCGTTAGAGGTGGTGGCATTTCGAGTATGGCCTTCAGCTTGGCAGGATTTACTTCTATCCATTTTTCGCTAACCATGAATCCCAAGAGCTTTCTTTTGGTATCGTCGAAGATTTATTTATATGGCTTAAGTCGCATCTGGTACTGCTGTAGTCACTCGAAGAACTTTCGGAGAGAGGGAACATGACCTTCCCTAGTCTTAGACTTGATAACCATATCATCCACATAGACCTCGACTTCTTTATGTATTAGATCATGCAAGATGGTTACGGCATACCTATGGTCGGTAGCCCCTACGTTTTTTAGACCAAATGGCATAACGGTGTAATAAAAAGTTTTTAAAGGGGTGATGAATGTGGTTTTATCTTAATGATCTGGGTCCACCTTGATCTAGTTACATCCTGCAAACCCATCAACGAATGACTTAAGAGCGTGACTGGTCATGTTGTCCACAATTATATCGATATTGGGTACTGGGTAATCATCCTTTGGAGAGACCTTATTCAAGTCTCAGTAGTCAACGCACATGCGAACCTTCCCTCCTGATATTTGCATGGGTACAATGTTTGCTAGCCATGTGGGATATTAGATCACACGAATGAAACCCACGTTCAACTATTTGACCATTTCTTCCTTAACCATGAGCGACCATTCGGTGTAGAGCTTTTATAGTTTCTATATGACTGGTTTGCATTTTGGGAGCGTTAGAATTTCATGCTGAGCTATCTCGGGATCAATGTCGAGCATGCCATCATAGTACCATGTGAAGACTTCCACAAATTCATGCAGTAATTTATCGCGTTACACGCACTCTTGCTCCTCAAGGGTGGACCCTATCTGAATCTCACGTAATTGGCTACTAGAACCAAAATTAATAACAAAAGTTTCATTTTAATTTTCATTAACTTGAATGCAGTTATTTTTTTTGTTATTAACCTTATTAAGATCAGTTAAGAATTGTTCATTTGTAAAATCATCATCATCAAGAGTTTGATTAGAATCAAGACAAGTAATGTAAGGCACAACAAGATACTCAAAATGTTTGTTGATTTCATTATTAAGAAAAACATCGTTGAGAACGTCATCAAAGGAGGTCTCGATTACATCCGAATAGGGAGGAACAAAAAAAGAAGAGGAAATGGGATAAACATAATAATTGGGTTATATTTCATCATTTGTAACAGGTATAGCATGTCAGTTGAGGAGAGGTGCATCAATAGCTTTAATCAGGTGAGATGGATCCAATTATGTAGAACTTGAGTGGATCATAGGGAGTGTCAGCCCCAATGTCTACAAGTTGAACAAATGCTTGGAGTCACTTTCCTCGAAATCTCCAACAACAGCTGCAGACTTTTTAATGAGTGATTTCACACGATGCTGGGAATTTTTGGCCCACGATTAGTTATCTCAAAAAAAGATCTTTATTCCTTGTTTCATCTTCTTGTCCACGGGATTATACCAAAGTTCTGGAAAGGCGAAAAAGTGGAAATCTTAACCTTCTCTAATGAATCTTCCATTCAAGGAATCCCCTGAGACAGTCTTGGTACTTTCTAACCTTCTCTTCAACCGAGGTTAGCGGAGCATTTTGAGTTCTTCTACTGATGGTTAATAACCAAAACCGTAATGAGAAATCTATTTTTTCTACACAATGGGTTTAGGTATTCCTTATTGTCGTCATCCCAGCCCCAGTTGGGGAGTGAGGTGCATGCTTTTGAACATTTGGATCACATTGACGTTTCCATAAGGGTTATACTTCGAACAAACCCTGTCTTTGAAATCGTCCATTTCTGGGATCGAAAGTGGCTCAACTCGAAAACCTGATAGAAGCATATCATTCACCCCATAATGTTTCTCAAGTACTAGATTACTAGTGCTTGCACTCTCAGGATTTCCATCATCGTCCAAGATTGTGATGACCTTCCCATTGACGAAGAACTTTAGTTTTTAATGAAGGGAAGAAAATACACCCTTGATACTATGGAGCCATGGTTTCCCAAGAAACAAATTGAAACAAGATAGGATGTGAATGTCTTGGAATTTAACAACGAGATTTATAGGGACAACCTAAATTATAAGCTTCATGGATCCCATGACTTCTCGATGAGTATTATCATTGGCGCACATCGCAATAGAAGTTGGATAAAGGTCGCTCACTTTTAGCGCTAAATAATTTAGTGTTCTCAACAAGCAAACATTAAGAGATGATCCATTATCGATAAGAGAAAGTGGCATGATATTTTCCATAACTTCGACATAGATAGTGAGAGAATAGTTTTAATTTGATCCAATCTTATCAATTTATTCTTCGGATAAAGAGAGAATTCTAGTAGAGGTTAGAGATCTGACCAAATTCATTGCTTCATCGAGCGTGGTGTAAGGAGGGACTATGGGTTTGGTGAGTAGTTTGATCAAGGCATTCTGATGTATATAGGAAAACATAAAAAGTCATCATGAAGTGATTTTATCTTGGGTCTTCTTTAACTGATTAAAGATCTTGCTCTCCTCGAGGGTCATTTCTGGCATTCTCAACACATTTTCCCCTATCAATCGTTGATAATTGCGGGTTGGGAACATGGTAATGCCTCTCAGATCTAGTCATATGGTTCATAGAAGAGGGGAAAAATATAAATCCCATTTCTTCATCTATATCGGGTTATTTAGCCACCTTATTGATTTTTCCTAGCAGTTCCTTAAACGATATAATTCTACATATACTGATTATTGGGATAGTCTTTTTTGTGCTTTGGTCTTCATTGGACTATCGAATTTGTCCCCCCATCTGGTGGAAATGATATCATCTTTACATAAAAAGTCAATACACTCCATAACCATAACGATTTCTTCGTATAGATCCTCCCACTCAGTGGGGAGATGAAGAAATGAAGGTACCAGGCGCCCTTGTATTTTCAAAGTATCAAGTAGTTCGGACATGCTACAAATTTCACTCGTCTATCAGAATAAGTGCCGAATCTGGATAACATCATTTAAACTGACTTCATGGGTAGGTAGCACCAATTATCTGAGTCTCAAACCCACTTCCAAGCTTCCAAGAATACTGAACTGAATCTCTAGTAGTCGATGGTCCTCTTGGAGGGCAATTTCAGCCCGAACTTTAGGAGGTAGTTCAACACTGCAGATAATTCCATATCTTAACCTCTAGAACGAGTACGAATAATAATTCATGCTCAAATCATAAGTGAAAGATCTTGATCGACAAAACAGGTAGGATGCATGAGAAAATATGAACAAACTTGGAGGGGTTTAGGAGAATATATGGGTGTGATGGGTGATTTACTAGGTATGATCTGGGAAGATGGATCGAATTATAGGTCTTATTCTTGGATGATGGACTTTGTATGATTTGGGAGTGGATTGTGGGTAGTTTTTGGTTTAGGATTGGTTGGTGGGACAATAACACCCGGTCAATCATACCTTAGATTACATTTCAGAGGCTGAAAATCAGGCTTGAAATTTTTGGAAAGTGGTTTTGGTAATGGACGAGGGTCTAATGTCTTGATAATATTTCAGCTTAAAAGGGATTTGTAAACTTTAGAGAGGGGAGCGTGAAGCCCGATGTAGTCCTTTTTAACTGAGTTAGGGTGGCGTTCTGGTGCCCATAAAGGGCGGGCTGAGAGATGTGATTGATGGTTTAAACTTTAGTATTGTTAGACTTCTCATACTTTCTGGGAGTGAAATGTACAGATACTTTCGTTAGTTGTCCTTGCGAGATCTTCTTTGATCTATACTCCTACTTCTTGGAGAGCTAGAAAATGAGGGCTGTACTGTCCTCCCATCGTTGCTCGGACATGAAGTGAGAAATTCTTCTTCACGATACTGACTTGCTCCTCTTCATAAGATTAGTTAGTCATGGTCTTTCTCTCTCCACCTTACTATGAAATTATTAACTGATTCCCCAGGATTCTATTTGAGTAGTTCTAAATCACGACGGGTAACCTGCAGCTCTTCGTTATACTTGTACTATGACTTGAATTCGCGGGCAACATCCTCTTAACTTCGGATTCTAGAATCCTTGAGAGATAAGAACCAGTGAAGAGCGCTCTCGTTAAAAGTCTATTGGAACATCTGTGCCATTATTTCCTTGGAGGCTCCTAGGAGAGTCATAGCTCAGTTGTAACTTCGGAGATGAACCATTAGGAGTGCACTATCCCCAAACTTCTAGATGTTAAGCATCTTGAACTTTTTGGCAGCCTTACTTTAGTATCAGGAGACATATGGGTGTAATCCATGTAGTTCTCAGAGATTCTAACTTGATCAAAATTCGTAGTCAACATCTTGAGGTCTTCCTTGACCTTTTTTAATTCCTCCTCCCTCGGATAAAAATTATGGGTAGTTTAGCCCCTAACTGAGTGAGATTCGGCATAGGGAGTTGGGCTAGCAGTGGCCCATTAGTAGGAGGAGCACATGGAGCATGCTGATATTCTTTAGGGACCCAAATAGGCTCGGGTGTGGGCATACCGATAGCGCGAGGATAGAGGACCTTAGGATCTTTGGGAAGAGGGACCCAATTTCGTTGCATCTTGCGAACCCTGGTTTCAAGGTTGTCAACCTTGGCGGTGAGTTGGGCTAGGACTGTCATCAAATCTGGCTGCACATTCAGTACTTGATTTTTGTTTTTTATGGAAAGGGATGAAGATGAATTTCGAACTTGGAGGAAGTAGAGAGGGAACTGTCGGAGCCTCAGGGGGGTTCAACGAAAGACCAAAGACAATAGGGAGCCAAGCTAAGGGTCGGGTATGCGATCGAACTGAGAAGGAGAAAAAATTGGAATTTATTTTTGAAAGAGAAGGAAAAAAATTTATTTTTGAAAAGGAAGGAAAATGTTTTTGACATTTTTGGAAAAGGGAAGACAAAATGTTTTGGGGTAAAAAAAGAAGTAAAAATCTTTTTTGGTATAAGGAAGAAAAAAATGGTTTTGGTATTTTTGATAAAAGAGGGAAAAAATATTTTTGACACTTTTGGTAAAGAAAGAGGAAAAATGAGAAAAAGGGTTTACCTAAATGCAAAAAGAAATGTAAGACGGGACCTGAGCTTGGAAAAATTGGGTTTGAAAAATATGTAAAAAATACGGTTGAACTTGTTGCCAGGCTCGTGGACACGGTCGCATTTTAAAAAAGATGAAATTATGAGAAAATTTGGGTGGTATGCCGACCAGTCATTTCGGGAGAGTTTTGGGTAGAAACCAACAATCTAAATATGAGTTCCCTAAGTTTGACACCTATATGAGGGTATTCAGCAGTTGGGTTAATTGGAAGGGTTTTCCCATTCGGCATGACCTTGACGATATATATCTTGCTTTTAAGGGTAATCGGTACGTGTGGACAAGCCATTTGATGTACCTGAGTGTACGTGAATTGCCTCAATATATACCTCGTGGGGATAGTACCTGTGAGAGCGAATTCGATATACTTGACATACATGAATAAGTTCCCTGCGATTTACCGCCCATCATGACTTTGGTAAAGCAGTACATTGTTGGGGGAACCGTTCGATATACATCGAAGGTACTTGGAAAATGGAAGGTGAGAGTCATATCACTTAGGCTAACTGGGATCCTTCGGACCAGCGCCTATCACGAAGTAACTCCCCAGTTATGAGAAAAACTTTGGTCAATAGCCATGCTCTTTGGTTATTTAGTGTGCAAAAATGCATGATTCTTAATTAGTATATTATGAAGATAGTATCTTTATTCGGCATGATGAGCATTGTATTAAGCAGGGGGGAATGTACAAGTATAAAAACTAACTCTAACATGGATCATGAAGATTGTACTAAGCATTGATATATGAGAGTGATTGATGTGTGAATATCTACAAGTGAGTGTTTGGTAGTGAACCTAAGGATGGATTAACTACAAGTGGTGTGTGATAAATGTGAGTGAGCATAGGTATATACAAGTGTGATAAGTAGAGGTGTGTGTTAGTGACACCTAGTGCAATATGTGGATATAAGTGATCCTAGATTCACGTAGTGTGAAGTGTACATAGAGAGTATCGATAAGTGTGTGAATGAGTAGTGATATAAGCATGAGGTATATACATGCAAGATATAATAGAGGAGGAGAAAAGGGAACATACAGGTAGGTGCTACGCACACAAGCAGAAAAACAAACCACCCATGTAAATAGTGTCTAGCCCTCTTACGAAAACAAAAATCCCCAGCGAAGTCGCAACTGTGCCCATCCCGAATCCTCCCCTATCTCTTCCCGCGCGGAAGGAGAAAGGTATCGCACCCTCTCTGATCTAGGAATCCTTCAACCGTCATCGGTGTGGGTGATCGTAAAGATATGGATTCACTAGTCTACTTTGCACAAAACATGCAAAAGAACATGTCATCGCCTCGAGAGAGCGGCATCGAAGACAAACTGATACTTACGAAGCCAATAGTTCAAAGGTTCGGGGCTAAGTTACGGAATGGAAAGGTGTTAGGCACCAATACCACACTTTTGGTCTCTCATGGGCTTGTGTTACTGCTTTCCTTTATTTCTCCGAGAAGTTTGTGCGCGTGTATATATAATGGAGATTGGAATCACCCAACTCATACCATGGAAGATATAGAGTGAAGTCATCCAATGGAATATTCCCTAAATAATATTTAGAAAAAGTACAATTTATGCATTTATCGAAATATTGATCGCTACGATGAAATGATAATATATGTTAGATAAAATTCTAATAAGGATCACAACATAATATGCATTAAAATAATGTAAAAATGTGACAAATGCGGAAATGGGGAATTTGGGAAAATTGAAAATTTAGAAAATTGGACTTGAGTCTCAGGTTTTAACCTGAGAGCCTACGTAGCCTATAAAGGCGTCAAAGTCCACGTAGTTCGCATGAGGCATAAGGGTGGTATTTATTCCAGAGATTTGAACAGGATTTTATTATACGTGTGTGTACAGAAAATTTTCTTTACTTTTGAAAAAGTATGATGGATAATCCCGTTGGAATTTATAGGTGTAACCCTCTTTTTGTTTGTTTTGGGTTTTTTATAGAAAATAAAGTATCTGTAATATAATTAATAAAAAGATGAGATGTTGATGTGTATAAACTAAAGTAAAAAAAACTAGATTATGAATTTAATGTAATTAATGGAAAAATAAGAAATTTAAAGAGAGGGGGAAACAATTTGAACCTTCTTTGAATAATTGAGGCTTGATCTTAATCTTGGATGAGATCCCTTGAATGTTGAGATGAATATTGGATGTGAGATAATGATATTTTCCAAATTGGGTAAAAAAGGATGGGAATGTAAGATGGAAAGGAATTTCACATAAGAAAACATCATTGATTGCAAGAGAATGTTGTTGAGATCAGTGATGCTGATGGATATTTGGTCTGATTTAGGAGTGAGGTCATGACCTCTATTTATTGGTAAAGGGGGTTCCGATCAACGTGGTCCCAGCCTTGCCAATCTGTAGTTAACATTAGACACACTGCCGATAGGTAGGGAAATGGACCTTCCAATTGGCAATCTCGTGCAAATATTTTCGAAAAAATAGTTATAGAATGCAATCCATTGATCTAAATCGTTCGTAAGGTACACCGTTTGAAAGGTAATTAAGAGACCTTCAAAAGTCATTGGGGATGCTCCCAAGTTCGAGAGTTGACTTTGGGTCAAACGTGACTCAGAAGGACTCATCGGTCCATTAGATAGGAGATCGTTGGCTAAAAATGGATCGTTCATCCGAACGGTAAGTCATAATCGCATATAGGGAGGACTGTTGGAAAGGTTATGAGAGGTAATTCATCATTCGAAAGAGATTTGCTCAGTTTAGAAAGTTGACTTTGGCCTACCGGGGACCAAAAGTGCGCGGTGACCTTTCGCAGTAAAATGGGGTGTTCATCCCTACAATAAGGCTGATTCGCTCAGAGGTGGGCTGTTGGAAAGGGTATTCAGTTCCATTAGGAGATTCATTGAGTCTTGTTCAATCTAAAGAGTTAACCTTGGTCAAACGGAGTCTGGGATCGCCCGGTAGTCTCCGGATTAATATTTGGGGGAAAACGGGTCATTCGTCTAAATGGTTATGCCATTTTGCGCACATGGCAGACTGTTAGAAAGGTGTTTCAGTACCCTTTGAAGATTCAAAGATCTTACTCTCTGACGATGAAGTTTATTAGGGTCAAATCATGGCCGGAGAGTGCCTGGTGGCCTCTAGATTGGTTTTCGTTAGTAAAATGGTCCCTTTATCTGAATCATTTTTCTGATTCATGCACGGAAAGGACTAATGGAAATGGGATTCAGATCCTTTCGAATATTCATTAAACTTTTGCTCTGACGATGGAGCTGACCAAAGTCAAATGGGACCCGAGAGCGCCTGATGATCTCTAGATCAGTACTCAGAGTACGACCTAGGGTTTGTAGAGAAACGGGGAGGTTCTAGGGACCTAGGAGAGACTTAGGTGGTCCTAGAATGTGGTTTTTATACACACATTGCAATTATTCTCTCAATTATTTTGAAGAAATTAATTCTCATTTGTTGGGAAGCATAAATGTTCTAGAAATTGGCCTGACACTTCGGTTTTTATGTGCCTTTAATATTTTTGGCTCTTTTCAATGCATATGGTTTCTTTTCACGCAAAGTCAACCTGTCTTTTGCAGTGCAATTCCATTTATTAATGTATAACTATTTTATCAAAAAAATGATTTTTTTCCAATTCGGTCAATGGTTCTTACATGCACAACTTTTATTATCTCATTTTTCACATTTGGTTCATTTTAAAAGAAAAATTAAGATGAAAACACTATAATCGACATGTCATAGATAAGTGCAATTCTCAAATAAGTCTGTGCTCGTATGCATTAAAGTCAACAAGGACTAAAACATGTAGCAAGTTATCATCAAATTACATCTTAATGACTCCACACATAATAAGACACCTAAATGAAATGATGCCATGTCTCAAAACACTACAAAATTGTCACGTGGATATGGGATGATTGGGTTATTCAGGAATCTTTAATGTTCATCCACGTATGGTTTTAAGAAAATACAAAACTCTTTTTGGATTTTTCAAAAATTTTATAAAAAATAATATATTTTTGTCTTTTTCACTTTTTATTAAAAAGAAATCAAAAAATTTTTGGATTTTTCAAGAAAAACAAAACTCTTTTTTTTTAAATATATCAAAATAAAAAATGTAAATACAATGATAGTACAATGGTAATTCAATCTAGCAGTAAGAATAGAATGCAAATAATCATGAAAATAAACCTATACTAGATACCATATCAAATCTCAGTCAAGGATGCAAATACTTAAAGATTTCCTAAAATTCTCAAATTTAAGTGCATCTAAAGGTTTCATGAAAATGTCAGCTAACTGGCGATTGGGACTTTCTCCTCAACTAAGTCTTGAATGAAGTTCTCACGTACCCTAATGTGCTTTGTACGCGAATGCTGGACTAGATTATGTGAAATGTGTATGGCACTCATGTTATCATAGGAAATACTCATCGTGATTTAGGAAATGCCGTAATCCTCGAATATTTTCTTCATCCAGAAGAGTTTCGTGAACCAACTCCCAGCGGCTATATACTCAGCCTCCATTGTGGAAAAAGATATGTGTTTCTACTTCTTGCTCATCCACGAGATGTGACCAATTATAAAATAGAAACACCCACCCAAAGTGCTCCTACATCCGTTAACATCTCTGGCTTAATCAGAATTCGAATAGGCTGACAAACGGTCATTGGTGTCAAAAGAATACCAAAGACTATATGATAGAGTCCCACTCATGCATTTGATAATACGTTTAAGAGCATGTATGTGTGACTCTTTCGGGGACGCTTGGTTTCGTGCATAAACTTAAACACTAAAGGAAATATCGGGATGACTAGTGATAAAATAAAGAAGACAACGTATTATACTCGGATATAAAGTCTTCTCCGTCTGATTGCCAAAAGCATCTTTACTAAGTTTTGTTGATGTACTCAGCAAGCTTAGACGAGTCTAGACTGAATTTCTTCAAAAGGCTTTTTACATATTTGGATTGAGATATGAATACCTCATCCTCAAGATGACGAACCTGGAGATATAGGAATAAAGTAAGCTCACCTACGATACTCATTTCAAACTCGCTATTCATGTCCTGCTCGAAAGTGTCAACATGGAGGGACCATGTGGATCCAGAGACCATGTCGTCCACATAGACCTGGGCAACCAAAATAGAACCATTATCTCTCCTCGCAAATAACATCTTATCTACTACCCCTCTCTTAAATTTGCGAGATAAGAGTTCGAAAGTAAGCCTCTCGTACCAATCACGGGGTGCTACTTTCGAACCATAAAAGGATCTCCTAAGACACTAGACATGTTCCAGGTGATTAGGGTCTTCAAACCCTTTAAAATGTTCCACGTACACCTCCTCCTTTAAAATTCCATTCAGAAAGGTACCCTTGACATCCATTTGATATAACTTGAAGCGCAGATGACATACTATGACGAGTAGTAAATGGACAGACTCAAGTCTAGAAACATGATTGAATGTCTCCCCAAAGTCTATGCCCTTTATTTGTGTGTAGGCTTGAATGAACAACCTATCCTTGTTGCAAACTATGGTACTATTTTCATCCACCTTATTATTGAAAATCCATTTGATACCTACCACGTTAGTATCACTAAGTCGGGGAACCAATTCCCAGACATTGTTCTTTATAAACTGAAGTAAATCTTATTGCATGGATGATATCCAATGCTCATTTGTGAGTCATTCTCTCACGTTCTTGGGCTTGACTAAGGATCTGTAACAAAGCCAGCTAACAACATTTTTTAGTTGAGCACAACTCTTGACACCTAGTTTAAGATCACAAAGTATAGCAAAAGGGTCATGACTCTTCCAAACCTAAGATGGTTGCTCCTCTAAAATAGGAATGGGGTTCCCCATGGTAGTTTTAGGAATGATGGGATCGTCGCCAGGGGTGCATCATCCTCACATTGTAGTCTAGGAGCAACAAATGATGGTGGATCTTCATCTCTAATCGTGACGTATATTAACTCAATAACGTTAGATTTAGCCATATTATAAACTCAGTAAGCCCTACTCGTTTATTATTATCCTAAAAATATCCCCTCGTTGCTCCGAGAGTCAAACTTTCCTAAGGGCTCACAAATAATGTGCTCACCACCTCTGCACAAAAATGTTTAGGATCATTTCTCCTAAGAAGCATGGATCTATCCATTTCTTGTATCTTTCGGTTCTTCTTCTCAATAACACCATTTTATTGAGGATTACGAATCGCCAAAAACTCATATTTGATGCCCACATCCTAAAGTGTTAGATTTACTCCCATCTCTAAAGGTGACTTTACCTTCCTTGCGATCCTTAAGGCGGATAAAAAATGAGACAACACCGGTCATATGCCTAGAACGCCTAATATCAAAATACCATCAGGATGTAATTTGAGCCTTGAGAGCAACATGACAACAAGGTCTTTGTCGTCTCGCTTAGGTACCCAATTTGCAATAACCTTTTATTTGCCCTTATTGTTGTTGACTCTAGTTCAAATGTAGGAAGCGTTCTCAAATGGAAAAGTCATCCATTGAAATTCTTCAATTAAACTATGCTAAGTCACGACTAGAAATTCAACTTTCTCCCTAAGACTATTAACGTCACTAAAGTGGTGTACGAGACTATGTTTATGACTAGTTCTACCTAATTTATAGCAAAACTCTTTAAGATGGCCTCTTCTTTTGAAAAAAGTGAAAACATAAAGAGTTTTGGGTCTACCTTAGTTTGTTATTCTAGGTTGAACTCTTCTAGGTGGGTCAGCATGCCAAGATGTGTTAACTCGAGGGTCATATGAGTCCATCGAAAACATTATCGGCTTAGGTGCAGCATGGGAAGTGGTTAAACCGTCATAACCTATTATTTTCCTTTTGATGTAACCTAAAGTGGGGCCGAGGAACATTTACTTACCTATTTTTTATGTATCCCCGAGTGTTACCTTGACCTCCCGGGCACGTTTAAGATCCTTCTCGAGTTGGGATACAAGGGCTTCAAGTGGCTCACGAATCTCCACGGATGCTCATAGATCTCTCGTGAGACTAGCCACCTGATTGGTCAAGTCCCTGTTCTCTCTCTCAACTAAACAAAACCTCTCTCCCAAAGCTTCTTTCACCAAGGATTCACTCTCTCTCGCCTCTCTTAACTCTTTCTCTAGAGTTAAAACTCTCATAGATAACCCTTTATTTTGTTTATTCATTTCAAGGACTCGGCGTAAAGATCAGCATAGGCGCGCTGAAGGTCACTCTCTCTCTCTCTTAAAACATTCTCTCCCTCGCTCTCCTCGAAATAACTAGACTCACTGTCGAGGTGTTCATGTTTAGTAGCTTGCTCATCGTCATAAAGTGCACTAGATTTAATAAGATGACTAGTCATGAATGCGATAAAGTTACATCCATCAAGTGATTCTTCTCCCAAGCTCACTGACTCGACTTCGCTATCGCTAAGCGTGACATTTAAGGCAACTTTGCCTTTTTCTTGATATTTTAACCTAGTCGGACACTCATGAGCTTTGTGAAATTTTCTCTTACACTCATAAAAATTCTCCTCGTCTTTCTTTAGGCAATATTTCTTTTATTTTTTTAATTTTTTCTTGCCCGATTAAAAATTTTTATCTTTCTCAAAACTTTTCTTATATTTGGAAGTATTTTTTTTTCTGAGTTTGAGAAATTTCTTGAAATTTTTAGCAAACATGGGCCAAATCAACTAAATCGTAATTGAACTCAGAATTGAAGGACGCTTCCTCTATATTTTTAGATTGGGCTTTACGTTCAATCCCCTTACCCTTAGGCTTAACTATTTTAGGGAACATATATGTCTCTTATCTTTGAAGATCTTCAAAATTTCTTCAAACCTAAGAGTTTCTAGGATACCTAATGAATTAAGAATGGTAACTTTCGAAATAAAATAGGTGGGAAGAGATCTCAAGATTTTCTTAACCACATGCATCTCGAGTATTTTATCACCTAAATTGAAACTTAAGTTAAGAATGTAGAACGGTCGTGCATAAAACTCATCAAAAGATTCATATTCAAGCATTGTGATTATTTCAAATTGTGTGGTGATATTTTGTATCTTAGAAGCTTTAACAACATTGGTAACCTCATGAGTGATCTGGACGTGGTGCATGTCATAATGCGACGGAACTCGTCCGGGGTGACGGCTCCTAAGATGGCTTTTAAATCTTGAGAATTAAAATTGTTCAACTTAAATTATTCCACTCTCTATTGAGAGACAGGTTGAGGCCCGAAGGCATTATCAATTGTGACGGTAGGAGGAGTCCACCCTCTTTCACAAACTACGCAAACACATCCATCCATCGCCTTTAAAGCAAACTGCATCCTAGGTTTCCAATATGCATAGTTGGTACCATCAAATATGGGAAATCAATTATACAAATTCTGCATTAAAGATCATCTTTTCAAAGATGAACAATTTTTAAAACAATGATATCAAAGAAAAATAATTTTGTGAGAAAAGATCACAGTGCAATTTTGTGCAACAGACTCTGATACCAATTTGAGAGTGCACTTGCGATCTTAACGAAATATTTATATAATTAAATGTCCAACACACACAAATCCAGATTTTATCTTTTTATCCTCTGACATGCATCTAGGTGATAAAAACAAATAAATAAATCATTCAATCTAATATGAAAATTTAAGAACAAATCCCGTGCGGGAAAAATCTATTTCAATAATTTAGAGTTTTACAAGACACTACTCACAAAGCCTTTAAAGAGTACGGCTATATCTTGAGTCATCCACGGGTGGCGGTCCAGCCTCAATAACCACTGATCATCACGAGGACCACAAGGTCAGCAGTGAATAATGTCTCTCCACAAGAGTAATGTGACACCCCGACTAATTAAATACCGGGTAGCTACTCCTTTATTAAATTAATACAAAATGTCAAGTTGGTTCAGTTAATAGCATCACCGTCGAAAACATTTTTAATAATTACTAACCACCTAGTATTTGAAAAGTAAGATGTCAAATTTTAAAATAAGTCTGATTAACATGCATTGAAAGAATAATGAAAGAATAACATAACCATACACCATAAAGTCTAAATAAAGTAACCAACAATTAATAGTAAGTCCAGAGGAAAAAATCCTCACAACAATCCCATGACTGAAATAATAAAACAGTGTATCATGAATTAATTACATGCCAAAAGTCTAAATAACTAAAAAATGAAATGTCTCTAAAAGAAATGGGCGACATGCCCTACAAGTGATGGAACTGAATATGGAGTCCAAACCAAAGGAAGCCTCTACTAGCAAGGCCCTGTAACTTCCACAATAGTTACAGCTCGTCACCTGAATGGAAATACTATGCATGGTGTCCTTGTGGTTGGGCACCTAAAAGGTTTTTACAAAAATAGATTAAAAAGCAAACGGGTCAGAGCCCGAAAGTGGAGACTATTTTAAAAACAACAAGTGCTTTAATAACATTAAAACAATGAATGCAAAATACATGTTAGGACGTGCACTCACATGAAATACTCACCTCTCGACTAATTGTGCACTCCTAACGTTCCGTACCCATCTAAGTGACATTCATATCTAACTAAACCGTCATAAGTTCTACCCCTTTGTACTCGATTCCCATTATACATTATAATGTTATCAATTAAATGGAGGGATTTACTTAAACTCGGATTCTCAATTATTAGCAATACAATTCACTACAAATTATACCTTTTTATTTTCTCAAAACGTTACCATAATTATACTCACAATACCAACATGAATGTTATCATTATTTAAGCATATATTATTCACGTCATAAATATACAATACAAGCACCCTGAGACTAAGCTGCGGTGCACACATACTCTGCTATCCATCCCGGTACATCACGTACATAAGGATCATGCATTTCGAATCTCTCAGGAATCGTTCTCAGATAACAACAATCACAATCAATGGAGGCGAACACAGTCACATCACATGGTAGGTATGTCATACACATAAAATCATATATACATATACTAAGCATACACACATCTTAATAATTACCATAATTTATTAGTGGTATACATCTCATTCTTATACCAACTTAGAATGTTACACAATTCACATATCCCCGGTTATTACAAATAATTAAGTCATCAAAAATCCTCACATCGTATATAGTTACTAGCGCTCTAATCCACAACTATCATTTGGTTCACTCCTCAATATATATCCCAAATCTCCCAATTAAACCAAATAGTTAACAAGGGAAGGTTATCTCTACAATTAAATATGGTTACAGGACACTAGAAATCAAATCAGGCCAAAAAGGTCAATCTGTCAACTCGTTAGAAGTCTCGTTCGAACGAGGTCGTTCGAACGAGAGTTCGTTCGAACCAAGTGGGCATCTAACGAGATCTCGTTCGAACGAAAGGCATCGAACGAACATCCCACTCGTTAGAAGTCAAACTTTCAGCTCGTTAGAAGCTCGTTCGAACGAGTTCGTTCGAACGACCTGGGCAGGTCTTCTAACGAGGTGACAGTTCGAGCCCAGAATTCTCCTAATACGTTTTCCCAATTTTCTTCACCTCTAATCTCATCTAAACATCATTAAAAAAATATTTCAAGGTTTCTAATCATTCCTAAACATACTTAAACCGTATTTCAACATATATATGGGGTCAAACCATCCTAAACCACATCTAATCATCAAATTTCCCCAATTTTCCCCAAATCTCATGAACATGAACCCTAGAAAATTAAAGTCATCAATATTCATAATTAAATCCGTTTTTGTGATATAAAAGATGTATTTCTATCAGAATAATCACCCAAACACAATTCTACATGCAATCCCCTTATCAAAATGTGAATTTCTAATTTTAATTCAATGGGTTTTTATCAATCTCCCAAAACAAGGCAATTTTCATAAATTTCTAAGCATGGAATAAACATTCGTTGCAAATAACGTAATTAAACCACTTGCCTCTGATCTTTCTCTGAATTTGGTGTTGAATCATGGATGTAGGTTTCTCTCTCCTTTTCTCCCAAGGTTGAAGGTTGAGGATGGGGTTAGGGTTCTCTTTTTGGGAACTTCTCCTAACTTCTCATGAAACCCCCGTAGCCCTCTAATAAGTTAATTTTTGGTAATGGGTTAGTGGGTCATTAAATTTTCTATTTTAAACTCCCAAAATTCGTTAGTCATAAATCCCAAAATTCCAAAATTACCAAACTACCCTTTTAAGTTGCCGGTATGGCCTAAAAATGCCCTGGGACCCAAACTAAACCCCTGGCTAGTGTTTTCTGACTATTTCGACCCTTCCGGACACGTTGGAGCACTCAAAATGACCATACGCTTGATAAAAATAAAATTCACTTTTTAATTAAATAATTTTCCTAACGCGACGGTCACACGCGTCCCAACAAAATTTCCAAATTGTCGTATTTCTATCTCGCGATAATTTAATATTCTCAATATTCATATATTGCCATTTATACGCATTATAATCAAATACCAACTCACATCTCATTAGTATTTTATCCGTATTAATTCCCAATTAATACACATTTAATTCAATTAATCCCATAAATTAATATCACAAAAATACGGGGTATTACATACTTCCCCCCTAATAACAAAATTTCGTCCCAAAATTCGGAACTAGAAGGTACCTGGTAAGAACAACTTTGGATAACGTTCGCGCATCTCATCCTCGCTCTCCCATGTGGACTCCTCGGCATTATGATGCCGTCACTAAACACGTACTAACGGGACTATCTTTGACCGCAGTTTCCGCTCACTTTGCTCCAAAATAGCAATCGGCCCCTCCTCGTAGGAGCTATCAGGCTGGAGATCGATGTCCTCCAAAGAAATGTGAGAATGAGCCAAATCGTCCCTAAGATATTTCCTTAGCGAGGAAATATGAAACACATCATGAATCCTGTGAAAATGCTCCGGTAACCCAAGTCTATATGCAACAGGCCCAATCCGCTCGATGGTAGGAAATGGCCCCACATATCTCGGTGCCAACTTCCAATTCTTCCCGAATCGCATAATCGCCTTCATAGGACATACTCTGAGTAAATCTTGGTCCCCCACTTGGAACTCCCTGAAGAATCTCTTCGCATCAGCATAGCTCTTCTGCCGATCCTGAGCTACCCGAATGCGACTCCGTATCAATTATATCCTCGCCGAAGTATCCTGAATCACTTCTGGCCCAAGTAGTTAGTTGTCCCGCACCTCCAACTAACATGCTGGGGAACGACAAGGTCTACCGTACAACGCCTCAAATGGAGCCATGCCAATGGTGAACTGGTAGGAGTTGTTGTAAGCAAACTCCACCAGTGGAAGGAACTGCTCCCATCCACCCCCAAAATCAATGATGCACATATGCAACATGTCCTCCAACATTTGATTTGTACGCTCGGTTTGCCCATCGATCTGCGGATGATAAGCTGTACTCAACCGCAATTCCGTGCCCATGGCCTCCTGAAAATTCTCCCAAAACCGCGAAATAAATATCTTGTCTCGGTCAGACACGATAGGGGCACACCGTGAAGTCTCACTATTTATGCAATAAAGAGCTGGGCATACTGTCCCGTAGTGTAGTCTGTCCTTACGGGTAGAAAATGAGCTACTTTGGTCAACCTTTCCACAATTACCCAAATGGAGTCGTGACCCCTCTGTGACGTAGGTAACCCCGTGATAAAGTCCATGGATATGCTCTCCCACATCCACATCGGGACCTCTAATGGCTGTAGCAGTCCTGCCAGTCGCTGATGATCCACTTTTACCAGCTGACAAGTGGCGCATTTAGAGACAAACACGGTAATATCTCTCTTCATCCCGCTCCACCAATACTTTCGTCTCATGTCTTGGTACATTTTGTCCCCACCGGGATGTATCGCGAATCGTGAGCCGTGCGACTCTTCCATCACCTCGTGTCGCAATTCCTCCCCTTCCGAAACTACCAGTCTCCCCTTGAAGCGTAATCCCCCGTCTGAGCTAACGGTATAGGATTCGGTTCCCTCTGCTAGTAATCGAACTATCTGCTCCTGACAGAACGAGTCATTTGCCTGTGCCTTTACCACCTTCGTGAGAATCTGCGGTGTAACGGTCATCACAGACATGAACGATCGGGCCACTGCATCCTGGTGTCCCAACTCCTTCTACACCCCTGCCACCTCATCTACTGGCCTACGGCTCAACGCGTCTGCTACCACGTTAGCCTTACCCGGGTGATATTGGATATCAAACTGATAATCCTTCACAAACTCAAGCCACCTCCGTTGTGGCATATTCAACTCTTTCTGCGTGAATAGGTACTGTAGGGACTTGTGGTCCGTGAACAATCGAAACTTTTCCCCCAAAAGGTAATGTCTCCAAATCCGAAGTGCAAATACAACTGCCGCTAACTCCAAGTCATGGGTGGGGTAATTCTTCTCATGAGGCTTAAGCTTACGGGAAGCATAAGCTATGGCCTGACTCTCCTGCTGCAATACACCTCCAAGTCCTTGCAAGGACGCATCGTTGTAAACTAGATACTCAACTCCCGGTCTCGGCAATGCTAACACAGGTGCTGAGGTCAACTTGTTCTTCAACTCATCAAATGCCAACTGACAGGCATCACTCCAAATGAACGGCACACCCTTACGAGTCAGATGTGTCAAAGGACCCGCTATCTTGGAGAAACCCCGAATGAACCTCCTATAGTATCCTGCTAGGCCAAAGTAACTACGGATCTCAGTCGGTGTCGTGGGCTGTCCCCACTCCCTCACCGCGGATACCTTCCCCGGATCAACAGATATCCCCCGGTCAGAAATAATGTGCCCCAAAAACTGAACCTCCTTCAGCCAAAACCCGCACTTCTCATATTTTGCATACATCTCGTTCTGACGTAGCGTCTGCAAAACTTGCCTCAAATGCTCAGCGTTCTCCATCTCTGTCTGGGAGTAAACCAGAATGTCATCAATGATGACAATGATGAACTGATCTAGGAACTCTCCGAACACCCTATTCATCAAGTCCATAAACACGGCTGGAGCATTAGTCAAACCAAAAGGCATAACTCGAAACTCGTAGGAACCATATCTCGTTAAGAGAGCAGTCTTCGAGACGTCCTCCTCCCTTATACGCAACTGATGGTATCCCGATCGCAAATCAATCTTTGAGAAGAAAGAAGCTCCTCTCAGCTGGTCAAATAAGTCATTGATTCGGGGCAACGGATACTTATTCCGTATCGTGACCTTATTCAACTCCCGGTAATCCACACACAACCTCAAAGATCCATCCCTCTTCTTAACGAACAACACAGGGGCACCCCACGGCGAAGTACTCCTCCGAATAAACCCCTGACCCAACAACTGCTCAATCTGATCTCGTAATTCGCTCATCTCAGCTGGAGCCATACGGTAAGGTGCGCGGGCAATAGGCCGAGTGCCCGGTGTCAAGTCGATCAAAAAATCTCTCTCTCTACTCAAAGGTAATCTAGGTATATCCTAAAATACATCGGCAAACTCTCGAACAACCGAAATCGAATCAAGTGGTATCACCACTTCCTTAGAGGTCTCCTCCTCTATATAGTACAAGTAGGTGGACGATCCTCCCTCAGGACGAGGCATCGCCACTAAAAACATCTCTTGCCTGGGAATGGCAAAGATAATACTCCTACTAAAACAGTCAATCATGGCTTGGTACGCAACTAGCCAATCCATACCAATAATGGCATCATACTCGGTCATCTCTAACACTAACATATCCGCGGGTAGAGTAAACCTCTCGATCTCTATACCCACGCCTCTACATACAAGGGAAATCACGGAACCCCTACTCAACGACGAATCTACACAAGTAACCGTACTCTCGGCGGTGTCTAACAACCCAATGGTGCGTGCAAATCTCATAGCAATAAAATAGTGTGTGGCCCCCGTGTCAAACAAAATACGCCCCATAGTCCCTTGAATAGAGAACATACCCTCAATGGATGGTGGATCCTGTGGGGCTGCGGCCTGCTGGAGCTGATATACTCTCCCATACTGCAGCTGTCCCTGCTGAACTGGGATCGCTGGAATGGGTGGTAATGCTGCCATCTGTGGTGGTGCTGGGAGGGTGGCGGGAAACATAGGCCTCTGCGACTCCTATCGGGCACCCTGCTGCTGCTGCTGCAGGGCCCTGCCCCTATCAGGAAAATCCTGGCGTTTATGGCCAGTCTTGCCATAAACATAACACTTCCCCGGGAAGTTCCCCCCTCTCTGTCCCTGCTGCCCTCGGCCCTGGTGGCCGTTTCCATTTTTCCCCTGGCCATGCTGGCCCTGATGAAACTGCTGTTGACCATTCTGCCCCTGCTGGCCCTGATGGTCGTTCGGACCCTGATGGGCCTGCCTAAAACCTCCCTGTCCGTGCCTGAAATTCCCCCATCTGAACCTCTTATGATCCCCCTGCTGGGAACCCTGGTCACCCTGCCTCTGCCCCTAAGCAGATTGTACCCCACTGGCACCGTTTCCCCCAGTCCTGCCCTGATGGATGGACTCTCCTGACCTCTTGCTCTCAGCCATGTGAAAGCGGTGATCCTGGCAGTGTAACAGTGCAGCGTTAACCATGTCAGAATAAGTGGACAACGAGAGGTTCCCCAACAAATGCAGACGGATCCTCCATGTCAATCCATCGGTGAACTTCTGGATCTTTTTCTCTTCTGTCGGTATCTCATCTGGGACAATATTCAGTAGATTTGTGAATTCGGCCTCATACTCAGCCACAGTCTTTCCTTCCTATCTGAGATTCATTAGCTTCCTCCTCATTTCCGTGTGAACAGCTAACGGAAAATACTTGCGGTCGAACCGCACCCAAAACTCCTGTATCGTGAGAGTATCTCTCTCCTCCACGGTGGTAATAGACTCCCACCACTGCAGTGCAGATCCCACTAGCTTGAAAGTATCTAGTACCTGCTTCTGAAGGTCGGTGCACTCATACATCCTCAAGTGCCTCTGAATGTCTTTCCTCCACTGACTTGAAACCACAACATCGGAGCTACCTGCGAACTCCGGTGGGTGTGCTTTCTGAAAAGCATCATGTACGCGTTCCCAAGCAGACGGGAATGCACGTGCCTGAACTAGCACGGCTACTGGTGCCTGGGGTGGTGCCTGTTGTACAACGGCGAGAGCGGCATTTACCGCTTGGGCTACAATGGCTGCAACCTCAGCGGCATTCATGGTGCCCTGTACTGGAGCTGGGTGGGGCTCCGTCTGTGCATTCCTAGGAACCCGTGGTGCACGTCGTGGAGGCATCTGAAATAAGAGTAAAGTTTATAAGTTCGCAGTTCTAAACTTAAAATAGCTGAAGAGCGAAGCATACATAAAGGATACAACAGTCCTAAAATATAGGGCTCTACATCAAAGAAAGCTCAGCCGAAACATAATAAGCCGTACAGATCCAAAAGGACACTATAACCTAATGCTCTGATACCACCTGTGACACCCCGACTAATTAAATACCGGGTAGCTACTCCTTTATTAAATTAATACAAAATGTCAAGTTGGTTCAGTTAATAGCATCACTGTCGAAAATATTTTTAATAATTACTAACCACCTAGTATTTGAAAAGTAAGATGTCAAATTTTAAAATAAGTCTGATTAACATGCATTGAAAGAATAATGAAAGAATAACATAACCATACACCATAAAGTCTCAATAAAGTAACCAACAATTAATAGTAAGTCCAGAGGAAAAACTCCTCACAACAATCCCACGACTGAAATAATAAAACAGTGTATCATGAATTAATTACATGCCAAAAGTCTAAATAACTGAAAAATGAAATGTCTCTAAAAGAAATGGGCGACATGCCCTACAAGTGATGGAACTGAATATGGAGTCAAAACCAAAGGAAGCGTCTACTATCAAGGCCCTGTAACTTCCACAACAGCTACAGCTCGTCACCTGAATGGAAATACTATGCATGGTGTCTTTCTGGATGGGCACCTAAAAGGTTTTTACAAAAATAGATTTGAAAGCAAACGGGTCAGAGCCCGAAAGTGGAGAGTATTTTAAAAACAGCAAGTGCTTTAATAACATTAAAACAATGAATGCAAAATACATGTTAGGACGTGCACTCACATGAAATACTCACCTCTCGACTAATTGTGCACTCCTAACATTCCGTACCCATCTAAGTGACATTTATATCTAACTAAACCGTCATAAGTTCTACCCCTTTCTACTCGATTCCCATTATACATTCTAATGTTATCAATTAAATGGAGAGCTTTACTTAAACTCGGATTCTCAATTATTAGCAATACAATTCACTACAGATTATCCCTTTTTATTTTCTCAAAGCGTTACCATAATTATACTCACAATACCAACATGAAAGTTCTCATTATTTAAGCATATATTATTCACGTCATAAATATACAATACAAGCACCTCGATACTAAGTTGTGGTGCACACATACTCTGCTATCCATCCTGGTACATCACGTACATAAGGATCACGCATTCCGAATCCATCAGGAATCGTTCTCAGATAACAACAATCACAATCAATGGAGGCGAACACAGTCACATCACATGGGTCACGCACATACCTACGCTCCCACGATCAGTAGACTTATTAACTTCCCAATAAGTCCTTCTCTGACCTATGTCCTCGAGGTACCAATCTATATCCCCCCCGTAGGCACACAAAGAATAGATGGCCCTAAGCGAACACAAACCTCCCGTGATAGCATGTATGGTAGGTATGTCATACACATAAAATCATATACATATACTAAGCATACACACATCTTAATAATTACCATAATTTATTAGTGGTATACATCTCATTCTTATACCAACTTATAATTTTACACAATTCACATATCCCCGGTTATTACAAATATTTAAGTCATCAATAATCCTCACATCGTATATAGTCACTAGCGCTCTAATCCACAAAAATCATTTGGTTCACTCCTCAATATATATCCCAAATCTCCCAATTATACCAAATACACTACACCAAATCTGCCCATTTGTCAAGGTCATTGACCTTGACAAATCCACCTTGTCAAGGTTAATGACCGTGACATTTCGAGGCGAGACAACTTTTTTTGTCACGGTCGTGTCACGGTCATTGACCTTGACAACCTTGACAAAAAACATGCATTTTGTGTCACGGTCGTGTCAAGGTCAATGACCGTGACACGTTTGTCACGGTTTATAACCGTGACAAAGCCATGACCTTTTTAAAAAAAAATTGTCATGGTCAATGACCATGACACGTCCGTGACAAAATTGTCACGAGCATGTCACGGTCATTGACCGTGACAATTCTGGGCAGAATTAAAAAAAAAATTGCTGGGCAGTATGGCCACTGCCACTGCCCAATAGTATATTTGTACTTGTTATAGCAACGTTGTACCTATTCCAATCATCATATATCCAACACAAACTAAAGATATAATCCAAATATATTCATGACAGTATAATCCAAATATTCAAAGTAAAAATAATATACATGACGATATAATCCAAATATAATTAAATTGGACAAACTTGAAAATAATGTGACTACATTTCTTGGATAAAACTGAGGAGGTGAGTAGGCCACATGACATACGAATTGACGCACCCACTAATATATGTCGTGCCGCATTGTTCGCGCAACCACAATAGGGAGTTCTCCTTCCCGGGTATGACATGCGTGACGAGCACCCGGGACTCCATCTCTTGAAGCACACGTCCATGGACTATTCCACCCTCGACGATATTCGGGTCCCTCAACCCCCGCCCTATCCGCTGGCCATCAAATACGTCCAATATGAACACGCTCGGCCAACCAATTGTCGACAATGGTCTGTTGGAGGGCGTCAAATAGGGAAGTGGATTGTCGAAGTACGAACGTGTCGGTGATGAAGCAGCGAGGTCCACATCCTCGTCATCCTGCGCCTCGTCCTCCCGCACCTCCTCCTCCACCGCCTTCTCCTTCCCATTACCTTTACAGTCTCCACCCAACGTACGCTTTATGAATGCGTACATATCTTGGACCATCGCCTCCAAACGGGACAGCTTCGCGTCATGTGAATCCACCGTTCGAGCCAAGCCGGTGTCGCTCATCTCCAATCCGATGATCCTAGATTTGGCCACCCGCGAGCTCACTCCCCTTGTCCTCCCCTTACGATCAGAGCCAAGCACTTGGTTGAGTGCGTCTGTGGACAAAGATGCCTTGTCGGCATCAGACTGCGACTCATGTACTTCCTTAAGCTTTGCCTGAAACGACAAAAAGCACATGATTAGTAAAATAAGTAAACTAAAAAATTATAACGTAATTAACAATAATTAAACTGTCGGATTACTTACAATCATGGCTGCGACGCTCGGGAACACCTCCTTCTCCTTCCCCTTCTTCGTCCGAAGAGCCACATAAGTATCGAGCCTATGTGGCGTACCCCCTGGCCCACTCCCTACCCCCTGAAATAAAATAAAGTAAAGTAAAATTAGTATCGGCCCCGCAAAGTAAAATAATATCCAATAATATATTTCTGTAGTTATAGATAAATTAAATCTTACCTGCATCCTATGCTCCACCTCAGCGTAAGAGGTCCGGGCGGAGTAGTGCACGTCCGTCTTTTTAGCCCGATTTTCTCTCCCCGATTGGCGAGATGCCAATTGTCGATCCTCGATCTCATTGTCAATGAACTTTTGCCATTGTGCCAATGAGATCGGCTCCTTGGGCGGGACGGATCCGCGCCTTTGTAAAATGGACTCTCGTGTTTTTCCAAAGTATCGTGTCCGCATATTTTTCTTCCACGTCTTGTGTTGCTCCCTCAACTGCTCCAAGACGGAATCGCGTAGCTTTGGATCCAAGTTGAATTGTTCCTGTCCAACAAATACAATGTTAGTTGCGAATAAATATAAATATAAATATAAATATAAATTGAAATATAAATTGAAATATTCATATAAATATTACCTGTAGTGCCGGCCAAACAGCTAACTTGAGCTCATACGGCACCTCCTTCCAACTCATAAACCCCGGGCCGATGACCGTCTTTAGCAGCTCGAGGGATCTCGCTAAAAGATCTGACTTGTTTTCGACGGTAATCCCAAATTTTCCATATTTGGGGAGCCTAGGGGCAGAGGAGCTCTCGTCGCCTCCGCTACCACCGAACCCAGACGACATCATCATAAACAGCATCATCATCTTCGCCCTAACATCTGAAGAAGACATTTTTGCTGTAAAAAAAATGTTATTAGTACAGATAAAAAAAAAATGTTAATAGTACACATTTCGTTTTACCTAATTGAATTAATTGAATTAATAGTACAGATAAAAAAATGTTCCGTCTATATTATAACGTATGTGTAAGTTTTGTCTATAAATATTTCATTCAAAAATGTTCCGTCTATATTATGTTTAAATGAAAATATCAATTATTATCCAATATTTTTAAATGAAATATTTATTTTGAATGAAAATATCAATTATTATCCAATTATTATCCAACTATTATCAATTATTTATTTTGAATGTAAATAATATTCAAAACCCCACCCACCCCTACCCCCACCCCCTCCCCCTCCCGATGTGGGAGTCATGTTTGGAATCTTGTTTAAATTATATGTAAGATTTAATTAAGTTTAGGTCTAATTTATCTTATTATGGTTATGATAATAGTTAACTCATAGTTCATCTGTCTTGTTTACAGACACTTAATAATCAACAAGTGCTTTCTCATCTCAAATTCGAAGATACTAAAGCCAGTACGGCTGAGCATCTTTCAAGGTATGTATTCTTTGTTTCAAAATCATATGATGTTAGTCATAAAATACTAAGAACTGAAGGATTTTTTGTGATCAAGAATTTGTTGTATTTACAACAACAATGTTGGTAGATTTTTTTATGAATTTAAAATGAACTATCAAATGCAATTATTTTTAAATAGGGTGCTTTTGTGTTTGTGAAATGATTTTTTTTATAACATCAAATACAATACGAAAACATAGGGTCCTACCTAATGTTACCTGAAACGTGGATCATTTTTTATAATATTCTTCTAATAAATATCTTCTAATATTCTCAAGATATGAGAGTTTTTTTATTCATTTTTTATATTTCCTATATGAGAATTATGTATATAAACACTTTTAATAAGTATATCCTAGCCTTTTAGGATTTTCTCTTAAAACCTCCTTATCAGTTTATTCTTAGATTTTAGCACATTATAAATTCACTATAATTTATCTTTTTCCTCTTAAAAAAACAAATTTTCATGTGTTAATTTTCATGTGTTGGAACGGAAGTGTACCATGTTTTGGAACGCGGGAATCAATAAGTAAATTGCTAGGGTGTTCGCATTCCCTAACCAAAAGCGCTATGTGAGTATCTTATCTAATAACTTGAGCCCTAATTTTTAATTATCATTATAACTATTATATTCAAAATGGAATTGAGCCAACGATGAGTTTATGGGTTATTCAAAATGTATTTTTAATTAGTATAACTATTATATTCAAAATTATAGTTACCCACACCCCATCCCACCCCCTGCCCCCCTCCACCACCCCCTCCACCACCACACACCACCACACACACACACACACACACACCACACCACCCCGCCCCACCCCCTGCCCCCCTCCACCACCCCTCCACCACCCTGCCCCACCCCGCCCCACCCCTACCCCCACCCTGCCCCACCCCCCACACACGCACACACATACACACATATATATATACACATACACACATAAATATACACACAAATATATATATATAAATGAAGAGAGAGAGAGAGAGAGAGAGAGAGAGAGAGAGAGAGAGAGATGGAGCGAACGTCGCGGGAGGGAAAAAAGTAGAGGGATAGGGTTTTTGCTGCGAACATTATCACGGTCGTGTCAAGGTCTTTGACCGTGACAATTATTTGTCACGGTCGTGTCAAGGTCAATGACCGTGACATAAAACGCATGTTTTTTGTCACGGTCAATGACCTTGACAAGGCTGGCCGGCTAAAAGGTGACAATTTGACCATTTTGGTGTAGTGATAGTTAACAAGGGAAGGTTATCTCTACAATTAAATATGGTTACAGGACACTAGAAATCAAATCAGGCCAAAAAGGTCAATCTGTCAACTCGTTAGAAGTCTCGTTCGAACGAGGTCGTTCGAACGAGAGTTCGTTCGAACCAAGTGGGCATCTAACGAGATCTCGTTCGAACGAAAGGCATCGAACGAACATCCCACTCGTTAGAAGTCAAACTTTCAGCTCGTTAGAAGCTCGTTCGAACGAGTTCGTTCGAACGACCTGGGCAGGTCTTCTAACGAGGTGACAGTTCGAGCCCAGAATTCTCCTAATACGTTTTTCCCAATTTTCTTCACCTCTAATCTCATCTAAACATCATTACAACAATATTTCAAGGTTTCTAATCATTCCTAAACATACTTAAACCGTATTTCAACATATATATGGGGTCAAACCATCCTAAACCACATCTAATCATCAAATTTCCCCAATTTTCCCCAAATCTCATGAACATGAACCCTAGAAAATTAAAGTCATCAATATTCATAATTAAATCCGTTTTTGTGATATAAAAGATGTATTTCTATCAGAATAATCACCCAAACACAATTCTACATGCAATCCCTTTATCAAAATGTGAATTTCTAATTTCAATTCAATGGGTTTTTATCCATCTCTCAAAACAAGGTAATTTTCATAAATTTCTAAGCATGGAATAAACATTCGTTGCAAATAACATAATTAAACCACTTGCCTCTGATCTTTCTCTGAATTTGGTGTTGAATCCTGGATGTAGGTTGCTCTCTCCTTTTCTCCCAAGGTTGAAGGTTGAGGATGGGGTTAGGGTTCTCTTTTTGGGAACTTCTCCTAACTTCTCATGAAACCCCCGTAGCCCTCTAATCAGTTAATTGCTGGTAATGGGTTAGTGGGTCATTAAATTTTCTATTTTAAAATCCCAAAATTCGTTAGTCATAAATCCCAAAATTCCAAAATTACCAAACTACCCTTTTAAGTTGCCGGTATGGCCTAAAAATGCCCCGGGACCCAAACTAAACCCCCGGCAAGTGTTTTCTGACTATTTCGACCCTTCCGGACACGTTGGAGCACTCAAAATGACCATACGGTTGATAAAAATAAAATTCAATTTTTAATTAAATAATGTTCCTGACGCGACTGTCACACGCGTCCCAACAAAATTCCAAATTGCCGTATTTCTATCTCGCGACAATTTTATATTCTCAATATTCATATATTGCCATTTATACGCATTATAATAAAATACCAACTCACATCTCGTTAGTATTTTATCCGTATTAATTCCCAATTAATACACATTTAATTCAATTAATCCCATAAATAAATATCACAAAAATACGGGGTATTACAAGTAACTTGAGATATGAAAGACTTTAGGGTTTTAAAAGGATTCACACATACTTGTGGGATGAATTTTGTGAATCAAAAGGTATTTTAAACCTGAACAAAGTGATGAATTTTGAACTAGGTATGCAGTTTTTTATTTGCAAAAAGTCTCTCTGGAAAACTGTCTGAAGCAGGTATTTATAAGACGTCACAAAATTTGAGGCAGTGTAATTCGTTTGAAGAAAAGCAAGAATCGTTCAAATGAGAATAGAATCTTATTAGAATGACATCAAGTTCATTCGAACGAAAACCCCATCTCGTTTGAATGAGTTTCAAATGATCTTCAAACAAGGCCAAACAGTACGCCCTCGTTAGATGCACGTTAGATAAAAAGTTCAAACTAGGCTTCTAACGAGTTTGACATCTCGCTAGAACCAGAATGACTTATCTTTTGAACGAAGTGATCAAATTTAGAAAAATAGTAAAAAAATTTCCTTTGTTTTTAATAAAAAATCTCCCAATATAAATGTAAATAAATATGAACTCCTAATTTATATATACCTTCATAATATAGAGATCGTCTTGAATTTCGAGATGTTGTAGATTCGGTTATTAATGAGAGCTCGAGTGGAATGGTAATGATATACACCAAAATGTATGTAAGCCTATGCTATGAGAAAACGATAGAAATTATGATCTTACTATATCCACGGTTTTTTCAACTTTATTCATTCGTCTTTTTATGCATTTTCTCTTTTGTCGAGCTCATATGACCTACTATTTATATTTGCGCTCTTTTTCAATTTACTCATCACTTGTCATTATGACTTTAAAGGAATACATTGAAGACTTTTTGTCGTTTTATATGATAATCATGATGGTGTTGATGATGTCAACCAGATATTGGGCTTCGATCCATCCATGCAAGCAAAAAATGAGTACTCAAATTTGTGTTGACTTTTCCTTTAGGTTGTGAGGGATAATACACTTTATCATGACATGATCAATGCGACCCAAGAAAGTCACAATGAAGAACTGGCAAATATGAGGGCTATGTTTGACTTTGATGTGTCTGATCTAGATTGAGAAATGGGATTTGATAATAATCTAGATGATATTAAATTTAGACACGAAACAAAGTCTTTTATTCTATTGTTCTACCTCGTATGAGTGAGGGAAGTTTTTTCACTTCTTAAGAAATAAATAATGATTTGCAAGCTAAGCTTGAGAAGTATTTGTAGGATAAGAAAGCTAGAGACTGATCTTCTTTCCTTGAGAAGGAGAATGCCCAGTTAAGAGAAGAAATAGAGTAGGTACAAAAGTTCTTACATGATAAGGATGTGATCATTCAAAGTATATCTTCCTCTAAAAAACAAGACAATGGTCGGGTGATGAAGGAGTGTGAGAAGAGAAAAAATTCTTTGAGTGATAAAGAGGAGACATTTAGGAACTTGTTCGATAAGCTTGATCGCCTTACATTCTAGTTCCGTAAACAAACTCGTCAAGTGTGAAAGTATGGCTACAATTGGGATCTCTTTAGTCTAGATTAAGGATTGAATTATGCGTGTAACATTGCTTATAAGAATTGTTGGCTTAATGCCCTATAAGTTGCAAAGGTGCCTCGAAATTCTTGATTGTTCTACTAATATGACCAAGGTTTCCCCAATTATTAGATTCCTCCTTATTGGCCTGATTCTTTATGGATTCCATTCCTATAAGTGGGATAAGGAAATAATTGTGTGACTACAACCTAGATGGTGATGATGGGGTTTATCGACCTCCACACTTAGTCAACAGGCTGACCCCTAGAGTGCCATCCAGAATTTCGGATTTCATGGAGACCACTCGGCCTTATGCATTCTATATTCCACCTGATGAGATTGGGACCTCATGGGATAAATTTCCAAGGTCATGAAACTTAATGAGCTACATATATATTTTCGTTGTAGATAGGTTTTCCTAACATTCCTCGTAATAACTTTATATACTAATTGAAATTTCTACATTTTTCTTTTACTTTACACTGTGCGATCCCTAGTCATAGCATTTAGGTGATGTCTTCACAACAAACATTAAATAAGGTTTCTCCTATTTATGATGTTCTCGACCTGGTCAGTAATGGGTGCCTAAGGTTTCCCAGTAGGCCTTTCATCAGGTGTGAGAAATTATTTATATTTTTTTAATCGTAAAAATATTTTAGATCTGGTTAGTCATTGGTCAACAATCTAGTTAGACTACATGTAGAAATTTCAATTAATGATGGTCTTTGTTCGACTAATTAATCATTCTTAAGAGGTGATTTTAAAAAGAATTTCCCATACTCAAGGACCCAGTGGTGTTCATTGGTCGACCAACCAATCAGTCTTGAAGCAGAAGAATGAAAGAAGATAAATATCACGGTAAGAGATAAGATGCCAAACATAGTTCATTTGACTAATCAATCTTCTATATTAAATACTCAGTGCCATCCACTTTAAACAATGGAAAGAGATAAACTATGTTATATGTGCAAAAAATCCGAAAAATAGTGTCTAAAAAATAATTTAAAACTGAAATAAGAGTATACTTAAAAGTAGAACTTCTAGAGATTTGTTTCATTCCATTCTCGGGAAACTTCCATACCCTCTATTGTACCCAAATAGTAAGATCTTTAAAAGGCATATCTGGTAACTTTAAATTGATCTTTTTAATTAGGGCTGAGTTTTTCGTTCAAGGGTTTCTTCGCATTTTCCTTAATTTTTCTTAGTACATAGTCCCCAACTTTGGAGCTCTTCGGATTGACCCCCCATTGTATTTCTTAGCTAACTGATGCTGGTAGGGGGCAATATTTATAATGTCTAACTCTAACTTTTTATTAGCTAGGTCAATATTTCGTTTAATTGCTTCAGTATTCAGATCATAGTAGACTAAAGATCACTTCAAGGTCGCTATTCATGTTTTTAATAGAATGATGACCTATGTTTCATAGGCTAGGGAAAATGGTGTTTCCCCCATTCATATCCCAGGCATAGTCCAAAATTCCCAAAGAACATAGGGGTTCTGGTCGACCCATGCTTCGTTCTCTTTCTCCAACCTCTTCTTGATTCCATCGAGGATTATTTTGTTAGACTCTTATGCTTACTCATTTCTCTATGGGACACTAAACTTTAGTAGTGCCTATTCCCGTAATCATCACAAAATATTTAAAAGACGATGATATTAAACTAAGTCTCATGATCTTGTATGATGATACAAGTAATACCATAGAGAATTATGATATTCCTCCAGATGAACTTGTCTATATCAAAGTCTCAAATGTTTGCTAGTGGTTCTCTTTCTATTCACTTGGAAAAATAGTATGTGTCTATCGATACAAACTACTTCTAGAGACAAGGTGTAATGGACTAATAATGTCCAATATATATTGTACGAAAGGCCGTGCGATCCTAAGGTACTTGAGGTCACTAGCAGGATGACGCACCAAAGGTGAGAAGAGATGGAACTTTTTTCACTTTCGAACGTAAGTGAATGCATCTTATTGTATGTATGTACATAAGTATCCTTCTTTCATAGGTTTGAAGGTGAGTGATGTTCCCCCAACATGGATTACACATATCCAACTTGGGGAATGTAAACGTCAGTGATATGCCCCCAAACTCTTTTAAGTATTGGATTATCTAATTCATCCAACTTAGGCCCTGTTGATGGCCATAAAATGCTCCGCTAACTCTCCTATGTTGATGTTAGGTTTAAGTAGGTATTCTACTTTCTTTAAATATCCCTTCATATAATATGAGAGTGCGGCTAAGGCATCTGCATGGTTGATGTTGCCTCTTAGTAACTGGAGCTCTTATTCGTTCTCGAGCTTCCTGACCAAGTGTTGGTTTTCTTTAAGATATGAAGCCACGTGCTCATTCCTTGATTTATAGTATCCTGATGTCTAATTTGATATAAGACTTGAGCCACATAAATGTCAAGGTGCCTAGGGAGAGTGCCTTATTCAATCCCCGAATATAGTCTTCACACTCCACCTTATTGTTGGAGGCATAAGATCCCAAATGTATTTAATGCTTAAGGATAGTTCTCTAGTGACACTATAACTATCCCCACCCATCCCCCTTATAATTGGAGGATCCATCGGTATAAAGTTTCTATCATTCCCCTTTATTAACCAATTTATGAGAATCTTCTGCACTCTTAGTGTCAAACTCCATGGGTTCCTACTCACTAGAGAATTAACTAATAAAGGTGGTCAAAACCTGCCCCTTAACTATCATTCTAGGTTGATATTGGATATAAAACCTTATTAACTCCACCGACCACTTGGAGATTCATATAGAAAGATCTTACTTTTGTAACACTGCCTTTAGAGGTAAAGAGGTTAAGATAATGATCATGTGTGCCTCAAAGTAATGCTTCAACTTGCGAGCGGCAATCATCAGTGCATATGGAAGCTTCTCCAGTGACAAGTATCTCCTCTCAGCACCTTGCGAGGTATTTTACTTGTAATATATGAGATACCTAGTCCCACTCTTCTTAAAAACTAGAGTGGAGATAATTGTGTTAGTGGACATTGTTAGGTAGAAGTATGAGAGTTCCTCTTCGTTAGGGATCGTCTCAAGTGGGGATCGGCTGAAGTATTTCTTTCTTTCTTTAAGTCCTTGGGTTCCTTCATCGTTACATATTTCCTTTATTTCCCTCCACAAAATATAGAGTAAAGGTATGCATTTCTCTGAAGATCTTAATGTGAACCTATTGAGTGGGACGATTATACCGTTTAGCTTATGTACTCTGTGCACTACTCTTGGGGTTTCACTTCTCTAATTTCTTCAATTTGGTCATGGTTCACTTTTATCCCCATCTAACTAACTAGTTATCTAAGGAACTTTCTTGAATTTACCTCTTAGGAGCACTTAGTTGAATTCACCCTCATCTTGTAGTAGAGGAACCTTGAATGTTCTTTCCAAGTCTGTAAGGTGATCCTCCTTCTTTTTGATCTTGATGAGCGCATCATCTATGTGCACCTCCAATGCCTCTCCCAAGTCTCTGATAGGTTACCCCAGAGTTCTGTGATCTGAATGGAATCACCATGTAGTTGTACAGTCCCAGCGTGATGATGAACGAAGTTATCTCTTGGTCGGGGCCGAAAGGTGGAAATTAGGAATATCCCAAGTAGGCATCGAGGAAGCTCATATGTTGGTGGTTAGCGGTCTTATCAACCAATTGATATATACTAGGCAAAGGGAAACTATCTTCTGGACACATCATGTTTACTTTAAATGTTTGGGTTTAATACTTATTAATATCTAATAGATGAAGTATGTTATTATGTACTCTTATGTGTAAGAATACCATGTGTGACTTCCCGTGGAAGGTGTACCGAGAGGGATTTTAATGGGGTGCATACAATGTTGATTGCTCGAGTTTCCCGGTGTTATAAACAGGATTTACCTAGGTCCTTTAACCCTATCATATATTAGAGGTACCCGTGTCCCCATCTGGGAATATACTGGGGAGTTCTAATGTATAACCTTGGGTCCAGAGGCCATATGTTATGATGAGAATGCATAGTGATTATCCCTTGTTGATTTCTTAAGGTTATAGGTTTGGGAAAACCTATAACAATACCAAGTACGCATAAGTGACCCACTAGGGTGGTAAGAATAAGCCTTCATATACTTTATGTGGGGACTTAAGCATAGTTCATTTACATGTCGAGAACCGTACCTATGTGGATTTTAGATTTAAGATGGTCGTATTTCTACATGATATTTTGCTTGATATGAGTAATAAGAGGACTGTACCTATGTACTCTTATGTGTAGGCATACCATATACTCTTATGGGTAATAATTAAATATTAGGCTCATGTCAGACTTGTGATTAGATGCCTGAGATATCTAGGGACGTTTGGGTTGGGATAACTTCAAAACAAGCAGAAGAGGAGATGAAAATGTATAGTTATTTATCGTAGTCCAACTTCGATTACATATGTAATCTTCGTATACTTGATGTTTACATTATTGTTGATTATATTTATTTCAATCCTAGGTTATTGATGTTGCCTCATCCACGATCCATATACATGTTCCCTTCTTCAGTTACTACTCATATAAGACGCATGTGTTGAGCCTGCATGAAAAAATATTTTATTTACACTTGCATTCAGTCATGTCGGATTTATAGTAGCTGATATTATATTTAGATATTTGGAATTTATGTTGATTTTGGAAGTTATTAGTGTTATGGCTATGGTATCAGAGGTTATATGGATTTACCCTTATGGTTGTGTTTTGTTATTTGTTTTTTGCTTTAGTTTTATTTTTCAGTTATCTTATCATGTTATTCAATTATTTTAGACTCCTATATTATTTATTTTAGATCTGATCAAGCTTCTCTATATTTTACAAGGTGTCACAGTTGGTATCAGAGCATTTAATGTTCTAATGTCCCAAGGATCTTGAGTTTCACTATCGTGTACCTGGTAGCATCCTTTGATACTTTAGAAGTTTTATTTAGATTATTGTATTCTATTTTCGTAAATATAATTTTACGCTTGTGATTAATATCTTTAGCATTGAGAACACATGACGGTGAGTAGTAGGACGAGTAGAAATCGCGAAGGGCGAGTCTACTGCGGAAGTACCTCAGCGGTCAAAGAAGGAACCATAGCCACTATAGCCACTATAAAAGGAACATGCCCTAGTTATAACGCTGACCATTTTAACCACTGTTATCTCTCATACCGTATTAGAGATGACGGTGGAATTTCATCAGGAGCAGTCACAACCACCACCCGTGGTCGCACCTGTACTTGTACCTACCCCTCCTACCATGTTAATATGGGAGCGCACCAGGAGTTCCTTTGTAAAATGCAACCCGCCAAAGTTTATAGGGTCTACTGATTCGGTTGTCGCACCATAGTGAAGGCATGAAATTTAGAATCACTTTAGGACTAGTGGAGGGTACAAATGTTCAAAGGGAGATTCTTTCGAGTTTTAGACTTCTAAGGGATTCTCTATACCGTTGGTATTATTTAACCACCGAGTGGTGAAAAGAACATATGAATATAGAAAAATTTGGGGATAAGTTTGATTGGAAATATTTCACTCCCGCGCAACAGATCTATTTGAGGGGCTAATTTGATCGGATCAAGTAGGATAGTCGTACAGTTATACAGTACGAACATTTTTCTATCCATCTTGGTCACTTTTCTCCAGATTTGATTATATCATAAGAGAGGAATATGGAAAGGTGTATTAGAGACCCGAATTTGGTAATTAGGTGGGAGTTTGTGGTAAATTTGGCATTAACCACATACACTCAGGTTGTGGAGATCACATTCCTGCACTATTAGGAGCATAGAGACTTTCAGAGAGAGTTGAAGAAGGAGAAAGGGAGAAATGAGAAGGGGTTGAATACAGTCAAGGTTTTATAGTCGTTTCAAGGGCAGGGGTGCTCACATCATCAAAGAGGTAAAATCCAAGAGGAAAACCCCCATCTATGGGATGGTTACCAGTCCCGTTGTGGCCATCCCGGGGGTTTCTTTGAGGGGGCCGAGGGAAATGTATATTATATAGATCCTTTAGTCTCTTTTCATTGAAGAGTGATAATTCATCAAAAAGGCTATGTTGCCATTCTTCTTGGCTAAGTAGAATGAGAAATGAAGGTATTTCTAGATCAATGGGTAAGACTCCTTCCATGACGTACACTAGAGAATATTGGGTAGCCCCAATAAGTGTTCTGATTGATGTGCGATAGCCCTAGAGGGAGTAAGGGATCCGGTTGTCCCAATCTCTGTAACTCTCAGTCATCGTGTTGATTATGGATTTAAGTATTTTATTAAAAGTTTCGACGACACCATTGGTTTGGGGTTGGTAGGGATAAGATTCATGTCTCTGAATCCCATACTAGTTGACTAGTTTTGTGACTTTAGCATCAAAATGGAGCCCATCATCTGACACTAACTCATGGGGAAATCCATATCGGCAGATGATCTTCTTTCTGATAAACTTGACCACTTTCTTAGCATTTAACACCGCGTATGACTCAGCTTTGACCCATAAGGTGAAATAATCAATGGTGACCCGAATGAATTCGTGACCGTTCGAATCTTTGGGAGTAACCTTACATATGATAGGAATTGCCCAGGTGGAGAAAGGCTAGGGAGAGGTCATAATGTATAGTTCTCATGGAGGCAAGTGTTGGATTTTGGCAAATTATTAGCATTTGAGGCATCTTCAGACATAAGACATGCAATCTTGAACCATGATGGTCCAATAGTATCCTTGATGGATGATTTTTTGGAAAGCATGTGACCTTTTATATGGGGCTCGTATTCCACACTATGGATCTTCTGCATCATCTCTTCTATGCACTGCAAATGGGTTCCATTGAAATTTCTCTTAAACATATATTTATCACAGATGATGTACTGGGAAGCTAGTTTGTGAAGGGTTGTAGGGTCTTTCTTATCGGTCTCTTAAGGATACATACCATGTTTAAGGAGGTGCCAAATGTCGTAGTACCACAATCCAACCATATTGGAATCTTCCTCGGTAACAAGTTTGATGTGGTAGTAATGGATAATCTTAGCTTGTTTCTGAACTAGGAAAGGGGTCATTATTATTCCCTCGGGCAAGTCGACCACGAAGGCTAGGGTAGAAAGGGAATCATCTAGGTTGTTCTTTGCATGAGGCAGGTAGTGAAAGGTGACATCATTGAACAAGGAGGCCGGCTCTTCTAGGTGGGTATGTAAGGGTAGGAGCTTCTCGTATTTAACTTTCCATTTTTTGAGGATTTGGCCAACGATGATTGTCAAATTCCTTTCTCCAGGGCGATCTTGAGGCCTACAGTGTATGCCTCATACTTAGTCATATTATTGGTGTAGGGAATGTCTGGTTTGATGGCAATAGGGGTGTGAGAGTCATTAGGGTAGGAGTATTCCAATGTCGTATCTTTTCTTATTGGCATCTCCATCAAAGAACATTTGACATTTGAGGTCCTCTTGAGAGGTGCAGAAAATATCTTCATCTGGGAATTTAGAGACCCAAATATTGGCTTCTTCCATGAGATAATTAATGAGGTAGTCGGATGTGGACTTCCCTTTCATAACTTTTTGTATAACGTTCACAATATTGAACTCGGCTAGAAACATCAACCAACGGGACTTTCAACTGGATAAAGCAGGCTTTTCTAGCAAGTACTTGATGGGATCCATACGAGATACTGGTCTGATGGGAAAGGAAAGCATGTAGTGTCGTAACTTTTGCGTGACCCAGACCAGGGTGACATATGCTTTCTCTAAAGTAGAGTAGTTGATTTTGTATTCGTTTAATTTTTGGCTAGCATAATAAATGTATGTTTCCTTATGGGATTCTTCAATGTATTAGGCTATCAAAGCCCCAATAGAAGTGTCTGTTACGGTCAAGTATAGGAGTAGGGGGAGGCCTAGTTGAGAAGACATAAGCATCGAAGGTCGGGTAAGGTATCCCTTGATTTAGTTAAAGACTTGTTAGTAGGCCTCATTCTAATCTTTAGTTGAATCCTTCCAGAGAAGATTAAAAATGGTTCATAGATAGAAGTCAATTAGTTGATGAACCGACTGATGTATTAGCAGTTTACCTAGGAATCCTCAGACTTCATTCTCTGTCCGTGGCGGTGACATCTTAAGTATAGATTTTACCATGGCATGGTCTTCTTTGATTCCATTATCACTGACCATGAATCCCAAGAGTTTTGCTTTCGTGATGCCAAAACAATTTTTTATAGATTTAGCTGCATCTGGTATTTCCGTAATCACTCGAAGAATTTTTATAGGGCGGTAATATGACCTTCCCAAGTCTTTGATTTGATGATCATGTCATCTACATACACTTAGTCCTCCTTGTTAATAAGGTCTTGCAGGATGGTTATGGAAACCCTTTGTTAGGTAGCACCGACATTCTTGAGTCCAAATGGCATGAAAATGTAGTAAGAATTCTCCCATGGGGTGATGAAGGAAGTTTTCTCCTAATGGTCAGGGTGCATCTTCATCTAGTTATATCTGGAAAATCCATCGACAAATGACTTTATGCGTGGTTGGTTGTGTTGTCCACAATCATGTCGATGTTGGGTAATGGGTAATCATCTTTTAGTGATGCTTTATTCAAATCCCGTTAATTGACACACATGCAGAATTTTCCTCCCAACTTTGGTATGGGTACTATTTTGGCGAGCCATGTAGGATATTCAACTATATGAATGAAACCCGCATTCAGTTGCAAGACGACTTCCTCTTTGAATTTGAGAGATTATTCGGTGTGGAGCTTACGTAGCTTCTATTTGATCCGTTTGTATTCTGGGAATGTTGGGATTTCGTGTTGAGCTATTTTTTGGTCAATACCGAGCATGTTATCATAGAACCATGCAAATTCATTAATGAATTTCTTCAGTATCTCTTCAAATTATGCACACTCATTCTCATCAAGGGTGGACCCCATCCTAATCTCGCGTTGTTGGCTACTAGAAGTGAGATCAGTAATAATAGTCTCATCATCAATAATTTGAATGAAATTATGCTGTTTGCTATTCTCGTTATTAACATCAGTTAAGAATTTTTCATTTGCAAAATCCTCATCATCAAGAGTTTGATTAGAATCAATAATGTAAGGCACAACAGGATACTCAAAATCTTCATTTATTTCATTTTCAAGAAAAATAGCATTGAGAACCTCGTTTAAAGAGGTCTCAGTTACATTGATATCATAAAAAGGAATGACAACATCAGGTGAAGAAACTAGTATAGGGTGAATAACAAGTTCAGGTTGGATATGAGGATCTTGGACAAGCATGGAATTCCAGTTAAGGAGGGGCATGCCAGCAGCTTTAATTTGAGTAGACGGGTTTGACGGTGCGACATATGAGAGTATGATGTAGAAACTCTTCCCTAGTGTTTGCAGGTTGATTGAGTTATGTTGGCAGTATTGGCTTTCTCAATTAGAGGTTGCACTTCATGTTGGAAAACTTCGGTCTAGGAGTTGTTATCTTGAAAGAAGATTTCTAGCCCCGATTTCATCTTCTTGTCGAAATGGTCATGACATGGTTCAGGGAAGTCGCGGAAGGGGAAATCTACACCCTCCTTGATAAACCATCCATTCAAAGAGTCTCTTTAAATAGTCTTTTCTTCTTCTAAGCTTCTTTTTGGTCGGAGTCATTGGAATGCTTTGAGTTCTTCTTGTAAGGGATGGTAACCCAGGCCACATAGAGTAAAGGCCTCTTACAAGACTATGGGCTCAAGGATTCCTTGTTGGCATAACCCTAGACATATTTTGGGCATGAATTGCATGTTCTTAAACATCTTAATCACATTGACGTTGCCATGAGGGTTTTGTTTTTTATAGACTCGATCATTGAAATTATCTCCAGCCGAAAGGGGAAGTGGGTCAACTCTAAATTTGTAGAGGAGCATGTCATTCATCTCATACTGGATTTTTAATAAAAATTTGCTAGCGTTGGCATTTCCTATATTGTAGTTGTCCACCAAAATAGTGATAACCTAGCCTTTGGCAAAGAATTTCAGTTTCTAATTAAGAGAAGAAGATATCACTCGGATACTATAGAGATATGGAGGACAAAGGAATAGGTTGAAACATGCAGTTATGTCAATGACTTAGAACTCTATTACCTCTCTACGAGTATTGTCATAAGTATGCATGGAGATAAAAGTGGAAGTGAGATCACTAACTTTTAATCGCAATCAATTGAAGGTTCTGAGAGGAAAAATATTGAGAACCGATATGTTATCAATAGGTGAGAGTGGGAATGTCTTTCCTAATACTTTAATGAAGATATTGAGGGAATAATTATGTCCAGGGCTAATTTTTAGTGTCTCTGCTTTGAAAAAGGATAGGATTCTAAAAGGGGTCAAGGACCCAACCATGTTTACGTCTTCTTCAGGAGTGGTAGAAAGATGGACTGTAGGCCCGGTGAGGAGTTTTATCCGAGCATTCTGGTGTAACTGGGAGGACATGAAAAGTCCCCATATGGTGATATTACCTTGGGTTTTCTTAAGCTAGTCAAGGACTTTACTTTCTTCGGTGATTATTTCTGGCATGGGAAGATCTTCGATAACTCCATATCCTTTATCTATCTCGATCACATGAGGGATCGGATCTTTTTAGTGTCTACCTAACTTGGTCATGTGATTTACTGAGGCGGGGCATGTCTTAATCTACCTCTCACTGAATGGCAACCTTGTTTATTTCCCCAACATATCTTCAAAGGATATCATGCATAGACTAGTGTCTTGTCGATTGTGTTCGTCACCTAAACTGTCAAAGTCATCCCTTTATTAGGTGGCCACTATGTCCTCTTATTAAGAGAAATCAAAACATTTAATGACCTCGATGGAGTTATCACATAAATCTTCCCACTCAATGAGGAGGTGCACGAGAAAAGGGGCCAACCATCCCTGAAGCTTCGAAGTGGTGAGTAGCTCATCAATGCTATAAATTTCACTAGTCTATTGAAATATATGGGCCATTATTTGTATCATATCATATAGACTAACTTCTTCAATAGGTACCACCCATTTATCTTATTCTCGAACCCATTTCCAGGCATTCATGAACAAGCTAATAAATTTGCGATAATGAATAGTCATCTCGGAGGGAAATTTCTGCTCAAACTCAAAGAGTTGGTTCAACACGACTGGTAATTCCATGTCTTTCCCTATAAACTAGGTGAGGATGGTAGTGTAGGACCTTGTAAGGATTAATAAAGCTTTATCGGTGAAACAAGTAAGGTGTAGGAGAAAATACGGAGAAACCTTGAGTGGTTTAGGTGAGATTATGGGTATGATGGGTGCTTTGTTGGGCACAATTTGAGTAGATGGATAAACTTATGAGTCACTCTATAGAAAAATAGCATTTGTATGGGTTTAAAGTGCATTATGAGTGGTATTGGGTTTAGGATTGGATGGTTGGGAAATGATACCCCGATCAATTAGGCATTGCATCACACTCCTAAGATGGGAAAACTGGTCGGTACTATGGCCAGAAGAATGATAGAAATCACAATGGGCATCGTCTTTGAAGTTTTTAAGGAATGGATTTGGTAATGGACGAGGGTCCAAGGGTTTGATGAGATTTTATCTCAGCAGGTCTTGGTAGACTTTTAATCGGGGAGCATGGAGCTTAATGTACTCTTTCTTGGTAGGATTAGGGTAACTTTTCGATGCTTAAGAGGTAGCAAGTTGGGAAATTTTATTGATGGTTAAGATTATAGAACTCGTGGATTTATTAATTATTCGGTTACATTATTTGGCTCATATTTGACTTTGGCAATACCTTCCTCAATTTTTACACCAGCTTCTTGGAGGGCTTGAAAGTTTGGGTAGTACTGTCCTCCTATGGATGATAGGATATGAGGACATAAGTTCTTTTTCATGACATATACTTGTTCCTCCTTAGAGGGTCTGTTGGTCATGGTAGTAACTTTCTCTCTCCACTTTCCTATAAAGCTACTAACAGTTTCCCCAGGGCTCTACTTAAAAAGTGCTAGATATCGACATGTAAATTCTAGATCCTTATTGTATTTGTACTGAGACATGAACACTCGTACGACATCCTCCCAACTACGGATAATGGATTCTTCGAGGGACGGAAACCACCGAAGGGAGTTTTCTTCCAAGGTTTGTTGAAACATTTGAACCATTATCTCTTCGAAGCCTCCAAGGAGGGTCATGGATCGGTGATTGCTTCAAAGGTGAACAACTATGGGTCTTTTTCTCCCGAACATCTCGATGTCTGGAATATTCAACTTTTCTGGTAGTCTAGCTTTGGAATATGGAGACATATGTGTGTAGTCTATGTAGTTCCCGAATATCTTGACTTGGTTGAACTTCTTCGATAATAGCTTAAGGTGTTACGTAAAATTGTTCAGTTTCTCCTCCTTAGGATTCGTTGGTACTGGTCGGTTAGCCCCGGTTAGGCAAGGTTTGAAATAGGAAGTTGAGCTGGTGGTGGCCCATTAGCAGGCGGCGCATGTAGAGCATGTTGATACTCTTTTGGGACCCAAACAGGCTCAAGAGCGGGTGGACCCATGGCACAAGGAAAGAAAACCTCTCGTTCTTTAAGAATCTCGGTCTGGTGATGTTTCATATCATGGAACTCGATTTGGAGGTTATCAATCTTGGCATTGAGCTGGGCTAAGATGGTCATTAGATCGAGCTGCACATTCGGTGCGTGGTTAGTGTTTTCCATGAAGAACTAGTGAAGGTAAATACCAAACTCGGATGAGGTAGTAGAACAACTGATGGATCTTTAGGTCGGTTTGACTAAAGACCGAAGCCTATAAGGAGATAAGCTAAAATCGGGTATGCGATCGACCTAAAAGGGAAAATGGTTCGAATTTATTTTTAAAAGAAGGAGGTAGAAATTTTTTTGTATTTTAGGAGAAGGAGAAAAATGTTTTTTTTTTTAATTTTCAAAAAGGAGGGAAAAGGGGTAGGAATCTTAGCATGAATATTATTAATGTTATTATTAGGTTCTCACTTGTATTAGGTTTGCCTAAATACAGAAAAACTATCGTACATGATTGAGCCTGGGAAAATGGGTTTAAAATATGTAAGACACATTTGTACTTGATTCTAGTCTCACAGGCGGGGTCATGTGTTGAAAAAGGTGAAATAGCTTGAAAATTAGGGTGGTATGCCGACCCAGAATTTCGGCATCGTTTCGCATTGTAATTGGGAAACTATATATGAGTGTCCCGGGTTTGAAAAGTATATGAGTTTTATGGAATTATTAGGTTAGTGGAAGGGTTCTCCCCTTTGGAATGGCTTCCATGATATACCTCTTTCCTATATGGGAAATCATTCATCGATACGTGTGGATAAGACATTTTATATACCTGAGTGTACGTGAATTTCCTCACTATATACCTTGTGGGGACAATACGTGTGAGAAAAAAATTGATATACTCGACATACGTGAACGAGTACCCTGTTATATACCTCCTTTCACGAGTTCGGTCAAGAGATATGATGCAGGGGGAACTACTTGATGTACTTCGAAGGTAGTAGGCCAATGGAAGGTGAGAGTCATATCACTTAGGATGACTGTGACCCGCAGGACCAGTTCCCATCACAAAGTGACCCCCTAGTACGCAAAATTTTTTTTGGTCAATATAGCCCTTCTCTTGGTGATGTAGTGTGCAAAAATTCATGAGTCTTAATTAACATACTATGGAGAGAGAGTATTTTTTATCATTTTTTATTGTCATAATGAGTAAGGGGAATACTACACTAATGGGGAGCATATACAAGTAAATCTAGCACGGAGACTACACTACGAATGGATACATGTGAGTGAATATATACAAGTGCCTGTGTGTAATAGTGATCATATACATGGATGGATCAACTTCAAGTGATGTGTGATATGTATAAGTGAGCATATGTATGTGTGTATGAAGTGTAGTTGTGTGCTAGTGAAGTCCAAGCATGGATATTCTAAGTGATGTGTGAAGCATGTGAGTATAAAGTGAAGCTATGTATAAGTGTGTGAAGTATACACGAAAAATATATACAACTGCCTGAAGTGTATAAGTAACTGGAAATTGATATATATATGAGAGAGAGATATAAAAAGGTAAATAGAGGAGAAAATGGAACATACAGGTAGGTTCATATGAACACACCTAGAAAATAATAACACCTATGAAAAAATAGACACTAGTCCTCTTAAAATTGTGTCCCCGGTAGAATCGCCACTATGGCCATACCGAGGATTTCTCCCAGGGGTCCAGGGGAAACGCATCTCCCTAGATGGATCCCTCTTTCCTTCCCCTTTTTTGGCACGCGGACGGGATTGCAACTTTTACCGGGGGGATCGATCACCGTCGATGTGAAGTGACATGTAGAGATAGAGTACCTAGCCTATTTTGAACAAAATAGGCAACAAAAATGTTATCGCCTCGTGAGAACGACATCAAGAGCAATACTGATGCTGATGAAATCTAGTGGTTCAGACATTTGGGGATTAAGTTACAGAATGGAAAGGTTTTATCCACCCATCCTGCCCTGTCGGTCTCTCATGGGTATGTGTTAATCGTATCCTACAAAACTCTATGATGTGTGTGCTTGTGTGCATAATATAAATGGATGATGGAATTTCTCGACTCGTGTCACGGATAAAAGAGAAGAGAGGTCACCATTAGGAGTGTTCCCAAAGTAGTAATTACAAATATAATAAAAGTGTTTTTCGATTACAAGTCGTTATGGAGGAACGATTACATATATCAGGAAAGACACAAGAAAGAAAGCATATAAAATGTATATATTAAGAATATATTATAAGATCCAAGTAACATATGTATGTGGGAGAAATCGAGTCTAGAGATTTACCCAAGACACCTACGTGGCTCGTGGCTCGAGGGGGCATCAAAGTCCATGTATGAGGTGGGATTTAACCCATAAATCCATTCGGGGACTTTATTGTATGTGTGTGTGTAGAAAAAGGTGTTTTAGTGCGAGAAAGTGTGATGAGAAATCCTCGTTTGGAATTTACAAGTGAACCAACTTTTTCTTTTTTGGGGGGTTTTCTATGAATATAAAGTATGTGTGAATACTAATAATAAAGAGTTTGAAGTTAAGATATGTGACGTAATGAAGTAAATGTAATATCCCGTATTTTTATGCTATATTAATTTGGGGATTTATTAAATTTAATGTGAGTTACTTATTTAATAAAAATCCAAAATTAATTATGTTATAATTATTAACGTGATGAGAGTTAGTAATTATATGAAATTTGTTGAATATTACTAATGAGAAAAGTAATATATAATATTGGTTATATTGAATGTCACGAGTGAATAAAATGACAATTTTGGAAATTTGAGTCGGGACGCGCCCGTGTCGCGTCAGGACTAAATATTGATAAATAAAAATGAATATTTTATAAGTTATTCGTATGGTTATTTTGAGTGCGCCAACGCGTCCGGAATGGGTGAGATAGTCAGAAAAGTGTACCCGGGGGTTTAGTTTGGGTCTCGGGGCGTTTTTAGGCCTAATTAGTACCCCGGGAGGGCATTTTGGTCATTTCACATTTTTGGGTAATTAAACCCACGAAAATTAGAAATCTATATCATCCATTTAGGTTAGTCATCTAGGGTTAGAAAACTCAAAAGTCTAGAACGGACATTGGAGAAGAGAGGAGAGAGCTCTTAAGGCAATTCAAGGCTAAAAAGTCATCTGTTTGCACAGCCGCCACCGCCAACGCGTAGATCGCGAGACGGGGAACGCAACCACCCCAATTTTGGCACCAAACCAGACTTCTGAAAATCCCAGGCAAGTGTTTATATTTCTTATTTCTTTTATGCATCTTTCATATTAGTTTAGGAATGATTAAGAATGAATTATAGGGAAGAAAAACCCAATTTGAGATAGGAAATTTCATGTAGTTATGGTTTAAATGAAAATTCTGGAAACCCTTGTCATGTAGAGGATTAAACCACGAAATTATGATGTTTATAATAAGGAATTTCTGGAAAATACTTGTTAGAGCCATGTTTAAGAGATTTCTAGGGTTCTTGATAATTATATAAATTTTTGGGTTGTTAATCCATGTTTAATGATAGAAATCCACATGCTTTACGTTGGAAATACCTAGTAGGGTGATATAATGTTAGTAGTATAGTTTTTGGGACGATTGGGATTGGAAACTATGGAATTTGTTGGGGTTAGAAGATGAAACCCGTAACTGCAGAATTGCAGATTTCGCATACCTTCTTGATCGATCGATCGAGCCAAGAGCTTCGATCGATCGAAGGTTCGATCGATCGAGCCCTAAACCTCGATCGATCGACCCCTCCTGGCAGACTCACATTTACTTTTTAAATTAGTTAAATTCAATTTATTGTGAAATATTTCTTGGACATCCTTAATAAAATGTTTTGGGAGATATGGAAGACCAGTAGGACATATGAGAAATTTTGGGACTTTTTAATATGAGATGAGAATTGTATTTTTGGGATAATTACATAAGGAACGATGAAATCTCGTATTAAAGGGAGAGATTACGTAAAAATGATTACGACGGAAAATAGATGAATTCCTACTGAATTTATACTTGGGAGAATAGAGTCCATGAGTGTTACGTAGTAAGTTGAAATAATACCTCAAATTAAAGTTAAAGATGAATCGCTACATGTGATAACTAATAAATGAGATATGAGGATAAATGTCGTAACTATGGGATTTAAGATATACCTAATATTGATATGGTAATATTAGTATAGTTATATGATTGTGTTTGCATATACTATCTATGTGTGAAAAACGTACCCACGCTACTTGCTATCCCTGAGGTTACCGTGCTGGGACGATCTTATCCTGTGTTGCCTTATGGGGGATATTGATTCGTACCCTAGGAGATAGATATCCTTGGTACAGGCTATCGGAATGATAGTTCAGACGGTCCTAAGAGATGTGGGTATGTGCTTTCCTCTTAGATACTTGGAATTTATGCTTCGCCTCACTATTGTTTGTGTATGTGTTAATACAATTCGAGAGTGATTCCGAATTTGTATTCCCCTGAATATGAGTGATACGGGGTCTGGATAGTAGAGTATGCCCGCACCATAGTTTTTATATGGGGTGTTGTTATAATATATATATTATACGAGTATTTAATATATATATGAAACTCTGGAATTTGGAACTGCCTACTGTGATATGGTAAGTAGGACATGGTTGATGACTCAAATTGTAAATACTTGTTTTGAAAAGTATAATATGACACTGGGAAACTTTGTTAACAAATAAAGTAAAATGAGAGCATTGTGATTAAATGAAATCCTCCTTTTAAACAATTATATTGTTCGGTTTTGAAATCTTACGAGTAATCTAAGATAAGTTAAATCATTGGGAAGATTAGTGCAATAAATGATAAGATAAACCGTTGGGAAGGTTAGTGCGATAGGTGTGCACATTAGAAGAGAGGTGAGAATTCCTCAAGAGAGTGTCGCACTAATATGTTGTTGCATTGGCCTATATCCAATTTAAATACTTGCTAAACGAATTTTTAAATCATATACACTATCGGGCTCTGACCCGTTTCTATTTCTCTCTCTCTCTCTCTTTTATATATATGTATATATTACAGGTGCCCAGCCATAGAGGCGTCTTGCTTAGGATCCCTTGGAAGGAACGTGTTGCAGCTTAGGTGGGAGTTGCAGGCCACTTGCTTAGACGACTTCATTTACTTGATTCCACTTCTATCATTCTCAGTTATTGGGGCATGTGTCGCCCTTTCCACTATTTATCTGCTTATTGGGACATTTGTATTTCAGTTATTTCTAGTACTGTTGCCATGGGATTTATTCAGTATGTATGTTTTACTTTATGTTTTAAATGTTGGGATTTTGGATGTTGAATGTTTAAATTAATTGGATTATGTTCCAGGATTATTGTGGTGTGATTCTTACTTATTGAAATGTTGATTAATAAATAAATAATTTTTCTTTAAATAAAATTTGGAAAGTAATGTTATAAAAATGGTTTTGAAACTTAGCTTAATTAATTAGGGTGTTTAAATTGGAAAAGTTATTTTTCGAAAGTGATGCTGAGAATGAACCAACTGTTCACCTTGAATTAATTTAATAAAGGAGTGATCGCTCGGTATTTAATTAGGCGGGGTGTCATAGTAAATTACTAAAGTGAAAATGAAGTAACTAATGCAAAATAAGATAATTTAAATATAAATAGGAAGAATTAGACCTCCTTGTGAAGACTTGAAGTGGATATTGATTGTAGATGAGAGGATATCAAGATGAGGTGATGGTGGTTTGAGGAGGTGGGTGGGAATTTACTCAAAAGCATATGAAAATAATGGAAGGAATGTGGGAAATGGGATTTTAAGGAAAGAACCACTCCGAATTCAAGAGAATTCTCTTTGAATTACTGAGAGGGATGTTGAGGGTTTCTTTTCAAAGTGAGGTCATGCCCTCTATTTATAGGGACAATAGGTTCCAATTGGTAGGTTCTTTGGCCTGCCTATCGGCTGAAGCATTTTTTTAAAAAATTGGCCATAAAACACGAATCGTAAGTCAGAATCGTGCACGGGGTAGACCTTTAGAAAGGGTATTCGTAGACCTTTAAGAATCCATTGAGTCACTCACGGGTTTGGGAGTTGACCAAAGTTAAACAGGGCTCGAAAGCGCCTCTTGATGACTAGATAGGAAATTCTTGAAGGAAAATAAATTATTCGTCCAAATCGTAAGACCGATTTACTCACGGGATGGCCCGTTGGAAAGGGTATTCAGTTCCCTTCAAGATTTTATTCATCTTCATTCGGTTCAGAGAGATTCCCTAGGTTAAAAGGGGTAGGTTTTGAGGCAGCTTGGTAGTTCTGAGCATTGTTGACCTCAGGCAAGAGTTCATGGAAGAAGCACACCAGTCTCATTTTATCAATGACCCTAGTAGTGCGAATATGTACAATCAGGAATGAAAAGGCATGTTATACTTTTTGTGTCAAAGTATCTCACTTTCTAGCAAGTAACGACCGAACACCAGAAGGCAGTAGGGTTGTTGCAACCACTACTGGTAGCTCCGTGGTAGTGGGAGCACAAAATGATGGACTTCGTCATGATCTTTCTATGAATCAGGTAGGTCATGATGCAATCTGGGATATTATTGATCGATTCACAAAGTCAACACATTTCCTTTTCATTAAAGTCATGGATATTGTGGCGAAGCTTGCCAGGATCTACATCCAAAAAATCATAATGTTACACAGTGCACCTTTATGTATTATTTTGGATAGAGATCCGAGATTTGTGTCCAAGTTTTAGAGTAAATTGTAGAATGAGATGGGAACAAATCTAAATCTCATCATAACCTATCATCCACAAATGGAGAGACAATCTGAGAGAATTATACAGATTCCCGAATATATGTTGTAGGCTTGCGCTATATATTTTTGGGGTAATTGGGATAATCATATACCATTAGCAGAGTTCGCCTACAAAAATAGTTTTAAATCTAGCATTGGGATGGCAGTGTTTGAATCTTTATATGGGAGACCTTGTCATTCACCAGTTTGTTGGGTGGAGGTCAGTGAGAAACACATCTTAGAGTCAGAAATGATCGAACTGGCCACTAAAAAGATTCAAATAATTTGAGTTATACATGAAACTGCTCAGAGCCGTCATAAGAACTAAAAAGATGTTTGTCATTTTGATTTAGAGTTTAGTGAGGGTGATCACATATATCTAAAGTAGAAGGCCAGACTAGGGGTTATGCGGCTTGGTAAGAAAGTAAAGATGGCACAAGGTACACAGGACCATTCGAATTCTTGAATATAATTGGTCCGGTAGCATACCGTTTGGCTTTACCACCTCAGTAGGCTAGTTATCATAACATTTTCTACGTACCGATGTTACGAAAGTATCTTCTAAATTCATCTCATGTAATCGACTGGGGTCAGTTAGATCTCGAGGATGATGTTTCCTACGAAACCAAGCCAATGGACATAGTAGACAACAAGCAAAAGATGATTCGGAAGAAGGTGATTCCCCTCATCAAGGTTGTTATGGAGTTGAGGGAGTGACTTGGCAATTATAATCGACGATGATAATATCGCAATCCGAATTGTTTATTGTAAACTTTGTAATGTTTTGTTTTGGGGGACAAAAATTCCCAAGGTTGGAAGGTTGTAATGACCAATTTTTTGTAAATTGATGAAAAATAGAATTATGAAAAATTGTTGGATTAATTGTCTTAAAGTAATCTTGTAATTAGAATTAAGAAGAAAAATTCAAAAATATCGCATATTGCTTTACACGTGTTAAATTGAGTTACGAATTTAAATGGATATTTAATAAATTAATTGAATTAATTTAAATATTTACAATCATTTATGTATTGTAACATCATAAGGATAAAATAAGTAAATACAAAAAATAATAAAAATAAAAATTAATAGGGTTTCCATTTAAAAATAAAAGTGCTCTAAAAAAATTTAAAAAATTCCAGTAAACGTAAAATTAATTTCTCAACAACTTTTCCTCCTTCGATGGTATCCAAAAAAATGGTTAACCCATTGAAGTGTATTTTAGTATCCGAAGTATCCACCTTTTTCTCTCTTTTTTTGGTTGTCAATATGGCCAGGGGTATGGGTTGTTAGTGACCTACCCCAATGAATTTTAGCCATGTTCTGAGCTTACCTACTCCACCTAGCATGGATTGTTGATTATTGAGGAATGAGTAAAGTTTGGATGGTCCACTAGGAAGTATAAAAGGGGAGGTGGGAAGCACTTTTCATTCACATTTCACTCCTCATTTTTTTTACTGAGTTTGGGCAGCACCTTAAAAAAGGTTTTAGTCTTCCTTAAATTTTCAAAAATAGTAGCCATAGTCCTGTACCTTCTCTCCATATGTCAATATTATAAGGAAATTATTTTAGCGTTCAATTATCATAGTTTAAGGGATGTATTAAGGGTGTTTAATTGAAGAAGAAGCTTGCAAGGAACTTAAATCTAGGAAGTTTTATTCGGGGTTTCTTTCTACCTCTTCTTCAAAAGATTTATATCTCCAAGGGTAGGAATTCTACACTATTTTCAAGTTTGAAATCCAGTAGGCTAGTTATATGTATACTTATGTATGATTTACATGACTATTATGCTTAGTATCACGATTTATGAATATATGTTATTGAAAATGTGATAAAAATGGTAAAAGGATGATTTTGGAATCAAGTTAGAATTTCAGAATATTTAGGGACGTTAATCATGATAAAAATAATATTTAAACTAGTTAATTCATGTCAAATGTTAAGTTGAACGTAACGAAGAAATGTAGGATGCATATATGGGTTTATTTGGTACAAATAGTTTCATTCATGAACAAAATCATATGCAATAATGTGAAATGGGTTTAATATGTTTAGAATATATCCAAACAAGACCTGGAATATGAGATAATGATGTTACAAAAATACACTTATTAGTCCCCTAAAAGGACCTATTTTATATGAAGAAAGTTTAAGAAGTTTAAAGTTTGAGGGGCTAAAATTGTAAATAGTAAAGTGTCGAGGTTAAATTATGAAATATAGTAACATTTACACATAAAATGATAGGATACAAAGTCAAAAATGAGAACTTATCAATTTGTAAGAATGAGTCTTGAAATGACAAAAGTGTAGTTTTTAGGCCAAAAGTATCAATTTATGTAAAATGTGGATTGAATAGAAATATTGAAACATTTAAGTGTTGCTTGGAAATTTGGTTTCAAATGAACTAATATGGACATATAAAATGCTAAAAATTAGTGAAAAGGGTGCAAAGTCAATGAGATGGAAGTTTAAACCATCAAATGACAAAAGTGATATTTTAGTGCAAACGTGCCATTTTTATAATATAGTAGGACTTATGATTAAGGTTCCCAAACTAAAGGACTCCGGTTAAAAGTGTTGGATTTTATGCGTTGAAAACTCATATTTAATAAAGTAAAAGTGAAAAGTAGCATTTTGACAAAAGGCACAAAATGTAACTTTATAAGAGAGAGAGAGAGAGAGAGAGAGAGAGAGAGAGAGAGAGAGAGAGAGAGAGAGAGAGTGTGTGTGTGTGTGTGTGTGTGTGTGTGTGAGAGAGAGAGAGAGAGAGAGAGAGAGAGAGTGTGTGTGTGAATAATAAAAAGTACAATAACGAATGAAACGTGTATTTGAACTTAAAAGGTTAAGTTTCATAAGAAATGGTAATTAAAGTTTCTTTCAAAGGAAGAAATATTGAGTCTTAGGTAAAAATGAAAACGAACTTTTACTAAGGTGATAAACTTGAAATTTAAGTGCCGGGTTTAGTCTTGTCCTAGGTATTTGGCCTCCTCGATTAGTTAAAAAGGATTTAGAGTAAAAAGAGTTAAAAGTGAATAAGAAAGAAAGAAATGAAAAGGTTTACAGAGATGTAATAAGTAAAAGGCACTAGGAGGTAACCGAAAAATTTAAGGAGGACCCCACCCCTGACAATTTATTAATAGTATATTTCAGTATAGTGGGAGTCAATGAAAGGTCATATAACACTTATGGATTTGTACCCCTATTAATCAAGTTAAAAGATGGTTGCGATCATGACGCTTAGTAATGTAACTATGACTTTATGAAATAACTTAGAAAAATGTTAAAGGACGTAAATAGTTGAATTAATGGGATATGGGTACTGTTAAAGGAAAAATTAAGCATGAGTTGACTTATTGCCCAAATTACATGGTCGAAATGCTAATTGCATGTAACGTTGCATTTTGCATGACAACAATTAATCAAATGATGGATGATTTCAAAATTGCTAAAATATATTTTATATGTATAGATATTCTTTGTATGTATTAATCTGATAGTATTTTCCCCTAATGGGACCACGCTCACCCCCCTCCCCCCCCCCCCCCCCCCCCCCCACACACACAACAGGTGATTCAGAAAAAGACAAAGTAAAGAAAATTGGGAGAGGCAGAAAAGGATTTACACTTTAGTAGAGATCTGTTTACTATTTACTTTTGATATGTAATTTAAACAGAACTTTGATCATGTCACTTGAAACTAAATTCAAGTGATTTAATTTGAATTTATAAGAAGTCATCATGATGTGGGTTTTATTTAAATTATTATTTACTCTATGAAATTGGAAACTCTTTTATGTCAAGTGTTCGTATGAACTATATAAGCTGAACATCATTTCAGTAATGGAAATGAATGAATTTTACAACACAAAAGTGTGGAAGTAAGATTTTATAATAAAAGAGGATTTTTTTAAAATGAAATCAAAGTATAAAAATATTTTTCACAATTGACCCCTAGAATTGAGGTGTCACACCTGCCTTAAATCCTCAGAGAAAATTTATAAACCAGATATTGACAGGAAGATATGACAAGTGAGGAAGAATTTTAGTCAAGAACAATTATCCTAATATAATTTCTTAATGATTCAAATCTAATATTCTCAAGGGTCTTGCTTTAAGCTGTATGAAGCTTTTTTTAATCAAAATATGTGGTTCGAGTGAAAATAATCAATAAAGCCCTTAGATTGCTCAACGTAGACTTCCTCGGTTAAAATGCCATTCAAAAACGTGGATTTAACATCCATTTGACAAAGATTGAATTATAAATGACAAGATACTGCGATGAGAAGACAAAGAGACTAGAGCCTTATTACTGAAGAAAAAATCTCTTCAAACTCTATTCCCTCAATTTGATAGTATCCACGCGCGACCAATCTGGCCTTGTTTCTAACGATTATCTCTGATTCATCGATTTTATTTTTAAAAATCCATCGAGTACCAATAACCTTTTTTATTGTTTTATCGCAAAATAAGATACCAAATATTATGACTCCTTATATGTCGTCGATCCAATAAGAGTAATTAAGGGCATCATTTACATTCTTTAGTTATATGTGAGAAACAAAGTATGCAGAGTTAGCCATATTTTGAACTTGTGATCTTCTTCTCACAGGACCTTGAAGGTTACCAACAACCTTTTCAAGGAGATGTTCTTTAGAAACCCAGGTTGGTACAGTATAGGACCCAGTTTGTAAAGAATTAGTTTCTTAACGTGAGTCGATTTAAAAAAAATACTAAATCAGGCTCAAAAACTTGTTCAGTGCTAACATTCATAGTGGCAATGCCATTTACAACTAAATTAATTTATTTGATAACAACTTTTGTACGAATATTGTAGACACAATACGCTTTACTGTTTTGAGAATAACCAAGAAAAATCCCCTTATCACCACAGGAGTGATATTTTGAAAGGTGTTCTCGATATTTATAAATATAGAAAACACTCCTAAAGGTTCTAAAGTATTTTAAATTAGGTCCATATCGTACCAAAGTTCATATGAGTTATGTTTAGCATTCTTCCTAATGCAGACATAATTAATAGTCTGGAATGCTCATTAGACTGCATCAACCTAAAACTATTTTGCCAAATCCTTAACATGTAACATCACCCGAGCCATTTTTCAATTTTTCAATTTTTTTCTTTTCACAATACAGTTTTAGTGGCACTAAACTCACGTTGAATTCCATTTACAATGCAATATTCCACAACACCAGTTTCTTTGAATTCGTCGCCCATGTCACTTCAAATACGTAGTACTTTGGTATCCTTTTCACTTTCAATTTTCAAAAGGATTTTCAAAAATTCTTTAAAAGTATTCGACTTGTTTTTCATGAAAGTGGCCCAATTAAAATGTGTGAAGTCATCCCCAATAATAATTATATAACTATTTCCATAGAGGCTAACAGTACAAGAAGGACCCACAAGGTCCATGTAGATAAGTTCCATGGAATTTGAAGTCATAAAATATTTAACCTGTTTATGAGGGGCCTTACTTATTTTCCCCATGTAGCAAGAGCCACAAAAAATATTTTGAGAAGGTCTATTTTAGGTAAACCTCTAACCAATTATTATGAGATCAATATGCTTAATTTGTAAAAATTAGTATAACCCCAACCTATTATGAAAAAATATTTTCAGACGGTTTATTTTAGGTAAACCTCTAAGAAGTTAGTTTGTTTTTTATTCTAGTCTCATCCCATGTCATGTATTTAGACCACCTGGAGTCGGGATACCAGACAACAGAGGTGCACTCGTCTTTTAAAGAAGTTATAACAATACTAAACGTAAGTTGGGATATCATGTCAAATAATCTAATTTAAATGTCCCTTGTTTCAAAATATTTTTTGGGTCTTTAATTTAGAAAAAATACCGGGTGTTCGTCGTAATGGATTTTTCTTGGTGCGAGACTTATTCCTATTTTTTCTCAAGTTAGAGATTTTATTCATTTGTCTAGGGAGAACATAAGTAGGGGTTTTCACTATAAAGTAGTTAAAGTTAGTATACACCGGTGTATATAGGTGTTGTTGAAAACATTAAGTACGTGAATTTCCTCACAATATACCTCGTGGGGACGGTACATGTGAAAGTGAATTCGATATACTCGACGTATGTACACGAGTTCCCTTCTATATACCCATTTTGTGAGTTTGGTTAAGCATTACGATGCAGGGGGGGGGACTATTCGATATACATCGAATGTACGAGAAGGTGAGAATCTTGTCCCTTAGGTTAACCGCGCTCCAGCGAAAATGTCACCCATCACGAAGTGACCCCTTAGTACTTGACAAAAGTTTGATAAGTATTTCCATGCTTTGGTGATTAGTGTGCAAAAATGCATGAGTCTTGATTAATATTATGTGGAAAGATTTTTTTTATTTTCATGATAAGTAAATAGAGTACTACCACTATGAGGGAGAATGTACAAGTACTATGAAAAGTAAATCTAGCATGGAGCATGGGGACTATATTAATCATGGTGATAGGGAAGCATGTGAAAACACAAGTGTGTGAGGTATATGTTCAAAGTAAGAAAGTGACATGGGAATAGTGTGAGTGATCATGTGAATATATACAAGTGAAGGTGACTGTTAGTGAGACTACGCATGGACTACCTATAAGTGGTGTGTAAGATGTGGAAGTGAGAAAGGAGATATATACAAGTGGGAGAAGTGAGGGTGTGTTCTAGTGAAGATAAGCATGGATAATCTACAAGTGGTGTGTGGAGAATGTGAGTAAAGGTGAAACTATATACAAGTGTGAGTGAGTGAAGTGATCACGGAAAATATATACATGAGAAGACAACATGGTAGAGATAAGGATGACATAAATATACATAAAGTAAGTAAAATATTAAAGGGAACATATAAATGGGAGAATATGTACACATGTAGAAAAGAAAAAGAGTAAAGAATACACCCATGTAGAAATATAGTCTAGTCCTCTATGAAAGTCCGAAGCAGAGTTGCCACTGTGGCTATCCGGGGTAGGATTCCTCCGAAGTGTGCAACTCGGGCCCCTCGATTGTCAGGATGGTGGGGAGGAAGGAGGAAGGAACGAAGGTTACATCCATATCTCTCTTTACTTTTTCATGATCCAGCCTCGGATATAAAATTGTTCATCGTCACATGGGGGTAACATGATGAGATAGATTCAGCATCCTATTTTTCTCAAAATAGGTAAAATAATATCCTTACCTCGAGATAGTGGCATCAAGGTCAAACTGATGCAAGAGAAATCAAATAGTTCAAAAGTTTGAGGATTAATTTACGAAATGGGAAGGTGTTAGGCACCCATTACGCCCTTTCGGTATTTCATGGGATGATGTTACCTCTTTAACCCTGTGATGTGTGATTACATGTGTATAATATAAGTAATGGGAGAATGGAATCATCCAACTCGCGTCATGGAAGGGACGGAGAGGACCCATCCGAAGGAGTGTTCCCAAAAATAGTGATAGAAAATATGATATAAGTGTTTGTCGAATCACAAATCGCTATGAAAGATCGAATGTGCACATCGTACGAGACAGAAGTATGTAGGAGTCTATAACTCACAAAATATATATAATAAGATATAAAAGATGTATAAAATGAAAAAGAGGAGAACTCCTATCTCGGGATTGGCCCAAGAGGCCTACTTAGCCCAAGGGAAATCAATGTCCATGTAGTTTGAAAATAACATGGGGGTGGGGTTCAACCCATAAATCCAAATGTGGGACTGTACATATGTGTATGTGAAGAAAATGTATTTTAAGAGTGAAAATGGAAAAATGGAAATCCCTCTTTTAGATTTTACGAATAAACCCTCCTTTTGTCTTTTTTAGGTTTTTAGGAAAATATGTTATGTGCAATACTAGTAATAAGGAGTAGAGATTAGTGGATGTGATATAATGGAACAAAAGCACAAAATATAAATTAGATGAATAACACTAAAATGGATAAATTAGAGAAAGGGTTGAGAAATATACCTCCTTATGAATGCTTGTTGCTAAATTTGGAATGCAAGTGTGCCGATTTTGAAATGGTATGGAAGTGATGTAGAGAGGTGGGGTGCATTACCAAGTGAATTAGGAGGTGAGGTAAGAGAATGTGTGAAAATGGGCTTTTCGGGACAGGGAAAGACGGTTATGAGGACAATGTTCTCTAATTTTTTAGAGAGATTCTCTTCAAGTGGTGAGGTCATGGCTTATTTATAGTAGAAATTGGGCCAAGGGGGTGCCAATCGGTGATGCTCTATAAATAGTGTATGATTCAAGTGAAAATATTTCATAATAAATAGCATTCTGGTAAGTCCGAGATAGTATTCCTTAGGGATTAAACGCTCCTAGGAGAACTAAAATGGGTTATAGGATATTCTCCAAAAAGTTAAAGTGTAAAATATGATTTGTTGTTTAAAGTGGTGATATTAATGAACTGCAAAACTAACATGCGTTTAATTACTAAAGAATGAGTAAACAATTAAGATACTAGGAAATGAACTCATGAAATATTAATGTAATACCCCATAATTTTAATGACTTTTAAAATGGGTTATATTTTAAATTAACGGATTAATTGGATTTTATTATTAAATTAGTTCATTTGGGTTTTATCCGAATTGTGGATATTAAAAATGAATGATTATGAATATTACTTAAAGATATTTAGATAATATATGCTGTGTGATATTAATTCAGTAATTTGAATTTTTAGTCGGACGCAGTCTGAGACGTGTTGGGACAAATTGTGAGATTAAATAAGAAACATATTTTTACATCAACCTTATAGTTATTTCGAGTGCGTCTTTACATTCGGAAGGGTTGAAATAGTCAGAAATGTCTATTTGGATGTTGGTTTTGGGTCTGGGGTCATTTGGAAATGAAAAGACAACCAAAAAGGGAATTTTGGTCATTTTTACAAGGGGGGTGAATAGTGATTTCGGATTTTGTCTTATTATAAGTATTTGGAGATTAGTTGTACGTGGGTTCATTCATCTCTTCTACACAAAATTGAAAGGTCATCTTTTTAAAAAGAGTGAAAGGTTGCTTGGGAGAAGAGAAGTTTGCTTAGAAAGGAGGAGAATCAAAGACCAAAGGTCACCACCACCAACCACCACCGGAAGTTGGCCGGAGAAGGGGAGAACCACCTGTGTTATACAACCCCAAAGGATCAGATCTTCATTAGAGGCAAGTATTTGATGATTGCAATCTAAGTTTGTATATTGTCCATATTAGGATACTTATAAAAAGATGAGATTTTACATGTTTGGAAGATAAAGATAGAGTTGTTAATGGATTTCTGGAAAATGAAAATATATAGGAATAAAAATCATGTTGTAGGTAGATAGTAATCCACGAAATAACCATCAATCTGTTGAAGAAATTCTGAGAATCATTGTTGTGTTCTTAAAGATATCATGTTTATAATTTTCAGGAAAAACAGGATAAATATATGCTTTTAATCCAAACTCTTGATGATTCTAGGATGTTTAGAGAATTAAAAATCATTTACATATATTGCTATATCATGTAGTGAGGTTTATAAGGAATTTGGGTTGTTAATATGAAGCTTTGAATGATCAAAAGTGATGAAACCCGTAGTAGAAGAAATGCAGAAAACTGGGCTGATATCTGGGCGATCGATCGATCGACCCCCTACCTTCGATTGATCGACCTCCCCAGAATCTATGAAGTTGTTTCTTTTTAATGCTTTTTCTTATCCCACATCTTCTGTAAATATTTGGTGATTATTAATTGTATATAATGGGACTTAGAGGATATCAGTAAGCCCTAGATAAGAATCGAGTTAATGTGATTGGGATTTAATTGATTACAATTATGATAATTAAATTTAAAGAAATTTCAGCTACTAGATTCATGTGTTGTATTCTAATTTATATGCATGAGTATTAAGGATAGGTCCAATAGGGGGGATTTAATAATCTACCTGGGAAGTCTTAGGTTTAAAAGAGGGTTCAATCCTAGGTGAAAGAAGAGGTGTTTATAAGATATTGGAAACGATCGGCTATAACCCTAATTAAAGGAGGGTTTAATTCGTAGTATTTTGGGAGATAAGATGATATGGACCAGTAGGATATTAGTGATTTATTACTAAATAAATATATTGAGGAAAACCTATTTAAACCTTGGGGAATGAGTGAGACTCGGGAATAATTAAATTAAAGAAGTAAAGTCATAATATTTTAATACATAGAATCAGATATAATGCTACGTATGGGAATTATCTTAGGGTAGTGTGATTATCTTGTTGATATTATATTATAGGTAGATGATAATTCCTACGTGATTGATTTATAATTTATGTGTATGACATACCTAGCTTACTAGCTATCGATGCGAGGTTTGCGCGTGAGGGCAGTCATATCCTGATGAATCCATGGGATTTTTGATTTGTCACTCGAGAACATAGGTCTATGAAAGACTTATCGGGGAGTTGATAAGTCCGTTGACTATGGAAACATAGGTCTGTGCGTGAACCGTGGGTATGAGAACTATGTTTGCCTCTAATATTTGTGTTGTTTGTGGTTCGAGGAATCTTTACCGAACCTTTAATCCCCTATTCGGCGACCAGCGATATTGGGAGGTGATAGCAGAGTAATGCATGCACCACAGCTGTGTCTCGGGGTGTCGTATTATATATGTATATATATATAATGAATTAAATGAATGTATATAGAGTGGTTTGATTAATCTAGTGTGTGATAATTGTAGATGATGGTGAATTGAAAAAGAGAATAGAATTAAGTTAATGAATATTTATTCTTATAGATTTGAAAAGATTAATTCATATTAATGAGAAAAGTATATGAATGATTGTATTACGTATGGTATGGTACATACGGGTTTATGATATGGGATAGGATCATATTATGGAAACTAGTGAGGAGGAACAATTAACTAGGAGGTTAATAGGAAATGTTAAGTGTGCACTATATATGAGTGGTGAGAATATCAAGTGAGAGTCTGGATACTAACATGTACATAATAAATGCTTTATTGCACTTGTTAAATACTTGTTGTTTTCAAAATCATTTTACATCGGGATCTGACGCATTTCCTTGCATATTCCCTTTTCTATTGTACCTTCTATATCAGGTGTCCAGCAGCAGGGACGCCAACCTTAGAGGATTATGACGAGATATGGAGCTATGGAGTATTGCTTAGACTCCTATCTTCATTTGATTCACAATGTTCTTTTATTTAGGGCATGTCGCCCAAAGGAATTCAGTCATCTCTTTTCTATCTGAGTCATATACTCTTATACTCGTGTCATTTTAATACATTTATTATTGTTGGGATTACTGTAATAGATTATTATTTGGGAATGTTTATTCCAAATGCATTTAAATTCTTTTGTGTTATCTGTTCGGTTATTAGTGTTGTAGAATAATATTTGTAGTGTTATTCATAAACTAAAAATGGTTTTTGTTGAAATTAAAATTTGGAAAGTTTTTAACACCATCTTAATTGGGTATTGGGTGATTTAAAAATGTTTTCGACAGTGATGCTTAGAATGAGCCAACTGTATATTCTGTTTTAATTTGGTATGGGAATGGCCACCCGGTATTTAATTAGGCAGGGTGTTACAATTAATTCGAGAGATAAAAGGGATTCATTATCATTCTTCCACCTTTGAATTCGCGAAGAAGATGATGGGATTTTATTCTAATTGATTATAATTTAGTATACTTAATTATTTCCGAACATCAACCATGTAGAGACCAAACTCGTCAATGGACAATTAGAGTTTAATTAGTTATGGTGCTAAATGGGTTAGGGTTATAATAATGCTTCAAAAACTACCCTTCTAAGACAAGGGAAGTTAAGAGACCAGGATACTCCAATACCAACACACAAAGTTCCACTAGAATAATTATAAATCAAACCCTAACTATGAAGTTCAAGCATCCAAGGTGCGATCATGATCCCCAACCTAAAGGACTAGCCATTCATGATAGAAATCAAGTAAAACATGAAAGAGACATTCACAAATGGATAACCCATCAATTTATAAACCAACAAAATAAAGAGAGATCAATACATACAATTTAAGGCAACTAGAACAATCGAAGATAAAGTAGGTGAGAAAGAAATTCAATAAATTCAACTATATTGAAGTATTTAATGCTTACCAAGAGAGAGAGAATAATAAATGTCTAGCCCTATGAGAGAGAAGATAGAGTTTCTACAAATAAAATGAAAATATGATTTTTCTTACTCCACATAAATCCAAGGATAACAAATATCTAAAAATCACTTACTGTTTATAGTAAGTTGAAAGAAACCACATAACAAAAGTGGTAAAAACCAAATCAAAGAAAGGAAACCAAAACCAAAAAGGAGAAGATTCGTAGATCTGGGGAGACTAATCGACCACGAGTCAGAGTCGGGTCAATCGAGCCTTGGAAAACTACCTTTCTCGAATCATATTCAAAACCTGAACATTCGGTCAACCGCATATCAGGGGTCGGTCGACCAGGGCCTTAAAATTTTTTCTCCTTTTGTTCCACACGAGGGGCCTTGGTGTATATTGACCATAACTTAGTCGTTAGAAACGAAATTGACAAATCATCAGATGCTACAAGATGTTGACTCATAGAGATACAACTTTCGTGAAGAGTTTTAGCACGAAGCTCAAACACAAAAATAAATAAATTGCCCCCGAAGTTGCGTAATGCGTTGTAACTTCCCCGAAAAGTGCACACTTGCACCATTTAGCATACCAATCCCTACAAAATCTCAAATAAACCTTGCAATATATATATATATATATATATATATATATATATATATATAGAGAGAGAGAGAGAGAGAGAGAGAGAGAATTCACAGGTTATATAGTAGAAGAGCTTAATGAGGAAATTCACAGACACAAATGTGTGTGCATGCATAAATAAAGGAAGCAAATATGAAATACCTGCGGCTAATCACACCCTTTAACATAGAAATTGATATTCCCTAGTGATGAAACAAAACAAAAACCGACACATAGAGTGTTAAAAACAACAAAAATGTATACATGGGATAAATGCCACTTTCGCGGGCGCATGGATGCATTTAGCGAATGCAACAAGCCGTTAAACCCCTAGGTTACCTGGGTGGGCGAGTGTTGTCTCGTGAGTGTTTTCAGGGATGAAATCCATAACCATCAAATTTTCCTCAAAATGTGCCCAAAGAATATGCCATGATCAACAACAACTAAACATTTCAACATATTATTAACAAAGAAAATTAAAATGTTGCACAATAAACCAAAACTATCAACATTAAAAGAATAACTATAAGGAATTGGAACCTCAAATGTGAGTGGAGTGCGTGCACATGAAAAATCTTTGATTCGATAAAAAAAAACCGCCTATAATCCTGATAAACATTATAGCATGCTTCCACTCAATCCTCTCCTGATATTACACTCAAAAAATAAAATCACTCAGAATGAGGTGTAGCACACGGGACATGTGGGCATAATGAGTAAATGTAAATGAGAACTAGGTCACGCACATGTCATCAATTGAAGAACGCTATATATAAATTAAAAAATGTGTAATCTCAATGAAAGATATCGTTCATTAAAGAGGTGAAATGCATCTTCACATATTATTGGAATTATTATGACTTTTGAATTTCATTCACCCTAGGATCACATATGACTTATATAGGGTTGTAATATAGTTTGGGGTTAAGGTTATGAAAGGAAGGTTATATTTATGAATTCATAGGTGTTTGGGGATGAAAACTTGGGATAATGGAAATTTGTGGGAAATTTCAAAATTGGAAAATGATTTCCATGTCAAGCATTGACAATAAAAATGAAAGGTGACTAAGGTTATTAAAACTATATACAACATGTACAAACTTTCTCTTTCTTTTGTTTTCTTCTTTGTTTCGCTTTTCACCTTTTTTCTTTCTTTTCACTTTTTTCTTTCTTTTTCTTTTGTTTTTCACATCGCTTTTTATCACTCTCACTTGCTTAATTTCAAACACATGATAATAAAAGCATTTAATCCAAAGTAACATTCCAAACAAAGTTATGGGAGCTAATATGTATGGTATATAAATCAAATTTGAATTTAGTTAAGGGTTTTTTGGGAAATGAAATGAAAGGCTATAATTAGGCTCAAAGGGGTTGACTAGGGAAATATATAAGGTGAAGTCAAGATCAATATGGGTGATATAAAAAAGATAGCCTATGATCATTTCCTAAAGTTTTTTCAATTCTCGAGTCAAACCAACTTTGAAAATCATGCTCAAGTAACATTTCATAAATAGACTCAAATAATGAATGATCAAGTGAAGGAATAATGAGATTGCCGACGAAATCTATGTTTTGAAGGAGGAAAGAGTAGTGTATAAACACTCAAAAATGAAGAAAAGCATAAAGCTTGCCAGGTTTTTAATGTACACAAAGAAACAAATAGATACCAAATTATGATTTTCTTATCGAATCGTTTTCAAAAATATGATCAAGTGCTCATGGATTTTCAAAGTTTAATTTATGCATTTATTCCCAATATTGAATAATTTGGGGACTAAAGTTTAATAGCATTAAAGAAATAGAAAATGAATCATTGAATTAGAAATTGTTGAGGCAATTATTTCATTTATCATAGGAAATTGGGACAAAAGTCCCAAGAAAGAGAAAATGAATAAAGAAAATAATTTTTTATTTATTTAAATAAATAAATATATACGGGGCTCGCGATGAATAAAAAGAGATTGAGGTGCCTAATCACACTCCGAACTTAAATCGTACATTATGCTTAATGTAATTAAAGACATTACGAGAAATAGAGGGATAAAAAAAAATCACCCCAATTTGGAGCGATCCCCAAGGTAGTCAATGTGTGCCCTATAAAAACATAAGAGAAACAAAAATATGTACCAAAAGAATTAAGTTAAAATCAATCATGTCATAAGTCATAATAGTCTAGAGGGATTGAAGTGAAAATACAAGATAATTGATGGACGACATTTGATTTTAAAAAGTTGTATACTCGTCAAGATCTAATAATTCAACAACTACTAAATCATCATTACAAATTTCATAGAGTGCAAAAGAAAACAACTTAATCAATGAAATAAAAGAAAAAATACAATACAATAAAGCCATCTGAATCACACTATCTGCACCAATACAAAAATCGACCCCAAGTACGCCCTATCTAGAATTCGGAACCATAAGAAAGTCCCGGGGAAGTCAGATCATACGGACTCCTGAAATGTGGTGGGAGCATCGCGTTCGGGCCCTGCTGCTACATATATAAATCTCTCATCATGGCCTGCATCATTAGGAACTCCTGGCGTTGTTATGAATGGTCCCGATTAAGGCGGGACTCTAATATAGGCCACCTCATCCGGGTCTCCTCCCACCATGGTCTTGCAGTGCCTCGAACGCCGTAAAGGGGTCATTAGAAAATGTGGGAGGTTGCTTTGCAAGATGCTCTAACACTTGATCAACACTTTTGAGCTCCATCTCCCGATTCTCTATCACTACGATCGGCCTCTTCTGGACCACCGGCTCACCCCAGTAATGTCAAAAACACCTCCTAATGTTATCCATGGTTAGGATACCCTTGGTCTCCACGATTCTATCAGACGAATACTTCGGACATCTGAAAAGATGGAAGATATGCGTGACAACTCTAGGCAAAGGTAAGTAGAAGTACGATGCCTTCCCCTTTGCTACTGATATCCTAGGACTATTTTATTAAGTCATAGAGGAAGATGGAATGCTTGTGACAAACGTTGAAATGGTTGTCATCACCATCAAATAGTGCACGTTATGTAGTGCAGGAGCCTCAGCAAATCATCCATTGCGGCCGACCGAAAAATCTTCTTAGTACTAACCTCTCCTAGCTCTAGATACTTGATGAGGGTGTCCATATCAAAGGTCACCTCGTCTAGCATGCTCGTATATAGGTTTGGGTCTTCCACATTACCCATCTAGCGGGCCAAGTCCTTGCACTGAAATGTGATCCTTACTCCTCGAACATAAAACTCAAAGATATGTGTCTCCCCCTTACGTTGGTCTAGTGGATCGTAGAAGATTAGTAATAAGTCCTCGTTAGTCTTAATTTCTTATGTGAATAAGGACTCCCATTAATACCATTTAAGTATTGTCAATGCTTCGACGGGAAGGTGGTCAATTTTCTATGCAAAGTTATGGGCCAATGGGCGCTTGGAACTGGCAAAATAGGCCTCGTACCATTTCTTTTCTTTTGCACTCCTAAAACCATCAGCACCTTTCCCAGGCACGCATCGAGAATGATTTAAATTCTGAACTTCACCCATTAGCACCTGCAAAACATAAATTAGTATAATAATGATATTGAATACTAAAATCATAATGTTAAGGCGAAGATAGAGAAAATAACATTTTATGCGCTGAAAAGTGTGAAACTCATGCAAGAATAAGTCCAAAGATAGTAGTTAAAATCATTTAGGCATTTGGACATACACTTGGCGTGCAAAGTGGAAAACAATGGTGCGAGACACATTTAAACCAATAAGAACCCCCATCCATTCATGGCAATCCTAAGAATACACAATAGTATTTCCCCATGAATGGGGTACGACAAACAATTGCAGTTGAAATGAGTATACAAAACAAATGGTTTAACATGTATGAAATATAGCAGTAAAAACATCCCTAGTTAATCCAAGCTTCATACCAATTTGTGTCAAATAAATCCTCATCAATCATCATCCAATAATCGAGCGTGCAAGCATGTGTAAGAATTTTGCAAAATTTTGGGCCACATGAAATATACTTGACCAGTAGATTGTTGCATAAAAATTAACTCAATGTGGTTATACAATCCAACATACATAATAGACAATAATCAATCCATGGAAAGTGTGTCTCTCTATCTCTGTGTGTGTGTGTGTGAAGAAGAACATGAGAACAATAGATAATCAATATTCAATTAAGTATATGATAAAAAATAAAACAAATATCAACCCTGTAAAGATGCAACATCACATACCCCCCCCCCCAAAAAAAAAAAATCCATAAACTAAGTGGGAATCCATACCTTTTAAGTTGGATGGAAGGATTCGAGGTGAAAATGGGAGAAAAATGAACCTAGGGTTTGCTCTTGTGGGATTTCAGATGGAAATGGAAGATGAGAGGTAGGGAGAAAGGGGGGAAATATGGGTGAAATAAAAAAAATGAAACAATTTTGGCAAACTAGTGGGTACCCCCGATCGACCGCGTTTGGAGGATCGATCGACCATTTTTATAAAATTTCTTTAGTTCCTAGATGGTGTTCGATGAAGCTTTCCATCGGTTGACCGGGTGTTGGGTGTCGGTCGAACAGATTTTATGAATTTTCCTAGGAATCGAAAGAGAGGCTTGTGAACCCTAGGACTGGTCGATCGCATATAGGGTACTGATCGATCGAGATTTTTAATTTTTTTCCTTGGGTCTGTGATCGATCAACTGCTTTGGAAGGACGTTTTATCGCATGTATGTTTTCTCCACATTGCTCCCCTGCTTCACCAAATGGTTCCTAACCCATACCAAATTGGTCCAACCCCAATGGGAAGACTAGGGATGGATAAAATACGATAAAATTGGTCCAACCCATACCAAATGTGTGTGTGTGTGTGCAATAATGCGCGATTACCACGAACCGAAAGGGGACGTGGCAATCCCAAAAAGATGGACCATAATTCACTTTTCTATAAGCAATGATAGGCACAGAGATGTATAAAAATGTAGAATGGACTGGAACAAAAAAAAAGTGCAACCACTCACATGCCGGAGTTGCTTAGCATAAAAAATTGAGGATCGAGGGAACCTATTTGGTCCGGTAAACGGGGTCGGATAACGAAATCGATTCGGTTAACAGGTCAAATGATTCTAAAAATGGTTAAACGAATTAATCATTCACCTTAACCACACTACCATCCTCCGGGTTCTCAATATCAATCGCACCACAAGGAAATGAGGTCTTCACTACGTATGGACCAGTCCACCTTGACCTAAATTTGCTAGGAAATAAATGGAACTAAGAATTTTATAAGAGGACGTTTTAAAGAGGGTGAAATGATTTTGGAAAGATATTCTTATCATGTTTCTCTTTAACCCTCTCCTTAAAAACACGCACGTTCTCATGCAAATTATTTCGAATTTCCTCCAACTCATTGAGTTGGAGCATCCGTTACTTCCCGACCTTATATAGCACAAAATTCAATTTTTTAATTGCCGAATAGGCATTGTGTTCAGGTTCAATTGGTAAATATCAATGTTTTCCATACACAATCCTAAAGGGGGACATACCTAGTGGCATTTTGAAGGTCGTTCAATAGGCCCATGAAGCATAAGTTGGCCTAAGAGGCCAATCCTAATGGTTGGGATTGACCGTCTTCTACAGGATATGTTTGATCACTCGATTAGCCTACTCGATTTTTCCATTTATCAGAGGGTGGTATGTCGTTCCAACTTTATGAATGACCCCACACTTTCGTATTAGATTGGCAAACGAACCATTGGAAAAATAGTTTCCGTTGTCACTGGTTATCTCTTTCAGAATCCCGAATCACGAAAGTATGTGTTCCTTTAGGAACTTTAAAACCACCCTATGATCAGTGGATCATGAAACGATTGCTTCAACCCACTTGGAAACGTAATCAACCACTACAAGGATATAGAGGTTACGGAATGAGGGGGGAAATGGGACCATAAAATCAATGCCTCAACAATCTAAGACTTATATATCAATTATGGGGGACATAGGCATCATGTTTCGATGACTAATAGCACACAACTTTTGACAATGCTTACACAAGCAGAAAAATTCATCCATCCTTGAAAAGTGTGGGACAATATAATCCGCATTACAAGATTTTCACAATAATTTTATTTAAGAAAAAGTGGGCCTCACACGCTTTCTAGTGTGAAAAACGAATAACGCTCAAAATCTCTTCATCTAAAACGTATTTCCAAATGATTTGGTCTCCACAGTACTTAAACAAATATGGGTCATCAAAGAAGAACATGCAGACCCAATTCAATAACTTCCTCTTCCCATAAGGGGCCAGTGACAAGGGATGGATCCCATCACGAGGTAGTTCACAATGTCGGCGAACCATGAAAGAGAGGAAGTGGAGAATAATGTTTTCTTTTAGAAAGAATTCATCGATAGGAATTTGATCTCTAGGTGCCTCAAATGTTATCGAAGACAAGTGATCGGTAACAACATTCTCTACTCCCTTTTGTCTTTTATCGTTAGATTAAATTATCGGAGTAAAAGGACCCACCTAATCAAATGCGGATTGGTGTCCTTTTTTGAAAGAAGGTATTTCAATCTCGTGTGGTATGTGAAGCACACAATGGGAGATCCCACAAAATAATCTCGGAACTTGTCCAAGGCGAAAACAACCACTAGCACTCCTTTTCGATGGTAGAGTAATTAAATTGAGCACCATTTAGAGTTCTATTTTCATAGTAAATAACATGGATCTTTTTATCGCTCCTTTGTCCTAAAAGCTCTCCAACCGCGAAATTATTCGCATCGCACATGAGTTCAAAGGGAAAAGTCCAATTCAGAGCTTGAATTATGGGGGTGGTGGTAAGCATGCTTTTCAACTCCTCAAAACCCACATGACAAGCATCACTCCATTCAAACGGGGTCTTCTTTGAGAATAAATTACATAAGTTCCTAGAAATGGAGCTAAAGTACTTGTTGAATCGTCGATAAAACTCCGCATGCCCTAGAAAAGACCTTATGTCCTTGAGTGATTTTGGAGCAGAAAAATTGCCAATCACCTCAATCTTTGCCTTATCCACCGCAATACCGTCATAGGGGACAATATGACTAAGGCCAATCCCTTTAGTGACCATAAAATGGCACTTTGCCCAGTTTAAGACGAGATTCTTCTCAACGCACCTAGACAAAAACTTGTCAAGAATGGAAAGACAATCGTTGAAGGAGTTACCAAAGATGCTAAAGTCGCCCATGAATACCTCCAACCCTCGTTCTACCATATTGCTAAACATGTTAAATATGGACCTTTGGAACATAGCCGACGCCTTACACAACACGAAGGACGTCCTTTTGTAGGAAAATGTATTGAAAGGTCATGTGAAAGGGGTTTTGTCTTGGCCTTGTATATCGATCTCGATTTGGTTATGACCTGAATAACCATCGATGGAACAATAATACGGGTGTCTAGACACGCATTCTAACATTTGATCGATAAACCAAAGGGGGAAGGGATCTTTCAAAGTTATGGAATTGAGTTTTATGTAATCAATTCAAACTAGCCACCCGATGGTGGTGCGTTTTGTTATCAACTCCCCTTTCACATCTTCAACGACGGTGACTCATAATTTCTTGGGAACCACATGAATCTGACTCACCCACTTAATGTTCGATATAGGTAGATTATATTAGCATCATGAAGCTTAATCACCTCGGATCTAACTACCTCCTTCATCACCGAATTTAACCTACGCTGCATTTAACTTGATTTTGTGAGTGCATATCAAAGGGCTTAATCCTTTTAAATCCATTATAGTCCACCCAAAGGCAATCTTGTGCCTTATCAACAAGTACATCAATTCTATTTCTTGACCCCCTCCGAGGTGAGATGAGACAACGACGAGATATGTCTCATTGTCACCTAAGTACGCATATTTAAGTTTAGAAGGAAATTGGTTGAGATAAACCTTGGGAAATCACACATCTGAGGGTACCTCGTACAAGTCGTGGTTGGGGGGGGGGGGTAAATCCTTAAAACTACAACACCAACTTACTTCCTCAACTCTATCCACCTAATCTAACATTTAATTCACTAACTTGACTTCATGTTCATAAGGGGAATAATCAACCTCTAAGTCAAGTGAGTTCACTAGGCATGCTTCTAAAGAGTCCTCACAATACATGACATCAAAATGCTCTTGGACTACCTCTTCAATGAGGTCTACATCATGGACATTATCGGCATCACCCATTTTCTTAGCAATATTAAATATATTAAGCTCGAAGGTCATGTTCCCGAATGTGAGATTCATTTGTCCATTTCTAGCATTAATCAACGCAATAGAGGTTTCTAGAAATGGATGACCAAGGATAATGGGGGTATTGTTGCTACCGGGAGCTACGGGATGGGTGTCCAAGACCACAAAGTCCAACGGGAAGTAAAATTTGTCAACTTGAATAATGAAATCTTCCACAACCCCTATCAGAACCTTAACGGAGTGATCATATAATTGGAGAGTTATTTTGGTTGGTTTAAGGTCTCCGAAGCTGAGTTGTTCATACATCGAGTATGGTAGCAAGTTAACTCTTGCGCCTGGGTTGAGAAAATCTTGCTCGATTTTGAAATTCGCGATGACACAAGATATAGTGGGACAACCGGGGTCTTTGTATTTGTGAGGTAGCTTAGATTGAATTATTGAGCTCAAGTTTTGGTCCAAAAATGCCTTTTTCCTAACAAAAACTTTTCGCTTGCTTCACCGTACTCAAGTCATTTAGGAACTTGATGCAGGTGGGATCTTGTTGTTTCACACAAAGGAGGGGGATTTTAATCTTTACTTGCTTAAACATCTCCAAGACGTCGACATTATTGATATTGAATTTCATGGATATAAGACTTTGAGGGTAAGGCACAGGCACGGGACACTTTGCAACTACCTTTGGCTTTACTATCATCTCCTTATCACTCTCTCTCAAGGAAGCATCTTCAACCTCTATTGGTTCAGGCGAGACTTCCTTAGTGATTAGCACTAGGGTAAGGATATTCTTATATACCACTTTCCCACTCCTTGTGACAGTACTAGCTTTTTCTTGATCGGTAGGTGGATTTGAGACATCGGTATTCACACTATTTTTTCCAATGGGCTATTGAGGTTGCGACGAAAACTTACCCTTTTATTGAATCCTCAAAGAGGTTGTCAACTTAGATATTGAAGATTTAAGCTCCGCAAAGATTTGCGAATTTTGATTATTGATCATTTGTTGAGCATTCATAAAATCATGAAGGGTATCTGCAAGATAATCTTTTTAGGATGTTCCAAGGGAGGAATAACCGGAGGAGGAGGTCTCGATGGGGGACCTTGCATATGCACATTGGGAGGTGGCGGTTGCAAGTACAGTTGTTAGTAATTGGGAGGTGCGTGAGGAACTTAATAATTTAAAAGAGATGGATTTTGGGTTTTTTTGGTTTGAGCATAGGAAAAAATGGGATGGTTTCTCCAAGTGGGATTGTATCGTTCTCCAAGGGGAGTCATGAATCATTTTTTTATGTGGCCATGGCGTTGGATTGATCATGAAGCATCACTTTATATGTCGGGAGTATAGAATAATCCTTTGTATAGTGTACTCAATGTCAAAAATGGCACAAACCACCTCAATACGAGAAAGATAAGGAGTGACGGAGTCCCAACTTTTGGTATCCATAGCCTCGGCTGTCTTGGTTAGTTGGGCTACATGCAAAGACATATCATCCCCATCAGTGAGGTTATATATACCATGGCTAGAGGGAGGTGGAATGGAAGAACGTGGATTGGATTTTCTTATGTTCGAAGTGTTCCAAGATTGTGTGGTTTTCGCACAATACTTGAAATGTACCCAAGCATCATTAGAATCTAGAGCAAAGAACTCACCGAAGCACATGGTCTCCACCATTTGTTTAGCCATGAGTGAAAGCTCATTGTGGAAAAACGATATGAGTCTCCATTGGGGGCATTTATTCAAAAGATCATTAAATCTCTCCCAATATCTCCTGTAAGTCTCACCCTCGCCTTGGGAAAAGGTTTGGATTTGAACCTTAAGAGAGAGTTGGTACGATGAGTGGAGAAGACCTTGTTGAAAAATTGGGCTTTCATATCATGCCGACTTCCGTTAGAGTTTTGAGCTAAGGACCAAAGCCAAGTTTTATCTTTGTCCTTAAGAGAGAATGGGAAGAGTTTGAGTTGTGTGACATCAAGAGGATATTTTGATCAATAAAGGATGCACACACACCTTCAAACTCTCTCGCGTGTAGGAATGGTTGCTCACTCTCCATGTCGTGGTACGTGGGTAATAATTTAATCATTCCATTATGGAAATGGAATTTCATGACATTAAATGGAAAGATGATGCATAATGGAGAGATTGTCCTCTCCAATTGTAGATAGTTTCCAATGGGTTTATAGGGAGGCTTGACTTCCCCACGACAATCGTCCTCGATTTGGTTGTCCGCAATGGAGTTAGGTTTGTAGTGGGCTCTGGTATGAGATGAGATTGAATAGAAGGAGTTAGAGATCGTATCCAATAGTCTGAAAATTCGTTAAACGATGAGGATTAAACTATAGGATTTGAAGTCCTATCGCTCACATATTGCATAATCGAATTTTTGATTAGTTATTTTGGAAATTGTGTTGTCGCAGTTACCATTGGAAACTAAATAGTGTAAAGAGAACATCTTATAACTTAAAATTTTTGTCAATCCCCAGCAACGGCACCAAAAACTTGATGCTCTAAAAAAATTTATGATTCAAGTGAAAATCTTTTGCACTATGTAGTATATGTGTATGTCCGGGCACGTATTCCTCAGGGATTGAACACTCCTAGGAGAACTAGAATGGGTCATAGGATATTCTCTAAACGTCAAAAAGTTAATGTGTAAAAGATGATTTGTTGTTTCAAGTGGTGATATTAACGAACCGATAAACTAACATATGTTTAATTATTAAAGAACGAGTAAGCAATGAAGATACTATGATACAAAGTTTGGAAAGATTGAGTTCGAGAGATAGAAGGGATTGAGGATCATTCTTTCACCTTGGATTCGCTAAGAAAATAATAGGATTTTATTCAAATTGATTCTAATCGAGCATACCTAATTAAGTTCGAACATCAAAAATATAGAGACCAAACTCTTTATTGGATGATTGGGGGTTAATTAGTTATGGTGTTAAATGGGTTGGGGTTATAGTAAAGCTTCAAATACTACCCTTGCAAAACAAGAGAAGTTAAGAGACTAGGATACTCTAAAACCAACATGCATAGCTCCATTAGAATAATTCTAAATAAAACGCTAACTAAGAAGTTCAAGAATATAAGGTGGGATCATGATCCAAATCCTAAAGGACTAGCCACTCATGGTAGAAATCAAGTAAAACATGCAAAAGACATTCACAAATGAAGAACCCATCAATTTATAAACCAACAAACTAAAGAGAGATCAATAAATACAGGTTAAAAAAACTAGAACAAGACAAGATGAAGTAAGTGAGAAAGAAATGAAAGAAAACCAGCTATATTTATGTATTCAACTCTTAACAAAAGAGAGAGAATCATAAATGTCCGGCCCTAGGAGGGAGAAGAGAGAGTTTCTATAAATAAAATGAAAATATGATTTTTCTTACTCTACACAAATACAAGGATAACAAATATCTACTAACCACTTACTATTTATAATAAGTGCAAAGAAACCACCAAAAAAGAGTGGTAAAAAACAAAACAAATAAAGGAAACAAAAACCTAAAATGAGAAGATTCGCAGATCTGGGGGGACCAATCGACCGTATTAACAGTCCGATCAAAGGGGTCATGTAAAACCTCCTACCTCAAATAATAGGAAAAAACCTAAGCAGCCAGTCAACCACATGGCAAGGGCCAGTGGACCAAAGCCTTAAAAACTTGGACCATTTTCTCCTTTTGTTCAACACAAGGGGCGTTGGAGTATATCGACCATAACTTAGTTGTTTGAAACCGGATTGACACTTCGTTAAAGGATATGTGAAGTTGACTCAGAGAGATACAACTTTCATGGAGATCTAGGGCACGAAGCTCGAATGCAAAAATGACTAAATTGCCCTCGAAGTTGCATAATGCGTTGTAACTTCCTCAAAAAGCGCACACTTGCACCATTTAGCATTTCAATTCCTACAAAACCTCAAATAAACCTCACAATATATATATATATATATATATATAGAATTCACATGTTATACAGTAAGTGCGCTTAAATGAGGGAATTAACGGACAAAAATGTGCGAGCATGCATAAATAAAGGGAAAAAACAAGGAATATTCATGACTAACCAATCGGCATGGCCCTTTACCTTTCTATCAGCATAGTGATTGCCTTTTTGGGAAAGTAAAAGGGAACCCTGCTAATAGGTAGGGTTCCTGAGGTGCCTTTATTCAGTCAGAAATAGTTTTTTTTGGAAAAATGGGCGTAAAATTCAAATCATAAATTCGAATTGGACATGGGGTAAACCATTAGAAAGGAAATCTAGAGACCTTTAAGAGTCAATGAGCTACGCTAAAGTTTGAGAGTTGACCAACTTTAAATGGGGCTCAGGAGTGTTCGATGGTCTTCAGACAGGAGGTTTTCGGAGGAAAATAGATTGTTCGTTAGAATCGTGAGGTCGATTTGCGCACAAGGTGGACCGTTGGAAAGGGGATTCAAATCCCTTCAATATTTCATTGAGATTCTATCAATTCGGTGAGTAAACGAAGGTCAAATGGGTCCCGAAAGTTCCCAAAAACCCTTTGGAGTAAAACGAATCATTCGTCTGAACTATGAGGACGATTTGCACACGGGATGGACCATTAGAAAGGAGATTCAGATCCCTTCAAAAATTTCATTGAGCTTCACTCAATATGGAAACTTGACCATCATTAAATGGAGCTCTAGATAGCCCTATAACCTCTAGGTCGTTACTCAAAGTGTGACTTATGGTGAATGCATGAGCACTAGGGACCTAAGGAGGTTCTTAGGGGGATCCTAGGATGGGTTGTTTACATCAATACTAATATTCACAATATTGGGTACACAATCAATCACATGCATAATAGTAGATAAATCATCAATCACACACATCCTAGTAGGTAAAGCATAAATCACGGAATCAGTAGGAAAGCATGATTTATAATATTTAATACAATTTTGGCATAGAAAATACATGCAAGATTCACTAATTTGATAAGTACCTCACTTATTATATTTCGAGTCACTGGAGTTGTCATAAGTTTTGGATATATGGGCCTTAGGCTAGGTTTTGACTATAGACTTGCACCTATTAGCATAATGACCCATTTTAACACATTTATGACATTTACTATTACTAAGGTCTTTCTTAGGCTTTTTATTGTGATTAGTGTTATTTTTCTATAAAAATTCTAGTCATGAGGTTTCGAACCTTCAAATTTTTTATAACCATTTTCCCTTGTTTAGTATCTATAGCATTTCTAAACTTGATTATCTTTTTAAGATGTTTACTAAAAAAGATATTTGGTTATCAAGTCTCTAAATACCATAGTCTTCATCTAAGTCCATGTTAAGGTCTGGGACATTTAAAGTAAGCCTAGTTATTTGAGAGGAAAATATATAATTTTTACCCATTGGTTCTCTTAGTAGTTGAGGTCATGTGTCTTTTATACTCGAGTTCCATTTAGACAGTTCTCAACTTACTACTCAAAAGTTCAGGGGTCAAATTAGGGTCATCAATTTCTTCAATGGAATAGTGTTTATTAACAAACTTAGAATGTGGAGACGTAAGAATTTTCTTCATTATGTCTCTCGTATCATACATAATTCCATTTTCATGAAACTTTGTGATTATATCAATCATTTTAATGTAGAAGTCGTCAAATCTTTCAGTAACACTCATCATCAGGGTATTATATTGTTAAATGAGCATCTCAGTTTTTCCTACCTTGACATGCTCATCTTCTTCATGACCAGTGACCAGTGTGTCCCAGGATTCTTTAAAAATAGTATATATAAATATTATTTTCAATTCATGCTCATTCACAAATATGAAAATACAATCTTTACCCTTGTTATTATATAGAGACCATTGTTTTGCTTCTATAGTTAACTCACTCAACATTTTCCTAATTCTTATGGTGCTTCCCTCGGTGATTGGTCTAGTAGGGTCAGAATACCAATTTTCAATAGTTTCTTATACCTCATCTCCTAAGGTTCCCTGGATGACATTAAGCATCCCTCCTTTCTAATAAGGAAAATTTTGTCCATCAAATACCGGAGGCCGGGAAAGATTACTAAGTTTTTGAAACTTTTCATCCATTTTGAAAACAGGAACGATTTCAGATGCTCGGGATAAAAAAAATCGCTCTGATACCACTTGAAAAAGATCAACTCTAATTTTTTAACGAAGTTAAAAGGCTAAAGTTAGAAATCCAAAATAGCAGTTTAAAGAAACTCTTGTTGTATGAAAGTGACTAGCACAAGATGTGTAAAAAACACTGATACAGACTTAAGATTTGAAAATCTTGGAATAAAGAAACAAGTCAAATAAATTGTTTACACTAAACCAAAATGAAACATGGAGAAAAGAAGTCTAAGAAAATGTAAAGTGAGGACAACACCAGATCTATCATGGTAAAACTCCAAGCCTAGGGGAAACATCCACGGCTCCATCTATAGATCAAAACAAAACAAATCCACTAAATAAAAAAAATAGTTTGCAAATACAAACATGCAACAGATCAAAAAGAAAAAAAATACACCTAATAATGAGAAAAACCTGAAGGTACTTTTCTGAATGAGCCATTTGATATAAGAAGTATTCCAATAAGATTTACGTCGACTACAAATTTTATCCTCAAAATAACAACCACACGGACTAAGTGCTTTTATGTTAAGATGTGTTTTTGAAACACTGAATCATTTTATATGAACACGCAAGTCACACAATCAAACTTATGTAAAAAAAAACCTATCAAATCACAACAGGCCTCTATATGGAAGAATCTATAAAAAATATATCAAAAGTTATTTATGAGAGTTTAGATCTTTTGAGATCAACACTAAAATGGACCTAAAATAATATTTTCTGAAAAGAAAACATTTCAAAAGTTATAAATCAATTTCTCAAAAATTTCAAGATCTAAACATTTCGACAACTTTTGATATATTATGTTTAACGATAAAATATTATGGATCTTTAAAGAAAATATACATACAGAACAAGATCCACTTGAAATATCAAAAACTAAACAAACATTTTGAAAAATTATTTTGAGGTTGATATTTCAAACAACAAAAATGAAACTTAATGGTTTGTGAAAAACTGGATCTCAGAGCTTTAAACCTTTATTTTAATGACTAAAATCGAGTTCTAAAACCAACGAGAAATGATTGTTATGTTGGAGAACAAAAAACGAGTAGTTTAAACTTTAAACTCATAAACACTCAATACAAATTTGTTTGAAACAAACCCTGGGATAAACCATACATTTTTCCTATCTCGCTTGATTTTCTCTAATATTTTTCTTTCTCCCTCCTCTCTCTCGTATCTCTTTACTTTCCTTCTCTCTAAAGACTGAGTAAAAGATGGGAATTAAAGACAGTAAGGTCTTAAATACAAGAGGTGGAAGTTTTTGTATTTAAGGTTTGAAATAAACAGTTTGGATTGAGGCCAACTCCTAAAATTGAATGCAATGGTTGATACTTAAGATTTTCAAGTAAGATAAACGGAGTATAAAAGTTAAAATGGTGTGTCTTGGGATTGGCCAATTAAGAAGTCACAGGCATGGAGCCAAGATTCTCCTAAGGCTTATGTTAGTTTGATCCAATGGTTGACAAAGATGCTTGCTAATGTGAGAGAAAAGAAACACAACCTTAACCAACCACACACATCTAACTGGATTCCACTCATTAGACTCTTAATAAACCGACTCCAATTAAAAGAATGATTAATTAGATAAAACACCAAGTTTAATAAAATCATTTTAAAATGTTTTATTAAAGAAGAAAATTGATTTTTAACCCAAAAAATTCTAAACTGATTTTGAAAACAAATTAAAATGCTAAAAAATATAAAACAGCTATATAAGCATGAAATGCAATACGTGTCCTAATTGTGTGGTGTTTATACTTTCTTACCATGCATGAGATTAAATGTGAAATCATTCTTAAAGTAGTTTTGAAATAGTATTGAATCTTCTTGAACTTCAAAAATATCCATATGAGGTGATTGTGGCCATTAGGGATCTTCAGAGTCGTATTCATCGTGAAAGATATTGGGATTCAGCAAGTGCAGGGAACAAGGAGGGAAGTCCTTTTCCCACCACTCTCACGATCTTTGTAGGCTCCCACGAATATGAATTGGTTGTCGTCTTTATAATTAATAACCCTTCTTCAATCTCCACATCTGCCTCCCGGAGGGTTATAAAATGAGGGTAGTATTGGCTTCCCATATAGATTCTAATATGCAGAAAGATTTTTTTTTTCATAATACTCACCTATTTTTCCTCGGATGGTCGATTCGTCATAGTAGCAACATTTTCTCTCCATCGTCCAATAAAATATGTAACTGATTCACCAAGGTTCTATTTAAGTAGCTATGGGGAACTTCTATCGCCTCGTTGTATTTGTACTAGATCATGAATTCTAAAGTCACATCCTCCCAATTATAAATTTTGGATTCTTTCAAAGATAGGAAATATCGGAGAGCCCTATCTTTAAGAGTCTGTTGGAACATATGTTCCATAATTTCTTCGAATGCTCCGAAGAGATTCATAGAACCGTGATGACTACAAAGGTGTATGATAGGAGGTCTACTGCCTTTGAACTTTTTTATATCTGGAATTTTAAACTTCTTTGGAAACCGTGCTTTAGGGTAGGGAGGCGCGTATGTCATATTGGTACCCTTCTAGCTTCCACATCTATTATGGATCTTGTGTACCCATAGCATGGGGGAAAGAGATGTCAGGCTTGGGAGCCTATGGATTCTAAACCCCATTTCATTAAATCTCTTGGAACACTCCCTGGAGATTATCAATCTTGGCACTGATCTGAGAAAGGATTACCATCAAGTGTAGATGAGCATTGGTGTTCTAATTAATATTTTCGATGGGGATTCTTCAAAGGGAATATTCAAATTCTATAGAGGTGGTAGAGGAGGATGTAAATCTATGAGGTGGCTTGATGGAGGCTCTGAGCCAATAGGGAGTTAGGCCAAAACTTGGGTATGAAATCCCGCCTGAGAGGGAAAAGGATTTTTTTATTTATTAGAGTGGAGAAAGAATATATTTAGTATTTGTAAAAAGGGAGAAAAGGGAAATTCCCAAGTGTATTTATTATTATTAGGTTTCATTTATTTTATGTTCTATCTTAGGTGCAAGTGAAATGTGAGATAGGAGCCGAGTCAGGGAAAACATAGGGTATGCGATGCAAGACACGGTTTGACTTGTTTCCAGACTCACGGATGAGGTTCTATTTTAAAATGGGCAAACTAGCACAAAATTTTGGCGGTAAGACGACCCAAAATTTCAACAGAGTTTCGCAATGAAATCAGTAAACTAGGTATGAGTGTCCTAAGGCAGAGGCCTATATGAGGTTGTTGCAATGGGAGGTTAGTGGAAAGGTTCCCCCTTTGGCCTGACTTCCATAATATATCTCTTTCCTATACGAGCAATCATTCATCAGTACGTGTGGAGCAGCCATTTTATATACCTAAGTTTGCATGATTTTCCTAATGATGTAACTCATGGAGACAACTCTTGTGAGAGAGAATTTGATATAATCGATGTACGTGAATGAGTTTCCTACTATATACCCCATGTTGTGAGTTTTGTCAAGTGGTAAGATGCAGGGAGAATCACTCGATATAAGTCAAAGGTACGAGGCCAATGGATGGTGGAAATCATATCTCTTAGGTTAAACGGGCCCCATGGGACTGGCACTCATCCCGAACTGACCCCCAATACGAGACAAAATTTTGGTTAAAATGTAGTGGTCACGTGATATAGTGTTGAAAAATGTATGAGTCTTAGTATTTTATGGAGAATTTTATAAATGCTAAGTGAATGAGGTATTACTAGCAATCATGGGATAGAAACTCGAATATACATGGGCAGCATGTGATAAAGGGGCTAAACATAGAGAGTAATTCTAGTAAGTATGTACATGAAGCATGAGCCGTATACAAAGCATGCGGTTATATATAAAGAGTGGGACATGCAAATATCCATAAGTGAATATAAGGTATGTGCAAAGTGAGAGTGACATGGGAATATGTGTCAGTGGAGAAAATATGTGGATATATACAAGCGAGAGTAATGTTGAAGTGTGTGCTGGTAGGACTAAGATTGGGTATCAACAAGTGGTGTGTGAAGCATGTGAGTATACATGTCGCTATATACAAGTGAGAAAAATGGGGGAGTGTGTGATAGTGACATTAAGCATGGATATTTACAAGTGATATGGAGTATATGCAATTGTGAGTAAGTGAAGTGAACATGGTAACTATATAGAAGTGAATAAAGCATGAAGCATGTGATTGAAAAAGTGGTATATACATTTAATGAGAAAAAAAGCATGATGAAGAGAAGGATATACATGGACATCATGATATTAGAAAGACATATCTACAATATGTAAGTATGAAAGTAAGAAGAATTTATAAGAGCAAGTATATACACACATGTACAGAAATAGAGAAAATGAGAAAAAATAAAATAAAGCCCAGGTAAATAGAGTCCAATCCTCTTAAAAATAAAATTTCCAGCGGAGTCGCCACTATGGCCATCCAGGAATCATCCAACATGGGTTCTCCCTAAAAAAAGAGAGTTTCATCACGTGTAGGGATCAAGGACGGGAGTCCTCTTTTCTCCACTTGCACGATCATTGTGAGCTACCAAGGATATAAATTAACCATCATCAAAGGGGGTGAGATATAAAAATGGAGTCACCAGCCTATTTTTCTCAACACATGCAAAAGATGTAGTCTTCCCCATAGAAATAGCATCAAAGATAAACTGATGCATATGAAACTAAATAGAACGAGGGTTCAGGGACTAAGTTACTGAATGGGAAGATATTAGGTACCCACTCCACCCTTTCGATCTCTCATGGTATATGATAATATTCTCCTTTTTCTCGAAAATATAATTCATGTGTATAATGTGTATGACATAAAAATAGGTGAGAAAATAAAGCGAAATTCTCACGTCATGGATAATATGAAGATGAATCATTATGAAGAGTACAAAGAAAAAGAAAATAATCTTAAGGAGCTCGAAATATGGGCAGAACACTGGATCATAATCCATCATGAAGAATAGAAGAAACGTGTCTGATAGGGTAGCTAAAAATATAATAAATATAAAGGGCTACGTTATGTTACATACACCGATTCGTAATCTACTATAAGGAAGTGGATATGCATATCTAATGGTATTACGAAGACAATATAAAATATGAAAATATAATGTGAGTAACTACTAGATCATGATTCACTATAAAGAAGTGAATATACATGTTTGATGGGGTTACTAAAAACATATAGACTAGTGTGTGTGTGTGTGTGTGCATGTGTGTGTGCGTGTATACTAATAAATATGAGAACAAGTAAATGAGTGAAATAATAAAATGGAAATTGGATCCATAAAATGACTCGGGATGCCTACGTAGCTGAAAAAGGCATCAAAGTTCACGTACTTTGATAGCATGCAAGGGTGGGGTTTAACCCATGAACCTAAAACTAGAATTTCCTTTAGTTTGTTGGAGAATGTGTACAAGTGTGGATAGTGGTAAAAGGGGGAGGAAAATTCTAATTTGGGGTTTAAAGACTAAACCCTCTTTTGGGATTTTTTAAATTCATAAAACTATATTCTGTAATAAAAAAGAGATTAGTTAGAGTGATAAAGTTATAATAAAGCAAAAATATGCTAAGAATCAAAGAAATTTGATAAGTAACACTAATTAAATAAGTTTCAAATAGGTGGAGATAGACCTTCTATGAGACTTTACTAGTGATTTTAGGATGAAGTAAACTGACTTTTATGGTGGTGGAGTAGTCATGAAATGGTGGTAAGATGGGTGTAGAAGATGGAGCGAGGGTGATGTAAGAAAAGTGGATAGAATGTTTGGAAAATGGTAGTTTTTTTTAAATATGGTGCACTAATATCTAGGAAAAGGCTCTTCTTGTCTTCCAAAAAGGATCCTCTCGAATGAGGTCGTGACCTCCTTAAATGGAAACATCTAGGGTTAAAGGGTCTGTCAATCGACATAGGCCCTTGCCTGCCTATCGGCATACCCTTGGCTTGCTGGAGAATTAAAGTACCCTATGCCAATACACAGAAGGTTTGGGGTGCCAAAAGGCACTCTAAAAGCGACTTTTTTGAAAAAAATTCATAAAATACAAACCATAAGTTTGAAATGCGCATGGCCAGAATCATTGTAAAGAGTATTTAAACACCTATGAAATATATCGATCCACTCTCGAGTCCGAGAGTTAACCAAAGTCAAAAGGGGCTCAGAAGCTCCTGGTGGCCTCTTAGACGGGGTTCTTGGAGTAAAATAAACAAGCTTGCACGAACAGTAAGGTCGATTCGCACAGGTATGGACTATTGAAGAGGTTGTTCAGGTACCTATGAAAATACATTGAGCCACTCTCAGTTTCAAGAGTTTAACAAAGTCAGACAAATCTCGAAAGTGTCAGGTGGCCTTTAGGTTAGGAAAGGAAAGTACGCATCATCCATAACGTTGATTCACACACGATATGGACCATTAGAAAGGGTATTCAGAGTCCTATGAAAGTGAAATGTGCTACTCTCGAGTTTGAGAGTTGACCAAGTCAAACGAATCTCGGAAGCACTCGATAGCCTCTAGTTAGGGTTTGGCGTATGACCTGGGGTCTGAAGGTGAAAGGAATAGTGTTGGGGACTTAAGGATGTATTTAAAGGGTACTAGGATAGGGTGTCTACAGAGTCCCTTGGCAGGTAGCTTAGAACAAGAAGAGGTCATCGAAAAATAGACACCTCATGGAAGTTTATGAGGTTTGAGGGTAAAGTCTTGATGCATGGGACCTAAGAAACGTAAGTCACCAATTCAGTGGGTCTAGGTCGCTATGAGGGATTGAAGGAGGTAGCGATCAAATTATTAGGATGTTTGGTACTTCTCGGGAGTGATTTACTTTAGAGTTTCGATTTAAATTCGGGTTAATAATTCGCTGATAGATCGACTATATATGTACATGTGTGTATAATTATACATATCTAATTCTGAAGTAGTCAGTAATTTTAAATTTGGAGTTTGAACATTTTTTAAGTATTAACTTAAATCATCAAGATATATTATTAATTGAATAGTTTGTCATGATAACTATCAATTCAGTAGGAAGGAAAATGAATAAAATATTGTTTGTGGCTTCATTTATCGATAATTGGTATGATTTGTTTATTCTTGGAGGACACTAATAGCTCAAACCCCTCATCAATTACATCCGATGAGTTCCTCCTAGACACTAATAGTCAAAAGCTTTTCACAAGAAGTCTAGCAGTGTGTCCTGTACAATTTTTTATCTTGATAACCAACTATATCTTCAATACAAATTATAAGGAAAATTAGTGACTAATCCAAGATGGAATCCATCCAAGAGACGTGATAAACTATAAGCACAAAATATTGTTTGCTCGTGAAGATATCCACCAATGTAATGTAATTTACAATGGGATATGTTGAGCTTTCATCCTCATTTTCAAGATTCTACATGATATTCACCGTCATAATATCATGGAACAAGCCTGGTTTTACTTCATTTCTATATTCTCCTTATTCTCCCTTTACCTCTTTTCAAATGTCTATCTACATAAACGATTGAAATATAAAATTATCCCACCAAGCCCACCATCTTATCCAATAATTGTCCATTTCCATATAATCAAAGAACCTCTGTAGAGAGTTTTACAAAATATTTTTCACAAATATAGCCCAATTATGTTTGTCCCATTGGGCTATCTCTCTAGGCTTGTTGTATCCTCTTCGTCATCCATTGAAGACTGCTTCACCAAAAACGATACAATTTTTTCAAACAAGTCTCGCCTTCTAAACAAAAAGCATGTCGGCTATAACTATAAAACCACCGTAGTGGCCGCTTATGGAGAGTATTGACAAAACCTTCAATGTGCTAATGTGACTAAAATATTCTCAACAAACCCTCTTAACAAGAAGGAATTCGATCATTACTAAAAAAAAACTATTTCAGGATTCACAGCAGAGTTTTGCCAAAGTGGAAATCAAGTCAATAATAATGTAGCTTTATTTTAACATTATTTTGAGGATGGTTGCACGGAAGTAATACTTTGGAGCTGGGGTAGAGGATATTGAGGAGGGTAGGCAATTAAAGGACATAATATGAGAGAGATTGTTCAACTAAGTGCAACCTCAAATACAAGTGATTATTTGTCAATTTTCCGATGGATTAACTTTAGAGGATAGCAGAAGAAATGTATCTTTATAGCTATTGGTAAATGAGTGTAGAGATGAAATGGAGGCTCTTCTCCGCTGGGCGGACAGAACAAGACATTTATAGATGCTATGCTATCTTTCAAGACACTCAACCTGAATTTAGTACAATATAATAATGGGGCACCTACGTTACAGCACTTATAAAATTATTCCTTATCACCACATGTATTATTATTTAACCATGATGAACAATCACTTGTAAGCACAATGTGGTGATGGGGAGTAATTATTATTGGGCACTTAGAAACTACCTATAAATATGATAATGTATTACAAAGTTAGAAAATAAAATGCCAAGCCCAAATATAAGTCTTCAGTTCAAATCCAATCGAGCCCAAACTATAAAGTAAATATTTAGACTCTCAATTCAAACATATTAGCAAATAAGAAACCTCATAATCAATGTGTAGTTTTTATATGCCCTTGTGTTCTCAGCTTTTATTTTAGTACTAACTTCGTAGCTCTTATAAAGCTTTAAGACAAATACTTTGTTTATTCCAACTTTGTAGTTACATATACATATCTACAAAAATGCATCCTCTTTTATGAGTTTTAATGTTTTATTTTGTCTCTATTAATAACCAAATATTGATATATATTGTATTCTTTTCACTTTAACTTATTTTAAAAAATTTGACTCTGCCCTTGCTTACTAACCCTTAAAATCCAAAACGTAGCAAAAAAGAAGGAAAAAGTAGGTTCATTCATAATTTTTGTCATTTTATAAATATTTAACATAACCATTAAAGACAATTTAAAAATTGGTGTTGAAAATAGGTTTCTTTTGTTTCCTTTTTTTCCCGACTTTCTTTTCATAACAGAAGTATTCGCTCCTCAATAACAAGTGTAGGAGTCGCGGCTTGGGACTTGAAGTGAGAAGATTGAACTGAAAATTTCATTCATTGATAATAGAATTAGTGTGCAATGAATTATAAAATATAATTATAAACTATTTGTCTTGTTTATAATCTCATGAATTCACCTCCAATAACATAATTCATATAGTAGAACGAGAAATTATAAAAGAAAAAAATGAGATAAATACAATGATAAACAACATCAAGGTTTAGGATCATGGAAGATTTGACTAGGATTGATTCTAAAATAAACAAGTTTGAGATTTTTCCTAAAATGATACCTAAAGTAGCAAAATTACCTAATTGGATGCTTTAACAATAGGGTTTGTCTAAGAAAATGATAAGTTTCATAAACCTTTATGATTTTGGCATTTTCAATCAATTGACGAAACGATAAGAAATTTTCACATCCGCAGCTTTTGTCTACTATCGTAACTCTTATTATTATTTTTATTATTATTACTTCTATAGGACATGTGATCGTCCAATTATTAAACATAATCTTCCACAAAATTTTCTACTAAAAATTCTTTAAAAATAATCAAATCGAAGATTGATATCTTGTTACTCCGATGAAGATTTTCTCCACTATCAAGAGTGGTATACAATTTTAATGCCTCCTCTCATTGTTCTTATTTCATAACAGGTTTTGCTTCCAGTCAATGCTATTTATTGGCATAGATACTTCAACAGGGACATTATAGTGGGTTGTGTCACTTCTTCTAAATCATTTCTATGTATTACATAAGGCCAGCGCCAAGCTTGACAATTATATTATTAAAGTTCTCCTGGAAGATGAACAAGATCTTACCAAGTTGCATTATCTTCAATACATCATCAAGGAGACAATCAAGTTGTTTCCATCACCACCACTTTTAATACGACATGAGTCATCAGATGACTGCATCGTTCGAGGGTTCAATATTTTTTGTGACGTAATGTTATTTGCCAATGAATGGGACATGCATAGAGATCCTTAAGTATGGTTGATCCAACAAGTTTTAGTCCAGTTAAGTTTGAAGGTAGTTAAAGTGAGGCCTGCACATTTATACCTTTCAGGGTGGGGATGAGATAGTAACCTAGGGATGGAATTGGGAATCGAGTGGTGGGGTTAACTTTGCCCACCTTGATTCAGTTCCTTAAGCTGCAAAGGGTTAGTGAAGAATCAGTGGAATTGTTTTAAGGGAAATGGATAACTATTCCTAAAACTAAGCCACTTGAGGCTATGTGTAGAGAACGCCAGGGAATAATTGATATCCTTTCAAAGTAGTGAGTCTTTTTTCCACATAAAATCATGAATACTATAAATTGTTAATCTCTTTAAGCTTACCTAATTGTTTCTTATTTTAATCTAGAATTTAGAAATTGATGCATGTCCATATTCTTTGACAAACTAAATGTTTTTAGATATGTAGTTTTTCTTCATTATTTTTTGTCCCTCTATTTTTTGTAAAGGAACATATTTGATTTCACTTAAATTTGCATCCACCAAACCTAGAAACAATGGAAGTCCTTTTTTCTCTATAAATGGTCAAAAAAAGAAATGTAGTCCACGAGGCATGGGACAATAGATGCCGATTGGGGATAGTAATGGTCGAGGTGGAATAAATTGCAGAGGTAGTATTGTAGATGATGAAGTATTGTGGACAATAATGAGGAGTGGAGAAGGACATTGGTGGAGGGCATGGAGAGCAGCGTGACATGCTTTGAAATGGGATAAACATGGGGAGGCTAAAAGTGGGGAGAGTACCTATCTCGATCAGAAGGATAGTGATGTAACCACAATATAAACAACATATTTTCAGAGAATGGGGTTTTGTGTTGTGAGAAAGCATGACAAAAAACTATACTGGCTTCAAATTGTTACCTAAAATAATTAAATGCCACACGCAAAGCAAAACTATGGGGTATAGAACACAAATACTCAAAAATTCAATATTGAACGTGGTACACCAATTTGACTACGATGTTCAGGATCAATTCACTATTTTCAAATGGGTTACGAAAGAGGGATCTCAAAAAGTATAATCATAAATGAAAATTAGAAACCATTTTTCTACATACAAAAGTATACACTCCAAATGATCTTTCTTGCTACAGACGCCCTTTTTCACACTTTTCACACATGTTTCTTGAACTCAAGCCTCCAATTTATACGTCTCCTATTGTAACTTAGCCATTAAGTATGCTTGAGAACTAAGTATACTTAGACACTAAGTATTCCAAAGTAGGGCATCAAGTTTACATGGCCACCAAGTACTCTAACTTAGGCACCATGTTTATTTGGCCACTAAGTACTCCGTAATGGTGTTAATTTCCAACATCTCCACCTTGCAAATCCATGACAGATTAACTGCAAGACCCGTGTAATCCAAACAAACAAACAATTTGAGCTGCCTCCAAAATCACTCAAAAGATCCATACACCCAAAGGTGTTCAAGCTTGACAAATATTGACAAGTTCAAACAAAGGTGACTTGACCCTTGTCATAGCTTTCGTCAACATGTCTATGGGGTTATCCAAGATTTTAATCTTCATGAGGATAATAGTCCCCTCATCCAAAACTTTCCTAATCATGAATCGATTAAATCACTTATACCAATTCCTTGGACATTGCTTCAACCCATAAAGTGATTTTTCAGTTTACAAACCCATTTATCTTTTCAAACAACCTTGTATCCATCTGGCTGAGTTATATACATCTCCTCCTCCAAATCACCGTCCAAGAATTCAGTTTTGACATCATGTTGTGCCAACTTAAGATCAAACTGGGCAACTAAATCTAACAAAATACGAAGGGAAAAGTGTTTTACAACCACAGAGAAGGACTCCTTATAATCGAATTCTACCTTATGCATATAACTTTAGCCACCAACGTAGCCTTGAATTTTTCACTTTTTGTTTCACTAAAGAGTCTTCTGTTTTTGCATATACCCACTTGCACACAATGGCTTTCTTATCTTTTGGAAGCGTAAACAACTCCAAAGTCTGATTCATATGAAAATATTTCATCTCCTCATATATTTTATTCTTCCAATATATGCATTATGAACTCCTTTTGGCTTATTTCTAGCTAGATGAATATCATCTTCGACCATAGGTAGTGTTAGGGATGGAAACGGGGCGGGTTTGGGGTGGATTTTCAAAATTTTGAAGCAGCCTCATTTAATAAACGGGGTTAGACGGGGATATATTATTTAAATTTACTCTTAACCCACCTCATTTAATAAGCGGGATGGTCGGGGATCCTACGGATTGGGTAAATTTTAAAAATACTAAAGTTAAACATATTACATTATAGTCTAGGAGGTCTACAATGGTTCGACATGTGAGACAGTCCCCCAAATGTCAATCCTTATTTCCACATAAAGTTTTTGCAAAATCAACATACATATAAAGGTTTTTTTAGTGTGTGTGTGTGTGTGTGTGTGTGTGTGTGTGTGTGTGTGTGTGAGTGTGTATATATATATGATTTAATTATAAATAACATACATATAAAGGGTATTTATGTAGGCATAAGTTAAGCGGGGCGATGTAGTTTTAGTTAAGCTAACTCCTAACTTGCCCTATTTAATAAACGAATTTTTCTTTGAAACCCAAACCCGCTCCTAATTCATTAATCGGGTTTTAAAACCCGCCCCATTAGGGGCGGGGCGGGGTTCCTATGAGTCGGGTTAAATTGTCATCCCTAGGTAGTGTGTATGACACCATATCTGCCATCCATAAAGGTTAATGTATCTGCCTCCTTGGCCTTGTGATTGAAATATAAATTGATTGTTGAGGACAATCATGGGTAGGAACCTCCACCTCATATCATTACCTGAAAATGTCATTTAAGTAATAGATAATTTTTATAATTATCAACACTATTTTACCATTATTAATTTCTAACAAATAGTTCACATTACTAATTTGCTATAAGTGTCAGTAAAATAAGTTTGCGAATTAAAAAGTAAATGAGAAGTTAATTTAACACATTGAGTACTGCATAGGTTTTCCCTCCTAAAACAAAATTACCCTAAATTTCCAATTCCCTCCCAAAAGAAAAGTTCCACTCCACTCTTCTTTAACACATTTATCAAATGTCACTGCATGCCTATGACTTTCTCCCATCATCGATCTCCATCATTTCTAGGTAACATATTCAACATATTTCATATTTATGCATCTTTTCTTCATATGTATGTATATATCGATATGGATATAAACTCTTTTTTTTTTAATTTGATAAATACAATGTTATCTAGTGCGAGATTTCCCCAAATTTTTCATTTCAAAAATATTATTAACCTTGTATAGAGGTTAGGGTTTTTACTTTATGATTTGTCAAAGAGGATTTAAGTTAGGGCTTTCAGGCAAGTAACTGATTGAAATGTTAAGGCATTGCATTTAAATTGATATTTTTTTGAAGCATCAAAACTTTTCTAGGGATTTATTGTGATTTATAAAAGTATGAAAAGTATTGCATATTGATTGTCAAATGTGTCTTCATAGGTGAAGTTAGTTCAATATTGTCGTACATTTTTTCAAAATATATGTAAAATGAGTATATATTTTTTTATTATCTTCTGGGTTTAATTGGATAAAATGTTATTAAGAAAATTTTGGCTTTACATTGTAAGGACATTTTTTACATAGTCTGTTTACATTAGAGTATGTCGTATACTGCTACAATCGTTGAAGAAAACTTCAAGTTCAATCATGCATCAAGACGGATATGAGTATCAACATTCTTCAATAATAAAGCCTCTGTGAGATATATTTTGGTAAGGTTGTGTTTAAATCCCTTAATGGTTCATTTAAAGTGTTATGATAATTTACTAAAATGTTTTTAAACATTTGAGGCATTATTTTTCGTCAAAATAATTTTCTCTAAGTCCTGAGGTGGAGTTTTAATAAAAATTATTTTATGCTGATGTCATTCAAACGACATGTCTATGTCATTCAAATGACGGGGCAAAGTCGTTCAAACGACAGCTTTAAGCGACAGAGCATCTCATGCGAAACCTCGCTCAAAGCTCGCTTGAAGTATTTCATCAAACGACATTCTACTGTTTTAGTTTTTTTAACCTCGTGTGATAGGTCACGCGAAGTCCCTTCAAGCGGCATCATATATCATTCGAGCGACATGTTGTTCTCGTTCAAACGAAGCCGCTGACTCAATTTTTTTATAAATAGTTCATTTTTTAGTCCTTTTTCCTTCAAAAGACCTGAGACTTTCATCCTACGAAAACTGCTTGTGCATAATTTTTGACTTCTCACTTTTTGAGGAGTTTTAATTTTGTTTGGATTCAAAAATCATCCCAATAGCTTTCGTGAATCATTTTTGAACCCAAAATACAATTTTTCTAGAATTTCTCTTATATGAAAGATTTCTCTACGGTTGATTTGGTACTACTTGAGGGAGGTGCTGGCTGACAAAGACTACGATCATTGGGAGTTATTGCGGGTGTTCCTTGCTAAATACAGAACTGTGGTTCTCGTGGAATTGTTGTGGTCAATCCATTGCTGATCGAGACTGCGTGTCTGTGCGGATTACTGTGTGAGATTAATTGCGAAATTCATTGTGTATATGTAAGTTGCGATTTACTAATCATAATGAAATTATGGTTTTGCCCGAAAGGGTTTTTTCCCTGAATCTCTCGATTTGTGATGAATTTGCATGATTTATTTAATAGACATAAATGCATATTTTAGGGTTTAATTCAACTTGGATTAAAAATGGATAATTAATTTAATAATATTTTAATTAGAATTTACGAATTTGTTTAAATCGATATGACACAGCACAATGCTTTTACAAATTGGTATCAGAGTGGGTTTCTCTAATTTATTGAGTGATCCTAGTTTTCTGCAAAAATTTTGTGATATTGATTTTTTTTTGAAAATTTTGATTTTGAAATTTCGCAATGTTTCCAAATGAAAACTTATATAATGGGCAGCCAGTTTTAGGATCTGCACCATGTCAAAAGAAGCTTGGGATGTATTACAATTTTCCCATGAAGACATGACTGCAGTAAAAGAGTCTAAATTGAAAATTTTAAATACTCAATTTGAAACGATTACCCTGCTTGAATCTGAGTTCTTTTTATGACTTTTATGCACTTTTGTCTGATATTGTCAACATTAATTTCAATCTCGGTGAGCACATTCCTGATGCACGAGTGGTTAAAAAGATTTTGTGATCATTGATAAGCACCCAAAACTGTACAATTTTTACCCCAAATAGATGTATTTTAGTTTCTAATTCTCAGCAATATGGGTCTTATGCGCTTAAAAGTTTATCTTGTAGGTCAAATGTCCATTGGCGGTGTCAAAAGCTATATATCGAGGCAAATGTCCATTTTATGGAGCTAAATACCCTTGTCCACTATCCTAGGCAACCCTAAATCGTCCCTAAACCTACCCCAAACCATGTTTTGTTTGTCCCTTTTTATTATTTTTTAGATTTTTAGTTTGAGTCATTTTCATTTGTAGGATTTATTTTAGATTTATTTAGTATTTTCTAGGTTTTATTTTCTATTTTATTTTTATCTAGTAAAATTTTATTTTGATTTTGATTTTATTACTTTTTAGTTTTTATTTTATTTTATCTTATTTTATTAGGATTGGAAATTTTAGGATTTCATTTATTTATTAGTTTTATTAAATTTTACATTTTCTTTTTAGGATTTTAATTTTAATTTTATTTGACTTTATTTTTATTTTTATTTCTTTTTAGTTTCATTTTTTACTAAGTTTTTACTTTATTTTTAGAATAGGAATTTAATTTTTAGATTTTTAGTTTTATGATTTTTAGTTTTTTTAGTGTTATTTTGAGGTGTCCAAATAAAACACACACATTAACACACACACACCATACTAACATACACTCACCCACACACTAACCCCACCCAACTCATCTTCAACCTCCCACCTCTTTCTCTCTCCTCACCTCCATAACCCACAACCTCTAACCCAAATTCCCTCACCCACCGGCGCTATACCCCCTTCTACCCGGATTCGTCACAAACCTGCTGCCGGATCTATAACCCGAGTCCGGCCACCAACCCTTGACACCCCTCCGACCTTATCCCTCCACGCTAGCCACTAACCCAAGACCCGAGCCCCCTGCCTCAAGTCGAGCGGTGCTACCTCAACCCGGGCGGCTACCTTGTTTTCCAACCCTCTGAACCGGAACCAACTCACTTCGCAAACTCCTTCGACGATGTACGAACCCAAACCTCAAGCCGAAACCTGAACCTACCTCGAGTTCAACCTGACCCTAACCCATCGGACCTGCTTCCACGCCGATCCTCGCTCCGACCAGTTCGACCCAAGGTATGAATCATCCTCGAACATGCAAACATCAAACCAAAATCGTACTCATATCCGACCCCTTAACTCCAGAACCCATCCCCTAGTCCTATCCAACCCTTGCTCCACTCAACCACCATCCAAGTTAAACTCAAGTCACAAAGACCCATTTCAACTTCTACCCATTTTTACAAAAGCCAAACGACGTATCCACCATTTAACAAACCAAGACAAAACCATAAACCAACTCATTTATCCTAGATGCTTAAAAAACCCACTTAACCCTATTTTTACCCAAATACCCTCAAATTCCTTTTTTACCCACTTTCCTAAAATACCCCTTTAATCATATCAGATTTTATTCCCAAATCCCCTCACCCACATGACCTCACACTTCTCTCACCATTTTCATGCACACTCATGTCCAATCCTAAAAATACCCTCATGCTCCATGTGCCTACTATAAATGAAGATGAAGACCATTTTCAAGGGAATCTCAAATTTAGTTTTAAGCTTGGTGTGATAAAATTCTCTCCACCCCTCTATGTTGAGTATTTGTATTTTTAGTAAATACCTCAATATAGAGGTGTGTAGTAAAAATTATCTCTACGATAAATTTCACCCCACCCCTCTATTTTGAATTTTTGCATTTTTAGCAATAGATTGATGTAGTGAAATTTGTCCCTTATGGGAGGTAAATTCTAACCCATTCCTTTATGTTGTGATTTTGCATTTTTAGCAATTATCTCAATATAAAGTAATGCTCTAGAATTTATTTCTTTGGGTGAGTTCTAATGTACAATTTTATAATGTTAGGATTTACATTTTTAGCAAATCTCTTTTATTATTTAATTGTCCATTATGAATTCATCCACTACCCTTTTATTTTTATTTTGTAATTTTTAGTTTAGATTCAAGGAGCTTTTAGATAGGAATTTCTAGAGAGAATTGTAGAGAAAAATACCATTTTATAAATAGTTTTTATTTCTATTTTTTTAGAGATTTGGTGAGATTTAATTGTGAGTAATTGAATTGTATGGAAGATGATAGAGTTCAAATTGCCAAATTTCAAGGAGACTTGTTGAAGATTTGCTCTCTTTCTCTACTCTTTTATTATATATGCCTTTGATTATTTGTTCATCATGTTTAATGTCATGTTAGACTAAAATCCCCTTTCAAGGGGTGGGGGGAAACCCTTATTTGATGTTATTTTAGTTTAATTAGTTTGATTACTTGAAAATTCCCTTTGAATGTTATTTTTTATCCCTCACCCTTAGATTTACGCCTCAAGAGAGGGTAAATGATTTTCTAGAGAAAATCAAAATTGTAGTTATAATACCCATTTTAGATTCGAACTATAGATAGGGGTTTCTTAAGTGGGGTATTATAACTTGAATTTAACTCTAAAATTATTTTCTAAGATTGACATAAATTTTAATGGATCAATCCTATCGGGTGATTAATTACAAAGAGTGTGGATCTATTTTCTAGAGTTGTGGAGAGTTAAATTTAATATTCTAAAAGATTACTATTAAAATTACATTTGCAATGAGAGTTGATTTGTAATTTTGATATTAATTTGGGAGAATTAAATTAATTAAATTAATTAGTTAGAATAGCTAAAATTTGTGGTGTAATCCCATTCCTTGATTATTCTCACAATTATTTACCTCACTTTATCTCTTATTTTAGTTTAGACTTTATTTTTCATTTTAGTAACTTTCTAGTTAGTTTTTATCATATCATATTAGTTTATTTTAGTTTAAATCATCACCTCACCAAATTGTTTTAATATTTGAAAAAGCTAAAAAAAGTAGAAAAGTGAAAAAGAACAAAAAGAAAATAAAAAGTGAATTACAATTGAATTTGTCTCTAGCTTACCCCCTGGAAGTGGATTGATACCCTTACTTACCTCTACACTTGAGTTGATATTATTTCTTAGGTATTTGAGGTTTTGACTAACTTGTCTTTCAACAACGACATACAAAAAGTAAAGTTATCAATCGTTGCCTAAACCTTTTATCCCAAAAGTAATTGTTTTTAATTCCTTAGGAAATTTAAGCAATCTAAAGCTAGAAGAACTGGTAGGAGGCCACTAAACATATGAAATTGACATGTTTCCTGACACTGTCAAGCCTAAGGATAGAGGGATAAAACTTAGAGCCCAGTCTAGGAAAGGAGTGGAAGTGCCCAAGACAGAGAAGAAAAAGAAAGTAAAAGTTTGTGAGTCCGAGTCAGAGGGTGAGTTTGATTTTGATGATGTGGCCATGCTTGCTAAAAATTTCAAAACATTTCTCAAATTTTCAAAAGAGTATTCTTCCAATTAAAGTTTTTTTTAAGAAAGATAGCGTCAAAGAGAGCGGTGAGAAAGAGGAAGAGGAGAGATGTTTCGAATGTGAGGGTAAGAGGCATAAGGTGTTTGAGTGTCCCACTAGGCTATAGAGAAAGGGCAAGAAGATTTCCATGACTTCCACTCTTAGCGATAGTGACGAAATGGTGAAGGATTCTAAGGATAAGTATTCACATGGGATGTGTGTTGACCTTTTAGCTAGTCACGATACCACACCTAGTTTGTCCCACATCGATAAGTATACTTGTGCACGTGAGAGCCTCGAGGATGATTTGAGTTTTTCGAGCGAGTGTGAGAGTGAGGAAGAATATGATACAATTCTTCACTGCATGACCTACTCGTAGTTTTTTTTTTAGAAAAAGCCTATAATATATATTCTTGTTTGAGGTAATTTATGGTTTCAATATCAGGAGTCATGTTCAAATTTAGAGAAGTGCTATTGAGAATTTTCTACTTTTGTTAATCATTTGTTTTCATTCTTGTTTGTGGGACCTTCTCCTCTATTACTGTTCTCCTACCACACTTAAAAATTAAAAAAACAACGAGCTCTGATGGTTGATATCAACAACTGAATTTTGAGTCCAGGCTTGTAGAGACTGTGGCTTGAGATTATCTAGCTGCCAACAAATCACAAGTCGTATCAAGATGTACAGTGGGTGATTTTGAACTTGGAGAAGCATAATCGTACAATTCTAATCTACTATCAAAAATATTATATTTCATATATAAATGCTTCTCGTGTTTGGAGACTTGAACAAGGAACTAAACATTTTTATTGCATTTGCAAATAAAATTAACCATCCTGTACAATTATCGCCTTGTGATTGATACATAAAATAGAATATTTGTCTATTTTCCTTTCATGAATCCTTGTTGAGGGTTGTAAAATTATCGCCACCTGGATGTAATTTTTGTTTCATAACAAGTTTGAGTATAAATATGTCAGTTGAAAATAACCGAGGAAATTTTAACTTCTGTAATTTTCTTGGTTATTTTGGATTTTTTGTTAAATTCATATGTATGGTCTCGTGTGGATTGAAGCAACAAAAAATAATTGATCTAATTATGATCAGGTGTTTTGAGTTTTCCTCATTGATGTGGTTATAAGAAAATAAATTTTTTAAAATTCTTTAATATTAGTAACGAACCTGTATCGTTACTAAATGTTACCAAATTTTGTGTTACGAAATGGTAGTAATGGTAAAAGTTCGTTAGGATTTCAATTAAGTTGTAACACTTTAGTAACGGTTGGGATGCGTTAGTAACACATAATTTAGTAACGGTAAAAAGGTGTTAGTATTTTTCTTTCCCATGCCTTTTTTCTAACGATAATTTAGTGTTAGTAATTAGCTTTGTAACACTACTATACCGTTACTAATAGACTATTTTGGTGTATATATAACATGTACATATCTCATCATCATCTGAAGTTGTGATAAGTTTCGCTGGAATAATTATATCTTTAAGATCAACATGTTGTGATAGTTCTCTAGTCTTGTTCACCTTAGGAGAACTCTTCAACACTGAAGACTCATTAAATGTAACAACTCTGTTGTTTATGATTTTTTCCGTCTTAGGACATCAAAGTCTATATCCCTTCACACCACTATTAAAGCCTAAGAATATGGATTTCTTGGCTCTAGGATTCATCTTTCTTTCCCTAACAAGAAAAAATGCAAAGGAGACAAAAATTTGTAAATAATCATAATCTCTATAAGGTTTCTTTGACCATACCTCCATGGGCTTTTTCCCTTAATCGTAACTACAGGCAACCTATTAATGAGATGGAATTTATATATAATAGCGTCTTCCTAAAAATCTTTGCCAAATCTAGCAATAGATGATACACATTAAGTGCGGTCTCGTCCTTGGACAGATCCAACATGATTCATTTGACACTACTCAGCCTTCATGAGGAGGATTATTCATCGATCGGTACAGTGTGGACCACCCTCCACAGTCTCGACCCCAGGGACCTCATCCTCAGCACTCCATGGTCATTAAACTGAGCTCACTATGGTTCCTCTTAGTACATCTCATCCTACCCTGATATGCCGAGACAGTTTTTAAGCACAACCTCATAGTTGTATACCTGGAAGACCGCCTCTGTCGATCTTGACTCGAGCGGGACCATCAGAGCTGGCGTCTACATTTCATATGGCACATGTGACTCAAGAATCATTAGTCCACATGGACCATGAAATTATAATGGATCTCCAGCTCATATGGAGGAATATTTCATCATCATGGATTATGCATGTGCTAGACAGGTGTTGGACTCTCCTTAGATCACTTACCTCATGCACACATGTTGCATGCTTTGGGGCACACTGCACACCCCAAAGCCTATATAAATTTTCTTCTTCTTCATCTACAAGGATATAGATATTGAAACCCTAGCTGAAACTCTATCCAAATACAAAATAGAGAGAGAAAGCTTGAGAGTTGTATTTCCATGGTCATTAGTGCCTAATTTCATACATACACTACATACTTGCAAATAGGAGTAGGCCTAATTGGATGAACCATTTATATTTTATATCTTTCCACTCCCTCATCCCCTTTTTATTACTTGCTTTTCTCCTCATATATTACTCCATTACTGAATTAGCTAAAACTTGAACTATATACAAATTAAGTGGTGATTCATAGCATCATCATTTTTAGAGTTATTTGTGCAAAAAGATCTATCTTCCTCTTTATTTCCATCCTAGACGCTCAGTTTTGCCTATGGTGGTGGTCTAGCTCCACAATTTTAGGCCATGTACCATAGTTAAAAGAGATGTTGGTGCTTTTTAGGATTCCTTCCTACTTATAGTTGATCTAGCTTTGTTTCCTCTTTTTACCGGAGCTATGGCATAAAAGTTTCCTCCTGATGTTGGCCCAAGATCTATCCAACCACCACCTTAGTTAAAAATGGTCGATGTGGTGATGGTGCTATGATCCTTAGTGGTCAGCTAGCAAAAAATGCAATAGAAGTTCATGGAGTTTAGTTCAAATGTGTTGGGAAGAGCCCCAAGTGACCCAATCGTGATTATCACTTCATCCGCCATGGAGATAGTGGATCCGACAATGGGGGGACAACCCTAGCCCCATAAAATGAGGCTCAGTACCACCTACGACAGAGAGATGTTATTAATCCTAGGCATCTTCATTTAGAAAAATAAGTGCAGGATTGTCAAGACGACTGCGATAAGGAAGACTATTGGGCGTCGTATGAGGTTTCAAGAGACATAATTAGCCAGGATCCAAACTATAAAGGAAATAGTGCAAGGTTGAGACCAGACGGACGACCATGGACCTCAGCATTTAATAGGCTCAGTATAGGGTCGGCATTTGATTGTCTCGGACCGGTAGGAGATTTGTATGATCAGCTCTCCCATTATAGCAATAATTATACCTCTAGGGGAAAGGTAGACATAGTGACAATCATCTATAGCAACGACGAGATAGGGAGGAGCAAAGAGAATTAAACAGTTAATAGTGAACTTTTGAAAGAGAACAGGTACCAGACCCAGTTGATCGGGAAGGGGGTACAGAAAATGTTGTGGTAGAAGAGAATAGCAGGAATGGATCCATCTAGAGGTTGGAGGATAAGATCGGCATGTTGTTAAAGATCCAAGACCCAAGACACTGAGGTTACACATAAGGGTCTCCTTTTATCACCAATATAGTAAGTTTTCCTACTCCTGCCAAATTTAGACCTCCCACTGTCACCCCAAAGTACGATGGAAGTGCAAACCCAGTACACCACAAAGAGATGTATCAATCAACGATCGACATATACTCCACATCATACGAGATGAGCTGAAGGGATTTATCTTAAACTCTCACTGGTGCGGGCCATATGTGGTGCATGTACTTTCCCAAGAATTCAATTAAAAACTTCATGCAGCTGGTTGAGAAGTTTATTCATAATTTCTGGTTCGTTATAAAGTTACAAAAGAAGAAGACAGATCTTCTGAACGTGAAGCAAGTCAAGAATGAAACTCTAAGGGATTAAACCTCTCGATTTAACAAAGAGAAGTTGGAGGTAGAGGAATATGAAGAGGGTATAGCCATGAAGGCTCTCATTAGTGTCTTACATCCAGGAAAAATCCCATAGAAACTCTCTAAGGATCCTTTAAAAACCATAATAAAACTTTTAGCTTTGACCGGAAGAGTCATTAATGTGGCGGAGGAAAAGAGAGGATATACAAAGGAGGTTGGTTCTGGTAACTCCAACCAATCGAAAGATAAAGAAGGGAAAAGGAAATCGATCGAGGAAAAGTTTGCCAAATATAACCCTTAACAGTAAGCCTTGATATGATCCTCAACGAGATTAAGGACGACATGGCACTTTGTTGGCCGAAGAAGCTCAAGTCCACTCCTCATTATAGGGATAAGAGCAAATGGTGTGAGTTATACCAAGACCATAGCATACAACGAATAAATTCTTTTCTCTGAAGGATGAGATGGAGAAGATGTTGAAAGCAGGGAAAACTTCGAAATTATGTAGATCGGAGTTCTTCCAAAGATGATTAAAAAAAGCATAGTGGGGGCACAGAGCCGATCGATAATAGCCTCTGACCGATAAAAAGGATAATGAGTCAAATAGTGAAGAGGACGAACCCAATTTCTCGATGAAGATCCCAGAAGCAAAAGGTCGGATACACATTATATCATTTGATATAAATATAATATATGAAGGATTAACTGGAGGAGGCACAAAGTCGGTCGACCGTAAATCTCATGTGGTGGAAGAAAATTTGTTGCCTAATAGGATGGATGTTAACTCCGCCGAGACAGAGCCGAGGTCGGGAACTTTGAACAAAGTTTACATGGAAACCTTTGTGGTGGGATTTTTTAGACTGAGTTTTAAAGGAATTTGTCCCTTATGATGACCCTTTAATCATCAGCACTAGGTTCCATGGGTATGATGTGTAAAGTATACTTTTTGATGGTGGTATATCAATCGACGTGATGTTTTGGGACTACTGTAAGGGTTTAAAGCTCAATAAGAAAATAGTGGTCCCATACCACCAACCATTAATCGGCATTAACGGAGGGATGGTCCACCCTCTAGGGGTGTTTAAAATTGATGTCTGCATGGGAACCTGGCCGAGGTTTCTTATCAAGAAAGTAATATTTTTAATTATGGATGAGAATGTCTTCTAAGCCTACAACATTATTCTTGGAAGAGTGACGCGTAAGGAGTTTGAGCCAGTTTTGTCCACGGTCAACAAAATGATAAAATTATCGACTTCTTATGGGGTAGTGCAAGTTCAAGGTGACTAAATGTATGATCGGGGATGTTATTTTAGCTCAGCTGAATAGAAAGAGGCTTATAAGAAGGCAACAACTTCCTATAATATAGATACTCTCAACCCAAGGGACGAGAAGAAACTCAAAAAATGGGAACACGTAGAGGAGGTAGAATCCATCTCCTCAATGAGGAAGAGATGGAAAAAACTACCCAGATCATTAAAGCCTTTAAGAAGGAAGTATAAGGAGATAGTGCATCTTTGCATGGATCCATGAAGACATACCATGGATAGATATAAAGATTATCTGCCGACGATTGAATATTGATGAGAAGGTGAAGCCTGTGAATTAGGGGAGAAGAACCTATGCAAGGGAGAAGTATGAGGTCATTCAAGAAGAGGTTAAAAATCTACCAAAAGTCGAGTTCATCTGGGAGGTGCAATACCCAGAGTGGTTGTCCAATATCGCAAACGTCCCTAAGGCTAACAGAATGTGGAGAATGTGTGTGGACTTCACTGATCTAAATAAATCTTGTCCTAAAGACAATGTTCTTTTACCTCATATAGATCAGATGGTCGATGCCATGGTCGGGCATGAGTTGATGAGTTTCATGAACACTTACTTAGGGTATAACTAGATCTTCATGAACAAGGCAGATGATTAGAATACCTCCTTTATGACGGATAAGTGGACGTATTGTTACAAGGTAATGTCGTTTGGCCTCAAGCATGAAGGGGTAACTTACCATAGGTTAGTGAACAAGATGTTTAAGGACCAAATTAGGAAAACCATGGAGGTGTATATGGACGACATGATAACCAAGAGTCTCAAGACCGAGACTCATATCGCAGGCCTTGAGCGAACATTTAACACATTGGATAAGTTCAGGATGAAGCTGAACCCAACTAAGTGTGTCTTCGATGTCAGTGCGAGTAAATTTCTCGACTTCATTGTGAACCAAAGAGGCATAGAGGCTAATCTCATAAAGATAAAAGCTCTCATAGACATATAGACATCAAAGACGACCGAAGATGTGCAGAGACTGACAAGGAGTGTTGCAGTCCTTAACCTCTTCGTATCCAGAGCTACAGATGAGTGTTTTCCATTTTTCAAAATCTCGAGGAAAGAATTTTTATGGGATAAAAATATGAACAAGACTTTCAAGACCCCAAAGCCTATCTGGGGTCGTCGATGTTGTTGTCTCACCCCGTTCAAGGAGAAAAATTATTTATGTATTTATTGGTATCAGAGTCGGCCATCAGTGTAGCTATTATACGAGATGATGAAGGTGTCCAAAAGCCAGTATATTTCAACTGCAAAGCCTTATAGGGGTCGAGCTAAAGTATCCAAAAATATAGAAATTGGCATATGCACTTATACATGCTTCAAGGAATATGAAGCCATATTTCTAGGCCCATGTGATGGTGGTGCTCACCGATATTTCGTTGAGGCAGGTCATCTATAAAACTGAGAAATTGGGTAGGTTAATGGCCTGGTCAATTGAGCTAAGTGAGTTTGACATCATCTATCAACCCAGGACTGTAATTAAGGTGCAATCCATAGAATATTTTATGGCATTGATATGGAAGAGATGCTAGCACCAGTAACTGTTCCAGAAGAAACTTTAGAGAATTTTACAATGGCAGAGGTTGTCAAAGACGACACTACAGAGAAAGATTTTTTGTTCTAAAATGGGATTTTGGATAAAGGGCCTTTTTCAAAGGAAGGTCCTGTGTGGAGCCTATGTGTCGACGGCTCATCTTGTGAAAGTGGTAGTGGATCTAGGTTGATACTCTCGGCTCGAGATGGCACATATATTGAGTGTTCTTTCAGATTTTTCTTCAAAGCATCAAATAACGAGTCAGAGTATGAGGCCTTATTGGTTGCTCTCTCCCTAGACAGATTACTGTATTTTGGCCAAATGATTGTCCACAGTGACTGATAATTGATGGTCAACCAAATTTTGGGAGCTTATGAATCCAAATATTAGAAAATGGCACAGTACTTGATTAGTTCAAGAATGTGATGACAAGCTTCAAAGAGGGGAAGCTCAAGAGGAGTCATTGACTTGATAATAGCTGACTAGATTCTTTGGCAAGATTAGCATCAGCAATAAATATGAAAATCAGATGCACAGTGTCGGTGGAGATCTTACATAGGTCGACCATAAAAGAGGATGATAGTGGGGTTGAATTTTGCTTGAACTTAAATTTGGGAGATTCATGGATGGATCCATTAATTAAGTACATCTAGGATGGAGAGCTCCCGGACTCCAAGGTCTAGAGAAAAAATCTCAGATACAAGTAAACAAAATTTGACATCATTGGAGACGTACTATACAAAAGAGGATTCTTACTCCCCTTAATCAGATGTGTTCACTGTTCATAGGTCGGCTATATTCTATAGGACATTCATGATGGGTCATGTGCAAGCCATGTAGGTGGACGATATCTTGCCAAGAGGATTGTCACTCGGGGTTAGTGGTGGCGACACTAGTGAAAGATGCAGCTGACTATGTAAAGAAGTGTGATAAGTGCCAGAGATTTGCAACTATCCCTTATCAGCCTCACTAACCACTCTCGTCCATCACTGCGCCATGGTCATTCGCAATTTGGGGAATTGATTTAGTATGTCGTCTCCCAAAGGCAGCTTGAAATTATCAATATTTGATCGTGGGTATTGATTATTTTTCAAAGTGGGTGGAGGTCGATGCAATGATTTCCATCAATGAGGTAAAGACGTTTAAGTTTATTTGGAGGAATATTATTTGTAGATGACAGCCTCATACCTTAATATCATAAAATTGTAAGAAGTTCAAGAACAAGTATTTTGAAGAATATTGTGGTAGAGTGGGCATAAAATAGTTTTGTACGGCATCAAGTCGACCCCAAGCCAACGGCCAAATTGAAGTCAAGAACAGAACGAAACTTAATGGAATAAAGAAAAACCTAGAGGATGTGAAAGGTTTGTGGACAAAAGAACTACATGGGGTCCTATGGGCTTATATGATGATTGAGAGGAAGCCGACAGGTGAAACACCATTTATGATAGTGAAGTAGTTATCCCTACTGAACTTGGGATCCCCAGCTACATAGTCCAAACCTACGATCCAGAAGTTATTGAGGATGCGAGGAGGCTTGATTTAGATCTAATTAAAGATAGACGGGAGGATACTGAACTCTGACAGTCCTCTTTTCAATATAGAGCTTCCAAGTTCTATAAAAAGAGAGTGAAGACTAAGCCGATAGCCATGGGTAACCTAGTGTTGAATAAGGTTTGGCAGAAGCTAAACAAGTTGTATCCTAACTGGCATAGGTCATATAAGATAATAGAGGAGGTCATCTCAAGAACTTACCAATTGGAAAACCTAGAGGGTGGACCCTTCTCTAACCTATGTAATGTTGATCACCTGAAGAGATACTACTAGTGAAGTAGTTTTTTGCTTATTAGTTTGTACAACGGTTCTTTATTTGTACGACAGTTCTTCGTACAAAAGTTCAAGAATTAATGAAAGAAACATGTGTTGTCTTATATCTTCTTGTTAATGTAAATGCTAAATGGTTTAAGCTTGTTTTTATGGTGAATTACTTAAACTACATCTTGTTGATACGAGAGTACATGAAAAGTCTCATATCTTCACACACTCTCAATAACACCGAGAGGGGGAACAGTGTAACAACATCACTTTGGTGGTGAAAAACACAAACATCATTATGTGGTGAATTATTGGTCAAAACTTTCTCATCGAGACGAGAGCTTATAAAGAGATGAGACTCATCCATACACTCTCAAAAATGATGAGAGGGTACTTTTGTGGGAACAAACACAAAAAATAAAAAAATCATTTGATTATGGTTACCTAAACATCATAATGTGGTGAAATAATGGTCAAAACTCTCTCGAGGAAATGAGAGTCTATGATGATACGAGAATAATCCACACACTCTAAAAAATGACGAGAGGAGACTTATATAGTAAAAAACTCACTTGGTGACAAACACAAAATTGCCAAAATCATTTGATTATGGTTACTTAAACATCACATGTGGTGAATTAACGGTCAAAACTCTCTCGGGGAGACGAGAGTGTATGAAGAGACGATTCTTATCTCTTTATACACTCTCAAAAATTATGATATGGGAATTTAGTAAGCATCGGACTTTTACAAATGTATGTACAAGCATTACGCATAAAACACCAATCAAAGGTGAAAAGACATAGATATGCAGACACTACACTTCATAGAAATGATAAAAATGATGATAAAAGATTACATTGCACATAAATCATCAAAGCATCAACAATTATATTGTTAAGAGTATAGACGGATTAAAATGTTTGAAGAGACGAGAGTACAGATCATAAAAAAATTATAAGTGGGACGGGCATAAGGCCACAGGAGGTCGTCAAACAAAAAGTAAAATACATCTGAAATAGTTATCACTTGCTTGCTTATCGAATTATTCAGAGATGACATTATCAGCGGTGGGCCAGGTTTGAGCCTCGCTCTCAACGTTGATACGCTCAGTCGTCTCGCCCTCCACCTGCGCCGAGGTCTTTACAACGGTCACTTATGTGGTAAGACCTCCAACTTCAATGTCGTTCAAAGCAGTGACTACAGCCGGGTCTGAGAAGTCAAATGCTGAGAAGTCCTTCTCTAGGTACGTTACATCAGGATATTTTACAGTTGCCAGCGTAGAGAGGTCCTAGCTCCCCTCTCTAGGTATTGCAGGCCATATTCGGTAAATTTTTTCAAGGCCATAAAATCCTCCATGATATTTTTCTTGGCCTTTTCCTTGGCCTTCTAAACGGTAGCTTCAAGTTTGACTTTATGCTTGTTGTCCAGGGCTTTAGCGCAGCATCGTGGTCTCTTTTCATCACTTCCATGGCATCAAAGTGTTTCTTGTCAAGTGTTTCCATGAATTTCTTATCGTCGGCCTCCTTAGCATTCAACTCCTTATTTAGCTCATTCTCTATTTTGATGGCCTCCTGTGCCTATTGGATTTGAGGGAGATTCTCATGGAACCATTAGGCCAATTGGTAGAAGGATAAAAGTGACTAAAAAATAAGTAAATAAGAAGTCAATATAAGATGTGATAACACTTAGAAAAATTTAGAAGGCAACAAAGGTGAAGTTAATTACCTAGATGGACCTGTAAAGGCCAAAGATGGTTTGCCAGGACTGTTCCATAGATTCCAGAAACCTACAATAAGACTCAGGAATCCATGAACCGACAAAAATCCTCACCCTCGCTTCGTCCCCAATCATAGAATCCGAGATGATCGATAATAATGGCAGCCTCTCAACTAAGATCAAGTCAAAATATATGGTTATAGCCCTATCATTGCCTTCCCTAGGAGCGTCAGACCTCCTAGTTTTCTTCTATTAGGGAGGGGAATTTAAAAGGCCTTGGCCCGTCTCTTTCATCTTCTTTTCCTGGTCGGCCTGCACGGGGCCGCCAGTTGTTATCTTCTTTGGGGGGTTGGGCCCCTTGGACATTTTTCTAAGTAAGTTCTCAAGTAAAGGGGCGGACATCTTCCACAGCGAATCTGAAATATTAGATAGATGACTAATAAATAGAGGATGAGATTAGTATCACGAAAAAAGTAAGAGACGAAAATAAAGTTACAAGGAAAAATAAGTTGAAAGACACTAACACAACTCAATCAAGGGCTCGACCCCCAAACCCGTCTTGACTAGAAAGTGGGGATTCATCCGTTGTTCAAACTCCACTAACCAACCCTTATCTCCTTGACCTCTTATTTGGTTGACCATATCTTAGTCGTAAGTACTTAAGTCGGGGTCAAGATTGGCATCCATGGAGGCTTTAGCCCATCTTTGGGGGACCCTCGGCTCTGAGGTACTACAAGCAATGTCAGTGTCAAATTCCCAATCTCCTGACACAAATAAGTATTGGGGAATCTAGTCATGATTTAAAGTTTGGTTCAGTGTCAGAACCTTTTTGGTGGATTTCCTAGCTACAAGATGTTGGTAGCCAGGATGAGTCTTTGCGGACAAGACATTGTAATATTCTCGAAAAATGCTAACTGGAAGGTCAACTCTATTAACCAACTTCTAGAAGGAGATAAATCCAAGTGAAATCCTCTAAGCATTGGGTGAAAATTGCGTTGGGACAAGACCCATACTAGCGAAGATCATTCGCATAGTAGGATGGACGGGATGCCTAAAGTCGACCTTGAAAGTTTATTCGTAGACAAGAATTTTTCCCTCTTAACCGCTAAAAACCCTCGTGCCCTCATTCGTCACTCTCATGTTTATAGAAGGATTAATCCCATACAGGTGCCTCCAAAATAAAAGTTCTATCTCATTGAGAGTGCTCCTAAAAGTCTGGGCATCAGAGGTATCAAGTGCTTCCTCGTCATCATCCTCATCCTCGTCCTCATACTCAGAGTTCATAATTTCAATGACTGGGACTCCACTTGGAGCAAACTTTACAGCAAGAATGGACGGCATAGGAACGGCCATGGGTTGTGGGGGATATGTTATCTCAATTCTAGACACTTCTGTGTTCAAGACCTCATGGACGGATGGTTCCCTATTGAAGTTGCCGGGAGGGCCCCCAATTTTAATTTCTTATAAAATTATATTTCCTTTTATGAAAATAGATGCGGAAGCGTTGTGATGGTTCAATTAAAACAAATTTTAATTTCTTCTTTAAATTAAAATTAAACCAAGTGACATTAAATTAATCCATTAAAAAGGTTTTCACTTAAACAAAATTAATCCAAGTACTAGAATTTGCCTAAGTCATAATTATCAATATTTCCAAATTAGGCCAAACCAGTTTTAACAATAGACTTGAATTAAATAAACAATTACTCAAATTTAATTCTCACCCAATTAAATTGTGACAATTAGAACAATTTTTATCTTGAATTATCCTAAGCATGAGTTCTAAGTCATTATGCAAGATAAAAATAAATCAATCACACTACGCCGCGATGTACGAGGAAAAACCCAAAACAGGAAACAACCTCGGACGACCCTAGCCTTAAAATCCACTAAGTATGGAATTACATTTACAAGACAGATGACCTACTTCCTTAACTCGAACCCTCTCAATCCTTGACTCGTCTTCTTGTAATCACCTCTTCCTAGCAGATAACCACGGAGCTCCACCGCGATCTTGGACTCACCAATCGGACAATAGGTACACCATCAACCACACGTGGTGTCTTTTACCACATGAGCATACCGCAGCAAAACGAACTCTTCTTCTTTAAGGGATGTAGAAGAAAAACAAACAATCTCTTCAATTCGGTGTAGAGATAAACCCGGTGCCAAACTCCAAGCAAGACGTATATATATATGAACTTTGATAAATAAAACTATGGGTGAAAAACTAGAGTGGTAGATGATTTAGTCTTTGAAAATTCTCAGTCAAAACATGATCTTTTTCTTTAAACAATTTTGCTCTCAAAACACTCTCTAGGAGTTAGAAGGATATGAAAAAGATTGCTTTGAAAAAGTTATTCCCACACATAATAAACTCTGAGAAAAATCAGTTAAGAAACAAGTGGGGAAGTGGGAGAAAACTGCTTAAAATCGCTAATAATTGTTCCCGCTTGACATCTCGTTCGAATGACATTTTCGTTCGAACGAAATCTCGTTCGAACGAGACTTCTAACGAAGTTCCAGATTGAACTCGTTAGAAATCTCGTTGGATATCTCGTTCGAACATAAGTTCGTTCGAACGACATATCGAACTACATTTCAAAGGCCTATTCTGGGAACTCATTGGCAAACACGTTCGAATGACATCTGGTTCGAACAAAAAGCTCGTTCGAACGACATATCGAACGAACTTCCAGAACGTTCATAAATTTCGATTTTTAGCCCAGAAAACTCTTTATATACTTTATTTTAAAGTTTGATAAAATCTTTCTGAATTTAAAATAACAGTTTTAAATACACATAACACCCAAATAAAAACATGTTCCAAGCTCCTATATATATATATGTGTGTGTGTGTGTGTGTGTAATGCATTCATACCATGGGAGCATGAAACCACTGTTGATGACGTTGAAACGAGGAACATAAACCACAGTTGTTGATGAAGCTTTATACTCTTTGCCGCTACGTCTTCAACTAAACACATCATAGGCTTGAGTAGGTACACTTGAACACTATCCTATGACATAAACGTTTTTGTCCGGAATTGAGCCAAAACTACAAAGGACTCAATTGGAAATTTGTGTCTTTATAAATCTCCCCCTTTGGCTATTCCGGTACAAAAACCAAACAAAAATCCTAAAGGGACGTCAAGCTCTATTAGACTAATAAAAAGTCCCACCCAAAATAAAAATAAAATGCTTGACATAAACAACCCAAAGGATCAACAATCTTTGTAGTTGAAAGTTGTCGCTTTATAAAATAATTCCTGCACACTTAGGCAAACACATTACGCGCATAGGGAATATCAAAATAGTTAATGAAAGTAAAGTTAACTACTCCCCCTAAATTAATTCTCTCCCTTTATCAAGTATGATCAACTTAGAAATACGTCTCCCCCTAAGATAAATCTCCCTTAAACTAAGATACGATAATAATAGGATTAGATACCATTTCTCCCCCTATCATTCTCCCCCTTTTTGTTCAGGAATAGACAAAGGCTTAAAGAATCAAATTTTTACTTATCTCCCCCAAATAAAGCATATACACCCTCTAAGGCAATCAAGGGATAAATAGAATGGGAAATCAAGATAAGACATGTAATTGTGCATTTAGTGAAGAGAACATTAATGCATATAGGCAACAAAATTACAATTAATCCAACAAATAACAACTTAGACCAACTAGGGTGCAATAAAATGATACCAATATGATATATAAATTATTAAGCATAGGACATCAACAATTAATGCAATAAGATGGATACCAAGTATGAATTAAAGCATAGATGGATTAGAAATCAAAGCAAAGATTAAAAATTTCAAATATGTATACATAAGATATAACTAATAGTCGTAAGTACACATATATAGACATAAACACACAAATGACACACACAAAATATAATAGGAGTCTTTCACACTCGTATGGCAAAAATGTGTCATATGGAAACGAAAGTGTTGGGGTGTGAACTAGTAACGATTAAATTTAGACCCAATTACTTAAAAATATGTTCACGGAGTTCTCATTTGATTGCAAACTTCATCACAATTGAATATAACCTCATGTGACAATATATATTGAACTCAATGAACAAACATACACAATGCATACAAGCCTATCAAATTGATGATTCTACAAACCAATAACGTCATGACATGAGATACGCAACTAGGATAAATGGACATTGTGCAAACCGTTGATATACCATCCAATCTCCCTCAACATGCAATTATATTAAATTTGAATGAATATATAAATCAAAGATAGGCCTTGGAAAATTATTTTTCTTTTTAATGCCATATTTTCTGTTTTTAGGTCTTTGAACCACGTATTTCTTTTAGGTCCATTCAAAAACGGAGGCTTACAATCGCAAAGGATAACTATATCCTTTCGGAGCCCTTCCCCGTGCACATTTATATTTATCATGTTTTCATGTTTCACACAAATCTCACGAGCAACGAATTTTGACATGCACTAGTCCTCCTAAGTCACAAATATGAAGATGACAAGATTGGTAGGAGAACACTTCACAAAGCTCAAATATACATATTAAGTTAAAATTTCAAAAGAGCTCGTGCATGTGTGACTAGAGGCATATAAAAATAGAATCCATTAAATCAACACAAAATCAAACTACTTCATGTAAGCATGGTAAAGAACATAATAAGGATGGACGATCTAAACCAAAAGTTCTAGCCACATGAGAGCGTAAAAGATGGGATTCAAACACAAGTGTATGCCACATAAAGTGTGTCAAACTAAAATACACACAAAATAAAATATTTTTGAGTTTTTAGTATTTTTAACCTAAAATAAAAAATATAATACAAAAGATAAACAAAAATCATAATTCTAGCATGTGATAAGCATGGAGCATAGACTAGAAAATGATTAAACAAACATACATTTAGCATGTGAATATAGCATGAAGTACAAAAGCTAAAGTATACAAACACTAACACATTCATCCTTTAGATTTAGCAAGGGAGGAAGCATGTGAAAGTAAATGAGAATAAAAAACCCCATCAAAAACCCCACATTCATCCTTTAGATTTGAGTGCCGATTTCATACACGCTTTCCAATACACGTAATTAAAACCATCGAAAATAGGAAATTTTGAAAATGGGGAAAATTCCATTTTAGCCAAAAATTATTGAAAGGATCTTTAACGAAATAATTTATCGCTTTGACTCTGATACCAATTTGAAGTCGCCCGGAGGGCCTCCGATTTTAATTTCTTATAAAATTACATTTCCTTTTATGAAAATCAATGTGGAAGCATTGTGATGGTTCAATTAAAACAAATTTTAATTTCTTCTTTAAATTAAAATTAAACCAAGTGACATTAAATTAATCCATTAAAAAGGTTTTCACTTAAACAAAATTAATCCAAGTACTAGAATTTGCCTAAGTCATAATTATCAATATTTCCAAATTAGGCCAAACCAATTTTAACAATAGACTTAAATTAAATAAACAATTACTCAAATTTAATTCGCACCCAATTAAATTAAGTGTGAAAATTAAAACCATTTTGATCTTGAATTATCCTAAGTATGAGTTCTAAGTCATTATGCAAGATAAAAATAAATCAATCACACTACGCCACGATGTACGAGGAAAAACCCAAAATGTGAAACAGCCTCGGACGGCCCTAGCCTCAAAATCCACTAAGTACGGAATTACATTTACAAGACAAATGACTTACTTCCTCAACTCGAACACTCTCAAGCCTTGACGCGTCTTCTTGTAATAACCTCTTCCTAGCGGATAACCTCGGAGCTCCATCGCGATCTTGGACTCACCAATCGGACAATAGGTACACCACAACCACACGTGGTGTCTTTTACCACATGAGAATACCGCAGCAAAACTAACTCTTCTTCTTAAAGGCATGTAGAAGAAAAACAAACAATCTCTTCAATTCGGTGTAGAGATAAACCCGGTGCCAAACTCCAAGCAAGATGTATATATATATATATATATATATATATATATATATATATATATATATATATATATATGAACTTGGATAAATAAAACTATGGGTGAAAAACTAGAGTGGTAAATGATTTTGTCTTTGAAAATTCTCACTCAAAACATGATCTTTTTCTTTAAACAATTTTTCTCTCAAAACACTCTCTAGGAGTTAGATGGATATGAAAAATATTGCTATGAAAAAGTTATTCCCTCATATAATAAAGTCTGAGAAAAATCAGTTAAGAAACAAGTGGGGAAGTGGGAGAAAACTGCTTAAAACCGCCAATAACTGTTCCCGCCTGACATCTCGTTCGAACAACATTTTCGTTCGAACGAAATCTCGTTCGAACGAGACTTCTAACGAAGGTCCAGATTGAACTCGTTAGAAATCTCGTTGGATATCTTGTTCGAACATAAGTTCGTTCAAACGACATATCGAACTACATTTCAAAGGCTTATTCTGGGAACTCATTGGCAAACACGTTCGAACGACATCTGGTTCGAATGAAAAGCTCATTCGAACGACATATTAAACAAACTTCCAGAAAGTTCACAAATTTTGATTTTTAGCCCAGAAAACTTTTTATATAAATTATTTTAAAATTAGATAAATTATTTCTGAATTTAAAACAACAGTTTTAAATAAACCTAACACCCAAATAAAAACATTTTCCAAGCTCCTATATATATATATATATATATATATATATATATATATATATATATATATATATATATATATATATATATATATATATATATATATGTAATGCATTCATACCTTGGGAGCATGGAACCACTGTTGATGACGTTGAAACGAGGCACATAAACCACGGCTGTTAATGAAGCTTTATACTCTTTGTCGCTATGTCTTCAACTAAACACATCATAGGCTTGAGTAGGTATACTTGAACACTATCCTATGACATAAACGTTTTTGTCTGGAATTGAGCAAAAACTACAAAGGACTCAATTGGAAATTTGTGTCCTTACACCTATTACTAAACCCAGTCGCATTAGAGTCCTCGATATGATATTAGAGGACTCTAATAGCCTCATCAAATCTATCTACCCTATTGGAGTCCCTAGAGCCAGAAGGACTACAGTCCTCAGAAGACAACATTGATTGCGAACCCTTAAATGAGGTTCCACTCATACTATCACTACCTGGGTCGACGAAGCTGGGTTCAGGAGGGTATACGATAGCTAAGGGGACTGGTTGGATTGGAAGTGTAGACCTAGCCTCAGCTTTGCATTTTGCCTCGACCTCGGCCTCACCCTTTTAAATCTATCTGGAGATGGTCTCCATTAGGTATTGCAATTGGTAATCTAACTCGTATAGTGTTTTGAACATCCAAACGAGACTAGAGGTTTGATATGGTTGACTATTGGATTAAAAAGGGTAGTATTAAATGTTTTGGGTTTGGTTTTTATCAAGAACATTATGGGTAGTTCACTAGAGAAGACAACCGAAGCACCATCAGAAAATGTAACCCAGTCACTAAAAGAGGTCCTAAACCTACAAACCACCTCAACGGTGTCCTAACCATCCAAAACACCAAACAAAACCACCAATGCAACCTTATAATTACCCTAACAGCACGCAAAAAAACTTAAAAAGACGCTGAAAAATGAGAAACTAATAAAAAGGAAGAAATCAATGGTGGAAGGCAAAAAGAAATGAGGAAAGATGATTACCTAAAAAAGAAGAAAACCATGACCACAGAAAGAAGCCTAAAACTCACTAGGAATCACTAGTTCAAAGAGAGAGAAAGAGGGCATTAATGGAGGTGGAAAAAAATCTTTAGGCGCGAAGGTTTTGGGGAAGAAGAAAGAGAAAGTGTTTGATTTTTGGGTATTTAAGTAGTGCAATCATTGCACATGAGAAAAGAGGCGTCAAATCATTAGGGACCGAATCCTTAGGTTAGGCCTATAGCCTCCCATCGTTGGCCAACATGCTAAGCCATATGGCTTGTGACATGTGCCACCCTAAGTGTACCTGATTGGAAGCTACATCTGAGGAATGGTAAGGACACCTCAACCTCAGCCAGTCACATACACGTCCTAAAAGAAAACCTATAAAACTAGGGGGTTTCATCCTCATCAGGGGGTCAGATGAAAATATCCCTCAGCCTTTCACTAACATTGAAGACTAAGGGATAGGGGTAATTGATGCACATTAAGTGTGGTCTTGTCTTTGGACAGTCCTAGCATGGTTCAGCCAACACAACCAAACATTCATCAAGCTAATCTATTCATCGATCGGCATAATGTGGACCACTCTCCACGGTTTGGACCCTAGGGACCTCATCCTCAGCACTCCATGGTCATTAAATAGAGCTCACTCCAGTCATTTTGGTACATATCGTCTCAACGTTATCCCAGCCTGATAGGAAGAGATAATTCTCAGACTCAACCTTATAGTTTCTTCCTTGGAAGACAACCTCTATTAGTCTCATCTCGGTCGGGACCATCAGATCCGGCGTCTAAATTTCATATGGCACACGTGACTCAGTCATCATTAATCCACGTGGCCCATGCAGTTATAACAGATCTCCAACTCACACGGGGAAATATTTCATCATCATGGATTGTGCTTGTGCTAAACAGGTGTTGAAATCTCATTGGATCATTTACCTCATGCACACATGTTGCATGCATATGGGGTGCATTTAACACCTCCAAGCCTATGTAAACTTGCTTCTTCTTCATTTATAAGAATCAAGATATTAAAACCCTAGTTAAAACTCTGTCCAAAGACACAGTAGAGAGAGAAACATTGAGAGTTGTATTTCCATGGCCATTAGTGCCTAATTGAAATACATACACTACATACTTGCACAGTGGAGTAGGCCTAATTTGCTGAACCACTTATATTATATGTTTTCTCCATTTTCTCATCCCCTTCTTATTATTTACTTTTCTGCTCATATATTACTCCATTACTGAATCAGCTAGAACTTGAACTACATACAAATTAAGTGGTGATAGCATCATCATTAGACAACATAAAATGCACATATTCTATCAAGATATGATTCATGCATTCGACCATCCCCATTTATTTTGGCGTGTGTCTAACCATTAAGTGTCTCATGATTCCATCCTATTGACATACTTGTAAGAATGAGTCAGATTTGTACTTACCACCGTTGTTATATCTGAGTGTTCTAATTTGTATGACAGTATGAACATCTTCATCTTCCTCCACTTAAAGAAAATCTTCAATACTTCATCCTTTTGTATCATATCATACACCAAAACTCTTTTGTAGAAGTCATCCACAAAATACAGGTTCCAAAGTTAAAACTTTTGTAGGTCTCCAAAAATCTGTGTGAACATACTTAAGTGTCCCCGCTATAAAATGTACAGCAAGGCCATACTTGAGTCTTGTTTGCTTTCCCATAATGATATGTTCAAAAACTCCAAGCTTATAGGTCTCGGCATCTTTCAACAAACCCTGCATCACAAATCCCTTCAAAGCCTTCTCTCCCGTGTGTCCCAAACGTACATGCCATAATTTGGTAGCGTCTGTTGCAAATTCCACCAAACTTATTGAGATGACTGTTGAACCTGCAACTCTATTTCAAAGGAAACTTCAAGGACCCAAATTTTGTGAGAAGTTCAAGAAACTTCGTACATTTCCATGTAAATTATTTTTATTATTATTTTATTACTATTATTTTTATTTTTATTATTATTATTATTATTGTTGTTGTTGTTGTTGTTGTTGTTGTTGTTACTATTACTAAAATATTTACCAATAACAATTCATAATAATATCTTATTTATTGACATTTTTACAAATTAAATGTCCATAATTTTTATTTCATCTTTAGTAATGTTTGATTTAGATGGATGTGTATTATATAAATCATATTTTTAGTATTTGAAATAAGAAATATATTATAATTTTATTTAATGTAAGCCTTAATGTATACCATCTTTTAACTTTCTAAGGAAGCATACAAGAAATTTCAAAGAGCGTTCGTAATCATAGAAGGCGAAGTTACAAATCTAAGACCCAAATTTACCTTTTTAATATTACAAACTCCATAAAGGTGGAGAGAACGTTTCAAAAATAACAATTGCTTTTATGAAATAGAAATTAAGTTCATATGAATTACATCATGTGGGGACCCATTTAACATAGTCCATGAGAGTAGCCGACCCGCTTGGATTCATCAGAATGCTGCCCGACCCAAATTATAATCTAATTTTCATATAAGTATTTCAAATACATTTGAACACTTAGGGATATGATCAAATAAGTTACCGATAATCTTGGAAGGGATATTCAGGGGCTTCTTAAGATATTCAACGTGTTAATTGAATTCCTTGTAGAACTCAATCTCTACTTTGATACACCTATAAATTGTACACCCTGAACCTGGGCAAAGGGATGGAACCTAAGATTTTGAAAGAAACTTTAATAGAAAGAGTAACCTCTTCATGGACTTACGAAAGTTGTCGAACCGCGTATATTATTGTTGTGTGTGATCATTATTTTCATCTCCTTGTGATTATTTTCATGGATCTCTTTATTGTGATATTTCTTGTACTCACAATTGGCACTGTCCGTGGGAGTCGATTTCTATTCCGGAAAAAATCTTCACAAATAGTAAGCATGTGATGTCTCACTATAGCAGAAACATTCCTCAAGTTGACGATGTCCGAGAAGACCCGGTTCCTCCTATGGTAAGGTCTGAGATTCGCTAGCATACAATTCCTTGGCTTCTCCAGGATAGGTAACCTCCTGAAGAAATTCAAGGTCCATTGAGATCTACGTAGATCTGTAGGTTGGTCGATGCTTACGAAACCAGGCTTCGCAAGAAAGAGGAGGCTACATGCCTCCAAGTATAAGAGAATGTTCTCCTACAAAGGCGACTTGAAATAATAGAGTTATATATCCAAAGGGGCACCGGGAAGTGCCAAGATAGGACTCCTAGTCCTGAGGCGAGTAACACTCGCACTAGAGGGACGAGATCCAGGTGTAACCAAGAAATAACTGAACATAACAGATCAGTGCATCGTCAATTAGAGCTTGGCCAACTAGGGAGACACCATGGGAGCTTTTATCGACAAAATAAAGACATTAGGATTCTTGTCCAGAGGGAATCGGACCAACATTCAGCCCACCATGGAGCCAGATCCACCAGAAAGCTGGTTAAGAGGGCTATCAGTACTCACACAAAATACCCTTTTTCAAGGGAAATCGAATAAGAGGAGACCCCAAAGAAGTTTGTTATCCCCAGGTTCAAGATCTATGATGGGAAAACAGACCCTATAGACCATGTTCAGCAATACAGATAAGCAATGACCTTATGGAGCCACAAGGATGCACTAATGTGTCGGATTTTTCTCTCTAGCCTAAATGATGTAGCACATAAGTGGTTTTAGAGGCTTCCTCATAGGTCAATTAGAAAATTTAAGGCTCTAGTACAGGCCTTTACTGCTCGCTGCATAACCAGCAGCTCCCACCCTAAGCAAATGGATGCACTGCTTACAATGAAAAAGAAACCACGGGAGAGCCTTCGGGATTATTCCAAAAGGTATTGAGAAGTCTTTAATGAGATCGAGGACTAATCAGAGAAAGTTATCGTAGCATCCTTCAAAATTGGTCTGCCGACCACCTCTTTATTACAATAGTTCCTAACTAAGAAGGAAGTCAGCACCATTGACGACCTCATGGATCATGTTGAGATACACACCAAGGTGGAAGATGTGGTTCACTTTAATTCAGGGGGAAACAGTTAAGCAAAGGTGAACAAGGGAACATAGAAGAGTGATACTCCAAAGAAGGGAAATAAGAATGGGGGAAATAAAGGCTCCAAAAATGGAAACAAGGTCGATCCGTCCAAGGAATTACAGGTTATTAACACAATCTTAAAGGAACCCATTTACAAAATCCTGAGCAAGATTAACGACGAATCATTTATCAAGTGGCCCAAAAATATGGGTGGTGAACCAAAAAAAGAAACAATGCGCTAAGATGCACATGCCACAAGGAGGGCGATCACAGAACCTAAAATTTCAAGGCTATGAAGATAAACTTAGAGGAGTTGGACCATGCAGGGCACCTCAAGGAGTACATCAAAAATAAAGAAGATAAGGTCGTAGCCAAAGGTGACTAGAAACCAGACAACATCCTTAATGATGACACAGGAAACGAGTTTGCCATATTCCATAGGGCATCATATCTTAAGAAGATCCAAGGAAATGCTATTTGGATGGCGCCTAAGAAGGTGACCGTCGTTATGGAGTCTTTTCGGATTGACCCTGCCAAAACCCAGGCTAGTAAATGTCATCGACCAGTGGACATCAACTACAACAAGCATATCATTTTTACAGAGGAAGATTTGGTTGGGGTTAGAACTCCACATCATGATAAATTAGAGATTACCCTTGGAATTACAAATTAGGATGTTGAAATGTTGTTCGTCGACCAAAGGATCTTGTCAGAAGTAATGTACCTAGAGTTGTTCCACAAGCTAAAACTAAACATCATCGGCCTTAAGGAAGCTACAGTTCCACTGGTCGTCTTTGCAAGAAGGATCAATATACCGTAGGGAAAGATAATCCTTCTAGTTAGGGAAGGCAACATTTAGAAGCTGATTGAGTTACTAATGGTTGATATTGAGTCCCCCTATCACTCTATTTTAGGTAGAGGTTGGCTCCATGTTATGAAGGTCGTACCATCCACTTACCACCAGAAGCATGCATTACTGATCAAAGAGAGGTCAAAATCTGTGGCGATCAGGCCGCAACCAAGAAGTGCTTTACATCAACCATTCACCCCAAAAAGGAAAAGAAGAAGGAGGTAAAAGATGCTCAGGATGGAGCCTAGGAGGGGATTGTAACCTCTAAATATAAATTACGGTACGACTGGCTAGGGGGTGGAGGAGACCAGGGTCCACCCTGTTAGCAGGATCGTTGGGAACCTAGAAGACGTTGCGGATGATGATAACTTGCTAGAGAGGAAATTTCTAATTGGAGCTTCACTCGTCGATGAATAGAAGAAAGAGTTAATTGCATTTTTTGAAAATAATCTTAATGTTGTTTCTTGGGAACCCATTGAATAACTAGGGATAGATCCCAATGTAGCCTTCCGTCACCTGTACGTCGATCTAGCCTTCAAACCGATCACTCAAAAGTCTTTTCGAACAAACCTCGAGAAGGATAAAGCGGTGCAAAATAAAGTAGGGTAGCTATTCGATGCAAGATCCATAAGGGAAGTTCAGTTACCCAATTAGTTGTCCAACCCAATGGTGGTGCACAAGACAACGACAGTTGGAGAGTCTGTATCAATTTCACATATCTTAATAGGGCGTGCCCCAAAGACAGCTTCCTGCTTCCCAAAATAGATCAATTGGATGATGCTACAACGACACACAAAAGCATGAGTTTCATGGATGCCTACTCTAGCAACCGTCAGATTACTTTGTTCGGACCCGATCAGGACAAAATGTATTTTATAACCCCCATTGGGTTATATTTCTACAATTTTATATCGTTCGGTTTAAAGAATGCATGGGCAATTTATCATAAATTGGTCACCAAGATGTTCAAGAGACAGATGAGAAATGATGGAGGTCTACATCAACGATATACTAGTCAAAAGTAAGAACAAGGGTGACCACCTCAATGACTTAGCTAGAACCTTTGTGATCCTCAGGAAGTATCGGATGAAGCTTAATACAATTAAGTTTACATTCGATGTCCAGTCAAGAAAGTTCTTGGGCTACCAAGTCAGTAAGAGAATAATTGAGGCCAATCCAGATCAGATCGATGATATCACTGCCTCCTCAGACGATACAAGATGGCTCACTACATGCTCGCGGCACTCAATCAATTCATATCCAAGTCTTTCGAATGCCATCGACCATTCTTTCAGCTTCTAAACAAGGATAAAAGCCTCATTTGGAATGAATATTATTCACGACCTTTGGAAGAAATTCAATCTTACCTTAGCAATCCACTCCTGTTGGTGATTCCAAGTGATGGATAACCACTATACCTTTATCTATCAGTATCAAACCACACAATAATCTCGGCCCTGGAATGTGATAAGGAAATAAGTCAGCACCTAGTTTATTATGCCAGCAAGACACTTTCGAATGCAAAACAATGATGCTTTCCTCTATAGAACTCGCATATGCGCTAGTAGTCACCTCAAGGAGGTTGAAGAACTACTTTGAAGCCCGTTCAATCACCTTAATCACTACATACCGCTTCAAAGTCATTCTGTAGAAAATGTACCTCTCTGGTTGACTTTCAAAATGGTCGATAAAGTAGGGAAGATTCGATATCCACTTCCAACTAACAACGGAAATTAAAGGACAAGTTTTATAAGATTTTATTACTGAATTTACAGGAGATCACCCAATCGACCAACTAGAAGCGGAGAAGTCGATGAACGAGGAAACACATTATAGGGACTAGACCCCATACGTTGATGGAGCCTCTAATTCCAAGGGGCAGGAGTAAGGATCAGTTTCATCACCCTATAAAATACAGTGATTAAGTAAGGATTCATATTGGTATTTGAGGCCTCCAAAAACTAAGATGAATATGAAGCATTGATCGTTGGCTGGTGCAAAGCCGAATTATTAAGGGCAAAGGGCCTTCACGTATTCGACGACTCCAAACTGGTCTCCAAGCAAGTGAGTAGGGACTTCAATTCCAAGGATGATAGGATGGAATCCTACCTCGCCATGGTAAGAAGACTTATGGAAGAATTTGATAAAGTAAATATTCAAAAGTTCCTTCGGGGGAAAAACAGTCATGTTGATGCCCTAGCAACCCTCAGTTCAACTATTGATTATGTCCTAAGGAGAACTCTCCAGATAGAGTTCCTCGCGCAGCCAAGTATTGACCAGGTAGTTGTAGACGAGCAATACCTCCTCATAAATAGTGCCCCCAGTTGGATGGATTCCGTTATCAATTATCTCCCCAGGAGGTCGGCCCATTAGGTAAGCGTCAAGGCTGCTCAATTTTATATCTCCCCAGAAGGGAAGCTTTACGAAAAGTAATTCACAGGTCCTTATCTCCAGTGTGTCCACCCATATAGTACTTAGCGAACTTCATGAGGGCATTTATGGAAGTCATAAAGGAGGGAGATCCTCGGCCTTCCGAGTAATTAAGGAGGGTTACTAGTGGCCTCATATGCAAATGAGCAGGTACATACATTTGTAAGTGTAAAAAATCTCAAAAGAATTCTCCTATGATCGACCAGCCCGACACCGACCTAAAATCACTAACAAGCCCATGGTCGTTCACACAATGGGGACTAGACATAGTAGGACCACTACCTATCGCATCTGGAAACCAAAAGTACTTTCTAGTGGGCATAGATTACTTCACTAAATGGGTAGAGACAGAACCACTAGAGAACATTCGTGACTCAAACATGATCAGGTTTATCTGGAGAAACATCATAACATGCTTTGGGGTACCAAGGACTATCATCACCCATAACAGAACACAATATTATGACACCTCGCTTATTAAAATACCGGGTGGCTAGCCCATAATTAAAATAAAACAGTGGTCTCATATGGATCATTCTTAGCATCACTGTCGAAAACATTTTTAAAGTTACTAACCGCCGAGTAATTTAATTAGACCGGTGATAAATTTTATCTTTCACTAATTACCCACATGCTAAAATAAACAATAATAAAACCATCAACACAACTAATAACATAATCCCACATAGATGAATAACATAAATTAAGATAACCGAATCAACTATCGATTCAACTATAAAATACAACAGTAATTGAAACAATAACCTGGATACACAAAGTCCGATAAGTAAACTAAATACACAATCTGAGGGCGACAGGCCCTAAATGAGTACTCAAAAGTCCCTACACTAGGAGTAAATGAACGAAGCATCAATAAGAAAGTCCTGCAACTTCTACATGAGCTGAAGTTGTGCATTCCTGGATAGAATCCTCAAACTGGGCATCCCTGTGGCTGGCCACCTAAAATGTTTTAGAAAAGATTTTGACACGGGTCAGAACCCAAGTAAAACATTTTGAAAATATTTAGCAAGCAGTTAAATTGCAATAATTCAATATGCATGCACCCTTTTCATATTTAAGCTATTGTCGCACTCTCTTGAGGTAAATCTCACCCCTCATCTAATGTGCACACCTAATGTTTCCTGCTAACCCTCTCTCGTTAAGCTACCCCCTTACTAACCATATCAAGTTTCCTTCTTCACACTAACTCGATGTGTTCACCCATACCGCTCACGAAATACATTACTAAACGTTTTATATCGAATAACCACTTATGACTTTCTCATTTTATACTTAATTCTTCACACATTAAAGTTATTTTAGATGTCACTATCTTACTTTTTAACAAAGTACCCATAGTTGGACACATCCCCCGCATATATTTTTATCACATTAATATATATATATATATATATATATATATATGTATGCTTGTGATTAATTCTAATGTGTGTATTTAGTAGATACGAAAGCACTGGTATTTGAAGTAATCTCAATGGAAAAAAGCATACATCCATTGAGATTACTTCAAATACCAGTGTTTTCGTATCTAGTAAATACACACATTAGAATTAATCACAAGCATACATACATATATATATATATATATATATATATATATTATTAATCTTGCACCCCTAGGTTAGAACCACTTGGTGCAATGCATACTCTGCTATCATGTCCTGGTGCATCACTCACTTCTTAAAGGACTATTGGTTCAATCTCTCTTGAACCATCAATATAAATCACACATATTGGAGGTGAACAGAGCCCCTAGCCACATGGGTCACGCACATACCTACGTTCCCATTTGACCGTCGAACTATCATATCTTGGATAGCACGTTTCCAAGGTTCTATGTTCTAGGGGACGAGCCTAAAATCCCCCTTAAGGCTCCTCGAGATGATACCGTCCCATCGCGCAACATCCACCATGATAGCAAGAAGCGTAGGTATGCCACACATATAATAAATCAACCAATAGGTATTCTCACAACTCAAATATATAAATTACTATCATATGTATAGGTATTCACGCGACCTATAGTATGTGTCTCATATATATATATCACGAACATCCTACATATTATTAAATTTCAATTATACATCTCATCGTATATGCCCGAGTATCCCTCATTACTCAAAGTGTGCCAATTAACCTTTAAACATTTCAGTAGGTAATTCACTCATATTTTACTGGTCTCAGTCATACGTTCACTCTCCTTCACTGTGAGTCATTCTTAACCCCCTAATTCATTATATTGCTAATTATACTGATTAATATATTCAATTTCACAATAATTAATTTATTAAAGTAGTTTCTCTCAGCTAAAATGCCCGGACACATTCACTTAGCTCGTAATTACATACTTATGAGTTTAATACTCAAAATTAACTTCTTAACCCCCCCCCCCCCCCTCTTTAACTCTTAAATACCTTAATACTCATACCATAAGACTCTAAGTAATTGGTTACATTTAATTTCTATCAATTAAATCCAACTTAAGATACCAGCTCGTATATTAATTTCATCCAAAATTCTCATTCGAATACGCTCAGATATTTTTGACATGTATTTTTCAGTGTTGTTCATCCTAAACACTCATAAATCCATATTCCGGATTCATCCCTATTTAATCCAAGGATAAAATAATGTTCCTTAATATTTTCCAAAGTCCTCCACTCATCTACGGACATCTCAGAATAACCCGAATTTATTTCTTCCTTATGATGTCGGTCTAGCGCACCCTATTGTATAAAAATCATATCAAATCCAAAAAAAATAAAAAAAATACGAGGTTGGCGCCCAAGAGACCGTGAAGAAAAGATATAAAATATCATGTTTTACAATAACTGAAGGGTTCGATCGATCGCCTCCTTAGGTCGATCGATCGATTGACCAGATATCTATCTTCCTCCCCGATTCTATTTCCACCATTTTGAAACTCCGAAGCTTTTCAACTTCAATCCAGACCTGGATTACTTTATCTCCCATATATATTTCATCTTAAACATGTTCAAACACTAATATATGACATTAATCCTCAGTGATTTTCATTAAAATTCTAGGATTCATAAATTGGGTTTTTCTCAACACCCCTTAAATCATAATTCTCAATTCGATTCAATAATCCGAATTCAACTACAATTTCTATAGGTTTTCGATTCTAAATCATATTCTAGTACCATATGATATTATTCTCATATCAATTAAATATTAATTTCACCCTTAATGCTTAAATCCTCAAAACCCAGATTTAACATGTAATACCCTCCTAAAACGAATTTTGCTATAATAAATCATCCCAAAATGCATATGGCTTGCACCCACCATGATATGAATCGCAATGCCTCAACTTAAATGAAAGAAAGTTTAACTACTTGCCTGGATAATTTCGTTGGGTCTAGTCTGATCCTTTGATGTAGACGGAGATTTTGATGAAGAACACATTAATCCCCTCTTCTTGATTTGGCTCCCAACATATGCCCAATTTGCTCTCCCAAACTTCCTCTACATATTTAGGTTTTCTCTCATTGAGTTATGGCTGCCCCCAACTCCCTTAATTGGATTTTATTGGGCTAATCCCGTTTTTATACTAATGGGCTTAATTAAAATGGCCCAAACACTCTCGTGTGGGTTCGATTATGCCTAAAAACGTCCCGAGACCCGATTACTACCCCCGGGTACTCTATTTTGACTATCTTGACCCTTTCAGACTCAACTAGTCACTCAGAATCATCATCCGATTTACTTAACTAAAATCTATAATTTCAACCTCAAATTAGGACACATGTATTTTTAAAAGAAATAACCCAAATTAATTTAAATTTCAATTCGCCAAATAACTTGAATCTTCCAATTTAAATAAATTCTTCAAATTAAATAGTTTCTCCAAATCATTAATTTAGTTTAAATTCTAATTCTCCAAATTAATTAAATTATTTATCCTAAAAAAAAGAGGTGTTACATACTTCCCCCTTTACAAAGGAATTTCGTCCTCGAAATTAAGATGAGTCAAGTACTCCAAGCCTCGAATACTTCCTTACTCATATGTCTCCAAGATCGCTACACATATTTCTACCCCTTCTAATTGCGAATTTTATTAAAATTTACTTAATTATCCAGGGCGCCCATACACCCTATACTCGTGCATAACTGTATAATGGTTACCCGGATCCACTAGCCTAACATTGTAATACAATTTTCAACTTACAGTCATAACTACCTGAATGCATAATAGCCAAGGTACCAAAACTATGTGCTAGTGACCAAACATCTCCCCACTTCCAACATTGCTCTAAATTTCATGCGTGGTATGTCTCGCAAAGCGAAATCCAAACAAGGAACCCTCCCTATACACTACTACATAGTATTGTCGATCGATGATATCCATTTGGCCTTCAGTCCAGAGCACGTACCCCCAAGTCCCTTATCTAGACATAAAAGTATACTCGACCATTTTCATATTACCAAAGACATCATACATTATATCGCCCCTTACTATCACTATTACCTTAGCGTGAGTCAATCACAAGCTATATATCCTCACTCGTCACTAAACATATCCACTTTGAATCTTATCAGTAAATATACCTACTCACCGGGATAAAATATAATAATACAAACACTTTCTGATAAGTATATTATGCAACAAACGATAACATATATACACGAATATATATAGACTAGACCCTTTTTCAGGTGATAACTAGCACAAATAAATCATATCTTGGAACAACAAACACAAAGTCCCACCATTCTATACACTACAGCCCAAACATTTCAGTATAATTATTAGTAACATATCGTACGTAATATATTTACCTCAAGCTCATCTCCTCACTCTCGGCGTGGCTATGACATACGGGTATTCTTGATTACCCTAATTTGCAAATTAAGTCCTTCTCGAACCTACCCCACCTATTAACTTGTGGTGTAAAAATTTTCTCAGTGCATCCTTCGTAGCACTACCTGGATCTACTGGCCATATATTGTATTAACTCTCAGCTTAAAGTGTTTCATCTACTCATTTAATAATTTAACATTTAAAATCGATGCACTAGCATCCAACAACGTCTCGCTATTCCCAAGGTTTATTACGATCCATGTGTGTAACCTCCTGTAACGAAGTTGAAAAGAACTTTCCCCAAAGCACTATCCCCTAGCATTGCCAGTCATCAAAATCCGTGCATCCCAAGCACATAACTAAGATATCACAAATTTTGTCTCCCAACAATAAATCAAATCATTTTTGCCCATGTTTCTCAAGGTGTCACATGATACGATGCTCTCACTATCACTAAGTTCTCAGCACGTAAACAATAATGAGCTAAAAACTCTCCGCTCAATAGTGAATAAACACACACTATGGTAGTATTAATGATACCTCTACTAAACCTGTTTCACATGTCAATCTAGTACTAATAACCTACTGTGGTGACTCGCTCGTGTCACACAAAAGAGATCCCAATCACTCCAGGATAAAACTCATGCCTTAAATTACCAATACTACTTGCGGTTCAAATGGTTCCTGGACATAACACCCTCGTCCCAACCAAAACTTCGTATAATTGTTGCCCCTACTCGACATCCCTTCCTTGTTCCCCAATTCGCTCCGGACAAGATCCACACATGTGTTCCTACTCTTTACATCTAAGACACATCTTTGTGTCATCCCCATTTTCCTGGCCCCACTGGCCATGTTGGGGTTGTCCTTCTCACTGACTTAATAGACTTGACCTTGATTGCTACCCCCATTACCCTATTGTCTCCACTGACCCTATGGAACTCGTTGCTGGCCTTCACGAACCTGAATGATTTCACCATCACCTAGTAAGGATTACTTTGGTATCAGTCATTAAAATGGGTTCTCTATCGGTACACCCTCCTATGGTGCCTCCCTAGCACCATTAAATCTAGTTTTTTTCCTTCGGTTAGGTTCTCTAACACTCTTAGTTCCATTCTCAAGTATTGATATCAGCTTGTAAACATACGACCTTGATGACAACAACACCAATTATCCTAGTCGGATTTTCCCATCCTAGCTTGTTCATTTTACCCACGAGTCCAATATCAACTTACGGACGAATCCACCTCATTAGGTACGAATTTCGCTAAAATTATCAGCTCTCTTCATGACCGGCCACTGTACGACCCTTTTGAAATAAGTCTTGAAATATCATTTGCCTCTCTTATTTAAATAGTTGATGAGAGTATTTGCGGTCAAATTACACCCCTAAATTCCTTGTTATTTATGGTATCCCTCAATGGTTATGGTGATCGACTCCCACTAATACAAAGTCTCTCTTATTAGTTATAATTTTGCGCCCAAAATTTAGTGATGGGTGCAATTTCACTCTACCCTACCCAATTATCTTTGGACCTTCTCCTCCCATTGCTATGGTGACTCCTATCGTGGTTACCATTCTCATAATATTTAATGGCTTCTGCTGAGCCTCCCCTCCTGTCGTCCTTCTACCGGCCCTCCTTGGTCGTCCCAAAATTGTTCGATGTACAAAGCCTCAACGAATTCGTATATATATCACATCAACTATACTAAATAGAAGGAGAATGTAAGTCGCATACATTAAGAAATACAACAATCATATAATAAGGCTCTATATCAAAGAATGCTACGATGAAACGTAATAAGCCGCACAGATCCTAAGGACTCTAGAACCAGATGCTCTGATACCATCTGTGACACCCCGCCTATTAAAATACTAGTTGGATATCCCATAATTAAAACAAAACATTGGTCTCATATGGATCATTCTTAGCATCACAGTCGAAAATATTTTAAAGTTACTAACCACTTAGCAATTTAATTAGATCGGGGACAAATTTTATCTTTCATTAATTAACAACATGCAAAAATAAATAATAATAATAATAATAATAATAATAATAATAATAATAATAATAATAATAATAATAATAATAATAATAATAAAACCATCAACACAACTAATAACTAAATCCCACACAGATGAATAACATAAATTAAGATAACTGAATCAACTATCGGTTCAACAATAAAATACAACAGTAACTGAAATAATAACCTGGCTACACAAAGTCCGATAACTAAACTAAATACACAATCTAAGGGCGACATGCCCTAAATGAGTACTCAAAAGCCCCTACATTAGGAGTAAATGAACGAAGCGTCTATAACAAAGTCCTGCAACTTCCACATGAGCTGCAGTTGTGCATTCCTGAATAGAATTCTCAAACTAGGCGTCCCTGTGGCGGGACACCTAAAGTGTTTTGGAAAATATTTTGACACGGGTCAGAGCCCAAGTAAAACATTTTCAAAATATTTAGCACGCAGTTAAATTGCAATAATTAAATATGGATGCACCATTTTCATATTTAATCTAGTGTCTCATTCTCTTGAGGTAAAGCTCGCCCCTCATATAATGTGCACACCTAATGTTGCCTGCTAACCCTCTCTAGTTAAGCTACCCCCTTAACTAACCATATCATGTTTCCTTCTTCACACTACCTCGATGTGTTCACCCATATCTCCCACGCAATACATTAATAAATGTTTTATATCGAATAACCATTTATGACTTTCTCATTTTATATTTAATTCCTCACACATTAAAGTTATTTTACATGTCACTATCTTACTTTTCAACTAAGTACCCACAGTTGGACATATCCCCGTTATATATTTTTATCACACTAATATATATATATATATATATATATATATATATATATATATATATATATATATACTAATTCATTATTAATTAATTTATACAGGGAAATCAACTATGTATTCATCATTCTTATAGTTAATCTTTTTCCCACTAAGATTACTTCAAATACCAGTGTTTTCGTATCTACTATATACACACATTAGAATTAATCACAAGCATACATATATATATATATATATATATATATATATATATATATATATATATATATATATATATATATATATATATATACATATTAATCCTACACCCCTAGGTTAGAACCACTTGGTGAAATGCATATTCTGCTATTATGTCCTGGTGAATCACTCACTGCTTAAAGGACTATTGGTTCAATCTCTCTCGAACCATCAATGCAAATCAAACATATTGGAGGTGAACATAGCCCCTAGCCTCATGGGTCATGCACATACCTACGTTCCCATTTGACCGTCGAACTATCATATCTTGGATAGCACGTTTTCAAGGTTCTATATTCTAGGCCACGAGTCTAAAATCCCCCCGATGGATCTTCGAGATAAGACCGTCCCATCGCGCAACCTACACCCCGATAGCAAGAAGCGCAGGTATGTCATACACATAATAAACCAACCAATAGGTATTCACACAACCTATAAAAATCATTAGGCATTCACACAACTCAAATATATAAATTACTATCATACGTATAGGTATTCACACGACCTATAGTATGTGTCCCATATGTAGTGTGTATATATATATATATATATATATATATATATATATATATATATATATATATATATCACGAACATCCTACGTATTATTAAATTTCAAGTATACATCTCATCGTATATTCCCGAGTATCCCTCACTACTCAAAGTGTGCCAATTAACCTTTAAATATTTCAGTAGGTAATTCACTTATATTTTACTGGTCTCAGTCATAGGTTCACTCACCTTCAGCGTGAGTCATTCTTAACCCCCAAATTCATTATATTGCTAATTGCACTGATTAATCTAATCAATTTCACAATTATTAATTTATTAAAGTAGTGTCTCTCAACTACAATGCCTGGACACATTCACCTAGCTCGTAGTTACATACTTATGAGTTTAATACTCAAAATTCACTTCTTAAAGTTCCACCCTTCTTTAACTCTTAAATCCCTTAATACTCATACCATAAGAATCTAAGTATTTGGTTCCATTTAATTTCTATCAATTAAATTCACCTTAAGATACCAGCTTGTATGTTAAATTCATCCGAAATTCCCATTCGAATACTCTCACATATGTTTGACATATATTTTTTAGTGTTGTTCATCCTAAACACTCCGAAATCCATACTCCGGATTAATACCTATTTAATCCAAGGATAAAATAATGTCCCTTAATATTTTCCAAAGTCCTTCACTCATCTACGGACATCTCAAAATAACCCGAATTTATTTCTTCCTAAAGATGTCGGTCTCGCGCACCCTATTGTAGAAAAATCATATCAAATCCAAAGAAAAATAGAAAAATACAAGGTCAACGCCCACGCGACCGTGACAAAAAGATCTACAATATAATGTTTTACAATAACTGAAGAGGTCGATCGATAGACTCCTTAGGTCGATCGATCGATGGATTAGATATCCATCTTCCTCCCCGATTCTGTTTCCACCATTTTTAAACTCTGAAGCATTCCAACTTCAATCCAGACCTCGATTACTTTATCTGCCATATTTATTTCATCTATAAACATGTTCAAACACTAATATATGATATTAATCCTCTGTGATTTTCATTAAAATTCTAGGGTTCATAAATTGGACTTTTCTCAATACCCCTTAAATCATAATTCTCAATTCCATTCAGTAATCCGAATTCAACAACAATTTCTATAGGTTTTCGATTCTAAATCATATTCTAGTATCATATAATATTATTCTCGCATCGATTAAACATTAATTTCACCCTTAATGCTTAAATCCCCAAAACCCCGATTTAACATGTGATACCCTCCAAAAACGAAATTTGTTGTAATAACTCGTCCCAAAATGCATATGGTTTGCACCCACCATGATATGAATCACAATACTGCAAGTTTATCTACTTGCCTGGACAATTTCGTGGGGTCTGGTGTTATCCTTTGATGTAGACGGAGATTTTGACGAAGAACACATTAATCTCCTCTTCTTGATTTGGCTCCCAAAATATGCCCAATTTGCTCTCCCAAACTTCCTTTGGATATTTAGGTTTTCTCCCATTGAGTTATGGATGCCCCCAACTCCCCTTAATTGGATTTTATTGGGCTAATCCCGTTTTTAGACTAATGGGCCTAATTAAAATGGCACAAACACTCTCGTGTGGGTCTGATTATGCCTAAAAATGTCCTGAGACCCAATTACTACCCCCGGGTACTCTATTTTGAATATCTCGACCCTTCCGGACTCAACTGGACACTAAGAATCATCATCCAAGTTACTTAACTAAAATCTCTAATTTCAACCTAAAATTAGGACACATGTATTTTTAAAAGAAATAACCCGAATTAATTTCAATCTCAATTCTCCAAATAAATAGAATCTTCCAATTTAAATAAATTCTTCAAATTAAATAGCTTCTCCAAATCATTATTTTAGTTTAAATTCTAATTCTCCAAATTAATTAAATTATTTATCCTAAAAAATACAGGGTGTTACAAATATGAAAGTAATTTCTTCCTAGGATTTTGTGATGAACATGGTATCAGGCACCACTTTAGTTTGTTAGCGTACCCCCCAAAGTAATGGACTAGCAGAGGCGTCCAACAAAACCATGCTTGATCTATTGAAAAAATGCCTAGAAAGATCCAAGGGTTCTTGGGTGGATGAACTCCTCGTTCTGTGCGCTTATCGTACCATCCCGAGAAGATGAATTGGGAAAATAGGATTCGCGTTCGCATATGGAATGGAAGTTTTCATCCCAGTATAGGCAGGTCTTCCCACCATGAGAACCACCTTGGTCGACCAAGTCCTTTATGATGATTCCTTACGCACTGAGCTTGATTTTGCAGACGAGCGGAGAGAGCTGGCAATGATAAAATTATCTTCCTACAAACAGCGATTGGCAAAGAAGTACAGTAAAAAAGTCAACCCGAGGAAGTTTCTGGTAGGAGACTATGTCTTAAGGAAATTTCTCGGTAGTGCCGTAAGACCATCAGATGGAAAACTAGGACCAACTGGGAAGGACCCTTTAGAGTAATTAAGGACGAACTTCAAGGAGCATATCACTTAAAAAGGCTAGAGGGCAGGGATATACCGAGAGCCTGGAATGCAACCAACCTCAAGAATTTCTACTTTTAATCTTCTTTATATTTTGTTAGCATATTTAGTTTAAGAAAATTTTCATTTTCAAACTTATGTTGCTCGTCAGACATTATTCAATAAATAAAGGCCCATTAGCCCCTGCATTTTTATATTATGCATTGGCTTCACTACACCATATGGGAACATTTGTAACGGACCTATATTTGGTTTTGTAACAGTTATGTTGCGTTAGAAATTTCTAACGGTATTTAAGTGTTAGTAATTACTTATGTCCATTACAATTATTTTTTTGTGTCTTTATATTTAATTATAATATATATTTTTTAAAATTTAATTTTTTTATGTGCCAAAAACTGGTGTTAGCAAAACAAATTGGCGGGAAAATGGAGAGAATTCTTTAGTCAGATATTTTTTTACCCTAACAGCTTTCTATTCCCACCTAAAATTTGGCCCTCACACACATGTTACTTCCTTCTCCCACTGTCATTCTCCTCCCACCATCATTCCCCTCCCACCTCCGTTATCCTCCCACCTCTACCTTCTCTCCCCATCCAGAGAGAGTCTCAGACCCACCCCTGTCTCGTATAGATTTGATCGCAAAGAGACTCTATCTCATATAGATCAAATACCAAAGGTGATCGCAGGTCTCTGTCTCGTATTGTTTTTTATTTCATTTTTTCTAGTTTATGATTTTTAAATATTTTTTCTAAAAATAAACTAAAAATATATTGTTTTTGTTTTTCTTTATTTCTTGAACAGTGCTTGTGGAGGTATAAATTCTCGGTCCAGATATCTTCTAATCCGGTATTTATATTCTCAATATAATCATATATATAAATATATACACGCATTGGAATTGAAATTATGTTACAAAATTATAATTATTCGTGTAATCATTGTGCATTGCTCATTTAATCGATTGATATATACACAATTATGCAAAAGTTTTGAATTTATTAGTTTATGAGAATGATATGTACGAATATATTTATTATCATGTTTTTTTAATTTTTTGTTTAAATATAAGATTGCAAAAAGGAAAAAATATATTAAAAGATGGAGAAGTTGTTCACTTTGTTAACCCATTCTTTTATCTGTGTTATTTTTTAATTTATGTAATTGCTGTATATCTTTATTGGGTAATAAGGGTATTAGTTTATGGTTTTGTTGTTGGCGAATTACAACAGTTAATAGCCATATTTATCCGGTTGAAATCACAAAATCATGGTTGATATGTGATATCATGTTTGAAATCGAAGGTTGTAATCAAACCTAGGGCTTTAAGCTAGATCAAATTGGAAGTTTAAAGTATGAGTTTGTTATATATCCTTCTCCTGCCACAATAATGTACAACTTCATCTTTGTAGTTTTAAATGTGTTTGAAATCGAAGTTTGAATATTGTAGATGTTTATTTCAATCAAAATACATGTTTTTTGATGATTATTTCGGTTGTAGAATTATAAGTGTTATTGAAACTTTAAGGAAATATAATATGACTTCAACATTAAATAATTATTTACTATTTCCATACGAATGTATTATCTTACTATACGATATGCTCTTATCACTCAACTCTTTTACGTTGCAGAATGTCTTGACTAATTAATAAAGGATGGATAGGTGAAAATAATAGATTTAGCATAGTGTATAAACAAGGAGTTGAAGATTTTATTGACTTTGCGATTGAAATAATGATCAACCGCTATCAACATTTCCATGTTCATGTTTATAATGTCGGAATAGGATGCGGTTTACCGTGACAAAAATTTGAACACGTCTACTGAGGCACGGTATAGATCAGTCGTATACTACATGGGCTTTACATGGTGAAAAGTCTTCCACAAATTTAAAAGAGCACCCATCGACAAGAACAATTGAAGAAATAACTAAAGAAAAAATCACGTACAATGTGAGACTTGGTATGGGGAACCTTGTTGATACATTTTATGGAGTGCATGAAGGTACTTATGTGGATACTGAAGGAGGTCAAACATAGGTTGCTGAAGAAACGTATCTAGATAACAAAAAGTACGATGACTATAAGATATTAGCAAATGAGAAATTGTACCCTTTATGTGAGGGCCCTCGATAACTCTTTCTGCAATCGTAGAGTTGCACAATATAAAGAAGCGGGTTGGATGGTTAGGAAATAGTGTGATAGTACTTCTATCTATATTGAAAAGGTAACTCCCAACAGGAAACAATTTGCCAGAAAAGTATCCTCACATGAAGCGTATGATGAAAGACTTAGGGATGAAGTTCAATTTCATTCGTGCATGCGTAATTGTATTTTTTATTGGAAGGAAAATGAAGATAAGGAGGAATGTCCTCAATGTGGAAAGCTGAGGTATGAAGTGACCACGGGCAAAGGGAGTAGAGTATGCAAAAAAACTAAGAAAGTATTGAGGCATTTCCCTGTAATTCCTAGACTTGTTAGATTATACACCACCCCATGGATAATAGAACGAGAAATGACATGGTATAGTCGAGAAACCAGTTTATGGGATTTTCAATGACATCCTTACGATTCACCTCGGTGAAGAAATTTTAAACTGAAATGGCTAGATTTTGCTTAAGAAAAGTGCAATGTTTGACTATCAATAGCAACTGATGGGTTTAATCCATGTGGTATTCAATCTGCTTGTTATAGTTGTTGGCCTGTTATCACTGCACCATTACATTTCTCACCACTATTGCACGAGAAGTGAGAGTTTCATATGTTGCCTTTATTAATAACTGGCCAAAGGCATCTGGTCAAGACATTGATGTTTTCCTTTAGCGACTAGTAAACGAGTTGAAGCTACTATGGGAAGGAGTTTCAGCTCAAGACATGTCGAGAAAAGAGTCGTTCACATTGAGAGTTATGCTTATATGGGGGATTAATAATTTCCCCGCCTATGGGAATTTATCTGGATGTGTAACACATGGGAAGTATTTGTAGAGTTATTTTTATATGCTTCTTCTTGGTACTATTATTTTGAAAACATGCCACTTTGTTCTGATGATGGATAGGAGAAGGATTATCCTCTCCTGCTGTCATAGAACCTGATTTAGTTAGAATCTTAGGGGTTGATTCTTGGAGTGGGAATTTTCTTCTACCTGAGAACATGTCTTTTCTTGATTATTTGGATCTTCATCTTCTATATCTTGTTGTTGACCTGAATCTTCTTGGAGATATCTACTATGTCTAAAACATGAACATTATTATTGTTTGTTGGAGATGTCATAGTAATCTACTAGTATTGAACATTAAACTGTCGGTTTATCTCCACCGCTTCGATTCCACTGTTGTCTTTCTCCACCAGAACATGAGCACCTTGAAGTTGACCCTTATGTTGCTCGATAATCTCCTTATTAATACATTCATTGTCTTATGTCCATCTTTGAATTTTCTTTTATACCCATTATTTAGCTGTTTCTTTCTCAACTTTTGGTGGTTCTTAAGGTTTGAGTGAATTCTTTTGTTGGTTGTCCTCACAGCTAGCTTCTTCTCTAGACTTCTTACATAAATAATCAAGGTGAGGTCGTGGAAACTAGAGAGGTCTTCTTGGCATTGTTTGGATCCTTATCATAAGTTGCTTGGTTGATCTTCTTGGCAATAGGGACTATGCATAGCATGATATTAATATCTTCATAATAAGTTGGGAAATTATTCCAAGAATTCAAGTTGGGGAATAAAAGAGGCATCGTCAAAATAATCAACAACCACCCTCTATGGTATCACCGTCTTCAATAACTAAATCATCTTTCTTTTTAATTTTGAAATTATCCTAATTAGAAGTCCTTTTTGTAATAATATAATGATAGAATGTTGTGTCTCTATCCCGACATTTTAACCAATTTGTCCTTGCATTTTCCCAAAGAATAGTTTCTTTTTTAGTATCAATTGGGAGAATTGATTTTTACGACTGTCCGTTATAAAGATACTTGCTCTTAATTTTCAATGCGAAAAGAACTTGTAGTTCATGTGAATTTATCTGAATATGTTATTGATCCCCTGTAGTTCGTTGAATTTGAACACTAAGGTTACTAAGAACCTTATCTCGTTGATGTAGGCTTTAGGTTCTACGTGGGAAGCGTAGAATTATTCTCTAACTTTCACAGGATCTAAATCACCCTGAGATGGAAACTTGCATCTTGTCATGAATAGCTGGATAGTTTCTTGACTGCTTTGGGTATTGTATTTTAGGACTAGGGTTCATTTTGCTGGTGCTTCTGTAAAGGGAGCTCGTGGGGTTTATATGTACAGGGCTGGATGGTATGTCTTCCTTATAAACTATGTTTTTTTCTTCTTTCTTTTCAATTATGGGTCATATGCATGTGTTACATCTTGAAATTCCTCCATTTTGGGTTACCATTTGAGACTTTGATAATCCAAGTAAATTCTAAGTCTTTTTTTCTGTTGACTTTCAGCTTTTAAAGGAACTTATCTTCTGTAGTACAGGCCTTTGTGAAATTATTAATGCTATATAATGGTAGATTAGTTTGTAAATCCTGATATGGTTATAAACTTACATTTGGGGGAGACTTCTCATAATGTTAGAATAGACAAACAACACCCCATGGTTGGGCCACCCTTTGATGAACCATTGGCTTTAGTCACAAAAACACATAAGAACCTTGAAAAGTTCACTGTGACATCTAAAGTTGGAGCCTCCTTATCTTGTTTGATTTAGTTTTCTTTATTATTTGTTTGGGATCTCTCTTTTTGTAATCCCATCAAGTTCAGAGAGAGACAGGGGTGTTGATTTGGCAAGGCCAACGACGTAAGGGACGCCATTGGAATTATAAGGGTCAATGAATAAGTTTTTCTACCATTTTTTTTATTATATTTAAATAAGACGATATTTCAACGTTCTCTATATATCCCTTGAATCTATTTTGACTCTCGGCACTTGATATGAATCTCTCTTTCTCTCACTAATTCAAATCACTATCATCATTTAGTGGACTAGGAGTTACTCGACTAATTATTCTATGAAATTATTTTCATTTTTCAAAGTAACAACATTTAACTAAAATTAGACAGCTAACCTTTTTGTCACAATCATTTATTAATATGGTAATGGAATTTTACTAATAAGGTACTATGGAGGATCTCAGACCATTTGATTCTCTCTTTATCACAGATATGCAAAAATTTATGACTCAATCAGTATCATCCCCATTTCGAAGTTTTAAGATTTGAAATAATGACAAGATATTCTGTAGGGGCTTTTATACACACAAAACTAACTAACTGATTTTCTAACGTGGAGAAAAATGATAGCTTTTTTGGTGTTTTAACTATTATTTAAAATGACGTCATAACTTACGACAATATATTGTAATGAAAAGTTACTATGTTGTTTTGTGGTTTGAATCATGTTTATTCAGTAATGATTCTAGAAGTTTATTTTTCTCTTTTGGCAATATGAATGATACTAGAAGTTTATTTTGTTTTGGGTTGGCTCCCATTCTTATTTTCTGAAGGTATCAAGGCTTCTTCTTAAGTGTCAGGATTTAAGTTTCCATATTTTTTCCCTACATTTTCTTCTTCTTTTATATATAAATTACAGCGGCTTCTTTCGGTTGCAATGGAAAATAAAATCAATAAGTATCTACAATCTTGATTGATACAAGATGAGTAGCAGAACAACTTTGTCCCAATATTGTTTTGAAAATTTATTCCAAGGTAGACATAGAACAAGATGTAAATCTGTATATTTTGTATGAATGAAGTTTCAATTGATTTTGGTTAGGATTGAAAGATTGAAAATGATTTAAATCAGAATCAACTTTTTAATTAGTTTCTATCAGGGAGTATCTTTATGAATAAATGGTTCCACTAATAAGATTATATGTATAAATGCGGCGAGGGAATGATATGCAAAATTCTTTTATTTTATTTTGTATTGTGGCATGCAGTTTATATTCTCATAGTTTTAGAAATGCTTTAATCATCCGTTCAATATTTCGTTTGGCCCAAATTAAGAGTTCTACTTTCCTTTTAGTTATCTCAAATTTGTAGTCCACTTGTAAAATCAATATATCAAATTTTGCGATATTCAAGTAAGTCGTAGTCATGGTTGTTGAGTCAATGTTTTTTAAAAAGTTGACTTTCAAAGCAGGATTTTTAATTTGGGATGGAGGGAGTATATTCTAGTAGATCTATTTTAGTTATTCAACAAATAGCGAGGTAAAAAACTAGTTTTATATATTCTAGTTCTAAAATTATATTGTTCTACTCAGGTATACTTCGGCATGCTTAATGCTCTGCCGACTTCTGAGGCACTTCCAGAGGAATACAGAAATCGTTGACAGGTACTTTTCTCTATATTTTCTATGTTAATCCGATATTTTATATTTCATTCCTCGTTTCATGTTATGATGTCATATTCGTATTATCTTTGGTATGACAATAAAGACAACGATTAATGTTTCCAATTTCAATTCTGGGGTGTCAAAAATTTTATGATTGATAAACAAAAGATTCTATTATCTTGAAAATATAGTAGCATTTTAATTCTGGAAATGACCTCATTTAAGCCTCTGACTCTACTCCCTCCTAAGCACCAATGGGATACATTAAAATGTGTTAAAGTTTTAAATTTGTCTCCTCAAAAAATGTCTATTATCTCAAAAGAATTGATCATAAATGATTGGGCTTTAGCAAGTGTCTCGGACTCAGAAACAGATTGCAACAGTAAGACTATCACCATGCAGGCCCTAATGGAATTCTCCAAAAATTTATCCGCTAAGTATGCTTTTATTCATAAACAAAACCATGATGGCTTCATTACTGTCAAGAGGAATCTAAGGAAAAAATAGAATACATCACATAATCCCACCACTTAAACTAGATCTGCCTCTCGAATTTCTAAAGCTTCCATCTCTAATTTTCCTAAATGATTAGAGTTCTTTTTGGAATGCCAGAGGAGTGGTCAATAAAGAAACTTCTAGAAGTTTAAAGAAATCAATTAAAAAGTATTCTTTACAGGTCATTGTTTAGATAGAACCTAATACCAATTCTAGTATGCTGCTAGACTTATGTAGAAGGCTGACTTTTCATTCTGGGATTTCAAATACTTGTAGCTCCATATGGATATTATTGAAAATGAATGGGAATTGATCCCTGTTACCATTCATACTCAATTTATATCAATTCAAATTAAGCATGATAGCTTTCCTAGTACAATTCAGTTAATGGGTATTTATGGCAGCTGTGATAGACAAGTTAGATAGGATCTTTGGAATGGTATCATGGATTTGACTAATTTTATTTTTGATCATATCATCATTGGTGGGGATTTTAATATAGTGATGAAGAAATTAGAAAAACTAGGAGGCAAGAATATTGATAGAGTGGTAGTTGATGACTTTAAAGATTCAAAGGCTTTAACTGGTCTTATGGAAGTGGAGTTCGCAGGTTCCTTATACACCTGGTGTAACAATATACATGGTGGCCAAAGAATATGGGAAATACTCGTCTGTGTCATGTGTAATGCTTCTTGGAATAATCTGCTTCAAGTCACTAAAGGGAATTATTTAATCAGACTTAATTCAGACGATTCTCCGCAACTAGTTTCATTGGCTCTTGTTAATGATCATGGACTTCGATAATTAAAATTTCAAAATATGTAGATTAAACACCACACTTGCACTGGTTTGGTGAGGTAGACTCAGAATCACTCTGTTTGGGGATCTCCCATGAATATTTCTCAATGAAAAAGGGGTTGATATCAGCTGAAAAAGGGGTAATCACCGTTAACCAAAATAATAAGTATAGTTTGTATATAAATGACTTTCTTAGTCGTATCGTATTAGTGTTTTAATGGGTCTTATCATGTCGTGTTGTCTTCGTATATAAATGGATTTATCATCTTAGTATCGTGTCATGTCAAAAACACAATTCGCCACCCTAATTTACATTTTCTATTCTCATAGTTTGACCAAACTCATTATCAAATTACACCTATAACCCTGTATGTTTCTCAAGATTTTCTACTTCATGCATCCTAATACATGAATGGTGATTGAACCCACTAAGTTAGATATATGACACTTGTTTATTGTTCTAACATTTAATGTCGTGTTCTGAATTTCAAGAAATCAATTATGTCTTCAGATGAAAATGCAACGCAACAACCATCCTATGCTCGATCTTCGTCTCAACCATTAGACGACAAAGATAAGAAGGATACAATTCCAATCATAGATGAAATTGACGGCTCTGTTGTGGGTGATAATTGAAAGAAGTGGAATTCTCATGTAGGGGATTTAGTGCGAAGTCTTATTCCCGTTAGCTATGATCATTGGAGAAAGGTGCCACAAAACTTCAAAGATGATTTATGGTGCACATTAATGGTAATATTCAATTTCTTTTGAGAATACTATCCATACATAATGTTTTTTCCTTTTTAAAATACGAAACATACATAGATATACCGTGGATTCAACACTTTACTTTTTGAATCATAGTATGTTCGTGTGTAAAGCAAATGTATACACTCATTTTTTTGTTTTCTAACCTTTTGCTATTTTTTATTTACATTTTTTTATAGGGCCAATTTGAACTTAATGTTTCAACTAAAGTTGCTCGCCCTTTGCTTGAGAAACCTTGGTCCCAAATGTTTAGGACCCTTAAGTCTAGTTTGCAAGACCATTTAAGTAAAAATGGTCATGAAGTGCCTTAAGGCGTTGATCCTAAAATTTGAAAAAAATTTGTAGAAACTGAAGATCATCCCAAAAATCAATAAAATATTAAAAATAGTGAAAATTGACTAAAACTTCAAATTTCCCATTGCCTCAGGGGTTGTAGCTATGCCCATAAAGCATTCAAAAAGGTAGGCATTCATGTTTATAATTTTCAGCCTTATCACTTTTTAGTCTTACACTTCACATCAAACTTATAGGGAAAGGAGCCTACAAAAAAAATTAGGAGAATAGATAAGTGGATGGTGGGACACAATGATGAAAATGGGAATGTGATGGCAAGAGCTAAGGCTAAATATGTGAGTATTTTATTTTTTGCCTATGATATTATTTTTTTTCACCTTTAGTCTTTCCTCTTTTACATGTATTTAAAGTTTAGCATTTTGTTGTTCATACGATAGGATGAGTTGATGGTTGCTGAGAATAGAAGAAAATGTGAAGGAACAGATGTAGTTGCTAAAGTTTTTGGGAAGGACAAAAGGGGAAGTGTCCGTGCATATTCAAGCCATATCTATAGGACACAACTTATTCATACTGGGATTGCGAGTGAGGCACTTGAACAGAGGTCAACTGAAAAAAAAAGGTGCATCGAATAATTATGAACTCAACTCAAGACTACGCACTGTCGAGGATACCCTTAAGGTAGATTTTTATGTTTTTAAATTTTGTCATGCCATGTTACAACATCATTGTGTTATTCATTCTCTTAACTTTCATTTTTTGTCCATTTGTGTTACAGGTTATGTGTCATATTATATCAAACATGAACGAAAGTGGGGCACCGTTGAACACTCCCACGAGTGATCGATCTATCTCAACTAATTGCTCTTATCCTCTAACTCAAAACGTGGATAATGTTTTCGCATCGCTTGGTGCATATCAAACTCATCCTCCTCCCCACATTCCTATGAATTAACCTAAAGTCCTATTGTGTAATAAGTTTAGTAAAAATTTGGCAAAAGGTCATGTTGTGACAGATCCATCACGACAAACGTGTCATTTCAAGCATCCCCAAAATGGAGAAAAGATAGTTTGTATGGAGGAAGTGTTCGACCCTGAGGCTCATTTGTGGGAAGTTCCTCAAGATGGTTTCTATACCTTGGCTGGCTTCACGTGTGGGGGATATCTCATATGGATTGATTATTGGTTGAAGTACATTTGATTCTACTTATGGATGGATCATAACATTTATTTTTGCTTATGTTTTTGCGCATGTGGACCTTTTTTAGTACGTTTGGATGGTTACTCTATGCTTGTTATGGATTATGCATATTTATGCATTTGTGGATAATTATATGATGGTTATTGATTATGTGTAGTGTTCTTGCTCTCTTATTTTATATATATGCCAACTTCGTTAAATATTTGAAAATTTTAACAAGCATGAGTTTTTATGAATTTCTTTTTGGTAATTGTCTTTTATTAATATTTTGGCTCTCATTCGATGCTGACATTGATTTTGAAAGGGTGAAAAAGATGGATTGGTTGGTTCCCTGGAATATATATATATATATATATATATATATATATATATATATATATATATATATATATATATATATTGAATATATGACATTTTCACTACACCAAAAACAGGAAACTGCCACGGTTTAAAATAGAGCGAGACGCAATCTGGCACGGTTCAAAACCGTGCCAGAATCAGGCGTGTCAGATTTTCTGGCGCGGTTTAAAACCGTGCCAGATTTCCCAAACTAGCGCGCTTTTGGCATGCTTTTAAACTGTGCCAGTTTTTTTATCTGGCATGCTTTTGACACACTTTTAAACCGTGCAAGATGTTAAAACTGGCACCCTTTTGGCACATGCCGAAACCGTGCCAAATTGTCTATTTTCTGGCACGCTTTTGGCACGGTTATAAAGCGTGCCAGATTTGTTTTGTAAGCATTCTCCATTTTATAAATTGGCACTGTTTTGGCATGGTTTAAAACCGTGCAAGATTTTTCAGTTAATAAAAAAAATATTAATAGGAAACAAATCTGGAAAATCTGCAAATTCCCAATTTGATAGGATAAATATTTATTATTTGCAAAAAAAATCAAGAAAATTCACAAATTATGATTATCGCAGGTTGATGATAAACTAATGTGCATACAAACTTCAAAAAATTACAAGAGTTAATACCAATATAAAGACCACATGGCCATAAAAGTCAACAATAAGTTCAAAAAATTATAAGAGCTAATAGTTCCCAGATCACAAAAAAATTGGGCAGAGTTTCCTCTATTTTTTTAGCATTCCAAAACCCGCTAACATAAAATCTTCCCATATAAAGCCTGCACGGCCATAAAAATCGATAATAAAACTACTATAGCCAGCACGGCCATAAAAGTAAACAATAAAACTACTAAAGCCTGCTCAGCCATAAAACAAAAAATAGAATCCTGAATATTAACGACACTAAATAAATAATTCCCATGTTGTAAATCATTGACTTCTTCGTGCGTTCCAAGTGGATAAAAGCTAGTGATTGAATGTCATCCTACAAAAAAAAAGACACAAAAAAGATACGATATTAGTAACCAAGTTATTTTTAAAAAAATCGTATTCAAGTAGAAAAATTGCATATACAAGCAGAAAAATTGCACATACGACTACACGGTTAGTTCCTATAAGATACATTGGTCTCGTGCGAGGTGTTCGTGCCTCTTACGGATCCGTTTGGGGGCTGGTTTGGATTTTCACCCTCAAACGGCGTGTTTTTAAGTGTTATTTTTGCAAATTATCATCATATTCTCAAACCGGGAGATTCGTAATGACGCGGTCAGTTCCTACAAGCTACATTGGTCCCGTGCGAGGTGTTAGTGCCTCTTACCGGTCCGTTTGGGGGTTGGTTTAGGTTTTCACCCTTTAAAGGTTTATTTTGAAGTCTAATGCTGATTTTTGCAAATTATCCTCGTATTCTCAAATCGGGAGACCCGGAACTACACGGTCAGTTCGTACAAGTCACATTGGTCCCGTGCGAGGTGTTTGTACCTCTTACGGGTCCGTTTGGGGGCTGGTTTAGGTTTTCACCCTTTAACGGCTTGTTTTTAAGTCTAAGTGTCAATTTTTGCAAATTATCATCGTATTCACAAATCGGAAGACCCGGGACTATGCGGTCAGTTCCTACACGTGACATTGGTCCCGTGCGAGATATTCGTCCCTCCTACAGGGGCATTTGGTGGTTGGTTTACGCTTTCACCCTTTAACAGCCAATTTTTAAGTTTCGTGTTGATTTTTGAAAATTATCGTCATATTCTCAAACCGGGAGACTCGGCACTACGCGGTCAATTCATACAAGTTCACTTGGGCCCGTGTGAGGTGTTCATGCCACTTACAGTTCTGTTTGGGGGCTGGTTAAGGTTTTCACCCATTAACAGCTTTTTTTTAAGTCTAAGTGTTATTTTTGCAAATTATCATCGTATTTTCAAACAGGGAAACCTGCGACTACGCGGTCAGTTCGTACAAGCTACATTGGTCCCGTGCGAGTTGTTTGTGCCTCTTACGGGTCCTTTTGGGAGCTGGTTTGGGTTTTCACCCTTTAATGGCCTATTTTTAAGTTTAAGTGTTGATTTTTGCAAATTATCATCATACTCTCAAATCAGGAGACCCAAGACTATGCGATCAGTTCGTACAAGTTACATTGGTGTCGTGCGAGGTGTTCGTGCCTCTAACGGGTCCATTTGGGGGCTGGTTTAGGTTTTCACCCTTTAACGGCTTATTTTTAAGTCTAAGTGTTAGTTTTGCAAATTATCGTTGTATTCTCATACCGAGAGAACCGCGACTACGCGGTTAGTTCCTACAAGTTACATTGGTCCCGTGCGAGGTGTTCATGCCTCCTATAGGGGCGTTTGGAAGCTGGTTTAGGTTATCACCCTTTAACGACCTGTTATTAAGTTTAAGGGTTGATTTTTGAAAATAATCATCGTATTCTAAAACCGAGAGACCTGGGACTACGCGATCAGTTCGTACAAGTTATATTGGTCCTGTGCGAGGTGTTCATGCCTCTCACGGGTTCGTTTGGGGGCCTGTTTAGGTTTTCACCCTTTAACGGCTTGTTTTTAAGTCTAAGTGTGGTTTTTGCAAATTATCGTTGTATTCTCAAACCTGGAGAACCGCGACTACGCGGTCAATTCGTACAAGTTACATTGGTCCCGTGCGAGGTGTTCGTGCCTCTTACGGGTCCATTTGGGGGCTGGTTTAGGTTTTCACCCTTTAAAGGCTTATTTTTAAGTCCAAGTGTTGATTTTTGCAAATTATCGTCATATTCTCAAACCAAGAGACCCGGGACTATGCGGTCAGTTCGAATAAGTAACATTGATCTCGTTCGAGGTGTTCATGCCTCTTACGGGTTTGTTTGGGCGCTGGTTTAGGTTTTCACCCTTTAACGGCTTGTTTTTAAGGCATACGTGTTATTTTTGCAAATTATCATGGTATTCTCAAACTGAGAGACCCGAAACTACGCGGTCAGTTCCTACAAGTTACATTAGTCCCGTGCGAGGTGTTCATGCCTCTTACAGGGGCATTTGGTGGCTAGTTCAGGTTTTCACCCTTTAACGGCCTATTTTTAAGTTAACGGTTGATTTTTATAAATTATCGTCATATTCTAAAATCGGGAGACCCGGGACTACGCGGTCAGTTCGTATAAGTTACATTTGTTCCGTGTGAGGTGTTCATGCCTCTTATGGGTCCGTTTGGGGTCTTGTTTAGGTTTTCACCCTTTAACGGCTTGTTTTTAAGTCTAAGTGTTATTTTTGCAAATTATCATCGTATTCTCAAATTAGGAGACCCGCGACTACGCGATCAGTTCGTACAAGCTACATTGGTCCCGTGCGAGGTGTTCGTGCCTCTTACGGGTCCGTTTGGGAGCTGGTTTGGGTTTTCACCCTTTAACAGCCTATTTTTAAGTTTAAGTGTTGATTTTGCAAATTATCGTCATATTCTCCAACCGGGAGACTCGGGACTACGCGGTCAGTTCGTACAAGTTAAATTAGTCTCGTGCGAGGTGTTCGTGCCTCCTACAGGGGCATTTGGTGGCTGGTTTTGGTTTTCAGCCTTTAACATCCTATTTTTAAGTTTAAGTCTTGATTTTCAAATTATCGTCATATTCTCAAACAGCGAGACCCGGGACTACGTGGTCAGTTCGTACAAGTTACATTGGTCTCGTGCGAGGTGTTCGTGCCTCTTACGGGTTCGTTTAGAGGATGGTTTAGGTTTTCACCCTTTAATGGCTTATTTTTAAGTCATAAGTGTTATTTTTGCAAATTACCATCGTATTCTCAAACCGGGATAACTGTGACTATGCGATCAGTTTGTAAAAGTTACATTGGTCCCGTGCAAGGTGTTCGTGCATCTTACGGGTCCATTTGGGGGCTGGTTTAGGTTTTCACCGTTTAACAGCTTATTTTTAGGTCGAAGTGTTGATTTTTGCAAATTATCGTCATATTCTCAAACCAGGAGACCCGGGACTACGCAATCAGTTCGTACAAGTAACATTGATCTCGTGCAAGGTGTCTGTGCCTCTTACGGGTCCGTTTGGGCGCTGGTTTGAGTTTTCACCCTTTAACGGCCTATTTTTAAGTTGAAGTGTTGATTTTTGCAAATTATCATCGTATTCTCAAACTGGGACACCCGGGACTACGAGATCAGTTCGTACAAGTTACATTGGTCTCGGGCGAGGTGTTCATGCCTCTTACGGGCCCATTTGGGCACTGGTTTAGGTTTTCACCCTTTAACGGCTTGATTTTAAGTCTAAGTGTTATTTTTACAAATTATCGTCGTATTTTCAAATCGGGAGAACCAACGCAGTCAATTTGTACAAGTCACATTGGTCCCGTGGGAGGTGTTCGTACCTCTTACGGGTCTATTTGGGGGCTGGTTTAGGTTTTCACCCTTGAACGGATGGTTTTTAAGTCTAAGTGTTGATTTTGGCAATTTATCATCGTATTCTCAAATGGGGAGACCCGCGACTATGCGGTCAGTTCCTACAAGCTACATTGGTCCCGTGCGAGGTGTTCATGCCTCTTAGGGTCCGTTTGGGAGTTCGTTTGGGTTTTCACCCTTTAACGGCCTATTTTTAAGTTTAAGTGTTGATTTTTCCAAATTATAATCATATTCTCAAACTGGGAGAACCGCGACTTCGCAGTCAGTTCTTACATGCTACATTGGTCCCGTGCAAGGTGTTCGTGACTCTTACGGGTCCGTTTGGGGGTGTGTTTACGTTTTCACCCTTTAACGATTTGCTTTTACGTCTAAGTGTTATTTACACAAATTATCATCATATTCTCCAATCTAGAAACTCGCGACAACGCAGTCTGTTCGTACAAGTTACATTGGTCCCGTGTGAGGTGTTCGTACCTCCTACATGGGCGTTTGGTGGCTGGTTTAGGTTTTCACCCATTAACGGCCAGTTTTTAAGTTTAAGTGTTGATTTTTACAAATTATTGTCATATTCTCAAACTGGGAGACCCGGGACTACGCGGTCAGTTCGTACAAGTTACATTGGTTCCGTGCGAGGTGTTCATGCCTCTTTTGGGTCCATTTGGGGGCTTGTTTAGGTTTTCACCCTTTAACGGCTTGTTTTTAAGTCTAAGTGTTATTTTTGCAAATTATCATCACATTTTCAATTTGGGAGACCCGCGACTACGCGATCAGTTCGTACAAGCTACATTGGTCTCGTGCGAGGTGTTCGTTTCTCTTACGGGTCCGTTTGGGACCTAGTTTGGGTTTTCACCCTTTAACGGCCTATTTTTAGTTTAAGTGTTAATTTTTTCAAACTATTGTCATACTCTCAAATCGGGAGACCCGGGACTACGCGATCAGTTTGTACAAGTTACATTGGTGTCGTGCGAGGTGTTCGAGCCTCTTACGGGTCCGTATGCGGGCTTGTTTAGGTTTTCACCCTTTAACGGCTTGTTATTAAGTCTAAGTTTTATTTTTGCAAATTATCGTCGTATTCTCAAATTAGGAGACCCGCGACTACGCGATCAATTCGTACAAGCTACATTGGTCTGGTGCGAGGTGTTCGTGCCACTTACGGGTCCATTTGGGAGTTGGTTTAGGTTTTCACCCTTTAATGACCAGTTTTTAAGTTTAAGTGTTGCTTTTTGAAAATAATCGTCATATTCTAAGACCTGAAGACCCGGGACTACGCGGTCAGTTTGTTCAAGTTATATTTGTCCCGTGCGAGGTGTTCATGCCTCTTACGGGTTCGTTTGGGGGCTTGTTTAGGTTTTCATCCTTTAACGGCTTGTTTTTAAGTCTAAGTGTGGTTTGTGCAAATTATCGTTTTATTCTCAAACCGGGAGAATCGCGACAACGCGGTGAGTTCGTACAAGTTACATTGGTCTCGTGCGAGGTGTTCGTGCCTCTTACGGGTCCATTCGGGGGCTGGTTTAGGTTTTTACCCTATAAAGGCTTATTTTTAAGTCTATGTGTTGATTTTTGAAAATTATCGCCGTATTCTCAAATCGGGAGACCCGGGACTACGCGGTCAGTTCGTACAAGTAACATTGATCCCGTGCGAGGTGTTCGTGCCTCGTACGGGTCTGTTTTGGCGCTGGTTTAGGTTTTCAACCCTTAACGGCTTGTTTTTAAGTCTAAGTATTATTTTTGCAAATTATCATCGTATTCCAAAATCGGGAGACCCGCGATTACGCGGTCAATTCCTACTAGTTGCATTAGTCCTGTGCGAGGTGTTCGTGCCTCCTACAGGGGCATTTGGTGGGTAGTTTAGGTTTTCACCCTTTAACGGCCTGTTTTTAAGTTAAGTGTTGAGTTTTAAAAATTATCATCATATTCTCAAACTGGGGGACCTGGGACTACGCGGTCAGTTCCTACAAGTTACATTGGTCCCGTGCGAGGTGTTCATGCCTCCTAAAGGGGCATTTGGTAGATAGTTTAGGTTTTCACACTTTAACGACTTATTTTTAAGTTTAAGTGTTGATTTTTGTAAATTATCGTCATATTCTCAAACAGGGACTACGCGATCAGTTCGTACAAGTTACATTGGTCCCGTGCGAGGTGTTCATGCCTCTTACGGGTCCGTTTAGGGGCTTGTTTAGGTTTTCACCCTTTAACGGCTTGTTTTTAAGTCTAAAGGTTATTTTTGCAAATTATCACCGTATTCTCATACAGGGAGACCCGTGACTACGCGGTCAGTTCGTACAAGCTACATTGGTCCCGTGCCAGGTGTTCGTGCCTCTTACATGTCCGTTTGGGAGCTGGTTTGGGTTTTCACCCTTTAACGGCCTGTTTTTAAGTTTAAGTGTTGATTTTTGCAAATTATCATCATATTCTCAAACTGGGAGACCCGGGACTACGCGATCAGTTCTTACAAGTTACATTGGACTCGTGCGACGTGTTCGTACCTCTTAGGGGTCCGTTCGGGGGCTGGTTTAGGTTTCACCCTTTAACGGCTTATTTTTAAGTCTAAGTGTTATTTTTGCAAATTATCATCGTATTCTCAAATCGGGAGAACCGCGACTACACAGTCAGTTCCTACAAGCTACACTGGTCCCGTGCGAGGTGTTCGTGCCTCTTACGGGTCCATTTGCGGGCTGCTTTAGGTTTTCACTCTTTAACGGCTTGTTTTTAAGTCGAAGTGTTGTTTTTACAAATTATCGTCGGATTCTCCTACTGGGAGAACTGTGACAATACGGTCAGTGCGTAAAAGTTACATTGGTCTCGGGGGAGGTGTTCGTGCCTCCTACAGGGGTATTTGGTGGCTGGTTTAGGTTTTCACCCTTTAACGGCCTCTTTTTAAATTTAAGTGTTAATTTTTGTAAACAATCGTCATATTCTCAAATCGGGAGACCGAGGACTATGCGATCCGTTCGTACAACTTACATTGGTCCCGTGCGAGGTGTTCATGCCTCTTACGGATCTATTTGGGTGCGGATTTAGGTTTTCACCCTTTAACGACTTGTTTTAAAGTCTAAGTGTTGATTTTTGCAAATTATCATCGTATTCTCAAACCGGGAGACCCGCGACTATGCGTTCAGTTCCTACAAGATACATTGATCCAGTGCGAGGTGTTCATGCCTCTTAACATCCGTTTTGGTGCAGGTTTGGGTCTTCCCCCTTTAACGGCCTATTTTTAAATTTAAGTCTTGATTTTTGCAAATTATAATCATATTCTCAAACTGGGAGAACCGCGACTAGGCTGTCAGTTCGTATAAGCTACATTGGTCCCGTGCGAGCTGTTCGTGCCTCTTACGGGTCCGTTTGGAGGTGTGTTTAGGTTTTCACCCTTTAACGATTTGCTTTTAAGTCTAAGTGTTATTTATGCAAATTATCGTCGTATTCTCCAATCGGGAAACCCGCGACTATGCGGTCTATTCGTACAAGTTACATTGGTCCCGTGTGAGGTATTCGTGCCTCCTACAGGGGAGTTTGGTGGTTGGTTTAGGGTTTCACCCTTTAACAGCCTAATTTTAAGTTTAAGTGTTGATTTTTGCAAATTATCATCATATTCTCAAACCAGGAGAACCGCGACTACGCAGTCAATTCTTACCAGCTACATTGGTCCCGTGCGAGGTGTTCGTCCCTCTTACAGGTCCGTTTGGGGGTTTGTTTAGGTTTTCACCCTTTAACAATTTTCTTTTAAGTCTAAGTGTTATTTATGCAAATTATCTTTTTATTCTCCAATCGGGAAACCCGCGACTACGCGGTCTGTTCGTACAAGTTACATTGGTCATGTGCGAGGTGTTCATGCCTCCTACATAGGCGTTTGGTGGCTGGTTTAAGTTTTCACCCTTTAATGGCCTATTTTTAAGTTTAAGTGTTAATTTTTAGAAATTATTGTCATATTCTAAAATCGGGAGACCCAGGATTACGCGGTCAGTTCGTACAAGTTACATTGGTTCCGTGCGAGGTGTTCATGCCTCTTATGGGTCCGTTTGGGGGCTTGTTTAGGTTTTCACTCTTTAACGGCTTGTTTTTAAGTCTAAGTGTTATTTTTGCAAATTATCGTCGTATTCTCAAATTGGGAGACCCGTAACTACGCGATCAGTTCGTACAAGCTACATTGGTCTCGTGCGAGGTGTTCGTGCCTCTTACGGGTCCGTTTGGGAGCTGGTTTGGGTTTTCACACTTTAACGGCCTATTTTTAAGTTTAAGTGTTGATTTTTGCAAATTATCATCATATTCTCAAACCGGGAGAACCGCGACTACACGGTCAATTCGTACAAGCTACATTGGTCCCGTGCGAGGTGTTCTTGCCTCCTACGGGTCCGTTTGGGGGTTGGTTTAGGATTTCACCCTTTAATGATTTTCTTTTAAGTCTATGTGCTATTTATGCAAATTATTGTCGTATTCTCCAATCGGGAAACCCGTGACTACGCGGTCTGTTCGTACAAGTTACATTGGTCCCGTGCGAGCTGTTCGTTCCTCCAACAGGGGCATTTGGTGGCTAGTTTAGGTTTTCACCCTTTAACGGCCTGTTTTTAAGTTAAGTGTTGAGTTTTAAAAATTATCATCATATTCTCAAACTGGGGGACCTGGGACTACACGGTCAGTTCCTACAGGTTACATTGGTCCCGTGCGAGGTGTTCGTGCCTCCTAAAGGGGCATTTGGTGGATAGTTTAGGTTTTCACACTTTAACGGCTTGTTTTTAAGTTTAAGTGTTGATTTTTGTAAATTATCATCATATTCTCAAATAGGGACTACGCGGTCAGTTCGTACAAGTAACATTGGTCCCGTGCGAGGTGTTCATGCCACTTACGGGTCCGTTTAGGGGCTTGTTTAGGTTTTCACCCTTTAACGGCTTGTTTTTAAGTCTAAGGGTTATTTGGCAAATTATCATCGTATTCTCATACAGGGAGACCCGTGACTACGCGGTCAGTTCGTAGAAGCTACATTGGTCCCGTGCCAGGTGTTCGTGCCTCTTACATGTCCGTTTGGGAGCTGGTTTGGGTTTTCACCCTTTAACGGCCTGTTTTTAAGTTTAAGTGTTGATTTTTGCAAATTATCATCATATTCTCAATCCGAGACACCCGGAACTACGCGATCAGTTCTTACAAGTTACATTGGACTCGTACGACGTGTTCGTGCCTCTTAGGGGTCCGTTCGGGGGCTGGTTTAGGTTTCACCCTTTAACGTCTTATTTTTAAGTCTAAGTGTTATTTTTGCAAATTATCATCGTATTCTCAAATCGGGAGAACCGCGACTACACAGTCAGTTCCTACAAGCTACACTGGTCACGTGCGAGGTGTTTGTGCCTCTTACGGGTCCATTTGCGGGCTGGTTTAGGTTTTCACTCTTTAACGGCTTGTTTTTAAGTCGAAGTGTTGTTTTTATAAATTATCGTCGGATTCTCCTACCGGGAGAACTGTGACAACGCGGTCAGTGCGTAAAAGTTACATTGGTCTCGGGGGAGGTGTTCGTGCCTCCTAGAGGGGTATTTGGTGGCTGGTTTAGGTTTTCACCCTTTAACGGCGTGTTTTTAAATTTAAGTGTTGATTTTTGCAAACAATCGTCATATTCTCAAATCGGGAGATCGAGGACTATGCGATCCGTTCGTACAAGTTACATTGGTCCCGTGCGAGGTGTTCATGCCTCTTACGGATCCATTTGTTTGCGGATTTAGGTTCTCACCCTTTAACGACTTGTTTTAAAGTCTAAGTGTTGATTTTTTCAAATTATCATCGTATTCTCAAACCGGGAGACCCGCGACTATGCGTTCAGTTCCTACAAGATACATTGATCCAGTGCGAGGTGTTCATGCCTCTTACCGTCCGTTTTGGAGCAGGTTTGGGTTTTCCCCCTTTAACGGCCTATTTTTAAGTTGAAGTCTTGATTTTTGCAAATTATAATCATATTCTCAAACCGGGAGAACCGCGACTACGCTGTCAGTTCGTATAAGCTACATTGGTCCCGTTCGAGTTGTTTGTGCCTCTTACGGGTCCGTTTGGAGGTGTGTTTAGGTTTTCACCCTTTAACTATTTGCTTTTAAGTCTAAGTGTTATTTATGCAAATTATCGTCGTATTCTCCAATCGGGAAACCCGCGACTATGCGGTCTGTTCGTACAAGTTACATTGGTCCCGTGCGAGGTATTCGTGCCTCCTACAGGGGAGTTTGGTGGTTGGTTTAGGTTTTCACCCTTTAACAGCCTAATTTTAAGTTTAAGTGTTGATTTTTGCAAATTATCATCATATTCTCAAACCAGGAGAACCGCGACTACGCAGTCAATTCATATAAGCTACATTGGTCCCGTGCGAGGTGTTCGTCCCTCTTACAGGTCCGTTTGGGGGTTGGTTTAGGTTTTCACTCTTTAACAATTTTCTTTTTTAAGTCTAAGTGTTATTTATGCAAATTATCATTTTATTCTCCAATCGGGAAACCCGTGACTATGCGGTCTGTTCGTACAAGGTACATTGGTCCCGTGCGAGGTGTTCGTGCCTCCTACATTGGCGTTTGGTGGATGGTTTAAGTTTTCACCCTTTAATGGCCTATTTTTATGTTTAAGTGTTGATTTTTACAAATTATTGTCATATTCTCAAATCGGGAGACCCAGGACTACGCGGTCAGTTCGTACAAGTTACATTGGTTCCGTGCGAGGTGTTCATGCCTCTTATGGGTCCGTTTGGGGGCTTGTTTTTAAGTCTAAGTGTTATTTTTGCAAATTATTGTCGTATTCTCAAATTGGGAGACCCGCAACTACGCGATCAGTTCATACAAGCTACATTGGTCTCGTGCGAGGTGTTCGTGCCTCTTACGGGTCCGTTTGGGAGCTGGTTTGGGTTTCCACACTTTAACCGCCTGTTTTTAAGTTTAAGTGTTGATTTTTGCAAATTATCATCATATTCTCAAACCGGGCGAACCGCGACTACGCGGTCAATTCGTACAAGCTACATTGGTCCCGTGCGAGGTGTTCGTGCCTCGTACGGGTCCGTTTGGGGGTTGGTTTAGGATTTCACCCTTTAACGATTTGCTTTTAAGTCTATGTGTTATTTATGCAAATTATTATCGTATTCTCCAATCGGGAAACCCGCGACTACGCGGTCTGTTCGTACAAGTTACATTGGTCCCGTGCGAGCTGTTCGTGCCTCCTACAGGGGCGTTTGGTGGCTGGTTTAGATTTTCACCCTTTAACGGCCTGTTTTTAAGTTTAAGTGTTGATTTTTACAAATTATCGTCATATTCTCAAACCGGGAGACCTGGGACTACGCGGTCAGTTTGTACAAGTTACATTGGTCCCGTGCGAGGTGTTCATGCCTTTTACGGGTCCATTTAGGGGCTTATTTAGGTTTTAACCCTTTAATTGCTTGTTTTTAAGTCTAAGTGTTATTTTTTCAAATTATCACCGTATTTACACAATGGAGACCTGCGACTACGCGGTCAGTTTGTACAAGCTACATTGGTCCCATGCGAGGTGTTCGTACCTCTTACGGCTTCTTTTGGTAGCTGGTTTGGGTTTTCACCCTTTAACGGCCTGTTTTTAAGTTTAAGTGTTGATTTTTGCAAATTATCGTCGTATTCTCAAGCCGGGAGACCCGGGACTGCGCGATCAGTTCGTACAAGTTACATTGGTCTTGGGCGAGGTGTTCGTGCCTCTTACGGGTCCATTTGGGGGTTGGTTTGGGTTTTCACCCTTTAACGATTTGCTTTTAAGTTTAAGTGTTATTTATACAAATTATTGTCGTATTCTCAAATCAGGAAACCCGTGACTACGCGGTCTGTTCGTACAAGTTACATTGGTCCCGTGCGACGTGTTCATGCCTCCTACAGGGGCGTTTGGTGGCTGGTTTATGTTTTCACCCTTTAACGGCCTATTTTTAAGTTTAAGTGTTGATTTTTACAAATTATCGTCATTTTCTCAAACCGGGAGATCCGAGACTACGCGGTCAGTTTGTACAAGTTATATTGGTCCCGTGCGAGGTGTTCATGCCTTTTACGGGTCCATTTGGGGGTTTGTTTAGGTTTTAACCCTTTAATTGCTTGTTTTTAAGTCTAAGTGTTATTTTTGCAAATTATCGTCGTATTCACACAACGGGAGACCCGCGACTATGCGGTCAGTTTGTACAAGCTACATTGGTCCCGTGCGAGGTGTTCGTGCCTCTTACGGGTTCTTTTGGGAGCTGGTTTGGGTTTTCACCCTTTAACGGCTTGTTTCTAAATTTAAGTCTTAATTTTTGCAAGCAATCATCATATTCTCAAACCAGGAGACCCAGGACTATGCGATTAGTTTGTACAAGTTACATTGGTCCCGTGCAAGGTGATCATGCCTCTTACGGGTCTATTTGGGCACTGGTTTAGGTTTTCACCCTTTAACGGCTTCATTTTAAGCCTAAGTGTTATTTTTGCAAATTATCATCGTATTTTCAAACCGGGTGAACCGCGACAACGCAATCAGTTGTACAAGTTACATTGGTACCGTGGGAGGTGTTCGTTCCTCTTACATGTCTATTTGGGGGCTGGTTTAGGTTTTCACCCTTGAACGGATGGTTTTTAAGTCTAAGTGTTGATTTTGGTAATTTATCATCGTATTCTCAAACCGGGAAACCCGCGACTATGCAGTCAGTTCCTACAAGCTACATTAGTCCCGTGTGAGGTGTTCATGCCTCTTAGGGTCCGTTTGGGAGATGGTTTGGGTTTTCACCCTTTAACGGCCTGTTTTTAAGTTTAAGTGTTGATTTTTGCAAATTATAATCATATTCTCAAACCGGGAGAACCGCGACTACGCGGTCAGTTCGTACAAGCTACATTGGTCCCGTGCGAGGTGTTCGTGCCTCTTACGGGTTCTTTTGGGAGCTGGTTTGGGTTTTCACCCTTTAACGGCTTGTTTTTAAATTTAAGTCCTAATTTTTTCAAACCATCATCATATTGTCAAACCGGGAGACCCAGGACTATGCGATCAGTTCATACAAGTTACATTGGTCCCGTGCGAGGTGATCATGCCTCTTACGGGTCTATTTGGGTGCGGGTTCAGGTTTTCACCCTTTAACGACTTGTTTTTAAGTCTAAGTGTTAATTTTTGCAAATTATCATCGTATTGTAAAACCGGGAGACCCGCGACTATGCGGTCAGTTCCTACAAGCTACATTGGTCCCGTGCGAGGTTTTCATGCCTCTTAGGGTCTGTTTGGGAGCAGGTTTGGGTTTTCACCCTTTAACGTCCTGTTTTTGTATTTAAGTGTTGATTTTTCCAAATTCTAATCATATTCTCAAACCGGGAGAACCGCGACTACGCGGTCAGTTCGTACAACCTACATTGGTCCCATGCGAGGTGTTCGTGCCTCTTACGGGTCCTTTTGGGGGTGTGTTTAGGTTTTCACCTTTAAACGATTTGCTTTTAAGTCTAAGTGTTATTTATGCAAATTATCATCGTATTCTCCACTCGAGAAACCCTGGACTACGCGATCTGTTCGTACAAATTACATTGGTCCCGTGCGAGGTGTTCGTGCCTCCTACAGGGGCGTTTGGTGGTTGGTTTAGGCTTTCACCCTTTAATGGCCTGTTTTTAAGTTTAAGTGTTGATGTTTACAAATTATCGTCATATTCTCAAACCGAGAGACCCGGGACTACTAGGTCAGTTCGTACAAGCTACATTGGTCCCGTGCGGGGTGTTCGTGCCTCTTACTGGTTCGTTTGGGAGCTGGTTTGGGTTTTCACCCTTTAACGACCTGTTTTTAAGTTGAAGTGTTGATTTTTGCAAATTATCATCGTATTCTCAAACCGGGAGACCCGGGACTGCGTGATCAGTTCGTACAAGGTACATTGGTCTCGGGCGAGCTGTTCGTTCCTCTTACGGGTCCGTTTGGGGACTGGTTTAGATTTTCACCCTTTAACGGCTTATTTTGAAGTCTAAGAGTTATTTTTGAAAATTATCGTATTATTCTCAAATCGAAAGACCCGGGACTACACGGCCAGTTCCTACAAGTTACATTGGTCCCGTGAAAGGTGTTCGTGCCTAATACAGGGGAATTTGGTGGCTTGTTTAGGTTTTCACCCTTTAACGGCTGTTTTTAAGTTTAAGTGTTGATTTTTGCAAATTATCATCATATTCTCAAACCGAGACTATGTGATCAGTTCGTACAAGTTACATTGGTCTCGTGCGAGGTGTTCATGCCACTTACGGGTCCGTTTGTCGGCTTGTTTAGGTTTTAACCCTTTAACGGCATGTTTTTAAGTCTAAGTGTTATTTTTGCAAACTATCTTCGTATTCTCAAACCGGGAGACCCGTGACTACACGGTCAGTTCATACAAGATACATTTGTCCCGTGAGAGCTGTTCGTGCCTCTTACGTGTCCGTTTGGGAGCTGGTTTGGGTTTTCACCCTTTAACGGCCTATTTTTGAGTTTAAGTATTGATTTTTGCAAATTATCATCATATTCTCAAACCGGGAGACCCGCGACTATGCGGTCAGTTCGTACAAGCTACATTGGTCCCGTGCGAGGTCTTTGTGCCTCTTACTTGTCCGTTTGGGAGTTGGTTTGGGTTTTCACCCTTTAACGGCCTGTTTTTAAGTTTAAGTGTTGATTTTTGCAAATTATCATCATATTCTCCAACCTGGAGACCCATGACTACGCGGTCAGTGCGTAAAAGTTACAATGGTCTCGTGCGAGGTGTTCGTGCCTACTACAGGGGCATTTGGTCACTGGTTTAGGTTTTCACCCTTTATTGGACTATTTTTAAGTTTAAGTGTTGATTTTTGCAAACTATCATCATATTCTCAAACCGGGAGACCCAAGACTATGCGATCAGTTCCTACAAGTTACATTGGTCCCGTGCGAGGTGTTCATGCCTCTTACGGGTCAATTTGGGGGCTGGTTGAGTTTTCTCCCTTGAACGACTTGTTATTAAGTCTAAGTGTGGATTTTGGCAAATTATCATCGTACTCTCAAATCAGGAGACCCGCGACTACGCAGTTAGTTCCTACAAGCTACATTGGTCCCGTACGAGATTTTCATGCCTCTTATGAGTCTGTTTGGGAGCTGGTTTGGGTTTTCACCCTTTAACGGCCTATTTTGAAGTTTAAGTGTTGATTTTTGCAAATTATCATCATATTCTCAAACCGAGAGAACCGCGACTACGCGGTTAGTTCGTACAAGCTACATTGGTCCTGTGCGAGGTGTTCGTGCCTCTTACGGGTCCGTTTGGGGGTTGGTTTAGGTGTTCACCCGTTAACGATTTGCTTTTAAGTCTAAGTGTTATTTATGCAAATTATCGTCGTATTCTCCAATCGGGAAATCCGCAACTACGCGGTGAGTTCGTACAAGTTGCATTGGTCCCGTGCGAGGTGTTCGTGCCTCCTACAGGGGCGTTTGGTGGTTGGTTTAGGATTTCACCCTTTAACGACCTGTTTTTATGTTTAAGTGTTGATTTTTACAAATTATCATCATATTCTCAAACCTGGAGACTCGAGACTATGTGGTCAGTTCGTACAAGATACATTGGTTTCGTGCGAGGTGTTCATGCCTCTTACGAGTCCGTTTGGGGGCTTGTTTAGGTTTTAACCCTTTAACGGCTTGTTTTTAAGTCTATGTGTTATTTTTACCAATTATCATCGTATTCTCAAATCGGGACACCCGCGATTACGCGATCAGTTCATGCAAGCTACATTGGTCCCGTGTGAGGTGTTCATGCCTCTTACGGGTTCGTTTGGGAGCTGGTTTGGATTTTCACCCTTTAACGGCCAATTTTTATGTTTAAGTGTTGATTTTTGCAAATTATCATCGTATTCCCAAATGGGAGACCCGGGACTACGAGATCAGTTCGTACAAGTTACATTGGACTCGGGCGCAGTGTTCATGCCTCTTACGGGTCCATTTGGGCACTGGTTTAGGTTTTCACCCTTTAACGGCTTGATTTTAAGCCTAAGTGTTTTTTTGTAAATTATCATCGTATTTTCAAACCGGGTGAACCGCGACAACTCAATTAGTTTGTACAAGTTACATTGGTACCGTGGGAGGTGTTCGTGCCTCTTACATATCTATTTGGGGGTTGGTTTAGGTTTTCACCCATGATTGGATGGTTTTTAAGTCTAAGTGTTGATTTTGGCAATTTATCATCGTATTCTCAAAGAGGGAAACCCGCGACTATGCAGTCGGTTCCTACAAGCTACATTAGTCCCGTGCGAGGTGTTCATGCCTCTTAGGGTCCGTTTGGGAGCTGGTTTGGGTTTTCACCCTTTAACGGCCTATTTTTAAGTTTAAGTGTTGATTTTTACAAATTATAATCATATTCTCAAACCGGGAGAACCGCGACTACGCGGTCAGTTTGTACAAGCTGCATTGGTCCCGTGCGAGGTGTTCGTGCCTCTTACGGGTTCTTTTGGGAGCTGGTTTGGGTTTTCACCCTTTAACGGCTTGTTTTTAAATTTACGTCCTAATTTTTGCAAACAATCATCATATTCTCAAACCGGGAGACCCAGGACTATGCGATCAGTTCATACAAGTTACATTGGTCCCGCGCGAGGTGATCATGCCTCTTACGGGTCTATTTGGGTGCGGGTTCAGGTTTTCACCCTTTAACGGCTTGTTTTTAAGTCTAAGTGTTAATTTTTGCAAATTATCATCGTATTGTAAAACCGGGAGACCCGCGACTATGCGGTCAGTTCCTATAAGCTACATTGGTCCCGTGCGAGGTGTTCATGCCTCTTAGGGTCTGTTTGGGAGCAGGTTTGGGTTTTCACTCTTTAACGTCCTGTTTTTATATTTAAGTGTTGATTTTTCCAAATTCTAATCATTTTCTCAAACTGGGAGAACCGCGACTACGCGGTCAGTTCGTACAACCTACATTGGTCCCGTGCGAGGTGTTCGTGCCTCTTACGGGTCCTTTTGGGGGTGTGTTTAGGTTTTCACCCTTAAACGATTTGCTTTTAAGTCTAAGTGTTATTTATGCAAATTATCATCGTATTCTCCACTCGAGAAACCCTGGACTACGCGATATGTTCGTACAAATTACATTGGTCCCGTACGAGGTGTTCGTGCCTCCTACAGGGGCGTTTGGTGGTTGGTTTAGGCTTTCACCCTTTAACGGCCTGTTTTTAAGTTTAAGTGTTGATGTTTACAAATTATGGTCATATTCTCAAATCGAGAGACCCGGGACTACTAGGTCAGTTCGTACAAGCTACATTGGTCCCGTGCGGGGTGTTCGTGCCTTTTACGGGTTCGTTTGGGAGCTGGTTTGGTTTTTCACCCTTTAATGGCCTGTTTTTAAGTTGAAGTGTTGATTTTTGCAAATTATCGTCGTATTCTCAAACCGGGAGACCCGGGACTGCATGATCAGTTCGTCTAAGTTACATTGGTCTCGGGCGAGCTGTTCGTTCCTCTTACGGGTCCGTTTGGGGACTGGTTTAGGTTTTCACCCTTTAACGGCTTATTTTGAAGTCTAAGAGTTATTTTTGAAAATTATCGTATTATTATCAAATCGAAAGACCCGGGACTACACGGTCAGTTCCTACAAGTTACATTGGTCCCGTGCAAGGTGTTCGTGCCTAATACAGGGGAATTTAGTGGCTTGTTTAGGTTTTCACCCTTTAACGGCCTGTTTTTAAGTTTAAGTGTTGATTTTTAAAAATTATCATCATATTCTCAAACCGAGACTATGTGATCAGTTCGTACAAGTTACATTGGTCTCGTGCGAGGTGTTCATGCCACTTACGGGTCCGTTTGGCGGCTTATTTAGGTTTTAACCCTTTAACGGCGTGTTTTTAAGTCTCAGTGTTATTTTTGCAAACTATCTTCGTATTCTCAAACCGAGAGACCCGTGACTACGCGGTCAGTTCGTACAAGATACATTCGTCCCGTGAGAGGTGTTCGTGCCTCTTACGTGTCCGTTTGGGAGCTGGTTTGGGTTTTCACCCTTTAACGGCCTATTTTTGAGTTTAAGTGTTGATTTTTGCAAATTATCGTCATATTCTCAAACCGAGAGACCCACGACTATGTGGTCAGTTCGTACAAGCTACATTGGTCCCGTGCGAGGTCTTTGTGCCTCTTACTTGTCCGTTTGGGAGTTGGTTTGGGTTTTCACCCTTTAACGGCCTGTTTTTAAGTTTAAGTGTTGATTTTTGCAAATTATCATCATATTCTCCAACCTGGAGACCCGTGACTACGCGATCAGTGCGTAAAAGTTACAATGGTCTCGTGCGAGGTGTTCGTGCCTACTACAGGGGCATTTGGTGGCTGGTTTAGGTTTTCACCCTTTATTGGACTATTTTTAAGTTTAAGTGTTGATTTTTGCAAACTATCATCATATTCTCAAACCGGGAGACCCAAGACTATGCGATCAGTTCCTACAAGTTACATTGGTCCTGTGCGAGGTATTCATGCCTCTTACGGGTCAATTTGGGGGCTGGTTTAGTTTTCTCCCTTCAACGACTTGTTATTAAGTCTAAGTGTGGATTTTGGCAAATTATCATCGTATTCTCAAATCAGGAGACCCGCGACTACGCGGTCAGTTCCTACAAGCTACATTGGTCCCGTGCGAGGTTTTCATGCCTCTTATGAGTCTGTTTGGGAGTTGGTTTGGGTTTTCACCCTTTAACGGCCAATTTTGAAGTTTAAGTGTTGATTTTTACAAATTATCATCATATTCTCAAACTGAGAGAACCGCGACTACGCGGTTAGTTCGTACAAGCTACATTGGTCATGTGCGAGGTGTTCGTGCCTCTTACGGGTCCGTTTGGGGGTTGGTTTAGGTTTTCACCCGTTAACGATTTGCTTTTAAGTCTAAGTGTTATTTATGCAAATTATCGTCGTATTCTCCAATCGGGAAATCCGCGACTACGCGGTGAGTTCGTACAAGTTACATTGGTCCCGTGCGAGGTGTTCGTGCCTCCTACAGGGGCGTTTGGTGGCTGGTTTAGGATTTCACCCTTTAACGGCCTGTTTTTATGTTTAAGTGTTGATTTTTACAAATTATCGTCATATTCTCAAACCTGGAGACTCGAGACTATGTGGTCAGTTCGTACAAGATACATTGGTCTCGTGCGAGGTGTTCATGCCTCTTACGAGTCCGTTTGGGGGCTTGTTTAGGTTTTAACCCTTTAACGGCTTGTTTTTAAGTCTATGTGTTATTTTTGCAAATTATCATCGTATTCTCAAACCGGGACACCCGCGATTACGCGATTAGTTCGTGCAAGCTACATTGGTCCCGTGTGAGGTGTTCGTGCCTCTTACGGGTTCGTTTGGGAGCTGGTTTGGGTTTTCACCCTTTAACGGCCAATTTTTATGTTTAAGTGTTGATTTTTGCAAATTATCATCGTATTCTCAAATGGGAGACCCGGGACTACGAGATCAGTTCGTACAAGTTACATTGGACTCGGGCGCGGTGTTCGTGCCTCTTACGAGTCAATTTGGGCACTGGTTTAGGTTTTCACCCTTTAACGGCTTGATTCTAAGCCTAAGTGTTATTTTTGTAAATTATCATCGTATTTTCAAACCGGGTGAACCGCGACAACGAAATCAGTTTGTACAAGTTACATTGGTACCGTGGGAGGTGTTCGTGCCTCTTACATATCTATTTGGGGGCTGGTTTAGGTTTTCACCCATGATGGGATGGTTTTTAAGTCTAAGTATTAATTTTGGCAATTTATCATCGTATTCTCAAACCAGGAAACCCGCGACTATGCAGTCAGTTCCTACAAGCTACATTAGTCACGTGCGAGGTGTTCATGCCTCTTAGGGTCCGTTTGGGAGCTGGTTTGGGTTTACACCCTTTAACGGCCTATTTTTAAGTTTAAGTGTTGATTTTTGAAAATTATAATCATATTCTCAAACCGGGAGAACCGCGTCTACGCGGTCAGTTCGTACAAGCTACATTGGTCCTGTACGAGGTGTTCGTGACTCTTACGGGTCCGTTTGGGGGGGTGTTTAGGTTTTCACCTTTTAACGATTTGCTTTTAAGTATAAGTGTTATTTTTGCAAATTATCGTCGTATTCTCCAATCGGGAAACCCGCGACAACGCGGTCTGTTTGTACAAGTTACATTGTTCCCGTGCGAGGTGTTCCTGCCTCCTACAGGGGCATTTGGTGGCTGGTTCAGGTTTTCACCCTTTAACGGCCTATTTTTATTAACTTTAAGTGTTGATTTTTACAAATTATTATCATATTCTCAAACCGGGAGACCCGGGACTATGCGGTCAGTTCGTACAAGTTACATTGATTCCATGCGAGGTGTTCATGCCTCATATAGGTCCATTTGGGGGCTTGTTTAGGCTTTCACCCTTTAACGGCTTGTTTTTAAGTCTAAGTGTTATTTTTGCAAATTATCTTTGTATTCTCAAATTGGGAGACCCGCGACTACGCGATCAATTCCTACAAGTTACATTGGTCTCGTACGAGGTGTCCGTGCCTCTTACGGGTTCGTTTAGGAGCTGTTTTGGATTTTCACCCCTTAACGACCTGTTTTTAAGTTGAAGTGTTGTTTTTTGCAAATTATTGTCATACTCTCAAATCGGGAGATCCGGGACTACGCGATCAGTTCGTACAAGTTACATTGGCCTCGTGCGAGGTGTTCGTTCCTCTTACGGGTCCGTTTGGGGGTTGATTTAGGTTTTCACCCTTTAACGATTTGCTTTTAAGTCTAAGTGTTATTGATGCAAATTATCGCCGTATTCTCCAATCGGGAAATCCACGACTACGCGGTCAGTTCGTACAAGTTACATTGGTCCCGTGCGTGGTGTTCGTGCCTCCTACAGGCGCGTTTGGTGGCTGGTTTAGGATTTCACCCTTTAACAGCCTATTTTTAACTTTAAGTGTTGATTTTTATAAACTATCATCATATGCTCAAACCTGGACACTCGAGACTATGTACTCGGTTCGTACAAGATACATTGGTCACGTGCGAGGTGTTCATGCCTCTTACGAGTCCATTTGGGGACTTGCTTAGGTTTTAACCCTTTAACGGCTAGTTTTTAAGTCTAAGTGTTATTTTTCCAAATTATCGTCGTATTCTTAAACCAGGAGAACCGCGACTACGCGGTCAGTTCGTACAAGTTACATTGGTCCCGTGCGAGGTGATCGTGCCTCTTACGGGTCCATTTGGGGGCGGGTTTAGGTTTTTACCCTTTAAAGGCTTGTTTTTAAGTCTAAGTGTTGATTTTTGCAAATTATCGTCGTATTCTCAAACCAGGAGACCCGGGACTACGCGGTCAGTTCGTACAAGTAACATTGATCTCGTGCGAGGTGTTCGTGCCTCTTACGGGTCCGTTTCGGCGCTGTTTTAGGTTTTCACCCTTTAACGGCTTGTTTTTAAGTCATAAGTGTTATTTTTCCAAATTATCATCGTGTTCTCAAACCGAGAGACCCGAAACTACGCGATCATTTCCTACAAGTTGCATTAGTCCCGTGCGAGGTGTTCGTGCCTCCTACAGGGGCATTTGGTGGCTAGTTTTGGTTTTCACCATTGAACAGCCTGTTTTTAAGTTAAGTGTTGATTTTTACAAATTATCATCATATTCTCAAACTGGGGGACCCGGGACTATGAGGTCAGTTCCTACAAGTTACATTGGTCCCGTGCGAGGTGTTCGTGCCTCCTAGAGGGGCATTTGGTGGCTAGTTTAGGTTTTCACACTTTAACGGCCTGTTTTTAAGTTTAAGTGTTGATTTTTGCAAATTATCGTCATATTCTGAAATAGGGACTACACGATCAGTTCGTACAAGTTCCCGTACGAGGTGTTCATGCCTCTTACGAGTCCGTTTGAGGGCTTGTTTAGGTTTTCACCCTTTAACGGATTATTTTTCAGTCTAAGGGTTATTTTTGCAAATTATCGTCGTATTCTAAAATCGGGAGACCCGTGACTACGCGATCAGTTCGTACAAGCAACATTGGTCCCATGCGCGGTGTTCGTGCGTCTTAAGTGTGCATTTGGGAGTTGGTTTGGGTTTTCTCCATTTAATGGCCTGTTTTTACGTTTACGTGTTGATTTTTGCTAATTATCATCATATTCTCAAACCGAGAGACCCTGAACTACGTGATCAGTTCTTACAAGTTACATTGGTCTCGTGCGACGTGTTCGTGCCTCTTAGGGGTCCGTGCGGGGGCTGGTTTAGGTTTCACCCTTTAATGGCTTATTTTTAAGTCGAAGTGTTGTTTTTACAAATTATCATCGGATTATCCTACCGGGAGAACCGTGACTACGCGGTCAGTGCGTAAAAGTTACATTGGTCTCGGGCGAGGTGTTCGTGCCTCCTACAGGGGTATTTGGTGGCTGGTTTAGGTTTTCACCCTTTAACGGCCTTTTTTTAAATTTAAGTGTTGATTTTTGCAAACAATCGTCATATTCTCAAACCGGGAGACCCAGGACTATGTGATCCGTTCATACAAGTTACATTGGTCCCGTGCGAGGTGTTCGGGTCTATTCTGGTGCGGGTTTAGGTTTTCACCATTTAACGACTTGTTTTAAAGTCTAAGTGTTGATTTTTGCAAATTATCACCGTATTCTCAAACCGGGAGACCCGCGACTATGCGGTTAGTTCCTACAAGTTGCATTCGTCCTGTGCGAGGTGTTCATGTCGCTTAGGGTCCGTTTGGGAGCTGGTTTGGGTTTTCACCCTTTAACGGTCTGTTTTTAAGTTTATGTGTTGATTTTGCAAATTATAGTCATATTCTCAAACCGAGAGAACCGCGACTACGTGGTCAGTTCATACAAGCTACATTGGTCCCGTACGAGGTGTTCGTGCCTCTTACGGGTCCGTTTGGCGGTGTGTTTAGGTTTTCACCCTTTAACGATTTGCTTTTAAGTCTAAGTGTTATTTATGCAAATTATCATCGTATTCTCCAATCGGGAAACCCGCGACTACGCGGTATGTTCGTACAAGTTACATCGGTCCCCTGCGAGGTGTTCGTGCCTCCTACAGGGGCGTTTGGTGGTGGTGTAGGTTTTCACCCTTTGACGGCCTGTTTTTAAGTTTAAGTGTTGATGTTTACAAATTATCGTCATATTCTCAACCGCGAGACCCGGGACAACGCGATCAGTTCGTACAAGTTACATTGGTCCTGTGTGAGGTGTTCATGTCTCTTACGGGTCCATTTGGGGGCTTGTTTAGGTTTTAACCCTTTAACGGCTTGTTTTTAAGTCTACGTGTTATTTTTGAAAATTATCACCGTATTCTCACACCAGGAGACCCGCGACTATGCGGTTAGTTCGTACAAGCAATATTGGTCCCGTGCGAGGTGTTCGTTCCTCTTACTGGTTCGTTTGGGAGCTGGTTTGGGTTTTCACCTTTTAACGACCTATTTTTAAGTTTTTAAGTGTTGATTTTTGCAAATTATCGTCGTATTCTTAAACTCAGAGACCCGGGACTGCGTGATCAGTTCGTACAAGTTACATTGGTCTCGGGCGAGCTGTTCGTGCCTCTTACGGGTCCGTTTGGGCACTGGTTTAGGTTTTCACCCTTTAATGGCTTATTTTTAAGTCTAATTGTTATTTTTGCAAATTATCGTCGTATTTTCAAACCAGGAGAATCGTGACAACGCAATCAGTTCATAGAAGTTACATTGATCCCGTGCGAGGTGTTCGTGCCTCTTACGGGTCTATTTGGGGGATGGTTTAGGTTTTCACTCTTGAACGGCTTGTTTTTAAGACTAAGTGTTGATTTTGGCAATTTATCGTCGTATTCTCAAACCGGAAGACCTGGGACTACGCAGTCAGTTCCTATAAGTTACATTGGTCCCGTGCGAGGTGTTCATGCCTCCTACAGGGGCATTTGGTGGCTAGCTTAGGTTTTCACCCTTTAACGGACTATTTGTAAGTTGAAGTGTTTATTTTTGCAAATTATCGTCATATTCTCAAACCGGGACTATGCGATCACTTAGTATAAGTTACATTGGTCACGTGCGAGGTGTTCATGCCTCTTACGGGTTCGTCTGGGGGCTTGTTTAGGTTTTCACCCTTTAACGCCTTATTTTTAAGTCTAAGTGTTATTTTTGCAAATTATCGTCGTATTCTCAAATCAGGAGACCCGTGACTACACGAGCAGTTCGTACAAGATACATTGGTCCCGTGCGAGGAGTTCGTGCCTCTTACGTGTCCAATTGGGGGCTGGTTTGGGTTTTCACCCTTTAATGGCCTGTTTTATGTTTAAGTGCAGATTTTTGCAAGTTATCATCAGATTCTCAAACCGGGAGACCCGGGACTACTCGGTCAGTTCTTACAAGTTACATTGGTCTCATGCGAGGTGTTCGTGCCTCTTACGGGTCCGTTAGGGGGCTGGTTAAGGTTTCACCCTTTCACGGCTTATTTTTAAGTCTAAGTATTATTTTTGCAAATTATCATCGTATTCTCAAACCGGGAGAACCGTGACTACGCGATCAGTTCGTACAAGTTACATTGGTCTTGGGCGAGCTGTTCGTGCCTCTTACGGGTCCGTTTGGGCACTGGTTTTGGTTTTTAACCTTTAACGACTTATTTTTAATCGAAGAGTTGATTTTTGCAAATTATCATTGTATTCTCAAACCGAGAGACCCGGGACTACGCAGTCAGTTCCTACAAGTTACATTGGTCCTGTGCGAGGTGTTCGTGCCTCCTACAGGGGCATTTGGTGGCTGGTTTAGGTTTTCACCCTTTAACAACTCGTTTTTAAGTTAATTGTTAATTTTTACAAATTATCATCATATTCTCAAACTGGGGGACCCGGGACTACGCGGTCATTTCCTACAAGTTACATTGGTCCCGTGCGAGGTGTTCGTGCCTCCTAGAGGGGCATTTGGTGGCGATTTTAGTTTTTCACACTTTAACGGCCTGTTTTTAAGTTTAAGTGGTGATTTTTGAAAATTATCGTCATATTCTAAAATCGGGACTACGCGATCAGTTCGTATAAATTACATTGGTCCCTTGCGAGGTGTCCATGCCTCTTACGGGTCCGTTTGGGGGCTTGTTTAGGTTTTCACCCTTTAACGACCTGTTTTTAAGTTTAAGTGTTAATTTTTGCAAATTATCGTCATACTCTCAAATCGGGAGACCCGGGACTACGCGATCAGTTCGTACAAGCTACATTGGGCCCGTACGAGGTGTTCGTGCCTCTTACGGGTCCGTTTGGCGGCTGGTTTGGGTTTTCACCCTTTAACGGCCTGTTTTTAAGTTTAAGTGTTGATTTTTGCAAATTATCGTCATATTCTCAAACCGAGAGACCCGGGACTACGCGATCAGTTCTTACAAGTTACATTGGTCTTGTGAGAGGTGTTCGTGCCTCTTACGTGTCCGTTCGGGGGCTGGTTAAGGTTTCATCCTTTAACGGCTTATTTTTATGTTTAAGTGTCATTTTTGCAAATTATCATCGTATTCTCAAACTGGGATAACCGCGAGTACACGGTCAGTTCGCACAAGCTACATTGGTCCCGTGCGAGGTGTTCGTGCCTCTTATGGGTCCATTTGGGGGCTGGTTTAGGTTTTCACCCTTTAACAGCTTATTTTTAAGTCGAAGTGCTGTTTTTACAAATTATTGTCGGACTCTCCTACCGGGAGAACCGTGACTACGCGGTCAGTGCGTAAAAGTTATAATGGTCTCGTGCGAGGTGTTCGTGCCTCCTATGGGGGCATTTGGTGGCTGGTTTAGGTTTTCACCCTTTAACGACATGTTTTTAAGTTTAAGTGTTAATTTTTGCAAACCATCATCATATTCTCCAACTGGGAGACCCAAGACTATGCGATCAGTTCGTACAAGTTAAATTGGTCCCGTGCGAGGTGTTCATACCTCTTAGAGGTCAATTTGGGGGCTGGTTTAGTTTTCTCCCTTTAACGACTTGTTATTAAGTCTAAGTGTGGATTTTTGCAAATTATCATCGTATTCTCAAATCGGGAGACCCGCGACTACGCGATCAGTTCCTACAAGCTACATTGGTCCCGTGCGAGGTGTCCATGCCTCTTACGGGTCCGTTTGGGAGTTAGTTTGGGTTTTCACCCTTTAACGGCCTGTTTTTAACTTTAAGTGTTAATTTTTGCAAATTATCGTCATATTCTCAAACCGGGAGAACCGCGACTACGCGGTCAGTTCGTACAAGCTACATTGGTCCTGTGCGAGGTGTTCGTGCCTCTTACGGGTCCGTTTAGGGGTTGGTTTAAGTTTTCACCCTTTAACGATTTACTTTTAAGTCTAAGTGTTATTTATGCAAATTATTGTCGTATTCTCCAATCGAGAAACCCGCAACTACGCGGTCAGTTCGTACAAGTTATATTGGTCCCGTGCAAGGTGTTCGTGCCTCCTCAGGGGCATTTGGTGACTAGTTTAGGATTTCACCCTTTAACGGCCTGTTGTTATGTTTAAGTGTTGCTTTTTACAAATTATCGTTATATTCTCAAACCTGGAGACCCAGGACTATGCGGTCAGTTCGTACAAGTTACATTGGTCCCGTGTGAGGTGTTCATGCCTCTTACGAGTCCGTTTGGAAGCTTGTTTAGGTTTTAACCCTTTAACGGCTTATTTTTAAGTCTAAGTGTTACTTTTGCAAATTATCATCGTATTCTCAAACCGAGAGATCCGCGATCACGCTGTCAGTTCGTTCAAGCTACATTGGTCCCGTGCGAGGTGTTCGTGCCTCTTACGGTTCCATTTGGACACTAGTTTAAGTTTTCACCCTTTAACGGCTTGATTTTAAGTCTAAGAGTTATTTTTGCAAATTATCATCATTTTTTAAAATCGGGAGAACCACGACAATGCAATCAGTTTGTACAAGTTACATTGGTCCCGTGCGAGGTGTTTGTGCCTCTTTCAGGTTTATTTGGGGGTTGGTTTAGGTTTTCACCCTTGAACAGGTGGTTTTTAATTCTAAGTGTTGATTTTTGCAATTTATCGTCGTATTCTCAAATCGGGAGACCCGCGACTATGTGGTCAGTTCCTACAAGCTACATTGGTCCCGTGTGAGGTGTTCATGCCTCTTAGGGTCCGTTTGGGAGCTAGTTTGGGTTTTCACCCTTTAACGGCCTGTTTCTAAGTTTAAGTGTTGATTATTGCAAATTATAATCATATTCTCAAACCGGGAGAACCGCGACAACGCGGACAGGTCATACCAGCTATATTGGTCCCGTGCGAGGTGTTCGTGCCTCTTACGGGTCCGTTTGGGGGTGTGTTTAGGTTTTTACCCTTTAACAATTTGCTTTTAAGTCTAAGTGTTATTTATGCAAATTATCTTCGTATTCTCCAATCGGGAAACCCCCGACTACGCGGTCTATTCGTACAAGTTACATTGGTCCCGTGCGAGGTGTTCGTGCCTCCTATAGGGGCATTTGGTGGTTGGTTTAGGTTTTCACCCTTTAACGGCCTGTTTTTAAGTTTAAGTGTTGATTTTTACTAATTATTGTCATATTCTCAAACTGGGAGACCCGGGACTACGTGATCAGTTCATACAAGTTACATTGGTTCCGTGCGAGGTGTTCATGCCTCTTATGGGTCCGTTTGGGGGCTTGTTTAGGTTTTCACACTTTAACGGCTTGTTTTTAAGTCTAGGTGTTATTTTTGCAAATTATCGTCGTATTCTCAAATTGGGAGACACGCGACTACGCGATCTGTTCGTACAAGCAACATTGGTCTCGTGTGAGGTGTTCATGCCTCTTACGGGTCCGTTTGGGAGCTAGTTTGGGTTTTCATCCTTTAACGGCCTGTTTTTAAGTTTAAATGTTGATTTTTGCAAATTATCATCATACTCTCAAATCGGGAGACCCGTGACTACGCGATCAGTTCGTACAAGTTACATTGTTCTCGTGCGAGGTTTTCAGGCCACCTACAGGGACGTTTGAAGCTGGTTTAGGTTATCACCCTTTAACGGCCTGTTTTTAAGTTTAAGTGTTGATTTGTGAATATAATCGTCATATTCTAAAATCGGGAGACCCGAGACTACGCGATCAGTTCGTACAAGTTTTATTGGTCCCGTGCGAGGTGTTCATGCCTCTTACTGGTTCGTTTGGGGGCTTATTTAGGTTTTCACCCTTTAACGGTTTGTTTTTAAATCTAAGTGTGGTTTTGGCAAATTATCGTTGTATTCTCAAATTGGGAGAACCGCTAGTACGCGGTCAGTTCGTTCAAGTTACATTAGTGCCGTACGAGGTGTTCGTGCCTCTTACGGGTCCATTTGGGGGTTTATTTAGGTTTTCACCCTTTAAAGGCTTGTTTTTAAGTCTAAGTGTTGATTTTTTCAAATTATCGTTGTATTCTCAAACCCGGAGACCCGGGACTACGCGGTCAGTTCGTACACGTTACATTGGTTCCGTACGAGGTGTTCATGCCTCTTATGGGTCTGTTTGGGGGCTTGTTTAGGTTTTCACCCTTTAACGGCTTGTTTTTAAGTCTAAGTGTTATTTTTGCAAATTATCATCATATTTTCAATTTGGGAGACCCGCGACTACGCGATCAGTTCTTACAAGCTACATTGGTCTCGTGCAAGGTGTCCGTGCCTCCTACAGGGGCATTGGGTGGCTAGTTTAGGTTTTCACCCTTTAACGGCCTGTTTTTCATTTAAGTGTTGATTTTTATAAATTATCGTCATATTCTTAAACCGGGAGACCCGGGACTTCACAGTCAGTTCGTACAAGTTACATTTGTTCCGTGCGAGGTGTTCATGCCTCTTATGGGTCCGTTTGGAGGCTTATTTAGGTTTTCACCCTTTAACGGCTTGTTTTTAAGTCTAAGTGTTATTTTTGCAAATTATCATCGTATTCTCAAATTGGGAGACCCGGGACTACGCGATCAGTTCGTACAAGCCCCATTGGTACCGTGCGTGGTGTTTGTGCCTCTTACGGGTCCATTTGGGAGATGGTTTGCGTTTTCACCCTTTAACGGCCTATTTTTAAGTTTAAGTGTTTATTTTTGCAAATTATCATCATATTCTCCAACCGGGAGACTCGGGACTACGCGCTCAGTTCTTACAAGTTACATTAGTCTCGTGCGAGGTGTTCGTGCTCCCACAGGGGCATTTAGTGGATGGTTTTGGTTTTCGCCCTTTAACAGCCTGTTTTCAAGTTTAAGTGTTGATTTTTGCAAATTATAGTCATATTTTCAAACAGCGAGACCCGGGACTAAGTGGTTACTTCGTAGAAGTTACATTGGTCTTGTGCGAGGTGTTCGGGCCTCTTACGGGTCCGTTTGGGCGCAGGTTTAGGTTTTTACCCTTTAATGGCTTATTTTTAAGTCTAAGTGTTATTTTTGCAAATTATCATCGTATTCTCAAATCGGGAGAACCACGACTACGCGGTCAGTTCGTACAAGCTACATTAGTCTCGTACGAGGTATCCGTGCCTCTTACGGGTCCGTTTGGGAGTTGGTTTGGGGTTTCACCCTTTACGGTCTGTTTTAAAGTTTAAGTGATGTTTTTTACAAATTATCGTCATATTCTCAAACCGGGAGACTCGGGACTATGCGGTCAGTTCGTACAAGTTACATTGGTCTCGTGCGAGGTGTTCATGCCTCCTATAGGGGTATTTGGTGGCTGTTTTATATTTTCACCCTTTAACGGCTTATTTTTAAGTTTAAGTGTTGATTTTTTAAAATTATCGTCATATTCTCAAACCGGGAGACCCAGGACTACGCGGTCAGTTCATACTAGTTACATTGTTCCCGTACAAGGTGTTCATGCCTCTTACGGGTCCATTTGGGGGCTGGTTTAGGTTTTCACCCTTTAACAGCTTGTTTTTAACTCTAAACTAAAATTTTGGCAAATTATCGTCGTATTCTCAAACCATGAGAACCGCGACTACGCAGTTAGTTCCTACAAGCTACATTGGTCTCGTGCGAGGTGTTCGTGCCTCCTACAGGGGCATTTGGTGGCTGGTTTTGGTTTTCACCCTTTAACGACCTGTTTTTAATTTTAAGTGTTAATTTTATCAAATTATCGTCATATTCCCAAACTGGGAGACCCGGGACTATGCGGTCAGTTCGTACAACTTACATTGGTTCTGTGCGAGGTGTTCATGCCTCTTATGGGTCCGTTTGGGGGCCTGTTTAAGTTTTCACCCTTTAACGGCTTGTTTTTAAGTCTAAGTGTTATTTTTAAAAATTATGGTCGTATTCTCAAATTGGGAGACCCTCGACTACGCGATCCGTTCGTACAAGCTACATTGGTCCCACGCGAGGTGTTCATGCCTCTTATGGGTCCGTTTGGGAGTTGGTTTGGGTTTTCATCCTTTAACGGTCTATTTTCAAGTTTAAGTGTTGATTTTTGCAAATTATCATCATATTCTCCAATCGGGAGACCCGGGACTACGCGGTCAGTTCGTACAAGTTACATTAGTCTCGTATGAGGTGTTCGTGTCTCTTACGGGTCCGTTTAGAGGCTGGTTTTGCTTTTTACCCTTTAATGGATTATTTTTAGGTCATAAGTGTTATTTTTGCAAATTACCATCGTATTCTCAAACTGGGATAACCGCGACTTCGCGGTCAATTCGTACAAGTTACATTGGTCCCGTGAGAGGTGTTCGTGCCTCTTACGGGTCCATTTGGGAGATGGTTTAGGTTTTCACCCTTTAACGGCTTATTTTTAAGTCGAAGTGTTGATTTTTCAAAATTATGATCGTATTCTCAAACCGGGAGACCCGGGACTACGCGATCAGTTCCTACAAGTTACATTGGTCCCGTTCGAGGTGTTCGTGCCTCCGACACGGGCATTTGGTGGTTGGTTTTGGTTTCACCCTTTAACGGCCTGTTTTTAGATTTAAGTGTTGATTTTTTCAAATTATCGTCATATTCTCAAACCAGGAGACCCGGGACTATGCGATCAGTTCGTACAAGTTACATTGGTCTTGTGCGAGGTGTTCGTCCCTCTTATGGGTTCGTTTGGGCGCTGGTTTAGGTTTTCACCCTTTAACGGCTTGTTTTTAAGTCTAAGTGTTATTTTTGTAAATTATCATCGTATTCTCAAATCGGGAGAACCGCGACTACGCGGTCAGTTTGTCAAGCTACATTGGTCTCGTGCGAGGAGTCCGTGCCTCTTACGGGTCCGTTTGGGAGTTGGTTTGGGTTTTCACCCTTTAACGATTTGTTTTTAAGTTTAAGTGCTGATTTTTGCAAATTATCGTCATATTCTCCAACCGGGAGACTCGGGACTATGAGGTCAGTTCGTACAAGTTGAATTGGTCTCGTGCGAGGTGTTCGTGCCTCCTATAGGGGTATTTGGGGGCTGGTTTTGGTTTTCACCCTTTAACGGCCTGTTTTAGATTTAAGTGTTGATTTTTTCAAATTATCGTCATATTCTCAAACCAGGAGACCCGGGACTATGCGATCAGTTCGTACAAGTTACATTGGTCTTGTGCGAGGTGTTTGTGCCTCTTATGGGTTCATTTGGGCGCTGGTTTAGGTTTTCACCCTTTAACGGCTTGTTTTTAAGTCTAAGTGTTATTTTTGTAAATTATCATCGTATTCTCAAATCGGGAGAACCGCGACTACGCGGTCAGTTTGTCAAGCTACATTGGTCTCGTGCGAGGAGTCCGTGCCTCTTACGGGTCCGTTTGGGAGTTGGTTTGGGTTTTCACCCTTTAACGATTTGTTTTTAAGTTTAAGTGCTGATTTTTGCAAATTATCGTCATATTCTCCAACCGGGAGACTCGGGACTATGAGGTCAGTTCGTACAAGTTGAATTGGTCTCGTGCGAGGTGTTCGTGCCTCCTATAGGGGTATTTGGGGGCTGGTTTTGGTTTTCACCCTTTAACGGCCTATTTTTAAGTTTAAGTGTTAATTTTTGCAAATTATCATCATATTCTGAAATCGGGAGACCCGGGACTACGCGGTCAGTTCGTACAAGTTACATTGTTCCCGTGCTAGGTGTTCATGCCTCTTACAGGTCCGTTTGGGGGCTGGTTTAGGTTTTCACCCTTTAACGGCTTGTTTTTAACTCTAACTGTTGATTTTGGCAAATTATCTTCGTATTCTTAAACCAGGAGAACCGCGACTACATGGTCTGTTCCTACAAGCTACATTGGTCCCGTGCGAGGTGTTCGTGCGTCCTATAGGGCCATTTGGTGGCTGGTTTAGGTTTTCACCCTTTAACGGCTTATTTTTAATTTTAAGTGTTCATTTTTGCAAATTATTGTCATATTCTCAAACCGGGAGACCCGGGATTACGCGGTCAGTTCGTACAAGTTATATTGGTTCTGTACGAGGTGTTCATGCCTTTTATGGGTCCGTTTGGGGCTTGTTTAGGTTTTCAGCCTTTAACGGCTTGTTTTTAAGTTTAAGTGTTATTTTTGCAAATTATCATCGTATTCTGAACTGGGAGACCCGCGACTATGCGGTCAGTTCGTACAAGCTACGTTGGTCCCGTGCGAGGTGTTTGTGCCTCTTACTGGTCCGTTTGGGAGTTGGTTTGCGTTTTCACCCTTTAACGGCCTGTTTTTCAGTTTTAGTGTTGATTTTTTCTAATTATCGTCCTATTCTCCAATCGGTAAACCCGCAACTACACGGTCTGTTCGTACAAGTTATATTGGTCCCGTGAGAGGTGTTCGTGCCTCCTACAGGGGCGTTTGGTGGCTGGTTTAGGTTTTCACCCTTTAACGGCCTGTTTTTATGTTTAAGTGTTGATTTTTGCAAACTATCGTCATATTATCAAACCTGGAGACTCGAGACTATGTGGTCAGTTCGTACAAGTTACATTGGTTCCGCGCGAGGTGTTCATGCCTCTTACGGGTCTATTTGGGGGCTGGTTTAGTTTTCACTCTTTTACGACTTGTTTTTAAGTCTAAGTGATGATTTTTGCAAATTATCATCGTATCCTCAAATTGGGAGACCCGCGACTACGCGGTCAGTTCCTACAAGCTACATTGGTGTCATACGAGGTGTCCATGCCTCTTACGGGTCCGTTTGGGAGTTGGTTTAGGTTTTCACCCTTTAACGGCCTATTTTTAAGTTTAAGTTTTAATTTTTGCAAATTATCGTCATATTCTCAAACCGGGAGAACCACGACTACGCGATCAGTTCGTACAAGCTACATTGGTCCTGTGCGAGGTGTTCGTGCCTCTTACGGGTCCATTTAGGGGTTGGTTTAGGTTTTGACCATTTAACGGTTTGCTTTTAAGTCTAAGTGTTATTTATGCAACTTATCGTCGTATTCTCCAATCGAGAAACCCGCGACTTCGCGATCAGTTCGTACAAGTTACATTGGTCCCGTGCGAGGTGTTCGTGCCTCCTAAAGGGGCGTTTGGTGGGTTGTTTAGGTTTTCACCCTTTAACGGCCTATTTTTAAGTTTCAATGTTGATTTTTACACATTACTATCATATTCTCAAACCTGGAGACCCGGGGCTACGCGGTCAGTTCGTACAAGTTACGTTGGTTCCGTGTGAGGTGTTCATGCCTCTTATGGGTCCGTTTGGGGGCTTGTTTTGGTTTTCACCCTTTAATGGCTTATTTTTATGCCTAAGTGTTATTTTTACAAATTATCGTCGTATTCTCAAATTGGGAGACCCGCGACTACGCGATCAGTTCGTACAAGCTATATTGGTCTCGTGCGAGATGTTCGTGCCTCTTACGGGTCCGTTTGGGAGCTGGTTTGGGTTTTCACCCTTTAACGGCCTATTTTTAAGTTTAAGTGTTGATTTTTGTTAATTATCATCATATTCTCCAACCGGGAGACCCGAGACTACGCGGTCAGTTCGTACAAGTTACATTAGTCTCGTGCGAGGTGTTCGTGCCCCCTACAGGGGAATTGTGTGGCTGGTTTTGGTTTTCATCCTTTAACTGCCTGTTTTTAAGTTTAAGTGTTGATTTTTGCAAATTACCATAATATTCACAAACAGCGAGACCCGGGACTACGTGGTCAGTTCGTACAAGTTACATTTCCCTCGTGCGAGGTGTTCGTGCCACTTACGGGTCCGTTTAGAGGCTGGTTTAGGTTTTCACCCTTTAATGGCTTGTTTTTAAGTCATAAGTGTTATTTTTCCAAATTACCATCATATTCTCAAACTGGGATAACCGCTACTACGCGGTCAGTTCGTACAATTTAAATCGGTTCCGTGTGAGGTGTTCGTGCCTCTTATGGGTCCATTTGGGGGTTGGTTTAGGTTTTCACCCTTTAACGTCTTATTTTTAAGTCGAAGTGTTGATTTTTGAAAATTATCATCGTATTCTCAAATCGGGAGACCCGCGACTACGCGGTCAGTTCCTACAAGTTACATTGGTCCCGTGCGAGGTGTTCATGCCTCTTACGGGTCCGTTTGGGGGCTTGTTTAGGTTTTCACCCTTTAACGGCTTGTTTTTAAGTCTAACTGTTATTTTTACAAATTATCGTCGTATTCTCAAATCGGGAGACCCGTGACTACGCGGTCAGTTCGTACAAGCTACATTGGTCCTGTGCGAGGTGTTCGTGCCTCTTACGTGTCCGTTTGGGAGGTTGTTTTGGTTTTCACCCTTTAACGGCTTGTTTTTAAGTTCAAGTGTTGATTTTTGCAAATTATCGTCATATTCTCAAACCGAGATACCTAGGACTACTTGATCAGTTCTTACAAGTTACATTGGTCTCGTGCGAGGTGTCTGTGCCTCTTACGGGTCCGTTCGGAGGCTGGTTTAGGTTTCACCCTTTGACGGCTTATTTTTATGTCTAAGTGTTATTTTTGCATATTATCATTGTATTCCCAAACCGGGAGAACCGCGACTACATGGTCAATTCGTACAAGCTATATTGGTCCCGTGCGAGGTGTTCGTGCCTCTTACAGGTCCATTTGGGGGTTGGTTTGGTTTTCACCCTTTAACGGCTTGTTTTTAAGTCGAATTGTTGTTTTTACAAATTATCGTCGTATTCTCCTTCTGGGAGAACTGTGACTACGCGGTCAGTGCGTACAAGTTACAATGGTCTCGTGCGAGGTGTTCGTGCCTCCTACAGGGGCATTTGGTGGCTGGTTTAGGTTTTCACTCTTTAAGGGCCTATTTTTAAGTTTAAGTGTTGATTTTTGCAAACTATCATCATATTCTCAAACCGGGAGACCCAAGACTATGCGATCAGTTCGTACAAGTTACATTGGTCCCGTGCGAGGTGTTCATGCCTCTTACGGGTCTATTTGGGGGCTGGTTTAGTTTTCACTCTTTAATGACTTGTTTTTAAGTCTAAGTGATGATTTTTGCAAATTATCATCGTATCCTCAAATTGGGAGACCCGCGACTACGCGGTCAGTTCCTACAAGCTACATTGGTGTCATACGAGGTGTTCATGCCCCTTACGGGTCCGTTTGGGACCTGGTTTAGGTTTTCACCCTTTAACGGCCTATTTTTAAGTTTAAGTGTTGATTTTTGCAAATTATCGTCATATTCTCAAACCGGGAGAACCGCGACTACGCGATCAGTTCGTACAAGCTACATTGGTCCTGTGCGAGGTGTTCGTGCCTCTTACGGGTCCATTTAGGGGTTGGTTTAGGTTTTGACCCTTTAACGGTTTGCTTTTAAGTCTAAGTGTTATTTATGCAAATTATCGTCGTATTCTCCAATCGGGAAACCCGCGACTTCGCGGTCAGTTCGTACAAGTTACATTGGTCCCGTACGAGATGTTCGTGCCTCCTACAGGGGCGTTTGGTGGCTGGTTTAGGTTTTCACCCTTTAACGGCCTATTTTTAAGTTTCAGTGTTGATTTTTACACATTACTATCATATTCTCAAACCTGGAGACCCGGGGCTACGCGGTCAGTTCGTACAAGTTACGTTGGTTCCGTGCGAGGTGTTCATGCCTCTTATGGGTCCGTTTGGGGGCTTGTTTTGGTTTTCACCCTTTAATGGCGTATTTTTATGTATAAGTGTTATTTTTACAAATTATCGTCGTATTCTCAAATTAGGAGACCCGCGACTACGCGATCAGTTCGTACAAGCTATATTGGTCTCGTGCGAGGTGTTCGTGCCTCTTACGGGTCCATTTGGGAGTTGGTTTGGGTTTTCGCCCTTTAACGACCTATTTTTAAGTTTAAGTGTTGATTTTTGTTAATTATCGTCATATTCTCCAACCGGGAGACCCGAGACTACGCGGTCAGTTCGTACAAGTTACATTAGTCTCGTGCGAGGTGTTCGTGCCCCCTACAGGGGAATTGTGTGGCTGGTTTTGGTTTTCACCCTTTAACTGCCTATTTTTAAGTTTAAGTGTTGATTTTTGCAAATTACCATAGTATTCACAAACAGCGAGACCCGGGACTACGTGGTCAGTTCGTACAAGTTAGATTGCTCTCGTGCGAGGTGTTCGTGCCTCTTACGGGTCCGTTTAGAGGCTGGTTTAGGTTTTCACCCTTTAATGGCTTGTTTTTAAGTCATAAGTGTTATTTTTGCAAATTACCATCGTATTCTCAAACTGGGATAACCGCTACTACGCGGTCAGTTCGTACAATTTAAATTGGTTCCGTGTGAGGTGTTCGTGCCTCTTATGGGTCCATTTGGGGACTGGTTTAGGTTTTCACCCTTTAACGGCTTATTTTTAAGTCGAAGTGTTGATTTTTGAAAATTATCATCGTATTCTCAAATCGGGAGACCCGAGACTACGCGGTCAGTTCCTAAAATGTTACATTGGTCCCGTGCGAGGTGTTCATGCCTCTTACGGGTCCGTTTGGGGGCTTGTTTAGGTTTTCACCCTTTAACGGCTTGTTTTTAAGTCTAACTGTTATTTTTGAAAATTATCGTCGTATTCTCAAATCGGGAGACCCGTGACTACGCGGTCAGTTCGTACAAGTTACATTGGTCCCGTGCGAGGTGTTCGTGCCTCTTACGTGTCCGTTTGGGAGTTGGTTTGGGTTTTCACCCTTTAACGGCCTGTTTTTAAGTTCAAGTGTTGATTTTTGCAAATTATCGTCATATTCTCAAGCCGAGATACCCGGGACTACTTGATCAGTTCTTACAAGTTACATTGGTCTCGTGCGAGGTGTTCGTGCCTCTTACAGGTCCGTTCGGAGGCTGGTTTAGGTTTCACCCTTTGACGGCTTATTTTTAAGTCTAAGTGTTATTTTTGCATATTATCATTATATTCTCAAACCGGGAGAACCGCGACTACATGGTCAATTCATACAAGCTACATTGGTCTCGTGCGAGGTGTTCGTGCCTCTTACAGGTCCATTTGGGGGTTGGTTTGGTTTTCACCCTTTAACGGCTTGTTTTTAAGTCGAATTGTTATTTTTATAAATTATCGTCGTATTCTCCTACCGGGAGAACCGTGACTACGCGGTCAGTGCGTACAAGTTACAATGGTCTCGTGCGAGATGTTCGTGCCTCCTACAGGGGCATTTGATGGCTGGTTTAGGTTTTCACTCTTTAAGGGCCTGTTTTTAAGTTTAAGTGTTGATTTTTGCAAACTATCGTCATATTCTCAAATCGGGAGACCCAAGACTATGCGATCAGTTCGTACAAGTTACATTGGTCCCGTGCGAGGTGTTCATGCCTCTTACGGGTCTATTTGGGGGCTGGTTTAGTTTTCACTCTTTAACGACTTGTTTTTAAGTCTAAGTGATGATTTTTGCAAATTATCATCGTATCCTAAAATTGGGAGACCCGCGACTACGCGGTCAGTTCCAACAAGCTACGTTGGAGTCATACGAGGTGTTCATGCCTCTTACGGGTCCGTTTGGGAGCTGGTTTAGGTTTTCACCCTTTAACAGCCTATTTTTAAGTTTAAGTGTTGATTTTTGCAAATTATCGTCATATTCTCAAACCGGGAGAACCGCGACTACGCGATCAGTTCGTACAAGCTACATTGGTCCTGTGCGAGGTGTTCGTGCCTCTTACGGGTCCATTTAGGGGTTGGTTTAGGTTTTGACCCTTTAACGGTTTGCTTTTAAGTCTAAGTGTTATTTATGCAAATTATCGTCGTATTCTCCAATCGGGAAACCCGCGACTTCGCGGTCAGTTCGTACAAGTTACATTGGTCCCGTACGAGATGTTCGTGCCTCCTACAGGGGCGTTTGGTGGCTGGTTTAGGTTTTCACCCTTTAACGGCCTATTTTTAAGTTTCAGTGTTGATTTTTACACATTACTATCATATTCTCAAACCTGGAGACCCGGGGCTACGCGGTCAGTTCGTACAAGTTACGTTGGTTCCGTGCGAGGTGTTCATGCCTCTTACGAGTCCGTTTGGGGGCTTGTTTAGGTTTTAACCCTTTAACGACTTATTTTTAAGTCTAAGTGTTATTTTTGCAAATTATCATCGTATTCTCAAACCGGGAGACCCGTGATTACACGATCAGTTCGTGCAAGCTACATTGGTCCCGTGCGAGCTGTTCGTGCCTCTTACGGGTTCGTTTGGGAGCTGGTTTGGGTTTTCACCCTTTAACGGCCTATTTTTATTTTTAAGTGTTGATTTTTGCAAGCTTTCATCGTATTCTCAAACTGGGAGACCCGAGACTACGAGATTAGTTCGTTCAAGTTACATTTGTCTCGGGAGAGGTGTTCGTGCCTCTTACAGTTCCGTTTGAGCACTGGTTTAGGTTTTCACCCTTTGGCGGCTTGATTTTAAGTCTAAGTGTTATTTTTGCAAATTATCGTCGTATTTTCAAACCGGGAGAACCGCGACAATGCAGTCAGTTTGTACAAGTTACATTGGTCCCGTGTGAGGTGTTCGTTCCTCTTACGGGTCTATTTTGGGGATGTTTTAGGTTTTCACCCTTGAACGGATGGTTTTTAAGTCTAAGTGTTGATTTTGGCAATTTATCGTCGTATTCTCAAACCGGGAGACTCGGGACTAGGCGATCAGTTCCTACAAGTAACATTGGTCCCTTGCGAGGTGTCCATGCCTGCTACAGGGGCATTTGGTGTCTAGTTTAGGTTTTCACCCATTAACGGCCTGCCTTTAAGTTTAAGTGTTTATTTTTGCAAATTATCATCATATTCTCAAACCGGTACTACGCGATCAGTTCTTATAAGTTACATTGGTCTCGTGCGAGGTGTTCATGCCTCTTACGGGTCCGTTTGTGGGTTGGTTTAGGTTTTTACCATTTAATGGCTTGTTTTTAAGTGTAAGTATTATTTTTGCAAATTATCATCGTATTCTCAAATCGGGAGACCCGTGACTACGCGGTCAGTTCGTACAAGCTACATTAGTACCGCGCGAGGTGTTCGTAGCTCTTACATGTCCGTTTGGGAGCTGGTTTGCATTTTCACCCTTTAACGGCCTGTTTTTATGTTTAAGTGTTAATTTTTGCAAATTATCGTCACATTCTCAAACCGGGAGACCCGAGATTACGCGGTCAGTTCGTACAAGTTACATTGATCTCGTGCGAGGTGTTCGTGGCTCTTACGGGTCCGTTTGGGGACTGGTTTAGGTTTCACCCTTTAACGGCTTATTTTTAAGTCTAAGTACTATTTTTGCAAATTATCATCATATTCTATAATCGGGAGAACCGCGACTACGCGGTCAGTTCCTACAAGTTACATTGGTCCTATGCGAGGTGTTCGTGCCTCCTACAGGGGCATTTGGTGGCTGGTTCAGGTTTTCACCCTTTAACAGCCTATTTTTAAGTTAAGTGTTAATTTTTACAAATTATCATCATATTCTCAAACTGGGGGACACGGGACTACGCGGTGAGTTCGTACAAGTTACATTGGTCCCGTACGAGGTGTTCATGCCTCTTATGGGTCCGTTTGGGGGCTTGTTTAGGTTTTCACCTATTAACAGCTTGTTTTTATGTCTAAGTGTTATTTTTGCAAATTATCATCGTATTCTCAAACCTGGAGACCCGCGATTACGCGGTCAGTTCGTACAAGCTACATTGGTCCCGTGCGAGGTGTTCGTGCCTCTTACGGGTTCGTTTGGGAGCTGGTTTGGGTTTTCACCCTTTAACGGCATGTTTTTAAGCTTAAGTGTTGATTTTTGCAAATTATCGACATATTCTCAAATCGTGAGTCCCGCGACTACGCGGTCAGTTCGTACAAGTTACATTAGTCTTGTGCGAGGTATTCGTGACTCCTACAGGGGCATTTGGTGGCTGGTTTTTGTTTTCATCCTTTAACGGCCTGTTTTTAAGTTTAAGTGTTGATTTTTGCAAATTATCATCATATTCTCAAATCGGGAGACCCGGGACTACACGGTCAGTTCGTACAAGTTGCATTGGTCTCTTGCGTGGTGTTCAAGCCTCTTTGGGTCCGTTTGGGGGCTGGTTAAGGTTTTCACCCTTTAACGGCTTGTTTTTAAGTCTAAGTGTTAATTTTTACAAATTATTATCGTATTCTCAAACCGAGAGACCCGCGACTACATGGTCAGTTCTTACAAGTTACATTGGTCACGTGGGAGGTGTTTGTGCCTCATATAGGGGCATTTGGTGGTTGGTTTAGGTTTTCACCCTTTAATGGCCTGTTTTTAAGTTTAAGTGTTGATTTTTGCAAATTATCGTCATATTCTCAAATCGGGAGACCCGGGACTATGCGGTTAGTTCGTACAAGTAACATCGGTCCCGTGCGAGGTGTTCATGCCCCTTACGGGTCCGTTTGGGGGTTTGTTTAGGTTTTCACCCTTTAACGGCTTGTTTTTAATTCTAAGTGTTATTTTTGCAAATTATCGTTGTATTCTCAAACCGGGAGACCCGCGACTACGCGGTGAATTCCTACAAGTTTCATTGGTCCCGTGCGAGGTGTTCGTGCCTCTTACGGGGTCGTCTAGGGGCTGGTTTGGGTTTTCACCTTTAACGGCCTGTTTTTAAGTGTTATTTTTTCAAATTATCGTCATATTCTCAAACCGGGAGACCCGTGACTACGCGATCAGTTCCTACAAGCTGAATTGGTCCCGTGCAAGGTGTTCGTGCCTCTTGCGGCTTTGTTTGGGGGTTGTTTAGGTTTTCACCCATTAATGTCTTGTTTTTAAGTCGAAGTGTTGATTTTTACAAATTATCATCGTATTCTCAAACCGGGTGACCCGGGACTACGCGATCAGTTCCTACAAGTTACATTGGTCGCATTTAAGGTGTTCGTGCCTCTTACTAGGCCTACTATGATAACTAGGTCCCCAAGTGCCAAATCACTATTTAACTAAGTAAAAAGTACTGTTCATCTGCATAGGACATGGAAATTAATATTTCATAATTATGTTATACGTTACCTTGATGAATTCTTGATTAAATATAACCTTTGCCTCAAAATCTGGGACTGAATTTCCAACTAGTTGAAGTTCCCCCTCTGTAAAATGATTAGAAAATTCCACATGAGCACCAAAATAGCATACCAGTAGTATCTACTAAATCGATCAAATGTAACTATACTATCCAAGGAGAAAAGCACAACCTGAATGACCACATGAATGCACCCTTACAAAACACTATCTTCCCTTTGACCACTCCACCCGTCTCTGGGCATAACACTGCATCTTCTGCATGTTATTCATCCTTTTCACCATTTTTGGATCCACCTAAAGAAGCAAAATCACAATTAGAGAGACAATACATTAGAAAAATATATATGTAAGATATATATATATGTAAGATATATATAGTTTTTTTCATTATGAGTTTATGTTTGTAGTTTTCTCATGATACTCATAAATTGAACAAAATTTACATCTCATCCAATTAGAATAAAGAAACAAATCTAGTTCACACACACACACACATGGCTCTTTCCCCAATTCCCAACACACACCAAGGTAGGGCTCCTTGAATTTCATATAACGCAAGGGGTGATACAAAGAGAGAGAGAGAGAGATTCTGGCACGGTTTTAAACCGTTCCAGATTCTCCTTGTCTAAGCGTGCCAGATTAGAACTTGATTAAAGAGAAAATGTCCTTGATAACAGTATATAGAATAAAAAGGCACTGTGCCTAAAACATGACCATGGCAACAAGGCATTTTAAAATTCCTCGCAAGTTATGGGACCTCAAATCCTCTACTACCCAGTGAACCCAACTTGGTGTCTCTTCAAACGAATTACTGAATTTATCAACTCATTCAATACAATCTAATCCTGATACTTTAATGAATTTATTCCATGGCCACTCCACTACCAACATCGTTACATTACATAGGCAACTAACACTCTTGTTTTATTTAAAATCAATACTATTTCAATAAAGATCAAAATAGTTGGAAAATACTCCCACATAAAAAACAGTTGAAATAAACAAAAATCATAGTACATGGTCAACAAAGATATAATGGGGAAAGGATCATCTTGTAGGTTATGTAAAATGTAAAAAACCAAATACATTCAATAACCATAAAAGTTCTCTCTGAGCAACAAAGGCCATGGATTAATCTAATTATGAGGGTGGTTGTTCCACCTGACTAACTGACATTTTATCAAACATGTGAAGGCCACTCACTATTTGACATTTTTTCGTCTAAGACAGAAACCAAATCCCAAATATGAGCTTAAAAATATATCCAAGCATTAATCAAACATACGAAGTCTTATAAACTAAAAAAAATGTAGACCAAACTTTGAAAATAATAACCAAAATAACAATTTAACTCATAATGTACATTATACCTTCATTTCAAGCTTCAAGCTCAAATACCTACAATCTTCAAAACAATATACAGAGATAATGAATCATAAAGTTTTCAAATATGAAAACTCATTAAACCTTAAGTTCACAATTAATCACATACCTAAAATTTTCATATTCCAATACCCATTAATCAAACCGCAATAACATCCCTTTGTAAAACTCCTAAATATAACAACATTCATCAGCATCATCACCTAAAACAACTGATTCACGCTCCCACCACCATCCCTGATGCTAGACCACCCTCTCACCACCTCCTGCTCTTCACAGGTACCTCATCATACCCAATCCCCAAATTTCCAGCTGCCCCGATCTAATTTATTTGCCAAAACCTTCACCGAAATCAATTTCATCCTTTCAAGAACCAAACCCTAGGACCCCAACCACCCACAAACATTGCAAGACAGTTGGGAAGAGACTCGGGTCCCAACAATATTGGGAAAGACATAGAAAGAGAGAGAAGTGGTTCCCTGCGACAGCGTCCAGTGACGCCCCCACCCCTTGCGGCACCGACAATCCGGGATACCTCTCCGGACCAGAATAAGTTTGCTACCGGCGTTTGGTTCCCTTAAAGCAACTAAAACCCTAGGGGTCTTTTATGGTCAAGAAGAAAACATTGGGTCAAGGGTGAAGAAGAGAGATGTCCAGGATGAAGGAAAGAGAGAATCGGGCTTGACAGGGTGAGTAGGCGGGAGAGTGAGAGGGGAGGAAACAAGATGGCTACAAATGAAAAGTTAATTAATTTTATTTTTTGTTTTTTATTTAATCTTTCCAAATTTGATATGGTTTTGGCATGGTTTTAAACTATTCCAGATTAGTAATAAATCGTGCCAAAATCTGGCATGGATTTAAACCGTGCGAGATTCTCCTTGTCCAACCGTGCCAGATTAGCATTTTTGGTGTAGTGTTTCTAACGGAGTAAAACTGTTAGAAAGTCCCACTTCTAACGGTTTAGATCTGTTAGTAAATAAAGGGAAAAACATAAATATATATATATATATATATATATATGACATTTTCTAACGGAGTAAAACTGTTAGAAAGTACCACTTCGAACGGTTTAGATCAATTAGTACATAAAAGGAAAAAAATAAATGTGAAAATAAGTCCTCACATAAGTAACGGTTTTTATTATTTGTAATAGTTATTTTTCGTTAGAAATAACAAATTTCTAAGGGTTTTAATCCATTAGAATTAATAAATTTACTAACGGGTTGTGTCTGTTAGAAATGATATTCCCAACACATTATTCCTAACGAATATATCCGTTAGAAAATTGACTACTACACTCAACGTTTGTTATTAAATGATCATTATGGTGTAGTGCTGCTTAATTTATCTTAGTTGCATCTCATTGTTACGCACCTTTTTTAAGTAATAACTCCTTCGTGCATGGATGAACTCTTGAGATTACAACAAGTTGTTCAACTTGTTTTCAATCAGGGAACCTCACGTGCCAAACAGGGTTTGCATTAGTTATAACAAGTCAGTAGAAGTGTTTCCATAACTAAAACCCTCAGGTCCATGTTACGAACACAAGAGACCTCACGAGTTGCCCCGATAACAACGAAAGACCTACAGGGGATTCTTAGGAAACAAAGCCAGCCTAGGTTGGTCATTAACTTGGTTAGTCGCAAAAACCTACTTGGGCGGATGGCCCAATTACCAAGTACATTCTCTCCATCATCATACTTAGGCCTAAGGGAGTGTGACAACATGACCTAAAAGGTAAAGTAGATGGAATTATACTGCTAAGATATAATTGACTGGGAGAATGTTCGAACACATAACAACATGTGACTAACGGTAGTTAGTAATATCACTTAGTCATCCGAAAGGCTCAAAATGATAAAACCTAAGTACTAGACCACTTCAAAAACAAAGGACCCAATGTGGTCAATCAATATTATTTGGCCAGCAAGTATGTTGACTAGCAAATCAATAACAAATGTTTAGTTCGCATGGGCTCAAAATATCAAAAATTGATAAATAACACTTTTTTATTAACTGGAATGGGAAGTTACATTTACATCAAAACCAAAGTATACAAATGACTTATGACGGCCCAGGATGGCGAGCAAGGTAGTATGCAATGTGCACTGTCCGACCATCGTCTGGGCATGGGACAAACTCCTCTTTAAAATCTTCTAAGTGATGCTCCAAAAGCTGGACGGGAATAGCATCTATTGGGATCCATCGGTTATCAATCAATAAGGGACTGTGATGGTAAGTTAGGCAGTCGATCTGGTACTTATACCACAAGTTAGATTCCTTAGGCATTTTAAATTCCCTAAGGGCTCTAATCCACCCCCTGGCAAAAGTAAAGTCATCTTCTTCCTTCAGTCTTGCTAGGGCGTCAGTCTAACCTTGGTCATAACCATCTGCCCAGGCCTGTCGAGGTCCCATTCAGAATAAGTGCCTCGACCTTATCACATCACTTTGAAGTTCGAAAAACGATCACATAAGCTCGTTGAACATCTAACTTGAGCTCAATAACCTCCCTCTGTAAAGCTTAGTTTTCAGCTCGAACTACCTCAGTACATGATGAAGAATACCCTCGAAGCACTAAGTAGGACCCTGATGGAATGTTCTCTCTTAGCCGAGTAACTTACCTCTACAGTTCAACATTCTCCCTTTGAATTAACTCCCCCACTAGATTGACTTCTGTTCCATGCAGGAGCTTACCCTTCAAGGCATCCACTTCCTCCTGAACTGAAGCTCTGATATCCACAATCTCCTCACCTCTATCTTTTAATTTGGTGACCAGTTCAGCTTTATACTTATACTGCTGGGTCCTTATCTTCAAAGATTTATAGATCTTTATGAAATCTCTACGTGCCTGGACACATATGTTCAATCCTAGGATCTACCTTAATTAAGAATCGGGAGGAATATACTCATTTAAGTCAATAGGCTACAATCAACAAAATAAGTAATGGATTTGGTAAGCGTCACTAACAGATATCACTAGATAAAAGACAAAGCCGGTAAGAAAGAAAAGTCTTCTTTTCATTAAATATAAGTCAGTCATATGCCGATACGAGTTTGGGTAAGTTACAACATAACACCGATAAAATAAAATACAGAAGACATAAATCCTATAAACTCCAGGATCTACACCTGCTCGGAGGAAGCTGGCCCTTTTCCATTTTCAGCATCTCTAGCAGCCCGGTTTTCAGCAACCATAATTGCACTAAGGTCCACCACAGTCTAATCAATAAGGAGATCTCCTACATCTGGATCAATGGGATCCATCTCAGCTCGAACAGTAGGTTTGTCAATCAGAGGCTCCTCAACATCCATGGAATTGGGCCTGACATATGTTGGGTAAGCAGGTAGGAATTTGCAAGGACTCCAGCAGTGACCTAAGCCTGTTCCCAGCATTATTTGAAACCCATCTCCTGAATAGAGTTTATTTGGCACTCGGCGTCATCGTAAGCTGTCTCCCAGCCATCATTATACCCACTGTCTTTAACGGTCGTAGCTTCCCCCTCTAGCTTCTCAACCTTGGTCACCAACTCCTTATTCTCCTCAATAACTTTCAGCTTGTCAGTAACCACCAGACTATAAGTAGCTTGGAGGTCGCCAACTCTTTCGCTGACTTGTCCTTCAGGACAAAGCCTTCTCCTTATCTTGCTCAAAGGTGGCCTTAGCATCGTCCAGAGCGTTCTCTAAGTTCTCAAGGTCATCTCTAAATTGGCATTCCACTTCGACTGGATGTACCAACCATGCAACAAAGTTATAAAATCGGAAACAAACTACAAAAGAAAAGAGAAACATGGAGTAGTTTGCAAAAAATGGAAAAAGAATTCAAAGAAGAGTAGAGAAAAAATAAGGAACGCACCAAAGCAATCCCTTGAACGGACTTGAGGGACAACTAGTCAGACCCCATCCTCATCGATCTCTCCCGATCGGCAGTCAGCACAGCCCTCTCCAGCAACTGAGGGGCAAGCAAGGAAGTATCAGCCACACTCGACCCCTCGACAACATAAAGGAGAAACGGCACAAAGGGGAATTTTAGGGATTGTGCCCTCTTCCTCTCCTCTTATTTCTTTCTCTACTCCTCCTTATTTCTCTCTGTCTTCTTCCTTTTTTTCTTCCTCTCCCTTCTTTTTTCCCTCCACTAAGCTTTCCTTCCCCTTGGTTCCAGATCTAGAATCACCAGCCATAGGGAGTCTCATTTTTTCCTCTTCAGGGACTTGATTCGATCAGACAATAAATCATCATCATCATCGTCCTGGATGATTAGACACATTCTCTTGGGTGGGGTCATCTCTTCTTCTTCTTCTTCTTCAATGGTGTCTTCCTCCCTACCTTAATCGCTATCATCCTTTAATGCCTCTTCTTCATCTTCTTCCTCCTCTCCTTCCTCTTCCTTGCTTACTTCTTCCCCTTCTTCTTCTAGCTTGATAAGTTCAGAAGAACCACCAACCTCCTCCTTTGGAAGATCCAAATGGGGGATTGTATCTACTGGTTGAGTGTAATACCCCATATTTTTATGCATATTTATTTTATTATGAAATTTTGGAAATTGGGATTAATTAATTTAAGAGAGAAAACTTATTTTATAAGTAATCCAACTTTATGGAAATAATTACTAGTGTGACGAGAGTTAGTAGTTATCGAAAATAATTATATTGTAATAATGTTGAATAATAACTATGTTGAGCATTACGTAATGAGTAACATAATAGATGGCTTCGAAAATAATAATATGGTCGGGGACGAGATACACGGCAGTTAAGATATAATTATTCGGGACGTGCGTATGAGACGCGTCACTATTATAGATTTAGGGGTTAAAAAGGTAAATTATTTTTATATAACTCGAATGACTATTTTTAGTGCTCCAGTGTGTCCGAAAGGGTCGAAATAGTCATAAAACACTACTCAGATGTTATATTTGGAGTCTGGGGCATTTTAGGCTAAAATGACACCCCAAAGGGGTATTTTAGTCTTTTGGGATTTTTGAGTAATAAAATGGACGAAAATTTGGATTAAAATAAAAGCTACATGGGTTAGAGGTTACTGCCAATTTCAACCTACGAGAGAGAGAGAGAGAGAGAGAGAGAGAGAGAGAGAGAGAGAGAGAGAGAGAACCAAAGAGGAGAAGAACTCCATTAGAGAACAAAGCCAAGAACTCAAGATTTCTCACCAAGAATTTCACCAAAGCCCAGATCGCGATGAGAGGATTAACCTCATACCAAATTCAATTCAAGAATCAGAAGCTCATTCCAAGGCAGGTTTTTATCTTTCTAGTTTATTTAGCATTATATTGTTCCTGTTAAAATCTGTGGATGATTTGGACATAATATGATGAAAATTTGAGTTTCCTTAGGTTTAATCGTAAAGGAACATTAGATTTTGGTGATGGGTTACATGTAGAGGATTTACCCCATTTGTAGACTGTTAAATATGGAGATTTTATTCACAAATCACGTATTAAATTAATGTTTTGAAATAATTAAAGTGCTTGGTTCATTATATGAGAATTCTTAGAGATTTTAGGAATTATTGGTTTAACTTTTGAAAACATAAAGATTTGAACACTAATTTGTGTTAGAATTTTCCCATAATGATTACGGATAGTTTACCACCATCTAAATTCATGCTGGACGAAATTTGGATTGAGTTTGAGGTTTGGAATGTTGAGAAAAATTGAATTTGGGAAGAATTGGGCATGTTCGGACTTTTAGTTTTAAGACCTCCCCAGGTCGTTCGAACGACTTCGTTCGAACGAGCCTTCTAACGAGAAATAAAACTACCCTTCTAAAGAGATGTTGAAGTTCGTTCAAAGTAGGAAACTTCATTCGAATGAACCGTTCAAACAATAATTCCTTGACTGCTAACGAGATTCCAGAATGAATTTCTAGGGTCCGGTTGAGTTAAAAAAATCATCCTATGTTTATCCAAGTGAGTGTATTAACCTACGTGAGTAACGGGTGACTTAAATTCCAAAGTTTTAGGGAATTAAGGGTGTAACCATCCTCAAGGTATTGAGATCGTATGGTAATCTAGGAGAGAATGTGAGTCCTAGAGAGGTTATATATAAATGGATATCGTAGAAAGTAATGATGTTAATATTACATACGTACTATGGTAACTGTGTTGCTTGAATGCCTAATAAGTTATATAAGTTGTGTGCATGGTTATTAATTGGAATATTAGTTATGACATACCTAGCTATTGGCTATCGAACGGAGGTTAGCGCGTTATGGACGACCATATCTTGTGTGCCTTCGGGGGATTTTGAGTCGTACCATTAAGCCATGGAACCTAGGTATGGGTTATCTGTGAGAACGATAGTCTTGACAGTCATATGGGTGCGTCAGTATGTGCGTAGCCCATCGGCTTGTAACTATGTTCGCCCCCAATATGTGTATATGTTTTATTTGTTCTTGAGAGATTGAACCCGTTTTCCTTTATATGTGATCCTTGCAATGGGACTAGATAGCCGAGTATGCCTAGCACCAGGGGATTCTTAACCATGGGTGTAGTGTATATATATATATATATACTTGTATCTATACATAGTGAGAATTTATAAATGTATATTGAGTTCATATTCTATGTTTCATGTTGGCTACTTTATTAAAGTATATATGTATTGGGTCACCAGTTGAGAATTAAGAATGCTATGAGAATGAGTTCAGACATCTTTAAACCTATTTCTAAATAATAGAAATATACGTCTTCGGGTTATTTGGATATTTTATCCAGTATAGTGATTATACTACGTATAGTCAGGCAGAGTATCATGACTAGTATGGGTAGTTAGGATCGTTTGGCATGCACATTAGATGAGAGGTGAGCATCTCAAGTGAGTACCCTATGTTATCAGGAATAATATTTGTGATAATTAATCCAATTTAAGCACTTGTTATATTTAAACTGTTTCTTACTCGGGCTCTGAACCGTTTCTTTTGCAAATCTCTTCTCTTGTTACTTTATTTTAGGTGCACAGCCACAGGGACACCAAGATTAGTAGAATACATTCAGTTACTGAGATGTAACTGTTGTGGAAGCTACAGGACATTGCTAGTAGACGCTATCAGTTATTTACTTCAGTTGGACATGTCATCCCTCCTATTTTACATTCAGAGATTTAGAGTTGTTTTATTCTATTTTTAGATTTTAAATTTTATATTATTAGATTACTATATGGGATTTTATCTGGATGTGTTTACTCTAGTTCTTTATTTAAATTTAGTTAGTTCTTTCCTTATGCTATTATGATGTATGCTGATGATTAATTATTTCCCTTTAATGATGATGGTTAATAACAGGATAAAATTTTGACATCAACCTTTTTAAATATTAGGTGCTTAGTTTTAATTAAATAAAATTGATGATCTTCGACAGTGATGCATAATCTGAACCAACAGGATATTCTAGTTTAATTTTATAAAGGACTGATCACCCTGTATTTAATTAGGCTGTGTGTCACAAGTGGTATCAGAGCATCAGGTTCTAGTTTCCTTAGGATCTGTACGTCTTATTATGTTTCTGCATAGTGTCCTTTGATATAGAGCCCTATATTTTAGGATTGTTGTACTCTTTATGCATTTTATGCTCCTCAACTACTTTGAGATAATAACTGTAGACTTATGAAACTTTTCTCTCCTTTCAGATGCCTCCTCGACGTGCACAGAGAGTTCCCAAGGATGCCCAGCCCAAGCCTCAGCCTGCACCAGCACGGGGTGTGATGAATGACACTGAAGTTACCGCCATTATAGCTTAGGCGATAAATGCGGCATTGGCAGTTGTTCAACAGGCACCACCTAAGGCGCCGGTGGTGGCTCCAGTTCAGTCCCAGGCCTTTCCATCTGCTTAGGAACGTGTTGGGGATTCCTTTCAGAAGGCGCATCCTCCGGAGTTTACAAGGAGCTCTGATGTGGTGGTAGCGAGCAAATGGAAGAAGGGCATCCAGAGACATTTGAGGATGTATGGGTGCACGGAGGTGTAGAGTCTGATACTGGTCACGTTCAAGTTAGTGGGAACAGCACTGCAGTGGTGGGAGTCTATTACCACCGCTAAGGAGAGAGACACACTCACGATTTAAGACTTTTGGATGCGGTTTGACCGCAAATATTTTCCCTAGGCCGTCCAGACAGAGATGAGACGGAAATTGGAGAACTTGAAGCAGGAGGGAAAGACCGAGGCAGAATATGAGGTAGAGTTTATCAACCTTCTGAACATTGTACCGAATGAGATCCCGACTGAGGAAAAGAAGATTCAAGGTTTTATGGATGGGTTGACATAGAGGATCCTCCAGAACTTGATAGGAAACATTTCGTTGGCCACCTATTCGGACGTAGTTAATACAGCACTACTCCACTGCCAGGACCACCATTTTCATCTGACAGAGGTTAAGCGAGTAGGAGAGTCCATCCAGAAGGGAAGGATAGGAGGAAATAGTGCCAGTGGGTCACAGACAGTTCAGGGTCAGCATAGACATAGTGATCAGGGTTCCCAGCAAGGGGATCCTGAGAGGTTCAGGTCAAGAGGTTTTAGACATGGGAAAGGAGGCTTTAGACATGGCCAGCAGGGTCATCACGGCCAGCAGGGCCAGCAAGGCAAACAAGGCCAAAGGAGGGGTGGTAATGGCCATCAAGGCCGGGGACAGAGGGGAGAACCCTTCCCAGGGAGATGTTCCACTTGTGTCAACACTAGCCACAAGCATCAAGACTGCCCTCAGAAGGGTAGAGGCCAGCAGCAGCAGTAGCAGGGTGCTCGCTAGGAGCCCCAGAGACCGTTATTTCATGTAGCTCTCCCAGCACCCCCACAGATGCCAGCACTGCCACCCATTCCAGCTGTCCCAAATCAGCAGGGGAAGCTTCAGTACAGACGAGTCTAAAATCTTCACCAGGCCTCAGTTCCGCAGGACTCACCCAGTATTGAGGGTATGTTTTCTATCCAGGGGACTTTAGGGCGCATTTTATTTTATACGAGGCCCATACACTGCTTTATTGCCACGGAGTTTGCACATATTACGGGATTATTTTATACAAAAGAGAGTACGGTTACTTGTGTGGATTCACCGCTGAGTTGAGGTTTTTTTTATTTATTTTATTTGTCAGGGAGTGGGTATAGAGATTAGGAGGTTTATCTTACTCGTTGGCATGCTCGTATTGGATATGTCCGAGTATGACGCAATTATAGGTATGGATTGGCTTGTCAAGTATAGGGCCATGATTAATTATTTTAGTAGGCGGATAAGTTTTGCTATATCCGGTCAGGAGATGCTCCTGGTGGCGATCCCTCGCTCTGAGGGAGGATCGTCCACACATTTATACTATATAGAGTAGGAGACCTCTAAGGAGGTGGTGGTACCACTTGACTCGATTCATGTTTTAGAGAGTTTCCCGATGTGTTTCAGGAGATTCTGGGGTTACCACCAAGTAGATAGATAGAATTTGTAATACCCCGCATTTTTTATTGAATTAAAATTGAACTAATTGAAAAAAAAAAATTTGCCAGTATATATATTCGAAATGTTGGGAAATGAAAATTTAAAATGAATTAATTGAGATACGAATGAGCGACTTAAATATTAGAAGCGAATTAACGAGTAAAAGGATCGAGAGGGTTATATTTAGCGTAATGATATTTTTGTAAATAAACTAACCTTAGGTATAAATAGAAAAGAAGAGAAGAAGTCTTAATTCTCTCATTTCACAAAAGGGGGCTAGGGTTTGGTAGAGAGAGAGAGAGAGAGAGTAAGAAGAGAAGAAAGCTAAGAGGATTTCAAGAGGATTTCAATTTCTCCTTACAATCCAAGGCAAGTTAATAAACTATATGTGTATAATATGTATCTATTATGAAATTTCACATGAACATGTATTTGGATCCCTAAATTAATATGAAATTGATGTTAAAAATGATATGCAATGTATTAGTATCCATGTAGATTCAAATGCAATAACATCATTATAGGGATTGAGTTATAGAACAACCTTTGAATTTGAGAAATCAAGGAAAATGAGTAAATCGTCATATTAAAAACTTTTTTGAGTTGTTTTGGTTCTAAAAATGGATGTTTCGTTCATGTTTCCCGGTAGAAAATCATATTATGTATAACTTTGAAGTTTTAAGTTTTTCCAAAAACGAATCAGAAAAGCCTCATATCAGCATTTTAAAATTCTGGGCAGAAAGTTATCGTGAACAGGTCCGAACTGTATATGTTAGTTTCGGGTCTATTTTAAGCAGGCTACGGTAGCGTGCACGCGTGCACTTGTATAAAATCACGTTCCGAACAACTTTATAGTTTTAAGTTTTTCCAAAAACGGATCGGAAAAGCCTCAAATCGACGTTTTAAAATTCTGGGCAGAAAGTTGACAAAAACAGGGGAGAATATTATATGTTAGTTTCGGGTCAGTTTTAAGCAGGCTATGGTAGCAAGCGTGCGTGTCATTATAGAAAATCACATTCCGAACAACTTTGTAGTTTTAAGTTTTTCTAAAAACGGATTGGAAGAGCCTCCAATCTGCACTTTAAATTCTGGGCAGCATGTTGTTAAAATAAGAGTGGTAATGTTTTTCATATTGTTAGTAAGATAATTCAAGTGTTGTGCCTAATATCCTAACTTGATCACATACTTATGGTTATTAGGGATATATAACCTTGAAATTATTTGATGTTGAATTAGTAAATTAATGATGTAAATTATGTTATATTGTAAATAATGACTATTGTATAACTCGAGTAAGAGACTTGACATGATTGTCTATATACATAAGCGTGAAATTGTTTTACATGTATATTGTCGAGTATACACTAGACTAGTCCTCCGGTCGACGTAGGCACATGTTAAATGCAATTTTTTTTGTGATTGATCCGGTTAAGTTCCGCTCGAGTTTCGTGTCCAAGATAAACCACCAAAACCGAACACATGGTTGTAATGTGGGTCGGATAGAAAGACCTTGGAGCGCCATGTGATTTAGGAATTAGTATGATTGCCCTTGCCATGTAATATTGGGGAATATTCGTGTGTAGCCCTAGTGTTACAACTTGTTCCCCCGGGTAATGATAGTGACCCGATATGACTTGTTGTGTGAGATATTATGCTTGTGTCTTAAATTAATATCCCGAATTGAGGCATTTGATATTATACTTGAAGGAAATATTTTGATACAATCATGATACGACATGAGACTACACGTTACTCGAGTTTGGGTTGGGTAGTCACGACATAGGAGCATTGGTTGGGTAATTGGACAATTTAATTACTGGAGATGAGTAATGACTAGTGTGCTTTCATTATAAGTACATATTATAATCTTATAGTTTGTTTTCTTGCTTTGACGTTCGCCTATCTTTCTTCTTGCTCCTCTCCTATATATATAATATATAATAGGTCCTCGTCCCACTGGACAATAGACTATGGAGCTTGATGAGATCATATCAATCTTAGGATTCCTGTAGCCATGGAGTTATTCTATTTTAATTTATGTTGTTTGTTTCCCTTTCCTTAAGGGTGGTATCAGAGATTAATGTCACTTTGTTTATACTTGGGATTTGAGAGAATTGTTGTATTACGCTTTCCCGTTTTGTGTTGGCATTTTATATTTTTAGTTTGAGATTACTGATGGATTATTTTACGTTAATAGTCACGAGTTGGTTTCACTTGTTATAGCTGTTATGATGTGATATGGTTACACGTATGAGAGTGTACATGTTTACTTTACTACGTTTACTTAAATTCTATTTATAATGCCAACGAATTGACGCTCCGCTTTAATTTAATTGGGCGTAGCTAACCGAATTAGATATAAAAAGTAGGGTTGTCACAGAATTCATCATTGATTTAATGTCGGACACTCTGCCGATAGCCCGCGCACCTTACCGTATGGCTCAAGTAGAGATGAGGGAGTTACGTGATCAGATTGAGAAGTTGCTGGGGGGCAGGGGTTTATGCATAGGAGTACGTTGTCATGGGGTGCTCCCGTACTATTCGTTAAGAAGAGGGATGGATCGTTAAGGTTATGTTTTGATTACGGAGAGTTGAATAATGTCACAATACGAAACAAATATCCGTTGCCTCGAATCGATGACTTATTCGACCAGTTCAGAGGAGATGCCCTTTTCTCGAACATTGACTTAACATCGGGATACCATCAGTTGCGTATCAGGGAGCAAGATGTATCGAAGACATCCTTCCTAACAAGATATGGTTCCTATTAGTTTAGGGTTATGCCTTTTAGGCTAACCAATTCCCCAACCATGTTTATGGACTTGATGAACAGGGTGTTTAGAGAGTTCCTGGACCAGTTCATCATCGTCTTTATAGATGACATTTTAGTTTACTCATAGATCGAGGAGGATCATGCCGAGCACTGTAGGCAAGTTTTGAAAACACTGCGTCAGCATGAGTTGTATGCAAAATACGAGAAATGTGGGTTTTGGTTGAACGAGGTCTAGTTTTGGGGGTATATCATCTCAGACAGAGGGATATTCATGGATCTGGGGAAGGTGTCTGCGGTGAGGGAGTGGGGAGAGCCCCCGACACTAATTGAGATACGCAGTTTCTTGGGCCTAGCCAGATACTATAGGAGGTTAATTCGAGGGTTTTCCAAGATAGCGGGTCCGTTGACACACCTGACTCACAAAGGGGTGGCATTTATCTGGAGTGACGCATGTCAGTTGGCTTTTGATGAGTTGAAAGACAAGTTAACCTCAGCACCAGTGTTAGCATTGCCTAGACCGAGAGTGGAGTATCTAGTCTACACTGATGCATCCTTATTAGGACTTGGGGGTGTACTTCAGCAGGAGGATCAGGCTATAGCTTATACCTCCCTTAAGCTTAAGCCTTACGAGAGGAATTACCCCACCCAAAAATTAGAGTTGGAGGTGGTCGTGTTTGCACTTTGGATTGGAGACATTACCTCCTGGGGGAGAGATTTCAATTGTTCATAGATCACTAGTCATTACAGTATCTCTTCACATAGAAGGAGCTGAACATGCGTCAGCGTCGATGGCTTGAGTTTGTGAAGGATTATCATTTTGATATCTAATACCACCTGAGAAAAGCTGATGTGGTAGCAGACGCGTGGTATCATAGGCCAGTAGGGGAGGTGTCCGAAGTGTGGAAAGTGAAATGGAAGGAGTTAGGACACCAGGATGCGGTGGCTAAGATCGTTCATGTCTGTTATGCCCCAGATTATTACGAGAGTATTGTAGGCTCAGGCAACTGATCTGTTCTATCGGAGTCAGATAGTGCACCTTCTAGCAGAGGGGGCCAAATCTTATACCGTGGGTTTATATGGGGTTCTATATTTCAATGGAAGGTTTGTTGTTCCTGAGGGAGAGGATTTACGATACGAGGTGATGACAGAGTCGCACGGTTCACTATTTGCGGTACATCCTGGTGGGGATAAGATGTATTAGGACAAGAGGAGATGGTACTGGTGGAGTGGGATGAAGAGGGATATTGCTGAGTTCATCTCAATATGTGCCACTTGTCATCTAGTAAAGGTGGACCATCAGAGGCCGGTGGTACTTTTACATCCATTAGAGGTTCCTATGTGGAAATGGGAGAGCATTTCCATAGACTTCATCACGGGATTACCTATATCGCAGAGGGGTCACGATTCGATATGGGTGATAGTGGATCGACTGACCAAGATAGCCCACTTTTTTCCAGTTCGGACGGATTACAACATGGGACAGTATGCCCAAATATTCATATCAGAGATAGTGAGACTTCACGGGGTGCCTCTAAATATTGTGTCTGACAGAGATAAGGTGTTTGTGTCTCGGTTTTGGGAGATTTTCCAGGAGGCAGTGGGTACAGAGTTGTGACTGAGTACAGCCTATCATCGGCAGACGAATGGACAGACTGAATGAACAAATCAGATGTTAGAGGACATGTTGCGTATGTGCATCATAAATTTTGGCAGAGGGTGGGAGCAGTACCTTCTGCTGGTGGAGTTTGCCGATAACAACTCCGATCAGTTTACTATCGGTATGGTTCCATTTGAAGCACTTTACGGTAGACCTTGTCGTTCCCCAGCATGTTGGTTAGAAGTGGGGGACAACAAATTCCTTAGCCTGGAGGTGATTCAGGATACTTCGACGAGGATAGAGTTGATACGGAGCCGAATTCGGGTTGCTCATGATCGACAGAAGAGCTACGCCGATGCCAAGAGATATTTTCGAGAGTTAAATCTTGGGGACCAGGTGTTACTTCGGGTGTCTCCTATAAAAGGAGTTATGCATTTCGGGAAGAATGGAAAGTTGGCACCTAGGCATGTAGGGCCATTCCCTATTATCGAGAGGATTGGGCGAGTTTTTTATAGACTTGGGTTACCGGAGCACTTGCATAGGGTCCATGACGTGTTCCATATCTCTTCGCTAATGAAATTTATTCGAGATGATTTGTCCCAGACTCACATTGCATTGGAGGAGATCGACTTACAGCTCGATAACTCCTACGAGGAGGGGTCGGTTCAGTGGCAGCACCTTAATGTTGAGGAATCTACCTAGGAGCGCGAGGATGACATGCGTGAACGTTATCCAGAGTTATTCTTTCCAGGTATAATTTCATTTCCCAATTTCAGGACAAAATTCTATTATTGGGGGGGAAGTATGTTATACCCCGTATTTTTATGCATATTTATTTTATTATGAAATTTTGGAAATTGGGATTAATTAATTTAAGAGAGAAAATTTATTTTATAATTAATCCGACTTTATGGAAATAATTACTAGCGTGATGAGAGTTAGTAGTTATCAAAAATAATTATGTTGTAATCATGTTGAATAATAACTATATTGAGCATTATGTAGTGAGTAAAGTAATAGATGGTTTCAAAAATAATAATATGGTCGAGGACGAGATACACGGTAGTTAAGATATATTTATTCGGGACGCACGTATGAGATGCGTCACTATTATATATTTAGGGGTTAAAAAGGTAAATTATTTTTATATAACTCGAATGACTATTTTGAGTGCACTAGTGTGTCCAGAAGGGTTGAAATAGTCAGAAAACATTACTCAGGTGTTATATTTGGAGTCCGAGGCATTTTAGCCCAAAATGACACCCCGAAGGGATATTTTAGTCTTTTGAAATTTTTGAGTAATTAAACGGACGAAAATTAGGATTAAAATAAAAGCTACATGGGTTAGAGGTTACTTCTAGTTTCAACCTATGAGAGAGAGAGGGAGAGAGAGAGAGAGAGAGAGAGAGAGAGAGAGAACCAAAGAGGAAGAAGAACTCCATTGGAGAACAAAGCCAAGAACTCAAGATTTCTCACCAATAATTTCACCAAAGCCTAGATCGCGACGAGAGGATGAACCTCATACCAAATTCAACCCAAGAATCAGAATTTCATTCCAAGGAAAGTGTTTATCTTTCTAGTTTATTTAGCATATATTATTCCTGTTAAACTCTGTTGATGATTTAGATATAATATGATGAAAAATTGGGTTTCATTTGGTTTAATCGTAAAGGAACATTAGATTTTGGGGATGGGTTAAATGTAGAGGATTTACCCCATTTGTAGATTGTTAAATCTGGAGATTTTATGCACAAATCACGTATTAAATTAAATATTTGAAATAATTAAAGTTTTGGGTTCATTATCTTACAGATTTTAGGAATTATTGAATTCCCTTTTGAAAACATAACGATTTGAACACTAATTTGTGCTAGAATTTGCCCAAAATGATTAGGGATAGTTTAACACCGTCTAAATTGATGTTGAACGAAATTTGGATTGAGTTTGAGGTTTGGAATGTTGAGAAAAATCGAATTTAGGAAGAACTGGGCCTGTTCAGATTTTTCGTTCGAAGACCTGCCCAGGTCATTCGAACGACCTCGTTCGAACGCGCCATCTAGCGACAAATCCAACGACCCTTCAAACGAGATGTTGAAGTTCGTTCGAAGTAGGAAACTTCAATCGAACAAACTCGTTCGAACGACCTTATTCGAATGAGAATTCCTTGACTTCTAACGAGATTCGAGAATGGGTTTTTAGGGTCTGATCGAGTTAAAAAATCATTCTAGGTTTATCCAAGCGAGTGTATTAACCTACATGAGTAACGGGTGACTTAAATTCCAAAGTTTTAGGGAATTAAGGGTGTAATGATCCTCGAGGTACAGGAATCTATGAGAGAATGTGAGTCCTAGAGAGGTTATATATAAATGGATATCGTAGCAAGTAGTGATGTTAATATTACATACGTACATTTATTAGTTCTTGAAAGATTGAACTTGTAGTCCTTTATGCGTGAGCGTTGTATTTGGACCAAATAGCCAAGTATGCCTAGCACAAGGGGTTTCTTAACCATGGGTGTAGTGCATATATATATATATATATATATACATAGTGAGAATTTATAGATGTATATTGAGTTCCTATTCTGTGTTTCATGTTGGCTATTTTATTAAAGTATATACGTATTGTGTCACCAGTTAAGAATTAAGAATGCTATGAGAATGACTTAAGACATCTTTAAACCTATTCCTAAATAATAAAAATATAGGTCTTCGGGTTATTTGGATATTTTATCCAGCATAGTTCTTATACTATGTATAGTCGGGAAGAGTATCATTACTAGTATGGGTAGTTAGGCTCGTAAGGCGTGCACATTATATGAGAGGTGAGCATCTCAAGTGAGTATGCTAAGTTACCATGAATAATATTTGTGCTAATTGATCCAATTTAAGCACCTGCTATATTGAAACTGTTTTCTACTCGGTCTCTGACCCGTTTCTTTTGCAAATCTCTTCTCTTGTTACTTTATTTTAGGTGCACAACCACATGGACACTAAGAATCCATTCAGTTGCCGAGATGTAGCTGTTGTGGAAGCTACAGAACATTGCTAGTAGACGCTTCATAGTCTATTCTCCTTATATATTAGCTATTTACTTTAGTTGGACATGTCGTCCCTCCTATTTTGCATTAAGAGATTTAGAGTTGTTTTATTCTATTTTTAGACTTTAAATTTCGTATTATTGGATTACTATATGGGATTTTATCTAGATATGTTTACTCCAGTTCTTTATTTAAATTCAGTTAGTTCTTTCCTTATGCTATTGTGAATTATGGTGATGATTAATTATTTCCCTTTAATGATGATTGTTAATAACAAGATAAAATTTTGATGTCAACCTTTTTAAACATTAGGTGGTTAGTTTTAATTAAATAAAATTGATGATCTTCAACGGTGATGCATAATCTGAACCAACCGGATATTCTGATTTAATTTTATAAAGAACTGATCATCCGGTATTTAATTAGGCTGGGTGTCACATTGGGCAATAAAGTTGGTAGTAGTGTTCTTGTATTCAAGTAGATACATTTCCGCGCGAGGGTGCTCACCATCAGACAACCCCTCCCTAACTCTCCAAGCACCATGACAATACAGATAAATAGTGGGAAACAAATTCGTCACAAAATTAAAAAAATTCTTCACCAAAAACATTTAGTGGCGAAATTTTTACGTCAATCGTCTGTCGCCAAAGCCCCATCGCTAAAGTTTTTATTGAGGAAATACAAACTTCGTCACCAAATAGTACACCTTTTGGTGACAAAATATTCTCTGTCACGTAATAGCAGGCTTTTAATGATAAAATTATTTGTAGCCAACAATCTTATTTTTTATCACAAAAATGAAAAAAATTTCACCTAATATATATGATAATATCCAAAAGGATAACCATTTGGTGACAAAATTAATATACATTGGGGACAAAATATTTTTGTCTCGAAATGAATTTTATTGTCAAAAATTATAAATTTAGAACTCATAGTTTTTTCATTTCAATTTTACTTCTCATATAGATATTCAGTCAAATAAATATTAATTATAGAATCGACAAAATTTTATAGACATTATATAAGTAATCAACTACCATCATATGCATACCTAAAATTAAGCTTCAAAAGATTATATAATTGATACGAAAGCATTCGTACAAATATCTCAAAACAATTTATCAATTATAAAGTAGCCTACATCATTTGTTACAACACATCAACAGAGTCATTAGTTTCTAACTTTATATTTCCTAAGGCATTAGTTTTTAATCAATTACAAAGTAGCCTCCAAAAAATAATTCCCAACAAGTTTGTTAAGTTCGCCTTCTATCTTCATCATCATCCTAAAAATAATTTCCAAAAAAGCTTTCTCACAACATCCCAATCTGCAAGTCAAAAAGTACTAAGGCATTATTTTATAACTTTATAAGTATATTAACAATTGATAAATAGAATGACATCAACTAAGAAATAACACACATTAAGCTAAACACCAAAAAAATTACAAATTTCAATTTTATTTTTAATATTTCAAAAAAAATCGACAAAGTTTCCTTTATATATAGACTAAAACCACCCTGTTAAATTAAAAAATTAAAAAAGTCAAGAAACCCAATGACAATCTATCAAAATACCCCTTCCACCGATTCAAAAGATAAGGTATTACCATTGCCAATATTTAAAAAAAAATCGACAGAGTTACCTTTGTTTATAGACTAAAACCACCCTGTTAAATCAAAAAATAAAAAAAGCCAAGAAACCGAATGACAATCCAGTAAAATAGCTCTTCCACCGATTCATCAAATAAGTCAATAGCATCACCAATAGAGATATTAAATAATTCAAAGTATTTGAATCCAACAATGTAATTTCAATACATTCAACATTGAAATTATTAAAACATACCATATAGTGAATATGGAAGGAAGGGAACCTGATGCTTTTAAAGCATCACATATCTTGTCGAATCAAAATTAGCAAGCCTCTAAACATTCCAGATGCTCATCACACCTTTTAATTGTTCTTTTAACTCACGATTCGCTCTCTGCGCTTCCCTAAGGGCCTCCTACAACTCTGTGTCTCGTCATGATGTTTTTTTATTTTGTAGCTTTTGCTCCATGCCCAAGACCTATGATATATCAAGATTTAGTACCAAGTAATCGATCAGCTATCTCATCGGGAGTCAAAGTTTCACTAACCTCGGGAGTAGGCACGGCTTACAAATGTTTCATCTCAATCTATAAAACAAATTAGTATATATCATTTTACAAAATTAAAATTATGGTATTTGTCTAATATATGATATATTCTTACATATAATTCCTCGGCTTTGGGAGAAGACCATTTTTTATTAGTGCAGTGGGTTTTCTTGTAGAAATCAAATTGATCTAGCTCCTCATTCGCCACATCATTCTTCATAATCATTAAAGATAATCATTATCGTCAATATTTGTAAAAGATAAGATCAACTTTATAAAAAAATAATTATATAAAAATATATACCAAGTGATAACGAGCTACTACAAATGCCCGCGATCCTTGATTGTGTTTGATAGTTTGCGTCGCTCGATTATTCTTATTGACGTCACATTGATGCTTCAATAATAGTTGATGGATAATGAGTATGTTATGTGTCAATTAAAAGAACATAACCATTATATCTTAATGGCATTCAAAAAAAAATCTTTCATAGTTCTTTTGAAACATTTGGGCAAACTCTCTGTTATCTGGGTTTTGAAGTTCAAATCTCCAAACCTGTTACACGAATTTTCTCCTCCTTCTATGTTTCTAAAATCCCTAAAAATTATATGTTTCGCACACCCTTGGCTGATTTCTCAGTTTTAATCTCCTACAGATATATTAGTTCATTGTACTCCTTAGGCGTGTTAGTCATATATTTCCGTTAACATTTGGGCATGTTAGTTGGTTAGAGATTGCAATTTTTACAGAGAAAAACAATAGAACTAATTGAAAAACAAAAAATTGAACAAAATGTTACATTCAATTATATCATAATATAGATAATTACAAGATATCGACATAAACCTATAACAAGAAATTTTAGTTTCTTTGGGATTGGTTTTTGAATATCAAAACATTTCCCAATCAAAATTCCAAACCCTTTTTACAGAAAGCATTTTCTATTAAAACTTTGAAAATATATATTTTTTCTACCAGATCACAATCTCACTCAAGGGTGAGTAAAATGGCCACCCCAATATATGAAGTACTAGTTAATGGTGAGTGTGCCCTTGTATGGTTTAGAAGCATGTCCCTACCATCTTCTCCTAATATACAACACTCAGAATTAACTTATCCCTAAAATCAAGGAGAAATCATATAAAGGTGAGTTTAGAAGTTTTTTTGTATATATAGTTGTTATACAACATATTAAAGCAATTAAAATTAGGCCAATATTCATTATCACATCTTCAATCACTATAATCACTATGGAGTTTTTTTCTTCACGAACCACTGTAAGAAAATTTCTCCATAAAAAAGTTTTCCTTCAATATTTATTCAAATCACTCCAATCGAATAGAATCTAAGTAAATATGTGATATAGTATACGGAATGTTTTCTTCTTATACTATATGAATTGGTGTGATTATTATTATTATTATTATTATTATTATTATTATTATTATTATTATTATTATTATTATTATTATTATTATTATTATTATTATATATGTCTATGTATATATAGTATTGAACGTATTTTCAGCTAACCGCTATAGCATTCACAAGACAATACAATGACAATTGCATGATATATGAGTGCATGTTTGAGTGGTCAATGCATCTCATTCATACATAATAGTATCATATAGGAATAAAGAGTGCATTTCATACCAAAATTAAATCTAAAATTGAAAAAAATACACTAGTCCGATTCAGGAAGAGTTAATGAGATGGCAAGAAGAAATTTGTGATTCTAAGGGATGGCGTGTTTAGCATCATAATCTACATCATCCACCCTATCTTTATCCGTCAAGTTGTCAAAGTCTCTTGCACCATTACAGATCACAATAGGCACAAACGCCATCGGACTAGTTCTAGTGTAATCAAAATTCAACATCTATGTTTTCTCAATCGGCTCTTCCACAAGACACCCCATGCATAAACTTCCTATTACAAACCCCAACACAAGCAGTCCAAGAAGCACGAAACATGCATACACTGACCAAAATATCCCCCACCCAAACTTTACCACCAAATTCACTACAAAATTTTAAGCCTTAAGTCGATTACATATAAAGGTCGTAAAACTCAAATAAACCCCAATCCACATAGTTTATTTGACGAGCTTAAGCGATGAAGAGATTTTTTTATTACATCGTATACCTTATTATTTCCTTGAGAAGAAATCTTAGCTCTTTTTCCTTCTCTTTTCACAAGGGTTGTTACAATCGAATTGAATTGTTGCCGATAATTTTTTAGCTAACAATGCCTTGTCAACTCCAAGAAGTAAATAAGATTTCATCAGGTTGATGAAGAAACTTTGCAATCTTACACCATTTTAACAATTAAAATCAAGAGATTGTGACACCCCACCTAATAAAATACCGGGTGATCAATCCTATGCCAAATTAAAACAGGAGTCTCATATAATTCATTCTTAGCATCAATGTCTAAAACTAATTTAATTACTAATAACTTAGTAGGTTGGAGTCAAAATTTATATTAACTAATATTTTTAACCAAACCAACTAAATAACACATTCACATAGTTTATATACACGAAACAGAAATGAAATAAAATAACCGAACACTCGGTATAACATAATACAACCAAATCGAATGCCGTAATAAAAGGCGATAAAAGAATAAATGAATACAATTAGTCTATCGGCTCGAACGTTACTACAATTCCTCCTATCTAGATCTCAAAGATATAAGCTCCTACAATAAACCTGCATGCATCCACAATTTCTGCAGCAATCGTCTTACTCGAAATAATCATCATCCAGGAGTCCCTGTGTCTGGACACCTAATATGTATACATATATAGCAATAAAGGGGAAAATAGAGAAACGGGTCAAGGCTCGAGTTTTGAAAATATTTTAGCAAGTGCTTAAATGTCATATTTTAAAATATGAAATCTCTCATATTTAAATTGGTATCGCACTCTCATGAGATACACCTCACCCCTCTTCTAATAGTGCACACCTATCGCATACCTTTTAAACAACCTAGTTAAGTTACCCTGCTTAACAAATCTATTACACCCATCTTCTATAAATCCTCATAAACCCGAGTACTAAGCACTAAACTTCTCCCCATTCCCAACATTGCACTATGTTCGTGCGTGGGGTGTCTTGCGAAGAGAAATCCAAACAAGAAACCCCTCCCCCCCGATACATTACTACATGAAAATGTTGATCATCAAGATCCATAAGGCCCTCAATACATAACACATATTATAAAATACCGTATATATATAGTTCTCACTAGAACCTATGATTCACATTCATATACATCTGGATATAAATCTACCGGAAGGAGAATACACCTTATTTATTCTTTTCACTTTACACAAGTTTACTTTATATGATATCTCGTCGTCATATAAAAGCAATATACTATACGCAACAAGTATAATTATACCTATTACAATCATAAGTGTAATAACCATCCCACCAAGCTATAACTCGAGGATGCAGTCTTATAGTGCCTATCCGCATCCGGGTTTACTCAATCAACCACGGTACCAAGCCAGACTCACTCATAGTCATGGTAAAAATACACAACGGTAGAGGCGGTCGTATTCCCTACTGAAAGTGGAATAAAATTATCGCACTCATATGCGAGACGATATGACATGGGGATATACTCTCCCTACTCCTCAAGCCAGGGGATTTACCCTCATCGCGCAATCTCCCTAGATAGCACTAGAGAAAATATATAATCTGGTTGTCCATCCCTATGCTCGGGGAAGCCTGTAGAACCAACCTCTAAGATACAAATATACCAACCACATACAGATATATTTATTTTCGTACATATCATATATATACAGTAACAACTCCCGTATATAATATATATCATTTCTCAATATATATGGCAATAATTGCCAAACTCTTATAGCGATAGCCAACGACCCCGAATGTTCCCATTCATAATAATATATAAGTATTCGCACACTTAAAATCCTAAAACTATAATTACTCTCTTACTTAATATATAACTTGCACCTTAATCACTTTTAAGAATTTATATATAATCCCGAATATACCAATTCATAATCATCAAATAAGTATACTATCGACTTATTTTAGTGCCATAGGTATCGCATCACCTATAATAATAGTCGTCAATAGACGTACCGGATATCCGCTCATTCCTCGTTAGCCCATATACATTTTAATCGCATAAATATCTCTACACACTTGCCGAAGACCTCTCTCTCTAATGTTGCTCGACCGGAACATTCACTAGGCCCGTCCCCCGGATTGTACACTAAATTAACCCTAGGTTCCCTCTTTCATCTCAAGGTTTACTCACCCTCAACACCATCATCTAGGAGTCCTAATATCATAACTAGAATCCCCTATAATAATATCCAATTTTTTATTTAACTCCCCATACACTTAAGGGAAGAAAACTGCCAAATTCAGCAAAGGCGAATCGATTCGCCCTAAATACGAATCGATTCGGTCTAGCGAATCGATTCGGTCTCAATCCGATTCGATTCAAAAAGTATTCTACAATCAGGTCCTCAAGGGAGAATCGATTCGGTCTCAATCTAAATCGATTTGGCCTAAGACAACCTTACATGTCCCCTTATGTGAATCGATTCGGTCTAGACCCGAATCGATTCTCCCTATTTAGAGGGCACTAATTTGGTGATTTCATCTTCTCCAAAATATCCATATATCAACCTAGTCTCCATTTTATGGTTTCTAACCTCAACCAATATCACTATAATCATCCTAACACTGATTTCTAACTAAGACATCAATTATTTTTTGGTAATAATCCATCTCTCTTATATTTAAACCCTAAAACCATTAAAATCCTAGTTTATCATTTCTCCCATTTCTATACACCATAAACATAGGTTTAACACCAGAAATCATTAAGAGTTTACAATACATCAATTTGTAAACACATACTCAAGTTTCCCAAATTTATTTTAAGGGTTCTAGCCTAAAAATCATATAGTTTACCAACTATAATATGAGATACACACACAAATGAATAAAGAAAGTAAACACTTGCCTCCTGGATAAAATCTGATGACCTCAAGTCGAATCCCACGGAGTTTGGGCCGAAATCCTATTTCTCTTCCTCTTTTTCCTTCCTCCTTTCTCTTTCTCTTCTTTCTCTATGTTCTTTCTTTCCTTTCCTCTCTCTCGTGACTTATAAGAGAGAAATAAGGGCTTGTCCCTTATTAACCCAAAAATGACTCTTTTATATAATTGTGAGTCCCGAAAAGTCAAAAAGTCCTCGAAACCTAAACACTGCCCCGGATACTCTATTCTGACTATCTTGGCCATTCCTAAACCAACCGTGCAGTCGAAATCTCCATCTGAATCACTTAACTAAAATTCATTAGTCGTACCCGACACTTCTCAATATGTGTTTTCTACAACATAAAATAATTTTCGTCGCTTTACCCAATTGCGACGTGATATAAAAACATTCTGACTCATTTACTCTATCCCCTAAATAAATGTAACATGTGTCAGTAATCATCTAATGCTTATTAATCTAGAATTTACTATTCATTGAAATTCCTCAAATTACCAAATTACGCCCACTTATGTAATTTAAATATCTATAAAAGTACGGGGTATTACATAATTCCCCCTTACAATGGAATTTTGTCCCCGAAATTAGGGTACGACCTGTACCCCGAAGTCAAATGGTAATAACACAATGGTACCCTTCTATATACTCATTCATTGTGCCCACGTATCTCTAGTCTTATACTCTAACGCACTAGCTTAACAACGAGCTTAATTAAATCTCTATATGCTACAATACTACCGCGATCGTAAGTTTAACTTTAACAACGACACATCGCACATAGTGCTTCTATAACCGCATGCAAAGAAAATGAGCCTATGATCGCCGCTCTAACGTATCGATCCCATCGAAAAACTGCTACTCTAAGCGTCCATTCATCTACATCATGACTTTGAATTTCTCTCAAGAAGTAAACTACACTAGCGCTTGACTATTTCAGTCAGTATTCAATCTCATCGATTATCTTGGTCGTGCTAACTCTTACTGCACTTACACAATTGGATTATCGCGTACCTCCTATGATGCACAATCCGTCAACTGACTCACAGTATATTCTTCAGCTTTATATACTATGCCCCTTCTATTTCAGACGATATATAACACCAACTTACCAAGCTTACCATACACCTTTGAACCCGTGCTTATCTGTACAACCATTGTGAACGTCCAACACATAACACTCTCTCTAAAAATGGGCCTCATTTCCTCGGCCCGATACTAACACTTGGGTATTCCTAACCCGAATAATTCAAAATTCCATTCTTCCTATATCAGCATCGCTTGCCCTACTGGCCTTATCCCTAAGTAGTCCTAAGATCGGTGTTTTTCCTACACACGTAAAATGAGTATTGTCCTAACTATCTCCCTAGTGCCCAAGACCTCTCTCAACTTTCGACATTTGCTCGGTTTCATGCGTGGGATTTCTCACAAAGCGAAATACAAACAAGAAACCATCCTGTTACACTACTTCCTGGCATCGTCGATCATCAAGATATAACGGCCTAAGGCACACCATCGAGACATTCTAAATCCTACCTCGTTAACCTACTAATGTACTTATACCACTATGTCCTTCCATCTTGGTAAAATGGAAAGTCTAACTAATCGGGGCGCCTATACTCTGCACAATTGCTATGAACATCATACCCAAAACATATTTCCTTTGAACTAGCCTTCTATTCAAGGCCTGGCTATAAGCCTCAACCCGATTTCCTTCACCTTGCCTCACCCACATACTTGCGGTGAGAGAAACATTTAGAGTGCTTTTCCACATCACTTCCATTTTCATTAGACCTTAATCATCACATGACTCTCAGCTAATTTATCATCAAAACCAACATCCTAGTATACAATAACATCTCTTCACTCCCAACGTCATTAAGGTTCATGCGTGGAGTGTCTCGCAAAGATAAATCCAAACAAGGAACCCCTCTGATACATTACTACTTAACTTTGTCAGTCGTGGAGGTATGTCAGAATAAAACATGTAAAATAATAAATCTTGCATACCTTAGATCATATCTATAAGGTCCCCGTGCACTAAAGTCATGCTAGTGAAACATCTTCTCACCAAAGTTCCATCTAAACATATAATAAAGGTGAGCTTAACCCGTATCCATGTGAGATATCACAAAAATAACCAGTTCCACCCTAGAACCGCGGATACGATAGTCTTGCAATCATTAGCCTACTATCACTCTGATCATCCACAAATACATTACACTTACAACAGTACCATACTCGTATAACACACACAAAATGAGCAATACAAACCAGATATAAATTTAAAATATCAACACCCGCTTTCACAGCGAATGAAGGCAATAGAATCCTGCTACCATGAAAATCACATAGATATACCCTCTATAATATTACCGATACCGCCACAAAGCTCGAATTACACACACGAATCCAGGATTAACAAAATATTGTGACTCAATCTTGCCAAATAACATATACCTCCTTCATCCACGGTGAAACTCATAATAATAACTTTGCCAATCACCATGGCTTCCCTAAATGGTTCTCGGACATAGTACACTTGCCCTAACCGAACCAAAACTACTTTAATCAATGCCCCTTATTCTTGTCCTTTAACTTTTATTGTTCAAGGACTAACCGTGTGGTTCTACGCTCCACGCCACCATATTCCTCATCTTTGGCAACCCTGACCATGTTAAGGTTATTAGTATCTCAGAATCTATAGACTCGATCCTGATAATCACCCTCGTAATTCCCTCAGCTCCTCCTACTAAGGAAATACGCTACCGGCCTCAGCTACCCTGTTTCAATGAATCCCCGGGTGGATGTCCACCTATGGGTTTCCACGAACACAAACTCTCCATAAGTGTTAGCAACACTTACTAGTGAGCCTATCATTACTCTGAAGGACTCTCTCTTCATCGTACCTACCTTAATTTGGTACAAAGTTCACTTATCCATATAACTCTTAATTCACAGTCGGCCTCTGACCTATCCTCATATGAATAATTTAGAAACTCCATTCTCTTCATTTCTGATAAACCAAAGGAACTAACGGTTAAAACCATCTGTAAGATCCCTCTATGAGAAAAACATCCTGCTCCCCTAAATATGGTGACTTTCGTTCCCACCATTTTAACATTGCTCTAACGATTGAAAAAAATTTCCTCAAATTTTCACATTTGGGTATTTCCATACCCTGCTCTAAGCCAAAGCTTCTGAGACTTCTACTTCCACTGAGTAATGCTACACTTCCTTCGCATAACTTAAGCTTCAACGAATGGCCCTTATCAAAGACCGTTCAGACCTCTTCCCAATTTTCTTCACTGTGTAATTCAAACTTAGCTCCACTCTCTATACTATAGCGATACGTAAATAAATATAACTACTATATTATAGTAATCGTTGCAGAAATTCATAAAAATTCATCAAAGGGAGTGACATCAACTGTGGCCCTCATCCTCGACTTCAACTTATTGCTCCAACTAAGCCACGCCTCCTGCTGCCCTCATAACGGCCTTCCCTGGTCTCCCTTCATCGATCAGCACATGAATCTCAAACGAGCGAGCAAAAGATTTACTATAATCTAACATAATAGTCAGAGAACGAAATATCACAACATGAATCAATAATCCTAATCATAAGGCTCTATATCACATAGAAAGCAACGCCGAAAGCATAGTACGTCCACACATATTCCTAAGAACACTAGAACCTGATGCTCTGATACCATCGGTGACACCTCGCTTAATAAAATACCGGGTTATTGAAAAGTGCGACTGTGTGATAATTGATTAAATTAATTCGCAAGTTTCCAATTAAACCTTATTTAATTAGAGTCTATTTTTAAACCAAATAAATTTAGCCCCTAAACATGCATCTAAATATGATAAATAAATATAGCAGATGACACAACTAAGCGGGAAAGCAGCGTGTCAGGCTAAAAGTCATCTTGCTCGAACGACATAGCAATCTCGTTCGAATGGGATAACTATGTCATTTGAATGACATAAATAGGTAGTTCGAACTATATTCCATGCGTTCCTCTATATAATTTCGATACGAACGCGTGGCCTCCAGTTTCGTATTTTTTTGATTTTTTATGAATTAGTTATGATTTTTCTACGGAAAGGTGTCCGAGAAAAAAATCTTTAGAAAAATATTTGATAAAAATATCCAAGACTTTAATATGAAATGTAAATGAAACTTTTAACATTATCTTACCAAATGTCATATTGTTGGGATTGAATGTTGAAGACCACTTGTAATTCGGATACGTCTTTTGTAGATGAAAACTTCTTCAATTCTTCGACGACTTGTAGCGGTATACGACATAATTAATTGTGACGGACTTATTAAAAATACGTCCTTACAAATCTCCCCCTGTGTCTATGCCGGTACATACATAAAAACATCCGAATTATCAAAAATAAAAATGCCTATACAAATCTACCCTCCCATGAATCCCAAAACTGAAAAGGTAAAATTTGGAAGTTCTCAAATTTTTCTTCAACATCAAAACTCTCAAAGCTTTTCTCATCAGGGTGTGCAACATCATGATCTTCAGTCTTTGTACCTATACTCATGAGATAAAGCAAAAACCTTCGTGACACATCGAGTTTGAAATGATATAAGAATAAATCATTAGTAAATCAAATCTCCCCCATAATGCAAAAACTCACCCACAACATGATAATTCTTTCTCCCCCTTTTTTATGATGTCCCCAAATAGGCAGATAAGAAGAAAAAAATCAAAATATGTAGTGTCATGATAAAATTCATAGAAAATGTGGATCAAACTACGCTCATACAAAGGTATGTCTAAAAAAACATTCACAAACTATTTTTATTTTTTAAGTTTTTCATACAAAAATAGGATACAAAAAAAAATCACACCATGGATTTAAACTCAAACAACCAAGTAATGGAAATGGAATGAATGGGTGTGAACACATTCGATAGGTAAATCAACTCAATCAAGCATATGTGCACAATGCATATGTGTACCCCTAACGAATGAACATCAAAAGTATCCTTAGGTGAAAAGATTGTTGAATTTAGATGACATCGTCTTATACAAATCAACAAATAAAAGTCAAATGATTTCCACACCAATATGTCCAAAACTATTTAGCTAATTTTCAAGAATTTGAAGGACGTGCAAACCCATTATAAAATCTCCAACCAAACACCCTCATATATATTTTCTTTTTAGAGGTAATCTAAATTCTCAAACTTTGTGTGACACCCCGCCTAATTAAATACCGGGCGATCACTCCTTTATTAAATTAAATCAAGATTAACAGTTGGTTCATTCTCAGCATCACTGTCGATAAAATAAATTTTCCAATTTAACACCCTAAATAATTAAGCTAAGTGTCAAAAACATTTTTCATACAAACTTTCCAAATTTTAATTAAAGAAAAAGATTTATTTATTTAAAACAACATTTCTACAATTAAGAATCACACCACAAAAAGCCAAATAACATAATACATTCATCAAACGAATGTCAACATAAGAAACTAAAATCACTATCCATCCTGAATAAATCCCATAGAACAATACCGGAAATAACTGAAACATAAATGTCCCAACAATCAAATGAAATGATGAAAAGGGGTGACATGTGCCCAATAAATGAGAGTACTAGGAGTGGAGTCAATAACGAAAGTCGTCTACTCAAGTGACCTGCAACTCCCACCTAAGCTGCAGCTCGTTCTTCTCAAGGGATCCTAAGCAAGACGCCCCTGTGGCTGGGCACCTGAAAATATACATATATATACAAGAGAGAGAGAAAAAGAAATGGGTCAGAGCCCGAAAGTGTGTTTGATTTAAAATACGTTTAGCAAGTATTTAAATTGATACAGGCCAATGCAACAACACATTAGTACGTACCTCTCTTGAGAAAATACTCACCTCTCTTCTAATGTGCACACCTATCGTACTAACCTTCCCAACGGTTTGTTTTAACATTTATCATACTAGTCTTTCTAAAAGATTTAACTTGACTTAGATTACTCGTAAGATTTACAATTTACTAATTCCACTTTAAAAGATGTTCCAATTTGTAACCAAAGTTCTCTATTTTTAACTTTATAAAAACAATAAAGTTTCCAGTGACATATTATGCTTTCTCAAAACAAGTATTTATAATATGAGTCAACAACCATGTCCTACTTATCAAATCTTAGTAGGCAGTTTCAAATATCATAATCTCATATATATATTAACTACTCGTATAATATATATATATAACAGCACCCCGAATAAAACTATGGTGCGTGCATACTTCCACTATCCAAACCCCATACCACTCAAATCAAGGGGAATACAAATTCGGAATCACTCTCGAATTGTATTAACACATACACAAACAATATCGAGGCGAAGCATAGATTCCAAGTCTCTAAGAGGATGGCACATACTCGCGTCTCTTAGGACCGTCTGAACTATCGATTCGATAGCCTGTACCAAGGATATCTATCTTCTAGGGTACAAGTCAATATCCCCCATAAAGGTCCCATCGAGATAAGACTGTCCCAGCGCGGTAACCTCAAGGATAGCAAGTAGCGCGGTATGTTTTTCACATGCATATAATATATGTACACACAATCATATAAATATACCCCTTTATCATATTGAAATAGGTTCTTCTCATCACCCGTAATTATACCATTTATCCTTAATTTCACAGTTGTAGAATTACGTATAAGGTTTTATTCCTAACCTTAACTCGAAGGGTTTTCTCACTTATTACATAACACTCGTGGATTATATCCCCACAAATCTGAAATTCAGTAAGTGGCTTTATTAGATTCCAACGTAACTCTCTTACGCACCTCACCCTTTAAATTCATAAATCTAACAACCTAAGGTAAATATCCCATAAATATCATTCTCGTTGAATATTAAAGGTTCCAACATTATTTCATATACCCTACTGGTCCTCAATGTCTCCCAAATCATTTTATTTAGAATGCCCAAAAATCATTTCACGATAAACTTAATTTAACTAATTAAACAAGGGAAATAGGAGTCTTCCAGGAGGGGTCGATCGATCGAAGCTTGGGGCTCGATCGATCGAACCTTCGATCGATCGAAGCTCTAGGTTCGATCGATCGATCAAGCAGGTCTGGGCAAAATTCTGCAGAATGCAGTTATGGGATTCATCAAACTTCTTCATCCAAAACTATGTTTTTCCATTCTAATCGTCCCAAAAATCCTACTATCATCATCATAACATTATACCAGGTGTTTATAACGTAAAGCATGTGTATAACTATCATTAAACATGTATTTTCAACCTAAAATCATGTCCAAATATCAAGAACCCTAGAATTTTCTTAAACAAATTTCTAATGAATCTTTCTCCAATATTTCTTTATTATGATCACCAAATTTCGTGGTTTATTACCTCTACATGGCAAGGGTTTCCAGAATCGACATGTACATCAATACTACATGGGTTTTTCCTATCAAAGATTGGGTTTTCTTCCATAATTTTCATTACAATTCAAACCTAAACTAATATGAAGATTGCATTAACGAAAATACGCAAGTTAAACACTTGCCTGGGATTTTTGGTATGCAGATTCCCGGATGATTTTGGTATGGCTGCGATCCTTGTCTCGTGATCTACGCGGTGGTGGTGGTGGCGGTGAAATCCGGTGGCTTTTTGGCCTTGGATTGCCTTGGAGCTCTCTCCTCTCTTCTCCAATGGCCGTCACTTGATTTGTGAATGTTCTAACCCTAAGAGGCTGACCTAATGGCTGATATAGGTCGGCTGAAATTCGTGGGCTTAATTACCCACTTATGTAAAATGACTAAAATGCCCTCCCGGGGCACCAATTAGGCCTAAAAATGCCCCGAGACCCAACTAAACCCCCGGGTATACTTTTCTGACTATCTCGACCCTTCCGGACGTGTTGGCACACTCAAAACGACCATACGAACAACTTATAAAATATTTACTTTTTATTTAACAAAATTAGTCCTGACGTGACACGCGCACGTCCCGACTTAAATTTCCGAAATAGTCATTTAATTCACTTATGAAATCCAAGATAGCCAATATAATATATTACTATGCTCATTAGTAATATTCAACAAGTTTCCCATAATTACTAACTCTCGTCACGTTAATAATTATTACATAATTAATTTTCGGATTTTTATTAAATAAACCGTCACATTAAATTTAATAAATCCCCAAATTAATATAGCATAAAAATACGGGGTATTACATACTTCCCCCCTAATAACGGAATTTCTTCCCGAAATTCGGAAAATAAGGCATACCTGGTAAAAACAACTTTGGATATCTCTCGCACATATCTGCCTCACGCTCCCAAGTGGATTCCTCCACATTATGATGCTCCCACTGGACTCGCACAAGTGGAACTATTTTCGACCTCAATCTCCTCTCACTATAGTCTAGAATAGCCATTGGTCTCTCTTCGTAAGAGCTATCAGACTGTAAGTCAATCTCATCTATCGCAATGTGAGTATGGGCCAAATCATCCCGAAGATATCGTCTCAACGACAAGACGTGGAATACATCGTGGATGCAATGTAAATGTTCTGGCAATCCCAACCTGTATGCTACCGGCCCAATCCTCTCGATGATGGGAAATGGTCCTACGTACCTCGGAGCCAACTTACCCTTCTTCCCGAACCTCATCACTCCCTTCATAGGAGATACACGCAATAACACTTGATCTCCCACATTAAACTCCCGGAAGAACCGTTTCGCATCGGCGTAGCTCTTCTGCCTGTCTTGGGCTACCCGAATACGACTCCTGATTATCTCAATCCTCGCGGAGGTCTCCTGAATCACTTCTGGCCCTAGCAACTTGTTATCCCCCACCTCAAGCCAACAAGTTGGAGAACGACAAGGTCTGCCATACAAAGCCTCTAATGGAGCCATGCCAATCGTAAACTGATAAGAGTTATTATAAGCAAACTCTACCAGTGGAAGATGTGGTTCCCAACCTCCTTCAAAATCGAGAACACACATGCGTAGCATATCCTCTAACATCTGATTAGTACGCTCTGTTTGTCCGTCTGTCTGTGGGTGGTAAGCTGAACTCAACCTCAACTCAGTACCCATAGCCTCCTGAAAACTTTCCCAGAAACGTGACACAAAAATCTTGTCCCTATCTGACACAATATTCAGAGGCACCCCATGTAATCTGACAATCTCAGCGATGAACAACTGAGCATACTGACCCGTGGCATAATCTGTCCTCATTGGCAGAAAATGAGCCACCTTGGTTAAACGGTCTACAATCACCCAGATAGAATCGTGGCCCCATTGTGATGTAGGCAACCCTATAATGAAATCCATGGAAATACTCTCCCACTTCCACGCGGGTACTTCCAACTGCTGAAGCAATCCTGACGGTTTCTGGTGGTCCACCTTCACCAGCTGGCAGGTAGAACACTTGGACACAAACTCGGCGATGTCCTTCTTCATCCCACTCCACCAGTATTGACGCCTCATGTCCTGGTACATTTTATCACCTCCCGGATGTACTGCAATTTGGTACCCGTGAGAATGAGTCATCACTTCATGACGTAACTCCGCGCCTTCTGGAACCACCAATCTCCCATTAAACCGCAAACCTCCATCAGAACTAACAGAATAGGACTCAGCACCCTCGGCTAGAAGTCGCACAATCTGCTCCTGGCAAAACGGGTCTGTAGTCTGTGCCTGTATTACCCTCGTAACAATCTCGGGCGTGACCGACATTACGGATAAGAAAGATCGTGCCACTGTGTCTTGGTGACCCAATTCCTTCCACTTCGCTTTCCAAACGTCCGCTAAATCATCTACCGGTCTACGGCTCAACGCATCAGCAACTACGTTGGCCTTCTCCGGATGATACTGTATATCGAACTGGTAGTCCTTCACAAACTCTAGCCATCTGCGCTGACGCATATTCAGCTCTCGTTGAGTGAATAGGTACTGCAGTGACTTATGGTCTGTGAACAAACGGAATTTCTCACCCAATAAGTAGTGCCTCCAAATCCTCAATGCAAAGACGACCGCTGCTAACTCCAGGTTGTGGGTGGGGTAATTCTTCTCATGCGGCTTAAGTTTGCGGGAAGCAAAAGCTATAGCCTTCTCCTCCTGCTGGAGTACACCTCCAAGTCCCCGTAAAGACGCATCGGTATAAACCAGGTACTCCACACACGGTTTTGGTAAGGCAAGGACTGGTGCTGAAGTAAGCTTGTCCTTCAGCTCGTCGAAAGCTAACTGACAAGCGTCATCCCAAACATATGGTACCCCTTTACGAATCAGATTTGTCAATGGACCCGCTATTTTGGAGAATCCCCGAATGAATCTCCTGTAGTATCCGGCTAATCCCAAGAAACTACGCACTTCTGTCGGTGTCGTGGGCTGTCCCCACTCCCTTACCGCTGACACTTTGCTCGGGTCAACTGCTATCCCTTGCTCAGAAACAACATGGCCCAAGAACTGTACCTCTCGCAACCAGAATCCACACTTCTCGTACTTAGCATACAACTGATGCTCTCGTAGGGTCTGAAGAACCTGCCTCAAGTGCTCGGAGTGTGAATATATCAAGATGTCATCTATGAAGACGATGACAAACTGATCCAAGAACTCTCTGAATACTCGATTCATTAAGTCCATGAAAACGGCTGGGGCATTTGTGAGTCCGAACGGCATTACCCTAAACTCGTAGGACCCATATCTCGACAAGAAGACAGTCTTTGAAACATCCTGCTCTCTAATACGTAACTGATGGTACCCCGACCTCAGATCTATCTTCGAAAAGAATGTTGCTCCCCTCAACTGGTCGAACAGATCATCGATTCGAGGCAACGGATACTTATTCCGTATCGTGACCTTGTTCAATTCCCGGTAGTCCACACACAATCTCAGTGAACCATCTCTCTTCTTCACAAACAAGAATGGAGCGCCCCAAGTTGAGGTACTCCTACGAATGAAGCCCTGACCTAATAGCTGCTCTATCTGATCTTGTAGCTCTCACATCTCTGCTGGAGCCATACGGTACGGTGCGCGGGCTATAGGTCTCGTATCAGGCAATAGATCTATAACAAAGTCTATCTCACGACTGGGCGGTAGGCCTGGTACCTCCTAAAACACATCGAAATACTCCCTGACGACAGGGATCGAATCTAAGGGAATCACAACCTCCTTAGAGGTATCCTCCTCTATGTAATACAAATGAGTGGTCGAACCTCCCTCTGGGCGAGGCATCGCCACTACAAACATCTCTTGCCCCGGAATGGCAAAAACAATGCTTCCACCGAAGCAATCAATCATGGCTCTATAAGCTGCGAGCCAATCCATACCAATAATCACATCATGCTCGTGCATGTCTAAGACTAGCATGTCTGTAGGTAATACCAAGCTACCAATCTCTACCCCCACTCCCCGGCATATAAAGAATATAAGTGACCCACTCCCCAGTGGTGAGTCGACACACGTCACGGTGCTCTCTTCTGTGGCTAGCAATCCTAAGGACTTCGCGAAATGCGTAGCTATAAAATAATGTGTTGCCCCCGTATCAAACAAAACTCGACCCATAGTACCATGGATAGGAAACATACCCTCAATCGCGGGTGGTGCCTGTGGAGCTGCTGCCTGGTGAACGTTATAGACACGTCCATACTGCAATTGCCCCTCCTGCACTGGAGCTGCTAGAATGGCTGGTAGGGCTGGCACCTGGGCTGGAGCTGGGAGGGAAGGTGGAAAGAGTGGTCTCTGCGGCTCATTACGGGATCCCTGCTGCTGTGGGGCCCTATCTCCTTCTGGGCAATCCTGGCGCCTATGGCCATGTTTACCGCACCCAAAGCATCTGCCTTTGAAGTTACCGCCCCTCTGACCCTGCTGTCCACAGCCCTGCTGGCCGTTACCTCCACGCCACTGGCCCTATTGGCCCTGATGTGCACGCTGTTGGCCTTGCTGGCCCTGCTGCTGTCCCTGTGGTCGGTGTTGGCCCTGCTGATTAGGCTGGCCCTGATGGCCCTGCCTGAAACCCCCGAATCCCTGCCTAGAATCACCTGAACGGAATCGCTTAGCAGGGTCCCCCTGATGGGAACTCTGCTCGTGATGATGAGTCTGTTCATGAGTTGGTGCCCCACTGGCACTATTACCCCCGGTCCTGCCCTGCTGGCTGGACTCCCCTGCTCTCTTGCTTCCCTGAAGATGGAAGCGGTGATCCTGGCAATGTAGTAATGCTGCATTGAGTACGTCAGTGAAAGTACTCAGGGATAGATTTGCAATAAGGTGCTGACGGATCCTCCAAGCTAACACGTCGACAAACAGCAAAATCTTCTTGCTCTCAGTGGGTGTCTCATTCAGCACAATAGTGAGAAGTCTCGTGAACTCCTCCTCATACTCAGCTACAGTAAGGTTCTCCTGCTTCAGATTTAGTAATTTCCGCCTCATCTCAGTCTGCACTGCGGGTGGAAAATACTTGCGGTCAAACCGCTCCCAGAACAACTGAATAGGGATCGTGTCCCTCTCCTCCAAAGTAGTAGTGGACTCCCACCACTGTAATGCGGCTCCCACCAGTTTAAAGGAAGCCAATAACTGCTTTTGCACGTCAGTGCACTCATACATACGGAGGTGCCGCTGGATGTCTTTCTTCCATTGGCTAACTATAACAATATCGGAGCTACCAGAAAACTCAGGGGATGCGCTTTCTGAAAAGCATCCCAAACCCTCTCCCATGCGGATGGAAGCTGTGATGGTACTGGCGCCACTGCCTGAACCTGGCGTGGAGCCTGCTGAATCACCGTTATCGCGGCATTCACCGCCTGAGCAACAATGGCGGCTACTTCGTTTGCATTCATGGTGCCTGGTATCGGAGCTGCTGGCTGCTCGGCTTGGGCACGCCTATCTTTCGGAGCACGTCTCGGAGGCATCTGAAACGTGAACAAGTTTATTAGTCTACAGTTATTATCACATCTCAAATAGCTGAAGACTTAAACGTAAAATCAAGAATACAACAATCCTAAAAATAGGGCTCTATAGAAATAAAGTTACACTGAAAGCGAAATAAGCCGTACAGATCCTATGGACACTAGAACCTGATGCTCTGATACCACCTGTGACACCCCGCCTAATTAAATACCGGGCGATCACTCCTTTATTAAATTAAATCAAGGTTAACAGTTGGTTCATTCTCAGCATCACTGTCGATAAAATAAATTTTCCAATTTAACACCCTAAATAATTAAGCTAAGTGTCAAAAACATTTTTCATACAAACTTTCCAAATTTTAATTAAAGAAAAAGATTTATTTATTTAAAACAACATTTCTACAATTAAGAATCACACCACAAAAGGCCAAATAACATAATACATTCGTCAAACGAATGTCAACATAAGAAACTAAAATCACAATCCATCCTGAATAAATCCCATAGAACAATACCGAAAATAACTGAAACATAAATGTCCCAACAATCAAATGAAATGATGAAAAGGGGCGACACGTGCCCAATAAATGAGAGTACTAGGAGTGGAGTCAATAACGGAAGCCGTCTACTCAAGTGACCTGCAACTCCCACCTAAGCTGCAGCTCGTTCTTCTCAAGGGATCCTAAGCAAGACGCCCCTGTGGCTGAGCACCTGAAAATATACATATATATACAAGAGAGAGAGAAAAAGAAACGGGTCAGAGCCCGAAAGTGTGTTTGATTTAAAATACGTTTAGCAAGTATTTAAATTGATACAGGCCAATGCAACAACACATTAGTACGTCCCTCTCTTGAGAAAATACTCACCTCTCTTCTAATGTTCACACCTATCGCACTAACCTTCCCAACGGTTTGTTTTAACATTTATCATACTAGTCTTTCTAAAAGATTTAACTTGACTTAGATTACTCGTAAGATTTACAATTTACTAATTCCACTTTAAAAGATGTTCCAATTTGTAACCAAAGTTCACTATTTTTAACTTTATAAAAACAATAAAGTTTCCAGTGACATATTATGCTTTCTCAAAACAAGTATTTATAATATGAGCCAACAACCATGTCCTACTTATCAAATCTTAGTAGGCAGTTTCAAATATCATAATCTCATATATATATTAACTACTCGTATAATATATATATATATATATAACAGCACCCCGAATAAAACTATGGTGCGTGCATACTTCCACTATCCAAACCCCATACCACTCAAATCAAGGGGAATACAAATTCGGAATCACTCTCGAATTGTATTAACACATACACAAACAATATCGAGGCGAAGCATAGATTCCAAGTCTCTAAGAGGATGGCACATACTCGCGTCTCTTAGGACCGTCTGAACTATCGATTCGATAGCCTGTACCAAGGATATCTATCTTCTAGGGTACAAGTCAATATCCCCCATAAAGGTCCCATCGAGATAAGACTGTCCCAGCGCGGTAACCTCAAGGATAGCAAGTAGCGCGGTATGTTTTTCACATGCATATAATATATGTACACACAATCATATAAATATACCCCTTTATCATATTGAAATAGGTTCTTCTCATCACCCGTAATTATACCATTTATCCTTAATTTCACAGTTGTAGAATTACGTATAAGGTTTTATTCCTAACCTTAACTCGAAGGGTTTTCTCACTTATTACCTAACACTCGTGGATTATATCCCCACAAATCTGAAATTCAGTAAGTGACTTTATTAGATTCCAACGTAACTCTCTTACGCACCTCACCCTTTAAATTCATAAATCTAACAACCTAAGGTAAATATCCCATAAATATCATTCTCGTTGAATATTAAAGGTTCCAACATTATTTCATATACCCTACTGGTCCTCAATATCTCCCAAATCATTTTATTTAGAATGCCCAAAAATCATTTCACGATAAACTTAATTTAACTAATTAAACAAGGGAAATAGGAGTCTTCCAGGAGGGGTCGATCGATCGAAGCTTGGGGCTCGATCGATCGAACCTTCGATCGATCGAAGCTCTAGGTTCGATCGATCGATCAAGCAGGTCTGGGCAAAATTCTGCAGAATGCAGTTACGGGATTCATCAAACTTCTTCATCCAAAACTATGTTTTTCCATTCTAATCGTCCCAAAAATCCTACTATCATCATCATAACATTATACCAGGTGTTTATAACGTGAAGCATGTGTATAACTATCATTAAACATGGATTTTCAACCTAAAATCATGTCCAAATATCAAGAACCCTAGAATTTTCTTAAACAGATTTCTAATGAATCTTTCTCCAATATTTCTTTATTATGATCACCAAATTTCGTGGTTTATTACCTCTACATGGCAAGGGTTTCCAGAATCGACATGTACATCAATACTACATGGGTTTTTCCTATCAAAGATTGGGTTTTCTTCCATAATTTTCATCACAATTCAATCCTAAACTAATATGAAGATTGCATTAACAAAAATACGCAAGTTAAACACTTGCCTGGGATTTTTGGTATGCAGATTCCCGGATGATTTTGGTATGGCTGGGATCCTTGTCTCGTGATCTACGCGGTGGTGGTGGTGGCGGTGAAATCCGGTGGCTTTTTGGCCTTGGATTGCCTTGGAGCTCTCTCCTCTCTTCTCCAATGGACGTCACTTGATTTGTGAATGTTCTAACCCTAAGAGGCTGACCTAATGGCTGATATAGGTCGGCTGAAATTCGTGGGTTTAATTACCCACTTATGTAAAATGACTAAAATGCCCTCCCGGGGCACCAATTAGGCCTAAAAACGCCCCGAGATCCAACTAAACCCCCTGGTATACTTTTCTGACTATCTCGACCCTTCCGGACGCGTTGGCGCACTCAAAACGACCATACGAACAACTTATAAAATATTTACTTTTTATTTAACAAAATTAGTCCTGACATGACACGGGCACGTCCCGACTTAAATTTCTGAAATAGTCATTTAATTCACTTATGGCATCCAATATAACCAATATAATATATTACTATGCTCATTAGTAATATTCAACAAGTTTCCCATAATTACTTACTCTCGTCACGTTAATAATTATTACATAATTAATTTCCGGATTTTTATTAAATAAACCGTCACATTAAATTTAATAAATCCCCAAATTAATATAGCATAAAAATACGGGGTATGACACTTTGGAGAATTTGTGCAAAAACCTAAATGGCCCATAATTGGCATGAATTTCTTTTTATTGCCTTTAAATTTTTTCGGCTCTTTTAAACCTCTTTGGACCCCAGTTAATAAAATTCCTTCATTTTTTAGGTCCAATTTAACGGTGGCTTAGTATTCGCAAAGGCAAAATGAACCTTTCGCAACCCTTTCCCGTTTTCAAACAAAGCACACAAACTCACAAAACGGTTCTTATATGCACAAATTTTTACCAATTTTTATTGCACTTGGTTCGTTTTAAGGATAGGATTGAAGTGAAAACACCCAACCAACATATGATAAGACAAGCACAATTACAAACAAATCCGCGCATGTGTGCAATAAAGGAAACATGAGTCAAACATGTAGGAAGTAACACTTAATTACATCTTAATGACTCCAAACATTATAAAGCACAAGGATGAATTGACCTATTATCTCAAAACACTATCAAATAGTCACATGAAAAAAATGGAATGATGTTGTGACTTGGTCATCCTAAGTGTTTATCCATAAACGGTGTAAACAAAATACAAAAATCTTTTTGGATTTTCAAATTTGACCAAAACAATATATGAATGGACACTCAAAACATAGAAAATCTTTTTGTATTTTTCAAAAAAAATTCAAAACAAAAAATATATACAAAAAGTACATGTCATTACACTAGCAAATATATATCATGAAACCACAACTAGTGTATGACAAACATGCAAACACAGTCATCTATATGATATGGCAAGAGAAAAAGAATGTGCAAGCAAATGGGAGTCAACTTGTCTAAAATCTAGTGCCTCTAAAAGTGATTTCCTAACCCAAATAGATGTGAAACTTCGTGTGGGGGCTTTGGGAACCATGTGAACACTAGACATAAACTTCCTAGGACACTTTTCAAGACCAAAATAAAAACGCCTAAGGTGACCTTTCCTACCACAATATGAACATGTGTAAACGGGAGGACCGACACCTATGGGTTGACCTTTTCTAACATCCTTGGAATTAGTTGACCCTCTAAAACAAATAATGGTTTTGGCTTTAGCATTAGAAGCATGAGAACACGATGAGCCATTACCATCACTATCAAACCTACTTGAGTCTGTCAAATCATTTTTTAATTTAAAAATTTTTGACTCAAGCAAAGAATTAAACTCTTTCAAATTAAGGGACGCCTTTTTCAAGTTTTCAATAATTCAAAAAAGCGTATCTCTCTCTCCCTCAATTAAGAGAGAAATAAGGTCTTGTCCTTTATTAACCCAAAAATGACTCTTTTATACAATTGTGAGTCCCTACTAGTCCAAAAGTCCTCGAAACCTAAACACTGCCCCTGGATACTCTATTCTGACTATCTTAGCCATTCCTAAACCAACCGTGCACTCAAAATCTCCATCTGAGTCACTTAACTAAAATTCATTAGTCGTACCTGACACTTCTCAATACGTGTTTTCTACAACGTAAAATAATTCCCGTCGCTTTACCCAATTGTGACATGATATAAAAATATTTTGACTCACTTACCCAGTCCCCTAAATAAATGTAACACGCGTCGGTAATCATCTAACGCTTATTAATCCAAAATTTACTATTCACTAAAATTCCTCAAATTACCAAATTACGCCCACTTATGTAATTTAAATATCCATAAAAGTACGAGGTATTACAGAGATTTTTCCATTGACAATATTTTATTTTACTTTGTTTCAGTTCACTGGAAGAAAATTAATGGTATGGGACACTTTATAGGCGGGAAATGATGAGAAGGCCCTTATAAGCATATACATGTAACACATGCTATAGGCCTCAAAAAGTAACGATTTAACGTGATGTTAGAAAGTAAAAATAAAGAATAAAAACTTTGATGTTAAAATTTGTATCTGAATTGGTTAGTCGTTACAACTATTGACATTATTTTGAACGTAGTTTTGTACTAACTTGTAACATCCATTAGATAGTCCAATAATATATGTTGGATGATCTGAATTTAACAGGATCATGTGTCATGGACAGCCAGATATGAATGAATTAGGGAGGATTTTCCAATAAATATGGTTACATTTTAAACTAGGTATATATGGACTTCTAGGTGTATATGCCATTTAGAGAGTTAGATAGTGTGTAAGTTTTTTCATCTCAACTTGTTTATGATAATTATATAAACCCTGTGGATCTTATTTCGTTTGATGTGTAGACAAGTTTTTAAATTTACAAAATGAAGGAGTTATTTAAAATGGATATCTTCTTTGTTTTGGGATGATGTAATCCATGAAGTAAAATTATTTGTTAGCTGCCCTTTTACTTAGGATATGATTTGTGGGCTAATATTTTTATATTCTCTACAGGTTACCCTGTTAAGATATGTATTAGCACTTCCCTCATTCACGCGGGATGTTTTTACCATTACGACCTTCTCTCAGGTTATGAGATTTTTTAATTTTCTTCCTTGAGCTTGTGTTTTGTAACGCCTTATAAAATGTTAGGCAATAAATGTTTTCTTTGTTGCCATAATTTAATGTATGAAGGAGTTGGAATTTAGTAATAAATGATTACATTCATTTTGTGTATCTCAACAGCTGCTATATTACGTGGATGAATGTTGGACTAGTAACCCCATGAAATATGTTAGCTACTTTGCTACATAACTAATGCATTTAATTTTGACAAATTCTTGATTACTATTTTATAATAATTGCTTTTCAATTTAGTGTTTGGGTACTTAAGAGAGTGTAATCTTATTTGTAAAAAATGGTCAACTTCCATTTTCGCATTTTACATATATTAAGCCTATTAGAATGATTTATCTATGTAAATTTGTGTTGCCTTGCTTTGTCATCTTCTGTGGTTTTGAATTGTTCTCTTTTGAACAAGTACATGGGAGTAGTGGTTTATGGCAACGAATACTATTTTGGTGGTGGCATACAACATGCTACCGCTGGGACGACATCATATGGGACTCTAAAGAGAGTGGTAGATCTTCGTGTCATGCATGTACCCAAAGATGTTTTTAAAATGTATTTGTAGGAGATCAACCCTAGACACAAAGCATAAACCTACAGTTTTCTCACACACAATTACAACAATTTCAGCAATGAGATAGCTCAGTTTTTGGTGGGTGCAACCATTTCGGATTACATTTTCAACCTAACAAATGACTTCATGGGCAGCCCAATAGGTGTTGAAATTTAGTATATGTACTATTGTATATAGTAGATGTACTTTTATATTTAGGACTATGATTCCTCATGTATTAAACGATTCAATAATATTCAATAATATAAGGGTGTTGAAGACATTCTCATTTGTATTGGATTTACATTAAAACTATATTCTCATTTGGGTTGATTTATTGTGTAAAATATTTGTTGATTTATTGGTGTTAAATATTTCTTATTAAATATTTCTCTAATATAAGATAATATATTAATCAATGGGAAGCACTGGGATAAGTTCAATCACGCACCCAATAAATTTCATAAGATGGGCACATACCCGGATCATGAGGTGACCAGTTTATTGCAATAAAGTTCTTGAAATGAATAATGGCAACCTGTCGGACAACCATGTCATAATTTCCATCCACGTTGATCTATAATAGCCTCACAAAATGTTTAGGTGTATGATGAAACTAAAAATCAACACAAATATGAAATTATCGATTTTTACAAGCAAGGGACTATCAAACATAAACTAATCAAAAATAATACAAAAATGGATGCTAAAATTACCAACATAAAGATTCTATTTAGTTGGAAAACTAGCAGCGAGCAATAAAAATGCCTGCAGCTTCTAACAAAAAACTGACCATCCCTCTCTCACAATAACATCAACTTACCCACAACACTTTCACACCAAAAAATAGCCCAAAAAAACTCTTCACAAAAGTATGTATTGTAAGGACCAAACCAATCTTCGAATGGCACACATAGGATATGAATAAGAGAAGGACCTCAAAAGAGACGTATTACCTATCAAGTCACCATCCCAAAACCGAATAGACTACTATTCTCTCACCTTAACCAAAAAAACTCTTTTCAAGAGTGTGCACTTTAAGGACCAAATCAATCCTCGAATGGCACATATCGGATATAAAGAAGAGAAGGACCTTGAAAGAGACATATTACCTATTCAATCACCATCCCAAAATCGAATAGACTACCCGCCTCTCACCTTAATAAAGAAAACGCGTTGAAGAAATGGATCTAGAAATTAATAAATATTATCCCTATGGCATCGAAGAAGTGCCTTTTTAAGAGGTTGGCATCCAATGTATTATCACGATTAAATTTTGGGAATCGAAAGCTTTGGTCGGGGACCAATGATCAATCTTCACCCTTTTCATTTAAGCCTCTTTCTTTGCCCTTTGCAATATGATATCATTCTTTGTATATTTGTTGCTTGATACTAATAAGATTATCAAAAACTCATGTCAGAGATTGAATTTTTTTTCTATTTGCATCACTTGAAGTTTGACGCACCAAAATGAAAGCAATGTTATTAAATTCAAACTTGCAGTGTCAATTCAAGATATAAACTGAGTAAAAATATCTATAAATGATACATCAGGATCAAATAATAGTTAAGTTAACGTTATTTAAACAATCAAGTTATGAAATTTATTACATTTAATTAATGTTTTTAATAAGTAAAAATCGTATAACTGAGAGAGAATGATACCATACATATAATATAATATGAATTGTAATGCTCATCATAGTAAAATTAGTGAACCTAAACTCAAATCTTGTAAAATTCAGGATCCAGTGAAGTAATAGTTAAGTTAACGTTATTTAAACAATCAAGTTATGAAATTTATTACATTTAATTAATGTTTTTAATAAGTAAAAATCGTATAACTGAGAGAGAATGATACCATACATATAATATAATATGAATTGTAATGCTCATCATAGTAAAATTAGTGAACCTAAACTCAAATCTTGTAAAATTCAGGATCCAGTGAAGTATATATATATATATATATATATATATATATATATATATATATATATATGTATATATATATATATATATATATGTATATATATATTGTCTTTGTCTATGATTGAAGAGTTTTGTTACCTGATTCAGTGAGAAGCCGTGACGGAAGGAATTAGGGATTTTTTCAACCGTGGAAAAGGAAATCCATAACAAGGTTCGTTGATCTTCAGATTGGAGGAGCCGTCAAATACGATTAGGGTGAAGATGAAGTTAGATTCGGTGAGGGAGAAGTCGCGGAGGATGCCGGGAGAGATGGGGAGGATGAAGTGAAGGGAAAGAGAGCCATGGGAGTTTTTTTTCAGATGAGGGAGGACATTTTTTTAGAAGCGGTAGTTTTAAGAGGGAGATAAATTTTTGGAATAAGTGAGGAAATTTTTTGTCACCAATAACTTTTTTTTGGTGATAAACGTATTTGTCACTAAATGTATAATAATTTTGTCATGAATAGATGAATGGACCATTTTAGCATGCGGAATGATGGCGCCAAAATTTTAATGATTGTTTGGTAAAAAATTATTATTAATTCGTCACTAATTTAACATCATCACACTCAATTCGTGACGAAATTAATTCTTCTCACAGAAAGGTTACTTTTTCTGACCAAATTACTCTTGTCCTAATTTTTTCTATCACTGATAAGACATTCTGTTATAGTGAAGCCTTCAATAGGTCAGCAGCCTTTAGCTCAGGAGGGCAGGTTCTCAATTCTTTTCCTTAGCTGTAAAACAAGAAGAAAAAGAAATGAAATCAGAAAAAGCGAACAAAAGGAACGAGCAAGCGAAGAACTAAGAAAGAGATAGTATCATCAACCTATGTATTCCTCCCCAAAGGTAGGGATCCGAGTTCCCCTGGACCTTATGCCCTCAGACTAAGGAGGATATTACCAATTCCAAGAAATGAAGCCCCAGTTCTAGTAGTCCTTATGGGAATTAGGCAAATTCACCACCAGGGCTTAATCAGCACTCCTCACATTTAAATATAAGATCCCTTCTCCTATGCACGAGAAGACATAATAATAAAAAAAATTTGCGAGCCCTAAGTCAGTTCCATATAATTCATTTATTCTGTGTACTCCATTCACAATTTTTCAAACATATGGAGTACATTGACCAGGAACAATATCAAAATATTTGAAGAATCTTAAAAACAGAGGATTCGGGGGAAATGTCAAATCCCCATTAGAAATTAATAGAGTATGAATCTAGTGGCTATAATCTATTGTATGGATATTTCAAGGATTTGAAACACACGCAATATCTACCTAGTCAGGAATATTATAGCATTATCTGAACTTAGAAGTTGACTTGTTATCAAGTCTTGCCATTAGTGTGACAGAGAAAGGGAGACCCTTGCTACAGTTATGAACTAATTTGAAGAAGAGCTGAGAAAGTGAATACTAGAACTTACAAGTACTAAAGAAACTTTGAGAGAGCATGGAAGAAGAGGAAAAAGAAGAAGAACTTTGATTTTGAAGCAGAGAACAAGAGGGGAGTATTAAAGGAAAAGTATGCTCAAGGACAACTAGAATCAGTGAACTGGTGGTTAAGTTACACACGAACAAGTTTCAAATATCCCAAATGATGAGTCGTGATTCCCCAGGAAGATCTCAACGCTTTATTTTCTCACAAGGACAAGCGTACCCCCATCAGTCCTCATAAATTACAAACATGCCATGCCAGTTTTGGTACTGTTTCAAGCCTTGGGCCTTGGACTTGTTTAAAATCTATTGGCCCAAATGGTTAGCGTAAAACTTTTAGGGGTAATTGTAGGGACCCATTAAGCATAGCCCATGAGAGTAGCCGACCAACCTGAATCCATCAGAATGTTGCCCGGTCGAAATCATAATTTAATTCGCATATGAGTATTTCAAATACATTACGGATATAGTCAAATCAGTTACCAATAATATCGAAAGAGATATTCGGGGGCTTCTTGATATATTCAATGTGTTAATTGAGTTCTTTGTACACCTCAACCTCTACTTTGATATACCTATAAATTGTACACCCTGACCCGGGGTAAAAGGATGGAACCTAAGATCTTAAGAAACACTTTAATATAAAGAGTAAGCTCACTGTGGATGTAGGCAAGTTGTCGATTCAGGTATATTGTTGTTGTGTGTAATCTTTACTTTCTGCTCTTTGTGACTATTTTTGTGGATCTATTTATTGTGATATTTCTTGTACTCACACATCCAATTGTAGGAAAAGTGTTATTCGTATTTCTTATAGATTATGTAAGCGTTCTTAATATTTAGCGAACGGTTGACCTTACGGTTCTAATGTCCCCCAACCATTGTAGCCATTCCAGTTTGAAAATTTAAATCCTTTCCATTTACCTCTACCATTGTGGATGCTTTAAGGAGGTATAGATTTGAAATTAAACTATATGAGTTCGTACCATAACCTGGTGAAGTACATTTCTTATGATTGGGAAAATTAATATAGACAACTACTCTGCTACTAATTTTTCACTCGAGTTGTGTTCCAAATTTTGTGTGGAAACCCCATGTTTTCAAAATTGAGATACGCAGATTGCTAAATAAAATTGGAGATACTTACATCCCTCATAAGTACTTTTTAAAAGGTGACTATTATGAATGTTAGCAATATTTTTAAGTGTATTTTTTATGGGGTTAGTGATTGAGTGTATTTCAATTTGTGAACCAAATGTGGAATGTAACACAAAACAAAAGCCTCGAATGGAAGTCAAGATTACTCAAATTGAAATGGGGCTTTTACGGTCTAGTCCTTGGACTAACAATTTTGGATAAAAAAACTTGGCCCAATAAATTTTAAACGATTAGGTCCAACATATAAATACCCCGAAATTAAAACAAACACGCACTATTCAAAAATCGAAGCGCCAAAAACACTGTATTCTCTCTTGAATCAAAACCTTAATCATACCATCTCTTCGATCAAAAACCCAAAACGAATCTATTTCTCAATCAAATTTTGGTCAACAACAACATATAAATACTCATGATTAAAGCGCCAAAAACTATCTTCGATAAAAAATCTAACTCTCTTCGATCAAAACACTAACTCTATTCGATCAAAACCCTAACTCTCTTCGATCAAACCCTAATCGTTGAAGTTCTACCAAGCATTTTACATTCTAAATCAAATTCTTACAAACACCACTAATAAGTATGTATACATTCTCTTATCACATGTTTGTCCTTATGTATTTTGTGTTCTCATATGTATAAATTTGTAAACACATGGACTGATGAAATCACATTCTTCTTCTTCATGATATGAAAAAATATATTTGTTTCCCTCATTTTAATTTCAAAACACACTTTTTGCATGTTAGATATATGTATTTCATCATTGTAGTTTTCCTCCTGTATACATCATTTATTGAGCATTTATCGAGGACTAGGAATATATACATGATTGGAATATGTACATGTACAAGCCCTATTTTATTGCGTGTACTCTGTGTATTTTTCGTGTACTTTCAAAAAGTACACGCAAAATACACAGAGTACATGCACATTGAAATTGAATTTCTCAATCCAATATGCGTGTACTTTTATGTTTTATACGTGTACTTTATAAAATATATATTTCAAATCCATATTTGATCAATCCTATGTTATTTTGGTCCGCGCCAGTGGCATTTGAATGATATTCCATGAGTTTGTAAGAAGTATTATTAGTGTGTTAATATTTAGGAGTTATTTTGGTCCGCGCCAACGGCATTTGAATGATATTTTATTAGTTTGTATTCAGTATTATTGCGTGTACCTTTTCATTTTTGCGTGTACTTTATTGAAAGTACACGCAAAAATTTCATAAAGTGCACGCACATTGAAATTCCATTTGTTCAATCCAATATGCGTGTACTAATATGAATTATGAGTGTACTATTTTGTATTGTTCTGTTATTGTTTAGGAATCATACGATCAAGCATGTTCAACTACAAAACTGTTGCTTGCACGTTCGAAGATCTTAACAATACAAAATATTTCACATTGACAGTCAATAGTACTAATGATGACGAAATTCATTTTCTCCTTCGCATCAATGATAGAGTTAAAATGTTACTTGGTTTTTACTACTATGAAGACATTTACTGCACTTTTGATGTGCAACAACTTCAAGTAACTGAATCGAAAAGGAAAGATTTAGCTAAACGAATTGAGCAGTATTGCTTAAGGGGTTTTGATAATGTTGGAGCTTTTAGCACACAACTATTGTATCACTTATTTACTGAATATGTTAGGAATAGAGAATCTTGGTTTTTGACTTGTCGAACAACCTCTGTTAGGTTTTACCATGAAACGGACGATATATATTACCCCCTTTAGCATGTATTTTGTTGAGAATTGTATGGATTGTTTGTGAGAATATTGTATGTACTTTTATTAAATACGCTTGTATTTTATTATTTTAGTCTATGTTTTATTCTAATTCGCATGTATATTATTTTTGTACATATCATTCTATGTTAGTAATTTAAATTTTGTTTATAGATCAATAGAATGGGCATGAAGATAAAGGCAAGAAGAGGAAACAAACAAAAAAAAGAGCAGTTCTGATGATAGCTCTTCATCTAGTTCCAGTTCCAGTTCTAGTTCTAGTGTGGCATTGAAATCTAAACGTCCTGCAAAGAAGAATGACCAATATCGATCAAATATTGTTAGCTTTCTTCATGATTTGCATCAGATTAAAGAAAAAATAAACAATAGGCATATTGAACTTCTTAAGAAGGCTCCGTTTTTGGAGCTTTTCAATGCCTACTACAGTGAGAAAGTAGTAGAAGTGGACCACAAGAAGACGGATAAAAATATTTTATAAATTATCCAGCTGTACAATGCAAAAACCAAAAGTTTTCATATGAAGAGTCGGATTGCAATAATGCCAATAGATATAAGTGAAATATTTGGCATACCACTGGTTGAGGGTTTAAAATCAATAGAACTAAAAAAGGGGCAGAATACTGCTCAAAAACCTGGATTACATGCACAATACTTCGCAAAAAGAATAGGAAAGTCAGAAATATTGATTGGTTTGAAGAAATCAGTCGAATTGGTGACAAGTGAAGGCATTGCCGATTTTGTAAAAATTATATGTCTCCACTTCTTGAACACGTTGTTTTTCTCCAACTCAAATTTCACCCTTGCAGAATTTTGGTTGAAATACATCGACAATATTGAGGAAATGAATAAGTATGATTGGGAATCTGCTGTGCATGAGTTTCTCATACATTCACTTGACAAATCAACAAGTTCTAAACCTATCACAGTTACTGGATGTGTCATTTCCCTACTGGTGAGCAAAAAAACATCCTGATATTTCAAAATTTACATACCAATACTCACGTGTACTTAATAAAAATCACGTGTATTTTCAAAATACACGTGATAATTTAACATGTATTTTGAAAACACATGTGATATAAGATGTGTATTTTAAAATACACGTGATATTTTCACGTGTATTTTCAAAATACACGTGATAATTTAACGTGTATTTTGAAAACACATGTGATATAAGACGTGTATTTTAAAAATATACGTGATATTTTTATGTGTATTTTTAAAATACACGTGATATTTTTACGTGTATTTTCATGTATTTTAAAAATACACATGATATTTTCACGTGTATTGTCAAAATACACGTGATAATTTAACATGTATTTTGAAAATACACATCTTATAACAAGTGTATTTTGAAAGTACACTCCTACTTTATAAAGTACACTTGTATTTTACAAGGCACTTCTACTTTATAAAGTACACTTGTATTTTACAAAGTACACGTGTACTATGTTTTGTCAATATAACCAGTGTACTTTCAAAATACACTTGTTATATATTTTTTTAATATTATAAGTGTACTTTAGAAAGTACACGTGAACTTATATTGACAAAGTACACGTGAACTTTGTAAAAATCATGTGTACTTTCAAAATACACTTGTAAAATTTACAATGTACAAATTTAATTTTGCGTGTATTTTGAACAAATCACTTGTAATTTCCATTATGAATACCTAGGTAATACAATTATTAATATCATTTTGTTTTTTGTATGATCACGGTATTGGGCAAGTGAGAAATTTGAAATTATTTTTCCTATTGAAGAATTTAAAGATAAGATGCCAAAATTCCTGAGGTGGAAATTGCCTTCTTTGAGACAATGGTTTGTGAAGAATGACATCGCAACAACAACTTTGAAGCAGGCTACAAATAAACCAGCTTGTAAGGACAGTTCTGTACAAAAGGAATCTCAGTTTGAAGGGCCAGGTTAGTCTTTAAACATTTCTACATAAAGTCCTATACATGCTGATTCATTATCAGAAAAAGTTGTCGAAGATATTAATGACAATGAGTTTTCACATGGTTGTAATATTCCCATTAAAAACATTATGACTCCAAAGAAAAAGAAGGGAAAAGATCAACCAAAGGTTAATTTAGAGGAACAAATTGTGGTTTTGTAAAGGGAATTGTTGGGAAAAAATAATCAACTATCTAAAGCAGCTGAAGACTTTAATGGTGCACTAGAGAAGGTGACCTCTTTGGAGGTGAAGAGTGTGACACCCCGCCCTATTAAATATCGGGTGATAAGTCCTTTATAAAATTTATAACAGAATGTTCGGTTGGTTCATTCTTAGCATCACGGTCGAAAACTTAAATCCAATTAATTAACTAACATTTTTCAATTAAACTTGAAACCAAAATTTAATAAATTCTGAACATGTAATTACAAACCATACACAAGAATTTAAGGCTGACTGAATCAATTACTAAATAATTAAGACTGGATAAAATCCTCCAGTTCAAAGTCACAAACCAGACCATAATAAATACTCAATCCAACTACAAAGGAAACTGAGTACAACTCTGCTAATGAGAATGGGCGACACATGCCCGAACTGAAATATCTGAACTAGGAACTGGATGAAATGAGAGAAGCGTCAAATCTCAATGACCTGCAACTTCCATAATAGCTGCAACTCGGCAAACCATCTAAGTATCTAGAACCGGTGTCCCTGTGATTGGGCACCTGTACTAATACATATATATAGCAAAAGAGAAAATAGATGCAATAAACAGGTCAGAGCCCGATGTGTAAAAATATTTATTTTAGCAAGTATATAAAATTTGCAATAAAGCAAGTATCAAGTGCATGTTAGTTCGAACTCTCACATGAGGTTCTCACCTCTCAACTAATGTGCATGCCTAACGTACATCTAATCCAACCTAGTTATGTCGTTAACTAACTAGTCTGTCTACCTTCATATTCTCACATTATAATATGGGAGTTTACTCCTGAGATTCTAATATATCCTGCGTGTATCTCACCTTTTTATTAACTAGATTAATGTATAACAGTTACGGTAGGAAAATTCTCATTATTAAATCCCGTTCAAAATGTCCCAATAATTTACTTACATACTTTACCAAAGAGTTCGTTATAAACGCACGTATATTATTCTCAACACAAATCTACAAATAGGGCACCCCTAGGCTAAGCTGCGGTGCACACATACTCTGCTATTAAATCTCGGTACATCACGTACATGAGGACTACGTGTTTCGAATCTCTCTGGAACCGTTACAATAAGCAAAATCACACATATTGGAGGCGAACATAGGTCACATACCCATGGGTCACGCAAATACCTACGCTCCCATGGTCAGCTAACTTATTAACTCATAAATAAGCCATTCACAGTCCTATGTCCTTAAGGTACCGATCTAAATCCCCCCGAAGGCACACAAAGATTAGATGGCCCTGTTTCGAAAGTCGATCTCCCGTGATAGCAAGTATGGTAGGTATGTCATACACATAATATATCAAATATAGGTATACACACAACCCATCAAATCAAAAGGTATACACACAACCAATTGTCATATTTCATACATAGTATTTTTATCACTAAATACTATCAACTTATTTTTAGATTACGATATTCCCTCTCTCGTAATATATATGTAAGAATAATATGTCACCCGAAGATCCTTAAGACATAATCATAAGAAGTCCCACAAGTAACCACTAATTTTTATTCTTATAAGTTCCACATCTTTAGAACTAATATCCTAAGTATTTGTCACGTAATACTCTCGACGCATTTATAATTACGATTATCTCTCTCTCGTAATCTTCAAGGTAAACTCACTGTCCCAAATATTTGAATCATTCCACCTAAATAACTCCCAATAATTCTGCACTATTTTGGGTTCATCGAACACTAGTTTTCCTCACTCAAATTGACTGTTTACCCAAATAGGGGTAAAATAGGAAATTCTCTAAAATTTAGAAATCTCGCTCGAACCCGAATAAATCTCGCTCGAACGACATACACGTGTCGCTCAATACATCTTCACGCGAGAGCTCTATCTCGCTCGAACGGCTTCGCACGAGATACTGATCTTGCTCAAACGACCCACTTCGCGCGACTTCGTGCGATATCTCGCGACCAGGGTTGTTTCTTCTTCAACCTTAGACAGCCTCATTTTTTACCATTTTTCAACCCTAAAACCTCTAAAATGTCACCCCAAACTCCAATCAATCAGTCCAATATCGAATCCTAACATTTGTAAATGAATTCTACCAACCTAGAATCATTAAATCATTACAGATCGTTAAAGAAATATGAAATCCCCAATTTACTTACACAAACCCTAATTCTTCCAATTATCATTCAAGAACATATAAAATTTCCAGATTCGTTCATCCCATAAAGTCATCAAACGTGATTTCAAATCTATATACATGAAGGGTTCAACCTAATTTAATCTCAGATTAAAGTCATGTATATCCAATCTCCAATTTTCATCAATATTATGAACAATACGTTGCTGTTTCAACCCTATACTAACATGAACATGGTTATTGCTAAAGAAAGGAAAGTAATAAACACTTGCCTCAATTTCGAAGGTCTGATCTGTTGGTGTTGTTGGTATGGATGCGCTCCTCGCGTTCCGATCTACACGATGGTGGTGGTGGTTGTGCAAGGTGGTGTAAATTGACTCTCCTCCTTTGGAATTTGCTCTCCCTCACCCACTGTGGCTCTATCTTGATTTTGGTATATCATAACCCTAATTGTCCCCAATTAGGTGATATAATATTTCTCCAATTTTCGTCCATATAATTTCTCTAAAAATCCAAATTACAAAACTACCCTTACCGGGTGTCGGCTTGGCCTAAAAATATCTCGGAGTCCAAATAAAATACTCGGGTAGAGTTTTCTGACTATCTCGACCCCTCCAGACTCAATGGAGCACTCAAAATGATCATACGAGTTACTTAAAATAATTTACCTTTTTATTCCACTTAATTAGTCCTGATAAGACTCATACGTGCGTCCCCGACTTAATATACCAAACTGTCGTATTTCTCTCTCATGACAAGTTATATGAAATCGTCATTCCATATTACTTATTCTCACAGTAATATTAATAATTACTAACTTCTCGTCACGCTAGTAAATATTCAAATTTAATCCGGATTAATAATTAATTCTCACATTTTAATTTAATTAAACCCACAATTATAATAAATCACATAACTATTTAAATCTTCGAAAATACGGGGTATTACATACTTCCCCCCTAATAACAGAATTTCATCTCAAAATTCAGAGAATAAGGCGTTTTTGGTAAGGTCAACTCCGGGTATTAACCTCACATCTCATGTAATCTACCTAGTACCGCCCATACAATACATTACCGAATACCCTTTAATAATGAACACCTCACTGATGTTATAATTTACTCTCCAAGCCTTACCATTTAACTTTCACCACTTAATTTTTTTTTTAATAATTACTAACTTACCTCCTACTACTCGCACTAGTAGATTATCAGTATTTAGATATATACGAATTTGTATTACTACTATGTTTCATCAGTAGTTTATTCTTGCTTGTACGGTATATACTTCACAGATAATATATACTATAAATGTAACACAAATTTTCTCCATACTACCTCGCAAGGGACTATGGAATCCAAGCATGTACGCTATTGGCTCAAACTTAACAATAAAAGGAAAAGATCCCACATCATTGGGTACCAATTCCCTCATTCCAACATGCAATAATGTGACTCCCAATCATTTCCATCCTGGTTAACGGGCCCTAAATTTTCTCTGGACCTAGTAGATTATTGTCCTCCCCTCTATCCAATAAGCATAAGGATGACAAGGATTGATATATAACGCCTCAAATGGAATCCTATCGATAATGAGCTAAGGGGAGTAGTCTTACACTAACTCCACCAGTGACACTAAACCTTCCCATAATTGGAAATACAACATTCCTCGTAATGTGTAACTAAAACTCTGAGCCTACGAGTGTGTTAGGCCGGATACGTTTGCATCTCGATTTTCATGGCCTCCCAAAAACTCTTCCCAATAATCGAGTCATAACTCTCTTGACTCTATCGTACAAAAACTCTAATTGTACCACATATGTCCTTACTATCCCAGGAATAATGGTTGAGGTTTACCGTTACACGTTATGATTTTTCCTAACTTGGAATAACGTGAGCTACTTTAATTACCCGACCCACTTTCACCCACATAGGGTCGTGATCCCATTGCGAGGTAATTAACTCTGTAATGGTTCAGGGATTTACTCTCCCATTACTACTAAGGAATTCCTAATGCTGAAGGAACTATATTATTTCCTAATGGTCCACTTCCAATTAGAGCTTAGTAATGTCTTGCTTTGCTTATGCCATCACTACTACGGCTTTATATCATTATGCATTTTACCTTTCTTATAAGCACAGCCATATCGATGGCTCAGGCGACAGTGTCATCACTACATGTCACAAGTCGTTCCCCCTCTCTCTAAACTTTATATTCTCGTGAAACATGCTCTCTCCATGTCCTATCAAGTAAGTTTCAACTTCCCTGAGTTAAACTTTATCAAATTCTTCCTATACTATCCTCGTGGAAAATCTAGGAATTAACGGTCCTAACTGCCCTAACACATTAAACAGCTAAGTTCTGAAGTCACACTCTTCTACATTCAGTTACCTCTCGCAATACGCATTGTGCCACAATTCTCAATTATGGAAAATACTATAATTCAACTATCTAGGGCGCCCATACACCCTATGTTTTGTGCATTGCCGCACCATCGTACTAGACGTTTTATATAAATAACAAATTATGCCCCACATACTTGGCATGACTATATGGTAAGGTCCTACTCAGTCACCCTACCTTTTCCACCTAATCATATCTTAGGTTGTCCCACGGGTCTGCTCGTTGATTGGTAACATTATCACATATTAATCTTATACGGCTCTATCGGCCTTGGTTTGTAATATAACCATTAATTCACAGATATAACTACGAATATTGCAATCATTACGATATTAAATCCATGTACTAAAGGCAAACTTCTCCCATCTTCCAACGTTGGCTAAGTTTCATGCGTGGGATGTCTCGCAAAGCGAAATCCAAACAAGGAACCCCCCCCCCCCCAATACACTACTACCTAACACTGTTGGTCGTCGAGATCTGTTAAGTCCTTACTCCATAACATATATCCTTGAATTCCCATCTACGAACATAAAAGTCTACTCATCTACTTTCATGTCACTAAAGACGGCATACAATGCGATGCTCTCCCGATCATAAGTTATTAGCGCTATATAATTAAGGAGTTATATCTCTCCTCTCTATAATAAGTCAATATATTCTGAATCACATCAGTATAACATCCCTGCTCACCGGGATCAATAGAGTAAGACAACATACTCGCTGAAGTCTACAATACAATACAATACAATACAACCCATATGCAGGCTCATTCGTCTTTCGGGTGATGCCTCGCTAAAACCATATATTTAAAATTAAATTTTTTTTTGTACACTAGTCCTATCACACAATATACCACCATTCAAACCCTCGATAATCAGTAACCGTACAATATAATCATAATATGATCTACTATCATAACGCTCAAAGGAGCACGAATCGTTAAATAATACCACATAAAAATTTCTCTTAGTGTCCACACTTGCTCCTCCCTACAGGTGGCACGAAAATCTCGCTACCTAATGGTAGTCATTTACATAATAAGGCTGTTGTCACCAGCATACCCACTAAACCGAATGCACACTCAAATTATTAGTGTTAACTATTCGCATATGTTGTGACACACCTACGTCACTTGAAATAATCATTTATTCACAAGGATGAAATAAAGCTCCATCAGTCTATCCTGATCGTAGGGTCCCCGTACCCACATTTTGCGACCCATAATTATCTATAATCGTTATACCTTTCGGATTCCATTCATTAGATTTTCCCTTCCTTTTTGGTGGGTAAATTATTCTATTTTATGGCTCACCAGCCTGACATCAATACATTGACCCCATATCTTTAGGCCTCAATTATGGCCTTACTAGCCTTCCCTTGATTTCCTGGGCCCCGTCGACCCTGAAATACGGTATGCTACAGTTGCTAAGGACTACGTTGGTCCTGACTAGACACACTACTCTCGGGTTATTAGTTCTTGGGCCCAATTATCTTAACCCGATTCCTACACTGGACATTTTACTTCTCCAACAGGTATGCCTTACAGGCACGGTTTATTACTCCCGATACTATTAATTTCACTTCTCAAGTGATCACATTCAATAATGGTAACCCTTATCTCTACATACAGGGTAAATTCCCTTTCACTGGTCCTCCTGGCCTTGTTGGGATGTCTTTCTCTCGGACCTGGTAGTATTAACTCCTAGTTGTTATTTCCATTGTTCCTTGCGCTCTACAGGGCATATAGAACACATAGTCGACCCACTGGTCTTGAATTAATCCATCACCATTTCATTAAGATTTAATCATATCATTTAAATAGGTTTCCCCCACTGGGTATACCTTCTCGTGATGTTCTACTAACACTATTGAATTCGACCTTGCCCTTTGGCTAAGTACCACAACTCGACTGGCTCCCTTTCTTCTGCGGCATTGACATATTGTAATAGACATATACTTTGATGGCATTGACACTGGTCACCTTAGACGCACCTCCCATTCACGCTAGGGCATTCCACCCACGAGTCCATTTCAACTTGTGGACCCTTTTTACCTTTCATGACTCCTACTTCGATTACGAAGTTTGCTTACCAAGTTAACTCATCCTTTACGGTCGGTCCTTACCTGACCAACTGGTGGAAGATTAAACGGTCAACCTGCACCCAATACCTCGATTTGATTTTCTATTGTTACTCTTTGCCATTTCTCTGAGCTAGAAAAAATTTCTTCTGAATTTAAAATTCTGAGCGTTATTGCACTCTACTTTACATTATTTCCTTTGGATTAGCTCCCTCCATTGGCCCATCACACTTAGATATTACTGTTGGTGACTTATATCGCGATCACCGTTCCCCTAATGCTTCACAACTTCCAATTGTTTTCCTCCTCCAGCAGTCCCGCTAACGGCCTTCATTGGTCATCCCATATCGTTCGGAGTATGAAATCCAATCACTCTCGTATATAAATTGGATTCACTAAACAAAATCGCAGGAGAGCGCAAATCGCATACGCAGTGGAATACAACAATCCTAGAATAAGGCTCTACATTAAAGAACGGTAAGCTAAAACCTAATAAGTCGTACAGATCCTAAACGACACTAGAACCTGATGCTCTGATACCACCTGTGACACCCCGCCCAATTAAATATTGGGTGATCAGTCCTTTATAAAATTTATAACAGAATATTCGGTTGGTTCATTCTTAGCATCACTCTCGAAAACTTAAATCCAATTAATTAACTAAAATTTAATTAAGCTAGTCTCAAAAAAATTTCCAATTAAGACTGGATAATTAAGACTGGATAAAATCCTCCAGTTCAAAGTCACAAACCAAACCATAATAAATACTCAATCCAACTGAAAAGAACTACAAAAGAAACTGAGTACAACTCTACTAATGAGAATAGGCGACACATGCCCGAACTGAAATATCTGAACTAGGAACTGGATGAAATGTGAGAAGCGTCAAATCTTAATGACCTGCAACTTCCACAATAGCTTCAACTCGGCAAACCATCTAAGTATCTAGAACCGGTGTCCCTGTGATTGGGCACCTGTACTAATACATATATATATATATATAGCAAAAGAGAAAATAGATGCAATAAACGGGTCAGAGCCCGATGTGTAAAAATATTTATTTTAGCAAGTATTTAAAATTTGCAATAAAGCAAGTATCAAGTGCATGTTAGTTCGAACTCTCACATGAGGTTCTCACCTCTCAACTAATGTGCATGCTTAACGTACATCTAATCCAACCTAGTTATGTTGTTAACTAACTAGTCTGTCTACCTTCCTATTCTCACATTATAATATGGGAGTTTACTCATGACAATTTAATATATACTGCGCGTATCTCTCCTTTTTATTAACTAGATTAATGTATAACAGTTACGGTAGGAAAATTCTCATTATTAAATCCCGTTCAAAATGTCCCAATAATTTACTTACATACTTTACCAAAGAGTTCGTTATAAACGCACGTATATTATTCTCAACACAAATATACAAATAGGGCACCCCTAGTCTAAGTTGTGGTGCACATATACTCTGCTATCAAATCTCGGTACATCACGTACATGAGGACTACGTGTTTCGAATCTCTCTGGAACCGTTACAATAAGCAAAATCACACATATTGGAGGCGAACATAGGTCACATACCCATGGGTCACGCATATACCTACGCTCCCATGGTCAGCTAACTTATTAACTCATAAATAAGCCATTCACGGTCCTATGTCCTTAAGGTACCGATCTAAATCCCCCCCGAAGGCACACAAAGATTAGATGGCCCTATTACGAAAGCCGACCTCCCGTGATAGCAAATATGGTAGGAATGTCATACACATAATATATCAAATATAGCTATATACACAACCCATCAAATCAAAAGGTATACACACAACCAATTGTCATATTTCATACATAGTATTTTTATCACTATATACTATCAACGTATTTTTAGATTACGATATTCCCTCTCTCATAATATATATGTAAGGATAATATGTCATCCGAAGATCCTTAATACAGAATCATAAGAAGTCCCACCAATAACCACTAATTTTTATTCTTATAAGTTCCATATCTTTAGAACTAATATCGTGAGTATTTATCACGTAATACTCTCGACGCATTTATAATTACGATTATCTCTCTCTCGTAATCTTCAAGGTAAACTCACTGTCCCAAATATTTGAATCATTCCACCTAAATAACTCCTAATAATTCTGCACTATTTTGGGTTCATTGAACACTAGTTTTCCTCACTCAAATTGACTGTTTACCCAAATAGGGGCAAAATAGGAAATTCTCTTAAATTTAGAAATCTCGCTCGAACCAGAATAAATTCGCTCGAACGACATACACGTGTCGCTCAATACATCTTCACGCGAGAGCTCTATCTCGCTCGAACGGCTTCGCGCGAGATACTGATCTCGCTCGAATGACTCACTTCGCGCGACTTCATGTGATATCTCGCGACCTTGGTTGTTTCTTCTTCAACCTTAGACAACCTCATTTTTTACCATTTTTCAACCCTAAAACCTCTAAAATGTCACCCCAAACTCCAATCAATCAGTCCAATATCGAATCCTAACATTTGTAAATGAATTCTAACAACCTAGAATCATTAAATCATTACAGGTCGTTAAAGAAATATGAAATCCCCAATTTACTTACACAAACCCTAGTTCTTCCAATTATCATTCAAGAACATATAAAATTTCCAGATTCGTTCATCCCATAAAGTCATCAAGCGTGATTTCAAATCTATATACGTGAAGGGTTCAACCTAATTTAATCTCAGATTAAAGTCATGTATATCCAATCTCCAATTTTCATCAATGTTATGACCAATACGTTGGTGTTTCAACCCTATACTAACATGAACATGGTTATTGCTAAAGAAAGGCAAGTAATAAACACTTGCCTCGATTTTGAAGGTCTGATCCGTTTGTGTTGTTGGTATGGATGCGTTCCTCGCGTTCCGATCTACATGATTGTGGTGGTGGTTGTGCAAGGTGGTGTAAATTGACTCTCCTCCTTTGGAATTTGCTCTCCCTCACCCACTGTGGCTCTCTCTTGATTTTGGTATATCCTAACACTAATTTTCCCCAATTGGTTGATATAATTTTTTTCCAATTTTCGTCCATATAATTTTTCTAAAAATTCAAATTACAAAACTACCCCTACCGGGTGCCGGCTTGGTCTAAAAATATCCCGGAGTCCAAATAAAATACCCGGGTAGAGTTTTCTGACTATCTCGACCCCTCCAGACTCAACGGAGCACTCGAAATGATCATACGAGTTATTTAAAATAATTTACCTTTTTATTCCACTTAATTAGTTCTGACACGGCTCGCACGTGCGTCCCCGACTTATTATACCAAACTGTTTTATTTCTCTCTCACGAAAAGTTATATAAAATCATCATTCCATATTACTTATTCTCATAGTAATATTAATAATTATAACTTCTCGTCACTCTAGTAAATATTCAAATTTAATCCAGATTAATAATTAATTCTCACATTTTAATTTAATTAATCCCACAATAGTAATAAATCACATAATTATTTATATCTTCAAAAATACGAGGTATTACAGAGAGTGCCATTTTCAATGTACAATTGCAGGTAGATCGTGATTCACTTTTGAAAGCCCAAGAGGAAATGAAGAAGTTAAAGGTGTAAAATTCCAACATTTTGAAGGAAAAAGATGTACTAAATAAGTTGGAGGTGGAAAATGCCCAACTAGTTGAGTTAAATAATTCTTTAAAAGAAAAGCTTGATCAAGTCACAATGAGTGACTCGAATAGAATTAAAGAATTGGATGAATCATTGAAAAAACAGGCAGAATCATCATGAATTTTGGAACAAAAAAATGGATATCTATCTCTGAGTAATGAAGATCTAAAAAAAAAGTATGATGATACATTGCGAAAATGGATAGATGCTGACATAGAAAAGATGACATTGAGGCAGAATCTCAAGGAGTCAGAATTGAAAAGAACTCAAGAGGTACTTTTGATTATAAATAAGGCACAGTACATGCAGTTTTCTAAAGTAGACGCATTTTTCCTAAAGTACATGCACTTTTCCTAAAGTACACACAGTTTGCCTAAAGTAGACGCAGTTTTCCTAAAGTACGCAGTTTTATTTGACAGTAACGTTAATGCAGTTTTATTTGATATTAGAAATAATGCAGAGTACGCGCATTATTTTATTAGAAATAATGTAGTTTTATTCAAGTATTACTTATAATCTAACATTCTTTTTGTATAACAGGAAAACAATAATAAAATCCGTAATGACGAAATTTCGGAGTTAAAGAAAATGCTTGATGAATCAGCATTGAAAAAACTGATCAGGTATCTATAAAGTACAATAGATATAAAGTACACGCATTTACTTTCTAAAGTAAATGCAAATTATGATGAAAGTACACGTGTATTTTATAAATTTTATAAAGTACACGTATTTTAAAAAATTTATAAAGTACACGCGTGTATTTATAAAATACATGCATGTATTTATAAAATACACGCATGTATTTATAACATACATGCATGTACTTTATAATACACACACAAATTTGGATGAAAAACACAAATTTTATCAAAATACACGCAAGAGAAAATGAATCATTGTTTCAAAAAATGCTTACAATCCAACAGTCCTTGATTAAATATATCAGGCAAACACTAATAAACAACTCATGGACGAAATTTCGAGTTTGAAGATTGAACTAGCCTCAAAGACAGTTCAGGGCACCCCCGAAATACCCAAAATAAAAGGGCATGTTACTAGAGGACAGAAGAAAATAAAAGATGACAGCGAAACTGAGAAGCATGAACCAATTAAAAAATAAAAGGGGACAAAGTTGAGAAAATGACCTCTAACAATAGCTCAACGAATGAAAGAAACTCACTTCAAGCTTGAAGCAGTCAAAGCATACAAATATCTCGATAAAGCTGCGAAGAAAAAAAATGAAGATTTATTCAAAAGGTTGAGCCAAGGTAAAGTGTATTATTTTATGATTTATCACTTCGCTAATCTATATTTTTTGGTGCAAAAGAATAAGGTTATTAGTATTATACAATTCTTATTGCTTATATAAAATGCATGGAATTTATTTTCAAAGGGCTGGTTTCGTGTGTCCCATGGGAAGATTTTGTTGAAGTCCTCAAGAATTAAGAAATTCCAAGCCAAGTATGTAGTCCAAATATTAGACATTCATTAAATTTCAACATTATTATTTTTTCACCATTTTATATTGTGTGAAACAGATAATACTTGCCTTTAGTGAAGTATTGAGGTTAAAATTGTCAGAAGATGGGCTCTCCCACTCACACATTTTTTTATTATTATTGGGTAAGTACTATTAAATCGAAAGATTTGTGAAATAAAATTTCAGTTTTTTTTATTAACACAATGTCTATAATTTTTATTCAAATAGAAGCTTGTAGAAAAAATGAAGTCAATAAGAAGGGGGAGTTATACATAGATTTATTTGAATACTTAGGCACTTGTAATAATGTGTTCATTGTACTAAGACATAACATAGGACATTTCACATTAACTACAATATACAAAAAAGAAAATAAAGTCGTCCACATGGATTCCCTTCGACCGGACAACAAGGAAACAAACACAATGTACTTCGATGATGCGAAAAAAATGGTTAGTGCCTAAACTTAATTAGTAATGTTACATGTACTTATATTATACACGTGTACTTTATCATATAATGCGTGTACTTTGTATTAGTTGCACATAATCACCCAGATTATCAAAGTACACGCATCATATTTTAAAATACACGTGAAATGAACTAATACAAATTATGTGTACTTTAATATTATGCGTGTACTTTTAACTCTTTAGGCAAAGTACATGCATAATATTTTAAAATACACGTGAAATGGACAAATAAAATACACGTGTACTTTAATATTATCGTGTACTTTTTACTCTTTAATCTTCATATACTCTTTTATTTGTATACACTGAATATTTGTCTTCTTAACAGTTTTCTGTCTTCCAAAAAACACTGTGCCTATTGAAGACTGCAGCAGAAACAATGAAAAACAATGGTTTCAAAACTCAGAGAAAGTTTGATGAAGGTACATCAAATGAGTTTACATTGGATGATGATCCATTGACAGAGCAAGAAAAAAGGACATTAGATTTCTTGCTGGAAAGTGATTTCAAATTTGACCTAATAAGAGATTATGAATGCCCTAAGCAATATAATGGGTAAGCAAAAACTTCATTTCTAAAAATTACTAATTTGTATATTTTCAAAAAATTTCATTCACATCATACTAATTTGTATATTTATTTTATTTTAATTTCAGGGTTGACGGTGGGGTGTTCTGCATGTACTACATTGAACAAATTAGCATAAACAACGAAATGCAAAAATTGTTTCAAGACCCTGACATGCTAAAACACAGAGCATATGTACTAAGGGAAATTCTTCTATTAAAATATTTCTTCCCCCGAAAGCACAAAAAACTTCTACAAATTGATTCACATACAAACCATATTTGTAATTTATTTTGTGTTATATTGGTTATTGTTTACAATATTTATTACACCAAAATAGTTTATTTCCGCTGGCGCGGACCACAATCCACGTAAGGTATAGACAAATAATGCACCTAAGTGTTATGAAATAATGTACCTGCATTTTTCACGAAAACTACAAGTAATAATTACTAAGTACACACATGAATTCTTTAAAAGTACACGCAATATAAACAATGTACATGCACTAGTTAATGTAATAATTTTTTATTTTTAATTGAAAACTATTTTAAATATTTATTCAGAAGGACATAATAACCAAAATCAATTTATTAAGCTCAACTACTCACTTCCCAACTACTTCTCGTCAAGAAATAAATAGCTTTAACTTTTCCGATAAAAGAGTAATATTTGTTCCTTTCTTAACCATTACATTTAGGGTAAAGATAACATAATGACTATTCCAGTAGAAAAGTTGTGAGATACTCTTGAGAGAGATGAAAGAAATAAAAAAAAAAGGAAAATTAAGGAAAATATTTCCTCATATGAAACTGCCTTTGAGAAGTTTCAAACATATGTGAGGGAAGGCTATTCTGGACTTCCACCCAATTCCATAGATTTATTTGATGTGGATGAGGATCCTCCTCAAACACATGAAGACCTCATGTCTTTCTATAGACAAGAAGTTCCTTTGAAAATCGCAAAGCTGAAGGAGAAGAAGTCTCACCATGAAGGCCGTGTAGCTGTCATAGAAGAATAAATTCGAGTATGGTCGAATTTAATTGACTCTCATCCTGACACCATAGACGCCTTTAACAAATTTTCCTAATAGAAGTCTTTTTTAGTTTTTTCAGCTTTTGTTATGTGAAAAAATTGTACTTTATTTTTCTTTTTTAATAAAAAAAATTATTTCTTTCGTGCGTGTATTCTCACTTATATCATACACCAAATATAGAAAAGTACACGTGAACCTTTATAAAACTGATCACGTGTATTGTAAAAAATGTAAACATTAAGATCATTTATTGTAAAAAAAAATGTTATGTCAAAATATGAGTGTATTGTCAAAACATGATTTTACCTATTATAAATTATAATACACGCAAGTTTGTATAAAGCACACGCACAAGGTATTTAACAAACCATTATATAAATGCGTGTACTTTATTTATTACACGTGTACTTTATAAAGTACACGCATAGTCTATAAAGTACACGCTTATTGAAATACTTGTATAATAATATCGCTGGCGCGGACCATAATACATATAGAAATTTAAGACTATGAGTAACCTAAGTGTCTTTTATAAAGCACAAGCACATTGTAATATCAAAAACATTTTTCAAATAGTACATGCATTTATATACGTCTACTTGATAAAATTACATGCAGAATACATAAAGTACACGTATATTGAATTAGATTTGGTTATATCAATATGCGTGTATTTTATAAAAACATGCGTCTACACGTATATTTAAATGCGCGTATTTTATATATTATGAGTGTACTTCATAAAGTACACGCATATTTCATCAAGTACACGCATATTATATTTATATTGTGCATGTACTTCATGCGTGTACATCATAAAGTACACGCATGCTTTTATATAGTACACGCAGACTGAACTAACCAAATCCATTTTTAAATGCGTGTACTTTATATATTCTGCGTGTACTTCATAAAGTACACGCATATTTCATCAAGTACACGCATTGATAAAATGCCTTTGGTCGTCAAAATGCTCGTGTATTGTACATAACATGCGTATACAAATGTAAAGTACACGTGAACATCAGGAAAAATGATCACATGTATTTTATGAAAAATACGTGTACAGCTACACAAAAAACAAACTAAAAATGAGACTAAAAACTAAAATTACATTCATTTATGTGAAACAAATGGTTTATTAATTAATTTATTCAATCAAATGGTTAAAATGAATGAATTCAACAATTTTAAACGTACTAAAATGGGTTCCTTACAAGTAGACCTGTAATGACCCGTTTTACTACACCTCGAGCAAGTAACTTCCCTTACTGTGATCTCACCAGAAGACTTTATTCTCTTATTTCTTGGCCTGCCTATCGGTCTCTTAATCATTGGTGGAAAGACAAATGGATTTTTAGGTATAGGAATATTTAAGGAAATCAAATCAGGAAGAGGAACTATAGGTATCGAGTATGATTTTCTGTAGAAAGATGCCTTACAGTACTCCTCAATATAATCATAAATACTAGTCCCTTTCCTTCGTACAACACAAACAACATGGGAACATGGAAAATATCTAATCTGTCAACTCTTATAAGAACAAGTCATTTCTCCTAAGTCAACTGTTGCTCGCACTTCTGAATGAACTTCAAATACATTTTGACTTGAGCGACTAATAGTCCAATGTTGGATTTTATTCGAATTTTCATTCAGTAACTTTTGGAAAAAAGTACATAACTCATTTGTCCAAGTATCATACTCAACAAGTTTGTTTGCATTGAAATTCATAATCTTCACTCTCAATTTATCAAGCATATTCATTACTGGTAAATGCCTTTCCTCCAATATCCATGAATTGAATGACTCCGTAACACTAGATGCCATGTCACCATACCATTTACCAAGGAAATATTCACAGGACCAATTCTCAGGAGGCAAACTATCAATGAAATCAGTAATAGCTGCGCCTCTTTCCTTCTTCAATGCTTCAATATTCTTGTGAAATACATCTACTGAGACAGTATATGCACAAGACAAAAAATCTTTAACAATTTTCTTTCGAAATCCAGCACAATTCCTATGAATTGTCTTTTTAATATTCCCTTGTAAATGATGTATACAGTAGGAATGTGCAGACAACAGGAAGACCCTCGAAATAGCTTTAAGTAATCCATTGTTTCGATGTGATATAAATGTTATGTTTCGATATTGCTCAACTACTGCACTATGCAAATTGACAAGAAACCACATCCAGTTATCTTCGGTTTCAGAATTAACAATAGCATATGCAACAGGAAAAAGGCCTGAAATATAAAAATATATCAAAACTAAAATAAATAACATATCCATATAGAACACATCGTAAATTGATGCTGCTGGCGCAGACCTTAAAATACATGGGAAATATATTATGTGTTTAATTTAAATTATTTGTAAATAACAAGACAAAACATAAAAATGTACAGTACACGTGATAAAGATACAAAGACATGCACATTTACTTTCCAATATTTTGCTTGTACTTTGAATTAGTTTCAAATAACAACACTAACATCAACGTACACGCATAAAAATGTAAAGTACAGTTGAACTAAACAAAGACATTCAAAGGTACTTTAAATTTTTAACGTGTACTTGGCTTTATTATTTCTAAATAACAACACATATCAACAAAGTACACGCATAAAAATAAAAAGTACACATGAAATTAACAGAAACATTCATGTGTACTTGCCATGTACTATGTGTGTACTTTAGTTTGTATTCAACATAACAACATCATCATCAAAGTACACGAGAAATTAACAAAAACATTCACGTGTACTTGACATGTACTATGCATGTACTTTAGTTTGTATTCAACATAAAAACATCATCATCAAACTACCCGCATAAAAATGAAAAGTACACGTGAAATTAATAAAAATATTCACGTATACTTGACATGTACTATGCGTGTACTTTAGTTTGTATTCAACATAACAACATCATCATCAAACTACCCGCATAAAAATGAAAAGTACACATGAAATTAATAAAAATATTCACGTGTACTTGACATGTACTATGCGTGTACTTTAGTTAGTATTACACATAATAAGACATATCATCAAAATACACACAGAAAAATGAAAAGTACACGTGAACTAAAACAAAGACATTCAAAGGTACTTTATATTTTTATGCATGTATTTTGATGATCTGGAATGGAACAAACAAAAATGTCAATGCAATATACAAAATAAAATATTTAGAATTAATTTACCATTGTTCCCATTCCTTGCAGTTGCTGACAATATTTTTCCATGGTAACGGCTCTTCAAAAAGTCACCATTAAGAAATAAAACAGGTCTACAGTATTGAAATCTATAAATACATCCTCTAAACATTACAAATATTCTCTTGAATTTTTTACTCTCATGTTTCACGTCAAGGATGCAATGCGACCCAGGATTATACTGCAATAGAAGGTCACGATAATTATTCATTAATGAATAAGAAACCTTTTCATCACCATGTATATCAACAACAGCCATCTCTTTCACACGCCATGCATGTTGATAAGATATATCAAGACCATAATTCTTCTTCATATCTTTAACTACATCAATTGGTCTCAATAGCGAGTTATCTCTAAGATCATCAGCTACCAATGTTGAAACAAACTTGGAGGCTATCATTTTGACTGACGGACTACGAAAGATACCTCTACATGTATGCTCATTATTCATTACACATATGTAAAAGTATCCATTTATTGTAGACAATGAAGCATGAATTCTCCACATGCAATTCTCAGTAGTCTTTTTAGAGCATTCAGCCGTCACTCGATTTTTATCATTCTTCAAATACACATACTTGAACCCAACCTCAACGGCATACTTTCGCAATTTATCCCGAAATTCCACTACACCTCCTTCAAAACACTGCTGCTTATGACTTATATATGTCTTCCAACCATTCGAAAGATAGACTTTCGACTTACTTAGCTCCACACCTCCAAGATAAAAGTCATTTTCAATACAACTATTAAAATTATTTGCAGTGTCTGATGATAAAGACTTTAACCTCTGTGTATTTGTATCACCACTGACAACCCTCTTCGAGCTTGTATTACTGCAGTCAACCCCTTCAAAAATTCGATTAGAGCATTCAACCCGTTCACGACATGTATTACTTGGCAACGCTAATGAATCAATGACATATATCCAAATGAAATTATCTTTCACGATCAATTGGGACCGCAACATACAACAAACACCGTTGTCACAAACCAACATGAACCGACATTCATTACCAAATGAATACCTCAATGAAAAACTCCCACTTCTCAAATTAGTAAACCTAATACACAACTCATTGCATATGAAATCTAATGAGCTATCTTCAAATATTTCAATACAAGCCATATTATCCAAATAACAACACCTTGCTATTATATTACGTACCATAATGTCCTGCAGTAAAAGATAGACGGAAAATATTTACTTCAAGGTCAACAATTCTAAAAATGTGTGCAATAATTTAATGAAAGAAATATCAAAATGTTTATATATAATTAATATAAAATTACAGGCACTATTTAAAAAACTATACACGACGCAATAAAGTAGACGTATATATTATAAACGCTGCGTGTACTTTGAAAATTGATGTCGAACTGGTTAGTTCCGCTGGCGCGGACCTATATCAATAAGTGATTCAATACCAACTCAAAATCAAGTACTCTTAAAATTAGAATGAAACATCAATAATATTCATTCAGCACATTCAACTAATAATTACAAATATTGATAAATATAACTTATATGTGAAGAATCCAAACATTAATGCATAAAAAACAAAAAAACAAAACATATACATATAAAACATATAAAAAGCTATTTAATCACATGAATTACGAAATTACAATGAGTCTCTTGAATCAAAACAAAGGACATTGACCTATTGTAATCGATCGAAAATAGAAAAATCAACTGCTGATAAAGATAAACTTACAAATGATAGAGCCAAGCGATATAGGTAGAATCGATTAAGAAGACTGTAATCGATTATTGGACAGACGAAAAAAGCATCAAGATTGACGTCATTTTCGATTGGAGAATAGTAGTTAGTTGCAGAGAAACCTCCAATAGCCGATTAGGTTTATGATTATTTTAGATTGACAGTATTTATATGTTGGACCTAATCGTTTAAAATTTGTTTCACCGATTTTTTTGTCAAAAATGTTTAGTCAAAGGACCAGACAGTAAAGAATAATATTAGACAACCCGGGGCCTAGTACCGGGCTAGTACCGCGTTGTCTAGCTGGCAATTTTATTGGTCCTCATTTGTTTCCATTTATCTAGTTGACAACTCATTTATTTAATTGACACCATATTTTTTAAAGCAGTTTTTTCCAAAAAAAATATAAAATCCTTATTTTCAATAAAAATATGTTTTTTAAAAATAAAACTATAGTTTTTTTTTAAAATTATTTTTAACTCATTTAGTCCCTTCAACACCCATTTACCCAATATTCTCTTATTTTTACAGGTCCGCGTTAGCGGCATCCATTATTTTTAAGTTTATTTTTTTTAATTAGCCCGACACTATCTCTCGGGATGTCTAGTATTATTTATTTTTTTTGCATTTTTTTTTGTTATTTTAACTCGTTTAGTCTCTCAAATATCCATTTACTCAATAGTTACTTATTTTTATCGGTCCGCGTCAGCGACACCTCTTTGTATTTCTAAAAACTGTTTAAAAATGTAAAAAAAAAAGTTTTTTATTTATATTAAACTAACTTGTATTTTTTGAAACAGTTTTTTTACCAAAAAAATATAAATCTTTATTTTCAATTAAAATATGCTTTTTAGAAATAAAACAATTCTAATACGAATTTTTTTTTTTAAAATTATTTTTAACTCATTTAGTTCCTAAAACACCCATTTACTCAATATTCTCTTATTTTTAAAGGTCCATGCCAGAGGCACCCATTATTTTTAAACTATTTTTTTTTATTTTACAACATTTAAAACAATTTTTTTATTTCATAATACTGTTTCAAAATGTAAAAAAAATATTTATATTAAACAACTTTTCTTTTTTGAAACAGTTTTTTTCAAAAAAAAAATGTTTTTATATTAAAATAGTGTTTTTAAATAATACATTTTTTTAATTTATAAAAAATATTATTTCTAATAAAACAGTTTTTATTAATTAAAAGAAAGTCAAATAAATCACATAAAAAACCAAGAACAAAATAAAATCCCTCCATGAACTAACCCGGGGTTAACTCCCGGGTAGTATAGCATTACTCGGCAGTAAAAATCTAAATTAAAATTTGTCGACAAAGACATTAATGCTAGGGGTGGCAATTTGGGTCAACGGGCCGTGTTTTGGCCCGACACGACACGACAAGGTTTTTTCAGGCACGAACACGACACGACACGAATTCGTGTTTTTTTTAGCTGACACGAACACGACCCGAATAAAAAATAACACTACACGACAACCATAATTTCTTAAATTTCAGGGTTAAAAAACACGATAACACGACACGACACGACTTATCATTAAGGCACGAACACGACACGACACGACACGACTTCGTGTCAAAAAAACCCGACACGAACACGAAATATAATGTCAATTTCGGGTCAATTTCTTATCGTTCCGTGTCGCTTTTTCGTGTGATTTCTAAAATTGTCGCCCCTAATTAATGCTTCGAACCTCATCTATAGTCCCGAAGTCTAATACCACATCCATCACAAGCAAGCAAGCCAAAATTTTCAAAACAGATTATAGTCCGAATTCATGGATGTGCCTAGACGGCAAGTCATTAAAGGAACTTGATAAACACCGGCCACAAAATAGTGTTTGACCATGAGGGTATCCACTAACGTACAAGAAACTGCTACGGGAAGTAATTTTCATTGACTTTTCATCCCCATATTTGAAGCTTATAAACAGAATCTCAAAAACTCAGAAATCATCATACACTGATCACCTGCATGAAACTATGGAGCAAGCTTCGTTTTACTTAGTTTGTACATTTTCCTTTTTATTTCTCTTCCTCTTTTCAAATCTCTTTCTGAAAAAAGAAAAGAAATACAAAAATCTCCCACCAAGCCCACCATCATATCCAGTAATTGGTCACCTCCATTTAATGAAAAAGCCTGTGCATAGAGTGTTGCAACATCTCTCTCACATCTATGGTCCAATTATGTCCCTCCAATTAGGCTATCGCTCCGTGTTAGTCGTATCCTCTCCATCAGCTGTTGAAGAATGTTTCACCAAAAACGACATCAATTTTGCAAATAGACCCACCCTTCTCTCCGGGAAGCACATTGGCTATAACTACAGCAGCGTTGGGGCAGCACCTTATGGACACCTTTGGCGGAACCTTCGTCGTGTTAACATGATTGAATTCCTATCAACAAATCGGCTCAACACGTCCTCGAGCATTCGACAGGATGAAATCAGATTATTATTAAAGAGTCTGTCTAGAAATTCACGAGAAAGTTTTGCCAAGGTGGAAATGAAGTCGAGAATATCGGAGCTGTCTTTTAATATAATTATGAGAATGGCTGTGGGCAAGCGATACTTTGGAGCTGAGGTGGAGGATTTTGAGGAGGCTAGGCAATTCAAGTATATAATGAGAGAGATTTTTGAATTGAGCGGAGCCGAAAATCCAGGGGATTTTTTGTCATTTTTACAATGGATTGATTTTCAGGGAGTGGAGAAGCGATTGAAGAAACTGCAGAGAAAATGGGATTTATTTTTACAGCGTTTGGTGGATGAGAGTAAAAATAAAGATCGAGTTGATTCTCCACAGGGAGTAAAGAGCAAGACACTGATAGATGCTATGCTGTCTTTGCAAGACACGGAACCTAAATTCTACACCGATGATATCATCAAAGCCAACATATTGGTATGTTCAAATATAAACTACAACATATATCTGTGTACTACGCTGCTAGACAAATTAAGACACAAATCTTAGTCCCAAAATCAAAGCCAGTCCAGTTCAAACCATAAACGAAATATATTCAGCCTTTCAATAAAGAACCTCTGAGTCAAAACGTACTGTGTATGCCTGTGTTTTCTTAGTTTTTTTATTTTGTAGCTTTTTATTTCAATCCCAACTTTGCAGATAACCATATAAAGCCTTAAGACAATTACTTTGTTTATTCCAATTATGCAGTTAGTCGTCGATTTTCATGTGTACATGAATACATACTGATTTACATGACCCCAAAGACTATTAGAAATCGCAAAATAAGGCATTTTTAAAGCTTGTACATAAAACCCCTCCCATCCGCTTCGCAATCTACTCTATTTTTTTCCTTTTAATCTTTTCATAACGAGTGTTTTCCCTCTACAAGGACAAGTGTAAAGGTCGCAATTTGGTACTTGAGGTCAGAAGATTGAACTGAAAAACTCATTTATTTTGACAGCACAAATAGTATGCCACAAATTATATAACAAGGACACAGTACTGTTCTTGTTTCTCACCAAAAGATTCGTCTTCAAGAAGATATTTCATAAAATAAAACAAAAAACCATCAAAAATAGAAATTGATTCAAACACAATAAGTAACAACACCGAGGGATAGGATTGTGGAAATTAGATGAAAATTGATTCCAACATATACAATTCTAAATATTGCCTCAAATAGCAACAAAAAACGAAGCAATTTGAATGCTTTAACAATGTGATTTGAGTAAGTAAATGACAAGTTGAAATTACAAATCATAGAGATTTTTCTAATCAATTGACTCAAATTCATAAAATTTAACTCCAATGCCTTTCTTGTCTAATATTGCAACTTTTGAGATTACTTCTATAGGACTTGTTATCATCAAATAACAATACGTAATCTTTCACACAATATTCTACACAAAAATGCGTTACAAATTATCACTATGATAGCTAATATTTTGTTACACCTATAAGAGGCTCTTGAGAGTCGAGTCATCTGAAATTGCACTGCTTCTACTTATTGTTCGTGTTTTGTGACTGCATTTGCGTTCAGGCAATGATACTTGCTGGCACAGATACTTCAACCGTGACAATAGAGTGGGCTATGTCACTTCTGCTAAACCATCCCACGGTGTTAGAGAAGGCCAAAGCTGAGCTTGACAATAAAGTTGGTCAAGATCGTTTGGCAGAGGAACTAGATCTTCCCAAGCTGCATTACCTTCAATGCATTATCAATGAGACACTTAGGTTGTTTCCAGCACTCACTGTTCTAAAAAACCCGCCTAGGCTCCGCCTAGGCACGCCTAGGCTTGAGGCTTGGGAGAAACGCCCCGCCTTAAGATTTTGACGCCTTATGCTTGGTAAAACCCTCAAGGCGTACTTTTTCTCTAAAAACAATAATGCTTTAGTGAAACGATATCGCCTTTTATAGATTTTTTTACAAACCGGATCATTATCTCATCCAAAATAATCAAATAGTATTTTTATTTGCAAATATTCAGACATATTTTTATGATATGTACAATTTTAGTATTTTAATAGCCTTATTATGGTTAAAAAATATTAAAATATATTAAAAAGACCTGAACGCCTTTTCACGCCTTTTTACGCTAAGGCCCGCCTAGGCTTCTAAGGCTTAAGGCTTGGCCTCCACGCCTCGATCACGCCCCGCGTTTTTTAGAACCTTGCCAGCACTACCCCTACTATTAGCACATGAGTCGTCAGATGACTGCACCATTGGAGGGTTCAATGTACCCCGTGGAACAATGGTGTTTGCCAATGCCTGGGCCATACATAGAGATCCCAAGGTGTGGGATGATCCAGAAAGTTTTAGGCCAGAGAGGTTTGAAGGTGGAGAAAGTGAGGCATACAAACTTCTACCTTTTGGGATGGGAAGGAGGCAGTGCATTGGGGCCGGCCTTGGCAATCGAGTGGTGGGGTTGACTTTGTCGTCATTGATCCAGTGCTTTGAGTGGGAAAGGGTTAGTGAAGGGTTAGTGGAATTGTCTGAAGGGAAAGGACTCACTATTCCTAAAGCTAAGCCATTAGAGGCGATGTGCAGGGCACGCCAAACAATGACTGACATCATTTCAGTGTTATAAGTATGTTTGACACATTGAACCATGAATAATAGTTTAAGACTGAGCTTGAAAATCCGATGGTCTAGTCCTATCTTTTGTGTGGTGCTTGTTGTCTTTTAATTCCGGTTTGTAACAAAAAAAAGAATGATAGTTTAAGGTTGTTTCTGTCTTATATAGCTCATCTAAACGTTGCGTAATATAATCCAGTTTAGAGAAATTGATGCATGGCCATTCTCTTATCAAATCAACCCCTTTAGATATGTTGTTTCCCTTGATTATCTCTTGTCCTTCTATTTTTTCTAAGAAACGTATTAAGTTCTCTTCAATGAGAATCTACAAAATCTAGCAACAATGTCAGAGTCCCTTTTTTATATATATAAAAATGGGCCAAGGAAGGTACCTAGTAAACCAGATCTGGCCTAATTTTATATAGGGGTTTGTGTTTGGTTACACAATTAAGGCACGTCCCAATTTATTAGTTAAATATCTTAAAGAACAATGCAAGAAACATCAATAAGAGAAAATAAATTTACAGTGCAAATAAATTACACTAAGATATGAAAGCATTACAAATTGATTAGTTTATGGAAGTTTCAACACAGGCTGTTGATGTTTAAAAATGCATTGGGTTCCAAATTTATAATCACTGATAAATTATTATAAGAAATCTCAACAATCATAAAAGAGGAAAGGTTTTTAAAGTGGTTTAACTAAGAAGAAAGCCTACGTCCATTGTTAATATTATTTCACGTTGTTACAATAGCTCAGAATGGTGTTCTTGTGCTAGATTGAATCGTCCCCTTGAGCTAAAGGAGATTATATATTTATAGTGGTTCGGAACTCTAGAGATGGAATGTCATTATATCTTCAGGCATATACATTTGTATACAATAAATGAGACTCTTTTCATTCAGTGTTGACCGTTAGGCCATCCGATTAACCTTTGTTATTCCTGATTGTTCATATTCGGGGAGTTGGTCGGCATTCCAGTCGACTAGGTCAAGATAGTTGAATGGCCATGTAAGAGGACAGGTTTTGATTGTTCATTGATCCACATAGGAGAGTAATTTACATACAACAAAAGCTCCAAATGCTCCATGCTTAATGAATGATCGAAAGTATGGAGTGTTTGTTCAAAATTTTGCTCGGCGTGATGTTTGAGAGTTGGTTGGCAATCGACCTCCCAGACTTGTAAAATTTATCTCTAGCACTGTTAATAATGGCATTTTTATAAATAATTCAAACCTTTTTGAACCGTCAAAGGTCGTACTGTTCCTTTTGCGCATTGAAAAGCATGCAGCCGGCGGTAGCTCAAATGTTCGTGCAGTTAATCATTTTGTCCCTATTCTCGAGGCAACCTATAAAAGTACGGTAATTTCCCTCCATTTCATTTACCTCAAACCTTCTGCACTTTAGATTATCTCTTCTTTCTCAAGCTTTTCTTCTCCATTATTTGCTGCTTGCTATTCGCCATCATTTTTCAATCTCTGTTGCTACCTTTCGATCTCTATAAGTTATCCTTCCCTTCTTTTCTTTGATTTTCCGGTATTTCATCCATGGTGTATACCATAGATGATAATTCCTTAGAGGAATTTAGGGAAAAATGAAAATTCCTGATTGGGTAGGTCTAGAGATTGCTCATAGTCCTATTGATGTTTATTCCTTAACTGAGGGTCATTGGATTCCCACTCTGTTTATTACAGAGTGTAGTATTATTTTTCCTCCAAACCCACTTTTTTCAGTTCTTCCAATATTTCGATGTCATTCCACCAAGAATAGCTCTAAATACATGAAAGGTGGTCCATGGAGTGAGTAGGTTGAATGAGATTTATAGAACCCATAATGGGACCCCCTAAATTGATATTCTGCTACAAATGGAGAACCATTGGGGATATTACATATTATTTGAAGACTAGGTAAGCCATTAAGGCTTTAGTGGTCAACCTGCCATATTTCAATCAAGACTATTGGGATTATGGTGTTATTGGACAAAATTGACAATATGCCCCCCTTCCTGTGGGGGCAATGTACACTGGTCCCAGGTGTGCCCCCAAAAAGGGTGTGGCATAGGTCATAACTCTATTCTTAAATTTCTTTTGTTTATTATATGTTCAAAGATTTACAACTAAGTCATAATATCATACCATTATGACTTGGTTATCCTATAATGATATTGTGATATAATGATATTATGACTTGTGACTTGGTCATTCTAAATGTCCATCCATATATGGCGTAAAAAGAAACTACAAAAATATTTTATGTATTTCAAAAATTTTATCAAAATAAAATCTCTTTTTATTTTTTCACTTTTTTCTAAAAACTAGAAAATAGTTTACATTGCCCCTCGCTTCGTATTCAGAACGTATAAATATTTTGTATAAATACATCTTTCGTATTCAGAATGTTTAAGACTTTTGCTAATTCCCTTTCTGCATAAATTTTGCGAAAGTTCTTCATGTTTTAATGTTCCGAAATACCGCTTAATTCACAACAAAAAATCCTTGAATATTGTTCTTTTGAATTCATTTAAAACCCTAGAAAGTTTGGTATCTTTGCATATACTTTGTGAAAAGGGGCTTTATGGCTGACTTGTAATACCTGCAGGGATTCACTAATGAAGACGAAGGCTGAGGCTAATGAAGGACTGTGGTCTTGTGATTCTTGCGAGGATTATATTTATTGTTCACTAGAGATTTACGAAGATTAAGTCTTTATTCTTGTGGAAGTTATCAAATAGTTTGTAAGTCGACTATCTTGTAGATTTCTAAGTGAATAAAGGATTTACCCGAAAGGGTGTTTTTCCTTAAACTTGGATTTAGTTGATTGTTGTGTTTGATTTATCTGTTTTATCACCATAGATGCATGTTTAGGATAAAAAGATAAAATCTGTTTAAAATTGGCTTTCGCATTTATAATTTGGTAGAGCACTCATTATTTCTACCCCAATATTACCCCTAGCTTCTAGGACTTGTTCATAGAGTCTAGTTTACATTGAGTATGGCGTATTCCATTTCAACCGTCAAGTCAATTCAAGTTCACACGTTCAAGATAATGGATCTGATTATCAAGCAACTTCAACATCTCCACGTCGTCACATATATTTGGTATGGAATTTATTTTCTGTTACTTAGATGTTTTACTAAGTATTGGGATATTTTTTTAACTGATTTTTATCAAAACGAGGCATTTTCAAACAATTGTTTTCAAACGGTTTTTTATACAACATTTTTAAATCTTAAAAATAAAATTCGTCTACAGACGTTAGAACGACTTGGCCTTATCGTTCTAACGACTTGCCAATGTCGTTTGATATGTCGATCGATGGCTTGTTTATCATATGGATCGAATAAAGGCGTGCTGTTTTGATTTTTAGATGTCGTTTGAAGGGTCGTTAAAAGGTTATTTCTAACAAGATAGTCATATCATTCAAACGACCTACTAATCTCGTTCTAACGACATTCCGCCACCTTGAAATTTATGCCTGCTTATAAATATATATTTTATGAAGATTTTTCTTTAAGACTTTTGATATACAAAAAGTGTCGACCTGCTGTAAATAGTCTTCACCTTTTAATAAGGAAAAACTTGTTTTGATTCACACAATCAATCCCAAATACTTTTGTGAATCCTCTTTGGAACCCAAACACTTCTATATTGAAGTTACACCTTATAGAGAAGGGGTTTCTACTGCAAATCTTGTATTACTCGAGGGTATTCACTTCTGAAGGAGCAAGGCTGAGGTTCTTATGGTTCTCGAGGGAATCATTGTTGATTAAAGGCTACGGTCTTTATGAATTCTCATGGGAATTCATTGTTGTATTTCTCTATAATGATGTAAGTTTCGATTTACAAACTTTAGTGAAATAAAAGATTTTTCCCACCGGGAATTTTTTTCTAAAACTATATTTTCTTTACACGCTTATTTTGAATCAGATGATTGCATGTTTAGGGTTTAATAAAAATTAGAATTTTTTTTAGGATTGACATCTAATTAAATAAGTTTCCTCCGTAAAAAGATAGCGTGCACTCTTAAATTGGTATCAGTGTGGGTTTCTCCAAGTTATCGAGTAATCTTGAGTTTTCAAAAAGTTTTTTTTCGGTGTTTTAGTTTTTCTCTCAGTGGATTCTCGTAGACTTGACGACTTAAATCCTCTGAATTTTAAGTTTGATAAATAATTGAAATTCCTGAAAAAGAATTCTCGTTTTAAAACATTTATTGAACTTTTTCAGACTGTTCAAAATGAAAGAGATCTATTTCATGAGAGACTGTGATTTTAGACAATTAGAATTATCCAAGAAAAAGAGTGATGATAGGGTGTGGTTTTTAGAGAAAGAATTAGAGGACTTTAAAATTTCTAGGGTTAATATATGTGTCGTTGAGGATAGTGTTTTGATTAATGATTTTAAGGCACGTTCGAAGACTCTTAGGGATAAGTTTACTTTCATTGAGCGGGAGCGAGATAACCTTTTAGGAATGATTGAAAATAAGAAGAATGAGTCCCTAAAATTAGAAGAGTCTAATTCTTTGCTTGAGTCTAACATTTTGAAATTAAAAGATAATTTAAAAGACTCTAGTAGTATTGGTAGTAATAGTAATGTCTCACATGTTTCTAGTGCTTTGAATGTTAAAGCCAAGACCATTGTTTGTTTTAAAGGGTCAACCAAAATCAAGGACGTTAGAAAATGTCAACCCATAGGTAACATTCCTCACATTTACACATATTCACATTGTGGTAGGAAATGTCACCTTACGCATTTTTGTTATGATCTTGGAAGAGGTCCTAGGAAGTTTAAGTTTAGTGTCCTATCGGTTCCTATAACCCCTCGAGTTAGGTATTCACCTGTTTGGGTTATAAAATCTGTTTTGGAGATGCTAAATGTTAGATTGATTGATTCTCACATGCTTGCACATGATGTTTCAGACGCTATATCTAATGGATTATTTCTTGCATGATTTTTTTATCACACACTAGTTTGTGCTTCATGATATATATTTGCTAGTCTTATGACATGTGTATATTTTGTATTATATATTTCTTTATTAAGTCATATTTGAAAAATAAAAAAGATTTTATATAGAAAAACTTTTTAAAAAATATAAAAAGATTTTTTTATTTTTGTGTATTTTAGTTTTACACATTTGGTGTGGCATATTGGTGTGTTTGAATCCAATTCACTCCGTACAATCCATGTGTCTAGGACATTTGGTTATGACTTTAGATGCTTAAATTGATCTTAACCATGTTTATGAAGTTGTTTGGAACTTGATTTGCTTAATGGATTCGACTTTGTATATGTCTCCACACACACACATGCACGAGCTTATTGGATTTTCACTCCACTTTGTACATTTGAGCTTGGTGAGATGTTCTCCCATCATTTTTGTCATCTACATGTTTATGTGACTTGGGATGATTTGTGCATATAAGAACCATTGCCCTTAAGAGTTTGTTTAATATTGAAAAAAATATTAGTGTACACGGGAAAGGGCTGCGAGAGACATGTGAACTCGTCGTGAAAGTCACCGTTTGAATGAGTCCAAGTAAAAATAAAGGCAATTAAAAGGCCCATATTTGCCAAGAAGGGGCCAAATAGTTTAGTTTGATTGATCTTGCAAAACAAATCACTTCAAAAGAAAAGAATAGAAAATATGAGCAAGTTTATCTTTTGAGGGTGTTTAGTTAAAGATCAACGGGTTTGCACAATGATACCTCGTTATGCTTATTTTGTCATAACACTATATATTTGTAGAATCATCAACATTCTAGGCTTGTGTGCATTGTGTTTGTTTTGTTTATTAAGTTCAACTTTATTTGTCACTTGAGGCTAAAGCTTAGTTTGGTAAAGTTTTGCGGTCAATTAGAACTTCTTGAACATATTTGAGTATTTGGTTGTAATACACTTGTTACTAGTCACACCCATTAATTCCATCCCAACTGTTTGGACACATCGATACTATGGTAGTGTGTACAGCTTATGTATTTTGTGGTCATTTTTACCTATATATGTATGCCGCATTTGCCTTGATATATTTTGCATATAATATATATAGTATTGTTTATTGCAATTATAAAATTAGTTTTTTTTTTTTGAAAAATTTGAAAATTTTCAAAAATAGTCGGTTGTTTGCCTTTGAGATGATCATTACACTTGCTTGATTTATATCTTTTTGTGATGATATCTTATCTTCATATTCGTGATGCTTTTCTTTTAAGTTTATCTTTCTACTTCTTTATCTATTTTGGATAAAAACAAAGGGGGAGAGCAAATTAAAATGAGTTTGATTTATGGGGGAGAGTTGATTTATGAGTTTTACTTTGTTTCAAACTCGATGCATCACAAGTTATATGTATTTTGTCTCATATGTGTAGGTACTTAAAGCGAAATTCAAAACACACGAATGAAGACAAATTTTGTGAAAGGGAAGAAGAAGAAGTTTGAAGACAAAGAGACTTATATTGTTACATTTTACGATTAGGAAGGGTATTAGTATTCTTGTTATAGGAGATTTTTTTATTTTAATTTGGTGTTCAGTCATCTGTGTTTGTTTTGTACCGAAATAGCCAAAGGGGGAGATTCGTAAGAACGATTTTTCTAACATTGTTCATAGCATATCTTTAGGTTAGTTTGGCGTATCCCGTTATAAGTCGTCACGCACCGTTAAGATGAATCGAACTCAAGCACCTCCAAGTTTGAAGACTTACCAACATCCCGTAAAGGTATAAAACAATTTAGAGTTTGTATTAAATTACAGAATAAATAATTAAGATATTATTTTTTATCAAAAACGAACAGGGCTTTTTAATTTTGAAAAAGAAAAATATTTTTTCTAAGTTTTACTTTAGGCGGAGTTCTAATCTTCGTTAACCTCATTCAAATGACTTTTTTATGTCGTTTAAATGACTTTGTAAGGTTGTTTGAAGTATGTGTTCAAATGTACATCAAACGAGGCTTACTGTTTTAGTTTTTGTTACGTCGTTAGAAGCGAGAGAAACTCTCATTTGAATGAGATCTCTATATCTCATTTGAACGACTGCTTCATATCGTTCGAACAATGCGCCACCTTGAATTTTTTATAAATGCCTGTTTCGTATTCAGAATGTTTAAGACTTTTGCCTACTCCATTTCTACATAACTTTTGAGAAAGTTCTTTATGTTTTAGTGTTCCAAAACACCGTTTAATTCATAACAAAACATTCTTGAATATTGTTCTTTTGAATTCATTTAAAACCCTAAAAAGTTTAGTATCTTTGCATACACATTATGGATAGGATCTCCCTGGCTAACTTGAGATGCATGCGGGGATTCACTACTGAAGATGAAGGCTGAGGCTGATGGAAGACTGCGATCTTATAATTCTTACGAGGATCATAGTTGTTATTCATTAGAGATTTGCTAAAATATTAACACGTTATGCTTGTGGTGATTATTAAGTAGTCGACTATCATGTAGATTTCTAAGTGAATAAAAGGTTTTACCCGGAAGGAATTTTTTCCTCAAACTTATCCTTAGTTGATTGTTGTGTTTGATTTATCTGTTTTATCACCATAGATTCATGTTTAGGATAAAAAGATAAAATATGTTTAAAATTATCTTCTGCATTTAAAATTTGGTAGAGCACTCATTATTTCTACCCAAACACCCAACCATCAGGATCCGGCCAAAAAGTCCACTGAATTGGATAAATCTACTGAGTTGGCCAAGAAGTCTTCATCCGAACAAGGCAGAATTGAGAGTGCTTCAGTGGATATTAATCCTGGGTTGGTCAGGGACTTAATAAAGGCTGGAACTTTACTGACAGATGGGCTAGCTACAATGCCCATAATCAGAGCCCGATTAACTGAGAGGGTTGCTCGCACTTCGGCCTTGGTAAATTCATAACCCTTATGTTGATATTCACTAATGTTTATTGTCGTTCTTTTAAATTGATGTAACACACTCATTTACTTATAGTTCCTGGTCGACTTCAACCAAATGATGGAGAAAGATAACCAAATAAGGTCCTCCTCTTCGGCTGATGTGGAGGAAGCTTTTGAGGGTTTGCAAAAATCATTACAAGCATCTGAAGAAGCTCAGGAGAGAGAGACAAACCTGACAGGAGAAAATTCCTTCAAAAATTGTAAATAATTTTGCATTATTGATTTGAGAAGCATTGAAATTCATGACATTTTGTATGAGTTTTTTCTTTAGGAATGTCTCTTTGAATTTGTGTACCATTGATATGTAGGCCAATGTTGACTTTTTTATGCATTAAATTCACCCACATTCATCCCATATCCATGATTTGGATGCTTTCATGCTACTCGAAGGTGTGATTGTTTGCATTTATATGTATATTTTTAAACTCAAAACTTTCAAAAATAATTTATTGGTTTGTTGAAGTTTCATCGCATGTTCTTAATTGTTTATATTTTTTGATGATATTTCAAATGTGTATATCCGTGAAGCTAAGTTTCCAGGTTTAACCTTTGTCTATTACGGACAAAGGAGCGAGAACATATTAAGCAAGATTTTTTTTTTAAACTCCATACGTCACACTATTTTCTTTATTTCATATGTGTAGGTCTCTTTTTTGCATTGATGATATCATGGACAATACGATGAATATTTTTAGTGGAGACAAAGTAGCAAGCGCCTTTTTTCTTTACGGGTTTGGGAGGGATATTAGTTAAACATGTCTTAGGGGTTGTTGTTTTTGGTTTTGTATTTTTCCAAATAGAGAGATTTGTAAAAGTAAAATTTATAATTTCACATTATGTTTTTTAGTTTGGCATATTCTGTTAACCTCTACATCTTCATGTACATTATCAAAAGCTTCAATCGAAGATAAGTTAGTGACTGCATACGGCAATCTAAGATGTACGGACATGATTTTATAAATATCCGATTTAGAATCTAGGATTTTTCTGTGTGTCCTAGAACATAGCTATTGTTGATGTAAAAAATTAGATCACTCTAATAATTCAATCACAGATAAATAAATGAGACAAAGAATTTTAAAGTGGTTCAGCCTTATAAGAATGGCCTACGTCCACTGTTTTGATATTGTTGTTTGTATTGGAATTCTCGATTACAAGTTATCTGAAGAAATTCTGGTCTGGGTCCCTTTACAATGAGGATTGTACAATGTATTTATAGCCCCTGAGGCTGTAATGTGAAAGGGTAATACATTAAATGATATGCATATGAAAGGGTAATACATTTAATGCCCTATTTGCGTGGCGTCCAAATGATAAGCATTTAATGAATCAGTTGAACTGTTGGTTATCCAGCTATTAATGCTTTGTTCGAGATGCAGCTCGGACCGCCTGAGTTGCTCGGACCGCCTAAGCTTCTTGGTATTCAAGAGTTCCTCGGAGAGGTTTGTTCCTCGGAGCGTATGAGTTCCTCGGAGCATATGAGTTCCTCGAGTAAGCAGTGTTCCTCGGGGAACTATGAGTTCCTCGGGTAAGCAATTTTGTTCCTCGGAGCGTGGCAGTTCCTCGAAAGTGTTTGTAGTTGCCATGTAGATAGCCACGTGTCTTCATATGATTGGTCCACGTCAGCAGATTAAATTTGGCATCAACAGAAGCCCCCAATGTTTCATAGTTCGAAATTGGAGGAGTATGGAACATTATGGTAGCTTTAAATAGTCTTCCTGATTTTTAGGAGCATTTCCCTTGTATTTATTTTTTCCTTCCAAATTCGTAGAATCATGCTTTTTTGGACTTTTCTGCGTGCTTCGATTCCCGCGTTACTTTTCGTCTTTTCGGCCGCTGTTGCCTGCTTTGGTTCCGCGCCACTTTTTATCTTTTTAGCCGCCGGTAACGTAATCATCCTTTTTGTAATCATTACTTCGCCAGTTCCCAAGGTAAGGTATTTAAACTTCACAGACACTCCCATCATCTTCTACCTTTTCAAAATTTTCATCTTCGAGTTTTTCATTGTCTTCTACTCTCTTGTGTATTCATCTCTTCCATCGTCTGTCGTCATCAGCTCTACTCTTTTCCTGTAAGATCTTCTTCCTTCATCTTTATTTCTTTATTCACCATGGTTTATCCTCTTGAGTCTCTTGAGAAATTTCATTCTGAATTCTCCATTCCTCCTTGGGTTGTCTTGGAAGAGCTTTCTGAGCCTTCTAATTATTTTAATTTGGCTGAGGGACATTGGTTCCCTAATCTCTTTTTTGCTGAGTGTGGATTTTCTTTTCCACCAAATCCTCTGTGTCTGGAATTCTGTCAGTACTTTGATGTTGTTCCTTCACGAATAGCCCCCAACACATGGAGAATAGTTAATGGGGTGCATAAATTAAATCAAGTGCATGGAACTCGTATAGGAATTCCAGAAATCATGTACTGCTATAGATGGGCAGTTAATGATAATATTTATTATTTAAAAACTAGGTTTATAAATAGAGCCTTAGTAGTCAATCTCCCTGATGCCAATAGGGATTATTTTGAACATGGGGTTGTCGCAAAAAATTGGCAACACCCTCCATTAACCGGAGATGAGGTTTACCAGTGTCCCAGATGCCCTCCTTATGGCAATGGGATAGGTTATTTTTATTTTATTTTATTTATTTTGAAATCATGTTCGTTTTATGTTTGATAAAATGTGTCACTGATAACAATGTTTGTTTATTTGCAGTTGATAGTAAAAGAAAGTGCCCAAGAGAAGCAGAGAGCAAAATATAAGGCATTTGTGACTTATCTGGAGTCTGCATCAACGTGTTGCCGACGAGCATATCAGGTCGGCCTCATATCTTCTCCAATACAAGAGCTACACAACTTCTTTCACTGCTCATCCAGTAATCAGTGAAGCAGAGCCAGTACCAGCCTCTGCAAGTTCATCGCCTGAATCCCACATTCCTTTGAGCGAAAGGATGAAGAAGAGAAGACCTCCCACCTTATTTGAGAAGACTGCCTCCGGTTCTGGTGAGGCAAAGAGGAGTAGGATTGATGTCCCAAGGGAGGGGACAAAGAAAACTGCTGCAGCTCCTCTGCTCCTGCAAAAATTGCCGAGAAGCCCGCAGTGGCTCCGAGCAGGTCTGCTGCTCCTGGGGAGGTGATTGTGATATCATCGACCAAGGATTCTTCCTTGGTTGTACCTGTTCCCCCGAGGAGGCTGAAGAAGAGCTCCTCGGTCAATTTGGTTGATACCATTATTCGGCCCCCAGCTGTTGGGACTGAAGTTCCCACTTTTGTTCCCCCCGAGCTCTGACATGAGCTCGGTAAAGTCCTTAACCATTCTCGAGGTCCAGGGTACTGAAGATAACCTTACTCGGGACATGGTTACATCTTTAGCTGCTCGTCACCTTACTTCAGTATGTCTCTTTACTTTACACTTTTCATAGTTTCCTTTGTCATTTCTTGTTTCTAACTTGCTTTCTTTTTTGTTCACAGTTGACGAGCTGCTTTAACATAATCCTGAAAAAGGATGAAGCCATTAAAGCCTCATGCTCCTCATCCAGTGTGGAGGGAGCTATGGAAGAGGCTATCAAATCTTTGGAAGACTCCCTCCAGAAGTATGCCACTGATAAGGCTATCTGGGAGAAAAAACTTTCCTCCTCCGAGCAAGAAAAAGCTCAAGTTGCTGATGCCTCCAAGGAGTTGGAGAAGAAAAATAATGCCTTGGAGAAGGCAAATAAAGAGCTTGAGGAAAAGCTCAAAGCCGCTGGAGAGCTGGAAAATAAACTCAAAATTACTGGGGAGAGGTTGGACCAGCTCCAGGAAGTAACTCGGCAGAAGGAGGAAGCTGAACAAAAACTGAAAGCTGCTGATGATTTGCTGTCCGAGAAGCTTACCTTGGAGAAGGCCAAAAGGAAATCTTCTGTGAAGAAGTCCTTCAGCTCTGGCTGCGACAAGGGGTGGGATAAGGGGTGTGCTGCCATGGTCTCTCAAGTGGATTATGTCAGTCTAAAGTATTTTAGGGATGGATGGGTTGCTGCCCTTCAGGAAATGAAGGTCGACGAGTCATCCGAGCTCTTCCAGAGACACATCCCTAGTCCCCCTCCTACTCCACAGTTCCCTCTGAGCAACCTGCTTCCTCTTCCCAACTTCCCGAGAAGGTTTTGGGAGATAAGAAAAAGGTGTAGTGTTGTTCGGGCTTATTTTTATATTTTTCTTTCTTTGTGAAATGTAATCCAGCACTTGTAATTCTGAATTTTATGATCTAATAAAACTTGAATTTTCTTGCATATTGTTGTTCATCTTTCATTCATCCTCTGCTTATTCTTCTTATTGATGATTGTTTTTCTTTCTCTGCTAGTTTCTGGCCAGGATGGATCTGCTATCTTCCCATGATACAAAGTTGCTGCAACAGTGCAATGAGTACTTCAAGGCTGGTTACACAGACTTGAGTGCTGCACAAGTTGCCGACATCCTTTGCCAGGATGCTTCAGAACAGGCAATGGAAGCATATCAGTACCTGAAGTGTCTGCTTGATCGAGCGGTAGCCAATAATGTGGCTTACTATGAAATGATCGAGGATCTCCAGTGCACCCTCGAAGACCTTTAGAATCAATACAAGGAATCAACTGCCTTGTTGCATGAGAGTTACGAGAAGAAGTATAAGCTGATCGTTGCTGACAAGGGCTACGAGAAGCTTTTTGCTGGTTATGATGTAAGGGAGAGAACCCTGAGGGGCGAGGTCGAGGAATGCAGACAGATTGCCGAGCTGCTGGAAAAGAAAAACAACAACTTGCAGAAAGAGCTATCACAGTTGAAGTTTGTAGCCTCTTCTTCAATAGCCCTAATCCCAGTGACTGACGAGGGATTTTCATTCCAAGAAGTGGAGAATGCCAAGTTGAGGGAAGAATTGGATACCTTGAGGAGGTCGGGCCCGTCCACGTCTCCTCGAGGACGAGGAAGAGCTCCTCGGGGACGAGCAAGAGCAGCTCAGGTTCTTGTCGAGGAACAGAGTACAACATCTGCCTTAGAGAACCAGGCCTTCCAACTAATGGTGAAGAACCAAGCTTTGTCTGACATGTCAAAGAAGATTAGGGACTTGGAAAAATAGCTCTCTGCGCAGAAGTCCGTCTTGGAGAATAAGGAGATTTTCATCAAGAGTCTCCACGAGCAGCTAGAGAGGTTAACATATCAATTCCACAAACAACCCAGGGAGTTCTAGATGGCTGGATACAACGAAGCACTATTCCACCTGGACGATCGTATCCAGAATGCCAACAATGAGGGCTACAAACAAGGCTGGCTGAATGCCTTAGGTGTGTTGAAGCTCGAACAAGGACACTATTTATGGGACTACCATGATCCCGGGTTGCTTGACCTGCCTGTGCCACCGTACAACCTGGAGATGGAGTGGATCCCTGCTCGGTCCATTCCAAGAAGCTAAATTTCAAAATACCTCGGTGACTATAATTTACATTCTCAAATTGAGGTATCTCGTCCCGAGCATCTTCTAGATCGACCTTCTGTGATGAACGTCAGGATGCTGAAGGATTTGAACTTCATCAATTCTCCTCAATCTTTAAATGATCCGCCTGCTGGCGAGGAACCTGTATCGAAAGCTGAGGGGAAAATACCAATAGAATAGGAATTTTTAATGTAACAGTTAGTATACATATCAATGTAATTTTCATTTTTTTATCAATGTAACTTGTAATTTAATTGAATTTAATGAAAGACTTTCATTATTGCTTGCAAATCTTAATTGCTATTGTCTTGTAAATATCAAACACTTTACATTTATGCATATCTGTTAAAAAGATAATAATAGTGTTGTTCATCGACCAACTTAGTAAAAAAGTTACAAGTATCAGTAATGTTGCTCGATCACTTAAATGAGTATAAAAATGTTTAAAATTTTCCCAACCAACCAAGGTTGTTAAATTGTGCTCATTGACCAATTATAGTTAGTGAGAGTTTATCCCCGACTAACCATACTTGGTAAATTTTTGTCTTTTTCATAAAATGTGTCTGACCAACCAAGGTCAATGAATTCTCCTCGTCGACCAACTGTAGTTAGTGGGTTTTTATCCCCGACCAACCATACTTGGTACAGTTTGGAATATTTTTTGATCGTCGACCAACTATGTTGGTACAGTTTGGAATATTTTCTCCTTGTCGACCAACTAAGTTGGTACAGTTTGGAATATTTTCTCCTCGTCGACCAACTACGTTGGTACAGTTTGGAATATTTTCTCCTCGTCGACCAACTACGTTGGTACAGTTTGGAATATTTTCTCCTCGTCGACCAACTAAGTTGGTACAGTTTGGAATATTTTCTTGAGTAGTCTGTCGAGCTATGCCGAGTAGTGCGTAGCACTATTATTCCCCGAAAAATTTTCAATAAAAAGAGAGACTTGCAAAATATTTTTATTTTATTCATACTGATGGAACTACGTTACATATACATCACTGATAATACTTGCACAGATGCTCTGCGTTCCATGCATTCTTAAACTCCTTGCCTTCTAAAGTGGTTATTTGATAAGTTCCGGGTCGAACAACTTCTGTAACTCGGTATGGTCCATGCCAGTTTGCCTCCAGTTTGTTATGCTTTTGAATTACTTTCTTCAGCACATAGTCTCCTTCTTTCAGGTCGCACTTCTTCACCCTCTTGTTGTAGAAAAAAGTTGTTCGCTGCTGGTAAGCAATATTTCTAATGGCTGCTTCTTCTCTGACTTCCTCGAGCATGTCTAAATCCAGTCTTCTCATTAAGTGGCTGACAGGGGAATTGAAATTCAGTACCTTGTGTGTTGGGAGGCCCAACTCGGCGGGTATGACAGCTTCACTTCCAAATGCCAGCATGTATGGTGATTCTCCAGTTGCTACTCGGGGAGTAGTTCGGTAAACCCAGAGTACTGATTGTAGCTCGTTGATCCAGTTTGTTTTTGCATCATCCAATCGTTTCTTCAAACCGTTCAGCAGCGTTCTGTTTGTCACTTCAGTTTGTCTATTGCTTTGAGGATGACCTGGTGCTGAATGAACCTTCAAAATGTTTAACTGATGACAATAGGCGGCAAACTCCTCGTTATCAAATTGTGTCCCATGGTCTGTGATGAAGGCATGAGGGAGACCATATCGGCAAATGATGTTCTTCCAAACAAATTGGTACACCTTCTCGTACGTCATATCAATGAGTGGCTCAGCTTCTAACCACTTAGTGAAATAATCCACCGCGACGACAATGTACTTGAACCTTCCTCGGGTCGTTGGCAGTGGTCCAACCAGGTCAATTCCCCACATGGAAAATGGCCAAGGGGAAGTTATGGGTGTCAACAATGCTTGTGGAGTTCTTCGAATGAAGGAAAAGCGCTGGCATTTGTCACACTTCTTGGCATAGGCAATACAATCAGCCCTCATCATCGGCCAGTAGTATCCCTGCGTCATCACCCTTTGTAAAATAGTCCGACCTGCTATATGTGCTCAACAAGACCCTTCATGGATTTCTTCAATTAATTCTTTTACCTCGGAGGGATGTACGCATCTTTGCAAACCTGCCATAATTCCTCATCTATATAAAACACCATTAGTTGATACATACCGAGCAGCTTTAAACTTCAATTTCTTGGCTACGAGCTTGTCAATTGTCAATTCTCCCTCCTCGATATACGCCCTCATGGGATCCATCCAAGATGGACATAAATCAAGGGTGATAAAATTCATCGTCAGATCTTCATTTATGCTCCGACCAGCTAACACTTCAATTGGGATTGTTCGTCGTAGCTCGGTGCGAGTTACTGATGCTAGTCGAGCTAGGGCGTCTGCTCTCGCATTCTCCATTCTTGGTATTCTGACCAGCTGAATAGCGGCAAATTCTGACACCAGCTCCTTTGCCTTTGCATGATATCTGATCATTAATTCTCCTCTAACTGCATATACTCCCATCATTTAGTTTACAATCAGTTGAGAGTCACTGAAGATCATAACTTGCTGCGTCTCCATAACTTTTGCCAAATTAAGCCCTGCAATCATGGCCTCATACTCAGCTCATTGTTGGAAGCTTTGAATTGGAAACGCAAGGCGTATTCCATGTCGATCTCGTCCGGAGTGCTCAAAATAATTCCCGCACCATATCCTGCTATGCAAGATGAGCCATCTACATATAGCCTCCATATAGGTAACTCATCTTAAAATTTCTGATCAGTCAGAGTTCCTCGATGAAATATTTGTTGCTTCCTTTCACCCTCCTCGGATTTTTCTTGTTCCTCGTCGATCATCTTTTCTTGCCCTTTTACCAACCTAGGTTGGTCTGAGCTCGAATTTAATGATCCTGTAACATCCACTTGCCCTTTTACCAACCGGAGTTGGTCTGAGCTAGTGTTTATTGATCCTGAAACATCCACAGGTTGATCAGCGAGCAACTTTTGCTCCTCATCCGGAGTCCTCCCAATTATCTCTGTATCACATCCTGTAACATCCACACGCCCTTTTACCAATCGAAATTGGTCTGGGCTTGTGTTTATTGATCCTGTAACATCCACAGGTTGATCAGCGAGCAACTTTTGCTCCTCGGGGGTATCAGAATAGGTGAACTCCGCTATGAAATCTGCTACAGCCTGCCCTTTTAGTGATGATCGGGGTTCATAAATTATATCATATTCGCCAAGCTCTATTGCCCAGTACATCAATCTCCTTGATTTTTCTGGCTTGTGAAGGGCTTGTCTCAATGGCACATCGGTATATACTACTATCGTATGAGCTTGGAAGTATGGCCTCATTCTCCTACTCGCCTCAATCAGTGCCAGTGCCAATTTATCTAGCCTCGAATATCTGATCTCTGCTACTTGGAAGGCCTTACTTGTGTAGTAAATTGGCTTTTGTACTCCATTCTCCACTCTGATAAACGCCGAGCTAACTGCATTCTCGGATACTGCAAGGTATAAATACAATTTTTCTCCCATCACCGGCCTGGACAACAGTGGAGGTGTTCCCAAGTATTTCTTCAAGTCTTGAAAAGCCTTCTCGCATTCATCATTCCACTCAAAAGTCTTTCTGAGTGTCTTGAAGAATGAGAGACATCTATCAGTTGCTCGTGACACAAATCTGTTGAGTGCCGCTACTCGTCCTGTGAGACTTTGTACTTCCTTCTTCGTTGTTGGAGATCGCAGCCCTAATAGAGCTTTGATCTTTTCAGGATTTGCTTCAATGCCTCTTTGATTGACAATGTATCCGAGGAACATGCCTTCTCGTACTCCAAATATGCACTTCGTCGGGTTCAGCTTCATTTGATATTTATCTAGTTGATCAAAAGTCTGACTTAAGTCAACGAGATGATCGACAGCTTTCTTGCTTTTTGTCAGCATGTCGTCAACATAGACTTCCATATTGTCACTGATTTATTCAGCAAAGACCTTGTTCATCAGCCTCTGATATGTCGCACCTGCATTTTTCAAACCAAAAGGCATAACATTATAATAATAAGTTCCCCTAGGGGTAATGAAAGAAGTACTCTCCCTATCTTCAGGTTTTATTTTGATCTGATTGTAACCAGAATAAGCATCCATGAAGCTTAGCAACTCGTGTCCCAAGGTAGCATCCACCAGTTGATCAATTTGGGGCAATGGAAAGTGATCTTTTGGGCATGCTTTGTTGAGGTCGGTGAAGTCTACACACATCCTCCACTTGTTGTTTTTCTTCTTTACCATCACCACATTAGCTAACCAATCTGGATATTTAACATCTTCAATGAAACAAGCTTTCTGGAGTTTCTCGACTTCCTCTTGTATAGCTTGATTCTTCTCGGGACTGAATACTCTTCTTCTCTGCTTCACAGGCTTGATCTCCTTAGTCACATTGAGCTCGTGACATAAGAAGTCCGGGTCTATCCCGGGCATATCTTCATGACTCCATGCAAAAGTTTGTCTTCTGCTTCTAAGGAAAGTTATCAATTCTTGTTTTAATGAGGCTTCCAACGATGAACCTATTTGAGTAGTTCGATCAGGGTGCTCGTCGTCTAGAATGATATTTTCAATAGCTTCCACCACTTGGCCCTTTATGAGTTGCGACTCATCTCGAGGATCCAATGTTTCAATTTTTGCACCTTCATCCACTTGATAGGTAGTGGTCTTTTTCTTTGATTCTTCCAGTTCTTCTTGCTTGGCGGATGAATAATAGCATTCCCGAGCTACTTTTTGATCACCTTTCACAACTCCTACTCCAAAGTTTGTTGGAAATTTTAGGCATTGATGCACTGTAGACGGCACAGCCTCGAACTTCTTCAATCCTACTCTTCACATGATGATATTGTACGATGATTGGACATTCTTATCCATCACGAAGAAACGTATTCTTTATGTACGAAAAGCAGGCCACGTACCAATGAATATATCCAACTTGATCGTCCCAAGTGGAAATACTTTCTCTCCAGCAAAACCGATGAGGGGTCTGTGGTAAGGCTCTAGTTGAGATAGCTTTAGATTTAAACTATCGAAATAAGAATAGAACATGATGTCTGTCGAGCCACCATTGTCGACCAGCACTCTTGAAATCATAACCTTCTTCATCCTCATTTTGATCACCAGCGGGTCATCATGAGGATATAGAACACCTGCAAGGTCATTCTTTGAGAACCCAATGATCAACTTCTCCTTGTTCACCTTTCTCGGGCGATCTTCCTCAGCTAAATGTATTCGCTGAATGTACGAGCAAGCTTGAGCCTCACCGAGGTAAGCTTTTTTTTTCTGCAGTAAGGTCTCCTCCTCCTGCATCTCCCCCTGTAATAACATTACAATCAAATGACCCAAAGCGTATCAAAAATACCTCTCGTTCTGGCTGCCTTGGTCTCTTGGGAAGATCGAGATCATCCTCTGGATCAACTTCATGGTTTCTCTTCTTGTTATCCTCTGCTCGTCGAGGAGATCTAGACCTCTCCCTAGTTCGGTCGTTATTTCTTCTTTCACCTCCACGATCAATATACTTTGCTAGCTTTCCTCGTCGGATGAGTGTTTCAATCTCATTCTGAAGAGCTATGCAATTTTTAGTCATATGGCCATGATCCTTATGGAACTCGCAATATTTTTCCCTATTCCTCATGTCAGGGTCTGCCTTCATTTTCTTTGGCCAGTTTAACTCTTCGGTGTTCTTAATTTCTTCCAGGACGTGGTTGATATTTACCTTCAAAGGTGTATAATTATCAAATTTCCTTAAGACCTCCCATGATGACCTACTTTTGGATTATTTGTCACCACCATTGTTCTTATGTTCTTTCTTCTTAGCTTTATCACCTTCCACCTTGGTTTCTTTGGCGTTCATACTCTTCTTTGCAGACATAGCCTCCTCGACATTCATAATCTTGGACATTTTTCCCATCAGGTCCGACATGGTTCGAGATGGATCTTTGGCCAAAGTATAGTACAACTTGTTTGGCAGCAGTCCACTTATCAAAGCGGTAATCGTTGTCTTCTCCTCATAATCAATGACTTCGAGTTTCTCGTTATTAAAACGAGTTATATAATCTCTGATACTCTCCACAGCTTTTTGTCTAACACTTAACAAATGTGCTACTCACTTAACTGACTTTCCTCCAAAGCAAAAATTCCTAATGAATAACTCTGCCAGTTGAAGAAAAGTTGAAATCTTACCCCGAGGAAGATTATTAAACCATATCTGAGCAGATCCGGTAAGAGTTCTCGAGAAGGCCCTGCATCTCATCTCGTCTGGGACAACATAGATGTCAGCAGTAGCTTGATATTGTTCTATATGAAGGACGGGGTCATTCTTCCCATCATACTTGGGAGTCACAACAGGTGCTTTGAACTTTGATGGTGTAGGAAAATCAACAATGTCCTGGACAAAAGGTGTTCCTCGAACAAAGGTTCGTTGTAGAGGGTTCTTGTCCTTAGCTATTTCCCCTAATCTATCCTCCAGCCTCTGAATAGATCCTTTCCATGCATCATTTCCTTCCTCGGGCCTATTGGTTCGAGCAACTGATCGCGTTGAAGTAGCTTCCTGGGATTTATCCTGACGAGCAACTCGTCGGTCATAGGATCTATCTTGACGAGCAGCTGGTCACGACTGGGTAAATCCTTCCCTTAAATCTGATGGTCGTCGAAAGCTCCTCGATGCTGCATTAAGAGGACTTTTGTTCCTCCTAGGGCCTAATCGATCGAAAGGAGAGGCTCTACTTAATCTTTCCAATGCGCTGGCCCTTTCTAGGGAGAGGGTGACACGTTGTTCAGTATATGTGGCTCGCAATGATGAAGTTCGTCCAGGTTGATAAGAAAAATCTTCAGATTCATCATTGCGATATGAATCAGTACGCCTAGTACGCGAAGAAGTCGCACGGGTATTTCTTTGAATGCTTCGTGGTTCGAAATGGGCTGATGCACCGCCATGGAGGGTTTGAATGAGTTCTCGCATTGTTTCTTGCATGACGGTCTGGCCCTGAGCCAGATTTGCCATTATTCCAGTCAGATCTGGAACAATTGGTGGAGCAGATGGATTTGGAGGGGTTCCAGCGTTTCGATTGCTGGATTCAGGAATATCAGCCATTGGTAATGGATTATTTTTTACGAGAAAATGATTTTACCAGTCGTTTCCCACAAACGGCGCCAATCTGTTGATGTAAAAAATTAGATCACTCTAATAATTCAATCACAGATAAATAAATGAGACAAAGTATTTTAAAGTGGTTCAGCCTTATAAGAATGGCCTACATTCACTGTTTTGATATTTCTGTTTGTATGGGAATTCTCGATTACAAATTATCTCAAGAAATTCTGGTATGGGTCCCTTTACAATGAGGATTGTACAATGTATTTATAGCCCCTGAGGCTGTAATGTGAAAGGGTAATACATTAAATGATATGCATATGAAAGGGTAATACATTTAATGCCCTCTTTGCGTGCGCGTCCAAATGATAAGCATTTAATGAATCAGTTGAACTGTTGGTTATCCAGCTATTAATGCTTTGTTCGAGATGCAGCCCGGACCGCCTGAGTTGCTCGGAACGCCTAAGCTTCCTGGTATTCAAGAGTTCCTCGGAGCGTATGAGTTCCTCGAGTAAGTAGTGTTCCTCGGGGAACTATGAGTTCCTCGGGTAAGCAGTTTTGTTCCTCGGAGCGTGGGAGTTCCTTGTAAGTGTTTGTAGTTTCCATGTAGATAGCCACGTGTCTTCATATGATTGGTCCACGTCAGCAGATTAAATTTGGTATCAACAGCTATTATGTCTGATACCGCTACATTCAGCACGTCAACACGATCATCCATGACGGACTTGATCTGAATCCTCTCATCGATCATCTTCATACATGTATCATGCAACATGCTCTACAACCGTTCCCACTACTCCACTCACGATTATGGTAAAATAATTTATTTGGAGTGTTTATTATTTACATAAATATTTGGGAACTTTTTATAAAATATTTTTAAGGGTCTGGAATGTTTTTACTTTGAAAGAAGAAATTTTTCTAAGTATAGAGGCAAAGAAAAAAAGTCATTGACATCGTTCGAGCGAGTCAAGCCCGTCGTTCGAGCGAGTCAAGCCCGTCGTTCGAGCGAGTCATGCCCGTCGTTCGAGCGACATTGGCATCTCACGTGCAATCGTTTGAGCGACATGGCAGTCCGTTTGAGCAACGACTTTATTTCGTTCGAGGGACGCGCCGTCTCAATTTCTATATAAATTGAAGTGCTCATTCTACACGATTTTCAAGTCTTTGGCACTCACTTTTTCGCAGATCTACAGGGCATATGGAGCACATGGTCGACCCGCTGGTCTTGACTTAATCCAGCCCCATTTCGTTAAGATTTAATCATATCATTTAAATAGGTTTCCCCCACTGGGTATACCTTCTGGTGATGTTCTACTAACACTATTTAATTCAGCCTTGCCCTTTGGCTAAGTACCACAACTCGACTGGATCCCTTTCTTCCAGGTCGTTGACATATTCTAATAGACATATACTTTGATGGCATTGACACTAGTCACCTTAGTTTCACCTCCCATTCACTCTAGGGCATTCCACCCACGAGTCCATTTCAACTTACGGACCCTTTTTACCTTCCATGACTCCTACTTCGGTTACGAAGTTTGCTAACCAAGTTAACTCATCCTTTACGGTCGGTCCTTACCTGACCAACTGGTGGAAGATTAAACGGTCAACCTGCACCCAATATCTCGATTTGATTTTCTATTGTTACTCTTTGCCGTTTCTCTGAGCTAGAAAAAATTTCTTCTGAATTTAAAATTCTGAGTGTTACTGCACTCTACTTTACATTATTGCCTTTGGATTAGCTCCCTCCATTGGCCCATCACACTTAGATATTACTGTTGGTGACTTCTATCGTGATCACCGTTCCCCTAATGCTTCACAACTTTCAATTTTTCCCTCCTCCTGCAGTCCCCCTAACGACCTTCATTGGTCGTCCCATATCGTTCGGAGTACAAGATCCAATCACTCTCGTATATAAATTGGATTCACTAACCTAAATCGCATGAGAGCGCAAATCGCATACGCAGTGGAATACAACAATCCTAGAATAAGGCTCTACCTTAAAGAACGCTAAGCTGAAACGTAATAAGCCGTACATATCCTAAAGGACACTGGAACCTGATGCTCTGATACCACCTGTGACACCCCACCCAATTAAATATCGAGTGATCAGTCCTTTATAAAATTTATAACAGAATCTCCGGTTGGTTCATTCTTAGCATCACTATCGAAAACTTAAATCCAGTTAATTACCTAACATTTAATTAAGCTAGTCTCAAAATATTTTCCAATTAAACTTGAAACAAATTAATTTAATAAATTCTAAACATGTAATTATAAACCATACACAAGAATTTAATGCTGACCGAATCAATTAATGAATAATTAAGACTGGATAAAATCCTCCAGTTCAAAGACACAAACCAAACCATAATAAATACTCAATCCAACTGAAAAGAACTACAAAGGAAACTGAGTACAACTCTACTAATGAGAATGGGCGACACATGCTCGAACTGAAATATTTGAACTAGTAACTGGATGAAATGAGAGAAGCGTCGAATCTCAATGACCTGCAACTTCCACAACAGCTGCAGCTCGGCAAACAATCCAAGTATCTAGAACCGGTGTCCGTGTGGTTGGGCGCCTATACTAATACATATACATATATATATATATAGCAAAAGAGAAAATAGATGGAATAAACGGGTAAGAGCCCAATTTGAAAAAATATTTGTTTCAGCAAGTATTTAAAATTTGCAATAAAGCAAGTATACAATGCATGTTAGTTCGAACTCTCACATGAGGTTCTCGCCCCTCAACTTATGTGCTCGCCTAACGTACATCTAATCCAACCTAGTTATGTCGTTAACTAACTAGTATGTCAACCTTCCTATTCTCACATTATAATATGGGAGTTTACTCATGACATTCTAATATATCCTGCGTATATCTCACCTTTTTATTAACCAGATTAATGTATAACATTTACGGTTGGAAAATTCTCATTATTAAATCCCGTTCAAAATGTCCCAATAATTTACTTACATACTTTACCAAAGAGTTCGTTATAAGCGCACGTATATTATTCTAAACACAAGTATACAAATAGGTCACCCCTAGGCTAAGCTTCGGTGCACACATACTCTGCTATCAAATCCCGGTACATCAAGTACATGAGGACTACGTGTTCCGAATCTCCAAGGAACCGTTACAATAAGAAAAATCGCACATATTGGAGGTGAACATAGTTCACATACCCATGGGTCACGCAAATTCCTACGCTCCCATGGTCAGCTAACTTATTAACTCATAAATAAGCCATTCACAGTCCTATGTCCTTAAGGTACCGATCTAAATCCCCCCCGTAGGCACACAAAGATTAGATGGCCCTATTCCGAAAGCCGACCTCCCGTGATAGCAAGTATGGTAGGTATGTCAAACACATAATATATCAAATATAGGTATACACACAACCCATCAAATCAAAAGGTATACACACAACCAATTGTCATATTTCATATATAGTATTTTTATCACTAAATACTATCAACGTATTTTTAGATTACGATATTCCCTCTCTCATAATATATATGTAAGGATAATATGTCACCCGAAGATCCTTAATACATAATCACAAGAAGTCCCACAAATAACCACAAATTTTTATTCTTATAAGTGCCATATCTTCAGAACTAATATCGTAAGTATTTATCAAGTAATACTCTCGACGCATTTACAATTACGATTATATCTCTTTCGTAATCTTCAAGGTAAACTCATTGTCCCAAATATTTGAACCATTCCACCAAAATAACTCCCAATAATTCTGCACTATTTTGGGTCATCGAACACTAGTTTTCCTCACTCAAATTGATTGTTTTCCCAAATAGGGGCAAAATAGGAAATTCTCTGAAATTTAAAAATTTCGCTCGAACAACATACACGTATCGCTCGATCCATCTTCACGCGAGAACTCTATCTCGCTCGAACGGCTTCGCGCGAGATACTGATCTCGCTCGAACGACTCACTTCGCGCGACTTCGTGCGACATGTCGCGACCTGGGTTGTTTCTTCTTCAACCTTAGACAACCTCATTTTTCACCATTTTTCAACCCTAAAACCTCTAAAATATCACCCCCAAACTCCATTCAATCAGTCCCACATCGAATCCTAACATTTGTAAATAAATTCTAACAACCTAGAATCATTAAATCATTACAGATCGTTAAAGAAATATGAAATCCCCAATTTACTGACACAAACCCTAGTTCTTCCAATTATCATTTAAGAACATATAAAATTTCCAGATTCGTTCATCCCATAAAGTCATCAAACGTGATTTCAAATCTATATACATGAAGGGTTCAACCTAATTTAATCTCAGATTAAAGTCATGTATATCCAATCTCCAATTTTCATCAATGTTATGAATAATACGTTGGTGTTTCAACCCTATATTAACATGAACATGATTATTGCTAAAGAAAGGCAAGTAATAAACACTTGCCTCGATTTTGAAGGTCTGCTCCGTTGATGTTGTTGGTATGGATGCGTTCCTCGCGTTCCGATCTACACGATTGTGGTGGTGGTTATGCATGGTGGTGTAAATTAACTCTCCTCTTTAGAATTTTCTCTCCCTCACCCACTGTGGCTCTGTCTTGATTTTGGTATATCCTAACACTAATTGTCCCCAATTAGATGATATAATATTTCTCCAATTTTCGTCCATATAATTTCTCTAAAAATCCAAATTACAAAACTACCGCTACCGGGTGCCGGCTTTGCCTAAAAATATCCCGGAATCCAAATAAAATACCCGGGTAGAGTTTTCTGACTATCTTCACCCCTCCGGACTCAACGGAGCACTCGAAATGATCATACGAGTTACTTAAAATAATTTACCTTTTTATTTCACTTAATTAGTCCTGACACGGCTCATACGCGCGTCCCCGACTTATTATACCAAACTGTTGTATTTCCCTCTCACGACAAGTTATATAAAATCATCATTCCATATTACTTATTCTCATGGTAATATTAATAATTATTAACTTCTCGTCACGCTAGTAAATATTTAACCTTAATCCGGATTAATAATTAATTCTCACATTTTAATTTAATTAATCCCACAATAATAATAAACCACATAATTATTTAAATCTTCAGAAATACGGGGTATTACAGAGAGTGCCATTTTCAATGTACAATTGCAGGTAGATCGTAATTCACTTTTGGAATCCCGAGAGGACATGAAGAAGTTAAAGGTGTAGAATTTCAACCTTTTGAAGGAAAAAGATTTACTAAATAAGTTGGAGGTGGAAAATTTCCAACTAGTTGAGTTAAATAATTCTTTCAAATAAAAGCTTGATCAAGTCACAATAAGTGACTCGGATAGAATTAAAGAATTGGATGAATCATTGAAGAAACAGGCAGAATCAAACGAATTTTGGAACAAAAAAATGGATATCTATCTCTGAGTAATGAAGATCTCAAAAAAAAAGTATGATGATACATTGCGAAAATGGATAGATGCTGACATAGAAAATATGACATTGAGGCAGAATCTTAAGGAGTCATAATTGAAAAGAGCTCAACAGGTACTTTTGATTATAAATAATGCAGAGTACACGCAGTTTTCTAAAGTACGCGCATTTTTCCTAAAGTACACACAGTTTGCCTAAAATACACGTAGTTTTCCTAAAGTACACGCAGTTTTATTTGATAGTATTTTTAATGCAGATTTATTTGATATTAGAAATAATGCAGAGTACACGCATTATTTGATTAGAAATAATGTAGTTTTATTCAAGTATTGCTTATAATCTAACCTTCTTTTTATATAACAGTAAAACAATAATAAAATCCTTAATGACGAAATTTCAGAGTTGAAGAAAATGCTTGATGAATCAGCATTGAAAAAAACTGATCAGGTATCTATAAAGTACAATAGATATAAAGTACATGCATTTACTTTCTAAAGTAAATGCAAATTATGATGAAAGTACACGTGTATTTTATAAATTTTATTAAGTACACGTATTTTATAAATTTTATAAAGTAAGAGAACGTGTGATAATTGATGAACTTCGCAAATTTCTAATATAGCACACTTATTTAATTTCAGCCCCTAAACATGCATCTAAGGTGCGTGTGTTAACCCATAAATAAATAAAGCATGTGACACAAAAATATGCTGAGACACAGAATTCAGGAAAAAAACCCTTTCGGGTAAAACCTTTATTTCACTATGAATATACAAGCCGCAACTTACAATTACATAGAGAAATCTGCAATGGATCAACGCGCAGCCAACCCACAAAGACACGCAGTCTTGAACTCAGCAAGAGAATACACGCAGCACCCTCGAAGGACTCGCAGCCCAAACAACGAAGGAAGAACCGCAGCTCTCCTCAATGACACGCAGCCATAAAACTTTGTAGAGACTCCCTCAGCAATGACACGCAGCCCTCGGTTGCAAAGATCTCTCCACAAAGATGAACAACAACAAAGTTTGTGTTCTAGGGTTCCAAAAGATTCACAAAAGTAATTGGGATTTTTGTGTGTGAATCAAAAAGATGTTTGGCACATCAAAAATTGAAGTCTTGTTGTGTTTGTACTCTTAAAAACGTTTTCTCAAAGACTTGAAGAAATACACCATCGGAATAGTTATATATATAGGAAATATAAGATGGTGGATAAAAAACTGACGGAACTGCTCGAGTTTATCCCAGGCGGACCGGTCCGGCTAGGAGGCGAATCGGTCCGATTTACCGGATCGGTTCTTTTAAAATATGGCTCCATCGGTTCGCATTCGATCCGGGGTCTACTGGACCTCGAGCAAGGCGGATCGGTCCGGGTAAAGGGCGGATCGGTCCGGTAGCGGATCAGTCCGGTAGGGAGGCGGACCGGTTCGGTTTTCCCAGAAAAATAAATGCCTCATTTTGCTTGAAAAAACTTACTTCTTATTTTTATAAAAAACATTTTATAAAAATTTCCAATACTAAATATGAACTTTAAGGAACATAAAAACAAAATTTAACCAAGTTCATTCTCGCAGAGGCTATGATGTTGAAGACACTTTGATATTCGGATCCGTTGATGTAGATGCGATCTTGAGTTTCTTCAACGGTGTAACGGCGTACGACATACAAATTGATAATGGACAAAAATGTCCTTACAAAGTACACGCGTGTATTTATAAAATACATGTGTGTATTTATAATATACACGCATGAACTTTATAATATACACACAAATTTGGATGAAAAACACAAATTTTATCAAAATACACGCAAGAGAAAATGAATCATTGTTTCAAAAAATGCTTACAATCCAACATTCCTTGATTAAATATATCAGGCAAACACTAATAAACAACTCATGGACGAAATTTCAAGTTTGAAGATTGAACTAGCCTCAAAGACAGTTTAGGGCACCCTCGAAATACCCAAAATAAAAGGGCATGTTACTAGAGGACAGAAGAAAATAAAAGATGACAGTGAAACCGAGAAGCATGAATCAATTAAAAAACAAAAGGAGACAAAGTTGAGAAAAGGACCTCTAACAATAGCTCAACGAATGAAAGAAACTCACTTCAAGCTTGAAGCAGTCAAAGCATACAAATATCTCGATGAAGCTGCGAAGAAAAAAATTGAAAAGTTTATTCAAAAGGTTGAACCAGGGTAAAGTGTATTGTTTTATGATTTATCACTTCGCTAATTTATATTTTTTTGGTGCAAAAGAATAAGGTTATTAGTATTATACAATTCTTATTGCTTATATAAAATGCATGGAATTTATTTTCAATGGCCTGGTTTCGTATGTCCCATGGGAAGATTTTGTTGAAGTCCTCAAGAATCAAGAAATTCCAATCCAAGTATGTAGTCCAAATATTAGACATTCATTAAATTTCAACATTATTATTTTCTCACCATTTTATATTGTGTGAAACAGATAATACTTGCCTTTAGTGAAGTATTGAGGTTAAAACTGTCAGAGGAAGGGATCTCCCACTCACACACTTTTTTTATTATTGTTGGGTAAGTACTATTAAATCGAAAGCTTTGTGAAATAAAATTTCATTTTTTTTATTAACACAATGTCTATAATTTTTATTCAAATAGAAGCTTGTAGCAAAAATGAAGTCAATAAGAATGGGGAGTTATACAGAGATTTATTTGAATACTTAGGCACTTGTAATAATTTGTTCATTGTAGTAAGACATAACATAGGACATTGCACATTAATTGCGATATACAAAAAAGAAAATAAAGTCGTCCACATGGATGCCTTTAACAAATTGCGATTAATGTGAAAAAATTGAAATCGTCCACATTAACAAATTACAAAATGTCATAGAAGAAGAAATTCGAGTATGGTCGAATTTAATTGACTCTCTTCCTGACACCATAGATGCCTTTAACAAATTTCCCTAATAGAAGCCTTATTTAGTTTTTTCAACTTTTGTTATGTGAAAAAATTGTACTTTATTTTTCTGTTTTAATAAAAAAAATTATTTCTTTCATGCATGTATTCTCACTTATATCATACACCAAATATAGAAAAATACACGTGAACCTTTATAAAAATGATCACATGTATTGTAAAAAATGTAAACATTAAGATCATTTATTGTAAAAAAATGGTATGTCAAAATATGAGTGTATTGTCAAAATATGTCAAAATATGATTTTATCTATTATAAATTATAATACACGCAAGTTTTTATAAAGCACACGCACAAGATATTTAACAAACCATTATATAAATGCGTGTACTTTATATATTACACGTGTACTTTATAAAGTACACGCATAGTCTATAAAGTACACGCTTATTGAAATACTTGTATAATAATGTCGCTGGCGCAGACCATAATACATATAGGAATTCAAGAATATGAGTGACCTAAGTGTCTTTTATAAAGTACAAGCACATTGTAATGTCAAAACCATTTTCCAAATAGTACATGCATTTATATACGTCCACTTGATAAAATTACATGCAGAATACATAAAGTACACGTATATTGAATTAGATTTTGGTCATATCAATATGCGTGTACTTTATAAAAACATGCGTGTACACGTATATTTAAATCCGTGTATTTTATATATTATGCGTGTACTTCATAAAGTACACGCATATTTCATCAAGTACACACATATTATATTTATATTGTGCATGTACTTCATGCGTGTACATCATAAAGTACACACATGCTTTTATATAGTACACGCAAATTGAACTGACCAAATCAATTTTTAAATGCGTGTACTTTATATATTCTGCGTGTACTTCATAAAGTACACGCATATTTCATCAAGTACACGCATTGATAAATTGGCTTTGGTCGTCAAAATGCTTGTGTACTGTACATAACATGCGTATACAAATATAAAGTACACGTGAACATCAGAAAAAATGATCACGTGTATTTTATGAAAAATACGTGTACAGCTACACAAAAAACAAACTAAAAAATGAGACTAAAAACTGAAATTGCATTCATTTATGTGAAACAAATGGTTTATTAATTAATTTATTCAATCAAATGGTTAAAATGAATGAATTCAACAATTTTAAACATACTAAAATGGGTTCCTTACAAGTAGACCTGTAATGACCCGTTTTACTACACCTCGAGCAAGTAACTTCCCTTACTGTGATCTCACCAGAAGACTTTATTCTCTTATGTCTTGGCCTGCCTATCGGTCTCTTAGTCATTGGTGGAAGTACCGATGGATTTTTAGGTATAGGAATATTTAAGGAAATCAAATCAGGAAGAGGAACTATAGGTATCGAGTATGATTTTCTGTAGAAAGATGCCTTATAGTACTCCTCAATATAATCATAAATACTGGTCCCTTTCCTTCGTACAACACAAACAACATGAGGACATGGAAAACATCTAATCTGTCAACTCTTACAAGAATAAGTCATTTCTCCCAAGTCAACTGTTGTTCGCACATCTGAATGAACTTCAAATACATTTTGACTTGAGCGACTAATAGTCTAATGTTGGATTTTATTTTTTTCATTCAGTAACTTTTGAAAAAAAATACGTAACTCATTTGTCCAAGTATCAGACTCAACAAGTTTGTTTGCATTGAAATTCATAATCTTCACTCTCAATTTATCAAGCATATTCATTATTGGAAAATGCCTTTCCTTCAATATCCATGAATTGAATGACTCTGCAACACTAGATGCCATGTCACCATACCGTTTACCAGGGAAATATGCACATGACCAATTCTCGGGAGGCAAACTATCAATGAAATCAGTAATAGTAGCTAATTCTTCCTTCTTTAATGCTTCAATATTCTTGTGAAATACATCTACTAAGACAGTATATGCACAAGACCAAAAATCTTTAATAATTTTCTGTCGAAATCCAACACAATTTCCACGAATTTTCTTTTTAATATTCCCTTGTAAATAATGCATACAGTAGGAATGTGCAGACAGTAGGAAGACCCTCGAAATAGATTTAAGTAATCCATTGTTTCGATCTGATATAAATGTTATGTTTCGATATTTCTCAATTACTGCACTATGCAAATTGACAAGAAACCACATCCAGTCATCTTTGGTTTCAGAATTAACAATGGCATATGCAACAGGAAAATGGCCTGAAATATAAAAATATATCAAAACTAAAATAAATAACATATCCATGTAGAACACATCGTAAATTGATGCTACTGGCGCAGATCTTAAAACACATGGGAAATATATTATGTTTTTAATTTAAATTATTTGTAAATAACAAGACAAAACATAAAAATGTACAGTACATGTGATAAAGATAAAAAGACATGCACATTTACTTTCCAATCTTTTGCTTGTACTTTGAATTAGTTTCAAATAACAACACTAACATCAACGTACACGCATAAAAATGTAAAGTTCAGGTGAACTAAACAAAGACATTCAAAGGTACTTTAGATTTTTAACGTGTACTTGGCTTTATTATTTCTAAATAACAACACATATCAACAAAGTACACGCATAAAAATAAAAAGTACACATGAAATTAACAGAAACATTCACGTGTACTTGCCATGTAATATGCGTGTACTTTAGTTTGTATTCAACATAAAAGCATCATCATCAAAGTACACAAGAAATAATCAAAAACATTCACGTGTACTTGACATATACTATGCGTGTACTTTAGTTTGTATTCAACATAACAACATCATCATCAAAGTACCCGCATAAAAATAAAAAGTACACGTGAAATTAATAAAAATGTTCACATGTACTTGACATGTACTATGCGTGTACTTTAGTTAATATTACACATAATAAGACGTATCATCAAAATACACGCAGAAAAATAAAAAATACACGTGAACTAAAACAAAGACATTAAAAGGTACTTTATATTTTTTATGTATGTATTTTGATGATCTGGAATGGAACAAATAAAATGTCAATAGAATACACAAAATAAAATATTTAGAATTAATTTACCATTGTTCCCATTCCTTGCAGTTGCTGACAATATTGTTCCACGATAACGGCTCTTCAAAAAGGCACCATCAAGAAATAAAACAGGTCTGCAGTATTGAAATCCATAAATAGATCCTCTAAACATTACAAATACTTTCTAGAATTTTTTACTCTCATGTTCCACGTCAAGGATGCAACGCGACCCAAGATTATACTGCAATAGAAGGTCACGATAATTATTCATTAATGCATAAGAAACCTTTGCATCACCATGTATATCAACAACGGTCATCTCTTTCACACGCCATGCATGTTGATAAGCTATATCAAGACCATAATTCTTCTTCGTATCTCTAACTACATCAATTGGTCTCAATAGCGGGTTATCTCTAAGCTCATCAGCTACCAATGTTGAAACCAACTTGGAGGCTATCATTTTGACTGACGGACTGCGAAAGACACCTCTACATGTATGCTCATTATTCATTACACGTATGTAAAAGTATCCATTTATTGTAGATAACGAAGCACGAATTCTCCACATGCAATTCTTAGTAGTCTTTTAAGAGCATTCATCCGTCACTCAATTTTTATCATTCTTCAAATACACATACTTGAACCCAACCCCAACGGCATACTATCGTAATTCATCCCGAAATTCCACTACACCTCCTTCAAAACACTGCTGCTTATGACTTATATATGTCTTCCAACCATTCGAAAGATAGACTTTCGACTTACTTGGCTCCACACCTCCAAGATAAAAGTCATTTTCAATGCAACTATTAAAATCATTTGCAGTGCCTAATGATAAAGACTCTAACCTCTGTGTATTTGTATCACCACTGTCAACCTTCTTCGAACTTGTATTACTGCAGTTAGCCCCTTTAAAAATTCGATTAGAGCATTCAACCCGTTCAAGACATGTATTAATTGGCAATGCTAATGAATCAATGACATATATCCAAATGAAATTAGCTTTCACGATCAATTGGGACCGCAACATACAACTAACACCGTTGTCACAAACCAACATGAACCGACATTCTTCACCACATGAATACCTCAATGAAAAACTCACACTTCTCAAATTAGTAAACCTAATACACAACTCATTGCATATGAAATCTAATGAGCTATCTTCAAATATTTCAATAAAAGTCATATTATCCAAATAACAACACCTTGCTATTATACTACTTACCATAACGTCCTGCAGTAAAAGAGAAACGAAAACTATTTACTTCAAGGTCGACAATTCTAAAAATGTGTGCAATAATTTAATGCATGAAATATCAAAATGTTTATATATAATTAATATAAAATTACTGGCACTATTTAAAAAACTATACATGAAGCAATAAAGTAGACACATAAAGTAGACGCATATTTTATAAACGCTGCGTGTACTTTGAAAATTGATGTCGAACTGGTTAGTTCCGCTGGCGCGGACCTATATCAATAAGTGATTCAATACCAACTCAAAATCAAGTACTCTTAAAATTAGAATGAAACATCAATAATATTCATTTAGCACATTCAACTAATAATTACAAATATTGATAAATATAACTTATATATGAAGAATCCAAACATTAATGCATAAAAAACAAAAAAATAAAACATATACATATAAAACATATGAAAAGATATTCAATCACATGAATTACGAAATTACAATGTCTCTTGAATCAAAACAAAGGACATTGACTTATTGTAATCGATCGAAAATAGAAAAACCAACTGCTGATAAAGATAAATTTACAAATGATAGAGTCAAGTGATATAGGTAGAATCGATTAAGAAGACTGTAATCGATTATTGGACACACGAAAAAAGCATCAAGATTGACGTCATTTTCGATTTCGGAGAATAGTAGTTAGTTGCAGAGAAACCTCCAATAGCCGATTAGGTTTATGATTATTTTAGATTGACAGTATTTATATGTTGGACCTAATCGTTTAAAATTTGTTTCACCGATTTTTTTGTCAAAAATGTTTAGTCAAAGGACCAGACAGTAAAGAATAATACTAGATAACCCGGGGCCTAGTACCGGGCTAGTACCGCGTTGTCTAGCTGGCAATTTTATTGGTCCTCATTTGTTTCCATTTATCTAGTTGACACCTTATTTATTTAATTGACACCTTATTTTTTAAAACAGTTTTTTCCAAAAAAAATATAAAATACTTATTTTGAATAAAAATATGTTTTTTAAAAATAAAACTATAGTTTTTTTTTATAATCATTTTTAACTCATTTAGTCCCTTCAAAACCCATTTACCCAATATTCTCTTATTTTTACAGGTCCGCGCTAGCGGCATCCATTATTTTTAAGTTTATTTTTTTTAATTAGCCCGACACTATCTCTCGGGTTGTCTAGTATTATTTTTTTTTTGCATTTTTTTTGTTATTTTAACTCGTTTAGTCTCTCAAATATCCATTTACTCAATATTTACTTATTTTTATCCGTCCGCGTCAGCGACACCCCTTTGTATTTCTAAAAACTGTTTAAAAAGGTAAAAAAAAAAGTTTTTTATTTATATTAAACTAACTTGTATTTTTTGAAACAGTTTTTTTACCAAAAAAATATAAATCTTTATTTTCAATTAAAATATGTTTTTTAGAATTAAAACTATTCTAATACGAAATTTCTTTTTTTTTTTAAATTATTTTTAACTCTTTTAGTTCCTAAAACACCCTTTTACTCAATATTCTCTTATTTTTAAAGGTCCATGCCAACGGCACCCATTATTTTTAAACTATTTTTTTTTTATTTTACAACATTTAAAACAATTTTTGTATTTCATAAAACTGTTTCAAAATGTAAAAAAAATATTTATATTAAACAACTTTTCTTTTTTGAAACAGATTTTTTACAAAAAAAAAAAATACTGTTTTTATATTCAAATAGTGTTTTTAAACATTTTTTTAATTTATAAAAAAATTTATTTCTAATAAAACAGTTTTTATTAATTAAAAAAAGTCGAATAAATCACATAAAAAACCAAGGACAAAATAAAATCCCTCCATGAACTAACCCGGGGTTAACTCCCGTATAGTATAGCATTACTCGACAGTAAAAACCTAAATTAAAATTTGTCGAATAAGACATTAATGCTAGGGGTGGCAATTTGGGTCAACGGGCCGTGTTTTGGCCCGACACGACACGACACGACAAGGTTTTTTCAGACACGAACACGACACGACACGAATTCGTGTTTTTTTTAGCTGACACGAACACGACCCGAATAAAAAATAACACGACACGACAAGCATAATTCCTTAAATTGCAGGCTTAAAAAACACGATAACACGACACGACACGACTCATCATTAAGGCACGAACACGACACGACACGACTTCGTGTCAAAAAAACCCGACACGAACACGAAATATCGTGTCAATTTCGGATCAATTTCTTATCATTCCGTGTCATTTTTTCGTGTGATTTCTAAAATTGTCACCCCTAATTAATGCTTCGAACCTCATCTATAGTCCCGAAGTCTAATACCACATCCATCACAAGCAAGCCAAAATTTTCAAAACAGATTATAGTCCGAATTCATGGATTTGCCTAGACGACAAGTCATTAAAGAAACTTGATAAACACCGGCCACAAAATACTGTTTGACCATGAGGGTATCCACTAACGTACAAGAAACTGCTATGGGAAGTAATTTTCATTGACTTTTCATCCCCATATTTGAAGCTTATAAACAGAATCTCAAAAACTCAGAAATCATCATACACTGATCACCTGCATGAAACTATGGAGCAAGCTTCGTTTTACTTAGTTAGTCGTCGATTTTCATGTGTACATGAATACATACTGATTTACATGACCCCAAAGACTATTATAAATTGCAAAATAAGGCATTTTTAAAGCTTGTACATAAAACCCCTCCCATCCCCTTCGCAATCTACTCTATTTTTTTCCTTTTAATCTTTTCATAACGAGTGTTTTCCCTCTACAAGGACAAGTGTAAAGGTCGCAATTTGGTACTTGAGGTCAGAAGATTGAACTAAAAAACTCATTTATTTTGACAGCACAAATAGTATGCCACAAATTATATAACAAGGACACAGTACTGTTCTTGTTTCTCACCAAAAGATTCGTCTTCAAGAAGATATTTCATAAAATAAAACAAAAAACCATCAAAAATAGAAATTGATTCAAACACAATAAGTAACAACACCGAGGGATAGGATTGTGGAAATTAGATGAAAATTGATTCCAACATATACAATTCTAAATATTGCCTCAAATAGCAACAAAAAACGAAGCAATTTGAATGCTTTAACAATGTGATTTGAGTAAGTAAATGACAAGTTGAAATTACAAATCATAAAGATTTTTCTAATCAATTGACTCAAATTCATAAAATTTAACTCCAATGCCTTTCTTGTCTAATATTGCAACTTTTGAGATTACTTCTATAGGACTTGTTATCATCAAATAACAATACGTAATCTTTCACACAATATTCTACACAAAAATGCGTTACAAATTATCACTATGATAGCTAATATTTTGTTACACCTATAAGAGGCTCTTGAGAGTCGAGTCATCTGAAATTGCACTGCTTCTACTTATTATTCGTGTTTTGTGACTGCATTTTCTTTCAGGCAATGATACTTGTTGGCACAGATACTTCAACCGTGACAATAGAGTGGGCTATGTCACTTCTGCTAAACCATCCCACGGTGTTAGAGAAGGCCAAAGCTGAGCTTGACAATAAAGTTGGTCAAGATCGTTTGGCAGAGGAACTGGATCTTCCCAAGCTGCATTACCTTCAATGCATTATCAATGAGACACTTAGGTTATTTCCAGCACTACCCCTACTATTAGCACATGAGTCGTCAGATGACTGCACCATTGGAGGGTTCAACGTACCCCGTGGAACAATGGTGTTTGCCAATGCCTGGGCCATACATAGAGATCCCAAGGTGTGGGATGATCCAGAAAGTTTTAGGCAAGAGAGGTTTGAAGGTGTAGAAAGTGAGGCATACAAATTTCTACCTTTTGGGATGGGAAGGAGGCAGTGCATTGGGGCCGGCCTTGGCAATCAAGTGGTGGGGTTGACTTTGTCGTCATTGATCCAGTGCTTTGAGTGGGAAAGGGTTAGTGAAGAGTTAGTGGAATTGTCTGAAGGGAAATGACTCACTATTCCTAAAGCTAAGCCATTAGAGGCGATGTGCAGGGCACGCCAAACAATGACTGACATCCTTTCAGTGTTATAAGTATGTTTGACACATTGAATCATGAATAATAGTTTAAGACTGAGATTGAAAATCCGATGGTCTAGTCCTATCTTTTGTGTGGTGCTTGCTGTCTTTTAATTCCGGTTTGTAACAAAAAAAAAGAATGATAGTTTAAGGTTGTTTCTGTCTTATATAGCTCATCTAAACGTTGCGTAATATAATCCAGTTTAGAGAAAATGATGCATGGCCATTCTCTTATCAAATCAACCCCTTTAGATATGTTGTTTCCCTTGATTATCTCTTGTCGTTCTATTTTTTCTAAGAAACGTATTAAGTTCTCTTCAATGAGAATCTACAAAAGCTAGCAACAATGTCAGAGTCCCTTTTTTATATATATAAAAATGGGCCAAGAAAGGTACCTAGTAAACCAGACCTGGCCTAATTTTATATAGGGGTTTGTGTTTGGTTACACATTTAAGACACGTCCCAATTTATTAGTTAAATATCTTGAAGAACAATGCAAGAAACATCAATAAGAGAAAATAAATTTACAGTGCAAATAAATTACACTAAGATATGAAAGCGTTACAAATTGATTAGTTTATGGAAGTTTCAACACAGGCTGTTGATGTTTAAAAATGCATTGGTTCCAAATTTATAATCACTGATAAATTATTATAAGAAATCTCAACAATCATAAAAGAGAAGGTTTTTAAAGTGATTTAACTAAGAAGAAAGCCTACGTCCATTGTTGATATTATTTCTCGTTGTTACAATAGCTCAGAATGGTGTTCTTGTGCTAGATTGAATCGTCCCCTTGAGCTAAAGGAGATTATATATTTATAGTGGTTCGAAACTCTAGAGATGGAATGTCATTATATCTTCAGGCATATACATGTGTATACAATAAATGAGACTCTTTTCATTCAGTGTTGACCGTTAGGCCATCCGATTAACCTTTGTTATTCCTGATTGTTCATATTCGGGGAGTTGGTCGGCATTCCAGTCGACTAGGTCTAGATAGTTGAATGGCCATGTAAGAGGGCAGGTTTTGATTGTTCATTGATCCACATAGGAGAGTAATTTACATACAACAAAAGCTCCAAATGCTCCATGCTTGATGAATGATCGAAAGTATGGAGTGTTTGTTCAAACTTTTGCTCGGCGTGATGTTTGAGAGTTGGAGCTTTTGTTGAATTGACTTGAATTGACTTGACGGTTGAAATGGAATACGCCATACTCAATGTAAACTAGACTCTATGGACAAGTCCTAGAAGCTAGGGGTAATATTGGGGTAGAAATAATGAGTGCTCTACCAAATTATAAATGCGAAAGCCAATTTTAAACAGATTTTATCTTTTTATCCTAAACATGCATCTATGGTGATAAAACAGATAAATCAAACTCAACAATCAACTAAATCCAAGTTTAAGGAAAAACACCCTTTCGGGTAAATCCTTTATTCACTTAGAAATCTACAAGATAGTCGACTTACAAACTATTTGATAACTTCCACAAGAATAAAGACTTAATCTTCGTAAATCTCTAATGAACAATAACTATAATCCTCGCAAGAATCACAAGACCACAGTCCTTCATTAGCCTCAGCCTTCGTCTTCATTATTGAATCCCTGCAGGTATTAAAGGTCAGCCATAAAGGTCCTTTTCACAAAGTATATGCAAAGATACCAAACTTTCTAGGGTTTTAAATGAATTCACAAGAACAATATTCAAGGACGTTTTGTTGTGAATTAAACGGTATTTCGGAACACTAAAACATGAAGAACATTCGCAAAATTTATGCAGAAAGGGAATTAGCGAAAGTCTTAAACATTCTGAATACAAAAGATGTATTTATACAAAATATTTATACGTTCTGAATACGAAGCGAGGAGCAATGTAAACTATTTTCTAGTTTTTAGAAAAAAGTGAAAAAATAAAAAAAGATTTTATTTTGATAAAATTTTTGAAATACATAAAAATATTTTTGTAGTTTCTTTTTACACCATATATGGATGGACATTTAGAATGACCAAGTCACAAGTCATAATATCATTATATCACAATATCATTATAGGATAACCAAGTCATAATGGTATGATATTATGACTTAGTTGTAAATCTTTGAACATATAATAAACAAAAGAAATTTAAGAATAGAGTTATGACCTATGCCACACCCTTTTTGGGGGCACACCTGGGACCAGTGTATATTGCCCCCTCGGGAAGGGGGGCATATTGTCAATTTTGTCCAATAACACCATAATCCCAATAGTCTTGATTGAAATATGGCACGTTGACCACTAAAGCCTTAATGGCTTACCTAGTCTTCAAATAATATGTAATATCCCCAATGGTTCTCCATTTGTAGCAGAATATCAATTAGTGTAGTATTATTTTTCCTCCAAACCCACTTTTTTCAGTTCTTCCAATATTTCGATGTCATTCCACCAAGAATAGCTCTAAATACATGAAAGGTGGTCAATGGAGTGAGTAGGTTGAATGAGATTTATAGAACCCATAATGGGACTCCCTAAATTGATATTCTGCTACAAATGGAGAACCATTGGGGATATTACATATTATTTGAAGACTAGGTAAGCCATTAAGGCTTTAGTGGTCAACCTGCCATATTTCAATCAAGACTATTGGGATTATGGTGTTATTGGACAAAATTGACAATATGCCCCCCTTCCTGTGGGGGCAATATACACTGGTCCCAGGTGTGCCCCCAAAAAGGGTGTGGCATAGGTCATAACTCTATTCTTAAATTTCTTTTGTTTATTATATGTTCAAAGATTTACAACTAAGTCATAATATCATACCATTATGACTTGGTTATCCTATAATGATATTGTGATATAATGATATTATGACTTGTGACTTGGTCATTCTAAATGTCCATCCATATATGGCGTAAAAAGAAACTACAAAAATATTTTTATGCATTTCAAAAATTTTATCAAAATAAAATCTTTTTTTATTTTTTCACTTTTTTCTAAAAACTAGAAAATAGTTTACATTGCCCCTCGCTTCGTATTCAGAACGTATAAATATTTTGTATAAATACATCTTTCGTATTTAGAATGTTTAAGACTTTCGCTAATTCCCTTTCTGCATAAATTTTGCGAATGTTCTTCATGTTTTAGTGTTCCGAAATACCGCTTAATTCAAAACAAAACGCCCTTGTATATTGTTCTTTTGAATTCATTTAAAACCCTAGAAAGTTTTGTATCTTTGCATATACTTTGTGAAAAGGAGCTTTATGGCCGACTTGTAATACCTGCAGGGATTCACTAATGAAGACGAAGGCTGAGGCTAATGAAGGACTGTGGTCTTGTGATTTTTGCGAGGATTATATTTATTGCTCACTAGAGATTTACGAAGATTAAGTCTTTATTCTTGTGGAAGTTATCAAATAGTTTGTAAGTCGACTATCTTGTAGATTTCTAAGTGAATAAAGGATTTACCCGAAAGGGTGTTTTTCCTTAAACTTGAATTTAGTTGATTGTTGTGTTTGATTTATCTGTTTTATCACCATAGATGCATGTTTAGGATAAAAAGATAAAATCTGTTTAAAATTGGCTTTCGCATTTATAATTTGGTAGAGCACTCATTATTTCTACCCCAATATTACCCCTAGCTTCTAGGACTTGTCCATAGAGTCTAGTTTACATTGAGTATGGCGTATTCCATTTCAACCGTCAAGTCAATTCAAGTTCACACGTAGGGATAAGTTTACTTTCATTGAGGGGAGCGAGATAACCTTTTAGGAATGATTGAAAATAAGAAGAACGAGTCCCTAAAATTAGAAGAGTCTAATTCTTTCCTTGAGTCTAACATTTTGATATTAAAAGATAATTTAAAAGACTTTAGTAGTATTGGTAGTAATAGTAATGTCTCACATGTTTCTAGTGCTTTGAATGTTAAAGCCAAGACTATTGTTTGTTTTAAAGGGTCAACCAAAGTCAAGGACGTTAGAAAATGTCAACCCATAGGTAACATTCCTCACATTTACACATATTCACATTGTGGTAGGAAAGGTCACCTTACGCATTTTTGTTACGATCTTGGAAGAGGTCCTAGGAAGTTTAAGTTTAGTGTCCTGTCGGTTCCTATAACCCCTCGAGTTAGGTATTCACCTGTTTGGGTTATAAAATCTGTTTTCGAGATGCTAAATGTTAGATTGATTGATTCTCACATGCTTGCACATGATGTTTCAGACGCTATATCTAATGGATTATTTCTTGCTTGATTTTTTTTATCACACACTAGTTTGTGCTTCATGATATATATTTGCTAGTCTTATGACATGTGTATATTTTGTATTATATATTTCTTTATTAAGTCATATTTGAAAAATAAAAAAGATTTCATATAGAAAAACTTTTTAAAAAATATAAAAAGACTTTTTATTTTTGTGTATTTTAGTTTTACACATTTGGTGTGGCATATTGGTGTGTTTGAATCCAATTCACTCCATACAATCCATGTGTCTAGGACATTTGGTTATGACTTTAGATGCTTAAATTGATCTTAACCATGTTTATGAAGTTGTTTGGAACTTGATTTGCTTAATGGATTCGACTTTGTATATGTCTCCACACACACACATGCCCGAGCTTATTGGATTTTCACTCCACTTTGTACATTTGAGCTTGGTGAGATGTTCTCCCATCATTTTTGTCATCTACATGTTTATGTGACTTGGGATGATTTGTGCATATAATAACCATTGCCCTTAAGAGTTTGTTTAATATTGAAAAAAATATTAGTGTACACGGGAAAGGGCTGCGAGAGACATGTGAACTCGTCGTGAAAGTCACCGTTTGAATGAGTCCAAGTAAAAATAAAGGCAATTAAAAGGCCCATATTTGACAAAAAGGGGCCAAATAGTTTAGTTTGATTGATCTTGCAAAACAAATCACTTCAAAAGAAAAGAATAGAAAATATGAGCAAGTTTATCTTTTGAGGGTGTTTAGTTAAAGATCAACGGGTTTGCACAATGATACCTCGTTATGCTTATTTTGTCATAACACTATATATTTGTAGAATCATCAACATTCTAGGCTTGTGTGCATTGTGTTTGTTTTGTTTATTAAGTTCAACTTTATTTGTCACTTGAGGCTAAAGCTTAGTTTGGTAAAGTTTTGCGGTCAATTAGAACTTCTTGAACATATTTGAGTATTTGGTTGTAATACACTTGTTACTAGTCACACCCATTAATTCCATCCCAACTGTTTGGACACATCGATACTATGGTAGTGTGTAAAGCTTATGTATTTTGTGTCATATTTTGTGGTCATTTTTACCTATATATGTATGCCGCATTTGCCTTGATATATTTTGCATATAATATATATAGTATTGTTTATTGCAGTTATAAAATTAGTTTTTTTTTTTGAAAAATTTGAAAATTTTCAAAAATAGTCGGTTGTTTGCCTTTGAGATGATCATTACACTTGCTTGATTTATATCTTTTTGTGATGATATCTTATCTTCTTATTCGTGATGCTTTTCTTTTAAGTTTATCTTTCTACTTCTTTATCTATTTTGGATAAAAACAAAGGGGGAGAGCAAATTAAAATGAGTTTGATTTATGGGGGAGAGTTGATTTATGAGTTTTACTTTGTTTCAAACTCGATGCATCACAAGTTATATGTATTTTGTCTCATATGTGTAGGTACTTAAAGCGAATTCAAAACACACGAATGAAGACAAATTTTGTGAAAGGGAAGAAGAAGAAGTTTGAAGATAAAGAGACGTATATTGTTACATTTTACGGTTAGGAAGGGTATTAGTATTCTTGTTATAGGAGATTTTTTTATTTTAATTTGGTGTTCAGTCATCTGTGTTTGTTTTGTACTGAAATAGACAAAGGGGGAGATTCGTAAGAACGATTTTTCTAACATTGTTCATAGCATAGCTTTAGGTTAGTTTGGCGTATCCCGTTATAAGTCGTCACGCACCGTTAAGATGAATCAAACTCAAGCACCTCCAAGTTTGAAGACTTCCCAACATCCCGTAAAGGTATAAAACAATTTAGAGTTTGTATTAATTTACAGAATAAATAATTAAGATATTATTTTTTATCAAAAACGAACAGGGCTTTTTAATTTTGAAAAAGAAAAATATTTTTTCTAAGTTTTACTTTAGGCGGAGTTCTAATCTTCGTTAACCTCATTCAAACGACTTCTTTATGTCGTTCAAATGACTTTGTAAGGTTGTTTGAAGTATGTGTTCAAATGTACATCAAACGAGGCTTACTGTTTTAGTTTTTGTTACGCCGTTAGAAGCGAGAGAAGCTCTCATTTGAATGAGATCTCTATATCTCATTTGAACGACTGCTTCATATCGTTCGAACAATGCGCCACCTTGAATTTTTTATAAATGCCTATTTCGTATTCAGAATGTCTAAGACTTTTTCCTACTCCATTTCTACATAACTTTTGAGAAAGTTCTTTATGTTTTAGTGTTCCAAAACACCGTTTAATTCATAACAAAACATTCTTGAATATTGTTCTTTTGAATTCATTTAAAACCCTAAAAAGTTTAGTATCTTTGCATACACATTATGGATAGGATCTCCCTGGCTAACTTGAGATGCATGCGGGGATTCACTACTGAAGATGAAGGCTGAGGCTGATGGAAGACTGCGATCTTATAATTCTTACGAGGATCATAGTTGTTATTCATTAGAGATTTGCTAAAATATTAACACGTTATGCTTGTGGTGATTATTTAGTAGTCGACTATCATGTAGATTTCTAAGTGAATAAAATGTTTTACCCGGAAGGAATTTTTTCCTCAAACTTATCCTTAGTTGATTGTTGTGTTTGATTTATTTATTTTATCACCATAGATTCATGTTTAGGATAAAAAGATAAAATATGTTTAAAATTATCTTCTGCATTTAAAATTTGGTAGAGCACTCATTATTTCTACCCAAACACCCAACCATCAGGATCCGGCCAAAAAGTCCACTGAATTGGATAAATCTACTGAGTTGGCCAATAAGTCTTCATCCGAACAAGGCAGAATTGAGAGTGCTTCAGTGGATATTAATCCTGGGTTGGCCAGGGACTTTATAAAGGCTGGAACTTTACTGACAGATGGGCTAGCTACAATGCCCATAATCAGAGCCCGATTAACTGAAAGGGTTGCTCTCACTTCGGCCTTGGTAAATTCATAACCCTTATGTTGATATTCACTAATGTTTATTGTCGTTCTTTTAAATTGATGTAACACACTCATTTACTTATAGTTCCTGGTCGACTTCAACCAAATGATGGAGAAAGATAACCAAATAAGGTCCTCCTCTTCGGCTAATGTGGAGGAAGCTTTAGAGGGTTTGCAAAATTCATTACAAGCATCTGAAGAAGCTCAGGAGAGAGAGACAAACCTGATAGGAGAAAATTCCTTCAAAAATTGTAAATAATTTTGCATTATTGATTTGAGAAGCATTGAAATTCATGACATTTTGTATGAGTTCTTTATGTATTAAATTCACCCACATTCATCCCATATCCATGATTTGGATGCTTTCATGCTACTCGAAGGTATGATTTTTTGCATTTATATGTATATTTTTAAACTCAAAACTTTCAAAAAATAATTTATTGGTTTGTTGAAGTTTCATCGCATGTTCTTAATTGTTTATATTTTTTTATGATATTTCAAATGTGTATACCCGTGAAGCTAAGTTTCCAGGTTTAACCTTTGTCTATTACGGACAAAGGAGCGAGAACATATTGAGCGAGATTTTTTTTTTAAACTCCATACGTCACACTATTTTCTTTATTTCATATGTGTAGGTCTCTTTTTTGCATTGATGATATCATGGACAATACGATGAATATTTTCAGTGGAGACAAAGTAGCAAACGCCTTTTTTCTTTACGGGTTTGGGAGGGATATTAGTTAAACATGTCTTAGGGGTTGTTGTTTTTGGTTTTGTATTTTTCCAAATAGAGAGATTTGTAAAAGTAAAATTTATAATTTCACATTAGGTTTTTTAGTTTGGCATATTCTGTTAACCTCTACATCTTCATGTACATTATCAAAAGCTTCAATCGAAGATAAGTTAGTGACTGCATACGGCAATCGAAGATGTACGGACATGATTTTATAAATATCCGATTTAGAATCTAGGATTTTTCTGTGTGTCCTAGATCATAGCTATTGTTGATGTAAAAAATTAGATCACTCTAATAATTCAGTCACAGATAAATAAATGAGACAAAGAATTTTAAAGTGGTTCAGCCTTATAAGAATGGCCTACGTCCACTGTTTTGATATTGTTGTTTGTATGGGAATTCTCGATTATAAGTTATCTGAAGAAATTCTGGTCTGGGTCCCTTTACAATGAGGATTGTACAATGTATTTATAGCCCCTGAGGCTGTAATGTGAAAGGGTAATACATTAAATGATATGCATATGAAAGAGTAATACATTTAATGCCCTCTTTGCGTGCGCGTCCAAATGATAAGCATTTAATGAATCAGTTGAACTATTGGTTATCCAGCTATTAATGCTTTGTTCGAGATGCAGCTCGGACCGCCTGAGTTGCTCGGACTGCCTAAGCTTCTTGGTATTAAAGAGTTCCTCGGAGAGGTTTGTTCCTCGGAGCGTATGAGTTCCTCGGAGCATATGAGTTCCTCGAGTAAGCAGTGTTCCTCGGGGAACTATGAGTTCCTCGGGTAAGAAATTTTGTTCCTCGGAGCGTGGGAGTTCCTCGGAAGTGTTTGTAGTTGCCATGTAGATAGCCACGTGTCTTCATATGATTGGTCCACGTCAGCAGATTAAATTTGGCATCAACAGAAGCCCCCAATGTTTCATAGTTCGAAATTGGAGGAGTATGGAACATTTTTTTCTCGGAATATGGTAGCTTTAAATAGTCTTCCTGATTTTTAGGAGCATTTCCCTTGTATTTATTTTTTCCTTCCAAATTCGTAGAATCATGCTTTTTTGGACTTTTCTGCGTGCTTCGATTCCCGCGTTACTTTTCGTCTTTTCGGCCGCTGTTGCCCGCTTTGGTTCCCGCGCCACTTTTTATCTTTTTAGCCGCCGGTAACGTAATCATCCTTTTTGTAATCATTACTTCGCCAGTTCCCAAGGTAAGGTATTTAAACTTCACAGACACTCCCATCGTCTTCTACCTTTTCAAAATTTTCATCTTCGAGTTTTTCATTGTCTTCTACTCTCTTGTGTATTCATCTCTTCCATCGTCTGTCGTCATCAGCTCTACTCTTTTCCTGTAAGATCTTCTTCCTTCATCTTTATTTCTTTATTCACCATGGTTTATCCTGTTGAGTCTCTTGAGAAATTTCGTTCTGAATTCTCCATTCCTCCTTGGGTTGTCTTGGAAGAGCTTTCTGAGCCTTCTAATTATTTTAATTTGGCTGAGGGACATTGGTTCCCCAGTCTCTTTTTTGCTGAGTGTGGATTTTCTTTTCCACCAAATCCTCTGTGTCTGGAATTCTGTCAGTACTTTGATGTTGTTCCTGCACGAATAGCCCCCAACAAATGGAGAATAGTTAATGGGGTGCATAAATTAAATCAAGTGCATGGAACTCGTATAGGAATTCCAGAAATCATGTACTGCTATAGATGGGCAGTTAATGATAATATTTATTATTTAAAAACTAGGTTTATAAATAGAGCCTTAGTAGTCAATCTCCCTGATGCCAATAGGGATTATTTTGAACATGGGGTTGTCGTAAAAAATTGGCAACACCCTCCATTAACCGGAGATGAGGTTTACCAGGGTCCCAGATGCCCTCCTTATGGCAATGGGATAGGTTATTTTTATTTTATTTTAGTTATTTTGAAATCATGTTCGTTTTATGTTTGATAAAATGTGTCACTGATAACAATGTTTGTTTATTTGCAGTTGATAGTAAAAGAAAGTGCCCAAGAGAAGCAGAGAGCAAAATATAAGGTATTTGGGACTTATCTGGAGTCTGCATCAACGTGTTGCCGACGAGCATATCAGGTCGGCCTCATATCTGCTCCAATACAAGAGCTACACAACTTCCTTCACTGCTCGTCCAGTAATCAGTGAAGCAGAGCCAGTACCAGCCTCTGCAAGTTCATCGCCTGAATCCCACATTCCTTTGAGCGAAAGGATGAAGAAGAGAAGACCTCCCTCCTTGTTTGAGAAGACTGCCTCCAGTTCTGGTGAGGCAAAGAGGAGTAGGATTGATGTCCCAAGGGAGGGGACAAAGAAAACTGCTGCAGCTCCTCCATCTGCTCCTGTAAAAATTGCCGAGAAGCCCGCAGTGGCTCCGAGCAGGTCTGCTGCTCCTGGGGAGGTGATTGTGATATCATCGACCAAGGATTCTTCCTTGGCTGTACCTTTTCCCCCGAGGAGGCTGAAGAAGAGCTCCTCGGTCAATTTGGTTGATACCATTATTCGCCCCCCAGCTGTTGGGACTGAAGTTCCCACTTTTGTTCCCCCGAGCTCTGACATGAGCTCGATAAAGTCCTTAACCATTCCCGAGGTCCAGGGTACTGAAGATAACCTTACTAGGGACATGGTTACATCTTTGTCTACTCGTCACCTTGCTTCAGTATGTCTCTTTACTTAAAACTTTTCATAGTTTCCTTTGTCATTTCTTGTTTCTAACTTGCTTTCTTTTTCTGTTCAGAGTTGATGAGCTGCTTTAACATAATCCTGAAAAAGGATGAAGCCATTAAAGCCTCATGCTCCTCGTCCAGTGTGGAGGGAGCTATGAAAGAGGCTATCAAATCTTTGGAAGACTCCCGCCAGAAGTATGCCACTAATAAGGCTATCTGGGAGAAAAAACTTTCCTCCTCCGAGCAAGAAAAAGCTCAAGTTGCTGATGCCTCCAAGGAGTTGGAGAAGAAAAAGAATGCCTTGGAGAAGGCAAATAAAGAGCTTGAGGAAAAGCTCAAAGCCGCTGGAGAGCTGGAAAATAAACTCAAAATTACTGAGGAGAGGTTGGACCAGCTCCAGGAAGTAACTCGGCAGAAGGAGGAAGCTGAACAAAAACTGAAAGCTGCTGATGATTTGCTGTCCGAGAAGCTTACCTTGGAGAAGGTCAAAAGGAAAGCTGTTGTGAAGAAGTCCTTCAGCTCTGGCTGGGACAAGGGGTGGGATAAGGGGTGTGCTACCATGGTCTTTCAAGTGGATTATGTCAGTCTAAAGTATTTTAGGGATGGATGGGTTGCTGCCCTTCAGGAAATGAAGGTCGACGAGTCATCCGAGCTCTTCCAGAGACACATCCCTGGTCCCCCTCCTACTCCAGAAGAATTAGAAGAGGACGAAGCTACCTCTGAGGAGTCTTCAATGGTAATGGGAGAGCATGCTCTAACCAACCAGCCTGCTGCCGAGCAAGTTGTTTCTTCCTCCGAGCAACAGCTGGTGCTCTCCGAACAGCCCACAGTTCCCACCGAGCAACCTGCTTCCTCTTCCCAACTTCCCGAGAAGATTTTGGGAGATAAGGAAAAGGTGTAGTGTTGTTCGGGCTTATTTTTATATTTTTCTTTCTTTGTCAAATGTAATCCAGCACTTGTAATTCTGAATTTTATGATCTAATAAAACTTGAATTTTCTTGCATATTGTTGTTCATCTTTCATTCATACTATGCTTATTCTTCTTATTGATGATTGCTTTTCTTTCTCTGCTAGTTTCTGGCCAGGATGGATCTTCTATCTTCCCATGATACAAAGTTGCTGCAACAGTGCAATGAGTACTTTAAGGCTGGTTACACAGACTTGAGTGCTGCACAAGTTACCAACATCCTTGGCCAGGATGCTTCAGAACAGGCAGTGGAAGCATATCAGAACCTGAAGTGTCTGCTTGATCGAGCGGTAGCCAATAATGTGGCTTACTATGAAATGATCGAGGATCTCCAGTGCACCCTCGAAGACCTTTAGAATCAATACAAGGAATCAACTGCCTTATTGCATGAGAGTTACGAGAAGAAGTATAAGCTGATCGTTGCTGACAAGCGCTACGAGAAGCTTTTTGCTGGTTATGATGTAAGGGAGAGAACCCTGAGGGGCGAGGTCGAGGAATGCAGACAGATTGCCGAGCTGCTGGAAAAGGAAAACAACAACTTACTGAAAGAGATATCACAGTTGAAGTCTGCAGCCTCTTCTTCAACAACCCTAATCCCAGTGACTGACGAGGGATTTTCATTCCTAGAAGTGGAGAATGCCAAGTTGAGGGAAGAATTGGATACCTTGAGGAGGTCGGGCCCGTCCACGTCTCCTCGGGGATGAGGAAGAGCTCCTCGGGGACGAGCAAGAGCAGCTCGGGTTCTTGTCGAGGAACAAAGGATAGCATCTGCCTTAGAGAACCAGGCCTTCCAACTAATGGCGAAGAACCAAGCTTTGTCTGACATGTCAAAGAAGATTAGGGACTTGGAAAAATAGCTCTCTGCGCAGAAGTCCGTCTTGGAGAATAAGGAGATTTTCATCAAGAGTCTCCACGAGCAGCTAGAAAGGTTAACATATCAATTCCACAAACAACCCAGGGAGTTCTGGATGGCTGGATACAACGAAGCACTATTCCACCTGGACGATCGTATCCAGAATGCCAACAATGAGGGCTACAAATAAGGCTGGCTGAATGCCTTAGGTGTGCTGAAGCTCGAATAAGGACACTATTTATGGGACTACCATGATCCCGGGTTGCTTGACCTGCCTGTGCCACCGTACAACCTGGAGATGGAGTGGATCCCTGCTCGGGCCATTCCAAGAAGCTTAATTTCAAAATACCTCGGTGACTATAATTTACATTCTCACATTGAGGTATCTCGTCCCGAGCATCTTCTAGATCGACCTTCTGTGATGAACGTCAGGATGTTGAAGGATTTGAACTTCATCAATTCTCCTCAATCTTTAAATGATCCGCCTGCTGGCGAGGAACCTGTATCGAAAGTTGAGGGGAAAAGACCAATAGAATAGGAATTTTTAATGTAACAGTTAGTATACATATCAATGTAATTTTCATTTTATTATCAATGTAACTTGTAATTTATTTCGAATTTAATGAAAAACTTTCATTATTGCTTGCAAATCTTAATTGCTATTGTCTTGTAAATATCAAACACTTTACATTTATGCATATCTGTTAAAAAGATAATAATAGTGTTGTTCATCGACCAACTTAGTAAAAAAGTTACAAGTATCAGTAATGTTGCTCGATCACTTAAATGAGTATAAAAATGTTTAAAATTTTCCCAACCAACCAAGGTTGTTAAATTGTGCTCATTGACCAATTATAGTTAGTGAGAGTTTATCCTCGACTAACCATACTTGGTAAATTTTTATCTTTTTCATAAAATGTGTCTGACCAACCAAGGTCAATGAATTCTCCTCGTCGACCAACTGTAGTTAGTGGGTTTTTATCCCCGACCAACCATACTTGGTACGGTTTGGAATACTTTTTCCTCGTCGACCAACTATGTTGGTACAGTTTGGAATATTTTCTCCTCGTCGACCAACTAAGTTGGTACAGTTTGGAATATTTTCTCCTCATCGACCAACTACGTTGGTACAGTTTGGAATATTTTCTCCTCGTCGACCAACTACGTTGGTACAGTTTGGAATATTTTCTCCTCGTCGACCAACTACGTTGGTACAGTTTGGAATATTTTCTCCTCGTCGACCAACTAAGTTGGTACAGTTTGGAATATTTTCTTGAGTAGTCTGCCGAGCTATGCCGAGTAGTGCGTAGCACTAGTATTCCCCGAAAAATTTTCAATAAACAGAGAGACTTGCAGAATATTTTTATTTTATTCATACTGATGGAACTACGTTACATATACATGACTGATAATACTTGCGCAGATGCTCTGCGTTCCATGCATTCTTAAACTCCTCGCCTTCTAAAGTGGTTATTCGATAAGTTCCGGGTCGAACAACTTCTGTAACTCGGTATGGTCCATGCCAGTTTGCCTCCAGTTTGTTATGCTTTTGAATTACTTTCTTCAGCACATAGTCTCCTTCTTTTAGGTCGCACTTCTTCACCCTCTTGTTTTAGAACAAAGTTGTTCGCTGCTGGTAAGCAGCATTTCTAATGGCTGCTTCTTCTATGACTTCCTCGAGCATGTCTAAATCCAGTCTTCTCATTAAGTCGCTGACAGGGGAATTGAAATTCAGTACCCTGTGTGTTGGGAGGCCCAACTCGGCAGGTATGACAGCTTCACTTCCAAATGCCAGCATGTATGGTGATTCTCCAGTTGCTACTCGGGGAGTAGTTCGGTAAGCCCAGAGTACTGATTGTAGCTCGTTGATCCAGTTTGCTTTTGCATCATCCAATCGTTTCTTCAAACCGTTCAGCAGTGTTCTGTTTGTCAATTCAGTTTGTCCATTGCTTTGAGGATGACCTGGTGTTGAATGAACCTTCAAAATGTTTGACTGATGACAATAGGCGGCAAACTCCTTGTTATCAAATTGTGTCCCATTGTCTGTGATGAAGGCATGAGGGAGACCATATCGGCAAATGATGTTCTTCCAAACAAATTGGTACACCTTCTCGTACGTCATATCAATGAGTGGCTCAGCTTCTAACCACTTAGTAAAATAATCCACCGCGACGACAAGGTACTTGAACCTTCCTCGGGTCGTTGGCAGTGGTCCAACCAGGTCAATTCCCCACATGGAAAATGGCCAAGGGGAAGTTATGGGTGTCAACAATGCTTATGGAGTTCTTCGGATGGAGGAAAAGCGCTGGCATTTGTCACACTTCTTGGCATGGGCAATACAATCAGCCCTCATCATCGGCCAGTAGTATCCCTACGTCATCACCCTTTGTAAAAGAGTCCGACCTGCTATATGTGCTCCACAAGACCCTTCATGGATTTCTTCAATTAATTCTTTTACCTCGGAGGGATGTACGCATCTCTACAAACCTGCCGTAATTCCTCATCTATATAAAACACCATTAGTTAATACATACCGAGCAGCTTTAAACTTCAGTTTCTTGGCTACGAGCTTGTCAATTGGCAATTCTCCCTCCTCGATATACGCCCTGATGGGATCCATCCAAGATGGACATAAATCAAGGGTGATAAAATTCATCGTCAGATCTTCATTTATGCTCCGACCAGCTAACACTTCAATTGGGATTGTTCGTCGTAGCTCGGTGCGAGTTACTGATGCTAGTCGAGCTAGGGCGTCTGCTCTCGCATTCTCCATTCTTGGTATTCTGACCAGCTGAATAGCGGCAAATTCTGACACCAGCTCCTTTGCCTTTGCATGATATCTGATCATTAATTCTCCTCTAACTGCATATACTCCCATCATTTAGTTTACAATCAGTTGAGAGTCACTGAAGATCATAACTTGCTGCGTCTCCATAACTTTTGCCAAATTAAGCCTTGCAATCATGGCCTCATACTCAGCTCATTGTTGGAAGCTTTGAATTGGAAACGCAAGGCATATTCCATGTCGATCTCGTCCGGAGTGCTTAAAATAATCCCCGCACCACATCCTACTGTGCAAGATGAGCCATCTACATATAGCCTCCATATAGGTAACTCATCTTCAAATTTTTGATCAGTCAGAGTTCCTCGGTGAAATATTTGTTGCTTCCTTTCATCCTCCTCGGATTTTTCTTGTTCCTCGTCGATCATCTTTTCTTGCCTTTTTACCAACCTAGGTTGGTCTGAGCTCGAATTTAATGATCCTGTAACATCCACTTGCCCTTTTACCAACCGGAGTTGGTCTGAGCCAGTGTTTGTTGATCCTGTAACATCCACAGGTTGATCAGTGAGCAACTTTTACTCCTCGTCCGGAGTCCTCCCAATTATCTCTGTATCACATCATGTAACATCCACACGCCCTTTTACCAATCGGAATTGGTCTGGGCTTGTGTTTGTTGATCCTGTAACATCCACAGGTTGATCAGCGAGCAACTTTTGCTCCTCGGGGGTATCAGAATAGGTAAACTCCGCTATGAAATCTGCTACAGCCTGCCCTTTTAGTGATGATCGGGGTTCATAAATTATATCATATTCGCCAAGCTCTATTGCCCAGTACATCAATCTCCCTGTTTTTCTGGCTTGTGAAGGGCTTGTCTCAATGGCACATCGGTATATACTACTATCGTATGAGCTTGGAAGTATGGCCTCATTCTCATACTCGCCTCAATCAGTGCCAGTGCCAGTGCCAATTTCTCTAGCCTCGAATATTTGATCTCTGCTCCTTGGAAGGCCTTACTTGTGTAGTAAATTGGCTTTCGTACTCCATTCTCCACTCTGATCAACGCTGAGCTAACTGCATTCTCGGATACTGCAAGGTATAAATACAATTTTTCTCCCATCACCGGCCTGGACAACAGTGGAGGTGTTCCCAAGTATTTCTTCAAGTCTTGAAAAGCCTTCTCTCATTCATCATTCCACTCAAAAGTCTTTCTGAGTGTCTTGAAGAATGGGAGACATCTATCAGTTGCTCGTGACACAAATCTGTTGAGTGCCGCTACTCGTCCTGTGAGACTTTGTACTTCCTTCTACGTTGTTGGAGATCGCAGCCCTAATAGAGCTTTGAGCTTTTCAGGATTTGCTTCAATGCCTCTTTGATTGATAATGTATCAGATGAACATGCCTTCTCGTAATCCAAATATGCACTTCGTCAGGTTCAGCTTCATTTGATATTTATCTAGTTGATCAAAAGTCTGACTTAAATTAACGAGATGATCGCCAGCTTTCTTGATTTTTGTCAACGTGTCGTCAACATAGACTTCCATATTGTCACTGATTTATTCAGCAAAGACCTTGTTCATCAGCCTCTGATATGTCGCACCTGCATTTTTCAAACCAAAAGGCATAACATTATAACAATAAGTTCCCCTAGGGGTAATGAAAGAAGTACTCTCCCTGTCTTCAGGTTTCATTTTGATCTGATTGAAACCAGAATAAGCATCCATGAAGCTTAGTAACTCGTGTCCCGAGGTAGCATCCACCAGTTGATCAATTCGGGGCAATGGAAAGTGATCTTTTGGGCATGCTTTGTTGAGGTCGGTGAAGTCTACACACATCCTCCACTTGTTGTTTTTCTTCTTTACCATCACCACATTAGCTAACCAATCTGGATATTTAACATCTTCAATGAAACAAGCTTTCTGGAGTTTCTCGACTTCCTCTTGTATAGATTGATTCTTCTCGGGACTGAATACTCTTCTTCTCTGCTTCACAGGCTTGATCTCCTTATTCACATTTAGCTCGTGACATAAGAAGTTCGGGTCTATCCCGGGCATATCTTCATGACTCCACGTAAAAGTTTGTCTTCTGCTTCTAAGGAAAGTTATCGATTCTTATTTTAATGAGGCTTCCAACGATGAACCTATTTGAGTAGTTCGATCAGGGTGCTCGTCGTCTAGAATGATATTTTCAATAGCTTCCACCACTTGGCCCTTTATGAGTTGTGACTCATCTCGAGGATCCAATGTTTCAATTTTTGCACCTTCATCCACTTGATAGGTAGTGGTCTTTTTCTTTGATTCTTCCAGTTCTTCTTGCTCGGCGGATGAATAATAGCATTCCCGAGCTACTTTTTGATCACCTTTCACAACTCCTACTCCAAAGTTTGTTGGAAATTTTAGGCATTGATGCACTGTAGACGGCACAGCCTCGAACTTCTTCAATCCTACTCTTCCCATGATGATATTATACGATGATTGGACATTCTTATCCATCACGAAGAAACGTATTCTTTATGTACGACAAGCAGTCCACGTACCAATGAATATATCCAACTTGATCGTCCCAAGTGGAAATACTTTCTCTCCAGCAAAACCGATGAGGGGTCTGTGGTAAGGCTCTAGTTGAGATAGCTTTAGATTTAAACTATCGAAACAAGAATAGAACATGATGTCTGCCGAGCTACCATTGTCGACCAGCACTCTTGAAATCATAACCTTCTTCATCCTCATTTTGATCACCAGCGGGTCATCATCAGGATATAGAACACCTGCAAGGTCGTTCTTTGAGAACCCAATGATCAACTTCTCCTTGTTCACCTTTCTCGGGTGATCTTCCTCAGCTAAATTTATTCGCTGAATGTACGAGCAAGCTTGAGCCTCACCGAGGTAAGCTGTTCTTTCTGCAGTAAGGTCTCCTCCTCCTGCATCTCCCCCTGTAATAACATTACAATCAAATGACCCAAAGCGTATCTAAAATACCTCTCGTTCTGGCTGCCTTGGTCTCTTGGGAAGATCGGGATCATCCTCTGGATCAACTTCATGGTTTCTCTTCTTGTTCTCCTCTGCTCGTCGAGGAGATCTAGACCTCTCCCTAGTTCGGTCGTTATTTCTTCTTTCACCTCCACGATCAACATAATTTGCTAGCTTTCCTCGTCGGATGAGTGTTTCAATCTCATTCTGAAGAGCTATGCAATTTTTAGTCATATGGCCATGATCCTTGTGGAACTCGCAATATTTTTCCCTATTCCTCATGTCAGGGTCTGCCTTCATTTTCTTTGGCCAGTTTAACTCTTCGGTGTTCTTAATTTCTTCCAAGACGTGATTGATATTTACCTTCAAAGGTGTGTAATTATCAAATTTCCTCAAGACCTCCCATGACGACCTACTTTTGGATTATTTGTCACCACCATTGTTCTTATGTTCTTTCTTATTAGCTTTATCACCTTCCACCTTGGTTTCTTTGGCGTTCATACTCTTCTTTGCAGACATAGCCTCCTTGGCATTCATAATCTTGGACGCTTTTCCCATCAGGCCCGACATGGTTTGAGGTGGATCTTTGTCCAAAGTATAGTACAACTTGTTTGGCAGCAGTCCACTTATCAAAGCGATAATCGTTGTCTTCTCCTCATAATCAATGACTTCGAGTTTCTCGTTATTAAAACGAGTTATATAATCTCTGATACTCTCCACAGCTTTTTGTCTAACACTTAACAAATGTGCTACTCTCTTAACTGACTTTGCTCCAAAGCAAAAATTCCTAATGAATAACTCGGCCAGTTGAAGAAAAGTTAAAATCTTACCCCGAGGAAGATTATTATACCATATCTGAGCAGATCCGATAAGAGTTCCCGAGAATGCCCTGCATCTCATCTTGTCTGGGATAACATAGATGTCAGCAGCAACTTGATATTGTTCTATATGAAGGACGGGGTCAGTCTTCCCATCATACTTGGGAGTCACAACAGGTGCTTTGAACTTTGATGGTGTAGGAAAATCAATAATGTCCTGGACAAAAGGTGTTCCTCGAACAAAGGTTCGTTGTAGAGGGTTCTTGGCCTTAGCTATTTCCCCTAATCTTTCCTCCAGCCTCTGAATAGATCCTTTCCATGCATCATTTCCTTCCTCGGGCCTATTGGTTCGAGCAACTGATCGCGTTGAAGTAGCTTCCTAGGATTTATCCTGACGAGCAACTGGTCGGTTATAGGATCTATCTTGACGAGCAGCTGGTCGCGACTGGGCAGATCCTTCCCTTAAATCTGATGGTCGTCGAAAGCTCCTCGATGCTGCATTAAGAGGACTTTTGTTCCTCCTAGGGCCTAATCGATCGAAAGGAGAGGCTTTACTTAATCTTTCAAATGCGCTGGCCCTTTCTGTGGAGAGGGTGACACGTTGTTCAGTATCTGTGGCTCGCAATGATGAAGTTCGTCCAGGTTGATAAGAAAAATCTTCAGATTCATCATTGCGATATGAATCAGTACGCCTAGTACGCGAAGAAGTCGCACGGGTATTTTTTTGAATGCTTCGTGGTTCGAAATGGGCTGATGCACCGCCATGGAGGGTTTGAATGAGTTGTCGCATTGTTTCTTGCATGACGGTCTGGCCCTGAGCAAGATTTGCCATTATTCCAGTCAGATCTGGAACAATTGGTGGAGCAGATGGATTTGGAGGGGTTCCAGCGTTTCGATTGCTGGATTCAAGAATATCAGCCATTGGTAATGGATTATTTTTTACGAGAAAATGATTTTACCAGTCGTTTCCCACAAACGGCGCCAATATGTTGATGTAAAAAATTAGATCACTCTAATAATTCAATCACAGATAAATAAATGAGACAAAGAATTTTAAAGTGGTTCAGTCTTATAAGAATGGCCTACGTTCACTGTTTTGATATTGCTGTTTGTATGGGAATTCTCGATTACAAGTCATCTCAAGAAATTCTGGTCTGGGTCCTTTTACAATGAGGATTGTACAATGTATTTATAGCCCCTGAGGCTGTAATGTGAAAGGGTAATACATTAAATGATATGCATATGAAAGGGTAATACATTTAATGCCCTCTTTGCGTGCGCGTCCAAATGATAAGCATTTAATGAATCAGTTGAACTGTTGGTTATCCAGCTATTAATGCTTTGTTCGAGATGCAGCTCGGACCGCATGAGTTGCTCGGACCGCCTAAGCTTCTTGGTATTCAAGAGTTCCTCGGAGAGGTTTGTTCCTCGGAGCGTATGAGTTCCTCAGAGCATATGAGTTCCTCGAGTAAGTAGTGTTCCTCGGGGAACTATGAGTTCCTCGGGTAAGAAGTTTTGTTCCTCGGAGCGTGGGAGTTCCTCGTAAGTGTTTGTAGTTGCCATGTAGATAGCCACGTGTCTTCATATGATTAGTCCACGTCAGCAGATTAAATTTGGTATCAACAGCTATTATGTCTGATACCGCTACATTCAGCACGTCAACACGATCATCCATGACGGACTTGATCTGAATCCTCTCATCGATCATCTTCATACATGTATCATGCAACATGCTCTACAACCGTTCCCACTACTCCACTCACGATTATGGTAAAATAATTTATTTGGAGTGTTTATTATTTACATAAATATTTGGGAACTTTTTATAAAATATTTTTAAGGGTCTGGAATGTTTTTACTTCGAAAGAAGAAATTTTTCTAAGTATAGAGGCAAAGAAAAAAGTCATTGACATCGTTCGAGCGAGTCAAGCCCGTTGTTCGAGAGAGTCATGCCCGTCGTTCGAGCGACATTGGCATCTCACGTGCAATCGTTTGAGCGACGTGGCAGTCCGTTTGAGCAACGACTTTATTTCGTTTGAGTGACGCGCCGTCTCAATTTCTATATAAATTGAAGTGCTCATTCTACACGATTTTCAAGTCTTTGGCACTCACTTTTTCGCAGATCTACAGGGCATATGGAGCACATGGTCGACCCGCTGGTCTTGACTTAATCCAGCCCCATTTCGTTAAGATTTAATCATATCATTTAAATAGGTTTCCCCCACTAGGTATACCTTCTGGTGATGTTCTACTAACACTATTTAATTCAGCCTTGCCCTTTGGCTAAGTACCACAACTCGACTGGATCCCTTTCTTCCAGGTCGTTGACATATTCTAATAGACATATACTTTGATGGCATTGACACTAGTCACCTTAGTTGCACCTCCCATTCAATCTAGGGCATTCCACCCACGAGTCCATTTCAACTTACGGACCCTTTTTACCTTCAGTGACTCCTACTTCGGTTACGAAGTTTGCTAACCAAGTTAACTCATCCTTTACAGTCGGTCCTTACCTGATCAACTGGTGGAAGATTAAACGGTCAACCTGCACCCAATATCTCGATTTGATTTTCTATTGTTACTCTTTGCCGTTTCTCTGAGCTCGAAAAAATTTCTTCTGAATTTAAAATTCTGAGTGTTACTGCACTCTACTTTACATTATTGCCTTTGGATTAGCTCCCTCCATTGGCCCATCACACTTAGATATTACTGTTGGTGACTTCTATCGTGATCATCGTTCCCCTAATGCTTTATAACTTTTGTAATAACCCGCCCTTTTGGAGATGATTAAATTCTATAATTAAGTATAATTTGGAATTTGGAGAATTTCTCGAAATAGTGATTTCTGGGATTTTCGAGGATTGAATGATTTTCGAAGGATGTTGTGATTATTTTTGGGACTATATAGGTCGAAATATTTTAATTATATGTCGTCGTGGAGAAAAGCGACACGAGGTAAGATTTTTAATGGGAAAACCCGCATTTATTTATTTTGGGTTGGAATAGTGATTTGCGGTCAAGTACCTCGGATGGGAATTTTGACTGCGCCATAATTCTCAGAATGTCCGAGATAGTCGGAAAAGAGTGTCCGATGGACGAAAATGAGTTTCGGGTAATTTTAGAGGTAAAAGTAACTCGTAAATGGGTAAACGAGTCGTTTTTGGGTTTTAAAGGGTATAACCCCTTTTTCTTTCTTTATAAAGAGAAGGAGAGGGAGAAAAGAGAAAGAAAAGAAAGAAAGGAGAGAGAAGAGAGAGAGGAGGAAGAAAAAGAGGAAAAAGGGGAGGTTCCGGCCAAACTCCGCGGGACTCGGCTCGAGGTCGTCGGATTATATCCACGAGGCAAGTGTTTACTTGCTTTATTTCATTTTGTGCAATCCTCTCATATCACTTTTGGTATAAACATGATTTTAGGGTTAGAACCCTTAAAATAAATTGGGTAAAAGTTGATTATGAGTTTACACATTGATGTAGTGTAAACTCTTAATGATTTTTAGTATCAAAACTATGTTAATGGAGTATAAAATGGGTTGAAATGCTAAGTTGGGGTTTTTATGGTTTTAGGGTTTAAAACTAAGAGAAATGACTTAATACCCCAAAATAATTGATGTGTTAGTTGTAAAACATAGATTAGATGTTAATTGAGTTGTTGGGTGAGGTTAGAACTAACAAAAATGGAGAAACATGGAGTTTGGGATTTTGGTAGGGATAATGAATAGTAACCCGTAAGCTTGTGGGGTTATTTTGACTAGGAAAAGTATTGATTTAGCTTTCGGCCAAAACACGAAAGTTGTAGATATTTTCGATACGGTCGCGTGGGCGCCGACCGCGTATTTTTCTGATTTTTCTACGATTTGATATGATTTTTACAAGATGACAGCTCCCGGTTGAAAGTACCAACTCGAAAATCAAATCGGAAATTGGAAAAATAAAGGCTAGAAATTATTGTGTAGATGTTTGGGATGATTTTTGGTGTAGAGTAGAAACCATGAAAATGAATTTGGATTGATTTTTGGGTATTTTGGAGTTTGAGAAATCGCCCAAACTGTGACCCTCGAACAAGCCGAATCGATTCGGGTACAGGCCGAATCGATTCGCCTAAGGGGAATTGGGTTTCTGCAATGGGCCGAATCGATTCGGGTACAGACCGAATCGATTCGCCATTTACAGACCTGTTTGCAGAATACTTTCCGAATCGATTCGGATTGGGAACCGAATCGATTCGCCCACCCGAATCGATTCGCTAAAGGGGCGAATCGATTCGCTTAGGTCAGAATTTCTAGTTTTCTCCCTTAAAGAGTATGGGGAGTTGAATTACCAATTAGGATAATTTGGGGGTATATATATATATATATATGCTTCACTTAGAGGAGAATAGTATCATTGGAGATATCCAATAAAATCCTTAGAATAGGATTGAAGTATATAGTGATTATTAAAGTAAGAAATACTTTGGATTTAGAATCATGCAACCATGAAAGCATGATTACGATTCCTGGAGGGAATCTTTGGGATATTTAGTTATCTCTAGATGCTATAGGCCACTAAGGCCGGTTATATATATTCTAGGAAAAAAAATATAGGATATGTATATACTCTGTGTTTTAGGTATATATATGATGATGGGAATGATTTTGAAAATATATAAATGAATATTTTCAAAATGGAAAAATAAATGTTTTTCATAATTAATAAAATATGGATTACACACCTCTCTAAATCGCTATCATAAGGGAAGTTGCGTTCGTATGGTGAAGCCCCCTGGCTAATGATGCATGGTGGATATAGTCCTAGGCCATGGGAGCGCTTATGGTTGTATATTTTCTGCGGGGGTAGGGAGATTCCGGGTGTGGTCTTGGCTACCACGCAGGCTCATGGCCGCTTCCCGACGTGTTTCGATATAGGATCCCAGGTTGTCTTGGAGGCCCTGGAAGATGATAGCCATTTAGGGGCGCGCACAGTGGAGAAATCCGGACGGGCGGTCTTAGAACGCGATTATTAAAGCAGTTCATATTAATGGATTTGCTTTAATTACATTTCCTGGATATAGGAAGGGAAATGGGTTATATATAAAGTGTCTTCGGTAACACTTCCCGGATGGAAGAAGGGATGTGGAAGCATATGTTTTGATCAAAGCATTTTTATGATAATGAAAATGTCTTTGAATACATTTCCTGAGTATAAAAAGGGAAATGGGATATTTTGATAAGGAAAAGCATTTTATAATAATAAAAACTGGCTTTTAAAAGGTATATGATTTATTAAAGCAATTCATGATAATGAATTGGCTTTTAAATACATTTCCTGGATATGAGAAGGGAAATGGAAGTTTTTTGAAATGAAAAGGATAAGTATTTATAAATACTTTATGTATCAAGTAATCCTCAGTCCGGGAGATATTTATATTATCCAGAAGTATATTGTAGATGTATGTATATGTATAAATTGGGTGCCGAGGGTCTAATGAATCCCGACGATCGACCGTGCCGCATAGTAGTGTATCGGGGGTGTTCCTTGTTTGGATTTCGCTTCGCGAGACACCCCACGCACGAATATGGCACTATGTTGAGACTGGGGATAAGTTTAATCCTTAGTGCTCTTATATCATTAAATGTTTATGGTATATATATATTATATATCTCTCTGTACTGAGGGACCGGCGGATCTCAAAGATCGACCTTGCTGCATAGTAGTGTATCGGGGGGGTTCCTTGTTTGGATTTCGCTTCGCGAGACACCCCACGCACGAACATGGCATAGCGTCGAGATTTAAGTGAAGTTAGCCCTTAGTACATCTACTTGACTATCTAGGTTAGATAGTGGTTGGGTATTAGACTAGTTTAGCAGGGTAGCTTGACTAGGATGTTTTTTTGGGATGCGCTAGGTGTGCACTGTTAGAGGAGAGGTGAGGGGTATCTCATGAGAGTGCGATACCAATTTAAATATGAGATAAAACTATTTTTCTAAAAATAAAGCATTTATGCACTTGCAAAATATTTTCTAAACATTCGGGCCCTGACCCGTTTGTCTACTCTCCTTTCTTTCTCTATATTGTATATATATAGGTGTCCAGACACAGGGACGCCTGGATGGAAACTCTTTCGAGTCAGACGTCTGCTGCAGCAGCTGTGGATGCTTGCAGGTTATCGGTAGACGTTTCTTTCCTTGTACTCTAGATAGGAGATATTGTATAAACACTCGAGCCAAAGGCTCAATTGCATTTATTTATTCTTTCAGTACAGCATTCGATATGGTTGTAATATTTGGACCGAGTGTTCGGTTATTTTAGTTCCTTTCTTTTCCATTTCAGTTCATTACGCATTTAATTGTGAATGTTTTAATTTGTGCGCTAAAAAGAGTAGTTAGATAAAAGTTTTTAACGGCCACCTAATAGGATATTAGTAATTAATTGGATTTTCGACAGTGATGCTAAGAATGATCCATATGAAACTCCTGTTTTAATTTAATATTGGAGTGATCGCCCGGTATCTTATTAGGCGGGTTGTTACAGATGGTATCAGAGCATCAGGTTCTAGTGTCTTTAGGAATCTGTGCGGACGTACTACGCTTTCAGCGTTGCTCTCGATTTGTATAGAGCCTCAGGAATAGGATTGTTGATTTCTATTGCGAGATTTCGTTCTCCTGCCATATTATGAGATTATAGAAATCTTTTGCGCGCTCGTTTGAGAATCGTGTGCGGAGCTTGGATGGCAGCAGGAGGTGAGGCTTAGCTAGTGCAGCTGGTAGAAGGTTGGGATGAGTACCTTTGTAGAGGTTACTCTCTCTATGGCAATTGTTGAGGATTATCTCAATGACTACTAAAGCATAGTAGTTCGAGTACCATAGTGCCGCCGTAATAGAGTGTGGTACTAAAGTTAGATTTCCCCGTGGAGATAAGGATTAGAAAGGGATCTTACGGATAGTTCTAACCGTGAGTCCCCTTAAATCAGCAGGATGAGAAGAATGCAGCTTTGAGAATTATTCGCCTAAAGTTCAGCGGAGGTATATTTGGCGTGACTAGATAAAGTCGCGGTATTAGTTAGCCCTAGACTCGTGTGTGTAATTTGAGTTATGGCGGTCACGATAACATAATATCATGTGTGTTTATTTGTTTTTCCGCGATAGCGGAATTCTATTTTTCTTCGTTCGCCATAGAGGCGGGTGATTATATTTTATATATATACGTATACGGTATATGGTGTAACGGAGCGATAGTAGGCTAATGATGGCAAGTCTATCGTGTCCGCAATTCCTGGAGGGAACATATTGTTATTGTGGTGTCTCACCTTTATACAGGTTGAGTACACCTTTGTTATATTGGACTTATGGAACCTCGATGAGCAGAGGCTTCCTTATTTTGGATGGTATATGTGGCAACCTTATAGATATAATTTAAGGCCCACAGAATCGTTGTTGAGCGGTAAGGTTTAGCTCAGTATTAGCTTGCGCAAGGACTTAGGAATGAGTGCGAGCGTAGGATGGTATGACTCTTAGTTAGAGATAGGAGTTCAGATCACTTTTTGTTGGATTAGGGGATAGGGTTATCCCGGTTGCATGTTGAAATGACTGAACTCCACAACCAACGAAGTCAAGGGTTAATGTGTGGAGGGGTTCCTTGTTTGGATTTCGCTTTGCGAGACACTCCACACATGACTCCTAACGGCGTCGGGAGTGGGGAGCTGTTATGGGATGCAAGGATGTTGATCTTGTGGAAAGGTCTTATAGTGTGGATGAACCACTATAGGCTATGAGCCACATAATGTTAATATGCTTATGGAAGTATTGTGCTATGGAAAAGCACTAAAGTGGTCCCTTCGCCACAAATGGGTGGGTGAGGTTGGACTTAGAGAAATTTATTTGAGGACAATAGTCAGGCCTTAATGAAAAGGCAAGTTTTGAGGAGCTACATTTTGGGTATTATGTTCGTGACACTTTCTACAGAAAGTGGGCACTTGATTAGTTAGGTTTCCTTCTGTATGGGCGGAAGGATAAGATAGTAAGAATGCGTTCATAGGCTAGCCTAGTAGGATTTAGGACGTCCCGCTTCTGTGCCTTGGGTCGTTATATCTCGATGACCGACTACGCGAGGGAGTAGTGTAACGGGAGGGTTCCTTGTTTGGATTTCGCCTTGGCGAGACGTCCCACGCATGAAACCAAGCACTTGTCGGGAGTTGGGAGAGGCCTTGGGCACTAGGGACATACTTAGGATTATATTAGTTCGTGTAGGTAGAGTAACGCTTAGATCGTAGCATTTCTAGGATATAGGTTCGCTAGTATTAGCAGCGCCGAGGTTAGGAGTATTGAGATGCGCGGGTTCGGAGGACCCATAGGTGAGTATTACACCGAGGAAAGGAGACCCTTACTGGGAGAGAGTGATACGTGTCAGACGTTCGTAATGTTTGTGCTGATATGCACAAGTTAGAAAGGTGGATGGGCACCTTGGTAAGGTAGTTTGATGTACCGCCTAAATAAGATAGGAGTAGTACGCAAGATTTAAATCCATGCAAAGAGGCATTTTAGAGGATGGGTATTGAGTGACGTATTAGAGTTACTTTATGATTACGGTAGCCGCATAGTGTACGATCAGGAACCATTAGGTTAGTATTTTTTTCCTTGAGGTTTTTAGGATTTGTAGTAATCCTAGTTAGAGGGTGTAAGTTACATCTGAATTTCGAGGACGAAATTCTGTTGTAAGGGGGGGAGTATGTAATAACCCGCCCTTTTGGAGATGATTAAATTCTATAATTAAGTATAATTTGGAATTTGGAGAATTTCTCGAAATAGTGATTTCTGGGATTTTCGAGGATTGAATGATTTTCGAAGGATGTTGTGATTATTTTTGGGACTATATAGGTCGAAATATTTTAATTATATGTCGTCGTGGAGAAAAGCGACACGAGGTAAGATTTTTAATGGGAAAACCCGCATTTATTTATTTTGGGTTGGAATAGTGATTTGCGGTCAAGTACCTCGGATGGGAATTTCGACTGCGCCATAATTCTCAGAATGTCCGAGATAGTCGGAAAAGAGTGTCCGATGGACGAAAATGAGTTTCGGGTAATTTTAGAGGTAAAAGTAACTCGTAAATGGGTAAACGAGTCGTTTTTGGGTTTTAAAGGGTATAACCCCTTTTTCTTTCTTTATAAAGAGAAGGAGAGGGAGAAAAGAGAAAGAAAAGAAAGAAAGGAGAGAGAAGAGAGAGAGGAGGAAGAAAAAGAGGAAAAAGGGGAGGTTCCGGCCAAACTCCGCGGGACTCGGCTCGAGGTCGTCGGATTATATCCACGAGGCAAGTGTTTACTTGCTTTATTTCATTTTGTGCAATCCTCTCATATCACTTTTGGTATAAACATGATTTTAGGGTTAGAACCCTTAAAATAAATTGGGTAAAAGTTGATTATGAGTTTACACATTGATGTAGTGTAAACTCTTAATGATTTTTAGTATCAAAACTATGTTAATGGAGTATAAAATGGGTTGAAATGCTAAGTTGGGGTTTTTATGGTTTTAGGGTTTAAAACTAAGAGAAATGACTTAATACCCCAAAATAATTGATGTGTTAGTTGTAAAACATAGATTAGATGTTAATTGAGTTGTTGGGTGAGGTTAGAACTAACAAAAATGGAGAAACATGGAGTTTGGGATTTTGGTAGGGATAATGAATAGTAACCCGTAAGCTTGTGGGGTTATTTTGACTAGGAAAAGTATTGATTTAGCTTTCGGCCAAAACACGAAAGTTGTAGATCTTTTCGATACGGTCGCGTGGGCGCCAACCGCGTATTTTTCTGATTTTTCTACGATTTGATATGATTTTTACAAGATGACAGCTCCCGGTTGAAAGTACCAACTCGAAAATCAAATCGGAAATTGGAAAAATAAAGGCTAGAAATTATTGTGTAGATGTTTGGGATGATTTTTGGTGTAGAGTAGAAACCATGAAAATGAATTTGGATTGATTTTTGGGTATTTTAGAGTTTGAGAAATCGCCCAAACTGTGACCCTCGAACAAGCCGAATCGATTCGGGTACAGGCCGAATCGATTCGCCTAAGGGGAATTGGGTTTCTGCAATGGGCCGAATCAATTCGGGTACAGACCGAATCGATTCGCCATTTACAGACCTGTTTGCAGAATACTTTCCGAATCGATTCGGATTGGGAACCGAATCGATTCGCCCACCCGAATCGATTCGCTAAAGGGGCGAATCGATTCGCTTAGGTCAGAATTTCTAGTTTTCTCCCTTAAAGAGTATGGGGAGTTGAATTACCAATTAGGATAATTTGGGGGTATATATATATATATATATGCTTCACTTAGAGGAGAATAGTATCATTGTAGATATCCAATAAAATCCTTAGAATAGGATTGAAGTATATAGTGATTATTAAAGTAAGAAATACTTTGGATTTAGAATCATGCAACCATGAAAGCATGATTACGATTCCTGGAGGGAATCTTTGGGATATTTAGTTATCTCTAGATGCTATAGGCCACTAAGGCCGGTTATATATATTCTAGGAAAAAAAATATAGGATATGTATATACTGTGTGTTTTAGGTATATATATGATGATGGGAATGATTTTGAAAATATATAAATGAATATTTTCAAAATGGAAAAATAAATGTTTTTCATAATTAATAAAATATGGATTACACACCTCTCTAAATCGCTATCATAAGGGAAGTTGCGTTCGTATGGTGAAGCCCCCTGGCTAATGATGCATGGTGGATATAGTCCTAGGCCATGGGAGCGCTTATGGTTGTATATTTTCTGCGGGGGTAGGGAGATTCCGGGTGTGGTCTTGGCTACCACGCAGGCTCATGGCCGCTTCCCGACGTGTTTCGATATAGGATCCCAGGTTGTCTTGGAGGCCCTGGAAGATGATAGCCATTTAGGGGCGCTCACAGTGGAGAAATCCGGACGGGCGGTCTTAGAACGCGATTATTAAAGCAGTTCATATTAATGGATTTGCTTTAATTACATTTCCTGGATATAGGAAGGGAAATGGGTTATATATAAAGTGGCTTCGGTAACACTTCCCGGATGGAAGAAGGGATGTGGAAGCATATGTTTTGATCAAAGCATTTTTATGATAATGAAAATGTCTTTGAATACATTTCCTGAGTATAAAAAGGGAAATGGGATATTTTGATAAGGAAAAGCATTTTATAATAATAAAAACTGGCTTTTAAAAGGTATATGATTTATTAAAGCAATTCATGATAATGAATTGGCTTTTAAATACATTTCCTGGATATGAGAAGGGAAATGGAAGTTTTTTGAAATGAAAAGGATAAGTATTTATAAATACTTTATGTATCAAGTAATCCTCAGTCCGGGAGATATTTATATTATCCGGAAGTATATTGTAGATGTATGTATATGTATAAATTGGGTGCCGAGGGTCTAATGAATCCCGACGATCGACCGTGCCGCATAGTAGTGTATCGGAGGGGTTCCTTGTTTGGATTTCGCTTCGCGAGACACCCCACGCACGAATATGGCACTGTGTTGAGACTGGGGAGAAGTTTAATCCTTAGTGCTCTTATATCATTAAATGTTTATGGTATATATATATTATATATCTCTCTGTACTGAGGGACTGGCGGATCTCAAAGATCGACCTTGCTGCATAGTAGTGTATCGGGGGGGTTCCTTGTTTGGATTTCGCTTCGCGAGACACCCCACGCACGAACATGGCATAGCGTCGAGATTTAAGTGAAGTTAGCCCTTAGTACATCTACTTGACTATCTAGGTTAGATAGTGGTTGGGTATTAGACTAGTTTAGCAGGGTAGCTTGACTAGGATGTTTTTTTGGGATGCGCTAGGTGTGCACTGTTAGAGGAGAGGTGAGGGGTATCTCATGAGAGTGCGATACCAATTTAAATATGAGATAAAACTATTTTTCTAAAAATAAAGCATTTATGCACTTGCAAAATATTTTCTAAACATTCGGGCCCTGACCCGTTTGTCTACTCTCCTTTCTTTCTCTATATTGTATATATATAGGTGTCCAGACACAGGGACGCCTGGATGGAAACTCTTTCGAGTCAGACGTCTGCTGCAGCAGCTGTGGATGCTTGCAGGTTATCGGTAGACGTTTCTTTCCTTGTACTCTAGATAGGAGATATTGTATAAACACTCGAGCCAAAGGCTCAATTGCATTTATTTATTCTTTCAGTACAGCATTCGATATGGTTGTAATATTTGGACCGAGTGTTCGGTTATTTTAGTTCCTTTCTTTTCCATTTCAGTTCATTACGCATTTAATTGTGAATGTTTTAATTTGTGCGCTAAAAAGAGTAGTTAGATAAAAGTTTTTAACGGCCACCTAATAGGATATTAGTAATTAATTGGATTTTCGACAGTGATGCTAAGAATGATCCATATGAAACTCCTGTTTTAATTTAATATTGGAGTGATCGCCCGGTATCTTATTAGGCGGGTTGTTACAACTTTCAATTTTTTTCCTCCTCCTGCAGTCCCCCTAACGACCTTCATTGGTCGTCCCATATCGTTCGGAGTACAAAATCCAATCACTCTCGTATATAAATTGGATTCACTAACCTAAATCGCATGAGAGCGCAAATCGCATACACAGTGGAATACAACAATCCTAGAATAAGGCTCTACATTAAAGAACGCTAAGCTGAAACGTAATAAGCCGTACATATCCTAAAGGACACTAGAACCTGATGCTCTGATACCACCTATGACACCCCACCCAATTAAATATCGGGTGATCAGTCCTTTATAAAATTTATAACAGAATCTCCGGTTGGTTCATTCTTAGCATCACTATCGAAAGCTTAATCCAGTTAATTACCTAACATTTAATTAAGCTAGTCTCAAAACATTTTCCAATTAAACTTGAAACAAATTAATTTAATAAATTCTGAACATGTAATTATAAACCATACACAAGAATTTAATGCTGACCGAATCAATTAATGAATAATTAAGACTGGATAAAATCCTCCAGTTCAAAGACACAAACCAAACCATAATAAATATTCAATCCAACTGAAAAGAACTACAAAGGAAACTGAGTACAACTCTACAAATGAGAAAGGGCGACACATGCCCGAACTGAAATATTTGAACTAGTAACTGGATGAAATGACAGAAGCGTCGAATCTTAATGACCTGCAACTTCCACAACAGCTGCAGCTCGGCAAACAATCCAAGTATCTAGAACCGATGTCCGTGTGGTTGGGCGCCTATACTAATACATATATATATATATATATATATATATATATATATATATATATATATATATATATATATATATATATATATATATATATATATAGCAAAAGAGAAAATAGATGGAATAAACGGGTCAGAGCCCGATTTGAAAAAATATTTGTTTTAGCAAGTATTTAAAATTTGCAATAAAGCAAGTATACAATGCATGTTAGTTCGAACTCTCACACGAGGTTCTCGCCCCTCAACTAATATGCTCGCCTAACGTACATCTAATCCAACCTAGTTATGTCGTTAACTAACTAGTATGTCAACCTTCCTATTCTCACATTATAATATGGGAGTTTACTCATGACATTCTAATATATCCTGCGTATATCTCACCTTTTTATTAACCAGATTAATGTATAACAGTTACGGTTGGAAAATTCTCATTATTAAATCCCGTTCAAAATGTCCCAATAATTTACTTACATACTTTACCAAAGAGTTCGTTATAAACGCACGTATATTATTCTAAACACAAATATACAAATAGGTCACCCCTAGGCTAAGCTGCGGTGCACACATACTCTGCTATCAAATCCCGGTACATCACGTACATGAGGACTACGTGTTCCGAATCTCCAAGGAACCGTTACAATAAGAAAAATCGCACATATTGGAGGTGAACATAGTTCACATACCCATGGGTCACGCAAATTCCTACGCTCCCATGGCCAGCTAACTTATTAACTCATAAATAAGCCATTCACAGTCCTATGTCCTTAAGGTACCGATCTAAATCCCCCCCGTAGGCACACAAAGATTAGATTGCCCTGTTCCGAAAGCCGACCTCCCGTGATAGCAAGTATGGTAGGTATGTCATACACATAATATATCAAATATAGGTATACACACAACCCATCAAATCAAAAGGTATACACACAACCAATTGTCATATTTCATATATAGTATTTTTATCACTAAATACTATCAACGTATTTTTAGATTACGATATTCCCTCTCTCATAATATATATGTAAGGATAATATGTCACCCGAAGATCCTTAATACATAATCACAAGAAGTCCCACAAATAACCACAAATTTTTATTCTTATAAGTTCCATATCTTCAGAACTAATATCGTAAGTATTTATCAAGTAATACTCTCGACGCATTTACAATTACGATTATATCTCTTTCGTAATCTTCAAGGTAAACTCATTGTCCCAAATATTTGAACCATTCCACCTAAATAACTCCCAATAATTCTGCACTATTTTGGGTCATCGAACACTAGTTTTCCTCACTCAAATTGACTGTTTACCCAAATAGGGGCAAAATAGGAAATTCTCTGAAATTTAAAAATCTCGTTCGAACAACATACACGTATCGCTCGATCCATCTTCACGCGAGAACTCTATCTCGCTCGAACGGCTTCGCGCGAGATACTGATCTCGCTCGAACGACTCACTTCGCGCGACTTCGTGCGACATGTCGCGACCTGGGTTGTTTCTTCTTCAACCTTAGACAGCCTCATTTTTCACCATTTTTCAACCCTAAAACCTCTAAAATATCACCCCCAAACTCCATTCAATCAGTCCCACATCGAATCCTAACATTTGTAAATAAATTCTAACAACCTAGAATCATTGAATCATTATAGATCGTTAAAGAAATATGAAATCCCCAATTTATTTACACAAACCCTAGTTCTTCCAATTATCATTTAAGAACATATAAAATTTCCAGATTCGTTCATCCCATAAAGTCATCAAACGTGATTTCAAATCTATATACATGAAGGGTTCAACCTAATTTAATCTCAAATTAAAGTCATGTATATCCAATCTCCAATTTTCATCAATGTTATGAATAATACGTTGGTGTTTCAACCCTATATTAATGTGAACATGGTTATTGCTAAAGAAAGGCAAGTAATAAACACTTGCCTCGATTTTGAAGGTCTGCTCTGTTGATGTTGTTGGTATGGATGCGTTCCTCGCGTTCCGATCTACACGATTGTGGTGGTGGTTATGCATGGTGGTGTAAATTAACTCTCCTCCTTTAGAATTTTCTCTCCCTCGCCCACTGTGGCTCTGTCTTGATTTTGGTATATCCTAATACTAATTGTCCCCAATTAGATGATATAATATTTCTCCAATTTTCGTCCATATAATTTCTCTAAAAATCCAAATTACAAAACTACCGCTACCGGGTGCCGGCTTTGCCTAAAAATATCCCGGAGTCCAAATAAAATACCCGGGTAGAGTTTTCTAACTATCTTCATCCCTCCAGACTCAACGGAGCACTCGAAATGATCATACGAGTTACTTAAAATAATTTACCTTTTTATTTCACTTAATTAGTCCTGACACGGCTCATACGCGCGTCCCCGACTTATTATACCAAACTGTTGTATTTCCCTCTCACGACAAGTTATATAAAATCATCATTCCATATTACTTATTCTCATGGTAATATTAATAATTACTAACTTCTCGTCACGCTAGTAAATATTTAAATTTAATCCGGATTAATAATTAATTCTCACATTTTAATTTAATTAATCCCACAATAATAATAAACCACATAATTATTTAAATCTTCAAAAATACGGGGTTTTACAGAGAGTGCCATTTTCAATGTACAATTGCAGGTAGATCGTAATTCACTTTTGGAATCCCGAGAGGAAACGAAGAAGTTAAAGGTGTAGAATTTCAACCTTTTGAAGGAAAAAGATTTACTAAATAAGTTGGAGGTGGAAAATTTCCAACTAGTTGAGTTAAATAATTCTTTCAAATAAAAGCTTGATCAAGTCACAATAAGTGACTCGGATAGAATTAAAGAATTGGATGAATCATTGAAAAAACAGGAAGAATCAAACGAATTTTGGAACAAAAAAATGGATATCTATCTCTGAGTAATGAAGATCTCAAAAAAAAGTATGATGATACATTGCGAAAATGGATAGATGCTGACATAGAAAAGATGACATTGAGGCAGAATCTTAAGGAGTCATAATTGAAAAGAACTCAACAGGTACTTTTGATTATTAATAATGCAGAGTACACGCAGTTTTCTAAAGTACGCGCATTTTTCCTAAAGTACACACAGTTTGCCTAAAATACACGTAGTTTTCCTAAAGTACACACAGTTTTATTTGATAGTATTTTTAATGCAGATTTATTTTATATTAGAAATAATGCAGAGTACACGCATTATTTGATTAGAAATAATGTAGTTTTATTCAAGTATTGCTTATAATCTAACCTTCTTTCTATATAACAGTAAAACAATAATAAAATCCTTAATGACGAAATTTCAGAGTTGAAGAAAATGCTTGATGAATCAGCATTGAAAAAAATTGATCAGGTATCTATAAAGTACAATAGATATAAAGTACACGCATTTACTTTCTAAAGTAAACGCAAATTATGATGAAAGTACACGTGTATTTTATAAATTTTATAAAGTACACGTATTTTATAAATTTTATAAAGTACACGCGTGTGTTTATAAAATACATTTGTGCATTTATAAAATACACGCATGAACTTTATAATATACACACAAATTTGGATGAAAAACACAAATTTTATCAAAATACACGCAAGAGAAAATGAATCATTGTTTCAAAAAATGCTTACAATCCAACATTCCTTGATTAAATATATCAGGCAAACACTAATAAACAACTCATGGACGAAATTTCGAGTTTGAAGATTGAACTAGCCTCAAAGACAGTTCAGGGCACCCTCGAAATACCCAAAATAAAAGGGCATGTTACTAGAGGACAGAAGAAAATAAAAGATGACAGTGAAACCGAGAAGCATGAATCAATTAAAAAACAAAAGGAGACAAAGTTGAGAAAAGGACCTCTAACAATAGCTCAACGAATGAAAGAAACTCACTTCAAGCTTGAAGCGGTCAAAGCATACAAATATCTCGATGAAGCTGCGAAGAAAAAAATTGAAAAGTTTATTCAAAAGGCTGAGCCAGGGTAAAGTGTATTGTTTTATAATTTGTCACTTCGCTAATTTATATTTTTTTGGTGCAAAAGAATAAGGTTATTAGTATTATACAATTCTTATTGCTTATATAAAATGCATGGAATTTATTTTCAAAGGGCTGGTTTCGTATGTCCCATGGGAAGATTTTGTTGAAGTCCTCAAGAATCAAGAAATTCCAAGCCAAGTATGTAGTCCAAATATTAGACATTCATTAAATTTCAACATTATTATTTTCTCAACATTTTATATTGTGTGAAACAGATAATACTTGCCTTTAGTGAAGTATTGAGGTTAAAATTGTCAGAGGAAGGGATCTCCCACTCACACACTTTTTTTATTATTGTTGGGTAAGTACTATTAAATCGAAAGCTTTGTGAAATAAAATTTCAGTTTTTTTATTAACACAATGTCTATAATTTTTATTCAAATAGAAGCTTGTAGCAAAAATGAAGTCAATAAGAATGGAGAGTTATACAGAGATTTATTTGAATACTTAGGCACTTGTAATAATTTGTTCATTGTAGTAAGACATAACATAGGACATTGCACATTAATTGCGATATACAAAAAAGAAAATAAAGTCGTCCACATGGATGCCTTTAACAAATTGCGATTAATGTGAAAAAATTGAAGTCGTCCACATTAACAAATTACAAAATGTCATAGAAGAAGAAATTCGAGTATGGTCGAATTTAATTGACTCTCTTCCTGACACCATAGATGCCTTTAACAAATTTCCCTAATAAAAGCCTTCTTTAGTTTTTTCAACTTTTGTTATGTGAAAAAATTGTACTTTATTTTTCTGTTTTAATAAAAAAAATATGTCTTTCATGCATGTATTCTCACTTATATCATACACCAAATATAGAAAAGTACACGTGAACCTTTATAAAAATGATCACATGTATTGTAAAAAATGTAAACATTAAGATCATTTATTGTAAAAAAATGGTATGTCAAAATATGAGTGTATTGTCAAAATATGTCAAAATATGATTTTATCTATTATAAATTATAATACACGCAAGTTTTTATAAAGCACACGCACAAGGTATTTAACAAACCATTATATAAATGCGTGTACTTTATATATTACACGTGTACTTTATAAAGTACACGCATAGTCTATAAAGTACACGCTTATTGAAATACTTGTATAATAATGTCGCTGGCGCAGACCATAATACATATAGGAATTTAAGAATATGAGTGACCTAAGTGTCTTTTATAAAGTACAAGCACATTGTAATGTCAAAACCATTTTCCAAATAGTACATGCATTTATATACGTCCACTTAATAAAATTACATGCAGAATACATAAAGTACACGTATATTGAATTAGATTTTGGTCATATCAATATGCGTGTACTTTATAAAAACATGCGTGTACACGTATATTTAAATCCGTGTATTTTATATATTATGCGAAAAAATTGTACTTTATTTTTCTGTTTTAATAAAAAAAATTATTTCTTTCATGCATGTATTCTCACTTATATCATACACCAAATATAGAAAAGTACACGTGAACCTTTATAAAAATGATCACATGTATTGTAAAAAATGTAAACATTAAGATCATTTATTGTAAAAAAATGGTATGTCAAAATATGAGTGTATTGTCAAAATATGTCAAAATATGATTTTATCTATTATAAATTATAATACACGCAAGTTTTTATAAAGCACACGCACAAGGTATTTAACAAACCATTATATAAATGCGTGTACTTTATATATTACACGTGTACTTTATAAAGTACACGCATAGTCTATAAAGTACACGCTTATTGAAATACTTGTATAATAATGTCGCTGGCGCAGACCATAATACATATAAGAATTTAAGAATATGAGTGACCTAAGTGTCTTTTATAAAGTACAAGCACATTGTAATGTCAAAACCATTTTCCAAATAGTACATGCATTTATATACGTCCACTTGATAAAATTACATGCAGAATACATAAAGTACACGTATATTGAATTAGATTTTGGTCATATCAATATGCGTGTACTTTATAAAAACATGCGTGCACACGTATATTTAAATCCGTGTATTTTATATATTATGCGAAAAAATTGTACTTTATTTTTCTGTTTTAATAAAAAAAAATTATTTCTTTCATGCATGTATTCTCACTTATATCATACACCAAATATAGAAAAGTACACGTGAACCTTTATAAAAATGATCACATGTATTGTAAAAAATGTAAACATTAAGATCATTTATTGTAAAAAAATGGTATGTCAAAATATGAGTGTATTGTCAAAATATGTCAAAATATGATTTTATCTATTATAAATTATAATACACGCAAGTTTTTATAAAGCACACGCACAAGGTATTTAACAAACCATTATATAAATGCGTGTACTTTATATATTACACGTGTACTTTATAAAGTACACGCATAGTCTATAAAGTACACGCTTATTGAAATACTTGTATAATAATGTCGCTGGCGCAGACCATAATACATATAGGAATTTAAGAATATGAGTGACCTAAGTGTCTTTTATAAAGTACAAGCACATTGTAATGTCAAAACCATTTTCCAAATAGTACATGCATTTATATACGTCCACTTGATAAAATTACATGCAGAATACATAAAGTACACGTATATTGAATTAGATTTTGGTCATATCAATATGCGTGTACTTTATAAAAACATGCGTGTACACGTATATTTAAATCCGTGTATTTTATATATTATGCGGGTAATTCATAAAGTACACGCATATTTCATCAAGTACACACATATTATATTTATATTGTGCATGTACTTCATGCGTGTACATCATAAAGTACACACATGCTTTTATATAGTACACGTAGATTGAACTGACCAAATCAATTTTTAAATGCGTGTACTTTATATATTCTGCGTGTACTTCATAAAGTACACGCATATTTCATCAAGTACACGCATTGATAAATTGGCTTTGGTCGTCAAAATGCTTGTGCACTGTACATAACATGCGTATACAAATATAAAGTACACGTCAACATCAGGAAAAATGATCACGTGTATTTTATGAAAAATACGTGTACAACTACACAAAAAACAAACTAAAAAATGAGACTAAAAACTAAAATTGCATTCATTTATGTGAAACAAATGGTTTATTAATTAATTTATTCAATCAAATGGTTAAAATGAATGAATTCAACAATTTTAAACATACTAAAATGGGTTCCTTACAAGTAGACCTGTAATGACCCGTTTTACTATACCTCGAGCAAGTAACTTCCCTTACTGTGATCTCACCAGAAGACTTTATTCTCTTATGTCTTGGCCTGCCTATCGGTCTCTTAGTCATTGGTGGAAGGACAGATGGATTTTCAGGTATGGGAATATTTAAGGAAATCAAATCAGGAAGAGGAACTATAGGTATCGAATATGATTTTCTGTAGAAAGATGCCTTATAGTACTCCTCAATATAATCATAAATACTGGTCCCTCCTTCGTACAACACAAACAACATGAGAACATGGAAAACATCTAATCAGTCAACTCTTACAAGAATAAGTCATTTCTCCTAAGTCAACTGTTGCTCGCACATCTGAATGAACTTCAAATACATTTTGACTTGAGCGACTAATAGTCTAATGTTGGATTTTATTCTAATTTTCATTCAGTAACTTTTGAAAAAAAATACGTAACTCATTTGTCCAAGTATCAGACTCAACAAGTTTGTTTGCATTGAAATTCATAATCTTCACTCTCAATTTATCAAGCATATTCATTATTGGTAAATGCCTTTCCTTCAATATCCATGAATTGAATGACTCTGCAACACTAGATGCCATGTCACCATACCGTTTACCAGGGAAATATGCACAGGACCAATTCTCGGGAGGCAAACTATTAATGAAATCAGTAATAGTAGCTCTTCCTTCCTTCTTTAATGCTTCAATATTCTTGTGAAATACATCTACTAAGACAGTATATGCACAAGACCAAAAATCTTTAATAATTTTCTGTCGAAATCCAGCACAATTCCCACGAATTTTCTTTTTAATATTCCCTTGTAAATAATGCATACAGTAGGAATGTGCAGACAATAGGAAGACCCTCGAAATAGCTTTAAGTAATCCATTGTTTCGATCTGATATAAATGTTATGTTTCCATATTGCTCAACTACTGCACCATGCAAATTGACAAGAAACCACATCCAGTTATCTTTGGTTTCAGAATTAACAATGGCATATGCAACAGGAAAATGGCCTGAAATATAAAAATATATCAAAACTAAAATAAATAACATATCCATGTAGAACACATCATAAATTGATGCTACTGGCGCAGATCTTAAAACACATGAGAAATATATTATGTGTTTAATTTAAATTATTTGTAAATAACAAGAGAAAACATAAAAATGTACAGTACATGTGATAAAGATAAAAAGACATGCACATTTACTTTCCAATCTTTTGCTTGTACTTTGAATTAGTTTCAAATAACAACACTAACATCAACGTACACGCATAAAAATGTAAAGTTCAGGTGAACTAAACAAAGACATTCAAAGGTACTTTAGATTTTTAACGTGTACTTGGTTTTATTATTTCTAAATAACAACACATATCAACAAAGTACACGCATAAAAATAAAAAGTACACATGAAATTAACAGAAACATTCACGTGTACTTGCCATGTACTATGCGTGTACTTTAGTTTGTATTCAACATAACAGCATCATCATCAAAGTACACAAGAAATAATAAAAAACGTTCACGTGTACTTGACATATACAATGCGTGTACTTTAGTTTGTATTCAATATAACAACATCATCATCAAAGTACCCGCATAAAAATGAAAAGTACACGTGAAATTAATAAAAATGTTCACATGTACTTGACATGTACTATGCGTGTACTTTAGTTAATATTACACATAATAAGACGTATCATCAAAATACACGCAGAAAAATAAAAAATACACGTGAACTAAAACAAAGACATTAAAAGGTACTTTATATTTTTATGTATGTATTTTGATGATCTGGAATGGAACAAATAAAATGTCAATAGAATACACAAAATAAAATATTTAGAATAAATTTACCATTGTTCCCATTCCTTGCAGTTGCTGACAATATTGTTCCACGATAACGGCTCTTCAAAAAGGCTCCATCAAGAAATAAAACAGGTCTGCAGTATTGAAATCCATAAATAGATCCTCTAAACATTACAAATATTTTCTAGAATTTTTTACTCTCATGTTCCACGTCAAGGATGCAATGCGACCCAAGATTATACTGCGATAGAAGGTCACGATAATTATTCATTAATGCATAAGAAACCTTTGTATCACCAAGTATATCAACAACAGCCATCTCTTTCACACGCCATGCATGTTGATAAGCTATATCAAGACCATAATTCTTCTTCGTATCTCTAACTACATCAATTGGTCTCAATAGCGGGTTATCTCTAAGCTCATCAGCTACCAATGTTGAAACCAACTTGGAGGCTATCATTTTGACTGACGGACTGCGAAAGACACCTCTACATGTATGCTCATTATTCATTACACGTATGTAAAAGTATCCATTTATTGTAGATAATGAAGCATGAATTCTCCACATGCAATTCTCAGTAGTCTTTTAAGAGCATTCATCCGTCGCTCGATTTTTATCATTCTTCAAATACACATACTTGAACCCAACCCCAACGGCATACTATTGTAATTCATCCCGAAATTCCACTACACCTCCTTCAAAACACTGCTGCTTATGACTTATATATGTCTTCCAACCATTCGAAAGATAGACTTTCGACTTACTTGGCTCCACACCTCCAAGATAAAAGTCATTTTCAATGCAACTATTAAAATCAATGGCAGTGCCTGATGATAAAGACTCTAACCTCTGTGTATTTGTATCACCGCTGTCAACCTTCTTCGAACTTGTATTACTGCAGTTAGCCCCTTCAAAAATTCGATTAAAGCATTCAACCCGTTCAAGACATGTATTAATTGGCAATGCTAATGAATCAATGACATATATCCAAATGAAATTAGCTTTCACGATCAATTGTGACCGCAACATACAACAAACACCGTTGTCACAAACCAACATGAACCGACATTCATCACCACATGAATACCTCAATGAAAAACTCACACTTCTCAAATTAGTAAACCTAATACACAACTCATTGCATATGAAATCTAATGAGCTATCTTCAAATATTTCAATAAAAGTCATATTATCCAAATAACAACACCTTGCTATTATACTACTTACCATAACGTCCTGCAGTAAAAGAGAAACGAAAAATATTTACTTCAAGGTCGACAATTCTAAAAATGTGTGCAATAATTTAATGCATGAAATATCAAAATGTTTATATATAACTAATATAAAATTACTGGCACTATTTAAAAAACTATACATGAAGCAATAAAGTAGACACATAAAGTAGACGCATATTTTATAAACGCTGCGTGTACTTTGAAAATTGATGTCGAACTGGTTAGTTCCGCTGGCGCGGACCTATATCAATAAGTGATTCAATTCCAACTCAAAATCAAGTACTCTTAAAATTAGAATGAAACATCAATAATATTCATTCAGCACATTCAACTAATAATTACAAATATTGATAAATATAACTTATATATGAAGAATCCAAACATTAATGCATAAAAAACAAAAAAACAAAACATATACATATAAAACATATAAAAAGCTATTCAATCACATGAATTACGAAATTACAATGAGTCTCTTGAATCAAAACAAAGGACATTGACCTATTGTAATCGATCAAAAATAGAAAAACCAACTGCTGATAAAGATAAACTTACAAATGATAGAGTCAAGTGATATAGGTAGAATCGATTAAGAAGACTGTAATCGATTATTAGACACACGAAAAAAGCATCAAGATTGACGTCATTTTCGACTTCGGAGAATAGTAGTTAGTTGCAGAGAAACCTCCAATAACCGATTAGGTTTATGATTATTTTAGATTGACAGTATTTATATGATGGACCTAATCGTTTAAAATTTGTTTCACCGATTTTTTTGTCAAAAATGTTTAGTCAAAGGACCAGACAGTAAAGAATAATACTAGACAACCCGGGGCCTAGTACCGGGCTAGTACCGCGTTGTCTAGCTGGCAATTTTATTGGTCCTCATTTGTTTCCATTTATCTAGTTGACACCTCATTTATTTAATTGACACCTTATTTTTTAAAACAGTTTTTTCCAAAAAAAATATAAAATCCTTATTTCCAGTAAAAATATGTTTTTTTAAAAATAAAACTATAGTTTTTTTTTTATAATCATTTTTAACTCATTTAGTCCCTTCAACACCCATTTACCCAATATTCTCTTATTTTTACAGGTCCGCGCTAGCGGCATCCATTATTTTTAAGTTTATTTTTTTTAATTAGCCCGACACTATCTCTCGGGTTGTCTAGTATTATTTTTTTTTTGGATTTTTTTGTTATTTTAACTCGTTTAGTCTCTCAAATATCCATTTACTCAATATTTACTTATTTTAATCCGTCTGCGTCAGCGACACCCCTTTGTATTTCTAAAAACTGTTTAAAAATATAAAAAAAAAGTTTTTTATTTATATTAAACTAACTTGTATTTTTTGAAACAATTTTTTTACCAAAAAAATATAAATCTTTATTTTCAATTAAAATATGTTTTTTAGAAATAAAACTATTCTAATACGAAATTTCTTTTTTTTTTTAAATTATTTTTAACTCTTTTAGTTCCTAAAACACCCTTTTACTCAATATTCTCTTATTTTTAAAGGTCCATGCCAGCGGCACCCATTATTTTTAAACTATTTTTTTTTATTTTACAACATTTAAAACAATTTTTGTATTTCATAAAACTATTTCAAAATGTAAAAAAAATATTTATATTAAACAACTTTTCTTTTTTGAAACAGTTTTTTTTCAAAAAAAAAAAATACTGTTTTTATATTAAAATAGTGTTTTTAAATAATACATTTTTTTAATTTATAAAAAAATTTATTTCTAATAAAACAGTTTTTATTAATTAAAAAAAAAGTCAAATAAATCACATAAAAATCCAAGGACAAAATAAAATCCCTCCATGAACTAACTCGGGGTTAACTCCCGGGTAGTATAGCATTACTCGACAGTAAAAACCTAAATTAAAATTTGTCGACAAAGACATTAATGCTAGGGGTGGCAATTTGGGTCAACGGGCCGTGTTTTGGCCCGACACGGCACGACACGACAAGGTTTTTTCAGACACGAACACGACACAACACGAATTCGTGTTTTTTTTAGCTGACACGAACACGACCCGAATAAAAAATAACACGACAAGCATAATTTCTTAAATTTCAGGCTTAAAAAACACGATAACACGACACGACACGACTCATCATTAGGGCACGAACACGACACGACACGGCTTCGAGTCAAAAAAACCCGACACGAACACGAAATATCGTGTCAATTTCGGATCAATTTCTTATCATTCCGTGTCGTTTTTTCGTGTGATTTCTAAAATTGTCACCCCTAATTAATGCTTCGAACCTCATCTATAGTCCCGATGTCTAATACCACATCCATCACAAGCAAGCCAAAATTTTCAAAACAGATTATAGTCCGAATTCATGGATGTGCCTAGACGACAAGTCATTAAAGAAACTTGATAAACACCGACCACAAAATACTGTTTGACCATGAGGGTATCCACTAACGTACAAGAAACTGCTATGGGAAGTAATTTTCATTGACTTTTCATCCCCATATTTGAAGCTTATAAACAGAATCTCAAAAACTCAGAAATCATCATACACTGATCACCTGCATGAAACTATGGACCAAGCTTCGTTTTACTTAGTTAGTCGTCGATTTTCATGTGTACATGAATACATACTGATTTACATGACCCCAAAGACTATTATAAATTGCAAAATAAGGCATTTTTAAAGCTTGTACATAAAACCCCTCCCATCCCCTTCGCAATCTACTCTATTTTTTCCCTTTTAATCTTTTCATAACGAGTGTTTTCCCTCTACAAGGACAAGTGTAAATGTCGCAATTTGGTACTTGAGGTCAGAAGATTAAACTGAAAAACTCATTTATTTTGACAGCACAAATAGTATGCCACAAATTATATAACAAGGACACGGTACTGTTCTTGTTTCTCACCAAAAGATTCGTCTTCAAGAAGATATTTCATAAAATAAAACAAAAAAACATCAAAAATAAAAATTGATTCAAACACAATAAGTAACAACACCGAGGGATAGGATTGTGGAAATTAGATGAAAATTGATTCCAACATATACAATTCTAAATATTGCCTCAAATAGCAACAAAAAACGAAGCAAGTTGAATGCTTTAACAATGTGATTTGAGTAAGTAAATGACAAGTTGAAATTACAAATCATAAAGATTTTTATAATCAATTGACTCAAATTCATAAAATTTAACTCCAATGCATTTCTTGTCTAATATTGCAACTTTTGAGATTACTTCTATAGGACTTGTTATCATCAAATAACAATACGTAATCTTCCACACAATATTCTATACAAAAATGCATTACAAATTATCACTATGATAGCTAATATTTTGTTACACCTATAAGAGGCTCTTGAGAGTCGAGTCATCTGAAATTGCACTGCTTCTACTTATTGTTCGTGTTTTGTGATTGCATTTGCTTTTAGGAAATGATACTTGCTCGCACAGATACTTCAACCGTGACAATAGAGTGGGCTATGTCACTTCTGCTAAACCATCCCACGGTGTTAGAGAAGGCCAAAGCTGAGCTTTACAATAAAGTTGGTCAAGGCCGCTTGGCAGAGGAACTGGATCTTCCCAAGCTGCATTACCTTCAATGCATTATCAATGAGACACTTAGGTTGTTTCCAGCACTACCCCTACTATTAGCACATGAGTCGTCAGATGACTGCACCATTGGAGGGTTCAACGTACCCTGTGGAACAATGGTGTTTACCAATGCCTGGGCCATACATAGAGATCCCAAGGTGTGGGATGATCCAGAAAGTTTTAGGCCAGAGAGGTTTGAAGGTGGAGAAAGTGAGGCATACAAATTTCTACCTTTTGGGATGGGAAGGAGGCAGTGCATTGGGGCCGGCCTTGGCAATCGAGTGGTGGGGTTGACTTTGTCGTCATTGATCCAGTGCTTTGAGTGGGAAAGGGTTAGTGAAGAGTTAGTGGAATTGTCTGAAGGGAAAGGACTCACTATTCCTAAAGCTAAGCCATTAGAGGCGATGTGCAGGGCACGCCAAACAATGACTGACATCCTTTCAGTGTTATAAGTATGTTTGACACATTGAACCATGAATAATAGTTTAAGACTGAGCTTGAAAATCCGATGGTCTAGTCCTATCTTTTGTGTGGTGCTTGCTGTCTTTTAATTCCAGTTTGTAACAAAAAAAAAGAATGATAGTTTAAGGTTGTTTCTGTCTTATATAGCTCATCTAAACGTTGCGTAATATAATCCAGTTTAGAGAAATTGATGCATGGCCATTTTCTTATCAAATCAACCCCTTTAGATATGTTGTTTCCCTTGATTATCTCTTGTCCTTCTATTTTTTCTAAGAAACGTATTAAGTTCTCTTCAATGAGAATCTACAAAAGCTAGCAACAATATCAGAGTCCCTTTTTATATATATAAAAATGGGCCTAGAAAGGTACCTAGTAAACGAGATCTGGCCTAATTTTATATAGGGATTTGTGTTTGGTTACACAATTAAGACACATCCCAATTTATTAGTTAAATATCTTGAAGAACAATGCAAGAAACATCAATAAGAGAAAATAAATTTACAGTGCAAATAAATTACACTAAGATATGAAAGCGTTACAAATTGATTAGTTTATGGAAGTTTCAACACAGGCTGTTGATGTTTAAAAATTCATTGGGTTCCAAATTTTTAATCACTGATAAATTATTATAAGAAATCTCAACAATCATAAAAGAGGAAAGGTTTTTAAAGTGGTTTAACTAAGAAGAAAGCCTACGTCCATTGTTAATATTATTTCACGTTGTTACAATAGCTCAGAATGGTGTTTTTGTGCTAGATTGAATCGTCCCCTTGAGCTAAAGGAGATTATATATTTATAGTGGTTCGAAACTCTAGAGATGGAATGTCATTATATCTTCAGGCATATACATGTGTATACAATAAATGAGACTCTTTTCATTCAGTGTTGACCGTTAGGCCATCCGATTAACCTTTGTTATTCCTGATTGTTCATATTCGGGGAGTTGGTCGGCATTCCAGTCGACTAGGTCAAGATAGTTGAATGGCCATTTAAGAGGACAGGTTTTGATTGTTCATTGATCCACATAGGAGAGTAATTTACATACAACAAAAGCTCCAAATGCTCCATGCTTGATGAATGATCGAAAGTATGGAGTGTTTGTTCAAACTTTTGCTCGGCGTGATGTTTGAGAGTTGGTCGGCAGTCGACCTCCCAGACTTGTAAAATTTATCTCTAGCATTGTTAATAATGGCATTTTTGTAAATAATTCAAACTTTTTTGAACCGTCAAAGGTCGTACTGTTCCTTTTGCGCATTGGAAAGCATGCAGCCGGCGGTAGCTCAAATGTTCGTGCAGTTAATCATTTTGTCCCTATTCTCGAGGCAACCTATAAAAGTACAATAATTTCCCTCCATTTCATTTACCTCAAACCTTCGGCACTTTAGATTATCTCTTCTTTCTCAAGCTTTTCTTCTCCATTATTTGCTGCTTGCTATTCGCCATCATTTTTCAATCTCTGTTGCTACCTTTCGATCTCTATAAGTTATCCTTCCCTTCTTTTCTTTGATTTTCCTGTATTTCATCCATGGTGTATACCATAGATGATAATTCCTTAGAGGAATTTCGAGAAAAATGAAATTTTTTGATTGGGTAGGTCTAGAGATTACTCATGGTCCTATTGATGTTTATTCCTTAGCTGAGGGTCATTGGATTCCCACTCTGTTTATTACAAAGTGTAGTATTATTTTTCCTCCAAACCCACTTTTTCAGTTCTTCCAATATTTCGATGTCATTCCACTAAGAATAGCTCCAAATACATGAAAGGTGGTGAATGGAGTGAGTAGGTTGAATGAGATTTATAGAACCCATAATGGGACCCCCTAAATTGATATTCTGCTACAAATGCAGAACCATTGGGGATATTACATATTATTTGAAGACTAGGTAAGCCATTAAGGCTTTAGTGGTCAACCTGCCATATTTCAATCAAGACTATTGGGATTATGGTGTTATTGGACAAAATTGACAATATGCCCCCCTTCCTGAGGGGGCAATATACACTGGTCCCAAGTGTGCCCCCAAAAAGGGTGTGGCATAGGTCATAACTCTATTCTTAAATTTCTTTTGTTTATTATATGTTCAAAGATTTACAACTAAGTCATAATATCATACCATTATGACTTGGTTATCCTATAATGATATTGTGATATAATGATATTATGACTTGTGACTTGGTCATTCTAAATGTCCAACCATATATGGTGTAAAAAGAAACTACAAAAATATTTTTATGTATTTCAAAAATTTTATCAAAATAAAATCTTTTTTTATTTTTTCACTTTTTTCTAAAAACTAGAAAATAGTTTACATTGCCCCTCGCTTCGTATTCAGAACGTATAAATATTTTGTATAAACACATCTTTCGTATTCAGAATGTTTAAGACTTTCGCTAATTCCCTTTCTGCATAAATTTTGCGAAAGTTCTTCATGTTTTAGTGTTCCGAAATACCGCTTAATTCACAACAAAACGCCCTTGTATATTGTTCTTTTGAATTCATTTAAAACCCTAGAAAGTTTTGTATCTTTGCATATACTTTGTGAAAAGGAGCTTTATGGCCGACTTGTAATACCTGCAGGGATTCACTAATGAAGACGAAGGCTGAGGCTAATGAAGGACTGTGGTCTTGTGATTTTTGCGAGGATTATATTTATTGTTCACTAGAGATTTACGAAGATTAAGTCTTTATTCTTGTGGAAGTTATCAAATAGTTTGTAAGTCGACTATCTTGTAGATTTCTAAGTGAATAAAGGATTTACCCGAAAGGGTGTTTTTCCTTAAACTTGGATTTAGTTGATTGTTGTGTTTGATTTATCTGTTTTATCACCATAGATGCATGTTTAGGATAAAAAGATAAAATCTGTTTAAAATTGGCTTTCGCATTTATAATTTGGTAGAGCACTCATTATTTCTACCCCAATATTACCCCTAGCTTCTAGGACTTGTCCATAGAGTCTAGTTTACATTGAGTATGGCGTATTCCATTTCAACCGTCAAGTCAATTCAAGTTCACACGTTCAAGATAATGGATCCGATTATCAAGCGACTTCAACATCTCCACGTCGTCACATATATTTGTTATGGAATTTATTTTGTGTTACTTAGATGTTTTACTAAGTATTGGGATATTTTTTTAACTGATTTTTATCAAAATGAGGCATTTTCAAACAATTGTTTTCAAACGGTTTTTTATACAACATTTTTAAATCTTAAAAATAAAATTCGTCTATAGACGTTAGAACGACTTGGCCTTATCGTTCTAACGACTTGCCAATGTAATTTGATATGTCGATCGATGGCTTGTTTCTCATATGGATCGAATAAAGGCGTGCTGTTTTGGTTTTTAGATGTCATTTGAAGGGTCGTTAAAAGGTTATTTCTAACAAGATAGTCATATCATTCAAACGACCTACTAATCTCGTTCTAACGACATTCCCCCACCTTGAAATTTATGCCTGCTTATAAATATATATTTTATGAAGATTTTTCTTTAATACTTTTGATATACAAAAACTGTCGACCTGCTGTAAATAGTCTTCACCTTTTAATAAGGAAAAACTTGTTTTGATTCACACAAACAATCCCAAATACTTTTGTGAATCCTCTTTGGAACCCAAACACTTCTATATTGAAGTTACACCTTATAGAGAAGGGGTTTCTACTGCAAATCTTGTATTACTCGAGGGTATTAACTTCTGAAGGAGGAAGGCTGAGGTTCTTATGGTTCTCGAGGGAATCATTGTTGATTAAAGGCTACGGTCTTTATGAATTCTCATGGGAATTCATTGTTGTATTTCTCTATAATGTTGTAAGTTTCGATTTACAAACTTTAGTGAAATAAAAGGTTTTTCCCTCCGGGAATTTTTTTCTAAAAATATATTTTCTTTACATGCTTATTTTGAATCAGATGATTGCATGTTTAGGGTTTAATAAAAATTAGAATTTTTTTTAGGATTGACATCTAATTAAATAAGTTTCCTCCGTAAAAAGATAGCGTGCACTCTTAAATTGGTATCAGAGTGGGTTTCTCCAAGTTATCGAGTAATCTTGAGTTTTCAAAAAGTTTTTTTTGGTGTTTTAGTTTTTCTCTCGGTGGATTCTCATAGACTTGACGACTTAAATCCTCTGAATTTTAAGTTTGATAAAATAATTGAAATTCCTGAAAAAGAATTCTCATTTTAAAACATTTATTGAACTTTTTCAGACTGTTCAAAATGAAAGAGATCTATTTCATGAGAGACTGTGATTTTAGACAATTATAATTGTCCAAGAAAAAGAGTGATGAAAGAATCTGGTTTTTAGAGAAAGAATTAGAGGACTTTAAAATTTCTAGGGTTAATATTTGTGTCATTGAGGATAGTGTTTTGATTAATGATTCTAAGGCACGTTCGAAGACTCTTAGGGATAAGTTTACTTTCATTGAGGGGGAGCGAGATAACCTTTTAGGAATGATTGAAAATATGAAGAACGAGTCCCTAAAATTAGAAGAGTTTAATTCTTTGCTTGAGTCTAACATTTTGAAATTAAAAGATAATTTAAAAGACTCTAGTAGTATTGGTAGTAATAGTAATGTCTCACATGTTTCTAGCGCTTTGAATGTTAAAGCCAAGACCATTGTTTGTTTTAAAGGGTCAACCAAAATCAAGGACGTTAGAAAATGTCAACCCATAGGTAACATTCCTCACATTTACACATATTCACATTGTGGTAGGAAAGGTCACCTTACGCATTTTTGTTATGATCTTGGAAGAGGTCCCAGGAAGTTTAAGTTTAGTGTCGTGTCGGTTCCTATAACCCCTCGAGTTAGGTATTCACCTGTTTGGGTTAGAAAATCTGTTTTGGAGATGCTAAATGTTAGATTGATTGATTCTCACATGCTTGCACATGATGTTTCAAATGCTATATCTAATGGATTATTTCTTGCATGATTTTTTTATCACACACTAGTTTGTGCTTCATGATATATATTTGCTAGTCTTATGACATGTGTATATTTTGTATTATATATTTCTTTATTAAGTCATATTTGAAAAATAAAAAATATTTCATATAGAAAAACTTTTTAAAAAATATAAAAAGATTTTTTATTTTTGTGTATTTTAGTTTTACACATTTGGTGTGGCATATTGGTGTGTTTGAATCCAATTCACTCCGTACAATCCATGTGTCTAGGACATTTGGTTATGACTTTAGATGCTTAAATTGATCTTAACCATGTTTATGAAGTTGTTTGGAACTTGATTTGCTTAATGGATTCGACTTTGTATATGTCTCCACACACACACATGCACGAGCTTATTGGATTTTCACTCCACTTTGTACATTTGAGCTTGGTGAGATATTCTCCCATCATTTTTGTCATCTACGTGTTTATGTGACTTGGGATGATTTGTGCATATAAGAACCATTGCCCTTAAGAGTTTGTTTAATATTGAAAAAAATATTAGTGTACACGGGAAAGGGCTGCGAGAGACATGTGAACTCGTCGTGAAAGTCACCGTTTGAATGAGTCCAAGTAAAAATAAAGGCAATTAAAAGGCCCATATTTGCCAAAATGGGGCCAAATAGTTTAGTTTGATTGATCTTGCAAAACAAATCACTTCAAAAGAAAAGAATAGAAAATATGAGCAAGTTTATCTTTTTAGGGTGTTTAGTTAAAGATCAACGGGTTTGCACAATGATACCTCGTTATGCTTATTTTGTCATAACACTATATATTTGTAGAATCATCAACATTCTAGGCTTGTGTGCATTGTGTTTGTTTTGTTTATTAAGTTCAACTTTATTTGTCACTTGAGGCTAAAGCTTAGTTTGGTAAAGTTTTGCGGTCATTTAGAACTTCTTGAACATATTTGAGTATTTGGTTATAATTCACTTGTTACTAGTCACACCCATTAATTCCATCCCAACTGTTTGGACACATCGATACTATGGTAGTGTGTAAAGCTTATGTATTTTTTGTCATATTTTGTGGTCATTTTTACCTATATATGTATGCCGCATTTGCCTTGATATATTTTGCATATAATATATATAGTATTGTTTATTGCAATTATAAAATTAGTTTTTTTTTTTTTGAAAATTTCAAAAATAGTCGGTTGTTTGCCTTTGAGATGATCATTACACTTGCTTGATTTATATCTTTTTGTGATGATATCTTATCTTCATATTCATGATGCTTTTCTTTAAAGTTTATCTTTCTACTTCTTTATCTATTTTGGATAAAAACAAAGGGGGAGAGCAAATTAAAATGAGTTTGATTTATGGGGGAGAGTTGATTTATGAGTTTTACTTTGTTTCAAACTCGATGCATCACAAGTTATATGTATTTTGTCTCATATGTGTAGGTACTTAAAGCGAAATTCAAAACACACGAATGAAGACAAATTTTGTGAAAGGGAAGAAGAAGAAGTTTGAAGACAAAGAGACTTATATTGTTACATTTTACAGTTAGGAAGGGTATTAGTATTCCTGTTATAGGAGATTTTTTTATTTTAATTTGGTGTTCAGTCATCTTTGTTTGTTTTGTACCGAAATAGCCAATGGGGGAGATTCGTAAGAACGATTTTTCTAACATTGTTCATAGCATAGCTTTAGGTTAGTTTGGCGTATCCCGTTATAAATCGTCACGCACCGTTAAGATGAATCGAACTCAAGCACCTCCAAGTTTGAAGACTTCCCAACATCCCGTAAAGGTATAAAACAATTTAGAGTTTGTATTAATTTACAGAATAAATAATTAAGATATTATTTTTTATCAAAAACGAACAGGGCTTTTTAATTTTGAAAAAGAAAAATATTTTTTCTAAGTTTTACTTTAGGCGGAGTTCTAATCTTCGTTAACCTCATTCAAACGACTTCTTTATGTCGTTCAAATGACTTTATAAGGTCGTTTGAAGTATGTGTTCAAATGTACATCAAACGAGGCTTACTGTTTTAGTTTTTGTTACGTCGTTAGAAGCGAGAGAAGCTCTCGTTCGAATGAGATCTCTATATCTCGTTTGAACGACTGCTTCATATCGTTTGAACAATGCGCCACCTTGAATTTTTTATAAATGCCTGTTTCGTATTCAGAATGTCTAAGACTTTTGCCTACTCCATTTCTACATAACTTTTGAGAAAGTTCTTTATGTTTTAGTGTTCCAAAACACCGTTTAATTCTTAACAAAACATTCTTGAATATTGTTCTTTTGAATTCATTTAAAACCCTAAAAAGTTTAGTATCTTTGCATACACATTATGGATAGGATCTCCCTGGCTAACTTGAGATGCATGCGGGGATTCACTACTGAAGATGAAGGCTGAGGCTGATGGAAGACTGCGATCTTATAATTCTTACGAGGATTATAGTTGTTATTCATTAGAGATTTGCTAAAATATTAACACGTTATGCTTGTGGTGATTATTAAGTAGTCGACTATCATGTAGATTTCTAAGTGAATAAAAGGTTTTACTTGAAAGGAATTTTTTCCTCAAACTTATCCTTAGTTGATTGTTGTGTTTGATTTATCTGTTTTATCACCATAGATTCATGTTTAGGATAAAAAGATAAAATATTTTTAAAATTATCTTCTGCATTTAAAATTTGGTAGAGCACTCATTATTTCTACCCAAACACCCAACCATCAGGATCCGGCCAAAAATTCCACTGAATTGGATAAATCTACTGAGTTGGCCAAGAAGTCTTCATCCGAACAAGGCAGAATTGAGAGTGCTTCAGTGGATATTAATCCTGGGTTGGCCAGGGACTTTATAAAGGCTGGAACTTTACTGACAGATGGGCTAGCTACAATGCCCATAATCAGAGCCCGATTAACTTAGAGGGTTGCTCGCACTTCGGCCTTGGTAAATTCATAACCCTTATGTTGATATTCACTAATGTTTATTATCGTTCTTTTAAATTCATGTAACACACTCATTTACTTATAGTTCCTGGTCGACTTCAACCAAATGATGGAGAAAGATAATCAAATAAGGTCCTCCTCTTCGGCTGATATGGAGGAAGATTTAGAGGGTTTGCAAAAATCATTACAAGCATTTGAAGAAGCTCAGGAGAGAGAGACAAACCTGACAGGAGAAAATTCCTTAAAAAATTGTAAATAATTTTGCATTATTGATTTGAGAACCATTGAAATTCATGATATTTTGTATGAGTTCTTTCTTTAGGAATGTCTCTTTGAATTTGTGTACCATTGATATGTAGGCCAATGTTGACTTTTTTATGCATTAAATTCACCCACATTCATCCCATATCCATGATTTGGATGCTTTCATGCTACTCGAAGGTGTGATTGTTTGCATTTATATGTATATTTTTAAACTCAAAACTTTCAAAAATAATTTATTGGTTTGTTGAAGTTTCATCGCATGTTCTTAATTGTTTATATTTTTTGATGATATTTCAAATGTGTATACCCGTGAAGCTAAGTTTCCAGGTTTAACCTTTGTCTATTACGGACAAAGGAGCGAGAACATATTAAGCGAGAATTTTTTTTTTTAAACTCCATATGTCACACTATTTTCTTTATTTCATATGTGTAGGTCTCTTTTTTGCATTCATGATATCATGGACAATACGATGAAGATTTTCAGTAGAGACAAAGTAGCAAGCGCTTTTTTTCTTTACGGGTTTGGGAGGGATATTAGTTAAACATGTCTTAGGGGTTGTTGTTTTTTGTTTTGTATTTTTCCAAATAGAGAGATTTGTAAAAGTAAAATTTATAATTTCACATTATGTTTTTTAGTTTGGCATATTCTGTTAACCTCTACACCATCATGTACATTATCAAAAGCTTCAATCGAAGATAAGTTAGTGACTGCATACGGCAATCGAAGATGTACGGACATGATTTTATAAATATCCGATTTAGAATCTAGGATTTTTCTGTGTGTCCTAGATCACACCTATTATGTCTGATACCGCTACATTCAGCACGTCAACACGATCATCCTTGACGGCCTTGATCTGAATCCTCTCATCGATCATCTTCATACATGTATCATGCAACATGCTCTACAACCGTTCCCACTACTCCACTCACGATTGTGGTAAAATAATTTATTTGGAGTGTTTATTATTTACATAAATATTTGGGAACTTTTTATAAAATATTTTTAAGGGTCTGGAATGTTTTTACTTTGAAAGAAGAAATTTTTCTAAGTATAGAGGCAAAGAAAATAAGTCATTGACATCATTCGAGCGAGTCAAGCCCGTCGTTCGAGCGAGTCATGCTCGTCATTCGAGCGACATTGGCATCTCACGTGCAATCGTTTGAGCGACGTGGCAGTCCGTTTGAGCAACGACTTTATTTCGTTCGAGTGACGCGCCGTCTCAATTTCTATATAAATTGAAGTGCTCATTCTACACGATTTTCAAGTCTTTGGCACTCACTTTTTCGCAGATCTACTGCATAATTCTAGACTTCATTTTTCATGGTTTTTCAACCTTTTTTATTCACAAATCATTCCCAAACATATATGTGAGTCTTATAAACCCTAGATACAATTGTTTTACTTATCTGGAGTAATCTTGTGGGGAAGAAGGTTGTTCTACATTGTTGAATTGGATCTCTTGCGGGATCTCTTGCTTAAAACACCGACGACAACGAACCGACGCCTGTAGGTATTCGTGTGCCACTGTATTTCTCTGTAATTGTAAGTTTTTACGAATTATAGTGAAATAAAAATGGTTTTACCCCTTTGGGGGATCTTTCCTCAATTGTGATTGAATTTTCATGCTTGGTTTGATTTAATTAGTCTATCATAATCTATTTGCATGAGTTAGGATTTTTGGGATTAAAAATTAGAATTTAATTAAACAAGTTAATCATTGATTGTTGGCGCACTCTCAAATTGGTATAAGAGCCTATTACACAATTATACCATGTAATTTTCCGCAAAAAAATCTTGAATATCAATTTTGGTCTAAAAATTAATTTTTGAAAAAGCCCAATTTCAATGGAAAACTTGTATAATCGAGTGCCAATTTTTTACGGGTCAAATTATGCATATTGGAAAGTCCATTTGAAATCTCACTTAACGAACGTGTTTGGGTTGTGTGTGAAAGATTGTGGACGCCTCCCACTGTCACTATAGATAACGTAACTACTTTAAAACATGTGACTACATGGACTCAGGATGAATTTAAATGGAGCACATATAACTCACGTGGGCTTAGTGAAATTTTTGGAAACGTCACGATCGATGAGTTTTGATGCATTATGACGTGTACCACATCTAAAGAAGAATGGGATGTTCTTCAACTTACCCATGAAGTCACTAATGCAGTTAAAGAATCAAAATTGCAAAATTTAACAACACAATTTGAGACAATCACCATGCTTGAATCTAAGTGTTTTTATGAATTTTATGCACGCTTATCTGATATTGTTAACAGTAGTTTCAATTTAGGTGAACACATTCCTAATGCCAGAGTAGCTAAAAAGATTTTGAGATCACTACCTAAGAATTTTATCCCTAAAGTCGTTGTGCTAAATTCTTTAGGAAATTTGAGTAGTCTGAAATTAGAAGAATTGGTAGGAGGTCTCCAGACTTATGAAATTGACATATTTCCTAATACAATAAGATCAAAAGATAAATGGGTAGCACTTAAAGTACGGGCAAGGAAGAGTGAGGGGTCAGCAAGAAAGATAGGTGAGTCATTTATGAGAAGAGAGGAAGAGTTATCTAATTCTGAGTTTAATTTTGACTCAGACGATTTGGCCTTGTTTCGCAAAAAAAATCAAGAAATTCCTCAAATTAAAGAAAAATGGCAATTTTAAAGATAAAAAGAATTTTGAGAAAAATAAGTTTGAAAAGAAAAATGAAAAGAATATAAAGGACACGCCTAAGAAAGATGAGGAGAGATGTTATAAGTGTGATGGTAGAGGTCATAAGGCATTTGAGTGTCCTACTAGGTTGCGACATTAAGGAAAAGGCAAAGCTGGTCTTAATGCCTCCCTTGGTGACGATAATGAGATCGAGTCGGAGGATTCTAGAGATGAGTCACCGCATGAATGTAACTTCACCGCAATCATGGCTAGTCATGTGACTACCGACAGTGCGTCTCACGACGATGAGGATGCTACTTCATAGGGACACCTCGACAGTGGATGCGATATGAGTGAGGGGGGATCCTGTAAGTGAGAGCGAGAGTGATTTACGATGCGCGTACACTAATTTATATGATGATATCAAAACTAAAAAGTGTAACAATGCATTAACACTTAGGATATTTGCCTTAGATAAAGATTTGGAAGAGACGAGAGAGAGAGAGAGAGTCCTCCATTAGCACTACCTTGAGAGAGAGACTATTTGTGTTGAGAGAGAGATGTTTAGAGAAGGACAAAGGGGACTTGACCAAGAAAGTGGATAGTCTTACAAGTGAGCTCCAGGCCTTCATGGACACTTGAAAGTAAATTGAAACCCTTGTAGCCCAACTTACTTGTGACCTTGAGATATCCAGGGGGGTCAAGGTAAAGATAGAGGACATATCTAGAAAAATGGAAAGATGTTCCTCGCCCCCGCTTTAGGTTTTGGTGAAAGGCAGGGAATTGGTTTTAATGGTGCCTCCACATCCCATGTGACACCAAAACCAGTTCCTGAGTTTATTATGAATCCATATGGCCATCACTAAAAACCCGGAGAAGAGTTCGGCCAAGAAAAATAAACCAAGATTTGCCAAAGACTGTGTACTTCTGTACCTACTGCAAAAGAAAGAATCACCTTAATGAGTTTTACTATAGTTTGGGTTGTACACGACGTACATTTGCTCCACCACGTGCTACTAGTTATTTTTCGAGTCTTAAAGAGAAAGTTGAGTTTCTAGTCGATACTTCTCAGAGTATAATGGAAGAGTTTCAACTGATTTCTATGCCGTCAACGGACACTTCTAATATCCCTAATAGAGCCAACAATGACAAGGGCAAATAGAAGGTTACCACAACTTGGGTGCCTAAACTCGAGGTAAAAGCCCTTATTTTTCATGTCGCTCTTAAAGAACATAACATGTCTCTGTGGTATTTCGATAGTGGGTGCTCTAGGCACATGGCGGGTGATGTCTCATTTTTTACCTACCTAGAGGATCGAAAGGAATGTAAAGTCACCTTTGGAGACAGGAGAAAATCTAGTATCGTAGGATGAGGTACAGTAGAGATACCGGGATTTCCTAAGCTAGAAGACATTTTGTATGTCAAATGTTTGAAGGAAAACCTTCTCAGCATTATCCAGTTGTGCGATGCTGACTTTTCAGCAAAGTTTGATCGAAATGAGTGCAATGTTTATGATCAAGCCGGTAAACTTATATTATAAGGGGTGAGGATTGAAGATAATTGTTATGGGATTATGCCCAAGTCCTCATTTATTTGAAACAGTGCCAATATCACTCCTATAAATCTGTGGCATCAACGTATAGGTCATGTGAATTTTAGAGATTTTGAGAGATTAGCTAAGAAGGACCTAGTACGTGGCTTTCCATCACTTGGAAAGCCGACTTTAGTGGTTTGTGGACCCTGTTAGTTGGGAAAGAAAGTTTGTAGCCCCCACGGAAAGTTGAATTCCATTACCACTTCACGAGTGCCTGAGTTGATACACATGGATCTTATGGGTTCTACTCATACTGAGAGTTTGGGTAGTAATAGGTATATCCTCATCATGGTAGATAATTTCTCTTATTACTCGATTATAGATTTTCTGAGAGAGAAATTCGATGTTGTGTAATTTCTCACAACCAAGTGTCGTGTCCTATAAAATCAACACGGAGTCACTATCAATAGAATACGTAGTGATAATGACACTGAGTTTAAGAAAGCTAAAGTAGATATTTAATGTGATAACCTCGGGAGCAGATATGAATTTTTGACCGTGAAGACTCCTCTGTAAAATGGGATTGTTGAGAGGAAGAATTGAACAATTCAGGAGATGGTTAGATCTATGATTGTAGGTCATAGAGTTTCTTTGAGATTTTGGGCAGAGGTGGTGTCTAACGCATGCTACACAGTGAATAGGATTTACCTTTGTCCACACACACTTAAGACTCCCTACGAATTGTGGAATGGAAAGAAGCCCAACCTTTCATACTTTTGTAACTTTGAGAGTAAATGATATATCCTACGGGATAGAGAACAATTAGGAAAGTTTGGATCCTAGAGAGATGAGGGGATACTGTTAGGATATTCATCGACTAGTAGAGCATATCAGGTTTTTAACCTGAGTAGCTCTAAGGTTATGGAGTCAATAAACATCATCGTGCAAGATGACGAACCGCCGGCGTTTGTTGATTCTAACCTTTTATATGATGATGACACACTTTCTACTGATGATCGTATTCCTAATTTAGGAGACACTCCTGCTTGGGTTCGCAAGAGTCATGATCCTACTGCTATTCTAGGATATCCCATCCTAGGGGTCAAGACTCGTGCTCAACTAGAGAATGTTGTTATCCATGCTTACTACATGTCTACAGTCGAGACCAAGAATCATAATGAAGCACTCAAAGATGAACATTGGATATGCATTATACAAGATGAGTTTCTTCAGTTTAAAAAGAATGATGTCTGGGAACTGGTCCCCCGACCTAATGAGACAAATGTGATAGGTATAAAGTGGATCTTTAAGAATAAGGTGGATGAGACTGGTATTATTATTCGAAATAAGGCTAGGTTGGCCGTTCAAGGCTATACACAGATAGAGGTGTAGACTTTAATGAGACATTCGCTCCTATTGCGAGGCTTGAGTCCGTCCACTTACTACTCACCATCGCATCTCATCTGCTCTTCAAGTTATATCAGATAGATGTGACGTGTGACTTTCAAAATGGCATTCTACGGGAGGAGGTTTACGTGGAACAACCAAAAGGATTTGAAGACCCTAAGCACCCTGATCATGTCTACTATACAAGGAAATCCTTTTATGGTTAGAAGCAAGCACCCCATGCTTGGTACGAGAGGCTTACTTCCTATCTCTTAGATCATGGCTTCAAGAGAAGGGGAGTTGATATGACATTATTCGTTAGGAGAGATGACAGTGTTATTTTGGTTACCTAGGTTTATGCGGACGACATAGTCTTTAAATCCACGTGCTCCCGGCATGTTCTACACTATGAGGAGGAGATGAAGAGTGAGTTTGAGATAAGCATGGTAGGTGAGCTTACTTTCTTCTTTGGTCTCCAGGTTCGTCAGCTAGAGGATGGGATGTTCATTCCCCAATCCAAGTATGTTAGATACCTTGTGAATAAATTTGGTTTAGACTCCTCTAAGCATGCACGTACCCCGATGAGTACCTCAACAAATCTTAGTAAGGACACTTCAGGTAAGGACGTAGAGCAAACCTTGTATCGAAGTATGATAGGTAGTCATCTCTACTTGACTGCCAGTCATCCGACATCGCCTTAGTGTTGGAGTCTGTGCGCGATATGAAGCATCCCCAAAATAGTCACACTTACTCGCTCTTAAACGTATTATCAAATACGTAAGTGGGACTCTCTTACTTAGAATTTGATATTCCTTTGATACCAATGACCGTTTATCTGCCTATTCAGATGTCGATTGGGTTGGGAATTCATATGGATGTAGGAGCAATTATGGTGGGTGTTTCTTCTTTGGTTCTGCTCTTATCTCTTAATTGAGAAAGAAGCAAAACTCCATCTATTTGTCCACTGCGGAGGCTGAGTGCATAGCCGCCGGGAGGTATTGCATGCAACTTCTATGGATGAAGACGATGTTGGAGGATTATGGGATATCATAGGACACCATAATTATTTCCTATGATAACACGAGCGCGATACACATATCCCGTAATCCAGTCCAGCATTCACGCATGAAGCACATTAGGATACACGAGAACTTTATCCGTGAGCTTATAGAATAAAAGGTCGTATCCTAGAGTTTTGTGTCTACCGACCTCCAGTTAGTCGATATTTTCATGAAGCCTTTAGATGCCCTTAGATTCGGGAGTCTTAGGAAGTCTTTAGAAATTTGTACAGTTGACTGAGGGGTGGTCACCATGTCTAGAGTAGGATGCATTTTTCATGTTCGTAACATATGATTCCTATCTCTAGATTGTATCATTTGTATTATTATTTGTTTTTGGTTGTATTTTTTGTAAAAACTGAAAAATCCAAAACGATTTTATTTTTAAAAAAATTTAGAAAAAGTCAAAAAGATTTTCTTTTTATAAATTTTTTTTTGAAAAACACAAAAAGAGTTTACACCTTTTATGGATGAACATTTAAGATAGCCATAGTCACAAATTCATTCCATATTTCACATGACTGTTTGATAGTGATTTGAGATGCTACATCATTTCATCCATGTGCTGTACATTGGTTGAAGTCATTGAGATGTGATTAGTGATATCTTCTACATGTTTGGATCCTTATCTCCTTTATTGCACACATGCACAGTATTATTTGAATATTTTACTTGTCTATCACATATCGATTTGAGTGTTTCCATCTCAATTATGTTTATAAAACGAACCAAATGCGATAAAATTTGATAAGAAAGTAGTGCATGTAAAAATTATTTACCGTGAGGATTAAATTGCAACAAAATATGATGAGTGAATCACGGGAAAGGGCTGCGAGAGTACAAAATTAACTCTTTGTGAAAGCCACCGTTTGAAAAGGGCCCAAAAAAATTAAAAGGCAATAAAAATAAAAATATGCCAGAAAGTGGGCCAATAAGTTTTAATTTCATCACCTCAAAAGAAAAATATAATGCATAATTATTTATGACGGAGTTTGGATGGAAATAGATGAAAAACGGGGTTACACGTCCTTGAAAGTCATGAAAAAGTGTTATATAGTTTTGGACGGTATTGGTGTGGAAATCACTTTGAGCTTTGATTTGTTGATTTGATTGAGTTAATTTCTTTTAATTCCATCATTTTTATACCTAAGGAAGATGTTGAGTTCATTCGTTAAGAATATCCAAAATTCATCGTGCACATATGTTATGGTTATATGTATTGATTTTCCTATCGAATTTGTTCACATCCCTACATTTTCTCTATCACCGACTTGGTTGTTTTCGTGTTCTTTCATGGTGTGATTCTTTGTTGTATATTTTGAAAGAAAAATTTTGAAAAATTCATAAAGAGAAAGTTTGATTACCTTGTGACATTCTCCATTTGCATTTTTTTTATGTTCTTCAGATTTGTCTATTTTGGGACATCATAAAAAGGAGGAGAACAAATTATGGGGAAGAATTTTTGTTTGATTTAATAGTGATTTATTTCTGAGCTTTAATTGATATTTACTTTTGCTTATCATTATATTTCAAACTTTGCGCGTCATGGGTATTGTTTCTTATCTCATGTGTGTAGGTACAAAATTGAGAATTATTTTTGCACATCGTTATGATGACCAAGTAAGATTGAAGAGTTGGAGATTTGAAGATTTTGAAGTTTGTTTGAAGACATTTCATTTAGTATTTCCAGTTTTTGGGTTTAACGAGGATATTAAATTGTATACCATTTGGTTTTTATTTGGGTAGCATAATTCGAATTTTTTATGTATGTACCGTCATAGACATAAGGGGATATTTGTAAGGACATGATTTTATAAATATCTGAGTTAGAATGTAGGAATGTTTTGTGTGTCCTAGATCACAGTTAGTATGTCTGATACCGCTACATTCGACACATCAACACGATCATCCATGATGGCCTTGATCTGAATCCTCCCATGCATCATCTTCATATGTGCATCATGAAACATGAAGCGTACTCTACAATCGTTCCCACTACTCCACTCACGACTATGGTAAAATAATTTATTTGGAGTGTTTATTATTTACATAAATATTTAAAAACTTTTTATAAAACATTTTTAAGGGTCTGGAATATTTTTACTTCGACAAGAAGAAATTTTTCTAAGTGTAGAGGCGAAGGAAAAACTGACGTCGTTCGAGCGAGTCACGCCTGTCGTTCGAGTGACATTGGCATATTGCACGAAGTCATTCGAGCGATATGGCAGTCCGTTCGAGCAACGACTTTATTTCGTTCAAGCGACGCCCCACCTAGATTTCTGTATAAATTACAGTGCTCATTTTACAAGATTTTCAAGTCTTTGGCACTCACATTTCTGTAGATCTACTGCATAATTCCAGACTTCGTTTTTCATGGTTTTTCAACCTTTTTGATTCACAAATCATTCTCAAACATATATGTGAGTCTTATAAACCCTATATACAATTGTTCTACTCATCTGGAGTAATCATGTGGAGAAGAAGGATGTTCTACATTGCTGAATTCGAGCTCTTATGGGATCTCTCGTGGCATCTCTTGCTGAAAACACCGACGACAACGAACCGACAAACCTGCGGGTATTCGTGTGTCACTGTATTTCTCTATAATTGTAAGTTGTTACGAATTATAGTGAAATAAAAATGTTTTTTCCCCTTTGGGGGATTTTTCCTCATATTGTGATTGACTTTGCATGCTTGGTTTGATTTAATTAATACGTCCTAATCTGTTTGCAAGATTTAGGATTTTTTCGATTAAAAATTGGAATTTAATTAAACAAGTTAATCATTGATTGTTGGCGCATTCTCAGAAGATCGAAGAGTTGAGATCGTCAACATTCATCGGAGAAGGTATATGAGGTCAATTTTGTGGAATCATTATGCTCAAGGGTCTTTTAAAGTATTTTGAAACCAAAATATTTTTCAAAGTTTAAAAAAGTCATTTTAAGGCAGCGTCTTAAAACGAGGAACAAAAGGTCATTAGCACAAGGTTCTTACACTCGTTTGATATCTGTTATTCGAACGAAACTTCAAATGACCCAATTTTCTCATCGCTTTGACCCCAAATTTTAAAATGTTTAGAGTGGTCCAAATATATGATCAAAGGTAGAAATTATAAATTAGGTCACCAACTAGCCAAATTCAATTTAACCAAATTTCATCCTGATTAATTAGGTGAAACTAAATATGCAAGATAATGAACCTAAATCGAATCAAATAACCCACAGCTCAAGATGTGAGGAATCAAATTCTTTTAGGAAAAAATCTTTTTTAGTATTGTTACAAGTAAGGTATTACATAATGACACACGCAAACTTACAAAATATGACTCCATTATATATCGCAGTTATGTCTCCTTCCTTAATGATAACAGAAAGTGGTGCAGATCCAGCAACACTCCACAACAAGCTCCACTTGCCTCAGTATCCACTAATTAGCTTCACGAATATCCTTTCCTCTATTCAACAGTGAAGAATTAACTCCACAAGGATATGAACATGTGATGTGTTCTTCAAGGTTTGATAATATCTAAGGGGTTTAGATTTGAAAAACTAAAGTATTTGATCATAAAATATGTGTAAAAAGTCTTGCCAAGAAGTGAAAGTTCGCATCTCTTTAAATAGGGAGAAAAATCTCCAAAAGATAGACTTAAAAAATTATTTTTTACATGGATTCAAATGAAATATTTTTCAAGTATAGTATCGCATTGAACCTAACCACATAGAATTATCCAATGGAGTTTTTGTTAATCTACCAATGGATATATTTTATAGTTATAGTTGTACATATAATCCTTAGGCCTGAGACATCATGGATACTTTGTATGTATTAGGTAGTCATTTGATTCTACTTAATGAACTATGATCTTTTTATATGATTATGGAAAGTGAAGTGTAATATCCTGTACTTTTATGCGTATTATTCAATTATAAAAATTTATGGACGTTAATTATTGTGTGCTTGTTATGACTAGAGATGTCACTATTTACATTTTTGTGTGCTAGTTAATTCTAATTTGATATTGAATTTTATATATATATATATATATATATATATATATATATAATAAGTTACAATGGTGTTTTCACTATTCATAAGATGGGAAGACACTTCACAGTTCATATCGAAGCTAACAAGGGAACGATCCAATGGTTGAGATTAAAATACCTCTCTTACCATTTTTATCCCTTACATATTTGAGTCCCCCCCCTACTTTTAACACATTCTAATTTATTTCTCCCTTTCTTCAAAATTCAAAAACATGGGTAAATGGTCATTATACCTATTTTGATCTCACTTTGAACTTCCTACCCCCACTTTCTCTCTTCAGTGTCCCATTTTTCTCTCCGGGTTCCAAAGTTATCTATTCTCTCTCTTGGCCTCGATCCACCACAAATACCCCAAACACACTTTTTTTTCTTGCTCTCCTTTTCCTCAATCTCCATTAAGACCATTGTACCTCCTTCATTCTTTTATGAAAACTACACGCAACCTTCATATTTTTCCATCACTTAGGAAATTTTTAATTTTCTGATTGTTTACAACGTTGAGGTAATGTCCCTGCATAAAGATGTTATTTTATTGAACATTTGTGGTTTTTTGGTCTCTTAAGGTTAATGGGATAAAGCACTAGGTGTCATGAACTTTTCTGTACATGTGAAAATTGGTGTGTCAGTTCTACAAACTGGTGCGTGGAGCGTTGATCCCAGTATTTTTAATAAATTTATTACTTTTCTATTTTGTTCTCATTTATACACACAAACATGGGAAAAAACCTCAGATCTTAAGGTTTTCCACATATGTTACAATATGTGTAATACCCCGTATTTTTGACTATATTTACTTTGGGATTAATTAATTAATTAGCGTATTAATTGGAAATTAATCCGGGTTAATAATACTAATGTGATGCGAATTGGTATTTGATTATGTGCATATATGATTATATATGTATCTGGTACTATAAAATTTGTCGTGAGATTTATATACGGCATTTTAGAAATTTTGTTGAGACGCGTGGGACCGCCGCGTCACGGTATATTATTTTATTATTAAAAGTGAATTTAAAATCTATAACCCGTATGGTCGTTTTGAGTGCGCCAACGCGTCCGGAAGGGTCGAGATAGTCAGAAAACACTAGCCGGGGGTATAGTTTGGGTCCCGGGGTATTTTTAGGCCATACCGGTAACTTAAAGGGTATTTTAGTAATTTTGTATTTTTGGGTAATTAAAAGTGACGAAAATTGAGAGTTGTAATCTGATAAGGGATTGACCCAACCAACCTTTATTAACCTAACAAGCTACGGAGGTTTATTAAATTAGGTTTTCATAAGTTCCCTCAAAGCAAACCCTAGCCACCATAGCTTTTTAGAGAAGAAAGCTTGGAGAAGGAGAGAGAGAGAGGAATTCTGCAGAAATTCTACACCGAATCCACACCAAATTCAGAAATCAAACCAAGGCAAGTGACTTTATTTCATTTAAATTCGAAGAATGTCTTTTCCATGTTAGAAATTGAAGAATCTTGATTGTTCTTGAAAGATTAAAAGAAAACCCATGAAATTTGAAGTTATTATTGAATGTTGGGATAGGTTTGCATGTAGAAACATTGTTGGGAGATTTAATTTCGGAGATTTCATATCTAGGTGATGTATAAACGAATTAAAATCTGGGAATTTATGATGAGAAAAAGTTAGGGTTTATGTTCTTGAAGAAAATTGGGAATTAATGTAGAAATTGTGATTTAATGATGTTTAGATGATATCAAACCCTTTAATGATGTTAGTATAGCCCCTTAACATGTTTGAGGATGATTAGAGAACTCAATATATTGTGGGAACGAATTTTAGAAGAGGTTTGAGGAGTAAAAATGGTGAAAAACGATTTTTGGGAAGTTCTGGGCCGAAACTGGCATCTCGTTAGAAGCAGCCCCAGGTCGTTCGAACGAACTCGTTCGAACGAGCTTCTAACGAGTTGACCAGTCGTTATTAACGAGTAGGATTTTCGTTCGATATCTCGTTCGAACGAGATATCGTTAGAAGAGTCAGTTCGTTCGAACGAACTGGGACCTCGTTCGAACAGCCTCGTTCGAACGAGACTTCTAACGACCTGACAGTCCAAACTCGTTCGAAGCCTCGTTCGAACGAGACTTCTAACGAGTTGACAGTTTGGTCCTTTTTGGACTGTTTTGACTTTTGGAGTCCCGGAAACTGGTTCAAGGGTAGAGTTAGCATCCCTTTGATGATATAGTGATTGATTTGGGACTTTTGGGTTATTGAGATGAGTAAATCATACACTAGAGTTATATTCAATGAACCGTTTGGGTTGAGACGTGAGTGTCTACTACGATGTGAGGATAAATTATGACACGTATAATTATGAACCGGAATAAAATAAGTTGTGATAATTATAATTAGTACGAGAGTGCAATATGTACTACGAATATAATACGGTATTACTAAGATGTGTGTTTACTTAGTATTGATATATGGATTGTATGTATGACATACCTACCATACTTGCTATCACGGGAGGTTTCGTTCGCTTAGTACCCTCTAATCCTTGTGTGCCTACGGGGGGGATATAGACTGGTACCTTGATGAACATAGGTCATAGAAAGACTTATTGTGATATTAATAAGTCCGCTGACCATGGGAGCGTAGTTATGTGCGTGACCCATGTGATGGTGACTGTGTTCGCCTCCACTATTTGTGATTTGTGTTATCTGAACTATTCCTGAGAGATTAGGAATATGTGATCCTTATGTACGTGATGTACCGGGATGGATAGCAGAGTATGTGTGCACTACAGCTTAGATTGCGGGGTGCTTGTATTGTATATTTATGAGATGAATAATATACGTTATATTAATGGGAATCCTCATGTTAATGTTGTAAAAATATTACGGTATTGTTTCGAGTTATATAATGAGTTAGCTGATAGTTATATCAATGGCATATTTAGTAACTGAGTTTACGTTAAACCTCTATTAAATTACGAGCGTTGTTATGTTAAATTAACCGAGTAAAATGGGTAGAACCTTTGGTTGTCTAGCTAGTTTACGTTGTCACTTAGCTAGTGGAAAGGGTAGTTATAGATGGGTACTTACGTTAGGAGTGCACAGTTAGACGAGAGGTGAGAAGATCATGCGAGTGTACGTCCTAACATGTATTTTGCATTTAATGTTTTATATGTTTGTAAAGCACTTGCAGGTTTTTAAAATATAACACATTCGGGCTCTGACCCGTTTGCTTTTTCAAATCTTTTTCTTGTAAAACCCTTTTAGGTGCCCAGCCACAAGGACACCAAGCATAGGTACTCATTCAGGTGACGAGCTGTAGCTGTTTGTGGAAGCTACAGGGATTTGCTCATAGACGCTTCTATCTTTTGGATTCCAGGGTCACGATCTATCTATCAGTCGTAGGGCATGTTGCCCATTCCTATTTAGAGCATCTTTTACATTTCAGTTTTCAGGCTTTAACATGTAGTATTTCAGTTTTAGTTATTTATTTCAGTTTACTTATCAGTTGTGGGATTTGTATTGAGGAGTTTTTCCTCCAGGTTTTATTTACATTTTGTGATGGTTATTCGTTTCACTTCAGTATGGTGAATGGTGTTATTTATTTCTTCATTACTTTTGTTGCATGTTAATCAGATTTAATAAGATTGGCACTTACTTTTTAAATACTAGGTGGTTAGTAATCTTTAAAATGTTTTCGACAGTGATGCTATTAACTGAGCCAACTTGGCATTTTGAATTAATTTTATAAAGGAGTAGCTACCCGGTGTTTAATTAGTCGGGGTGTCACAGGTGGTATCAGAGCATCAGGTTCTAGTGTCCTTTAGGATCTGTACGGCTATTATGTTTCCGCTAAGTTTTCTTTGATATAGAGCCCTATATTTTAGGACTGTTGTACTCTTATTGTGTACGTTTCGTTCTTCAGCTATATTAAGTTTATAAACCGTGAACTTATAAACTTTGTTCTTATTTCAGATGCCTCCACGACGTGCACGACGAGTTCCCAGGAATGCTACGCCCGAACCACAGCCCGCTCCAGTTCAGGGCATGTTGAACGCCGCTGAGGTTGCTGCTATAGTAGCCCAAGCGGTAAATGCCGCGACTGCCGTGATTCAGCAGGCACCACCTCAGGCGCCGGTTGCCGCGCCCGTCCAGGTTAATACATTCCCGTCTGCTTGGGAACGTGTACGCGACGCTTTTCAGAAAGCGCATCCGCCAGAGTTTGCAGGAAGCTCAGATGTAGTGGTCTCGAGCCAATGGAGGAAGGACATACAGAGGCATTTGAGGATGCATGAGTGCACAGATGTTCAGAAGCAGGTGCTAGCTACTTTCAAGCTAGTTGGATCTGCGCTGCAGTGGTGGGAGTCCATTACCACCGCGGAGGAGAGGGATACCCTCACGATACAGGAGTTCTGGGTGCGGTTCGACCGCAAGTACTTTCCGTCCGCAGTTCATACAGAGATGAGGAGGAAGCTGATGAGTTTGAAGCAGGAGGGCAAGACAGTGGCCGAATATGAGGCTGAGTTCACTAGCCTGTTGAATATCATACCAGACGAGATTCAAACAGAGAAGAAGAAGATAGAGAAGTTCACCGACGGGTTGAATTGGAGAATCCGTCAGCATCTACTTGGGAACCTATCGTTGGCCACGTATTCTGATGTGGTTAACGCTGCATTACTACACTGCCAGGACCACCGTTTTCATATGGCCGAGGGCAAGCGGTCAGGGGAGTCTAGCCATCAGGGCAGGACTGGAGGGCATGGTGACAGCGGGGCACAGACCGATCAGGGGCAGAGACAGACTGAGCAGGGTACCCAGCAGGGGGACAATAAGAGGTTCCGGTCAGGGAACTACAGGCAGGGACAGGGAGGTTTCCGCCAGGGCCATCAGGGTCCAAACGGCCATCAGGGCCAGCAGGGGCAGAATGGGCAGCAGTTCCATCAGGGCCAGCAGGGCCAAGGGAGGAATGGTAACGGCCACCAGGGCCGGGGACAGCAGGGGCAGAGGGGAGGGAACTTCCCAGGGAAGTGCTTTACTTGTGGCAAGACTGGCCATAAGAAGCAGGATTGTCCTGATAGGGGCAGGGCCCCACAGCAGCAGCAGCAGGGTGCTCGCCAGGAGCCACAGAGACCTATGTTTCCCGCCGCTCTTCCTGCACCGCCACATATGGCAGCTTTGCCACCCATTCCAGCAGTCCCAGCTCAACAGGGGCAGCTACAGTATGGACGTGTCTACAACGTTCACCAGGCTGCAGTTCCACAGGCACCGCCCGCGATCGAGGGTACGTTTCCTATCCATGGCACTATGGGTCGGGTGTTATTTGATACGGGTGCTACACACTGTTTTATTGCTACACACTTCGCGAAAGCTTTAGGATTGTTAGCTACGGCAGAGAGCACAGTGACGTGTGTCGACTCACCATTGGGGAGTGGGTCACTTATTTTCTTTATATGCCGGGGAGTCGGGGTAGAGGTTGGAGGTTTGGTATTGCCTGCAGACATGTTAGTGTTAGACATGCATGTTCACGATGTGATCATCGGTATGGATTGGCTCGTAGCATATAGGGCCATGATTGATTGCTTCAGCGGGAGCATTATTTTTGCCATTCCGGGGCAAGAGATGTTTATAGTAGCGATGTCTCGCCCAGAGGGAGGATCGACCGCTCATCTGTATTACATAGAGGAGGATACCTCTAAGGAGGTTGTTATTCCTTTAGATTCAATCCCGGTTGTCAGGGAGTATTCAGATGCATTTCAGGAGATACCAGGCTTACCACCCAGTCGAGAGATAGATTCCGTTATTGATTTGCTACCGGGTACGAGACCTATAGCACGTGCACCGTACCGTATGGCTCCAGATGAAATGCGAGAGTTACGGGATCAGATAGAGCAGCTGTTAGGGCAGGGCTTTATTCGTAGGAGTACCTCACCTTGGGGCGCTCCAGTTTTGTTTGTGAAGAAAAGGGATGGTTCACTGAGATTGTGCGTGGACTACCGAGAGTTGAATAAGGTCACGATACGGAATAAGTATCCGTTGCCTCGAATCGATGACTTATTCGACCAGTTGAGAGGAGCTTCCTTCTTCTCGAAGATTGACTTGAGGTCAGGATACCATCAGTTGCGTATCAGGGAGGAGGATGTCTCGAAGACTGCGTTTTTGTCGAGATATGGTTCTTACGAGTTTCGGGTTATGCCTTTCGGCTTAACCAACGTTCCAGCAGTGTTTATGGACTTGATGAACAGAGTGTTCAGGGATTTCTTAGACCAGTTTGTCATTTTCTTCATCGATGATATTCTGGTTTACTCTCAGACAGAGGAGGAGCACGCCGAGCATTTGAGGCAGGTTTTGCAGACACTTCGTCAGAACGAGCTGTATGCAAAATACGAGAAGTGCGGGTTTTGGTTGAAGGAAGTCCAGTTCTTGGGTCACATTATTTCCGACCAGGGAATATCAGTTGATCCGGGGAAGGTATCAGCGGTGAGGGAGTGGGGACAGCCCACGACACCAACGGAGATTCGTAGTTTCTTGGGTCTAGCAGGATACTACAGGAGGTTTATTCGGGGTTTCTCAGAGATTGCAGGTCCTTTGACACATCTTCCTCGTAAAGGTGTGCCGTTCATTTGGAGTGATGCTTGTCAGTTGGCATTCGATGAGTTGAAGGACAAATTGACCTCAGCACCTGTGTTAGCATTGCTGAGACCGGGAGTTGAGTATTTGGCTTACACCGATGCGTCTTTGCAAGGACTGGGAGGTGTGTTGCAGCAGGAGAGACAGGCCATAGCTTATGCTTCCCGTAAGCTTAAGCCTCATGAGAAGAATTACCCCACACATGATTTGGAGTTGGCGGCAGTGGTATTTGCCTTACGAATTTGGAGGCACTATCTTTTGGGGGAGAAATTTCAGCTGTTCACGGACCACAAGTCACTACAGTATCTGTTCACGCAGAAGGAATTGAATATGCGGCAGCGTAGGTGGCTTGAATTTGTGAAAGACTACCAGTTCGACATCCAGTACCACCCGGGTAAGGCTAACGTGGTGGCAGACGCGTTGAGCCGCAGGCCAGCAGATGAGGTGGCAGAGGTGTGGAAGGCGAAGTGGAAGGAATTGGGACACCAGGATGCAGTGGCCCGATCTTTCATGTCCGTGATGACCGTTACACCACAGATTGTCACGAAGGTTGTACGGGCACAGGCTAATGACACGTTCTGTCAGGAGCAGATAGTTCGATTGCTAGCAGAGGGAGCCGAGTCCTATACCGTTAGCTCAGACGGGGGATTGCGCTTCAATGGGAGATTGGTGGTTCCGAAAGGGGAAGAATTGCGGCACGATGTGATAACAGAGTCGCACGGCTCACGGTTCGCGGTACATCTCGGAGGGGACAAAATGTACCAGGACATGAGACGGCAGTATTGGTGGAGCGGTATGAAGAAAGATATCACTGAGTTTGTCTCAAAATGCGCCACTTGTCAGCTTGTAAAAGTGGACCATCAGAGACCAGCAGGATTGCTACAGCCATTGGAGGTTCCGGTGTGGATGTGGGAGAGCATATCCATGGACTTTATCACGGGGTTGCCTACGTCGCAGAGGGGTCACGACTCCGTTTGGGTAATTGTGGACAGATTGTCCAAGGTCGCTCACTTTTTACCCGTTAGGACTGATTACACTGCGGGTCAGTATGCCCAACTCTTCATTTCAGAGATTGTGAGACTTCACGGTGTGCCCCTGAATATCGTGTCTGACAGAGACAAGATATTTGTTTCGAGGTTTTGGGAGAGTTTCCAGGAGTCCATGGGCACGGAATTGCGGTTGAGTACGGCTTATCATCCGCAGACCGATGGGCAGACAGAGGGCACCAATCAGATGTTGGAAGACATGCTACGCATGTGCGTTATTGACTTCGGGGGTGGATGGGAACAGTACCTTCCACTGGTGGAGTTTGCTTACAACAACTCCTATCAGTTCACGATTGGCATGGCTCCGTTTGAGGCATTGTACGGTAGGCCTTGTCGTTCCCCATCATGTTGGTTGGAGGTGGGGGACAACAAACTACTTGGGCCGGAAGTGATTCAGGATACTTCGGCAAGGATTGAGTTGATTCGGAGTCGCATTCGGGTAGCTCAAGACAGGCAGAAGAGTTATGCTGATGCGAAGAGGTTCTTCAGGGAGTTCTAAGTGGGGGACCAAGTTTTGCTCAGGGTTTCTCCGATGAAGGGAATTATGCGATTCGGGAAGAAGGGGAAATTGGCACCGAGGTATGTGGGGCCGTTTCCTATTATTGAGCGGATCGGACCGGTTGCGTATAGACTCGGGTTACCGGAGCATTTGCATCGGATTCACGACGTGTTCCATATTTCCTCGCTGAGGAAATACCTTAGGGATGATTTGGCTCATTCTCACATTGCTGTGGAGGACATCGATCTCCAGCCGGATAGCTCTTACGAGGAGGGGCCAATTGCTATTTTGGACCGAAGCGAGAGGAAACTGCGGTCAAAGATAGTTCCGTTAGTGCGTGTTCAGTGGCGACATCACAATGTCGAGGAGTCCACATGGGAGCGCGAGGATGAGATTCGCGAACGTTATCCAGAACTGTTTTTAGCAGGTACTTTATAGTTTCGAATTTCGGGACGAAATTCAGTTATTAGGGGGGAAGTATGTAATACCCCGTATTTTTTACTATATTTACTTTGGGATTAATTAATTAATTAGCGTATTAATTGGAAATTAATCCGGGTTAATAATACTAATGTGATGCGAATTGGTATTTGATTATGTGCATATATGATTATATATGTATCTGGTACTATAAAATTTGTCGTGAGATTTATATACGGCATTTTAGAAATTTTGTTAAGACGCGTGGGACCGCCGTGTCACGGTATATTATTTTATTATTAAAAGTGAATTTAAAATCTATAACCCGTATGGTCGTTTTGAGTGCGCCAACGCGTTCGGAAGGGTCGAGATAGTCAGAAAACACTAGCCGGGGGTATAGTTTGGGTCCCGGGGTATTTTTAGGCCATACCGGTAACTTAAAGGGTATTTTAGTAATTTGGTATTTTTGGGTAATTAAAAGTGACGAAAATTGAGAGTTGTAATCTGATAAGGGATTGACCCAACCAACCTTTATTAACCCAACAAGCTACGGAGGTTTATTAAATTAGGTTTTCATAAGTTCCCTCAAAGCAAACCCTAGCCACCATAGCTTTTTAGAGAAGAAAGCTTGGAGAAGGAGAGAGAGAGAGGAATTCTGCAGAAATTCTACACCGAATCCACACCAAATTCAGAAATCAAACCAAGTCAAGTGACTTTATTTCATTTAAATTCGAAGAATGTCTTTTCCATGTTAGAAATTGAAGAATCTTGATTGTTCTTGAAAGATTAAAAGAAAACCCATGAAATTTGAAGTTATTATTGAATGTTGGGATAGGTTTGCATGTAGAAACATTGTTGGGAGATTTAATTTCGGAGATTTCATATCTAGGTGATGTATAAACGAATTAAAATCTGGGAATTTATGATGAGAAAAAGTTAGGGTTTATGTTCTTGAAGAAAATTGGGAATTAATGTAGAAATTGTGATTTAATGATGTTTAGATGATATCAAACCCTTTAATGATGTTAGTATAGCCCCTTAACATGTTTGAGGATGATTAGAGAACTCAATATATTGTGGGAACGAATTTTAGAAGAGGTTTGAGGAGTAAAAATGGTGAAAAACGATTTTTGGGAAGTTCTGGGCCGAAACTGGCATCTCGTTAGAAGCAGCCCCAGGTCGTTCGAACGAACTCGTTCGAACGAGCTTCTAACGAGTTGACCAGTCGTTATTAACGAGTAGGATTTTCGTTCGATATCTCGTTCGAACGAGATATCGTTAGAAGAGTCAGTTCGTTCGAACGAACTGGGACCTCGTTCGAACAGCCTCGTTCGAACGAGACTTCTAACGACCTGACAGTCCAAACTCGTTCGAAGCCTCGTTCGAACGAGACTTCTAACGAGTTGACAGTTTGGTCCTTTTTGGACTGTTTTGACTTTTGGAGTCCCGAAAACTGGTTCAAGGGTAGAGTTAGCATCCCTTTGATGATATAGTGATTGATTTGGGACTTTTGGGTTATTGAGATGAGTAAATCATACACTAGAGTTATATTCAATGAACCGTTTGGGTTGAGACGTGAGTGTCTACTACGATGTGAGGATAAATTATGACACGTATAATTATGAACCGGAATAAAATAAGTTGTGATAATTATAATTAGTACGAGAGTGCAATATGTACTACGAATATAATACGGTATTACTAAGATGTGTGTTTACTTAGTATTGATATATGGATTGTATGTATGACATACCTACCATACTTGCTATCACGGGAGGTTTCGTTCGCTTAGGACCCTCTAATCCTTGTGTGCCTACGGGGGGGATATAGACTGGTACCTTGATGAACGTAGGTCATAGAAAGACTTATTGTGATATTAATAAGTCCGCTGACCATGGGAGCGTAGGTATGTGCGTGACCCATGTGATGGTGACTGTGTTCGCCTCCACTATTTGTGATTTGTGTTATCTGAACTATTCCTGAGAGATTCGGAATATGTGATCCTTATGTACGTGATGTACCGGGATGGATAGCAGAGTATGTGTGCACTACAGCTTAGATTGCGGGGTGCTTGTATTGTATATTTATGAGATGAATAATATACGTTATATTAATGGGAATCCTCATGTTAATGTTGTAAAAATATTACGGTATTGTTTCGAGTTATATAATGAGTTAGCTGATAGTTATATCAATGGCATATTTAGTAACTGAGTTTACGTTAAACCTCTATTAAATTACGAGCGTTGTTATGTTAAATTAACTGAGTAAAATGGGTAGAACCTTTGGTTGTCTAGCTAGTTTACGTTGTCACTTAGCTAGTGGAAAGGGTAGTTATAGATGGGTACTTACGTTAGGAGTGCACAGTTAGACGAGAGGTGAGAAGATCATGCGAGTGTACGTCCTAACATGTATTTTGCATTTAATGTTTTATATGTTTGTAAAGCACTTGCAGGTTTTTAAAATATAACACATTCGGGCTCTGACCCGTTTGCTTTTTCAAATCTTTTTCTTGTAAAACCCTTTTAGGTGCCCAGCCACAAGGACACCAAGCATAGGTACTCATTCAGGTGACGAGCTGTAGCTGTTTGTGGAAGCTACAGGGATTTGCTCATAGACGCTTCTATCTTTTGGATTCTAGGGTCACGATCTATCTATCAGTCGTAGGGCATGTTGCCCATTCCTATTTAGAGCATCTTTTACATTTCAGTTTTCAGGCTTTAACATGTAGTATTTCAGTTTTAGTTATTTATTTCAGTTTACTTATCAGTTGTGGGATTTGTATTGAGGAGTTTTTCCTCCAGGTTTTATTTACATTTTGTGATGGTTATTCGTTTCACTTCAGTATGGTGAATGGTGTTATTTATTTCTTCATTACTTTTGTTGCATGTTAATCAGATTTAATAAGATTGGCACTTACTTTTTAAATACTAGGTGGTTAGTAATCTTTAAAATGTTTTCGACAGTGATGCTATTAACTGAGCCAACTTGGCATTTTGAATTAATTTTATAAAGGAGTAGCTACCCGGTGTTTAATTAGTCGGGGTGTCACAATATGTTCATGTGTTATGTTGCCCTGCAGATCTTCCCCTTCGATTCATTACACAATGAGTGGAATCAGGTATGCACTATGTTCTCTATCCTTCATTGCTTCTCCATGCCCATTACTAGCAATATTCTTAAGGTTTTAAACATGTGGTAACAATAATGATTTAAACAAGTATGTGTATAAACGATTTGGGGGTTACAACTCTCAAAGATTTAAACCGGTATTCCCACACCCCATCCCGAATACATACCGATCATTTTCTTTATTGGCACCTATCGCTACTTTTAGTATGCTTTTAGTGTTTTACCTAAGATTTTAGGGACTTTTATTCCAATTGTATGTATTTTGGTATGGACATAGGGTTTTTTTATGAGATTTTTAGGTGTTTAGTTTCAAATGTTTAGGATTTTTAATGAAATTTTTGTTTTAATTTTTTTAGCTTCGAATGGCTGGGAATTTCAGATTCGATCTATCAGGTGTACTCTAACTCTCTATATAATTTATTTCCTGTATTAATTTTAAGTTGTTCTTTTTAATTTGTATGTGTTTTGGTATGGACCTATTAGGCCTCTCTATCTCTCTTTGGGATTTTTAATGAAATTTTGGTTGTAATTTTTTTTTTTTGGTCGGAATGGCTGGGAATTTCTGATTCGATCTATTAGGTATACTCTAACTTTCTATATAATTTATTTTGTAATATGTGTTTATTTTGTCGGTTCAATATGTTGTTATGATGTGGGTTTATTTTGTCTTGGAAATTCCAACTGCAAGTATATATAACTTTCTATGAAAAAGAGTGGATTTTATGCAAAAGAGATAATTGTTTCTATCAGGTATACTCTAACTTTATATGAAATAGAGTGGATTTTATATTTTTTTCATTAAATTTAGTTACTTCATAATTTCACACTCAAGTGAACTTTGTGTTCATTTTCAAATTCAGTTGTCATGTACACACTAGCTTGCTAGAGATTGAATATGTATACACTAGCTTTCAAATTCTTTTTTATATTTCATGGGGTTAGTGAATTTAAGACCATGCCATCGGCATGGGTTACTCGCATATACATGACTTAATATTTTGGAAAATTAGATAAATCATTGTCTTACAATTAATCCATGTTCATTTGGGTGTCATTTGGAGGAAATCCGATGGGATTGACGCCATTTAAACGTATTTTGATCTTAAACCTAAGTGTAAACTAGGAATCATTCTTTGGTCACCCAGATTTTGGGGGTTTCAAGGTTTGAACCTTATGTCGTAACTCCTAACAGAACCTCCATTACAGCTACGGTTGAGTTAAACAGGACAATTTTCAAAATTGCAACATATTTTTTTTAAAATTGCAGCAAGTATTTTTTTTTAAATTGCAGCATGTAATTTGCTGTTTGTTGTAGAATGTATTTTTTTTATGCAACTAATTTACTGTCTGTCATTCCAGATCAAAGGATATACCATGAAATGCACACACGACTCACTTGTTGCTATGCCAACTCCGACAGCCACCTGTTGTACACCAACTCTGGCCACCACAGATCTCCAAGGAAACTAATGTGTAGGTTTTCGTATATAGGTATTCGAATGACATTGTTTGGGGCTATTAAATGGGTACTTTAATGTTTCTCTAAGTTTTTGTTGTGTGTTATGGTTTCAAAAGCCTTTGAAAAGTTATATGGAAGAGTGGAATTGGTAAAACTCAAGAGTTTTTTGGTCTCCTAAATTCTTATTTTTTGTAGTTGATATTCTTTATATAAACTACCATATATTTTTGGCCTGATATAAAAATGTGTTGAGATGCGAGGCCCCCAATTTTAAACTCTTAAAATTCTTAAATAATAATTTCTTTTTTAAATAGATATGCGAAAGCGTAAGATGATGGTTCAAATAAAACGAATACTCAAATTTGAATTTCTTTTTCAAATTAAAATTAAATAAAGTGAAATTAAATTCGAACACGCACTTATTTAAATTTCACTTAAACACAATTAATTCAACCAAGTCCTAGAAAATTTGCCTAAGTCATATTTCTCAATTTTATCAAATTAGGCCAAATCAATTTTATTAAATTAAATTAAATGACTTGAATTAAATTAACTAAGCATTACCCAATAATTAATTTAGCACCAAATTAAACATGTAGTGATTAAAACCAAATTTTATCTTGAATTACCTAAGAATGCGTTCTAGGTGAGTATAGCAAGATAAAATAAACAATAAATCACTATGCCGTGATTTACAAAGAAAAATCCACAACGGGAAACAACCTCGGACGGTCCTAGCCTTAAGTCCACTAAGTATTGATTTACAAATTACAAGACAAAAAGATATCCCACGCTCTAACGACACTAGTACCTTCATGAGTGAGTTAAAAAAATATCCCACGCTTCTTTAGCGGTCTCACACGTCATAATGCGTTGGAATTCATCCGGTGTGACAGCGCTAAACAAGGCGTTTAAACCACGGGAATTGAAGTTTGAAAGTTTAAATTCACCCTCACTCCATCTATCGGTCGGTTTGGGAACACGTTCATTTTCTACTAAATGAGTTGGTGGAGACCACCCGTTAACTACAGACATCCAAACCCTCTCGTCGATAGATTTAAGTGCCGATTTCATATGCGCTTTCCAGTACGCATAATTAGAACCATCGAAAATAGGAAATTTTGAGAATGGAAAAAATTCCATTTTAGCCAAAAATTGTTTAAAGGATCTTAACGAAATAATTTATCTCTTTGGCTCTGATACCACTTGTTGAGATGCGAGGCCCCCAATTTTAAGGGTTTAAAATTGGGGGCCTCGCATCTCAACAAAATTCCTTTGTTCAGCAGTGCAAAAATTACATTCGATTGGTATTATGTTTTCAACATAAAATTTGATGGTATAATTTAAGAACTGTATACAACTTCATTATTGCATATATTGGTACTCCAATTTAAGCCTCAATTATTTAACACCACCTCCCACACTCCTACATGTGTTATGATGATGTTATTTGTCTTAATAATAGAAAAAATAGCATGTTCACACATTAGTTTGAAGGAGAAAAATATACCTACTAAATTTTCAGTGTGCAATGAGTTTTTTATAATATCTATTTGTGAATATCTTTAATTTTGTATATTTGTTATAACGTTGAATGTTAATTGAAACTTCCTTGAAAGTAAATATAGTAGCCATTGGAGAATATAACATGTTTAACATGTTTGTGATATAACCTGTAAAATATACTGTCACTTTTTTGTGCAGTTGTGTGATACTCGGGCATTTTATTGGTATTGGAGTTAAGTTTGGTATTCGAATTCGAGGATTTATCATGTTCGTGGAGGTAAGTTTCATGAGCTGCAATCTTTATTCCAAGCTATCTATTTTCAAGTGTATTAGAACTATTAGCTTGAACAACTAGCATTTATTATGTTCAATAGGGCACACAAACTTCAGCTCCATGTTGAAATTTTGTTAATAATCAACTACAAGGCATACAAGAAATTTCCTCTACATGTTGAAATTTTGTTCATTTGAAATCAGCTACACTTGAAGTTTTATTGGCCCCGTTGAACAGTTATAACGATTTATTATAACTGTTAGCTTGAACAACTAGCATGTATTATGTTCATTTAAAGTACATTGAATGTTGGAATGGGGGGGTGTATTTAACGGTTTTATTGATTGTTTTACAGCTTACGATTTTTTATGGTGGTTGCGGTAGTCGCCGATGGGATTTTAGTGGTGCGAACTCAGCTAGAGGTATTTACTTCGCTTTCTTTCTCACACACACACCTCATATCCCTGTACTGTTTCCCACTATACCACTTTTATGTTTTTGTGTTTGTTCAATAATTTGATACCTAATAAAGTCCAATTGTTTTACATGGCTTTTATATTTCAACCAAAAATGTTGGGTTTGATCACTTCTTTGTTTTAATTTAATTCATGGTGAAATTTATATATATATTATTTATGAGTTGGAAATTGTATTTAAATAAATTTTATAATAATATTTAACTTCATATTACGCCTCATGAAATTCTTGGTTACTTAATACTGAGATGCTTAATATCAAGATGTACTTCATAAAACAAATTTAAGGTTTAGATTCTTGATGCTTAATACTGAGATTATTGGGGTGGTGCCGGTACAAGTACCACTTTGACACCTTCAACCACATTATGGATCATTTTTCCCATAAAAAACAAACTCGTTGCAGCACAAGTTTGGGGTACAACAACAATTGTGACTGGAAATCAATTCGGCTATGTACCGTTGCTCTTTATATGTGGGTTATTTAGAGTGGGGGAGTGGGTTACTGATTTACTATAATGAAGTAATTTTTTTTCTTTTATCTATGTGGGACAAAATATGTTATTAAAAGTAAATTTTATCTTATATACCTTTTAACTATTCCTATAATATATACTATTGAACTATTCCTATAATATATACTAAGAAAGAAAAGTTATTTTTTTATTTTTTGTGATTTTCTTCTAAATGCATACACATGCCATTTGATTTGTGGATCTTAGTTTTTTATTCTTATTTTCACATACTAGACAATATATCAAGTGTCGTAATGGGAATTTATTTTCATGAATAAAATATTTTGCACCTTGGAAAATAAGGTCATATGAAAAGTTACAAAGATGATTTACTAAGTCCAAGTGATTTGCAAATCTAACATGGTTTTTTATTTTTAAATTATAGGTAACATACTTAGTGTTATTAAAATATGTTCAAGAAAGTCTAGATGAGGTAGTGCCCCCTACCCCGCTGTGAGATTGTGGAGCACGGGGCCAAAATGCATGCCGGTAGAAGCGACAGCATAATGGACTTTTCATGTACTTGAAATAAGAATAAGTAGAATGAGAAGAACTTTTCAATAGGGCATATAAGAAACTTCGGCTATATGGAAAACGTAGTTGCTGAACCATTGAAGGCATACATGTAGAAACAGTTGCAGCAAGTAAATGCTGGCTGATTTTATTATATAAAATTTCGAATTTGATTTCGCAGTTTCAAACTTATTTTTTGTAGGGTTCACACTCATTTTGCACGTTCAAACTCATCGCCAGGTTCAAACGTGTTGGGTTCAATGCTTGAGTCTGGGAGGCCTCCAAAGACAAACAAGGTTGCGATATCAATTGATGCGTGGTGAAACTCAGAAGTTGAATGGTGACTCAGTTACGTGATGAAAAGCAGGGCTAAAGGCTAAGAAAAAGAAGCTAGAGCAAAAAATCAAAACCACTAATTTCCAACCTAGCTTCCTGCCCTCCCCATTTTCAATTCCTGCATATGATGCTCAAGGCCAAGATGGTGACATAAGGCCATATAAGAAAGGTTCATCTTGAATACAATAACTCTATTGCATCCTATTTTTATTTTACCAGAGCATGAGCCATCGCTAAGAAAATGCTACTAGACTTAATCATTAGTGACAAAACTACCACGATTTTGTGTATGTTGAACCAAACTTTGTTGATGTTTTTATGTAAAAAATTAAAAAACAACGATTTTTATTGATGCTTTATGTAAAAAATTCTATTATAAAAGGTTTGTCTAATTTTTCCTCATTAAAATTCTGATTTTAGTTACAAACCACCATTGCATGTTTTAGTTACAAATTACCATTGCCCTATTTTAGTACAAGTGTTATTGATATTTTATGTAAAAAAAAAAAATTACAAATCCAAATTTAAATATTACATTTGATTAGTGTGTGCTTATATATTTGAAATTGTTTTACAATTCTAAGTAAAACGTTGTTTTTAATACTCCGTGAGGTTATAAGCTATGCATAGTGGGTAATATTCGAAAATATAGTGGGTTACGTCGAGACCATCAGAAGGCCAACTTTGAATGTAGTTTTTAGGTAATGTATTTTTTTAATATTGACTCTTTATGTCAATTTATTGCAGGAGATCGAATAACTCAACACATTAATGAAGCTAAAGATTTATTTGGTAATTTATGAATACTAAGGTTTATCTTGCCTATGATTTAATGTATTAGGATTGTTGCTTTTTATTAATTGTTTTTAGTCATCCTCTATGTTTTATTCCTTTTGATTAAAAGAAACCACTGTTCTAAAAAATCCGCCTAGGCTTGAGGCTTGGGAGAAACGCCCCTCCTTATGTTTTTTACGCCTTATTCTTGGTAAAACCCTTAAGGCGCACTTTTTTCTAAAACAACAATGCTTTAGTGAAACGATATCGCCTTTTAAAGAATTTTTTTACTAACCGGACCATTATCTCATCCAAAACAATCAAATAGTATATTAATTTGCATATATTCAGACATATTTTTATGATATGTACAATTTTAGTATTTTAATAGCCTTGTTATGGTTAAAAAATATTAAAATATATTACGAAGGCCTAAACGCCTTTTCACGCCTAAGGCCCGCCTAGTCTTCTAAGGCTTAAGGCTTGGCATCCACGCCTCGATCACGCCCCACATTTTTTATAACCTTGAAAGAAACTGGCATGCTCTCATCTCTATACTTTTGCAGTTGGAACCTGTGCAAAATGGTGTACCTATATTGAATGTCCATATGTTCAATTATTTTTATTCAAATAGATCATTTATGTTTTGAATCTTAAGAACTATATTCTAAGATCTCTATTTTTTGTAAAATTAATAGGGTTAATTTAGTTATATAATGATATTTCATTGTTGGATGTTCAAAGAGCTGGGTTACGTTATCGTTTGTATTGGAATATTATTAGATAAGTGATGTATGAGACATTATTTATTTCTTCGTTCAAGTGTTTTTATATATTTTAAACAGGTGAATAATCCAGTAATTAAATGATATTTTGCCTATTTTTTTTAAATTATTAGGTTTTGCACCACATGGGGTTTATATGGAATATTGTGAAATATGAATACTGGGCTCATGATGACTATTTATTTGAGTGTTGAAATATTTTTAAATACCTTAAGTAGGTGGATATTCTTATAAACAAAGGAAATTATGTCCAATTTTTTTAAAATAAATTAACTTATTTGTATTGAAATTAAACCGGGTCGATCGTTATTTTGTTGTGATTATGTTAGCTTCCCTGAATATCGTCGTGCCTTTAGGCACAAGCACGGAGATAAATTTGCCCCCGTGATAAAACCCGGCCAATAATAACCCGTCTTTTTTTAAAAAAAAACACCTTTATAAAAATAAAAAGAAAAAAAATAATTAAAAATATAAAAAACAAATTATTAATACAAAAATAATTAAATTTAATAGCACGTATTTAAAAAAATTAATAACATATATTTAAGAAATAATAGTATAATAGTATATAATATATGCTTTTAGCATGATATTTCACGCATGCCCATGCATGCATGAAATATATGCATGTTATGTAGCATAATACATATAAAATATAATACATAAAAAAGTAAAAATATCATACATATATTTTATATCATACATAAGCTATCATAATATATATATATATATATATATATATATATATATATATATATATATATATATATATATATATATATATTCATTAATTGATTAAGTGATATTAGGACTCGTATTGGATGAATATTAAATGCCTGAGTTGTTAGATATTTGATTTGGAATAATTTGGTACTCAATTTTTGGGATGCATAGAATGTCCATTTACGACTTAAAGTAGTAGGTTTTAGGTTTATTGTGCTAATATAGGGCCCGTGGAGTTTTTTAAGTCATTTGGAGGGATTTGAGGGACCATTTGGATGAGGTTTATATTGGGACCAAGCCTTATTTCGGGATGAAGAGCCTTAGAGGGGCCACTAGGGTTTCATTAAACTTATTTCACAAGTTGGGGAGGCAACCAAAGGTTAGAGGGAAGTAGACTCAAGAGGAGAGGAGAGACTTAAAGATTTTGGTATGTGATTTCTCAATCCACAAAGAGGCAAGTTATGTTAAGTGTTGGATTATAATTATATTTGTGTTATTATGTTCCTATTCATTGAAATCTAAACTAAGAAGAATTGGTTTTGATTAATTAACTTAATTTGGTTTTTAAGTCCAATGTCTAATAAGCCTATTATTGAAATTGAAATAAAATATATAATTTGAGGTTAGAATCAATGTAATATTATTATAAGTATGTTTAACAATCAAAATATATAAAATCCCTAATAAATACCTTTAATTGGATTAGAATTGAACAAATTGACTGAAATTGACAAAACTAAAGTTCTTGAATAAAAAATGGATATTCTCCCTTTAAATTTTTTGTTTTTGGATTAAAAAGTTTATATTTGGTGTTAGGGTTATGATATACCAATCATATGTGAAGAATGAGGGGTTGTAATGAGTTTAAAGGCTCGTAAGTTTATTGGATTTTGAGTTGGGATGCCATTTTAATGAATTAAGGGAACCTTTAATTCCTCCCAAATATGAATCGATTCAGCCTACTGGTGAATCTATTCGGCCCATAAATCTTTATATCTTCTAAATATAAATGTATGGCCGTTGGTTTCGTGTTTTTCTATTTTTTTTGGATTCTTAGCGAGTGTTTTACTAAGAGGTGTCAAGAATTGATAATTGGAGGGTTGAGAGGTTTTAGGATTAACTTTGGATGTTCAAAGTGTGTTAGTACTTTGAGAAATTAAATATAGGGCTTATATCCTTCCGGGAGATTAGGAAATATCCATAAACCATAGAGTGGGGGTAGTTTTATAATGATTGTTCATACATGAGTTAAGTATGTTGTAAGACCTAGAAGTGGAGCCTCGAGAGATCGGGCTAGTGTTACGTGCATTAGGCATATATTTATCGTGTATACATTATAGTATGAGTTAGGTGGGATGAATACCTAACATAAGGACCTAGTGTTTTGATCTAGCTCGGGATATGTTAGATATATATAAACGCGTATGTGAACATTTAAGGCTAGGTATGGCTTTAAATATTATTAGTAACCCATGCTAGAGGGTAACATTGGATGATCCTCATTAGTTAGGGGGGATATGGTAATAGACTGGTGAGGTATTGAGAATTAGATTTAACGTTGTATGGGGTTGATTAGGGTTAATGAGTGTAATACCCTTACGTATTGTTATGATTTTATGTGTGATTCGGTAGAGTTGGATCGATTTTCTTTTACCCGTAGTGAGGGTTATACTTCCTTACGTGTTTATGTGTAATCCAAACCATGTATGTGAAAAAGTGCCTCTTAAGTTCTTTAATTCAAGATTAATAAGTCGAAATGAATCCGAACAGTTTTTTGAAGAAACTTTTTTCTAAAACAAACAACTAACACAAGATGTGTATAAAAAGAATTATGAACGAGATATTTAGGTATTATGTATCCAAGTTTTGAAAACCAAAACTAAAGCAGTTTTAAATCAGCACACCAATAGAAAGGGATGAGAGGAAGATTAAGTACGCAAGTGCACGAAGATTTTAACGTGGTAAAACCTCACCCAATTGGGGAAACATCCACGGAGGTCTCTACACCTCAAAACAAAAAATCCACTAAAATAGATTAACGGATTACAAACTATTTAACAATCTAAACACACAATCAGACCTAATCTAAGTTTAGAAAATATACAAGCTCCTATGGATTATTCTGACTTCTCCCAAGGCTCTGATGTTGTAAATGTTCTCTCAGCTTTGCAACTCCACCCCTTTTAGCTTTACATCGACTCTTAAAGACCAAAATCTCTCTACTAATTTCTCTACTAACACGTTTTAGTGTTGTAGTGTGAAAGTGTTGTGATGTGATGTGTCTAACATATACATGCAACTCACACACACTTATTACAGACATAATGAGTATCAAATTACAAACATATTTCTAATATGCAATAGAAATTTTCAAAATCAATTTGATCAAAACTCTCAGACTTTCTGATCTTTAAATTTATCCGCAGATCAAGAGGGAATCTTGTTATATAAAAGAGCCAAGATCCTAGACATTTTCTTTATTCGAAAATGTACAGTTATTTCACAAAATGTGAAATATATGAAAGTGTAAATCCCTAATCAAGATCTCAGAGTAGATCTAAGTCTGGATATTCTCAGAAACTGAAATCGAAAATGATTTTGTTAGTTTAGGTTTTGAAAGCAACATAAATGTTTTAAAAACAGGCAACAAAATAAAGATTTCTCAAAAGAAGAAATCCAACACAGTAATATCTACGTGATATGTATCACAGAGTTTCAAATCTCAAATTTCTACTAAAGAAAATGAGATCTGGAAAATGTGAGTTAGTTGGACAAGAGATTAGGAACTAAAGAGGATGTATCTTCTCAAATCTCTAACTAACTCAACTCAAAGAAAGATGTTCTTGTGAGAATTTGGCCGGAGTTTGGTTAGCATTTTATTTCTCTCTCTCTCTCTCTTTTCTCCTTTTTCTCTCAGAGGTGAAATGATCCAAAGATTGTAAATGTTGTACGTATAAGTCATATTTATACTAGAGCATGGAAGGCTCTGGAAGGATAAAGCAAATCAACTATCGGGATTGAAAACAAATGATCGAAGTAAATCTAATGGCTGACGATGCACCGCTTTTAAACACACTCTGACTGGTTCAAAGGGTTAACACATGGATCGCTTTGGAAGACATGCAAATATTTGAAAAAACTATCCAAAGATATGTGAGGTCAAGAAAACACAAATCTAACCATTATAACACCAACACGTGTAAGGCTACGATCAGCTGAAAAACGCGTGTTTTTGAAGATTGAAAGAATTCAAATTTCCTCCACAATATTATCTAATGCTTTCGAATTCTACCCAAGCAAAGTTTTAGGCACTAAGGGAAATTATAAAACAGCCCCAAAACGTTATAAAACAAATTTTAAATGTTTAAAAATTAATTTAAAAATTCCTAAAAATTGTTTAAAATATCCCAAATATTGTAGAAAATCATTTTAATGGGATTTAACTCACACAGGCCCATATTATGAAAAATGCAACATATAAATGAAACCCTAGGTGATGTGTTAGTGTTATACCTTTAGAAACTTTGGAGGAATTCAAATGCAGAGTCTGAAGGCTTTTTGGTAGACAAGGATATGACTCAATTTTGCCACTATTTCCAAATTAGATAAGCACCTATATAATATAAACTCAAGTGAGTCAAAAATATAGGGTGCTTAAATCTCCCCCTTTGGAAATATGAAACAAAATATCCTTTGAGTCATCGAGGACGCGTAGGGATACAAAAAATAAGAAAAACCTATTCATGTACAGAAATTATATCTATCCAATATCCTAGAAAAGAAAATTACATAACTCAACTAGTTACAGACCAATACCCTATCAAAATTCTTATGGAAATGAAGGTATCAATTCCTGAAAATGAGATAACTAAGATCAAGCTTTATAGTTGAGAATACAACAAGAATGTCCACGTAGACTCAAAGTTTTGCCCCATTTTGTCTCAAATGGACAAAGGGAAAAAAAAAAGGGTATGAAACAATAAATCATTATTCTGCCTTAACTATACCAATAGATTTGAACAAAGATTCAAATTGAAGATAATACAATGGTTTAGTAAATAAGTCAGCTAATTGCAATTCAGTAGGCAAGTAATTAATTTCTAACTCCTTAGATTCAACTAACTCGCGTATGAAATGATATCTGATTTTAATTTGTTTGGTGCGAGAATGCTGAACTGGGTTTCTAGAAATATTGATAGCACTTTGATTGTCACAATAGAGATGTAACTTATCTTCAATTATACCATAATCTTTCAGTATTTTTTTTAGCCAAAGTAATTGAGCACACCAACTTCCTGTGGTAATATATTCGGATTCGACAGTAGATAAGAAAGTGTAGTTTTGTTTCTTACTACTCCATCCTACTAAATTGTTACCAATGTAGTAACATGCTCGTGAAGTACTCTTACTATCATCGAAACACCCATCCCAATCAGCATCAGTGTATCCTACTATAGTACTAGAAGTGTCTTTAGTGTACCAAAGTCCTAAATTTAGAGTGCCTTTAACGTATTTGATAGTTCTTTTAACACATAATAAATGACTCTCTTTTGGATTATTTTGATATCGAGAACACACGCAGGGAGAGTGAATAATATCAGGACAGGAGGCGGTAAGGTAAAGTAGGATTCCTATCATGCTACGGTATAAAGTAAAATCAATAGATTTACCATTCTCATCTTTTGAAAGTTTGACAGAAGTACTCATAGGAGTCCTAGCTTATTTAGCTGTTTCTAAGCCAAACTTCTTGACAATATTTAAAGCATATTTGGATTGCGATACAAATAAGTCATCTGAATTTTGCTTAACTTGGAGTCCTAAGAAGAATTATAACTCCCCCATAAGTGACATATGGAATTCTTTATGCATAATGTCAGAAAATGCTTGACATCTGTAGGGGAGGTAGATCCAAAAATGATATCATCTACATATAGTTGGGCTATGGTAATATTTCTGTCAAAATGTTTGACAAACAGAGTTTGATCATTCCCTCCACATTTAAAACCGTTATTTAGAAGGAATGTAGATAAATGTTCATACCAAGATCTAGGAGATTATTTTAACCAATAAAGATCTTTCTTAAGCCGATAGACATAATTTGGATGATGGGGGTCAATAAACCCTTTGGGTTGTTCTGCGTAGGTCTCCTCAGTCAAGATGCCATTAAGGAAAGCATATTTAACATCCATTTGATAAAGTGTGAAATGCAAATGACAAGCTATTGCAAAAAGTAAACGAACAAATTCAAGGCGAGTGAAATGTGCAAAATTTTCCTTGAAATCTATTCCTTCAAACTGAGAGTACCCTTGGGAAACTAATCTAGCTTTGTTTCGAATAATTATCCCAGATTCATTTATTTTATTTGTAAAAATCCAACGTGTGCCGATAACCCTTTTATTTCAGGCCGGGGTACAAGATACCAAACATCATGTATGACAAATTGAATAAGTTCCTCCTGCATAGCACTTATCCACAATGGGTCATTCAGTGATTCATTAACATTATTTGGTTCTATATGAGAAACAAAGAATGCATAATGAGCAAGAGTACGTAGTTGGGATCTTGTACGAACTGGCTCAGTCGGATTACCAACAGCACTATCTAAAGGATGATCTTTGGAAACCAAGTTAGGCACTTTAGGGGTCTCAGTTGGTAAGGACTCATCTATCTCTGGAGAATCATAATTAAAATGTTTTCGACTTCATCCACTATAGTTGGTCCTGTGATCTTACTTTCTATATTAGTGTCACTTACAACCACATTAATGGATTCCATCATGGTTTTGGTACGAAGATGTAGACACGGTAGGCTCTACTATTCGGAGAATATCCTAAGAAAATAGCTCTATATCCTTTAGTTTTAAATTTAGACAGATGTTCTCTGTCCTTACAGACATAACATGTGCTACCAAAGGTTCTAAAGTATTTTAAGTTAGGTTTCTTCCCATATCAAAGTTCATAGGAGGTTTGTTTGGTATTTTTTCGTAGGTAAACTTGATTTATTATGTGACGGGTTGTACGAATGAATTCTACCCAGAAATATTTAGGTAGGTTCTTCGCATGAATCATCACATGGGACATTTCTTTAATGGTGTGATTTTTACGCTCGGCAATTCCATTTTGTTGAGGTGTCTTAGAGGCACTAAATTCATGTTTGTAACCATTATAGTCATAGTATTCAATGACACCCTAATCTATGAATTCTCCTCCTCTATCACTACAAACTCTATCTACTAGGGAATCTTTTTCATTTTCTATACAAACTAAGATTTTCAAAAACTTACGAAAAGTTTATGACTTCTGTTTTAAAAAGGCAACACAGGTAAATCGAGTGAAGTCGTCAACCATAACTAAGATATAATTGTTGCCACAAAGACTAATAGTACGAGAAGGACCCATTAGGTCCATATGGATGAGTTCTAGAGGTTTAGTGGAAAGAATTTTAACTTTCTTGTGGGGAGCCTTAATAATTTTTCCTTCTTGACAGGGACCACATATGATGTTTGAAATTGGTTTGATCTTAGGAATACCTCTAACTATCTCTTGGGAGCACAACTTACTAAGATTGTCATAATTAATGTGACCCAACCTATTATGCCATATCTCATTGTCATCCATTCTGGCAATGTTACAAACCTCTATACTTGGATTGACTTTGTAAGAGTTATCTGGAGTACGGAATCCTGTAATAATGCAATCACCTTTTTCATTTTAAATTTTGCAATTGTTCTTTGAAAAAGTGTCAGTATGGTTGGAGTCACAAAATTGTGATATACTTAGTAAATTAGATTTAAGACCTTTTATCAAGAGAACATCCTCAAGAATAGGTAATCCTTCTTCATCAAGTTTTCCTTTACCAACGATCTGGGCTAATACACCATCTCCAAATAAGACTTTTCCTCCGGAGAAGTTAGTTTTGTTTGAAAGTTTAGAATCATCCCTGGTCATATGTTTGGAACATCCATAGTCTAAATACCATCAAGATGATGTGTGTTTAGCTTTAAAAGCACCGATCACAATGTTTCATTTCATCGGGGTAATAGATCATTTTTTTAACCCAAATTGCTCTAGTTTTAAATTTGCGCTTCTTAGCTCGTATTTGATAAAACTTGCAAGCTTCTGTCTTTTTTTAAAAGATTTTTGCACAGGTTTATGATTATTATAGACAGTTTGAGCATTTGGTTTAGAAAAGAATATAGGATTCCTTTTTATTGATGGTGTTTTAGTATTAGTTCTTCTTTTCCTATTTCTCTAGTTAGAATTTTTGTATGGCTGTCTTGGAAGGACATAATTGTTTTGACTTCTCCTAGAATAGTTGAAGTTATGGTAAACAGGAGAGTTATCGACTGGATTATATAGACGTTTGGAATTACAACCATTAAGGGAATGTCCATAAACATCATAATAGGAGTAGTAAAGATGGCACGTAGAACTCATAACCTTAGGAAAATTATTATTCGAAGGCTTATTTAGGTTTTGAGCTCTAGTCTTATTTACTAGGTGGCATAGGATGAAAAGACGAATCAGCTTGTCTAATAGGGGGCAACCGTATTTAGACTTTTGTTCAACATTCTGCTTAAAGTTACTTGATTCTCCAATGTCTAACTTTTATTGTTTTGAGTCAAAATCATTTTTCAAAGTTTAAAAATATGGACAAGTTCCAATTGGTCTTTTGCCACCAAAGACAAACTTGATAGGTTCAAAAGTTTTTGTTTCTTTGGAATTATTGGGGCAAAAGCCTATTCCAGTTCTCTTATCATAATTGGTCTTACTCTCAGCAACACGGTATTCAAAACATTTAGAGTTAGTTTCAAATTTAGCAAACTTTTTGAAGACTGTTGATGTCTTTTCTTTTATTTGTTCTAATTCTAACAACATCCCTTTGTATTTCTTTTCCAGAATTTTATTTGAGTCAGACAACTCTTTTAGTTTTTGTTCAAAAGTTTTAGTTTCATTCTCATGAGTTAGACATTGATAAGTGTACTCTTCAGCATTTTGTTTGATCACATGACTTAGGGTCTCTATCTTCTGTGTAAGATATTTGACAATATTTTCAAGTCTAGTGCCTTTCTTGAGAGTTTTTGTGTACAATGTGTGAATGTCAGGAAGGTCCTCATTATCGGAGTCACTAAATGTGCAGTGTGAAGTGGCCCTAGCGATTTATTTTTAGGACTCACACACCCATTGACATAAATAATAGATCGTTCCCTTTGACTCTCACACACGCAATGTTTGAAGCATTATTAGCATTCTCAAGTAACAAAGCAGACAAATCAGTAAGAATAGCATAATTCAACATAGCATGATCAGGTACCTCATCATCAGTGTTTATGATTTTCGTAAAGAAGGACATATAAGGGTCATAAGTGTTAAATGATTCCAGTTCATCAGTTTCTGATTCACTTGAGTCATCCCAAGTCTTGCACAAGTTAGCCTTAGTATTCTTGTTCTTATTCAAATTAACTTTACAGTCACTAGCTAAGTGTCCTAATTTGCCACATCTATAGCATTCATTGTTCTTAAGGCCCCTGCGAAGTTTGTTGTCAAGTATTTTCTCACGAGGCCTATTATTATAGTTGTTTTGATAGGTAGGTTTGCCTTGTCTATTTGCAATTTTATTTAAGAATTTCATAATTTTCTTGAAATGTTTAGACATTAAGGTAATCTGGTAATCCAAGCTCTCTAAATTACAGTCCTCATCACAGTCTAAGTCAATTTCAGGTAAATGATATTCAGGTTTAGTCAACTTAGAGGTAAAGACAAGATTAGAAGCATATTATTTATTATGGGTCTAAGTTAATTGTTTCTTAAACTCTAATTCCATTTCCACAATTCTTATCTTGCTATTGAGGAGTTCAGGGGTAAGGTTTTGATCATCCATCTCCTCAATTTCATAACACTTATTGTTAATTTTTTGTGAAAGTGACCTTAGAATTTTTTAGACAATTTCTTTTCTATCATAGATTATCCTATTAACATATAACTTAGTCACTATGTCTGTCAACCTAATGTAGAAGTCATCAAATGACTCAGTCTTAATCATGACTAAAGTGTTGTACTGCTGGATTAATATTTGGGTTTTATCAGGTTTAACACGTGTGTCTCCTTCATATTCAGTCAATAGGGTATCCCATGCTTCCTTAGAGGTAGTATAAAATGATATCCTCTTAAATTCTTGTTCTTTGATAAACATGAATATAACATTTTTGCCTTCGTTATTGTTAAGCGAAGTTTGTTTCTCTTCTTTAGTGAATTCACTTAGTAACTTTCTAATCCTCCCAGTAATTCCTTCAGCGACTGGTTTAGTAGGAAAAGTATAACCATTTTTAATAGCATCCCATACATCATCTCCCAATATCCCTCGGATGAAAGAAACCATCCTTAATTTCCAATATGGGAAGTTGGTTCCATAAAAAAGAGGGGGTATGGACAGGTTACCTTATCTCTCAAATTTCTCGTCCATTGTTTGTTTTGAGAAAACAATTTCCGAAACTCAAGATCTAAAAGAATTTGTAAAACCAAAGCTCTGATACCAATTGAAAAAGAACCACTTAAGTTGTTTAATTCAATATTAAACACTAAATTGATCCGAACAATTTTTTGAAGAAACTCTTTTCTTAAAATAAACAGGTAAGACAAGATGTGTATAAAAAGAATTATGAACGAGATACTTCAGGTATTATGTATCCAAGTTTTGAAAACCAAAACTAAAACAGTTTTAAATTAGCACACCAATAGTAAGGCATCAGAGGAAGATTAAGTACGCAAGTGCACAAAGATTTTAACGTGGTAAAACCCCACATAATGGGGAAACATCCACGGAGTTCTCTACACCTCAAAACAAAAAATCTATTAAAATAGAGTAACAGATTACAAACTATTTAACAATCTAAACACACAATCAGACCTAATCTAAGTTCAAAAAATATACAAGATCCTCTGGATTATTCTGACTTCTCCCAAGGCTCTAATGTTATAGATGTTCTCTTAGCTTTGTAACTCAACTCCTTTTAGCTTTACGTCGACTCTTAAAGACCAAAATCTCTCTACTAATTTCTCCACCAACACATTTTAGTGTTGTAGTGTGAAAGTTTTATGATGTGATGTGTTTAACACATACATGAAACTCACACACACTTATTACAGACATAATGAGTATCAAATTACAAACAGATTTATAATATGCAACAGAATTTTCCAAAATCAGTTTCATCAAAACTCTCAAACTTTTTTATCTTTAAATTTATCTGCAGATCAAGAGGGAATCTTGCTATATAAAAGAGCCAATATCCTAGACATTTTTTTTTCGAAAATTCATAGTTATTTCACAAAATATGAAATATATGAAAGTGTAAATCCCCAATCAAGATCTCAGAGTAGATCTAAGTCTGGATATTCTCAAAAACTGAAATTGGAAATTATTTTGTTCGTTTAGGTTTTGAAAGCAACATAAATGTTTTAAAAATAGCCAACAAAATAAAGATTTCTCGAAAGAAGAAATCCAATACAGTAATATATACGTGATATGTATCACAGAGTCTCAAATCTCAACTTTTTATGAAAGAAAATGAGATATGGAAAATGTGACTTAGTTGGACAAGAGATTAGGAACTAGAGAGGATGCATCTTCTCAAATATCGAATTAACTCAACTCAAAGAAAGATTTTCTTACGAGAATTTGGCCAGAGTTTGGTTACGGTTTTATTTCTCTCTCTCTCTCTCCATTCTCTCTTTTTTTCTCTCAGAGGTGAAATGATCCAAAGATTGTAAATGTTGCACGTATAAGTCCTATTTATACTAGAGCATGGAAATCTCTGGAAGGATGAAGCAAATCAACGATCAGGATTGAAAACAAATGATCGAAGTAAATCTAATGGTTGATGATGCACCGCTTTTAAACACACTATGACTGGTTCAAAGGGTTAACACATGGATCGCTTTGGAAGACACACGGATCTTTGAAAAAACTATCCAACGGTATAACTAAAGTCTCGGATATGTGAGGTAAAGAAAACACAAATCTAGCCGCTATAATACCAACACGTGTAAGGCAACGATCAATTGAAAAAAGCGTGTTTTTTAAGATTGAAAGAATTCAAATTTCCCCCACAATATTATCTAGAGCTTTCGGATTCTACCCAAGTAAAGTTTCAGGCACTAAGGGAAATTATAAAACAACCCCAAAAAATTATTTTAAAAAGTCCTAAAAATTGTTTAAAATATCCCAAAATTATAGATAATCATTTTAATCGAATTTAACTCACACACACCCATATTATGAAGAATGCAACACATAAATGCAATCCTAGGTGAATGAGTTGGTGTTCTACCTTTAGTAACTTTAGAGGAATTCAAATATAGAGTCTGAAGGTTTTTTGGTAGACAAGGATATGACTCAATTTTGTCACTATTTCCAAACTAGATGAGCACCTATATAATATAGACTCAAGTGAGTTAATAATATAGGATGCTTCAGTATGAGTACTCGCGGGTGACTTACTACGGAGATTTCTTATGGGGATTTTGTGACGTAAACCATGTTGGTACTCCAATGATGAGATGGGCTTTACCTTGGCCATTTTCCCAAAAATCCTATTCCCTACGTACCCGTATCCCGAGGGGGAATATACGGGGGTTGTCATCGCATAGTTGTTAGATATGAGACTGATGGTCATCATATAGTCTAGTCTAGAGTAGCCTATACGAATGATGGGAAAGCATATATGATTCGTATCGAATATTGCATTTAATTACCCTCGAACTTATGCATTTTAGCCCCCTCGGGTACTTTAATGCCTATAATTATGCTCATTAACCTGACAACCTTGGATTTGGATATATACATACTTTGCAGGGGTTATTTGTGCTTTCTTAGGTATTGGAACGCTAAAAGTGAGGTTCGGTTGCATTTCGGAGAAGTTTCTTCGTCGAATGCTACTTCAAGGGCATTTTGGTAATTTCATACTGCATAATTTGGATGGTTTCAAAATAGAATCATGTAGAGAATTGAATTAGCTTCGCGTCGGTTCCGACCACGCCTCATTTAGATTCCGTATGAGGGAGTTATAGCCGTTTCCGTGCAACGCCTCAAAATTGGTTCAAAGTGGAAAAGTGGGCTGCCTCCAGCCCAAGGCAAATTCCAAAAGTGCGGTCGAACGGTCCCAAACATGAGGTCGATCGGTCCCATCAGATATGGACGAAAATTGACTTATTTTGGGTTTTTTGGCTTGGTTTTGTTGGGGGTTTATTTTGGGGTATAAATAGAGTGTTAGGGGCATTTCTTTGGACATATATTTTCATTTTAATTAGGGTTAGAAGACTTTGGGGATTTTATTTGTGGAGATCCCCTCTCCTCCATTTCTCTTTGGGTAATACCCATTAATGTAAGCTTTACTATTCATCTTCTTCCTTAAGCTTTGTTTTCCTTTATTTTTCATGCTTTGTTATTTATTTCAAGCCTAGATAAATTAGTTTAGTTTATTTATTTCTTGTTTTGTTTATTAATTAGTTATGTAATTAGATTAATCATGTGTAGTGAGTAGTTACATAGAGTTTGGGTCGTGTGTCCGCCATTGATGGGCGTTGAGCTCCGAAAATTAGGTTTTGTGTAAAATTGCATTTAATTGAAACCTCGCGTATTAAAGTCGGATTATTATGCGTTTAACTTTCTTTGTCATGCAACGTTAGTGTTTATAGCGGTAATCTGAATTTAAGATGCGTGTGACCATTTTCTGTTAAATGTTTAATCTCGCAACTTTGGGTTAAATTCCTTATTGTGTGATGTTTATACTTAATTGAAAATGCGCGATTAAATGTTTTCGAACCGAAATTCTAATTATTAGTTGTTTAGCCCATGGTGGGGACACGATCCCGACTCTCGATTTATTAATTCTAGTTTAGACTTAACTTCTTATTTTTTTCCCTTTTCTTTATTTCCAACCTATCACCTTTTACACTTTAATTTTAGGAGTATTAAATCCTATAAATTCTAGCAACTCGTCTCTGTGGATTTTCGATACCCGGACTTGGCCGCTATACTCCCTTTTTGAGTGTAGTCATAAGTTTAGGTTTTTGTATTGAGGAGGTGAAATGAAAACAACGATTAGCGTCTTGACACGCGCTACTTTTCGCCCTTAATCAAAATGGCGCCGTTGCCGGGGATGAGTTTGTTTTAGACTTTATTTAAATTAGTATTTCATAGTATTTTCTTTCTATTTGTATTATTTGCTAACTTTTAGCAGGACTTCCACATTTGAGCACTTGGAAACACTCGAATTTCCCGCGCGCACCTATTTTGTGGAATTCGCCGCTTGAGCCATTTTTGGGGTAAGCATGTCTTATTCCAATTCTTTCGGTAATCCTTGTTATAATTCTCAAAATTCTAGGCCTATGACTTTCGGTGAATACTTAGCATCCCAAAGTAAAACAAATTCAAATATGACTTTGGGCGAGTATAACAAAAGTCAAAACTTAGGTTATTGGAATTTTGATGATGATGACAATGATTTTGGGCCTTTACCTCCTTATAATAGTAATTTTGAAACGAATTGCAATAGTTTTCAAAATTCCTATAATAATGAGTTTTCGTTTAAGTCCGATGGTAATTTTTAAAGTTCCCATTTTCATGTATCCGCACCTCGACCTATGACTTTCGGTGAGGGTTTGCGTATGTATGAAAATGAGAAAATTGAAAATCGTTATCGGGAAGAAAATCGTTCGTGGGAACATGAGTTGGATTTATTATTTGAGTCTGACAACGATTTTGCTTCCAAGACTTTCGAGGTCGAGGAATGTTTTGAACCAAATGAGGTACTTGTGCCTACTTTGGAACAAGCCATTCTAGACTTTGCCCATTGCGTAATAGATATTGAAAGTGAGGATAATAATGACGTAATATCTATTTGCAACGAAATGATTTCTTCTTTGGCCCCCAAAGAAGAACATTTCATTGAAAATGATATTATTTCATTCGAAACTCAAACTTCATGCGATGATGATTCATCTCATGAGTTTGAATTTCATTCATCCCCATTTTTATTTTCTATTATCACACCTAAACAAGTACTCGATGATTCGGTTTCAAACTTTAATGTTTTAGACCCTATCGCCGATGAGGAGTACTTGCTCGAGTCGCCCTCCACAATCGCATATTTGCCTTTGTGGGTGCTGCCTCCTATTCCAACTTCAAAATCCTTAGGAGGATATTCGGCTTTCGTCGGTCCACACATGTTTTTCTCTCCCGTTCAATCCAAACCCTCCATCGTCCCTCAAAAACTTTTAATTGACGATGGTTCATTTCTTCCGCCTTACACATGCCTTCCGTTGTTCAAACGGAATTCATATTTTTCGGAGGGCATGCTTGTATGTGAGGGTACACCGATTATCCTCCAAAGTCAAATCATTTTCATGGTGGACCCACACCTATTTAGACTTCTAGTGTATAGTTAGTGTGAAGCCTAAATAGTATGTTGTATATAGTTAGCTTTTTATTCTTTCTTTCTTTTTTATTTTTCTTTCTTTTTAATTTAGTCTCTTGTAATTAGTTAACTTTTTGTTATTTGTTTTTGCTATGCTCGGTACTAACTTGTTTTGTAGATACTTTGGACTTGTTCTTATGGTGATCGCTCCACTTTTGGGTAATATCTCTCTTTTCCTCTCTTTGACTTGGTTCTTAATTTACATTGAGGACAACGTCAAGTTTTAAGTTAGGGGGTATGGGATATTCTATCCATTTATTGGTAGTGTCCATGTTTTTTCTCACATGTTAGTTTATAAGTATGCTTTTCTTAGAAAAATTCAAAAATTTCAGAAATATTTTATTTCTTTTTTCTCCTTTTTTGGGTTTTTTGCCTTTGTTTCCGATGATAAATTTCAATAATTGCCCGATCCAATTGACAACCCAATGATGCATGTTCTCGATTTTAGAAGTTATTAGACTTTAGTCTCGATTATTGATATTGTGAATAACTTCATGAATTAAACTTTAATCCCATGAGCACATACACCATTCTTGCTATATTGATTTGGTTTAAGATTTTTATAACTCAGTAATCTTTTGTTGCATTGTATATACTTACACCGAGTAAGTTTTGTACCTTTCGTCATTTGTGAGTGTATACACAATTCTTTCCACTTTGAAAACGTTGAATTCGTCGGTAATCTCACTATTCTTTCATTTGACCGTTCATTAATTGAGTTCATACTTCAAATGTGTTACTTGATCATGATTTTCATATATTGTTTTGATTCGAGAATTGCGTAAACTTTTGGAAATGATCATAGGCCATCTTTGTTATATCACCCATATTAGCCTTGACCTCACCCTTATATGTTTACCCTCGTTAACCCCTTTGAGCCTAAATATAGCCTTTCTTTTCATAACCCCAATCCCATAACCAACTCTAAATTGGAGTTATAAACCATACATACACTTTCCATACCTTTGTTTGGAATGTTACTTGGGATTGAATGATGTTATGATGTCGGTTACAATTTAGGCATATGAGAGTTTGACAAGTAAAGAAAATAAAGGAGTGAAAAAAGTGAAGAAAAAGAGAGAAAAAAAAAACAAAAGAAAACAAAAGAGAAAAAGAAGAAAAGAAAAAGAAAGAGAAGTTTGTAAATGTTGTATATAGTTCAACAAGCTTTGATTACTCTCCCCGATGATATATCTAATGCCTTTTTGGAACTTCTTTTCTAATTTTGATATTGTCCGCATTTTCCCATTATCCCGAGATTTCATCCCGAACACTTTGAATCCGTACATACATTCCCTCGTTTCGTACTTTAGCCTAGCCTACATTATAACCCTATACAAGTCCTATGTGATCTTAAGTAGATGTAATTCAAAGGTTTAAATAGTTTTGATAATCTGTGAAAATGCATTTCGCCTCCTTTAATGAGCGATATCATTCATTGAGATTACAGTTTTTAATTTCATATATTGCGTTCTTCATTTGTGACATGTGTGCGGCCTAGTTTCCATTTACATTTACTCTTTATGCCCACATGTTCCGTGTGTTACCTCCCTGTTTTGAGTGAATTCGCTTGATGAGCGTAATGCCCGTGAGGATTGAATATATGCTTGCTTTAATTTAGTATCCGGTTTATATAAGTTTTTTTCCAAACCACACTTTGCATGTGCTCGCTCCCCTCCTACATTTTAAGGTTTCAATTCTATGAGGTGCATTCTGTAATGTTAATGATTTGGACTTTTGTTTGAATTCATTTAATGTGCTAATAATGCGTATGAAATCCTTTTTGCTTTTGTTGGGCTTGTCGCATGTTGGGTTGGACATATTTTGAGGAAACCATGTGATGTTTGTGGGTATCATCCCTGAAAACCCTCACGAGACGACACTCGTCCACTAGGGTGACCTAGGGGTTTAATGGCTTATTGCATACGCTAAATGCAATCGAATCGCCTGCGAAAGTGGCCTTTTGATTTTATACCATACTTTTGTACTATCTCCTGCTTTTGATTTTCTTATAGTTCTTCTTGCGTTGAATTTCATTACTAGGGACTAGCAATGTGTAAGTTAGGGGGTGTGATTCGTATCGAATATTGCATTTAATTACCCTCGAACTTATGCATTTTAGCCCCCTCGGGTACTTTAATGCCTATAATTATGCTCATTAACCAGACAACCTTGGATTTGGATATATACATACTTTGCAGAGGTTATTTGTGCTTTTTTAGGTATTGGAACGCTAAAAGTGAGGTTCGGTTGCATTTCGGAGAAGTTTCGTCGTCGAATGCTACTTCAAGGGCATTTTGGTAATTTCATACTGCATAATTTGGATGGTTTCAAAACAGAATCATGTAGAGAATTGAATTAGCTTCGCGTCGGTTCCGACCACACCTCATTTCGATTCCGTATGAGGGAGTTATAGCCGTTTCCGTGCAACGCCTCAAAATTGGTTCAAAGTGGAAAAGTGGGCTGCCTCCAGCCCAAGGCAAATTCCAAAAGTGCGGTCGAACGGTCCCAAACATGAGGTCGATCGGTCCCATCAGATATGGACGAAAATTGACTTATTTTGGGTTTTTTGGCTTGGTTTTGTTGGGGGTTTATTTTGGGGTATAAATAGAGTGTTAGGGGCATTTCTTTGGACATATATTTTCATTTTAATTAGGGTTAGAAGACTTTGGGGATTTTATTTGTGGAGATCCCCTCTCCTCCATTTCTCTTTGGGTAATACCCATTAATGTAAGCTTTACTATTCATCTTATTCCTTAAGCTTTGTTTTCCTTTATTTTTCATGCTTTGTTATTTATTTCAAGCCTAGATAAATTAGTTTAGTTTATTTATTTCTTGTTTTGGTTATTAATTAGTTATGTAATTAGATTAATCATGTGTAGTGAGTAATTACATAGAGTTTGGGTCGTGTGTCCGCCATTGATGGGCGTTGAGCTCCGAAAATTAGGTTTTGTGTAAAATTGCATTTAATTGAAACCTCGCGTATTAAAGTCGGATTATTATGCGTTTAACTTTCTTTGTCATGCAACGTTAGTGTTTATAGCGGTAATCCGAATTTAAGATGCGTGTGACCATTTTCTGTTAAATGTTTAATCTCGCAACTTTGGGTTAAATTCCTTATTGTGTGATGTTTATACTTAATTGAAAATGCGCGATTAAATGTTTTCGAACCGAAATTCTAATTATTAGTTGTTTAGCCCATGGTGGGGACACGATCCCGACTCTCGTTTTATTAATTCTAGTTTAGACTTAACTTCTTATTTTTTTTCCCTTTTCTTTATTTCCAACCTATCACCTTTTACACTTTAATTTTAGGAGTATTAAATCCTATAAATTCTAGCAACTCGTCTCTGTGGATTTTCGATACCCGGACTTGGCCGCTATACTCCCTTTTTGAGTGTAGTCATAAGTTTAGGTTTTTGTATTGAGGAGGTGAAATGAAAACAACGATTAGCGTCTTGACACGCACTACTTTTCGCCCTTAATCAATATACATTTTCCCTATGTGAGTGATGAGGTCAACCTAGTACGCGTGAGCGATCCCCGAATGCGATAAGGATAGGCCTTCGTTATTTATAGGCATAAGTATAGCCCATTTGATTGTACATGCCGGGGACTCTACCTATGTGTGGAAGTTAGATTGAGAGTTTGTTTCTCTCCCACCTTATGTGATTATCTACTGCGATACTAGGGATAAATGTACTGATTTATATGCTATTATAGAGATGCATATAGTTTCTTATATGGATGTGTACACCTATATTATAACTTGGGATTTGTGTATCGTATATATACAAGAGAGGTATATCATTGCTATGACGTGAGACAACCTATTACTATAGCTTTGAGATATAGGATCTTAATTCAGTTAGTTATACATTGGTCAGTTGACAAGATATGCTTAGGTATGAGAATACCATTATTATAGAATAATAATTAATGATATAATTTAATATAATAATGAGAAAGATAGTGATTAAAGAATGATGAGTTAAACTTTAATCACATGGGTTTGGGAGTAGAGTTACATGATATTTTAGGTTGTTAGATTGGGTAACTAATAACCTAAAAGGAAAGGAAGATACGTAGTAATATGGTGGTCCAAATTCAATTATAATCTTTCACATATTAGCCTTGTTGTTAACCCCATTGACAGTCTTAATTTTCAGATATTAGGCTATGTTGCAGCCCTAGAATTAGGTTGATCATCGGAGGCGTATCTATGACGACATTATGTATCACTTCTTAGGATGCAGAAGTCGATCAATGAAACTCATCTATCTCTTATATTCATTTCATTAATAACTGGCAATTGTATTTATTTATCCCGAGTTATATTGTTGTATATATAATACTTATATCATAGATGACTATCATTATTTGAGATATAGCTTGATTCCAAAGTCAATGTAATTATATCATTGATTAGTTGGTATCAGAGACAATATATGTTATTCAGTTTTTCTCATCTCTAATTTGTATTAGTTATTTAGTTTTAGTTTATCACTATGCTGAGAATGTTACCAAATGTTTTTGAGTGCTATAATATTTATATAGGACCTGATCAATCTTTATATGGATTTTATTGGTTGTCACACGTATAGTTGGGGCTATCCTCATATTCTATAAAGGATCATGGATGGTCAATATGGAATCCATATCTCTTAGAAAATAGAGAATTTATCTACACTGGTTACTTTAATTAATACTCTAATTAAATCCTTAGTCGAGGTATTGACAATTATTAGAATAATTGTTTTTAATCGAATGTTGTCAAAAGAGTATAAATTAAAAAAAACGGATATTTGATTTATGGATAGAAAGTTTACCATTCTGAAAATAAATAAAAAATATGAATAGTGGGATGATGGAAGAATTGGACTGTATGAAAACTGTTAACGAATAAGATTCAGAATAGATGAAGAATTTATTCACACTATCTTATCATTAATCATTATATCAATATACATGTTGTTAGTGATTATTGATTTAACTCTTTATTGAAGTAATAGACGAGTTACCATAAACTAAGAAATATGAACCTTTAAGGTTACAAACATATCAAGTTAGAAGAATAAATTCTAATCAGGTTAAAAGAATAAGTTCTACTTGAGAAGTTTTGTAGGAAATAGAGTTCTTGTACTCATTAACGATTATGATGCAATTCAAGGACAAGTAAAACTTTTATATTTATCTGATTACCATTTAGCAAACGTAGGTATACTTTTGCTAGTTTACCTTGGTAAGTTTGGATTTACCAAAGTTAGGTAAGTGATTGAGACATTAATGGGGTGTGTAGGATTTCACCACTTACCATTCGTTCAATGGAATGAGATTCCACCATTAAACATTAATTAATCATTTTTTGGAATTGTATTTAATATGGAATTAAATTAAATTTTCCAAACTTTGGATATAAATACAAGGCTTTGAAAGTCTTGTATGGTGTGAATAACAACTCGAATATCAAATTCCATAAGCCTTTGGTTGGGAGAAATTTACCAACTGTGAAAATACTAGTGAGATAATCTTAGCCTAGAATTTCTCCAAATTCTTTTAGTAGAATTTGGGAACTACGCTTGAGGAGTTCAATTCTTTTTTAACAAAAGATATGTAAGTGTAACACCCCATATTTTTTAGAATATTTTAAATTACACGTGTGCTTGTAATTTAATTAATTTGAGAAACAAATTTAATTGAATAAATGTTAATTAGAGAATGTTGGATTAATATTTACGTGTTATTATATTTACTTGTGGGATAAGTAAATAAAAATAGGTTATTTTACATTACGTCGTAAGTGAGTAAAATCGATGGGTTTGATGGCATGTCCTTCGGGAGGCCGTGTGGGATCGTGTTGAAAATGAGATTAGAAAACTATGTTAGATGACTCGGATGCTAATTTCAAGTGTGTCGATGATCCGAAATGGATCGAGATAGTCAGAATTAGGTACCCAAGAGTAGTAATCGGGTTCTGGAGACTTTTTAGAGTAAATAAGACCCGTAGAGGGGCGTTCCGATCATTTTACACTACAGCTATAACCTAATTTCAGGATTTCTGATATAAGAGGGGAAGGTGGATGGAATTGACAACCATCCCATCATCCCAAGAGACCTAAACTTGATAGAGAAGTGAAATAAGAAGGTAGAACTCAAAAGCAAGCCCTGAAATTCAATCTGGGAGAGAATTGGACCAATTATCGGGCTGAAACCAACACGTAAAAAGGATCTTAAGAGGAGAATCAGTATTTTCTATGATTAAAGGCAAGTGTTTAAACTTTCTTTGGTATTTATGCTAAGTTAATAATTCATATTATAATTGGTGTAAAAATATGGATTTTTAGGTGGGATTCGCAAGATAAAAAAATGTGATTTTGGGGAATGATATTATAGAAGTCGATTTTATCATAATCCCAAATAAAATCTGAGATTGATTTATATATAAAAGATGTGATCTTGAATATAATCTGATATTCATTCATATAGAATATATGATCTTGAATGGTTCTTGGGAGAATTGAAAGAATTTTGAAATTAAATTAAGAAAGTGATTGATTTCTTGTTGATTATGTCGAATCCCGTGGATTAATAAGTTATAGGATGAATTGGGATGTAAAAATGTGCATCTTTACGTTTAGAATTGATGGGATGATGTTAGGTTGGTTTTGGATGAAAATTGGTGGCCATATAGTGTATAGAAAATTAGGGAAATCCATCATACACGCACCAGACCCGCCTAGGCCAAAACCAGGAGGCGAATCGGTTCAGGCCAGGGGCGAATCAGTTCGAACCACTTGTTCATTCCAGAGTGATTTTTTTGTTTCCTTTGTGAATCGGTTGGGGTCCGGATTAATTTAGGGGGTCCGTAAAGGATATTTAGAACTTCTAGAAAATACGTACGATATTATGTTACTCCAGGTTAGTCAAATAAAATTTGGGGTATAAAAATATGGGTGCTTAGGGTGTACGACACTCAAAAATTAATTAATAAAATCAGTTTGAGATTTCGGATATAACAGGATACGGGATGGAGTTGAGTGACTTAGTGTCTAGAATAATAATTTTGGTTACAATAAATCTCAACACAAATTACAAGCAAATGCAATCGCCAAAAAAAATAAAGAACGTAAAATAGTTGCAATCACACATGACACAAAATATACGTGGTTTGGTAAAATGGCCTACGTCCGCGGTGATGCTCTCTATTTTGTATTTCTCTTTTCACCAGGGGAGTGTTTTCAATTACATGCACATTGCCCCCCATTGGGGGGTTCAATATATACGTATAATTCTCGGGGAGTAGGGTGTTAGGCACCTCCACGTTGGCCCATAATCCCTAGAATATCTCTTCAGAGATTTTAGGGGTTGAATGGGTCATCGTTGAATTAGTTATTTATGAAACCTTAGATTTTGGGTCGTCGGGCTATTTCTCTGGGTCAAGATAATTAAATGAGATACCCACAATTGCCCCTAAAAATTTTAGGCCATAATTTGGGCCCAATAATTTTAAATAATAGCTCTGATGGCATTTTTGTGAATTACAAGAAGCTTTGGGGAGTGGAACATCGTTCCCGAGTAGATTTAGGCGGCAAATGCACTTCGTTCTCTGTGCGTAATAATTAAAAAGGTTTAAAATTATTTGAAGAAGTCATTTTCTGACATCTCTTTAAACTTCCTTGCATTCTCAAGATTTCTCCAGCTTATTACTACGCTTTCTCACTTTCAGGTCTCGTCTTTCATCTTCGAGCTCTCCCTTATCTTCCCATCTTACTTGCCTGTGGCTTTGTATCTTCTCAAACTAATTTTCACTTCGTATGTTCTCCAAACTTCTCTTCATTTCTTTTCTGCTAAAATTTCTTCATTATCGCTGCCAGGGTTTTTCTTTTCTGATGTCAAGAATAGGTAATAGGTCGATAGCTGAGTTTAAGGAGTTTTACAACATTCCAAACTGGGTGGACATCAAATGTTCCCCTGTTCATTGTAATGTATGAGACATTGAGGACGGGCATTGGATTCATGTTTATGTTATTCTAAGGGGTCTGATTTTTCCCCCAAATCACTTATTTTTGCATTTCTTCAGTTATTTTTATATAGTTCCTGCACAATGCTCTCCAAATATTTGGAAGATTTTCAATGGTGTACATAGAATCAATCAGATCTATGGCACCAATCTAGGTATTGCTGAAATTATTATTGATATTGCTTCTCTCAAACAAGCTCTGGTCTCCTCTATCTGAAAGCTAGGAGTCCTGACTGGGTATTGGTAGTCAATCTACCTGATTCCCACAAGGACTATTGGCAATAGGGGTTTATTTCCATGAACTGGCAGTTCCCTTCCCAAACTGAATGGGCGAGGTACAGGGGACCTATGATTCCCTTTTATGGGGAGGAGTAAATAAGTAGGCATAGATCTTGTTCTGATCATTGATTTTCTGTTAGTTACTGTCTTTCTTATACTTTCCTTTTTTCCTCTTTAAGTGAAGATAAAGAACTCAGAACCTGCACTTCGCAAAATTTGAGTTGCTGAGCTGGTCAAGGCATAGAATATCAGGGAATACTTGGCTGACGGTGAGCATCCACGATCAGCTGCATTCCTTTTGGAGTACAAGAACATCGGGTCTAGCTTCATCACCCGACCTGTAGATAGTATTCCTCAGCTAGATATCACATAAGAGGTTGCTACTGAACCAATTCAATTAGACGAGGAGGAAAGCATCTCTGGTGACGAGAGTGTGGGAGCTGATAGAGGTGGAGCTAAGGTGATTACAGCGAGGAGAGTTCAAATGGTGAAGAATCTTCCAATTCGAAAGAGGGTTCTGCGGGTTCAGAGGGTTCGGAGGACTCAGAGGATTCAAATAGCTCCAGTGAAGAAACTATGTCTCCTCCTAGGAAAAATTTGATCCAAGATGATGATGAGGACAATGTGGAACTTGCTCGCACGTTAAAGAAGCAGAAGTTTGGGAGTGGGTATACTGCCACTGGCTCCCAGACTGTGGCTCATGAGCAAGAAAGGAAGAGGAAAAAGGAGGTGTTGGTGAGGAAGAAGGAAGAGGAGAAGAAAAAAAGGACGAGAGAAGGAATAAGGAGAGAGAAGAAGAGAGGAGGTGAGGACCAAGGCGAGGCAATCTCTGGTGCCTTTGTCTGCCTTAGCGGAGGGGGCTTCTGTTTCTCTTTCCCCCCAGCTGGCTCCAACGGTGCTCGAGAAAGCAGTCTTGCCAGCTAATCGCCAGAAGTCGTCAAGCATAGGGACCGACCAGCTATCCCTGAAGGCAAGTCAGGGGCTAGCGTTGGTAAATCTATTCTTACTTCCCTATTTTCACAGTTCTTCCTTTAATGTCTTTTTTGCTAATGTTCTTTTTCTTTTTGCAGTTTGTATCTGACTTCACCGTCCTCTATCGCAGCTGCGATGAGCTAGTGATGAAGAATGCTAAGTTAGAGGTGAGTTTGAAGGCTACCAGTGCTACTCAGAAGTCTTTTGACCTTGCCTTGGCTAAAGTAAATAAGGTAAAAGAGGCAACGTCTAAGGAGCTGAGGCAGTCTTACGACTTGGTCTGTACGAGTAAACTGGCGGTGGTTTAGGAGAACAAGGTGCTTGCTGGGAAGGTGAAGAAGGTGGATTTTGAGGCTGCCACCCTCAAGAAGAACTCGTATAATACTGGATGGGTCACAACGTATGAGGATGTTGAGGCTCAGATTGGCTATATTAACCGCCTCAACTTCAAGAAGGGTTGGGATAAGTCCTTGCTTGCTGTCGAGGTGGATAGTAATTCCCCCCTCTTTGACGAGCACGACCCTGGTCCCAAGCCTATTGTGGATGAGGTTCCTCCTCCTGCTGCCAATGTAGGTGTCCCAGCGGTCTCGACCACTACTGCTGACGCTCCCCTTGATCAGGGGATGGTGACTGCTCCATATAAGGGAGGCGTATCTGGGGCTACCGTGGATAAGGAAAAGTAATCAGCGTCCTCAAATCAGACTGAGGTCGCCCGCTAGTCTTCTTAGGGACCTTTGTATTTTTATCTTTCTGTTGTTCTTTATTTCTTTTGTTGATGTACTTGAACTTCTTTTTAATGAAATGAAATTCTATTCCCTTTCGCGTACTGATTTATTTATTTTCTAATGCTTATATGGTTTGTAGCTCATTGATGTTGAGGAATATATTCCTGCTACCTCTCAACTAGGAAAATTTTTTGGTCCTGATGCTAGCAACCAGGTTCATCGTGCTTTTATAAGAATCTTTAAGTCTCTTAGGTCAAAGAATAAAGACTATAAGGACCAGTCAGATCTCGTTGCCAAGCTGAAAGACAGGCTTCAGGAGATGGAGGATGTCGGTTCTTCTGTTTAAGAATAAGTGTATGCTCTGAAGGCTAAGCTTCTGGATGCTTCTGAGGTTAATCAAGTTGGAGAGGTACTTCAATAAGAGAATGACGCTCTAAGGAGGGAAGTCTCGCGACTTAGGGAGAATGCATTGAGCATTGCCCCTCGAGTTTTATATGGTTCCTCTTCATCTACTGGTCCACGAGCTGGTACTAATGATAGTGGCTCAGCTAGGGAGACTGCCGAGCTTCGAGGTGATGTTCGCAGGGCATATGTGATAGCTATTGGTCTTCAAAGAGATGTTACCTCGTTGAGGCACCTGTTCAAGAAAGGTCCTCGGCAGGTGTGGGCTGATGGTTATGACCAGGGTTGGACCGATGCTCTAACGAAGTTGAGGGAGGTTGAAAATTTATCTTTCATAAGAGGGTGGTTGAGTGCTCTTAGGGAGTTGCAGGTCCCTAGGAACTCTGTCCTCTGGTACCGGCATGCAATCTCCCCCTCAACTTTGATACCGAACCCATTTAGAAGGGATGATCGATGGGTTCCCATAGATATAATCCCAAGGCAGCTCATGGAGTCAAATTCAGATAAAGTTGAGGAGGAGTTAGCTCTTCACCCAGATGATGGCTGAAGAGCGCGAGTGGCTGACTATCTTGCGCAGCGACCTAGTTCTCATTAGGATTTAATTTACTCAGCATATGTAACTCTTTCTATATGTAATGATGTAATAAAATAGTTATGTTTTGGGCGTTTTGTCGACTAAACATGTGTTGTGTATTTTTTTACTTTATTGATTTCTTGTTCAACTATCTTGGGCTCTTTCAGCAGACTAGACTTGATATGGGCAGAGTTAATTTGTTGAGTGAGTATCCCCCCAGTCCGGTATGATTTTAGTGTACTATTCTGCCTTACTTTACCTTTTAGGTCGTGTCATCACACATCATTAGGCCTAAGTGAGGCAATGGAGAGGATACACCTAGTATTGGATGTTCTATCCAAGCAGGATTTTTGAGCTAAACAATGTTGGCGACCAACCTGGGTTGGCCATGTTGCCTAAGGGTCCCTTATAGGGCTTCATATATTATAAGGGGCAAGCTAAGAGGTCACTCGTATTTGTTAACGAATGTCTGAGGAGGGTCATTGCATACTGACCCTACTTTAATACATATCTCGTGATCTTAGTTTTGTATGTTTAAGAGGGGAGCCTGTAACTTGAAAAAAGTGCATGAGTTATAATGTAGTTGAGAAAAATCAACACTTCATAGAATGACACTGCCAAACAAATCTTTATTAAGAAATGAATTGAAAATTTCAACATTGAGTTTAAAAAGAGAAAAGAAAAACTAGAAGTAGAATTTCTTCAAATTGGCTGCATTCCAAGCTCTAGGTATCTCCCCGCCCTCCAGCGTTTCTAAGTGATAGGCTCCTTGTAGGTCGTTTCGTATCACCTTGAATGGCCCCTCCCAGTTTGGTCCTAGTTTGCCATCCGATGGTTTTACAGCGCTGTCAAGAACTTTTCTCAGGACGTATTCCCCAACCTGGAATGCTCTTGGATTGACCTTCTTGTTGCAGTGCCTTGCTAGCTGTTGCTGATAAGCTGCTAGTTTCACTAGAGCCAACTCTCTTCGTTCTTCAGCTACGTCAAGTTCTGCGAGCAGTGTTGCATCTTTCTGGCCTTGGTCGACCAGGGTAGACCTCATGGTAGGGAGGACAGCTTCCAAGGGGATAATTACCTCCATCCCATACGTCAGTGCGAATGGTGTCTCTCTAGTTGCTCACCATGGGGTAGTGCGGTAAGCCCATAGGATGTGGGGTAGTTCGTTTACCCATGCCCCCTTAGCTCTCTCCAAGCGCTTCTTTAATCCATCAATCACTGTTTTATTGGAAGCTTCAGCCTGTACGTTGCTCTGAGGATACGCCACAAAGCTGAAGTAGTGACTGATACTATGGTCCACTACACCAAAATGGTAAAATTATCACCTTTTTAGCGGCCAAGCTTGTCACGGTCATTGCCCGTGACAAGTCCGTGACAAGTGAAATTTGTCACGGATGTGTCACGGTCAATGACTGTGACACGTTCGTGATAATTCTGTCAGTGAAAAAACCCTCCCCCGTCTTTTTTTCCCATCGAATTTGTTCCCTCCATTTCTCTCTCTCTCTCTACAACTTTGGTATGTTTTCTTTTTATTTCTCCCCCATTTATGTATATGTACGTGTGTGTGTGTATATGTGTGTAAATGTGCATGTTTGTGTGTGCGGTGTAGGTGTGTGTGGAGGGGGGAGGCAGCAGGGCTGGGGGAGGAGATGGGGGTATGTGTATGTGTGTGTGTGTGTGTGTGTTTGTGTGTGTATATATGCGTGTGTATGTGTATATGTGCGTGTGTGCGTATATGTGCGTGTGGTGAGCAGGGGCATCCAGGGGAGAGGGGGTAGGGCAGGGGGTGTATATGTGCGTGTGTGTATTTTTTTTAATTAAATTTTTATTGTTTTATTAGATATTGCCCCGCATATTGTAGTGCCCCTTGTGAAAAAATTTATTGATTTAATATTGATTGGTTGTTAACTTTTTTTATAAATTAATAATAAGTGCCCTTTCATATGCAAGTAGGATTGCCCATCATTGTAAATTAGTAAATTAATAATTGTATGCTTTAATTGTTAGTTTAATTGATAAAAATAATTAATTGAGTAGATGAATTAGAAGGAGTATGGGATACACATTTGTTGTTGCTATTGCAGTTGGATTACAGTGGATCGATGTTAGGTTGTTTAATTTCAAAAGTGGCATGACCACTGGATTATTGTCCATATGGGGGTGGTATTTTTCAACTTTTTAAGAAAATTACTTTGTATAACAAACAATATATATATATATATATATATATATATATAGTATGATAATTAAATGAAACATACTTGAAATTGCATATAGTGCACATAGATATGAAAAATGTTACTAAAGCCATTTATTAAAAATAAACTATTTAAGTAACTCCGATCTGTCTTTTTAAGAAACTCTTTTCGCAAAAACCAAGCTATTTGAACACAAGATGTGTTTAATAAATCAGTATGTACGAGATCTATTCAAGAAATGAATAACAGGTTTATAAAGTAGTTTAAAAATCTTAAACTCAGTACAACCAATAATGAGATGAGGAGATGTAGAAAGATTATGTTCACGATATTTTTTACGTGGTAAAACCTCACCAATTGAGGAAACATCCACGACTCCCTCTACGGAGTAAAATGAAAAATCCACTAAAACAAATATATGAGTTACAAACTATATAACTAACATGCAAACAACTCAGTCCTATATAAGTTTAGGAATGTTCCAGCACTTTACGTCAACTCTTTATTCACAAGTTCTTATTACCAACACTTTTCGTGTTGTAGGGTGAAAGTGTTTATGAAGGTGCTTTCTAACACATGCATGCACACACACACACTTATTAAGTATAAACAGTCCTAACAAATTACAATAACACTATATGCTGTGATCTTTTCTCTTTCTTTCTTCTTACACAACGTTTCACCTTATTTGACCTTTAAATCATTCCCAGAATCCACGGATACCTTGCTAGGAAGACAGACAAGGTCTTAATCAATCTCTGAAATTAGAAAAAAAAATTCGAGATTAAAAATCTCCAAGTGAGATTCCAAACTAGGTCAAAGGTTTAGTTTTACAAGATCTAGAAACAGAAAACATTTGTTGTCGATTTCAAAGTAAGCAAACGTTTTAAGGAAAATAATCAACAATATATTTCTCAAGATGAGAAATAAAATGAAACTAAGTGTAATGTAACATTAATAACTAAGATCTGAAATTTCTATGAAATCAGAAAGTAGATCTGAGTAAAACGTTTAAGTTGAAAACAAGATCAAGTGAACACGAGGTTACAGAAAAAAAAAAAACTCAACTCAAACTCTCAAGAACACTCAGAGAAGTGTTTTGGATATGGAGGTATTTGAATAAGTGTTTGAGTTTGGATGGAAGAGGTTTGACAAATAGGGTTAGGGTTTTTAACTCTCTCTCTTCTCTCTCTGTTTTCTCTCTTCTCTCTCTTCTCTCTCTACTCTCTCAATTTCTCAGAGGAAATGAAAATGGCAAAAGTCTTCGAAGTCTGAGAGAAGGGTCCCTTTTATAGGGTGAGGAGAAGGTTCGAGAGGCAGGCTCAAAACCAAGGGCCAGGATTAAGTCAAGCCAAATTGACTTAGATCGTAGGGTTCTAATAAGGCGGTGATAAAATAAATCCTGATTGGTCTAACGAGTTGTACTGGGATTCACCAAGATAATATGCAGATCGTTGATAGCTAATGATCCAAGGGCTAGGAACACAAGTTGTTTTAACTCAGTAAAGAAACACAACTTCAGCCAATCAGACGAGGACAAGTGTTGATCAATAACAGGATAACAAATGCGCGTCTAAAGTTAATTAAAACCACACCCTCAAGTCTACTCCGCTTTCGGATTCTACCCAAGGTAACATTAAGCCAATATAATCAACAAGTTATATTTACAAATTAACCCCAGAAACTTTTTAAAACAAGTTTTAATTAAGAAAAAATTATTTTAAAAATGTTTAAAAAATCCCAAAAAATTATTAAAATTCCAATTTAGGGATTTAAACACACTCAACATATGTACACACATTATTATGCAATAAATGACTTCTACTGTGTGTGAGTGTTGGCAATAGGTTCTTGATCACTACAAGATAGAGAGATGAAGTAGCAAACCAACTTCTGAGGTTCTTTGGATTCTAGGGAGGACACAATTTTGTCACAATTTCCAAACTAGATGAGCACTTATACAATATATACTCAAGTGAGTCAAAAGTATAAGGGCTTCAATCTCCCCCTTTGGAAATATGAGACAAAATCTCCTTTGAGTCATCTTGAACTCCTAGGGCAACAAGAAAATAAGAAAAACTTATTCCTATCAAAATTCTATCTACCCAATCCCTAGAAATAAAAAAGTGCATAACTCAACTAAGTACATTTGAATACCCTATTACAATTGTTGAGAGTAACTGTACAATAAGAACCTGCAATAAATCACTAAGATCAAGTTGTTTAGCATATGTAAGAATTGAATAGACTCAAATTTCTCCCCCATTTTGTCTCAAATGGACAAAGGGAAAAACTTGGGTAAACAGCAAAAAGATTAGTCAGCATAAACCATACCAATAGTTTTTTGTAATGAAATGAATCTATTATAATCTAGAGGTTTGATAAACATATCTGCGAGTTGTAGATCAGTAGGAAGATAATTAATTTCTAATTCCTTAGATTCAACCAATTCGCGTATAAAATTATGTCTTATTTTAATATGCTTTGTTCGTGAGTGTTGAACAGGGTTCTTAGAAATATTAATCGCGCTTTGATTATCACAATAGAGATGCAATTGGTTTTCTGTAATACCATAATCACTTAGCATTTGTTTAAGCCACATTAATTGAGCACAACAGCTGCCAGCGGCTATGTCTGTTGAGAGAGATGTGCAGTTTTATTTTTTACTACTCCATCCTACTAAGTAATTACCTATATAATAACATGCTCCTGAGGTGCTTTTACTATCATCAGTACACCCAGCCCAGTCAGCATCAGTGTACCCAATTATAGTGCTTGGTGTGTCATTAGTGTACCAAAGTCCTAGATTTAGAGTGCCTTTTACATATTTAATGATACGTTTAACAGCATTCAAGTGGCTCTCTTTAGGGTTACTTTGATATCGAGCACATACACACACAGCATACATAATATCAGAACGCGAGGCAGTAAGATATAGTAAGGTGCCTATCATACTACGATACAGAGTAGGATCTACAGATGTTCCATGTTCATCTTTGAAGAGTTTTAGTGTAGTACTCATGGGCGTTTTAGCATCTTTAGCACTCTCGAGGCCAAATTTCTTTACTATCTCTAAAGCGTACTTAGATTGCGATACAAATAATCCATCTGAGTTTTGTTTGACTTGAAGGCCTAAGAAGAATTGTAATTCCCCCACAAGGGACATTTGAAATTCCTTATGCATAGTTTCAGAGAAGGATTTGACTTCTGAGGGAGAAGTTGATCCAAATATAATATCGTCCACATAAACTTCAGCAATAGTGATGTGTTTGTCAAAATATTTGACAAAGAGAGTTTGGTCATTTCCTCCTCTTTTAAAACCTTTATCTAAAAGAAAACTGGAAAGACGCTCATACTAAGCTCTAGGAGCTTGTTTAAGGCCATACAAAGCCTTTTTCAGACGAAATACATGATTTGGATGTTTAGGGTCAATGAACCCTTTAGGTTGTTCTACATAGGTTTCTTCAGCCAGTATTCCATTAAGGAACGCAGATTTGACATCCATTTGGTATAGTGTAAAGTGCATGTGGCAAGCTATAGCAAAAAGCAGACGAACAGATTCTAAACGAGTAACAGGAGAAAAGGTCTCGTTAAAATCTATTCCTTCTATTTGAGAGTATCCTTGAGTAACTAATCTATCTTTATTTCTAATTATTATCCCATTTTCATCAGTCTTATTTTTGAAAATCCAACGTGTGCCAACAACCTTTTTGTGAACAGGACGTGGAACAAGATACCAAACATTATGAATGACAAATTATAAAAGTTCTTCCTGCATAGAATAAATCCAGTGAGAGTCATTCAATCCCTCATTTACATTCTTTGGTTCCACAAGGGAAACAAAACATGCATAATGTGCATAATTTCTGAGTTGGGATCTTGTGTGCATTGGCTCACTAGGGTTACCAACTACGTTATTTATGGGATGATCTTTTGAAACCCAGTTAGGTACCTCAGGTGTCTCAATAGGTAATGAATTATCCATTGTAGAGGAGTCATTTTCTAAAATATTTGTAGACTCTTCCTCAATAGTAAATTCACCATTCTTGCTTTCTACAGTAGTGTCACGAACAATTACATTAATGGATTCCATCAAGGTTTTAGTTCAAAGATTGTACACTCGATAAGCTCTACTGTTAGGCGAATATCCTAAAAATATGGCTTTATCTCCTCGGCTCTCGAATTTGGACAAGTGTTCCCTATCTTTGCATACATAACAAGTACTGCCAAAGGTTCTAAGATATTTGAGATTAGGCTTTTTATTGTACCAAAGTTCATAGGGGGTTTGTTTGGAATTCTTTCTAAGATAGACCCTATTTATAATATGACAAGCAGTACGAATGGACTCTACCCAGAAATATTTAGGTAAATTTTTGGCATGTAACATAACACGTGCCATCTCCTGAAGGGTACGATTCTTTCTCTCCGCAATACCATTCTGTTGAGGGGTCTTAGGAGCACTGAACTCGTGTTTATAACCATTATAGTACAGTATTCTACAATACCAGTGTCTTTGAATTCACCACCTCTATCACTACGAATTCTATTCACTTGAGTATCCTTCTCATTTTCAATCCTAAGAAGAATTTTTAGGAAGGTTTGAAATGTTTCAGACTTTTGTTTTAAGAAGGCTACCCAGGTAAATATAGTGAAGTCATCAACCATAACTAGGATATAACTGTGTCCACAAAGACTAACAGTTTGGGAGGGACCCATTAGGTCCATATGGATGAGTTCTAAAGGATTAGAGGTAAGAATATCTTTGACTTTCTTATGAGGTGCCTTAACAATTTTACCTTCTTGACAGGAACCACAGATAAGATTGGGTATAAGTTTGATTTTAGGAACTCCTCCAACTATTTCCTGAGAGGTCAATCTACTAAGATTATCGTAATTTATATGACCCATTCTGTTATGCCATATCTCATTGTCATCCATTCTGGAAACATTACAGATTTCAGAATTGTTCATGACAATGTATCAATTGTCATGAGTTCTGAATCCAGTAATTATGCATTCACCTTTTTCATTTAAAATTTTGCAATTTTTCTTTGAAAAGGTAATAGTATGATCTGAGTCACAAAATTGCGATATACTAAGTAGATTTGCCTTAAGACCTTTGACTAGAAGAACATCTTGAAGAATAGGAAGCCCATCTTCTTGGAGAGTTCCTTTGCCTATGATTTGAGATGAAACTCCATCACCAAAAATGACTTTACCACCAGCAAAGCTGGTTTTGTTAAAAAGTTTAGTTTCATCACCAGTCATATGCTTAGAACATCCAGAGTCTAAATACCAACCAGATGATGTGTGTCCAGCTTTTAAAGCGGTAACAACAACATTACACTTCATCTGAGGTAATAGATCATCTTTTCTAACCCAAATTGCCTTAGTTTTCATCTTGCGCTTATTAGCTCTTAATTGATAAAATTTGCGAGCTTTGGATGTTTGCTGAAAAACATTTTGCTCATGATTTTGAAATTTGTGAAAGACTTGGGCATTTGGTTTAGGAAAGTGCTTAGGATTCCTTCTAGTAAATGTTCTTTTAGGTTTGGTCTTTCTCTTTCTATAATTAGAATTTCTATCTGGCTGTCTAGGAAGTACATAATTGTTACGGCTCCTCCTAGAATAGTTAAAGTTTTGATAGATATAAGGATTATAGGTAGGTTTAACGAGTCTCCTAGCATAACAATCATCAAAAGAGTGACTATAAATGTCGCAGTAGGAGCAATAAAGATTGCTCAGAATAGGGGTCTCCTTAGGAAAGTCTCTAAACAAAGGTTTCGAAGAGTTTGGAGGCTGAACTCTATTCCTAGGTGTGACAGTCTTAAATGTAGACACACTCTTCCTAATAGAAGGGCAGACGTATTTGGCCTTGGGTGAACTTTTATGTTTAGAGCAACTTGATTCACCAATGTTAAACCTTTGATTTTTTTAATCAAACTCAGTTTTTAGAGAATGAAAGTCTGGGCATGTTTCAATAGGTCTTTTGCCACCTGACACAAACTTGATAGTTTCAAAGGATTTTGTTTGTGTTTTCAAATTGGGGCAAAACCCTATTCCAGTTCGATCATCAGAATTGGTTTTTGATTCAGCAACAAATTCATCAAAACATTTTGAATTATTTTCAAATTTTGTAATTTTTTTTAAAACAGTTGCTGTCTTTACTTTAGTTTGCTCCAATTCTAACAATGTCCCTTTGTATTTTTTCTCCAGAGTTTCATTTGTTTCTTTTAAATCTCTGAGTTTTTCATTAAACATGATTTCGCTTTTATGAGTCAAACATTGGGTAGTATACTCTTCAGCATTTAGTTTAACCATTAGGCTTAGATCTTCTAAGTTCTTAGTGAGATCTTTCACATTTTTTTCTAATCTAGTGCTTTTCTTGAGAGTTTTAGCATAAAGTGTGTGAATGTCAGGGAGGTCTTCATTGTCCGAGTCACTAAGTGTGGTGTGTGGAGTGACCCCTAAAGATTCATTTGTTAAACTCACACACCCATTGACATCGTCATTATCGCTATCCATTTGACTCACACACCCCGAGGTAGAACATGCAACATTCTCAGTAATCAAAGCATCTAAACTAGTATAAACATGATTCTCAATAGCAGGAGTAGAGTTACTATAAGCATTCTCATACACAGGCATAAGCACATCATCATTATATATGATCTTAGCAAAGAAGGACATGCAAGGATCAAAGACATCAGATGACTCAGGTTCCACCTTTTCAGAGTCACTTGAATCATCCCATGTTTTGCAAATGTTGGCTCTAGTGTTTTTGTTTTGAGTGTTCAAGTTAACTCTACAGTCTTATGCAATGTGCCCTAGTTTACCACATCTATAGCATTCAGTCTTCTTAAGGTCTCTATTAGGTCTAGTGTGAGAATCCTTATGATTTTTGTCATGGTTTTTCTCATGAGGCCTATGATTAGAGGAAGTTGGATAATTTGAATTGCCTTGTTTATTTTTCACTTTGTTTCTAAACTTAATAATTTTCTTAAACTGTTTAGTAATTAAGGCAATTTGATTGTCCAAACTCTCTATATTGCATTCCTCATCAGAATCATAAGTGGGGAATATAAGTTCAGGCTTAGTTATCTTAGAAGAGAAGCTAAGATTGGAATTAGTTTGTTTCCTATTGGTTTGAGTCAATTGTTTCTTAAATTCTAGTTCCATTTCCACAGTTCTTAGTTTACTACTGAGTAATTCAGGAGTGAGATTTTGATCACACATTTCCTCAATAGCATATCTTTTATTATCAAATTTCTGTGGTAATGATCTTAGAATTTTAGATACAATTTCATGTCTGTCATAAGTCACCCCATTATGCAGTTTGGTCATAATATCAGTCAAGTTCATATAGAAGTCATCAAATGACTCAGTCTCAGACATAATTAGGGAGTTATATTACTGAATAAGCATTTGGGTTTTAGCAGCCTTAACTCTAGTGTCTCCTTCATGAGCAGTGACTAAGGTGTCCCAAGCTTCCTTAGAAGTGGTACAGGATGAGATTCTTTTGAACTCATGTTCATTTATAGACATAAATATGGCATTCTTTCCTTTATTATTATTTCAAGAAACTTGTTTCTCTTCTTGAGTGAACTCACTAAAGGTTTTCTTAACCCTCTCATTACTTACTTCGTTGGCTGGTTTAGTAGGAAAAATATAACCATTTTCAACAATGTCCCAGACATTATCTCCCAAAGTTCCTTGAATGAAAGCAATCATCCTTACTTTCCAGTAAGCAAAATTGGTTCCATCAAAGATTGGAGGTCTGGTCAAGTTACCAAATTTTTCATTTTTCTCGTCCATAATTGATTTTCAGAAAATAATTTCAGAAACACAGGATCTCTTTTGAAAGCAGTTTACAGAGTTCTGATACCAATTGAAAAATGTTACTAAAGCCGTTTATTAAAAATAAACTATTTAAGTAACTCCGATCTGTTTTTTTAAGAAACTCTTTTCGCAAAAACCAAACTATTTGAACACAAGATGTGTTTAATAAATCAGTATGTACGAGATCTATTCAAGAAATGAATAACAAGTTTATAAAGTAGTTTAAAAATCTTAAACTCAGCACAACCAAGAATGAGATGAGGAGATGTAGAAAGATTATGTTCACAATATTTTTTACGCGATAAAACCTCACCAATTGAGGAAACATCCACGACTCCCTCTACGGAGTAAAATGAAAAATCCACTAAAACAAATATATGAGTTACAAACTATATAACTAACATGCAAATAACTCAGTCCTATATAATTTTAGGAATGTACCCTCCGGTGTCCTTAAACTTCTCTGCAGTTCTGATTATAGATGTAGTTCTCCCAGTTTGTTAACTTCTGATTTATTCCAGCACTTTACGTCGACTCTTTATTCACAAGATCTTATTACCAACACTTTTCGTGTTGTAGGGTGAAAGTGTTTGTGAAGGCGCTTTCTAACACATGCATGCACACACACACACACTTATTAAGTACAAACAGTCCTAACAAATTACAATAACACTATAGTCTGTGATCTTTTCTCTTTCTTTCTTCTTACAAAACGTTTCACCTTATTTGACCTTCAAATCATTCCCAGAATCCACGGATACCTTCCTAGGAAGACAGACAAGGTCTTAATCAATCTCTGAAATTAGAAAAACTTTTCGAGATTGAAAACCTCCAAGTGAGATTCCAAACTAGGTCAAAGGTTTAGTTTTACAAGATCTAGAAACAGAAAACATTTATTGTTGATTTCAAAGTAAGCAAACGTTTTAAGGAAAATAATCAATAATATATTTCTCAAGATGATAAATAAAATGAAACTAAGTGTAATGTAACATTAATAACTCAGATCTGAAATTTCTATGAAATCAGAAAGTAGATCTGAGTAAAACGTTTAAGTTGAAAACAAGATCAAGTGAACACGAGGTTACAGCAACAAAAACAAACTTAACTCAAACTCTCAAACTCTCAAGAACACTCAGAGAAGTGTTTTGGATATGGAGGTATTTGAATAAGTGTTTGAGTTTGGATGGAAGAGGTTTGACGAATAGGGTTAGGGTTTCTAACTCTCTCTCTTCTCTCTCTGTTTTCTCTCTTCTCTCTCTACTCTCTCAATTTCTCAGAGGAAATGAAAATGGTAAAAGTCTTCGAAGTCTGAGAGAAGGGTCCCTTTTATAGGGTGAGGAGAAGGTTCGAGAGGCAGGCTCAAAACCAAGGGCCAGGATTAAGTCAAGCCAAATTGACTTAGAACGTAGGGTTCTAATAAGGCGGTCATAAAACAAATCCTGATTGGTCTAACGAGTTGTACTGGGATTCACCAAGATAACATGCAGATAGTTGATAGCTAATGATCCAAGGGCTAGGAACACACGCTGTTTTAACTCAGTAAAGAAACACAACTTCAGCCAATCAGACGAGGACAAGTGTTGGTCAATAATAGGATAACAAACGCGCGTCTAAAGTTAATTAAAACCACACCCTCAAGTTTACTCCGCTTTCGGATTCTACCCAAGGTAACATTAAGCCAATATAATCAACAAGTTATATTTACAAATTAACCCCAGAAACTTTTTAAAACAAGTTTTAATTAAGAAAAAATTATTTTAAAAATGTTTAAAAAATCCCAAAAAATTATTAAAATTCCAATTTAGGGATTTAAACACACTCAACATATGTACACACATTATTATGCAATATGATATGCAATAAATGACTTCTACTGTGTGTGAGTGTTGGCAATAGGTTCTTGATCACTACAAGATAGAGAGATGAAGTAGCAAACCAACTTCTGAGGTTCTTTGGATTCTAGGGAGGACACAATTTTGTCACAATTTCCAAACTAGATGAGCACTTATATAATATAGACTCAAGTGAGTCAAAAGTATAAGGGCTTCAAGATACTAGCCTTATAGTTCTTATGCGTACGCATTCAATAGCCCTTAGACCCGTCCAACAGTCATTACCTCTATAAGAGGGTACTTTAGATAGAATGGAGGCGTAACCCCTATTTGAGTATGGTAGTGATAATCTAATTTGGCCAAAGCCTTGGATTAATGATAGGACACACAAACACAAAGACAAACACAAACACAAACACAAACACAAACACAAACACAAACACAAACACAATGAAGATAAACTCAATTTAAACTCATGAAACTCTCGTGTATAACTCAGGAGATAATAGTGAACTTTAGAAGTAACTTAGCTAGATGAAGAGAGAAGTAAGCACCTTAGATACACCTTGGTAGGCAGGTAGAAACACACCAAATACCCTCAAGAATCTCTGTCAAGTATTAAAAGCTTCATAATAAATAACAATGGTGGGTGAGTAAGCCCTCTGGTTTGTAATAACTCTCTCAAAACGCGTATATTCTCTCTAGCAATAACTCCTCAACTCTAAAAAAAGATCATCCTCTCCTCAGGGGTGGTTAGGGTCCTTAAATATCCCCCCACACCATCCCCGAGGCAACCGAATCATTAAAGACTATGAAAGATATCCCTCATACTTTATGTCACAACATTAAATGCCTGATGCACTAGCTGTCTCCTCGTCATAAACATTAAATCCCAAGACATGCCTTTTGCCTAACAACTGTGTGTCAGGGGGCTGTTATCGCAGAGGTGGCTCACCAACTGCCTGACAGCCCCAAATACCACTGCGGTTTACTCGAGTCCAAGTCTGACATTGTTTAGCTGGCTAGTGACATCACCTACAGTAGATGTGACATTAAGTAGAGGGCTGTTTGGTTCTCAACTCAATGTCCAATGGAACTCCAAGCTACTCCGTCTGAGGTTCCACGGCCAGGGTCCTTCGGTACCAGGTGTATCTAAGATGGCCTGGACAAGCCTCCAACGGTGCCTCACTTCTCAATCCTCCAAACCAAGTCCCTCTAAATTTCCCACTGCGAGGTCATTCGATAGATTATGAAAGCTCTCCCAGGCCTTGCCAAGCCTGGTCTCTCGCGAGTACCGTTTGACCTCACACTAAAACTTATTATTATTCTCGTTACAACATTACAACCGTTATATCTTACAGTCAAAATAAACAAAGATACAATATGATTAACACAACAAGCTAAACTATGAGTTGCAACGCTAAGCTGCCTCGGTGAGTTACCACGCTTGAACTGCCTCGGTTTCTCAATCCAAAAACACTGTTGCTAATTAGAGAATTATCCTAAATCTCAGGATTACCTTAAAGCCCCCTCTACATTTTCCCCTTCGTGGAGAGATTTATTGGAACAAGAAATGTCTGCATGAAACTTCTCAATCCGATGAACCTTCTCTGCTTGAAAAAAAATTCTGACCTTCTTTCCCTCGTTAGAACCACATCGTTATAATCTCCTGGAAAAAGTAAAATTCTCCCCGATATACCTGAGCCGAAGCACTATAATTTATTGGGGCTTGGTCGAAGGGACATCGCTACTTTTTCCTCATGCTGAGCCTTAACCGTTCTAGCTTTATTATTTAAAATTCTCCCGAAAGGCCTACTATCCTTCTCAAATACTCGTTTGGGCTTTTGGTAAGTGAAATTCTCCCTTGTATTACTTCGCAATGTTCAAAAAAGTAGAAATTCTCCCCGATATAACTGAGTCGCAAATTAAACAACGTTTGGACTTGTGGGGAGGGTACATAGTAGCTTTTTTGAATCTTTGGGGGAATGCCTTCGTTGGGAGTCATTGGATATGTTTGACAAAAATTTTAGAGCCAAAACTCAAGCTTGCTGGAGAAGGCAACCCCCTTCTTTTTCCCAAGCTTCGCTTCATTAATGACATGGTGCTTTCTTTTCAACTGTCGAGACCCTTCCCGACGTGCCACGTGTTCATTTGTAATGATTATAAGCGGCCCTTGCACGTGCGATGGTGGGAAACTCAAAAGTCAGGTTTACAAACCTTCAAACGTCTCTTTTATTTCAAAACCCTTCTATTTCTTCATATTCTTCATCTTCTTCAAGCTCCCCGCTTTCTTTAGAGAGAGAAACTCTGTGCGACCTCTATTGTTGGCCCATTCTTTACTCAGTCTCCTCCTTCTCTCATATTTTGCACCACCACCTACGGTTGTGCTCCTCCCTTCTTTTTCTTAACCCTTCTTACCCAGTTATATCATTCATCACCACTCTCCCATGGCTTCTTTAAGTACATCCAAGGTTGTTGCCACCACTCAGCCGGGTTCCCCCTTCACCGCTGCTGGCGTTGCCATTGCCATTAGCGGCGCTGCCCTGGATGCTGCTCGTCAAGAGCAACTACGCTTCTATCGTCGGGCGCCAATCTTTAAAGAAGATGATAAGTTTCTCGAGGCATGCAAGACCTGCCACTTCTCATCCAAATTCGACTCCTTACTGTTGGGCGATGACGAGATGGATTCATCAAAGTGGGGTTATCTTCCACCCGAAGGGACTGTGCATTTTCGTCTGGATCGTGGCGACTTCCCCTATTCTCATATTGACTTCGAAGCACCTGGGGGGTCACCAACCCATTTTACTGCTTGGCATACACATATACAGAGCTCCCACGCTGCTGCTCTTGCGAAGGTTGGGCTACATCGAGCCTACTGGTTTGGCGAGTTCACCCTCTCAAAGCACAACGCATCACTCCAAGTGCTAGTCTCTTGATGGAACATCACATCCCACGCCTTCTTCACTGCGTGGGGGAGTTTATTGTTACTCTGGAGGACATCTGTGAACTCCTTGGGTTTGAGCCCATGGGCGAGTTCACCTACCACGACGAGCTTCTGGATGCCGAAGAGGCTGCTAATCGAGTTGAGCTGGATCGGATCCGCCGCAGTTGCACCGGTTCCTTAAACAAAGCCACATTTGCCCCACTTATCAACTATTTTTTTGAGGCTCCGATGCCGAAGGATGTCAGTGATGTAACGGGCGGCGGTAGAGGTTCCTCCCTGGAACTACCAGCCTACTTACTTGTACTTCTTTCACCCTTTTTCCTCACTGGAAAACCCAACGATCAGCCCAGGAGGGACCTAATAAACATTTCTATTCGTTTGGCCAGGGGGTTCAACCTTTCCCTGGCCGCCATTGCCCTGGGTCCCTCTACACCTAGTTGGATCGAACACACATTGATATGGCACGATCATTGGGTCATTACAACTTGGCGGATTTTTCCAACACCATTATTTTTACGGGCTTCCTCTACACCCGCTTTCCTGCTATTGCTTCCAAGTCCATTTCTCTGCCTGTGAGCCAAAGTATCAAGCCCCCACGCCTCCTATATTTTCACAAAAAACAAAGTCGAAACGAGATAATGGAGTTTTTTGATCATTTAGATTCCTTTGTGATGAGGGCATATAGTGAGTCTACCTTTTCCCCTAGTTGGGACTTCTTTCCTTCTGCATCCACAATGGTCAAGTTCAATCCAGTTGTAGAAGATCCCTCACAAGCCCTAGTGCTTCTTTTCACCTCGGGATTTCTCCCCTTTTACACGGAATGAGGATACACCTCAGAGCCTTATAACCCTGATAGGTGCACCATGCAGTTTGGGTTCGATCAGGGGGCCCCTCTACCTGTGTTCCAGGACAACCACTCAAAGGCCACCTTCGATGAAGCCTGTACCTTCTATACTACAGTCGCGATGCTTGGTATGACATCCACTATCGATGGCTGTGTCACCCTTCCTAGTGCTACTAGAAGGGAGATGTATCCATTTCTTTTACCACCAAGTTCCATTTAGAACAGTTGGAAATGATTCATGAGTTCATTCAGTTCCCACCTCAATATCCCCTAGTTCTTTCCTTCTCCTCTTCCGAGCTGGGTCTTAAGGGGAACTCCGTGCTTGGGGTTGAGTTTCCCTTGAGTACAACCCTTAAATAATCTCCCCAAGAATTACCCCCCTCATTGCCCAATGATTCCCACTGCCATCCCGAAGTCCAAGGCAGCTGCAGCTCCTAAACGAACTGTCCCTTCGGCCGAAGCTGCCACGGAAGAGGGGCCTCTCAGCAGCCTACTAAGAAGTCCAAGTCCAAGAAATATAAGGCCCAAGTTCAAACGCAAACTCCATTGGAGGCATTCCCAATTGCCTCCGTTCCCCCTCCCATGTCTCCAGAGATGGCTGAAGAGTTAAGGAGGAAGGTGCAAGCCGAAGTCGATAGAATACATGCTAAGTTTCAACGACATGCAGTCGTCGTTCCTCCTTCGGGTACGTTCCCCACAATCGTGGTTGATCCCACAGAGACAACGGAAAAAAGGAGAAGAAGGACGAGGGTACCTGAAACTGGTGGTGCAACGAGATCCAGGAAGAAAACGCTGGGTACCAAATCCCAGAAGAAGCAGACACAAGAGAAGCCTTCTTCTCCAGCTCCTTCGGGTGCTGCCTCCTCGCCACCTTCGTCAGTGGTTATACCCTCTCGTTCTCCCTCTGGATCTGAGGTATGTGTGCATTATTTATTTCTCATCCCCCTTGTCTTAAGGTGTGTTTCAATTGCTCATTTCTTACTAAGAAAATGTTTTGGTGCAGGGAGTTGAAGAAGAAGGGCCAAGTCCCCCCAGTCCTCTTGTAAGACACCTTGGGGGGGGGGGGGGGCGTTGCGGTATTTTTCCAGCAGACACTACTCTTCCCTGTTCCCCCTTGATAAGTCTGACTTACTCTCGCCGTTCATACTCACACCGGGTTAGAGATGCTACCACGGGGGCTGCTGAGGTGTCTGACCAACCCGAGGTAACTACTCCAGCCCCCGAATTACCCACCGGGCAAGGGGTCCCTTTGCCTCTCGTTATGGTTGAGGAGAGTTCTTCTGAAGTAAATTTCTTGCCAAGTCTCACATCTTTTATTTATCCCATTGCCTTTTTTATCAATTCTAACATGTTGGTCCATTTTAGGTGGAGGTGGCATCACTGATAGCTAACATTCTCCTTCCTCCTGTGTTGTCAAGACCCCTTACTGCAGTTCCTCTTTTTGGTTCCATAACGGGGGTAAGTTAAGTGCATTTCTGCCCCTTATTCTTCTGTGTTCACTTCTTGTGTCTAACACTTGTCTTTTTATTTGCAGCTTTCTCCAAGTATCTCTCCACCCTTTTCTCTAAGTGGCCTTTTCCCTTCCCAGGCCTAGGTTGGTGCTACTGCTTTCGTTGGGGAATCCCTTGGAGATTCAACGTCTTCGTTCGATGATGCCCCTAGGTTAGCTTTAGTACCGTATGTTGGTGAGGGAAGTTTGCCCTCCATTGAGACTTCTGAGGCAACGATCCCGCCTCCAATAGTTTCTACCCTTGTGACCCCCATGGTGGCTCCCATTCTTGGTCCTACTACTGCTGAGGTACTTTGTTAGTTTCTCTGTATTTCTCAGTTTCTCGAACTTCAACTGTGTTTGTGACTCAACAATGAGAACACTTGTTAAAACACTTGTTAAAATTTTTCATAAATTCCACCTGTATTGGTGACTTAACGAAAATGCTTGTTAAGATTTTTCATAAACTCGACCTGTAATGGTGACTTAACAACGAAAACACTTATTAAGATTTTTTTCGCAAACTCCACCTATAACGGTGACTTAACAACGAAAACACTTGTTAATATTTTTCATAAACTCCACCTATATCGGTGACTTAACAACGAAAATGCTTGTTAAGATTTTTCATAAACTCCACCTATATCGGTGAATTAACAATGAAAACACTTGTTAAGATTTTCATAAACTCCACCTATATCGGTGATTTAACAACAAAAACACTTGTTAAGGTTTTTCATAAACTCCTTGTTTCCTCTAACTGTTTTCAGGTTGCTCGGGAGGATTCCCCACCAGTTCCCGTGTATTTTTCAAAAATAGGAGGAATATAGTCCTTCAGATAGGGCTCGTTGTTGTATTCCTGGGGATACGGTGTTCGAAAGTCATCAAAAACCGAAGCTACCTCACCAGAAGATTTCGAGGAAGCCTGCATGAACTTTAGCATCTCCTTTTGCATCTCATTTCTCATTTCCTTCATGGGTGACACTACTAGAGAAACAATAAACGGGGCTATGGTTTGAATGCTCGTTGGAGCTGGAACGAACATTACAGCTGGGGCCATTGATACTCCTGAGGCTCCTACTACTGGATTCACAACGGAGGGTATGCTTTCCGGGACCATCCCTACTACACCTGCACCTGGTGGGACCGTTGGAGCTACCCCTAGTGTTACGAAGGCATTAGCCTCCAATCCTCCCAGCATAGTTGAAGCTACTGGAGTTTGTAAAAACTCATAAAACTTGCTCATGAGGAGCGCGACCTGAGTGGGTCCCAACCCCGCACTCGTGGGAGATTTTGCCACCCCTGGAACACATGTCATCGCCTGGACCGGTGGTACCTATATTCGAGGAGCCCCATACCTTATGGCCTCTAGTTTTCTCGCAGCCTGCTCTTCATTATGTTGAATGTCGTCAAAGTTGAGCCTTCGAGTAGCATTATCTTGCGCCATACTCCTTACTTAGAAGAATGACTCCCCAGCAGAGTCGCCAAATGTAAGAGGGTACTTTAGATAGGATGGAGGCGTAACCCCTATTTGAGTATGGTAGTGATAAGCTAATTTGGCCAAAGCCTTGGATTAATGATAGGACACACAAACACAAACCCAATAAAGATAAACTCAGTTTAAACTCACGAAACTCTCATGTATAACTCAGGAGATAATAGTGAACTTTAGAAGTAACTTAGCTAGAGGGGGAGAGAAGTAAGCACCCTAGATACACCTTGGTAGGCAGGTAGAAACACACCAAATACCCTCAAGAATATCTGTCAAGTATTAAAAGCTTCGTAATAAATAACAATGGTGGGTGAGCAAATCCTCTGGTTTGCAATAACTCTCTCAAAATGAGTATATTCTCTCTAGTAATAACTCCTCAACTCTAAAAAAAGATCATCCTCTCCTCAGGGGTGGTTGGGGTCCTTAAATAGCCCCCCACACCATCCTCGAGGCAACTCAGTCATTAAAGACTATGAAAGACATCCCTCATACTTTATATCACAATATTAAATGCCTGATGCACTAGTTGTCTCCACGTCATAAACATTAAATGCCAAGACATGCCTTTTGCCTAACCACTGTGTGTCAGGGGGCTGTTGTTGCAGAGGTGGCTCACCAACTGCCTGACAGCCCTAAATACCACGATGGTTTACGCAAGTGCAAGTCTGACATTGTTTAGTTGTCTAGTGACATCACCTACAGTAGATGTGACATTAAGTATAGGGATGTTTGGTTCTAAACTCAACGTCCGATGGAACTCCAAGCTACTCCGCCTGAGGTTCCACGGCCAGGGTCCTTCGGTATTTTTACCAGGTGTATCTAAGATGGTTAGGACAAGTCCCCAGCGGTGCCTCACTTCTCAATCATACAAACCAAGTCCCTCTAAAGTTCCCACTACGAGGTCATTCGATAGAGCATGAAAACTCTCCCAGGCCTTGCCATGCCTGGTCTCTCGCGAGTATCATTTGACCTCATACTAAAACTTATTATTATTCTCGTTATAACATTACAATCGTTATAGCTTACAGTCGAAATAAACAAAGATACAATATGATTAATACAATAAGCTAAAGTATGAGTTGCCACGCTAAGCTGCCTCGGTGAGTTGCCATGCTTGGGCCGCCTCGGTAAGTTGCCACGCCTGAACTACCTCGGTTTCTCAATCCAAAAACACTGTTGCTAATTGGAGAATTATACCAAATCTCAGGATTACCTTAAATCCCCCTATACAACCCCTTTAATGAGATCTCTCGAATTGTCCCGTTTGGACAGTTTGGGACTGCATAATTTCTGTATAATAATATTTTTAGTGGCTTAAAGTTGTAACTTCTAGAGGAAGTTCTGCAGTCATATCTTAATGTTCTCTGGGTACATACTAAATTAACAAGTGTGACTATTATTTCAATTGATAAATTGAAATAATACTCACACTTGCCAATCTACGTCGTGTACTTGGAGAACTATGGGGATATGCTGTCGAATCTTTCTCAAATCGTAACAATGTGCATGAGCTGTTAAGTATATTACAGAAATATGTGGTCTTGAATGGGATAGGACCACTCACCCTTTAGAGGAGATGGAGGAAATAGAAATTAAATGAAACATACTATAAATCTAAGTTTGAATTTGAATTTAAAATTTAACAATTGAATATAAATAAGACATAATTAAATGAAACATACTATAAATCTAAGTTTTGTTTGAACTAATCCATGAATATACACTTCTTACCTTTAATAGATGATTAGTTATGGTAGCTGTGATGGGATATCCGAAATACAAAGAGTGGATGGGTGAGACAAATAGAATGGGGGATGTGTTTCGCAGAGGTGCTAATAAATTTGTGAAATACGCAAAGAGATGTCATAATGATGAAGAGCTTATGTGTTCGTGTGCTAGGTGTAAGAATAGTAAGGTGTTTGAGTGAAAAACGATTGAACTACATTTATTAAGATTGGGTATGCAAGATAGTTATCGATTTTAGAGTTTTCACGGTGAATTAAAAGTTCCTTTTATCCCCGAATAACCTTCACAACAACCTTCAACAAGTAGGATAGATGTAAAAGGGTACGACATAGATCATAACATGTTAGAGGATTTAGTTGATGATGCGTACGAATTTTATGAAGCCGAGGAGAATGAGGTTACTGATGATGTACAAGGTTCAAGTGCTCGTGAAGATATCATGATAAACCTTAACGATGACTACCAAAGTTTAAAGTTTAATGTGACCCAACCGTTATACTCTGGCTGTAAGAAAGATCAAACAACTTTACATGACATGGTTGGTTTTCACAGTTTGAAGATGCAGTACGGTTTGTTTGGCAATAGCGTGACAGGAATTTTGAAATGGGTGAAGGGGTTACTACCTAAGGAGAATACGCTTCTAAATAGCTATCCTGTTATGAAGAACGGTTTGAAAGGTTTGGGGATAAAGTATAAATCGATTCATGCTTGTGTGTATGACTGCATACTATACCGAAAGGAGTATGAAAATCTCGATCGTTGTCCGATTTGTGATAACCTAGATATGTCCAATCTACTAGTGAAGAAGGCACAAGCTCAAAAGTGCCTCAAAAAGTGTTGAAATATTTTCCCGTTGGGCCTAGATTAAAGCGATTTTTCACCGTACCATGGATAGCGGAGGCAATGACTTGGCATGCTAGTGCAGAAGTAGGGGTAATCTTATGCGTCATCCTATTGATTCTATAGCTTGGAGGGGGATGAATTATGAGTATCTCGATTTTGCTTGAGAACATCGCAACATTCGTTTGGCTATATCAACAAATGGTTTCAATCCATTTGGAAATCTAAGCACCAATCAGAGTGTATGGCCAGTGATCATAGCCCCACTCAACATCCCCCCTTCACAGTGTATGAGACCTGAATTTTCGATGATGTCTTTCTTGATACCTAAGTCAAAGAAACCAAAAGATGACATCGACGTCTACCTGGCTCCTTTGGTGGAAGAATTAAATGAGTTGTGGGAAGATGATGTGCAATTATTTAACTCTTTTAGAATAGAAGAGATTACGCTGAAAGCTATGTTGATGTGGGCAATTCATGATTTTCCAGCTTATGGGACATTATTCGGCTGTGTAGTACATGGTTATTTGGGGTGTCCTATTTATGGAGAGGAGGCTGAATATCTTCGTCTACCCTTTAGCTCAAAAAATGTATACCATTTCCATAGGAGGTTTTTACCCCCGGCTCATAGTTTTAGATTTGACTGGGTAAGAGTTGAGGATAAAAATACTGGTAAAGTTAATCCTATCACCAATTTGATCATGGTTGACTTGTCCAAGTTGAAGAGAAATGACCACGTGAGCGATGAGCCATTTGTTTGTGCATTTAAAAAGGTTAACCAAGTGTTTTACTCACAGTATATCAACGACGAGCCGTGGTCAATTGTCCTACACGTGCCAAAGCGTCTAAACAGTAGTGTGGATGAGTTGGTTGCTCCTACAGAATATCAATCCATTTTTTATGATAACTCGAATTTGAAAAAAAAAATCAATTTGTAATAAATATTCCAATTTGTACTTTATCAATCCATTTTTAATGCTTTTAATTGATTTGCACTTTATCATTCTCACTCTTGTGTAGTGTGCGTGTGTGTGGGCAGTAGGGTCGGGGGTGGGGATGTTTCGAATTTTTAGTAATTATACATATTATGAGCTAGATGCTGTTATTTTGGAATTCAGAATTGAGGTGTTAAACATTAACAATTCATTTAGATTTGTAGTAATTGTACATATTTGTCTGTCTTCTTCTAATTCATTTTGATTTATACTAATAACAACATTTTTTTATAGCAAATGTCTCCTTCAGGTATTAAGGCCAGGATGATGATGTTGATTGTGATGATGTCGTCTAGGCTCGGTGGTAGCGGAGGCGAGGAGGGCTCCTCGACCTCTAGGCTCCCCAAATATGGCAAATTGGGTATGGCCATCGAGAACAAGACGAGGCTATTAGCGAGATCCCTCGATCTTGTAAAGACGATCGTCGACCCGGGGTACACTAGTTGGAGGGAGGTGCCAAATGAGCTCAAGTTATCTACTTGGGTAGCACTACAGGTAATGAATTTATATTTATATTTATATGAATATTTCAATTTCAATTTCAATTTTGATTTCATTTTATATTTATATTTATTTGCAACTAACAGTGTATTTGTTGGACATGAATAATTCAGCCTGGATCCAAATCTATACGATTCCGTCTTGGAGCAGTTGAGGGAGAAACACAAGACGTGGAAGAAAAATATGTGGACCCGGTACTTTGGGAAGACCCGAGAGTCCGTTATCCAAATGCGTGAATTCATCCCGCCGAAGGAACCTATCTCATTGGCACAATGGTAAAAGTTCATTGACAATGAGATCGGGGAGCGACAATTGGCATCTCTCCAATCGGGGAGGGAAAACCGGGCAAAAAAGACGTACGTGCACTACTTCGGCCGAACGTCTTACGCCGAGGTGGAGCATAGGATGATGGTAATATTTAATTTTTCTATAACTATAGAAATATATTATTCTGCATTATTTTACTTTGCGGGGCCGATACTAATTTTACTTTATTTTATTTCAGGGGACAGGGAGTGGCCCTGGGTAGGCCACATAGGCTTGATACTTATGTGGCTATTCGAACGAAGAAGGGGAAGGATAAAGAGGTGTCCCTGAGCATCGAGGCCATGATTGTAAGTAATCAGACAGTTTACTTTTTGTTAATTACGTTATTATTTTTTTATTTACTTATTTTACTAATCATGTGCTTTTTGTCATTTCAGGCAAAGTTTAAGGAAGTACATGAGTCGCAGTCTGATGACGACAAGGCATCTTTGTCCACAAATGCACTCAGCCAAGTGGTTGGAGCTGATCGCAAGGGGAGGAGAAGGGGGGGGGGGGTGAGCTCATGGGTGGCTAAATCTTGGATCATCGGATTGGAGATGAGTGACACCAAGTTGGCTCGAACGGTGGACTCGCATGACGCGAAGCTATCCCATTTAGAGGCGACGGTCCAAGATATGTTCTCAATCATGAAGCGTTTATTGGGCGAAAACTGTAAGGGGAAAGGGAAGGAGGAGGTGGTGGAGGAGGAGGTGCAGGATGACGAGGATGTGGACCTCGCTGCTTCATCGCTGATACGTGCGAACTTTGATGATCCACTCCCCTATTTGGCTCCCTTCAACCAACCGATGTTGACACATAATTGGCCGAGCGTGTTTATACTGGATATATTTGATGGCCAGTGGAAAGGGCGGGGGTTGAGGGACCAGAATATTGTTGCGTTCATGGACGCTTGCTTCAAGACATCGAGTCCAAGGTGCTCGTCACGCATGTGATACCCGGAAAGGAGAACTCCCCCTTGTGGTTGTGCGAACAATGCGTTACGATGTATATTGGTGGGTCTGTCAATTCATATATCGTGTGGCCTACTCACCTCCTTAGAGCTAACCTTACCCCAGACATGTAGTGACATTATTTGAATTGAGTTGTTTTAAGTTGTTACATTTGAATTATATTTGGATTATATTGTTATGCATATTGTTTTGAATGTATATTTGCATTATCTCTATTTTATTTGGATATATGATGTTTGAACAGGTATAATGTTTCTATAACCAGAACAAATATATTATTGGGCAGTGGCAGTGGCCATACTGGCCAGTAATTTTTTTTTAATTCTGCCCAGAATTATCACGATCATTGATCGTGACATTTTTTTAAAGAGTGTCATGAGTTTATCATGATTTACGACTGTGATAAAACTTATCAAGGTCATAGACCGTGACATGACCGTGATAATTCTAATTAACTTACCATGATCAATGACCGTGACACGTCCGTGATAATAAACATTGTCACCCCCAAAATTATCATAGTCATTGACCTTGACAAGTTTAACTTATCAAGGTCAATTATCGTGATAATTCGACAAAATTGGTGTAGTGATCGCTGTAGAAACCCTGGAAGAGGGCACTTTTAAACTGGGGTCCGTTGTAAGTGATGATAGTCTTGGGGATCCCAAAACGAGTGACAATGTTCCTTCATATGAATCTTATCATGTCTGCGTCTCTAATGTTTACAAGTGGCCCTGCCTTTATCCATTTGGTGAAGTAATCTGTTGCGACCAGTAAATATTTGCGATTACTGGCTGCGGTAGGTAGAGGGACCATGATGTCCATACCCTATTAAGTGAAAGGCTATGGGCTAATAAGTGACTTCAAGTCGCTTGCTGGCTGGTGAACCATAGTTGTGTGAAGTTGGCACTTTTTGCATTTGGGAGCATATATTCCTACGTATTTCTGCATGTACGGCCACTAGTAGTCTTCTTTCATTGCTCAGAAAGCTAGCGACCTGCCTCCAATGTGACTCCTTCAGATTTCTTCATGGAGTTCGTGCAAAACTTGCTCGACGTCCTTTGGATGAACGCATTGGAAGTAAGGACAAGTGAAAGATTTCTTGTACAACTTGACCTCAGAAGATAAGTGAAAGCGAGCAACTTTGACTCTTATCTGATGGGCGGTCTTCTTATCATCTGGTAGTGCACCATCCTTCAAATAATCCCTTAAGGGGTCCATACAACTAGGGAATGTCTCGATTTAGAGAACATTCCCCATGTTTGGAAGCTCGTCGATCTAGTTGATACTTGCCTGGGCGAGGAAATCAATCGGAATTGTTCTCCTTAAGTCAGAATTGATCGCTGAGCTTAAGGCTTCTAGGGCGTCAGTATGGCAGTTTTATCCTCTAGAAAACTATTGGACGCTGACTTGTTCAAAGTTGGACATCAATTTCTTCACCATGGCGAGGTAGGCTGCCATCCTCTCATCTCTAGCGTTGAAATAGCCACTTATTTGGTTGGAGACCAACTGTGAGTCACCGAACACTTAGAGTTTCTTTACTCCAAGCGCTCGTGCTTTCTGTAGGCCAACAATCAGTGCTTCATATTCTTCTTCGTTGTTAGAGGCTTTAAATCCAAGCCTGATTCCTTGCTCGAGGATTCCATCTTCAGGGGTAATTAGCAGGATGCCTACTCCTTCCCCTTTGGAATTAAAGGCATTGTCAACGAACAGTCTCCAAACACTTGATACCGAGGGAACTTCCTTCTGATGGGGTTGGTCGCAAGGATGTTCTCCTATAAATTCTGCGATGAAGTCGACGAGGACCTACCCTTTGATGGCATTCCTTGGCTGACACTGAATGTTAAATCACCCAAGCTCGATCGACCACTTTGATAGTCTACCTGACAGGTCTGCTTTTCTTAGGATTACTTTAAAAAGGTGGGATTTTAGTACGATGATGGAGTGGAATTCGAAGTAATGTTTTAATTTCCTTGAGGCTACCACTAGCGCAAAGGTGGGCTTTTCTAGTGGTAGGTATCGCTGTTCGACGTCCAAGAGAGTCTTGCTTGTGTAATAGACTGGGTATTGGATCCCCAGTTTTTTACATACCAGTGCAGAACTTACATCATGACTAGATACTGTAAGGTACAGGTATAGAGAATCATTCGCTTGAGGGATTACGATCAAGAGTGGTGCGTTGAGGTAAGATTTAAGTCCCTCTAACGCCTTTAAGCAATCATCGTTCCACTCCACATCTTTTCTCTTCTTTAACAACTGGAAAAACGACTGGCATATTTCGAATGACTTTGAGACGAATCGATTTAGGGCGGCGAGCATCCCCATGAGCTTTTGCACGTCTCTTATCATACGGGGGGCTGAACTCTTTTAATGGCATCAATTTGGTCCGGGTTAGCTTCGATACCTCTCTTGCTGAACCAAGTACCCGAGGAATTTTCCTGACTGGACACTGAAGGAATACTTGTTCGCATTGAGTTTTATTCGGTATTTCTTGAGGATTTCAAAGGTCCTTTATAGGTCAGATAGGTGGTCATCCTTGAGCTTGCTCTTGATGAGCATGTCATCGATATAGACCTCCATAGTGCTTCCCATTTGATCTCTGAACATTTTTATGACCAACCGTTGGTAAGTTGCCCCTGCATTTTTTAGCCCAAAGGGCATGACCTTATAGAAATATAGCCCAATTATGGTTATAAATACTGTTTTGTCTTGATCCCGCTCGTACAGAGGGATCTGGTGATACCCATAATATCCGTCTAATAAGCTCATCCTTTCGTACGCTGCAGTGGCGTCCACCAGATGATCAATCTTTGGGAGGGGGAAGTTGTCTTTAGGACATGCCTTGTTGAGGTAAGTGAAATCGATGCACTCTCCACTTTCCTTTGCTTTTAGGGACAACCACTGGGTTGGATAGTCATTTGGGGAACTGGACTTCCCGTATGAATCCTGCACCCAATAGTTTGTCAACTTCCTTCTCTACTGCCTTAGCTTTTTCCGAGGCAGTACGACGAGCTTTCTGTGAAATTGGCTTGAATGTTGGATCAACGTGCAGTCGATGATAAGTGATGCTCAGATCAATCCCAGGCAGCTCGTGAGGCTCCCATGCAAAGAAATATAGGTTACTTCGGAGTAGGGTGACCAATTCCCTCTTTTCGTGGTCGGTGAGTGAGGTTCCAATCAAGAAATTTCTTTTACTTGAACTGCTACTGGTTGTGACTTCCTTCAAGTCCTCGATGATTCTTTTAGAGGGGGAGGAGCCTGGTCTCCTCCACTCCTGGTCTTCTATATATTAATTACTATTTATAGGGAATTAGCCTCTCCTGCTCTTCATCCTTGCTTATAACTTTCTCAACCTTCTTCTCTAGCTTGAGACGGATGGCTGCTATGAAGGACTTCCTCGCCATCGTATGGTCTCTGTGGATCTCCACCACTCCTCGCTTAGTAATGCATTTAAGCTTCTGATGGTAGGTAGAGGGGGCGACATTCATTGCGTGCAGCCATCCTCTGCCGAGGATCGCTTGGTAGGGGGAATCAATATCGACCACGAGAAATTCAATCATTTTTTAGATATTTCCTGCCCTTACTGGCAAGACAATCTTTCCCAAGGGGATGGTTACTTTTTGGGCGAAACCAACTAGAGGAATGGTGGATTCCTTTAGGTCGGCGATACTTAACTTCAACTTACTGAACAGGTCAAGGTACATTACTTCGGATGAGCTACCTTGATCGACGAGCAACCTGTCGGCATCATAGTTAGCTATACTGAGTGTAATGATCAATGAATCATGATGTGGGGTCCTTGCTCCCACCAAGTCCTCATCTGTGAACACAATGTGCTTACTGTATTCGACACCCTCTGCTCGTCGATGCTTTCCTGCTTGCGTTTTGGCTGGATCGATTTGAAAGGCTTGCATCACGGCTGTAATCTTTTTGACTTTCAACCGAGCCATATTTCCTTGAATATGTTTGAGATCGAATGCCCATGAATTACTATGAACTCATGGCGGACGCTTTCCTCGAGCACGTTGTCGAGCCTTTTATCTCAATTAGCAGCTACCTTCTCTGCCTTCTTTTCCACAAATTCGCTCAAGTGTCCAGTTTGAGCTAATTCTTCAAGGTGAGACTTGAGGGCTTTGCAGTGCTTGGTTTTGTGCCCGCCCTCTTTATGGAAAGCGCATCTCAATGCGTTGTTCCTCTTTAAAGGGTCTCCACCTATCTTCCTGGGCCACTTAATGAACGGTTCGTCCTCGATCTTTGCCAGAACCTTGTAGATTGGTTCTTTAAAAACCGTGTTTACTGCTTGAAATATTTTTGAGGCATCATTCTTGTTCCCATTCTTAGGGCCGCTCTTGCCCCCATTATTAATTCCTTTCTTTTAATTTTTAGTTTTATCATTGCCCTTGCCAGCAAACTTGGCGTGACCACTTTCCCCTGCACTGAGATGGGTCATATCTTCAACTTTGGCATATTTTTTAATACGAGCCATTAAGTTGTCAATGGTCGTGGCCTCCTTCTTAGTGAGGGACTGGTGTAAGAGGCAGGAACTAGGTAAGCTAATCTTAAAGGATGTGACAACGACCTGCTCTGAGCAGTCCTCGACCTCGTTGAATAGTTCCCAATATCTCTTTCCATAGTCTCTGAGGCTCTCCTAAGGATTTTTCTTCATAGTCAACAAAGCATCCATCCTCTTCGGGTGGGAGCTGCTGATAATAAAGCGAGTTGTGAAGAGCTCAGCCAGGGACTCAAAGTTTGTGATGGATATGTGAGGGAGTTTCTTGAACCACTTTTGAGCCACGTTGGGCAAGCTTGACGGAAAGATTCGACACATCAATGCGTCCTTGTGGTTCCAAAGGGTCATGGCCTACCTGTACTGCCTGACATGATCGATAGGATCAGTCTTTCCATTGTAGATCTTGAACCTGGGTATTGCAAACTTCTTGGGGCCTTCTTCTTCCTTTATCTCTCTTAAAAAATAGGACTTCATCTAGGTCCTGAGAGCTAGCCTGGATAGCTCTCTGGTCGACCTAGCCCCCCAATGTGCTGGGTGTTGGTCCATTTCTCTTTGGATTAAATTTCGTATTTCATCGTTTCCTCGGCCTGGGCTCTTATAACGGTGAGATGATTATTGTAACTCAAGTAAATCATCATCTGACCTATGTCCTTCAATTCTTTGAGATCCACGTTCTGGGCTCCTTCCTCGGCTACGAGATATGATTGCCTGAGGGCTAGGAGCGCGATAGTGGCATTGCCTTGTGTTGCGATGGAGTTCTCTCTCCATCTTCTCCAGTCTTCTCTTGAGGTGAGCGTTCTCGGCTTCCTGCTTGCGAGTGGCTTCCTCCTGCTCTTGGAGCCTCACCTCATAGGCGTCGATCAGCCAGTAGACTTGCGTGGACCTGGCTGGTCCCTAACTTTCTTCTGAGGCTTGCAGCTCTCGGCAAGGCCTTGGGTTTGAGCGTCGAACTTCATACCTAAACCTTTTAGGGATTGTTGCTCTTGAATATCCCCTGCTTGAGGGGCATTGCTGATGTGACCAGATATTCTAGGTTATTGTTGGTTAAGGCTTTCTTAAAAAAAAACAATCGCTTTCCACAGACGGCGCCATATGTGGTGACAATAAATCTCAACACAAATTACAAGCAAATGCAATCACCATAAAAATTAAAGAACATAAAATAGTTGCAATCACACACTACATAAAATATACGTGGTTCGACAAAATGGCCTACGTCCACGGTGGTGCTCTCTGTTTTGTATTTATCTTTTCTCTAGGGGAGTATTTTCAATTACATGCCCATTGGCCCGGATTGGGGGGTTCAACATATACGTATAATTCTCGAGGAGTGGGGGTGTTAGGCACCTCCACGTTGGCCCATAATTCCTAGAATATCTCTTGAGAGATTTTAGGGGTTGAATGGGTCATCATTGAATTAGTTATTTGTGAGAGCTTAGATTTTGGGCCGGACTCTCCCTATCTTTGATAGGGCCTAGTCGCGCTACTTCTCTGGGCCGAGACAATTAAACGAGGTCCCACAATAATAATAATAATAATAATAATAATAATAATAATAATAATAATAATAATAATAATAATAATAAGATTTGTGTATTAATTATAAGTAAGTGAATACTTATGTATTCGGGATCGGGTTTAGAATCGAGAATTATGGTCTAGTGCTACGAATGACATATGCACGTTTAGCCGGTTATATATATATATACACTCTGGAGTGGACTCGAAATCTCGCCACCGAATCCAAATCATAAACAGATAACCGAAAATGATCATAGACTTACATCCGTGGGTCATGACTATATCACTTTACTCCACTAGTATCTAAACTAACATGCAGTGGTCATGCAACAGTCCAATGACATGAGGAACCAATCCAACACCTTATGGTCAATGCCAGGATGGACCACCCACTATGCACAACCTCCAATGTTAGCATCCATAGAGTGTGTATGTTTCACATATATCAATCACACAGATATATCCATACATATATATACTATCTCTATACCCGTGTGTGTGTGTGTGTGTGTGTGTATATATATATATATATATACTCAGAAGTGGTATGTGATGTACATGGAGCCTGATAGCATGCTAAAGTATGCATTCACAAGGTTAAGCTCATGGATCCTGATAGCATGCTAAACTGTGCATTCACAAGGTTAAGCTCTAGGAATGCAGTTATACGTACATATGCATTCACAAGGTTAAGCTCATGGAGCCTGATAGCATGCTAAAGTATGTATTCACAAGATTAAGCTTTGGGAATGCAGTTATACATACATAGCTCGTATATATATATATATATATATATATATATATATATATATATATATATATATATATAATGCTCCTGTGCGGACTAGTCCGCATTTTAAGAATGCGGACCGGGCATGTGTCACCTAACGGTACACCTAGAAACTATTGCCTAAATTATAGGCACACTCTCTCTCTTTTTTGGGCTCACCGCCAGGTGACACATGTCCGGTCCGTATTCTTAAAATGCGGACTAGTCCGCACAAGAGCAGGACTGTATATATATATACGAGATGTGATATGTGTATGCGTATATATGCGTGTTAAATATATACGGGTGAATTAAAGGAATGTGTGAACGATAAATTATATGCATCTGTGAGGATAGCTCGGGGATGCTATGTTTACTTACATATATAAGAAGGATAAATGTAGGTGCACATTATAGATAAGGGTCGAGAATTATCTTATGGGAATGCGATACCAATTTAAATGTGAACAATTACATTGCATGTTTATTACATTATTTTAAACACTTGTAAAATATTTTCAAATGGTTTTTGGGTCTGATCCGTATCAAAATCTTTTCAAAACCTTTTAGGTGCTCATCCACAAATACGATAGGCTTATCTATCCTTCCAGTCAAATGATGTTGCAGCAGTTGTAAATGCCTGCAGGGATTGATTAGACGCTTCCATCTTTTTTATCTAAATAGGATATTTTTTCAGGTTTCATTTTGGGCATGTCGCCGAGTTAAATAGTATTGTATTATTCAGACTTTATGGTTTTCAGTTTCAGTTGGACTTTTGTATTGGATATTTACCGAGTTTCATCGGTTAACTTATTTATTTCATCTCATTCAATATTCATTTTATTTTTATGGTGAATGTGTACTAATTAGATGAAATGGTTTGTTGCACTGATTGTAAGTTTTATTAAAGCAAGTTATGTTGTTAATAAGATCCAGCACATCAATGCATCCTTGTGGTTCCAGAGGGTCATGGCCTGCCTGTACTGCCTGGCATGGTCGATAGGATCAACCTTTCCATCGTAGATCTTGAACCTAGGCATTGCGAACTTCTTGGTGGATTCTTCTTCCTCTATCTCTCTTGAAAAAGGGGATTTCTTCTGGTCCTGAGAGCTCGCTTGGCTAGCTCTTTGGTCGACCTGGCACCCCAATGTGTTGGGTGTTGGTCCATTTCTCTCTGGACCAAATTTCGTATGTCGTCGTTTCCTCGGCCTGGGCTCTTGTAACGGCGAGCTGATTATTATTTCTCTGGTAAATCATCATCTGACCTATGTCCCTCAATTCTTTCAGATCCACGTCTTGGCTCCTTCCTCGGCTGTAATATTTGCTTGCCTGAGGGATAGAAGTGTGATAGTGTTATTGCCTTGTGTTGCGATGGAGTTCTCTCTCCATCTTCTCCAGTCTTCTTTTTGAGGCGAGCGTTCTCAGCTTCCTTCTTGTGAGTGGATTCCTCCTGCTCTTGGAGCCTGGCCTCATAGGCGTCGATCAGTCTGGATACTTGCGTGGACCTGGCTGGTCCCTGACTTTCTTCTGAGGCTTGCCGCTCTCGGCGAGGCCTTGGGTTTGAGCGTCGAACTTCAGACCTAACCCTGCAAGGGATATGTTGCTCTTGAATATCTCCTGCTTGAGGGGCCTTGCTGCTGTGACCAGATATTCTAGGTTCTTATTGGTGAAGGCTTTCTTAAAAAATGAACAATTGCCTCCCACAGACGATGTCAATTGTGGTGACATTAAATCTCAACACAAATTACAAGCAAATGCAATCACCAGAAAAAATAAAGAACATAAAATAGCTGCAATCATACACGACACAAAATATACGTGGTTCAATCCATCCACGGTGGTGCTCTCTGTTTTGTATTTCTCTGTTCTCTAGGGGAGTGTTTTCAATTACATGCCCATTGGCCCGGGCTAGGGGGGTTCAATATATACGTATAATTCTTGGGGAGTGGAGATGTTTGGCACCTCGAACTTGGCCCATAGTCCTTAGATTATCTCTTGAGAGATTTTAGGGGTTGAATGGGTCATCGCTGAATTAGTTATTTATGAGACCTTAGATTTTGGGCCGGACTCTCCCTATCTTTGATACGGCCTAGTCGGGCTACTTCTCCGTGACGAGACAATTAAACGAGGTACCCACAATAATAATAATAATAAGATTTGTGTATTAATTATAAGTAAGTGAATACTTACGTATTCAGGATCGGGTTTAGACTCGAGAATTATGGGCTAGTGCCATGAGTGACATATGCACGTTTAACTGGTTATATATATACACGCGCACACACACACACGCACACACACACACACACGAGTATAGAGATAGTATATATATATATATATATATATATATGTGGATATATCTGTGTGATTGATATATGCAAAACATACACACTTTATGGTTGCTAACATTGGAGGTTGTGCATAGTGGGTGGTCCATCCTGGCGTTGACCATAAGGTGTTGGATTGGTTCCCCAGGTCATTGGACTGTCGCATGACCACTGCATGTTAGTTTAGATACTAGTGGAGTAAAGTGGTATGGTCATGACCCACGAATGTAAGTCTATGATTGCTTTCGGTGGCGAGATTCCGATCCGGTGGCTCAGGAGTGGTATGTGATGTACATGGAGCCTGATAACATGCTAAAGTATGCATTCACAAGGTTAAGCTCTGGGAATGCAGTTATACGTACATAGCGAGTATGTATATATATATATATATACTTAGGAGTGGTATGTGATGTACATGGAGCCTGTTAACATGCTAAAGTATGCATTCACAAGGTTAAGCTCATGGAGCCTAATAGCATGCTAAAGTATGCATTCACAAGGTTAAGCTCTGGGAATGCAGTTATGCGTACATAGCGAGTTTAGCATGCTATCAGGCATACTTTAACATACTTTGTGAATGCATACTTTAGCATGCTATCAGGTTCCATGAGCTTAACCTGGTGAATGCATACTTTAGCATGTTATCAGGCTCCATGTACATCACACACACACACACACACACACACACACACACACACACACACACACACACACATATATATATATATATATATATATATATACGAGATGTGATATGTGTATGCGTATATATGCGTGTTAAATATATACGAGTGAATTAAAGGAATGTGTGAACGGTAAATTATATGCATCTGTGAGGACAACTCGGGAATGCTGTGTTTACTCACATATATAAGAAGGATAAATGTAGGTGCGCATTATAGATAAGGGGCGAGGATTATCTTATGGGAGTGCGATACCAATTTAAATGTGAACAATTACATTGCATGTTTTTTGGGTTTGATCCATATCAAAATCTTTTCAAAACCTTTTAGGTGCTCAACCACAAAGACGATACGCTTAGCTATCCTTCCAGTCAAATGATGTTACAGCAGCTGTAGATGCTTGCAGGGATTGATTAAACACTACCATCTTTTTGATCTAAATATGATATTTTTTCAGGTTTCATTTTGGGCATGTCGCCGAGTTAGATAGTATTGTATTATTCAGACTTTATGGTTTTCAGTTTCAGTTGGACTTTTGTATTGAATATTTACCGAGTGTCATCGGTTAACTTATTTATTTCATCTCGTTCAATATTCATTTTATTTTTATGGTGAATGTGTACTAATTAGATGAAATGGTTTGTTGCATTAATTGTAAGTTTTATTAAAGCAAGTTAAGTTGTTAATAAGTTTTTAAAATTTTGACATCAGAGCTAATAAGTTATTAGTAATTAAATTAAATTTTCAACACTGATACAAAAAATGAATTAAGATAAGGTGCATATACCAAATAGTCCCTCGAACTTTTTTTAATACACGTTTAATCAAAATCTTTTTATTTTGCACTAAAAAGTCATTCACCCATGCTAAAAAGACTTTAGTATGTCGTCGGCGCGGATCTTTAAAGATAAGATAATAAGGAATTTTTTTATACAAAATAAAAGATTTAAACTAAATATATATTAAAAAATATTTAAAAGACTTTTTATTATTTGATCCTTAAAATAAATTCCGTCATTATTTTTCACGAAGAACATTACGTTAAACAAACCCTAAAATTTAGTTAAAAAGTGTTGATCATATTGGACCCCAGGAACACACGCTACACCATCTCACATCAGATTTAAACCATGGAGTAAACCGTCATTTTAGATCACCGAACGTAGGTCACACAATCTCACATCAACCCCATTCTAAATCTTCCCAATTACCTCTGCTCACACTTGAATCTTAACCACAACAAAAATGGCAGAAACCACAGAATCCCAAGAAACCAAAAACCAAGACCAAAAAATGAACCCCCCACCTCCCTCCTTCAGCATTTGGCCTCCCACCCAACGCACCCGCGACGCCGTCATCTCCCGTCTGGTCGAAACCCTCTCTTCCCCCTCCGTCCTCTCCAAACGCTACGGCACCCTCTCCCACCACGATTCTCTCTCCGTCGCCCAAGCCATCGAGGCCGAAGCCTTCTCCTCCGCCTCCACCACCGCCTCCCCCGACGATGACGGCATCGAGATTCTCCAACTCTACTCCAAAGAGATCAGCAAACGCATGCTCGAGGCTGTCAAATCCAGATCCCTATCCGCCTCTACTGACAATACCAACAACAACGATGCTGTTTCCGAGGCACCCACGGAGGCAGCACCTGTTACCCCCAGCGAAGACATCTCATCTGTCGTCTCCGAATCTTAAAAAATGTTGTTTTCTCTAGAGTCTTAAAATAGTTTGTTATGTTAGGGTGTCGCCGTATGGACTAATCGATGTGATATTATATTTATGTGTTTGTTTTTAATCCTGTAATAATGTGCTTTGTTTTGAATGTCTCTCTTTTACTCTCATTCTTCATGATGTGAGCTAGGGATTTCGGGTTACTTCCTTCTGCTTCTTTAAAATCCAGACTATTGATATCCAAAATTACTGATTTTCACATTTTATATGTGATATGATTATACCTACGCTTAAGTATCACATTTTAGTCCACTTGAGATTCATACTTGCTAAACAAACACTAGTACACATAGACTTTTGAGTTATAGACGTACTGTTGCTATTATTTGTTATGAAAAATCTTTAGTCCTCAAGTAATTGGGATAAGGGTTTCTTGGTTTAGTTGGGATCTTAGTCCTTGAGTAATTGCGATAAGGGTTTCTTGATTTAGTTGATTTCGAGTGTCATGTCAGTTGTTATCCATGGCTGGATATTCTATAAATTTTATGGTTTAAGTAAATAATTGCAACTTTGGCATTTGTTTTCTGCTATTTTGGTCAATTATTTCTGGTTGCTCTGGTATGGTGGTTGCTAGACATAGTTGAGTTTGTTGAAGTGCTGTGGGGAAATGGGATTTATGAGGGGAAGGTGTAAACCGTAAAGGCAGATAATGGGTTTCTATAGTGGTGAAGTTAGTACAATTTAAATCTTGGTTTGTGCTTCTCAATTGTTTGGTACTGGTCTTTGCAGATCATAATTTTGTTTTGTTAACATGGAAATATTGGCTTGTCCTTTTGTTTTCATCGTCAGCTTATATTTATTAACAAGGTAGAAGATATGTGTTGCAGTTATGATTTGTAAGTATTTTAGCTGGGATTTCAACAAAATATAGGCTAACTTACACTAAATCCCCATAGTTAGTATATTTATGAATTTTGGTTCTCTGTGAAATTACTTATTATATAAGTATGTGGGTTTGTTGCCAATCCTGTAATAACGTGCTTTGTTTTTAATGTGTTTCTTTTACCCTGATGCTTGAAGTTATGTGACAACATGGAAGTTGCTTTCATTATATGAGATGTTGTGCTTCAATAAATTCTGACTTTTGATGTTGAATTTAATTTACTTTCACTGCTAATTTTCGTTTTCAGACATAATGTTGCTATATGGTTTGTCAAAATCAAGAACAGTTATATGGGATTTTAGTCCCCAATTAATTTGGGTTTAGGCTTTGTTTAATTAATTTAGTTTATTTGGAATGTTAGTTATTATACATAGCCGGATATTCTAAAAATTGTATTGTTTAACTATTTAATTACAACATTGACATTTGTTCTCTGCTATTTCTGGTTTCATACTGATATGGAAGTTGTAGAGCATGTTGAAGTGTGGTGGAAAATGGGGTTAACAAGGGGAAGATGTTAAGGATAAGCCAGGTACTGCATTTCTATACTGGTGAAGTTGGTACAATTTAAATCTTAGTTTGTGCTTCAATTACTTTTTACTGATTCTTGCGGTTAAGTTTATTGTTTTGTTAACATGGAGATATTGGCTCTCCCCTGGTTTTTCATTTTCAACGATTAATAAGTAATAGTGATGTATTGATTTGAAAGTTTTTTAGTGGAAGGACTTTGTGACGTAATATAGGCTAATTACATTATATCCCCCTAGTTAGGTTTACGGGTCATCCCCATGAACTTAAAAACCCAACAACTCCTATAAGCTACCATGGCCGTATACACGATTCGGTTTAAAATATTTCCACGAACTTATGAAAATGATTAAATGACTAAAATAACCTCTAAACTTAAGGCAAATGTTGATAACGTGTTAGGATTCAAAGTAATTTTCCTAATTACAGTGGTGAATCTTCTTCCTTTAAGATTGTTAATTGCCCATTAAAGCTCAAGATCCCAAGACGAGGCATCTCTATGGATAAGTTTTTGCACAGTAACTCATCCCAAAATATTAGTCTATATTATATGAACAGAATATCATTATATTCAAATTGTTCCAAATTAAGTGTTGGTGATTGACAGTCGAACATTGCAAGAAAAAATTATAATTTTCAAATTTAGGCCCCTGAAGTACTAAGAATTTTGAATACCTTTAGAATGCAATACATGCATCGGGATCATTACTTTTACATGGGCATATTGGAATGGGTAGTTTTAGAAGGTCACTTAGCCTTGTATACTAATTGTAGGAAAGGGAGGGATAAAAAAGAAAATATTATATGAGCAAAAGGAGAACGAAAATGTTAATTCCGGACTAATGAAATATATTGTATTTGCAATTTTTTCCATCAAATTACATTGCGTTCAATTTGTATTCTTAAATACATTGTAGATGTCTCTTTCTCTCTCTCTCTCTCTCTCTCTCTATATATATATATATATATATATATATATATATATATATATATATATATCAAGCGTCATCCTCACCATCATCCTCTCAAACAAAAGAACTATTGAAGAACTCCAAGTGTAACTGCATCCTATGAAGCGTCGCACTTGGCAATTAAGAAAGAAACACTTTACAAGACTACTATTCCAAAGGCATCTGATCAGTAATATGAAGCATTATCTGTTATGTGGGAGTTTAATCTTGGGTTGTTTGGATAAATGGAACTACTCTGATCCATTCAGGTTGTTTGGATATACTAGTGTATTCTATTTTTAGATATATATGGCAATTTTGTCATTAAATGTGAAATTATGTCACATGTAAAGCACATGACAAACTTTTGTTAATATCTGGGTCGATATTTAACCGAATTGTTTGAATTGTCAAGCTGTACCAGTTTAAGAATCGAAGGGTTTAAGGGTATGTGTTGGGTTTTTCTTTTGTAGGGGATTTTGAAACACACTTAAGTTTAGGATCATTACTGTAATTTACCTTGAAATAAATTTATACAGTTTAGGCATGAAAGTAGAAATCAAACTTTTATCAGTCAATATTCTTTGTCTCGTTCATTGAATTATTCCTTGATCTTTTCCTTTTACAGTTCTGCATCCCTTTTTCATTTATAAGTAAACGGTGCAATGTATGAACTATTCATCTTTAATAAATGTACGTTGACTGTTTTTCTTATATTGATTGTTATCTTTTTTTTTTGGAGCAATATTAGTTATCTTTGTTCTGCTTTATAAATGGAAGTATGAAATTAGAGAGCCAGAAAAGATATATCACCTGACGGTTTACACTATAGGACCTTGTCTCGTCGTGTGCTCCAGAAGAGCAAGTGCCTTAAAAATAAGAGTAAAAACACTTGCTCGGGATTACAACACAGTTTTGTGACACACTAGCAATGGAAGTATGAAATTAGAGAGCCAGAAAAGATATATCACCTGACGGTTTACACTACATGACCTTGTCTCGTCGTGTGCTCCAGAAGAGCAAGTGCCTTAAAAGTAAAAGAGTAAAAACACTTACTCGGGATTACAAGCACACAGTTTTGTGACACACTAGCAATGGAAGTATGAAATTAGAGAGCCAGAAAAGATATATCACCAGACGGTTTACACTATAGGACCTTGTCTCGTCGTGTACTCCAGAAGAACAAGTGCCTTAAAAGTAAAAGAGTAAAAACACTTACTCGGGATTACAACACAGTTTTGTGACACACTAGCAATGGCAGTATGAAATTAGAGAGCCAGAAAAGATATATCACCAGACGGTTTACACTATATGACCCTGTCTCGTCGTGTACTCCAGAAGAGCAAGTGCCTTAAAAGTAAAAGACTAAAAACTCTTACTCGGGATTACAACACAGTTTTGTGACACACTAGCAATGGAAGTATGAAATTAGAGCGCCAGAAAAGATATATCACCTGACGGTTTACACTATATGACCTTGTCTCGTCCCAGAAGAGCAAGTGCCTTAAAAGTAAAAGAGTAAAAATACTTACTCGGGATTACAAGCACACAGTTTTGTGACTCACTAGTAATGGAAGTATGAAATTAGAGAGCCACAAAAGATATATCACCTGACCCTGTCTCGTCGTGTACTCCAGAAGAGCAAGTGCCTTAAAAGTAAAAGGAGTAAAAACACTTACTCGGGATTACAACACATTTTTGTGACACACTAGCGTGCCGTCTGCAATGGTTTGTGTTTGGAGTTTGCCGAGTATCATTTAACATATGAATTAATGCACTCATTGGGGTCTTTTTTTCGTTAACTTAATGTTTGTTTTAGGTCTACTATGGCTTCCAATTTGAAATGATATTGCACAGACTTGACACAATGAAGTCATTTTTCGTCTTTTTTTGCTCAATAGAAGAAAAACATGGTGCCTGATTGGGGAATCACTTTCATATTTTTCAATTTCTTGGGAGAAGATTGGAGATTTAGAAAATAAGTTGCTTCAACAAGTACAACCACCACCGCCACTGATTCCGTAAACCCCCCACCCCCACCCCTACCCCTATCACTGTTAAGGAAAAAGTTTTTTGGTGCATTTACATTTCAAATATCAGTTATTTGGCTAACCAAACCTCTTGGCCCAGTGGCCTTTTTGCCAGTGGGACAGTGTTAGGGGTGGATTGGATTTGGACCGCAGTTCAATTCCTGGCCAGCGGAAGTCACGAACAACGAATGAGGATTAGTCGAGATGCGCGTAAGCTGATTTGGACACCTCATGATATGCTAAAAAAATAGTTATTTGGAGAAATTGATTTGGTAACAGAAGTTTCTGCCTGTAAAATTGGTTGTCCATGATAGATTTACTTTCTTACATATGGTACTGAATTCTGAACCTGATGAAATCGAAAAATTTGGATTTTTATATAGTCAAGATATGAGCTGTTGTACTTGCAATTTCTTTAAAGATAAGACTATATCTAAAGAATAATGATACGCACATCTACTCTTAGTACCAATCAAGTACCGGATGTGATTTAAATGAGTGTACAAAAGTGTAGGTCCCATGTATTAAAGTGTAGGTATCATAATTGTACAATACATTTAAAGCATAATCGGTACTGGATTGGTATTAGGAGTTGATGTTTGTAGCATTACCCATATCTAAATATTTAGGGCAGTTTGCAGAATGAAATTTGTAAAAAACAAGTATTAGACTATCATGAATAATGTAAATTTTTGCATAATATGTAAAAGAGTACTATTACGTAATATCGAGAAAATAGACTCAGAAGACAAATTAGGGATGCGGCGTAAGTGTAATATATTTTATAAACATGAATAAGAACAATATAAATGAATGTTATTAGTTCTTATAGGAATTTTAATTTCTTCATGCAATCACCACATAAAATTGATTACAATCCGTTACAGAAAAATAGCTTTGTCCATAGTTTGTTGATGTGCTTGTTGTAGTTGATGTATCCTATGAATGACTCCTAAGAACTCATTTGTTTTTCCTTTTGAAGCTCCTGAACATAGAAACCAACCTAAAAATTTGAAAATTCGGAAATTTTCCATTCCTAGTCTCTAGATATATTTGTGCGTTTTTGAGTGCACTATTTGGTGAAGAATAACTCACTATATATAGGGTCGAAGGTGATCTGAAATTTCCTCGGTGTCTCATCATCGCCTCTCCACCAAATTAGTCTAAGGGACTCACATGGATTTTAAAAGTCACTATCTCTTGGAATAATTTCTAAGACTAAATTCTAATAATTTATAATCAAATTCGTCACCTTATATGTATTACACTAATAGGAGCAATAAGATATTTAATTTATAATTACATAACTAGGCCGAATTTTGTAATTAATAAATAATAATTCCAACAGTCTCTCACTTGGTCATAATAATGTTGTACATAATGATTTGATTAACATAAGTTGTGCTAGTGTCTTAGAACAATTACCAAATACCTTAACTAAATACTTCATTAGTATGAGTCATGACGGTTCCACACAAGTTTAAGAGCATGGTTCCTGTCATGTATCACGCCACCAATGTAATACTTAATAAGGATAAATATGTGAGTTATCATAATTGTATCATAATGTCTTTATAAAAGATTATTTCTGTCATAGTTATTCATTCACATGCATGTATACTATAAAGATAGAAATTTAGAATTCAGAAACTCTATATTGATATCAAAAGTTATACCAAACAACTAAGCAAATAGCAATTACACAATAAACTACTCGAGATCCATCTCTTTAGTATGTTACAAAAATATCTTCGGAGTAGCCCTTTCATTAAAGGATCTATTATGTTAACACTAGTATTAATGTGTTCAATTGACACAGTTTGTTTCTAAAATTCTTCTTTGACATATAGATACTTCATCTCAATATGCTTAGCTGTTTTATAATATTTATCATTCTTGAAAAGAAGAGTGTTGTGACATTATCACAATAAATTTTCAGCTGCTTAGATACTGAACCCATAATACTAAGTCCTGAAATAAAATTTCGCAGCCACAATCCATGATTTGTACCTTCAAAACAAGCCACAAATTTAGCCTCCATAGTGGAATAAGAGATGACACTTTGCTTAGCACTTTTTCATGAAATGACTTCTCTTGCCATAAGGTAAACATAATTCGAAGTGCTCTTTCTGCTATCAAGGCATCCTTCAAAATTCGAGTTTTAATAACCAAACACCTGAAGGTGATCAGATCTTCTATAAGTGAGCATGTAATCTTTGGTCCCTTGCAAGTACCTTAATACTTTGTTTGCAGTCTTCTAATGGAATTCACCTGGATTACTTTGATATCCGCCTAGCATCCCAATATCAAAACTAATATCCGGTCTAGTACAAACCCGTGTATACAATAAACTCCCTACAAGAGAAGCATACGACACACCTTTCATATGATCCCTTCCCAATTCAGTTTGAGGACATTGACTTAAGCTAAATTTCTCCCCTTTTTGAATTGAAACATTAATGGAATTATACTTTTACATGCCAAGCCTTTGTAAAACTTTGTTAATGTAAGCCTTTTGAGACAATCCTATCAATCCACGTGATCGAGCACGATAAATCTCTATCCCGATCACGAAGGATGCCTCGCCTAAATCTTTCATTCCAAAGTTTTGCGAAAGGTACTTCTTAGTTGTAATACCCCGTAATTTTATTGATTTTACTTAATGGGATTAATTAAATTAAATGAGAATCAATTGAAAATTAATTCGGATTTAAATACTAGCGAGACGTGAGTTGGTATTTGACTATGATGATAATGTTGAATATTACTGGGTAAATATGATAATATATGAGTATTGAATTTATTAAAATTATCGCGAGTCATAAATACGACAATTCGGGAAATTAAGTTGGGACAGGCGTGTCAGTCGCGTCAAGAATCAATTTAATTAAATTTAAAAGTAAATTATAATTTTATCATCTGTATGGTCATTTTGAATGCACCAACGTGTTCGGAGGGGTCGAAATAGTCCGAAAACACTAGCCGAGGGTTTAGTTTGGGTCTCAGGGCATTTTTAGGCCAAACCGGTAACCCCGGAGGGTATTTTAGTCATTTTAATTTTTAAGGGATTTGGACCCATGAATTTTCGGCCTTATTTAGCAGCCAATATGAGGGCCATTAGGGCCATTATCTGTCAAAAATCAAGAAGTGGGCAACGTGAGAAAGATGAGAAGTTATAGGAGGGTTACAAAGCCATAACCACCACCCACCACCACTTTTCGCCGGAATTGTGGCCGGAGAGAGGGAGAGAACCGGCCTTTAACATTACTAGCGGATCAGAACATCAATTCCAAGGCAAGTGATTTGATTTCATTAAGTTTCAGCGAATAATTCATCCATGCTAGTGTAGGATTTGATGATAGCCTTGAATAATGATGAAAACTCATGAAATTTGGAAAAGAAACCTAAATCTTGGATAGGATTTTCCTGTAGATTAGTTCTGGAAGTAATTCAGTAACCAAATCATAACCCTAGATGAATTAAAAACGGTTTAGGAAGAGAAATATGATGGTTCTTGAAGAAAATAGAAAAATAGGATTTTTTATGTTAATATGAAGATTTGATCCAAGAAAGTCTAATTGTTGATGATTCAAAAGTTTTGCAACGTTAAGAATCATGTAATTAGGTTGTATAATTACCCCATATACTTATATTAGGATTTCACATCATGTAATGAAGTTTTGGGACAAATCTGGGACTAAAAAACGAAGAAACTGGTAGCCTCACCTGCTTGATCGATCGATCGACATTCATCGATCGATCAATTGATCATCGATCGATCGACGTTGAGGATCGATCGATCGATCCCCCCAGAAATGGTGACTTTTTCCTTTTTTTTGAGTTTTAGTGTTTTCGGCCATCGAACGCTGTAGTTTGGGAATATGTGAATACTTTAGGACTTGAGGGAGACCGGTAGGGATATATTTGAAGCCCCGAACATATTAGAATTTGGTTGGAATGTAATATTGAATTTACGAAGGTTCAACGAGTAATTTCCTATCTTATGATGCGGTATCATGATATAAATTCTTAGGAGTGATAAGTTAGAATTTGGGATATAAATAAGGACTTAAGAGTGCTGAATTAATATGTGGGAATAGTAGGAGACTTAGTAACCTCTTCGGTTAGGTTTAAGTACTCGAAATTATACAACGTGAGACGTATCGGCAAAATATATTATATATCATCCGGAATAATCATAGTGTGTGAATTAGACTAATGGTATAAGGCTGAGAATATACCTTTAATAATATAACAAGTTATCTAAGTTGTGTGAATGCTTAGATTATGGATTATTGTGTGTATGACATACCTACCATACTTGCTATCACGGGAGGTCGACTTTCTGAATAGGTCCATCTAATCTTTATGTGCCTACGGGGGGATTTAGATTGGTACCTTAAGGACATAGGGATGTGAATGGCTTATTTGTGAGTGAATAAGTCTGATGACCATGGGAGCGTAGGTATGTGCGTGAACCATGGGTATGTGAACTATGTTCGCCTTCAATATGTGTAATTTTGCTTATTGAAACGGTTCCTGAGAGATTCGGAACACGTAGTCCTTATGTACGTGATGTATCGAGATTCGATAGAAGAGTATGTGTGCACCGCAGCTTAGCCTAGGGGTGCCCTATTTGTATATTTGTGCTTAGAATAATATACTTGTGATTATATCGGACTCTTTGTTAAAGTGTGAATATAAATTATTCAGACATTTCGAATGGGATTTAAAATGAGAATTTCCTATCATAATTTTTATAAATTAATCTCATCAGTGAAAAGGTGAGTTACACGCAGGATATATTAGAACGATGTGAATAGACCCCTATATTATAATGTGAGGACAATAAGTGGTACATACTAGTTAGTTAACGTCATAACTAGGACGGGTTAAGAATATACTTTAGGCGTGCACATTAGTTGAGGGGTGAGGAACTCATGTGAGAGCACGTAACTAACATGTATATAATATTCACTGTTTAATCCAGTTAAACACTTGCTATTTTTAAACTGTTTTCACCTCGGACTCTGACCCGTTTACTTTCAAATCTATTTTTCTTATAAAACCTTTTAAGTGCCTAGCCACAGGGACGCCAAGCATTGGAGTTCCATTCCATTGACGTGCTGTAGCTGCTGTGGAAGTTACAGGATCTCGGTAGTAGACGCCTCGACATTCTTCATTTGATTCTATTTTCGGGTCATTCATCTGTTAGAGCATGTCGCCCCTTTCCATTTAGAGGCAACTTTCTCATACTTTCAGTTTCATTTCAGTTTTGGATTCATTTAATTATTCAGACTTTGTATTGGGTTTTTATTCAGTATTTGGATTATTCAGGGGAGTGTTACTCGAGACTCATTTATTATTCCATTATTATTTCCATTGTGATTGTGATGTGGATGTGGTATAGTTAGCTTATAATTTAATTGGTTGCATGTTAATTTAATTTAATAAAATTTGGCAACTCACTTTTTAAATATAAGGTGGCTAGTAATTGTTTAATAATGTTTTCGACATCGATGCTATGAACTGAACCAACTTGACATTTTGTATTAATTTGAATGAAGGAGTAGCTGCCCGATATTTAATTAGTCGGGGTGTCACAGGTGGTATCAGAGCATCATGTTCTAGTGTCCTTAGGATCTGTACGGCTTATTATGTTTCCGCGTAGCATCCTTTAATATAGAGCCATATATTGTAGGATTGTTGTACTCTTTTGTGTATTATACGTTCTTCAGCTATTTTGAGATATTAACTGTGGACTTATAAAACGTCTCTCTTATTTCAGATGCCTCCTCGACGTGTACAACGAGTTCCCAGGGGTGCCCAGCCCGAGCCTCAGGCCTGCACCAGTTCAGGGTTCTATATACGTTGTGGAAGTTACCGCCATTGTAGCCCAGGCGGTAATCGTCACGTTAGCAGTTGTGCAAGAGGCACCACCTCAGGCACCAATGGTATCCCCAGTCCAGGCTCATGCATTCCCGTCTGCTTGGGAATGTGTTCGTGATGCCTTTCAGAAGGCGCACCCTCTGGAGTTCGCAGGGAGCTCTGATGTCGTTGTGTCGAGCCAGTGGAAGAAGGACATCCAAGGACACTTGAGGATGTATGAGTATACAAATGTGCAGAGGCAGATACTAGTTACATTTAAGCTGGTAGGAGCAGCGTTGCAGTGGTGTGAGTCCATTACCACCGTAGAGGAGATATATGTTCTTTTTATTCAGGAGTTCTGGGTGCGGTTCGACCGCAAATATTTTTCCTCAGCAGTTCACACCGAGATGAGGCGGAAATTGATGAATCTAAAGAAGGAAGGGAGGACAGTGGCAGAGTATGAGGCCGAGTTCACCGGTCTTCTGAACATCGTTCCCGATGAAATCCCTACTGAAGAGAAGAAGATCCAGTAGTTCATGGATGGGTTGACGTGGAGGATTCGTCAGCACCTACCGGGTAATCTCTCGCTGGCCACCTACTTGTAATGCTCCGTATTTTTATGACTTTGAAAATTTGGGGATTTATTAAATTTAAATTGAGATATTGGTTTAATATTAATCCTGGAATTTGTTTAAATTGTTACTAGTGTGACGAGAGGTAGTAATTATTGGGAATTTGTCGAATATTACTAAATGAGTAAAGTAATATATAAGATTGATTTTATAAAAAAATATCACAAGTGAACAAAATGACAATTATGAAAATTTAAGTCGGGACGTGGCTGTGTCGTGTCAGGACTATATTATTATTATTAAAAGTGAATAAATTAAAAGTTGCTCGTATGATCATTTCGAGTGCGCCAATGTGTCCGGAAGGGTCGAAATAGTCAAAATAATGTACTCAGGAGTTTAGTTTGGGTCTCGGGGCGTTTTTAGGCCTAATTGGCATCCCGGGTGGGTATTATAGACATTTGACATTTTTGGGTAATTAAACCCACGAATTTCCTAAGGACAAATTAGCCTTTAGGAGTTGCCTTCTAGGGTTAACAAACACAAAATCAAAGAACGACCATTAGAGAAGGAGTTGGAGAGCTTTCCAAGTAACTCAAGGCCAAAGACTCAATCGTTTACACCGCCACCACCACCAAAGCGTAGATCGCGCGACAAGGAACACAATCATACCTCTTTCGTCCATAAAGCAGAAACTCAAAATCCAGGCAAGTATCTATCTTTCTTCTATTTTAGTTAAATGTCACACCATGTTAGATTAAGATGATTGAACTTATGTTTCATGGAAGAACTCAAGGATTTAGAGAACCCAATCACATGTTGTAGAGAAAATAAATAAACTCTGGACATCCCAATCATATGTAGAGGATTACCCACAAAATTTGATTAATTTAGAAGTGAGAAATCTGAAAAAAGAAATAGAATAATTGAGTTTAGTGGAAAGTTAGGGTTCTTGATAATTAAGATAAAATTGGCCCTTTAATTCAATTCCGTTGTTGAATTTGTACATGTTTCACGTAGAAAATCTTGCATATATGTATATAGAACTTGTAGTAATGTTATTTGAGAGTTTGGGAGTTGTTAATGACGTTTTGGAGAAAATTGGAAGATGAAACCCGTAGGTTTTAATGGCAGTTTCTGGGGAAGAAATGCTTGATCGATCGATCGACCCCCTTCCCTCGATCGATCGACCCCTCCTGGAAAACTACATATTTTTTGTCCGTTGGTTTAATCCGGTTAAAATGCATAGGAACCCTTGACTGTTATTGTTAGAATATAATGGGATATAAAGAGGACCAATAGGGCCTAGGTAGACCCCGTTGAGGGATTTTTAATGTAGTATGAAATTATGGGTTAACGGGGAGTTATTCACGCATACGAAATCATGCGTACGTCTAATAAAAGATCGAGACTCATGAGTAAGTTGGACTAGGAGATAAGTGAGAGTGCCTACTGAAATTATACTTAGGGAAATAGAATACTTCGAGAGATGAGAAGTAAGTATGGAGTAACTTATATATGAGAAAAAAAGTAACGAGTCTGTTATGCGAGATAACCGAGTAAAATGTGCTAAGAACGGATAATTATAAATATGGGCCATGGGCGCACCTAATTTAGAAATGTGAATACTTATATATATATATATATATATATATATATATATATATATATATATATATATATATATGATTGTGTGATTAGGCATATATTATATATATTTGTGTAAAAATCATACCCGAGCTACTTGCTATCATGGGGGTTTCCGCGCTAGGACAGTTTTATCTCGATTGGGCCTTTATGGGGGATAACGACTTGTACCTTAGAAGATAGTATCCTTGATACATGCTATTTGAGGTATAGTCAGATGGTCCTAAGAGACGCGAGGGTATGTGCTGACCTGTTAGTGACTTGGAACTATACTTCGCCTCCAATTGCATGTGTTTTATGTTAATATAGTTCGAGAGTGATTTGGAACTAGTATTTCCCTTAGTACGAGTGATACGGGAACTTGATAGCAGGGTATGCCAGCACCATAGATTTTATGTGGGGTGTCGATAATATATATATATATATATATATATATTTAAGTATGGGAACTTTCTACTGTGCATAAAAGTAGTTAAGTAATGAAGAAATACTCCAACTTTATTACAAGTGTTTGGGAATTTTGTGACATCACTGGGTTATTTTAATATAATATAAGATATATGAGAGAGCTTAATTTTTAGAAATTAATTATCTTAGCCATCGTAGTTAGCGACATGAAACTTTATGGAAAAGTTAAGTTAAAATAAACTTTTGAGGTTGATAGTACGGTAGGCATGCACACTAGATTAGAGGTGGGATTTTCTTAAGAGAGTGACGCATACTAACATGGTTGTCACATTAGCCGGTAAGCATTTTAAATACTTGCTAAACTATTTTTAAACTATTTTACAGTCGGCCTCTGACCCATTTCCTGTTATTTCTTTTCTATATATATATATATATATATATATATATATATATATATATATTCCCGGTGCCTAGCCACAGGGGCATCATGCTTAGATTCCTTGGAACGGACATGCTGCAGCTTATGTGGGAGTTGCAGGCCATTGCTTAGAGGATCTCGTTGTTGACTCTATTCTTATTTTAGTTATGATTAGTTAGGGCATGTGTCGCCCGTTTTCCTATTCAGTTGGATTTGTCAGAGATTTATGTTCATTTATTTTCAGTACTTGGTACTCTTTGGGATATAATTCGTGTTAGGATGATTTTATTTGTAGTTTTTGAACTTGTTATTTGTTTATATGTATGGTTAAATTCTTGTGTGTTAATTTCCATCTTTAACATTTATACGATTCTTAACTGTTAATTATTGAAAAGGTTTTCTTAATGGAATTAAATAAAATATAAATAAGGTTTAAAATGGTATTGACACTTAGCTTAATTAATTAGGATGTTTAAATTGGAAATTTTATTTTACGACAGTGATGCTAAGAATGAACCAACTGTTCACCTTGATTTTAATTTAATAAAGGACTAATCACCCAGTATTTAATTAGGCGGGGTGTCACAGGTGGTATCAGAGCATCAGGTTCTAGTGTCCTTTAGGCTCTGTACGGCTTATTTCGCTTCCAGCTTAGCGTCCTTGATATAGAACTCTATTTTTAGGACTGTTGTATTCTTGTATTTACGCTTATATCTCCAGCTGTTCGAGATTTGATAATAACTATAGACTAATAAAACTTTATTCTCTTTTCAGATGCCTTCGAGACGCGCACCCCGAGACAGGAATGCCCATGCCGAGCAGCCAGCAGCTCTGGCTCAGGGGATGATGAATGCAACTGAGGTAGATTTTCTTGTTGCTCAGGCGGTGAATGCCGCATTAGAGGTAGTATAATAGACTCCACCCCAGATTTAAGCAGTGGTGCCAGTACCTGCACAACTTCCTTCTGCATAAGAGCGGGTTAGGGATGCCTTTCATAAGGCGCATCCCCCGAAGTTCTCGGGTAGTTCGGACATAGTAGACGCCAACTAATGGAAGAAAGATATCCAGAGACATCTGCACATTTATGAGTGCACTGACGTGCAGAGACAACTTTTGGCTTCCTTCAAGCTAGTGGGGGCCGCTTTGCAGTGGTGGGAGTCCACCACCACCTTGGAAGAGAGGGATAACATCATGATTCAGTCATTCTGGGTGCGGTTTGACTACAAGTACTTCCCATCCGCCGTGAAGATTGAGATGAAGCGAAAGTTACTGAATCTAAAGCAGGAGAGTATGACTGTTGCTGAATACGAGGAGGAGTTTACTAGACTTCTCACTATAGTGCCAGATGAGTCACCCACTGAGGAGAAGAAGATACTGTTATTTGTAGATGGATTAGCCTAGAGGATCCATCAGCACCTCATCGACAATTTATCATTGAGTACCTACACTGATTTACTCAACGCTTCTTTGTTACACTGTCAGGATCACTCCTTCCATCTGCAGGGGAGCAAATGAGCAGGGGAGTCCAACCAGCAGGGCTGGACAGGGGGCAGTAGTACTGGTGGGGCACCAACATCCAGACCCATCATAGTGAGCAGAGTTCTCATTAGGGGGACCCTACTAAGCGGTTTCGATCAGGTGACTTCAGACAAGAATTTGGGGGATTTAGGCAGGGCTAGTCTAATCAGCATGGCCAACAGGGCCAACACGGTCAGCAACAGGGACAATAGCTGGGCCATTAGGGTCAACAGCATTTCTAACAGGGCCACTGGCGGGGTGGTAACAGCTAACAGGGTCGTGGTCAGTAGGGGCAGAGGGGAGGTAACTTCAGGGGAAGATGTTTCGAATGTGGCAAGAATGGCCACAGGCGCCAGGATTGCCCAGAGGGAGATAGGGCCCCACAGCAGCAGGGTGCCCGTAATGAGCCGTAGAGGCCACTCTTTCCAGCCGCCCTCCCAGCGTCAACTTAGGTTCCAGACTTACCCGCCATCCCAGTAGCTCTAGTTCAGCAAGGAAAATTGCAGTACGGATGTGTTTATAACGTCCACCAGGCAGCAGCACCTCAGGCACCACCCGCAATTGAGGGTACGTTTCCTATCCATGGCACTATGGGTCAGGTTTTATTTGATACTGGGGCATCGCACTATTTTATAGCTACTCATTTTGCACGGGCCTTAGGGTTATTAGACACGACGGAGAATACTATGACATGCGTAGACTCACCACTAGGGAATGGATCTTTGATTTTCTTTATATGCCGGGGTGTAGGAGTAGAGATTGATAGCTTAATTTTACCAGCAGACATGCTAGTCTTAGAGATGCATGAGCATGATGTTATTATTGGCATGGATTGGCTCACTTCTTACAGATCCATGATAGATTATTTCGGTGGGAGTATTATCTTTGCCATTCCGGGGTAGGACATGTTTTTGGTGGCGATGCCTCGTCCAGAGGGAGGATCTTCCACCCATTTGTACTATATAGAGGAGGATACCTATAAGGAGATTGTGATTCCTTTAGATTTGATTCCAGTCGTTCGTGAGTATTCTGATGTATTTTAGGAGATACCGGGACTACCCCCCAGTCGATAGATAGATTTCGTCATAGACTTGATGCCGGGCACTCGGTCGATAGAACGTGCACCATACCGTATGGCTCCAGCAGAGATGAGGGAGTTACGAGATCAGATAGAGCAACTGTTAGGTCAGGGCTTCATTCGTAGGAGCACCTCACCTTGGTGCGCTCTAGTGTTGTTTGTGAAGAAGATAGATGGTTCACTGAGGTTATGCGTGGATTATCGGGAGCTGAACAAGGTCACGATATGGAACAAATATCCTTTGCCTCGAATCGATGACCTGTTCGACCAGCTGAGGGGAGAAACCTTCTTTTCGAAGATAGATTTGAGATCGGGATACCATCAACTACAGATTAGGGAGTAGGATGTGTCGAAGACGGCTTTCTTGACAAGATATGGGTCCTATGAGTTCAGAGTCATGCCGTTTGGGCTGACAAATGCTCCAACCGTATTCATGGACTTGATGAACCGAGTGTTCAGAGAGTTCTTGGATCAGTTTGCCATCATTTTCATAGATGACATCCTGATATATTCACACAATGAGGAGGATCATGCCGAGCACTTGAGGCAGGTTCTTTAGACTCTACGAGAGCATCAGCTGTATGCTAAGAATGAGAAGTGCGGATTCTAGTTACGGGAGGTATAATTTTTAGGGCATGTTGTGTCGGAATTGGGAATATCGGTTGACCCGAGCAAAGTGTCGACGGTGAGGGAGTGGGGATAACCCACGACACCGATGGAAGTTCGTAGTTTCTTGGGGTTAGCCGAGTACTATCGGAGATTCATACGAGGCTTTTTGAAGATAGCAGGTCCGTTGACGAATCTAACTCGCAAGAGAATTACGTATGTTTGGGATGATGCTTGTTAATTGTCTTTTGATGAGCTAAAAGATAAGTTGACTTCGGCTCCAGTTCTTGCTTTTCCCAAGCCGGGAGTAGAATATCTGGTGTACACTGACGCCTGTTTACTGGGACTCGGGGGAGTAATTCAGCAGGAGGAGAAGGCTATAGATTTTGCATCCCGCAAGCTAAAGCCTCACGAAAGGAATTACCCCACCCACGAACTAGATCTAGCAATGGTTGTTTTTGCATTGAGGATTTGGAGACATTACTTATTGGGGGAGAAGTTTCGCTTGTTCACAGACCACAAGTCACTGCAGTACTTGTTCACTCAGCGAGAGCTGAATATGCGTCAGCGCAGATGGTTGGAGTTTGTGAAAGACTACCCGTTCGAAATATTATACCATCTGGGAAAGGCTAACGTAGTTGCTGATGCGTTAAGCCGTAGATCGATGGGCGATATAGCAAACGTCTAGAAAGCGAAGTGGAAAGAGTTGGTTCACCAGGACGCGATAGCCCGTTCCTTTGTATCTGCCATGACAGTCACACGAGAGATTATTACGAGTGTGACACATGCACAGTCAGTGGATTCATTTTATCAGGAACAGATTGTACGGCTTCTAGCTAAGGGTGTTGAGTCCTACTCAGTAAGTTTTGATGGAGGTTTGAGGTTTAATGGGAGATTGGTGGTCCCAGAAGGAGAAGACTTACGTTATGCAGTGATGACACAGTCTCACGGGTCCAGATTTACGGTACGTCCCGGAGGGGATAAGATGTACCAGGATATGAGGCGACAGTACTAGTGGAGTGGGATGAAGAAGGACATTGCTGAGTTCGTGTCCAAGTGTTCTTCTTGCCAGATGGTAAAGGTAGACCACCAGAAACCTTCAGGATTACTTCAGCTATTGGAGATACCTACGTGGAAGTGGGAGAGTATTTCCATGGACTTCATTACTGGGCTGCCTACATCATAGCGGGGTCAGGACTCCATATGGGTTATAGTGGATCGGTTAACCAAGGTTGCTCATTTCCTGCTAGTATAGAAAGACTATACCACGGGCCAATATGCACAGTTATTCATTGCCGATATTGTTAGGCTACATGGGGTGCCCCTAGATATCGTGTCTGATAAAGACAAGATCATTGTGTCGCACTTCTGGGAGAGCTTTCAGGAGGCCATGGGTACAGAGTTGAGATTGAGTTCAACTTATCACCCGCAGAGGGATGGACAGACATAGCGTACCAATCAGATGTTGGAGGATATGCTACGCATGTGTGTCCTTGATTTTAGAGGAGGATGGGAGCCGTATCATCCACTGGTGGAGTTTGCTTATAATAACTCCTACTAGTTCATGATCGGCATGGCCTCATTTATGGCATTGTATGGCAGGCCTTGCCGGTCTCCTACTTGTTGGCTAGAGGTGGGGGACAACAAGTTACTCGGACCAGAGGTGATTCAGGAAACTTCATCTAGGATTGAACTTATCAGGAGTCGCATTCGAGTAACCCAGGATAGGCAGAAAAGCTATACCGATGCAAAATGATTTTTTCGAGAGTTTAACATGGGGGATCAAGTATTACTGCATGTGTATCCTATGAGAGGAGTGATGAGGTTCGGGAAGAAGGGGAAGTTGGGTCCGAGGTACGTGGGACCATTTCCCATTATCGAGAGGAATGGCCCGGTGGCATACAGATTGGGGCTGCCAGAGCACTTGCACCGCATTTACGATGTATTCCACATTTCATCATTGAGACGATACCTTCAGAATGATATTGCTCACACGCACATCGTGATAGAGGAGATTGATTTGCAGCCCGATAGCTCTTTCGAGGAGAGACCAGAGGCTATTCTAGACCATAGCGAGAGGAAATTGAGGTCAAATGTAGTCCCACTTGTACGGGTTCAGTGGGAGCATCATAATGTGGAGGAATCCACTTGGGAGCGCGAGGCAGATATACACGAGAGATACCCAGATTTATTCTTACCAGGTATGCCTTATTTTTTCGAATTTCGGAACGAAATTCCATTATTAGGGGGAAGTATGTAATACCTCGTATTTTTATGGCTTTGAAAATTTGGGAATTTATTAAATTTAAATTGAGATATTAATTTAATATTAATCCGAGAATTTATTTAAATTGTTACTAGCGTGACGAGAGGTAGTAATTATTGGGAATTTATCGAATATTACTAAATGATTAAAGTAATATATAAGATTGATTTTATAAAAAATTATCACAAGTGAACAAAATGACAATGATGGAAATTTAAGTTGGGATGCGCCTGTGTCGTGTCAGGACTAAATTATTATTATTAAAAGTAAATAAATTATAAGTTGCCCGTATGGTCATTTAGAGTGTGCCAATGTGTCTGGAAGGGTTGAAATAGTCAAAATAATGTACCCGGGGTTTAGTTTGGGTCTCGAGGCGTTTTTAGGCCTAGTTGGCATCCCGGGAGGGTATTATAGACATTTGACATTTTTGGGTAATTAAACCCACGAATTTCCTAAGGATAAATCAGCCTTTAGGAGTTGCCTTCTAGGGTTAACAAGCACAAAATCAAAGAGCGACCATTAGAGAAGGAGTTAGAGAGCTTTCCAAGCAACTCAAGGCCAAAGTCTCAACCGTTTACACCGCCACCACCACCAAAGCGTAGATCGCGCGATGAGGAACACAATCATACCTCTTTCATCCATAAATCAGAAACTCAAAATCCAGGCAAGTATCTATCTTGCTTCTTTTTTAGTTAAATCTCACACCGTGTTAGATTAGGATGATTGAACCTATGTTTCATGGAAGAACTTAAGGATTTAGAGAACCCAATCACATGTTGTAGAAAAAATAAATAAACTCTAGACATCCCAATCATATATAGAGGATTACCCACGAAATTTGATTAATTTAGAAGTGAGAAATCTGAAAAAATAAATAGAATAATTGAAGTTTAGTGGAAAGTTAGGGTTCTTGATAATTAAGATAAATTTTCCCTTTAATTCAATCCCGTTATTGAATTTGTACATGTTTCACGTAGGAAATCTGGCATATATGTATATAGAACTTATAGTAATGTTATTTGAGAGTTTGGGAATTGTTAATGACGTTTTAGAGAAAATTGGAAGATGAAACCCGTAGGTTTTAATGGCAATTTCTGGGAAAGAACTGCTTGATCGATCGATCGATCCAAGAACATCGATCGATCGATCGACCCCCTTCCCTCGATCGATCGACCCCTCCTGAAAAACTGCATATTTTTTTGTTCGTTGGTTTAGTCCGGTTAAAATGCATAGGAACCCTTGATTGTTATTGTTAAAATATAATGGGATATAAAGAGGACCAGTAGGGCCTAGGTAGACCCCATTGAGGGAAATTTAATGTAGTATGAAATTATGGGTTAATGGGGAGTTATTCACACATACGAAATCATGCATACGTCTAATAAAAGATCGAGACTCATGAGTAAGTTAGACTAGGAGATAAGTCAGAGTGCCTACTAAAATTATACTTAGGGAAATAGAATACTTCGAGATATGAGAAGTAAGTATGGGGTAACTTATATATGAGAAAAAAAATGGCAGGTCCGTTATGCGAGATAACCGAGTAAAATGTGCTAAGAACGGATAATTATAAATATGGGCCATAGGCGCACCTAATTTAGAAATGTGAATACTTATATATATATGATTATGTGATTAGGCATATATTATATATATCTGTGTAAAAATCATACCCGAGCTACTTGCTATCACGGGGGTTTTCGCACCGGGACCGTCTTATTTCGATTGGGCCTTCTCTACACCAAAACTGGCGATTGGTCACAGCCAAAATCTCTGACCAAAACTGTGGGTCGCAGACTTGGGCCGTGACCATTTCGGGCGTGACCATTTTCGTGGGTCACGGCCCTAGTCCGTGACCAAAAAATGGTCACGGTCGAGAGGGGTCACGGCAGATGGTCGCGAACTTGGGCCGAGACCCATACCGTGACGGGTCGCGAACCTCATCTGTGACCCACAACCGTGACAAATTGGTCGCGGCTAAAGTCCACGACCCACGTCAGTGAAAAAAAAATAAAAAAACATTGGTCGCGGCCCTCATCCGTGACCCACAACCGTGACAAATTGGTCGCGATCAAAGTTCGAGACCCACGTCCGTGACAAAAAAAATAAAAAAACATTGGTCGCGGCCCTCATCCGTGACCCACAACTGTGACAAATTGGTCGTGGCCAAAGTCCGCGACCCACGGTTCGTGATAAAAAAAAAAAAAAATTGGTCGCGACCCTCATCCGTGACGCATAACCGTGATAAATTGGTCGCGGCCAAAGTCCGCGACCCACAACCGTGACAAAAAAAAAATGGTCGCGAACTTTGGCCGCGACCATTTTTATGCGCGATGAAAAAAATAAAAATGGTAATGGACAAAGTCCATGACCATATTTAACTATAATTTAAAAAAAAAATATATTTTTTGGTCCAATCCTAAAACTGGGGGTCCTGTGAGTGCACCGTCGGTTGCTACGTGTAACGTTGGACGCGTACGAGGTGTTAAAAATATTTATTATTGGCAAAATGATAAAAAAATCACAAATTGCGAATCGAGAACGTTGTTAATAAACAAATATATATACAAACTTATAAATATTACACGTCTTAATAATTTAAAGACCAAAAAAAAAATTGGGCAGAGTTTCCTCTATTTTCTTAACATTCCAAAACCTGTAAATGTAAAACTTGCTTATTATAAAGCCCGCACGACCATAAATTCAACAAACAAATTATAAAAGCCCACACGGCCATAAAACTAAACAATAAAAGCCCGCACGACTGTAACACAAAAAATAAAATCCTGAATGTCCACAACATATAAACAATCCTCATGTTGTAGACCATTGCCTTCTTCGTTTGTTCCGGGTGCAAAAATCCTACAAATGATAGGATATATAAAAAAAATATCAGTAACCAAGTAGCTTTACAAAAAATTTAGTCAAGCTGAAAATAGTATCCTTGAAACAGGCTATTTGAGTGATAGTCAGATAGTCCTAAGAGACGTGAGGGTATGTACTGACCTCTTAGTGACTTGAAACTATACTTCGCCTCCAATTGTGTGTGTTTTTATGTTAATACAGTTCGAGAGTGATTCCGAACTAGTATTTCCCTAAGTACGAGTGATACGGGGACTTGATAGAAGAGTATGCCAGCACATTAGATTTTATGTGGGGTTCCGATAATATATATATATATATATATATATATATATATATATATATATATATATATATATATATATATATATATATATATATATATATATATATATATAAGTATGGGAACTTTCTACTGTGCATAAAAGTAGTTAAGTAATGAAGAAATACTCCAACTTTATTATAAGTGTTTGGGAATTTTGTGACATCACTGGGTTATTTCAATATAATATAAGATCTATGAGAGAGCTTAATTTTTAAAAATTAATTATCTTAGCCATCGTAGTTAGCGGCATGAAACTTTATGGGAAAGTTAAGTTAAAATAAACTTTTGAGGTTGATAGTATGGTAGGCGTGCACACTAGATGAGAGGTGAGAATTTCTCAAGAGAGTGACGCATACTAACATGGCTGTCACATTAGCCGGTAAGCATTTTAAATACTTGCTAAACTATTTTTAAACTGTCTTACACTCGGCCTCAGACCTGTTTCCTGTTATTTCTTTTCTCTTGTGTGTGTATATATATATATATATATATATATATATATATATATATATATATATATATATATATATATATATATATATATATTACAGGTGCCCAGCCACAGAGGCGTCATGTTTAGATTCCTTAGAACGGACGCACTGCAGCTTATGTGGGAGTTACAGGGCATTGCTTAGAGGATCTCGTTCCTGACTCTATTCTTATTTTAGTTATGATTAGTTAGGGCATGTGTCGCCCGTTTCCCTATTCAGTTGAATTTGTCAGAGATTTATGTTAATTTATTTTCAGTACTTGGCACTCTTTGGGATATAATTCGTGTTAGGATGATTTTATTTGTAGTTTTTGAACTTGTTATTTGTTTATCTGTATGGTTAAATTCTTGTGTGTTAATTTCCATCTTTAACATTTATACGATTCTTAACTGTTAATTATTGAAAAGGTTTTCATAATGGAATTAAATAAAATATAAATAAGGTTTAAAATGGTTTTGACACTTAGCTTAATTAATTAGGATGTTTGAATTGGAAATTTTATTTTGCGACAGTGATTCTAAGAATGAACCAACCGTTCACCTTGATTTTAATTTAATAAAGGACTGATCACCAGGTATTTAATTAGGCGGGGTGTCACACTACTCAGATGTGGTTAACTCAACATTACTCCACTTCTAGGACCACCGCTTTCATTTGCCAGAGGGTAAGCGGGCATGAGAGTCTAGCCAGCAGGACAGGACAGGGGGAAATGGTGCCAAAGAGGCATAATCAGCTTAGGGTCAGCACAGGTAGGGTGATCAGAATTCCCAGCAGTGGTATTCTAAGAGGTTTAGATAAGGAGGTTTCAGGCATAGCCAGGGAGGTTTTTGACATGGCTAGCAGGGTCAGCATGGCCAGCAGCAGTTTCAGCAGGGCCTGGGTAGGAATGGTAACGGCCATCAGGGCCGTGGGCAGTAGGTTCAGAGAGGGAAAAACTTCTCAGGGAAATGTTTCATATGTGACAAGATTTTTCACAAACGCCAGGAGTGTCCTGAAAGGGGTAGGGCCCTGCAGCTGTGACAACAGGGTGCTCGATATGAGCCCTAGAGACTGATGTTTCCCGCTGCCCTCCCAGCGCCATCGCAAATGCCTGCGTTGCCACCTATCGCAGCAGTCCCAATCCAGTAGGGACAACTTCAGTACGATCGATTTTATCAGCTCCAGCTGGCCGCAGTCCTGCAAGACCCACCCGCGATTGAGGGTATGTTTTCTATTCAGGGGACTATGGGGCATATTTTATTTGACAAGGGAGCCACACACTGTTTTATTTCCATGAGATTTACATGCGATATGGGGTTATTAGATACCGCGGAGAGCACTGTTACTTGTGTAGATTCACCGTTGAGTAGAGGTTCTGTGATTTCTCTTATATGTAGAGGTGTGTGCGTATAGATTGGGAGGCTTACTTTACCTTTCGATATGTTAGTATTAGATATGATCGAGTACGATGCGATCATTCGTATGGATTGGCTGGTTGCGTATCGAGCCATGATTGATTATTTCAGTAGGAGTATTATTTTCCATACCCGGGCAGGATATGTTCCTACTGGCTATGCCTCGTCCTGAGGGAGGATCGTCCACTCACTTGTATTATATAGAGGAGGAGACCTCTAGGGAGGTGGTGGATACCACTTGATTCGATTCCAGTTGTTAGTGAGTTCAGTGACGTATTTCAGGATATTCCGGGATTACCTCCTAGTAGAGAGATAGATTTTGTTATCGATTTGACGCCGAGCACTCGGCCAATAGCCCGTGCACCTTATCGTATGGCTCCAACGAAGATGAGGTAGCTACAAGATCAGATAGAGCATTTATTGGGTCAGGGGCTTATTCGTAGGAGTACTTCGTCGTGGGGTGCTCTTGTGCTGTTCGTTAAAAAGAGGGATGGATATTTGAGGTTGTGTTTAGATTACCGGGAGTTGAATAAGGTCATGATACGGAATAAGTATCCGTTACCCCGAATCGATGACTTATTCTACCATTTGATAGGAGCTGCCTTCTTCTCAAAGATTGACTTGAGATCGGAATACCATAAGTTGCGTATCAGAGAGAAGGACGTCTCGAAGACTGTCTTCTTGACGAGATATGGTTCCTACGAGTTGAGGGTTATGCCTTTTAGCCTAACCAATGCCCCAGACGTGTTGATGAACTGATGAATAGGGTGTTCAGAGAGTTCCTAGACTAGTTCGTCATTATCTTCATTGATAACATTCTAGTTTACTCCCGAATAGAGGAGGATTATGCCGACCACTTGAGACAGGTTTTGCAGACGCTGTGTCAGAATGAGTTGTACGCAAAATATGAGAAGTGTGTATTTTAGCTGAAGGAGGTTAAGTTTTTGAGGCATATCATTTCAGACAAAGGGATATCTGTTGATCCGGGGAAGGTATCAGTGGTGAGGGAGTGGGGACATCCCACGACACCGATAGAGATACGTAGTTTTTTGGGCTTAGCGAGATACTATAGGAGGTTTATTCGGGGGTTCTCGAAGATAGCAGGTCCTTTGACACATCTGACTCGCAAGGGTGTACCATTTATCTGGAGCGATGCCTGTCAGTTGGCATTTGACGAGTTAAAGGACAAGTTGACCTCAGCACCAATGTTAGCATTGCCCAGGCCGGGAGTAGAGTATCTAGTCTACACTGATGCATCCTTATAGGTCTTGAAGGTGTACTGCAGTAGGAGAGTCAAGCCATAACTTATGCTTACTGTAAGCTTAAGCCTCACGAGAGGAATTACCCCACCCATGACTAGGAGTTAGCGGTAGTCGTGTTTGCTTTACGGATTTGGAGACATTATCCCTTGGGGGAGAAATTTCGTTTATTCACACACCACAATTCCCTTCAGTACCTCTTCACGCAGAAGGAGCTGAATATGCGTCAACGCCGGTGGCTCGAGTTTGTGAAGGATTATCAGTTCGATATCCAATACCACCCAGGAAAGGCTAACGTCGTAGCAGACGCGTTTAGCCGTAGGCCAGTAGGTGAGGTGGTCGAGGTATGGAAATCAAAGTGGATGGAGTTGGGACACCATGACGCCGTGGACCAATCATTCATATCTGTGATGACAGTTACGCCCCATATTATTACGAGGGTGATACAGGCCCAGGAAGTAGACCCATTTTGTCAGGAGAAGATAATACGATTGTTAGCATAGGGGGCCGAGTCTTATACTGTTAGCTCAGACGGGGGCTTACATTTCAATGGAAGGCTAGTTGTTCCTGAGGGGGAGGACTTGCGACACGAGGTAATAACAGAGTCGCACGGGTTGCGATTCGTGGTGCATCCTAGTGGGGATAATATGTACCAGGATATGAGGCGACAGTACTGGTGGAGTGAAATGATGAGATATATTACCGAGTTCGTTTCGAAATATGCCACTTGTCAGATAGTAAAGGTGGACCATTAGAGGCCGGAAGGAATTTTACAACCATTAGAGATTCCTATGTGGAAATGAGAGAGCATTTCCATGGACTTCATCACGGGATTACATACATCGCCGAGAGGTCATGACTCTATATGGGTGATCGTGGATCGATTGCAAATGTTGCTCACTTTCTACTAGCCCGTACATATACACTACGGGACAGTATGCCCAGATCTTCATAGCTGAGATAGGGAGACTCCACGGGGTTCCTCTCAATATTGTGTCCGACAGAGATAAGATATTTATGTCACGATTTTGGGAGAGTTTCTAAGAAGCCATGGGAACAGAGTTGCGATTGAGTACAACCTATCACCCGCAGAAAGATCGACAGACCGAGCGAACGAATTAGATGTTGGAAGACATGTTGCGTATGTGCATCCTAAACTTTGGAGGTGGTTAGGAGCAGTATCTTCCATTGGTGGAGTTTGCCTATTATAACTCCTACTAGTTCATTATTGGTATGGCTCCATTCCAGGCGTTATACGGTAGACCTTATCGATCCCCATCATGTTTGCTAAAGGTGGGGGATAACAAACTCCTTGGGCCGGAGGTGATTCAGGATACTTCGATGAGGATATAGATGATAGGGATCCGTATTCGGGTAGCTCAGGACCGACAAAAGAGTTATGCCGATGCCAAGAGGTCCTTTCGAGAGTTCAATGTGAGGATCAAGTGCTGCTCAGAGTGTCTCTTATGAAGGGAATTATGCGTTTCAGGAAGAAAGGGAAGTTGGCGCCTAGATATGTGGGGTAATTCCCTATCATTGAGCGAATTGGGCCAGTTGCGTATAGACTTGAGTTACCGGAACACTTGCATAGGGTCCATGACGTGCTCCACATCTCCTCACTATGGAGATATTTTCGAGACGATTTGGCCCATACTCACATTGCTTTAGATAGTTCCTATGAGGAGGGGCCGGTTGCTATTCTAGACCATAGCGAGAGGAAACTGAGGTCGAAGATAGTACCGTTAGTACGTGTTCAGTGGTGGCATCATAATGCCGAGGAGTCTACCTGGGAGCGTGAGGATGAGATGCGCGAGCGTTATCTAGAGTTATTTTTGCCAGGTATATTTTATTGTCGAATTTCAGGACGAAATTCTGTTATTAGGGGGGAAGTATGTAATACCTCGTAATTTTATTGATTTTATTTAATAGGATTAATTAAATTAAATGGGAATTAATTGGAAATTAATTCGGATTTAAATACTAGCGAGACGTGAGTTGGTATTTGACTATGATGATAATGTTGAATATTACTGGGTAAATATGGTAATATATGAGTATTGAATTTATTAAAATTGTCGCGAGTCATAAATACGACAATTTGGAAAATTAAGTCGGGACGCGCGTGTCAATCGCGTCAGGAATCAATTTAATTGAATTTAAAAGTAGATTATAATTTTATCATCTGTATGGTCATTTTGAATTCTCCAATGTGTCCGGAGGGGTCGAAATAGTCAAAAAATACTAGCCGAGGGTTTAGTTTGGGTCCCAGGGCATTTTAGGCCAAACCGACAATCCGGGAGGGTATTTTACTCATTTTAATTTTTAAGGGATTTGGACCCACAAATTTTAGGCCTTATTTAGTAGCCAATATAGGGGCCATTAGGGCCATTATCTGTCAAAAAGCAAGAAGTGGGCAACGTGAGAAAGAGGAGAAGTTACAGGAGGGTTACAAAGCCATAACCACCACCCACCACTACTTTTGTCGGAATTGTAACCGGAGATAGGGAGAGATCCGGCCTTTAACATCATCAGCGGATCAAAAAATCAATTCCAAGGAAAGTGATTTGATTTCATCAAGTTTCAGCGAATAATTCATCCATGCTAGTGTAGGATTTGATGATAGCCTTCAATAATGATGAAAACTCATGAAATTTGGAGAAGAAACCTAATTCTTGGATAGGATTTGCATGTATATTAGTTCTGGAAGTAATTCAGTAACCAAATCATAACCCTAGATGAATTAAAAACGGGTTAGGAAGAGAAATATGATGGTTCTGGAAGAAAATAGAAAAATAGGATTTTTTCATTTTAATATGAAAATTTGATCCAAGAAAGGCTAATTGTTGATGATTTAAAAGTTTTGGAACGTTAAGAATCATGTAATTAGGTTGTATAATGATCCCATATACTTATATTAGGAGTTCACATCATGTAATGAAGTTTTGGGACAAATCTGGGACTGAAAAATGATGAAACCCGTAGCCTCACCTGCTTGATCGATCTATCGACATTCATCGATCGATCGATCGACCGACCATCGATCGATCGACGCTCATGATCGATTGATCTATCCCCCCAGAAATGGTGACTTTTTCCTTTTTTTTTGAGTTTTAGTGTTTTCGGCCATCGAACGTTGTAGTTGGGGATTATGTGAATACATTAGAACTTAAAGGAGACCGGTAGGGATATATTTTGAAGCTCGAAACATATTAGAATTTGGTTGGAATGTAGTGTTGAATTTACGAAGGTTCGACGAGTAATTTCCTATCTTATGATGCGATAACATGATATAAATTCTTAGGAGTGATAAGTTTGAATTTGGGATATAAATAAGGACTTAAGAGTACTGAATTATTATGTGGGAATTGTAGGAGACTTAGTAACCTCTTCGTTTAGGTTTAAGTACTCGAAATTATACGACGTGAGACGTATCGACAAAATATATTATATATCATCCGGAATAATCATAGTGTACGAATTAGACTAATGGTATAAGGCTGGGAATATACCTTTAATAATATAACAAGTTATCTAAGTTGTGTGAATGCTTAGAGTATGGATTATTTTGTGTATGACATACCTACCATACTTGCTATCACGGGAGGTCGGCTTTCGAAATAGGTCCATCTAATCTTTATGTGCCTACGGGGGGATTTAGATTGGTACCTTGAGGACATAGGGCTGTGAATGGCTTATTTGTGAGTTCATAAGTATGCTGACCATGGGAGCGTAGGTATGTGCGTAACCCATGGGTATATGAACTTTGTTCACCTCCAATATGTGTGATTTTTCTTATTGAAACGGTTCCTGAGAGATTCGGAACACACACTGCTTATGTATGTGATCTACTGGGATTCGATAGCAGAGTATGTGTGCACCGCAGCTTAGCTTAGGGGGTGCCCTATGTTGATATTTGTGCTGAGAATAATATACTTGTGATTATATCGGACTCTTTGTTAAAGTGTGAATATAAATTATTGAGACATTTCAAATGGGATTTAAAATGAAAATTTCTATCGTAATTGTTATAAATTAATCTTATCAGTGAAAAGGTGAGTTACATGCAGGATATGTTAGAACGATGTGAATAGACCCATTTATTACAATGTGAGGACATGATGTGGTACAGACTAGTTAGTTAATGACATAACTAGGACGAGTTAAGAATATACGTTAGGCGTGCACATTGGTTGAGGGGTGAAGAACTCATGTGAGAGCACTTAACTAACATGTATATAATATTCACTGTTTAATGCAATTAAACACCTACTATTTTTAAACTGTTTTCACCTAGAGCTCTGACCCGTTGCTTTTAAATCTATTCTTCTTGTAAAACCTTTTAGGTGCCTAGCCACAGGGACGTCAAGCATAGGAGTTCCATTTCATTGATGTGCTATAGTTTTCTGTGGAAGTTACAGGATCTCGGTAGTAGACGCCTCCACATTCTGTATTTGATTCTATTTCTAGGTCATTCATCTGTTAGGGCATGTCGCCCCTTTCTATTTAGAGATAACTTTCTCATACTTTCTGTTTAATTTCAGTTTTGGAGTTATTTAATTATTCAGACTTTGTATTGGGTTTTTATTTAGTATTTGGATTATTCAGGGGTGTGTTACTCGAGACTCATTTATTATCCCGTTATTATTTCCATTGTGATTGTGATGTGGATGTGGTATAGTTAGCTTATAATTTAATTGGTTGCATATTAATTTAATTTAATAAAATTTGGCAACTCACTTTTTAAATATTAGGTTTTTAGTAATTGTTTAATATTGTTTTCGACAGTGATGCTATGAACTGAACCAACTTGAGATTTTGTATTAATTTGAATAAATAAGTAGCTACTCGGTATTTAATTAGTCGGGGTGTCACATTAGCGTCCTTTAATAAATCAATATCACTATTGGATATAAACAAGTCATCAACATATAGTACCAAGAATACAAACTTACTCCCACTGACCTTTACACCGATCAACAGTGTTTTCCTTAAACCCAAAGGATTTAATGGTTTTATGAAACTTATAATACGATTGAAGAGAAGCTTGTTTAAGTCCATATATTGATTTCTTTAACAAATACACTTTGTGTTCCTTTCCTTCCTTAATTAATCCCTTTGGTTGTTCCATATAGACTTCTTCCTCTAAACTCCCATTAAGAGAAGCTGTTTTAATGTCTGTTTGGTGTAGCTTTAAGTCATAATGAGCTACGAGCGCTAATATGATTATAAGAGAATCCTGCTTTGAAACAGGAAAGAAGGTTTCACTATAATCATTGTCTTCTTTTTGACTAAAACCTTTGGCAACAAGTCTTGCTTTATGTTGTTCAATATTTCCATATGAGTCGCGTTTGGCCTTATATATCCACTTAGATCCGACTGCTTTATAACCTTCAGGTAAATCGACAAAATCCCAGACTTTATTAAAATACATAGATTTTATTTCTTCATTCATGGCATCAATCCATTTATTAGAATCTATGCTAGAAATAACTTTTTCATAAGATAACGGATCACCAATATCACCAATGTTAAATTCATTGTCCTATAGATATACCACATAGTCATTCGAAGTAACTGATCTCTAATTTATCTGAGATTTCCTTAAAGCCATTTCTTGTGATGTTTCAACAATAGTCTCATTATGGGGTTCATCCATTTGTTCTCCGTTGTTGGTCGGATCAATAATCGACTTAACAACATCATTATGAACAATAGGAACATTATGATCCTCATTAGGAAAATTATGATTATCCTGAATTCTTGAAAGCGAAATATTTTCCTTAACTTCTTGAATAATCACATTCCTAACATTACTTCCACTAACTTCACCATGTTCAATGAATTTAGCATTTTTGATTTTCGTAATTCTTGTTGTATAGTTATGACAGTAGAATTTATACCCTTTGGATTTTTATGGATACCAATAAAATAACAATTTAATATTTTAGGATCCAATTTATTTTCATGTGGATTATAAATTCTTGCTTCTGTTGCGCATCCCCAAACACGAAAATAACTTAAGAAGAGTTTTCATCACTTTCACAGTTCAAAAAGGGTCTTTGGAACTGCCTTACTAGGAACCCTATTTACGATATGTGCAGTAGTCATGAGTATCCTCAAGAACATAAGTTAATTAGTTATACTTAGCATACTCCTAACCATTTCAATAAGAGTACGATTGCGCTTTTCAGCTACACCATTTTACAAAGGTGAACCTGGCATTGTGTATTGTGTGCAAATACCTAAATGTTCAAGGAGTTTAACAAAAGGACCAGGGCATTGCCCTGATTCATCATATTTTTCATAAAAGTCACCACCATTATCCGATCTCATAATTTTCACATTTTTGCCTAATTATCGTTCTACTTCTATAATATAAACTTCAACTGCATTAACAGATTGAGATTTATCATTCAATAGATATAATGTGCAATATCGTGAAAAATCATCTATAATGTGATAAACTATTTTTCTCCACCAATGGATGGAACATCAAAAGGACCACAAATGTCTGTATGTATAATTTCAAGAAGCTGTGTGCTTCTTGTGGCTCCTTTTTTTGTGTGTTTGGTCTGTTTACCCTTAATACTGTCCACACATACACTGTAATCGGACCAATTCAGAACATGGATAATTCCCTATTTAATAATCCTTTCAATTATTTCTCCAAATATGTGTCCTAATATTTTATGCCACAAGTAAGAATAATTCTCATTAAATGAGGTACGTTTAGTCCAACATTAGCATGCAGAGATAATAAGGATTCCAAAAAAATTATGATTGTTTTGACAAGAAACCTGAGCCAAAAACAAAATTATTCTTATATAAAGTAAAACAATTATTGTTAAAGTTAAAAGTGAAGCCTCCTATTGAGAGTTTAGACAAGAAAATTAAATTTTTGAAAACTGTGGGTACAAGAAGAGTATCTTCAAGATTCAAATAAAACCCAGATTGTAATTGCAACCGAAAAACTCCAATTGCTTTAAGTTTTTCTTTTGTCCGGTTTCCCATGTAAAGAAAATTTTCATTTTGTTTTATTTTCCGAATAGAAAGGAATCCTTGCATAGAAGTTGAAACATGACATGCACGACAAGAATCAATCCACCATGTGTTAGAAGGAACATCAATTAAGTTTGATTCAAAACAAACAGAAGCACAAGACTTATCTTTCTTTTCAAAATGAGCTTTACGCTTAATTTAGTCTTTCTGAATATGTCCTTTCTTATGACAAAAGTGACATGTGACTGCTTTAGGACTGGGTTTATTATTGGAAGGACCAGGACCTCACTTTATGCCCTTTCCTTTCTTTTTCTTACCACCTCCTTTATTGACTACCACATTCGCCACTTGCAATTTGGACAACTTACCACCTGGCTGCTTGATACGTGCTTCTTCCCAACATTCTTTGTAATTCATTAACATTCCATTTATCCATGGTGGTATTCTAATGAATTTGGAAAGACACATAATTAGGGGGCAAGGAGTTTAGGACAAATTGGATTAAGAAAGAATCGATAATTGTCATGCCTAAAGTCCTTAGTTTAGAAACAATGTTGGTTATCTCAATAATTTATTTGTTCATAGTCCGAGTGCTATCGAACCTCATAGTGTTCAGGTCAGCCATAAGTTTTCCCGTTAGGGATTTGTCAACAGTGTGAAACCTATCCTTAATATTTTTCAAATACTGTTTCGCATTGGTAGTTTTAGGTAGGGAAATTTTCACATTTATTGCGATGCATATTCTAACGAACATCATACAAAACTTGTTCGATCTTGACCATGTATTGTGAATGATCACATCATCCTCATTGCTGTGTTCAGTAATAGTAGTGGGTTCGTCAGTAAGGAGTGCTACGTCAAGGTCCAAGACACTAAGGTTGAATTCAATTTGCTCGCACCATTTCGACAGATTAGTTCCGTCAAATTTTGAAAAGGTTGAGACTTGAGAAAATAGGTTAAGAGGTGCTGCAAAATGCTCATTCTAATTAATAAAAAACACACACACATTATTGAAATTTGCAAGGAAATGACTATATATGATTGTCAAAATTTAATGGCAGAATAATAATAAATTATATCACACTATTTTGTAATTTATCATAATTTGCCCTCTAATGTTTATTAAATCACAAAATCATAAAGCCAAAATCTGTATTGGATGTCTAACATAGAAAATTGTGATCTAGCAAACGCATTATTTGATAATTTAATATTCAATCAATAATTCTAAGTTGATATTGTAGCCTCTTCTTCACATTAATAATAACGAACTTTAAAATAAATAATAATTTTGATATTCCACTTTATGAGTCGTTGGCTTATATTTGGCACGAGACGCGTTAAAACATGAATGTCAATACTATTCAAAAATTTGAGTCGTTGGCCTGTGTTTGATATGCGACTCGTCTAAAATATGAATAAAAAAATGTAATATTCAATGTTATGAATCGTTGGCCTATGTTTGACACGAGACTCATCAAAATATGAATATTAAAATTAACACAAGTCTAATATCCTACTATATGAAATATGTTGGCCTGTGTTTCACATGAATATTCAACTAAAATAGGATCATTAGAACAAGGTTTCTAAAACAGTTCTAGATGTAAGATTCATGAAATATGGAAAACATAATTTTTTTTGTCAAAAATAGAAAAAATAAGTCAGCTTAATGAAACTGTAGAAAATTACTCCAGAATCTCAAAATATTCGACATAATTCAAAAAATAATTTTTCTGGAGTGAGATATACCCCTCAAGATTATTATCATAAAGGCAAAATTAGAGTTTTGAGGGCCTAAATGATCTTGAATCGTTGAAAAACAGTTTACATCACGATCGAAGATGCTGAAAATTGGTCTCTGGCCAGTTTCCAATCAGACTACTAAATTTCAGCGTATTTGACACAAGTTCGGTGGATAAATACTATTCATCGCAAGCGCTTTTGAAATTTTTTTGCTTCAAAATTGTTTGAAATTTTTAGGCTTGATAGAAACGAATTAGAAAACCAATGAAATATCATCAAAATAACATATATAGTCCTAGTACATATGACAGAATTGCCAAAAAAATTAAAAATTGGCTTGAAAATATAAAAGTGCGGAATTAAACGTTAATACAGGGTAAATTAACACTAATAGTTTGATCAGTCAAATCAATAAAGAGATAGCATGAGAATATTTAAACATGGCTCTGATATCACTTGTAATATGTTCTAAAAACATAAATAAGAACAATATATATGAATATTATTAGTTCTTATATGATCTTTAATTTCTTCATGCAATCACTACATAAAATTGACTACAAATAGTTATAAAAAAATACCTTTGTCCATAGCTTGGTGATGTGTTTGTTGTTATTGATGTATACTATGTATGACTCCTAAATACTCCTTTGCTCTTCCTTCTGAAGTTCCTAAACAGTCCTTAGAAAACAACCCAAAAATATGAAAATAGGGTAATTTGGAAATTCAAAATTTTTCCTTCCTAGCCCAGATATATTTTTTTGTTTTTGAGCGAACTATTTGGTGAAGAATAACTCACTATATATAGGGTGGAATGGGACCCGAAATTTCCTTGGTGTCTCATCATCTACTCTCTACCAAAGTAGTATATGTGACTCACATGGATTTCAAAAGTCATATCACTACAGGAATATTGATTTTTTCCGACATAAATTAAATGCCAAGAAAAGCACTGAAATGCCGGTAACACTTTTTGCGACACTTTTGGCGGAATTTTTACAAGTGTGATAATAGCCAAAGTGGTAAAAGAACAACGACATTTTAAAAAATACCGCAAAAAGTTAGTGGCACTTTTGGCGGCATTTTCACAAGTGCGGTAGCCAATGTGGTAAAAGAACAACGACATTTTAAAAAATGCTACAAAAAATTAGCGACATTTTTAGGCATTTATATTAATGCTGGTAATAACTTTTTAGCGGCATTAAAAATATTGATAATAACCTTTTGCAACACTTACTAAATGTTCAACACACTTTTGGCGGCATTACAAAAATGCCGAGAATGATAATAGTGGCATTAAACAAATTTTTGATATTATTTCGCAATATATGAGTGGGAACGAGTGTTATTTATTACAAGTATCGTATTTATGTGCAAATACACTACCATAACATTATATTAAGAGGGCGGTAATCAAATTAAAACGTCATTAAAATCAAACCAATAACATTCATCGTAAATAAAGATAATTGAGCTTGGAACAATTATCCATCCACAAAATAAAATGTATTACTTGTCCAATAAGAAAAAGTGGGGAAACATGAAACGAAATGAAACTTTTTATAATGTACGATCCTTGTCCATCAAAGTCAAACATCCTCTTCGATCTATAAATAAAAAAAGTCAATCGTTAGTCATTGATACTTATTCTTTAGTATTTTAATTAAAAAAATAAAATTAAAAATTATTACATTAGCAATATGCCATGCTACGGTTGAATGATATGCATCTCCAATTGTGGGCTTGTTTCCATAAGTTCTAGGCAATGGTTCATTTTTTACAAATTTTTTCTCAATATATACTTTTCAAAAGTCTTCACCAAGTGGCTTACCCCCTACTTTTATTGAAGGGTCCTTGCTCACAATGAATCCACGTGCCACAACCACTTTTGGAATTTCGAAAGTAATAAGGTCTACAATTTTAGAAAGTGCATTATCTCAGATCCATCGTCGTGGTTGATGGTGCTTCCTTTTCTTCTTTGATGATTCTTTCTAGAAACAAGATGAATATTTCACCAACCATATATTTTTGAAAAAAAATCGACGGAGTTTCATTTGTTTTTAAGGCATCCCCAAAATTTTAAGACTATACACAACCAAATAAACCAACAACCCAATGTCAAGTATACATAAACTCCCCAAGAAAGCGCAGATATATTGTGCCCTTTTAAATCCTTTAAATTAGTAACATACCTGAATTGAAGTAATATTCGTTTGTTCACTAATACGAGCAGCAGTCTTAGAGGCATCCATGTGTTGAGAATTTGCAATCTGTAAAAAAATGAATTATTTCAGTAATGAAAACGTAAGGTCTTAAATTATGATTTAAAAAAGTAGTTATCTACTTACCTTTTGAGATGAATCCAAATGGTGATTTGATTGTGGTACCACTACATATTGAAATTGGAGGTTTCTTCTAATTGTTGCTCGGGTTGCAAAATATACCTATATAATGGTATGTTTTGCTCGTTGGAGGATTGAGGAACCTGTTAATAGCATGATTTAATATTAGTACATACATTTATATATATATGCGCGATAATTAAGCACAAAAGATAAAAGTGTGTACTTATTAACCTGTTTGGATAAAACGTAAGGGCAAGTCAACATGTGTGTGCGTATCAACTCAAACCGAGCCTCTAAAGGATCAAATTTATCCTGAAATTCAGATCGAATCTCTGATCGTAGTCGCACATACTTTTTTTAATTAACCTTCGATCGCTTAATTTCATGCACATCAGTTGAAAATAGTCCATAACCATAAGCTTGACAATGGCCGTGTTTATCATGTCCCAAGACTTCATAAAATATCTCGTCTTTACGACTGACGAATTCTTTACAATCTGACGGAAGTTGTTTAATAATTCCTCCCATGAAGTCAACCTCATCATTGACTAGGAGAGCAGATTCTGAACTACATCAATGCATTACTACCTTAACACCTACAACTGTTCCCTTTCCATTAAACCAAGGCCTATATAAATTTCCTTAAAGTGAAAGAACACGATAATCAAATAAGAATAAGGAAAGAAAATAAAATAAAAAAGTATAATACAAACATAACTTTATGATGGTTGATGACTCAGAAATAAATAAATTTTTCATTCTTCCTAGAGTTGGAGAAATGGAAGCAAGGCAAGACTGATTTTCAATCAAACTTACTGAATATAATTCTATCTTCTATCAGATTGATTAAATTATTCTTGTCTGGTATCTTATAAGAATCAAATTCACAATTCTTATTTAATTCTCTATAATCTATAACCATTTGTATTTTTCCCCTTTTACGTTCAGATTCATTTTGAACATAGAAGGAAAGGCTATTATGTCTACTTTTACTTTCCCTAATAATGCCTAACTTAAGCATTTCATCTATGTCTTTTTTGAATTCTTCCCTATCTTCTTGTGAATATCATTTCTTATAGGTTCCACCATTAATAGTGGCGTATAGGTTAATAAGGATAATTTCACAGTAACTTTGGTCTTTGTCCCACTTAGCGATGGGATTTTCTCCTAAAGTAGGCTCTGCTAATTGCCTAATCTTTTCCCTTTCTACTTCTATATCCATTTTCTTTTGTTTGGATATAGCTTGGACTTGTAATAAGGTGTGCTGGGCTTGTTCTAAAATGTCTTGTTGTATAAGCGCTATTTGCTTATAACACTTTTAGTCTGGACACTTACATTCCTTTTGTAAGGGTTTAGTAATTTCTAGGGCTTCTTGTTGGTTTGTAGGTCTAGTTCCACCATGCTCAGCTGAATAACTCTGATGTTTTATGGGTCTATAATTGGGTTTGACCTGCATAAGGTCAAAGGCAATCTTGTGATCTATTAGAGGGGCTTTAATATTAAATTCCCCTTTATCACTAATTAATATCTTATCGTTATACTGAGTATATGGATGATATTTACTAATAAAGTCTTGTCCTAAAATAATATTTTCTGTGAAACTAGGACGAGGATCCATTATCCAAAACTGATGATTAAAGGTTTTGTTGGTCTGATTTCCTAATTTAAAATAAATAGGAATAGTCTGGAAGTATAAGGTAAATGGATCTCCATTAGGTACCTTACTATATATCTCTTTCTTATTGTCTAGAAAATAATCTTCAGGAAAGGCATTAGCCTTATAAATACTCTGAGAGCATCCTGTATCTATAAAAGCTGAAAGTCTTTTAGGATAATCTTTATGTTGTATAAACATTTCTACAAAACAATCATATGGTTTAGTATAAATTCCTAAATTATTATTTTCTAAAATAGATATTTCTTTCTGGGGTTTATCTATAAAATCTAGGGATGTTCGGTCTTCCGAACTACTATCAGAGTGGTATCCTTCTAAATCATAGGAAATTCCTTTTCCTTTTAAGTCTTCATTTTCTTGTAATCTTTTGGCTATATTTCTATCAATGTATTGATAATATGTTTTAATATCTAAGTCTATTTGAGCGTCATACTGGTTAGTATAAATTACTCTAAATCTAGCTCTCCAACAGTTTTCATGGTAGTGTAATTTACAAATAACACAAACCATAAATAATTCTATTTGTATAGTCTCAAAGCATTCTACACATCTAAAGTCTTTCTTGCTACATTTTATTTCAAATGTGCTATAATGTCTTTCATCAAAGTAATATCTAGGTATATATGTTAGTAATTCAGGATTACTAACTGTCCATCTTTTCTTTAAAAAGGGGCTTAATATACACTTATACCAAGCTTCTTCAAAGTCTATATATTCATTATCTAAATCGTCTTGATTATTTTGCATCATATATAAGTCTAGAGTATCTTGAGAGTCTTCTGAGTCACTATATGTATATGCACTATAGATACTAGTGTTGTCATCATCTTCTATATCTAATATTCCTATAGCATATAGGATATCTAACTCTTCTTGACCTGCATAGGGCAGTCTTTAGCAAAGTGTCCTTTTTTGCCGCAAGCCCAACATTCTTTGATGGCAGTCTTAGATTGAGCTACATCTTTTTTTTTCCTATAATTAGGAACCTTTTCATATTTACTAGTGTTCTTCTTAAAATATCTTCTTTGGTTAAATTTATTTTTCGTAGTCTTAGTGTTCTTTTCTCTAAAGGTAGTAGATGGTCTAAATCTATACTTCTTTGGAAATCCTAAAGGTCTAGTTTTAAACTTCCTATGTTTTCATTTTAATTTCTTTTTGAATTTCTTAGGTTCACTTACACATCCCCATTGGATTGGAGTGATGTCTCTTTCGTCTTTGATTGGAGGGATATGTTTGAAAGTCTCTTCTATCAACTTTCCTTGAGTTATATCACGTCTCTTAGATATGATATAGTCATTGGCAAAATTGATTCTTTCACCAAGTGAGTTATTCTTAACTCCAGCTACTCCTGGCCAATTCCTATATTCATTAATTAGGATTTGCCCTATGAATGGTATCTTCCTAAAGTATTCATCTTTTAAGGTCTCTCCAAATTCTTTAATTTGGTAATATAGATGATCATAATTATTACTATATTCATTTATCTTATCTAGTTTGCAAATGCTAAGGAGGGCTAACTTAGTTTTTGCTATCTCTTGTTCATTGATTTGAGTTAGATGTCCAGCTCCAATGAATTCTGATGTGAACAATTGTATATATTCTTCAATTGATCTTTTTTCTAGGTTTTCCTTCATTTTCTCAATCTTAGCTAAGGAGTTGTCATCTGTAGCCTTTCTTAAACTATCTAAATAATCTTTTGCAATACTCCTAATGGATTGCTCAGCGTATTGTTTACATGAACTTACATCCCATTGTTTATTAAATGCAAAACACATGTTCATTTGATTATGCCATCCATCTAAGGCCTTCTTACCATATTGGACATTGTCTAAGTTAAGGTATATCCCAACTGGATTTATGGCTTGACTTGCCATAGTCTTAACGGGAGTAAAACTCTTATCACTAGTTGGAAAGTCTTTAATATAATCAAGTTTGGTCTTTACTACACTGCTTGAGTATATAGGAATATTTATTCCTATAGGTTTACTAAAAAGTCTAGGAGCATCTTCTAGCCTACTATTACTTTATATATCTTGTTTATTAGGTTTTACTTGTGTATATGGAATTAGCCTTTCTTATCCTTCTTCTATTAGTCTATAGTTTTTAAGAAGTTCTTTAGTATTCTTAGATTCTTTTGATTTTAATATACGCTCTTGAGCGATCATATTAAATCTTTCATTTTCTTGAAATCTAACAGAATGACTTTTCTTAAGGTGATCTTTAAATGTCTTCATATCCAATTCTGAGGGTTCATGTCCAAAGTTTTGGATCATAGCTTTTTCTTTAACTATGTCTTTTTGTTCAAATGATCTTCTAGGTCTAATTACAGGGGCTTGTCTTAGTAAACTAGAACTAGTCTTACAACTACATTCTCCTTATGAAGGATCATTGATTATGGCTTCTCTCATATTCCTAAATCTAACTTCTTCAGTCTGGATATTCTTATTGACAATCTTAGGAGGACCAAACTGGATAGTAATATTTTCAGTGACATCGTCTTGATTAATAAAGAAATGTTTATTTTATATAGTCTCAGTTTCTTGAACTTCTAGGAATTGCCAAAGGGTCTTAGCTTTTTCTTTCATATGTCCAGTATTCCTAATACTGTAAGTATGATTGTAGTCTGAAACATTGATTCTAACTAAGATTTCTTCATTAAGTCTTCCGCTAGGAATTTTCGATTGCATTCCTTCATAAGAAAATTGGAAGAACTTCACATAGCTTTGGAGTTCTATATTTATATTAGCGTCTGGGATAATATAGTCTTTATATCCACTAGCATATAAGATTAACTTAAAATGTTTGGCTGTGTCTACGGTTACTGTAAATGCCAGAATGACATTAAAGTATCCTATGCTGTCTAACATTTCTAATTGGGCTATCCCAATAAGGCTTTTCTCAAAATCTTTCCATCTTTTATCTACTAAACAACACAATATGTTGATATTATTCTGAGGTCTATGTAATCCTTGGATCCTTGCTTGAAAGAGTCCAAAGGTTAGGAATTAGAACTTCCTATCAGTTCCTCTAGATCTAAGCCATTCTGAGTCAAACACTTAGAGCTCAGTATAGGATTTGTCTAACACATGATTCCTACAATGATAAGTCATGTTATAATTACGAGTCTTGGGAGTGTCACCTTCTTTAAACAAGTCTATGTATCTAACGGCTGGAAGTTGTCAACTATGAATGGAATCTTCAACAATCTTCCAGTTAACTTCTTCCCATTCTTTCCATTGGAGAGTATTGGTGAAATTTCTTTCCTTCCACCATATTCTAACATTGGAGGATGAATCTTTAAGTCTTTAGAGCATACAATTACTCTGTCCAATATTTGGGATAGAGCTAACTATCTTACTAGTCTAATCTAATCCGTCATTTATGACTCTTCTACCTATGGTCTTCCTTTCTCTAGTTTCTATAGGAGGGGATTCTCTAAACTTATAGGTGGTTATCTGTTTTTGTTCAAGTCTTTTTTCAATTCTTTCTAAGAAGTCTGAATAATCTTTTTGTCTTTTTATTTGACTAAGGATTTTTTCTTTAAAAATCTTATTCTCTTTTCTTGTCTTATCAGAAATTTCTTCACTATGACTGGCTAGAGAGTTAACAAGGGATTTGGCAACATTTGTAATATAGTCTTTTACTTCATTATCTTTTGCTTGTTGTTGCATCGATCTAATTTCTATAGATTCTATAGTTTTTTGTATTTTATCTAAACGAGTTAGAATAAAATGAGAGTCTATTTCTGCTTGGGAATGTTTATTATATACAGCCTTAATTCCCTGAACAATTTTTTCATATTTATCTTTTGCTTGGGCCATATGTAGTCTATGTTCATTAACAACACCATCCATTCTAGATTGGTTATGGCTTTCTATGTTTTTAAGATAATTTGCTAAATTTTGTTGGAATTTAACAAAGTCAATATAGAAGGTGGTTAATCATTATGTCTTAGCCTGTAAGTCTTTAACAAAGCTACTGTTATAGTCTTGGGTAGCTGCTATGGATGTAGAAATTAAATTTAATCTTTCTAATATGAGTTTAGGTACTTTAGCAGCGTTGGCAATCTCATTTTCATTTATCTTATAATAAAATTCACCATCGTTTATCTTTTCTAAAATTCTTTGGTAAAAATCTGCTAAGGTCTGAATGGAGAGGTCTTTTGGTACCTCATTCCAGTCTGATTTAACTATCTCCATTAGGAAGATAACTATCTAATCTAGGGATAAGCTTAGCTTGTTCTTTGGTAAGTTTAATTAACTTACTGTGTTGATTTTTAGTTAAAGTTTTAATTTCTAAAATGTCTTTGTTAAGGACTTCTATATGATTAGTCTTAATAATTATTTCTTATAAAACTTGTACTAGCTCTATTGGAATTTGACTATCTATTTTTAGTATTCTTTTAGAGATATTTTTTATCTCTGTTTCTAGGGTTTGAGTGTCTTTTATTAATTGTCTTAATATAAGGAGTATACACTTATTTTGGTCTATTATGTTATTAATAGTACTAGTAGTAACTTGTCTACTATCTGCGTATTTGACTGAGATGTGTTTAGTATGTGAACAACCGTCTATGTGAGCGGTTAAACAACCTTTTGAGTCTAAACTAGCTATGGGTATAGGTTGGTAGTCTGGGTTGGTTCCAAAAATATCCTTGTAAATGCGGGGGATAAATCCCAAGGGCATTAAAGTCTTTTTACTATAAGTCTAAAAGGAGCGGCTTATGGCTCTGATATCAAAATTAGGGTTTTGGTCGGAATTTGGTGAGTTTCTAAAGTCTTTAGGGGCTTGATACCAATTTGGGTCTAAACTATAAATCTTTTAACTATATAGTCTTAAAATAAGGTTTTAATATAAGATAAGAGGGAGACCATCTAAGGAAAATAACAAAATGTCTTAGCGATCACGAGGGGACCACGTGAGGAAGAGAATAAAATCCGCACTAAGTCTGTCTATATATATATATATATATATATATATATATATATATAGAGAGAGAGAGAGAGAGAGAGAGAGAGAGAGAGAGGACCTTAAGATGCCGAGCAAACTCTTTGCAGAAGGCCTATTATGATTTGTAAGCCACAAAAACATCATAACAATATGCTCAGCGCAATAATTTGGCAACAAAAACACCCAAAGCAAATGATGTGCAAGGCGGGGTTGGTGTATAATGGAGGATAAGGCATGCCACACTGATGGAAACTAATTAGATATTATATCTCGACGTCTTTGTGCACAAATAAAAATTATTAAGATTGACGTATAACAAAATCAAAATTATGAAAGAGGAAATAAAAAAACTGAAAATTATAACAAGGCAATGAAGACATAATACGAAGGCACTCATATCCCTCAAGTGTGTTGCCTACAATGCAGTGCCGCACACTTGATTAATTAAAAGCCCCACACCACACTCGATGGAAGATATGCCTTCTTTTATAAGCTATAGGTCTTTCATCAGTCAGAATTCAAGTAACATGAAAATTGTTTACTCCTCTCCAATCATTCCTCCTTTGCTAGTCTGAAATAATAAAATATGTTTACTTCCCTTTTAAATGAAAAGTTTAACATTCTATATTTTACTTTCTCTCTATATTCTCAGGAATGTGCTCGAACTCACAAAGCCCCCCACCAACGCTGACTCTCCTATAGAATAAAATGAGGGGTGATACATTATAAAATGTAGACATAAACATGTCATTTAGGAGTAAAACAAATCACCAATATCCTTAAACTGACCCCAGTCGATTTGGCATTTGGCAAATCCCACACCTCAAAAAAAAAATAAAGAAAAGAAAAGCACTCCCACAAGACTTAAAAAGTGCTGCGTGGTGACATGGGAGGAGTAATTTTCATTGATCACGCAAGACAAAAAGTCGAAAAAATGACAAGCAAAGTATACATAAGAGACACACTAAGAATATATGCAGAAATCAGACTATCGTGAGATCTCATAAATATATTGGTTGGTCTATAGTGAAACCATGCGAACACCACACACCAATCAAATTAATGTTGGTCATGTCATTAAGTTCGTTTACTGAAACAATATATTGATTTGTGTTAGGTTCACAGGATTTAACTAAAAACACAACCACTTTTCTGGAACAATATATTGATTTGTGTTAGGTTCACATGATTTAACTAAAAACATGACCAATTTTCTGAAACAATATATTGATTTGTTTTAGGTTCACATGGATCCACTAAAAGCACAACCACCCAACGTACTTATTGTGGGAATTATTATTTAATTATTTACTAATTACGAAATTCGGCTAAATTTTACAATTATAACCTAAATAAATTATTGCTCCTTTTAGTGTGATCATATAAGGTGACGAATTTGATTATAAATTACTGGAATTTAGTCTTAGAAAATATTTCAAAAGAGCACTACAAGAAAACTAATTTTTTCCGGCACTTTTTTCTCGATATTATTTTAAAATGCTGAGAATTTTTTTTACCAACATTTATTTATAAGTATTGAAAATTCACAACATTTATATTGATGTGCCGTATAAATAGAGCATTTTTTAATTAATGCTGAAATAAATGTGGTATTTTTTAGGCATTTTATAACTACTGTCACTAAAATTAAGAGGAAAAAAAATGCCTCTCCTAAGTTTTTGGTGGGAATTTGCTTTTTTGTTAAAAAATATACACCACGTTTCCCTACCACCTCAATCCTCTCTCCCATCACCTTTCTCCTATCACGTTTCTTCTTCTCCGGAAGAATCTTGTCAATCGTAATCCTCTCCAAACCTCTCTCCCCCTCAATTAGTTTGACATAATAATCCTCTCTCAGGTGGAGACCTGTTTGTGGTATTAAGCATACCCAATCGTTCTGTGGAGAAAGTGTTGCAGTGGAAGAAAAAAACACACACAAAAAAAACAACAACTTACCAATGATAAAGCCTTCAAAGATCAAAACCCAACACCACCAATGGTCCCAACAACTTTTGTAGTGAATATCAACCTTGGTAAGTTGTTTTTTTTTGTGTATTTTTCTTCCACTGCGGCACTTTCTCCACCATTGTTGTTGTTTTTTCTTTTTTCTTTTTTATTTCGGTGCATAAAAAAAAATTGACATCCTTATTGGAATTTTGACATCTTTGTTCTTCAAATTTGACATTACATAATCATGTATATGAAATAGTGTAATCTTTGTTTTTAATTGATGTGTGAGAGAAAAAAGTGCTGGAAATTTGAATGCTCAACTGTATTGATGCCAGGTCGCATACTCAAGTGTGTGTTTGTTTAATTTTTTTATTGATATGTACTCGAAATTTTGTTATACATATCTCTTTTAATTATATATATATATATGTATATATATATGTATATATATATGTATATATATATATATATATATAGGGAGAGGATCAAGAGCGAACCTAAAAACTGAACTTTTTAATGAATCTTAACAAAAAACACTTAACAACCCGTTAATTTTAATTCCTATGGTGTATCTGGTTCGCGCCAGTGACAACGGACACGCGTGTGACCAGAGACCCCCATACCCTCTACCCCCACCATGGCAGACCGCTAGTTAAAAAAAATTAAGTTGCTAGAATGTTTACTTAAGGGTAAGGGCTACCATGGTGAGGGTGGGGTTGGGGGTGTGTAAAAAAATATTCCATCGACACGCGTGTTCGTTGTCGCTGGCGCAGACAAATTACTACATAGGACTTAAAAATAACGGGTTGTTAGGTGTTTTATTTGTTGAGGTTCATTAAAAAGTTTAATTTTTAGGTTCACTTGTGATTCTCTCCCTATAGACATATATCTTTAGTTGATATATAACATTCTTTAATTGATATGTGTGTGAGCGAGAGATTATTTTTTTTTTGAGTTTTCTACTGAAATTTTATGTTTAGTTTTTAAAGAATTGCAATTGGGTAGTTTCAAATAAATCTATATATTTCATATGCTTGGATATAATCTCCTGATAAATAATTGTTGTTTGTGTTTGAACATTTAGAGGCAAGTATTTGTGTTTTTTTGATAAATAATTGCTTGGATATAATCCCAATGGGCTAGGAGATACATGGGATACATTGTAAATGGGTTTAGGTTTCACACAAAGCAGCGTGAGAAAAGATTGAATACTTAGACTAGTGGAGTTATGCTTGATGCCACCACCGAAAGTTTTGCAAGTGCAAATGACAAATGACCTGTTACGGGGGATGTAACATATTATGGAGTATTAACAGATATATTTGAATTGCGCTATTCAAATGATTTCAAGTTTGTGAAATTCAAGTGTGATTGGGTTGATAATCATTCGGGGACGGCAAATGATGATTTTGAGTTCACATTAGTGAACTTTAAACATTCACCATACAAGCATAATCTACTGTCAGATGAGCCATTTATATTAGCATCTCAGACCAAACAAATTTGGTATGTGTGAGACCCGATTGAAGAAGATTGGCAAGTTATCGTGAAGATGACACCGAGATATTTGTATGACATGTATGGTAAAAATAGTTATGGATATGACACAATAGATGTAGAAGTTAAGTCGTATAACATCTAACAACTGGATGACACTCTAATCAACCATGATGGGGATATTACATGGGTTATGACTGGTGAGGAGGGAACGACTGTTGACAACATAGTTGATATAGATGACGGTGATGATATATTGTACTGTTATTGATGAGGATTGTAGTGATGAAAATGTTTTTGAGACTTATGAAGACGATTCAGAGGTGGACGAGGAAGCTAATGCGAGTGATATAGATGAAAGTGATGAAAAAGAGGAGACTAGTGATTATTATGATACTGACATGGATGAAGATGACAATTGAAATGAATTTTTCAGCTATGAATGGTTTTATGTTAAGGATGCTTAGATGTTCACAAAATTTGACATTATTTTCTTAGTTTAATATTTTAAAAATGACTAATGACTGAATGCATTTTATTTGTTTCACATCATATGTATGAATGGATAAATAATGATGGAGAGTCAAGTTCTTTTTTCATTTAGTTTTATTTCTGTATTTATTGATGATTAATGAATGAATGCATTTTATATTTCTTGCCTTTTATTGATGATTATATCTACTACTATATAGGTCTTAGTCAATGTGTGATGTTATGGTATAAAATAGGATTTTCACTCACATATTCAATGGATGTTGTTCAAATTACAGTTAGAAAGTTCCTTCTAGACCCAAAATTTGAGTGCTTGTTGGTACAATAGGGTATTTGACAGCTTTGGCATTGGTGGTTGTCAATTTATAAAGTTATTTTTTTTCTTAGATGACTGATACCCGCTTCAACGTATATTTGGTATGTTTATTTATGTTTTGTGTTTATGTTCAAGGAGCTTGAGATATGTATTTTTGAATACCATTATCGAGGGAAATCTTATCAAATTATCTCATATGTTATTATTTCAGTAAGTCATCCAAATTTTTAAGGCAAAGTGTACTTTTTATATGTTATCGCATATATTTGTTGGTTGTTTAGAGTTAAATAGCTTATTTGGTTTATTTTTAATAATTATAAATATGTTGTGTCATAAATATTGGGCTCCAATGGCAATGTCTTATTCAATATGCTAGCAAATTAAGATGCATCCAGACAGTATTACTTAGACCGCCTTTAGCGTGTCCCCCATTTGGGTACTTGAATGCTCCTCAAGTATTCCAAAGAAGAATGGATAATATATTTAGACTTTATTTAGAATTTTATCTTGTTTACATAGATGAAATTCTTGTAGCCATTAAGACTGCGATAGAGCATGTAGACCAGCTTAAAAAGATTATTTTAGAATTAGATAAACATGGTATTGTTATTTCCGAAAGGAAAATGCAATTATTTCAGACTGAAATAGATTTTGTGGGAATGCATATAAATAAAGGAAAAATATTCTTATCAGAACACATAACTAAGAAGATTACTGAATTTCCAGACCAGCTTAAAGATAAAAATAATTACAATCATTTTTAGGATTGCTTAATTGTGATGCAGAATTTATTAAAGACCTTGCTTCAAAGAGACAAAGTTTAACTGCCAAATTAAAAGGAATAGACAAAACTAATCATTTTTATTGGATTAAAGATGATTTTGAAGTTATAAGACAAATTAAAGATGCAGTAAAAAATATTCCTTTACTTTAACTGCCCAACGCTGAAGACCAATTTATAGTAGAAACAAACGCATCTGATAAGTAATGGAGAGCGGTATTCTTTACCATTGATCATAAGACTAAAACGAAGAAACTTTGTAGATATAGTTCTGGAACCTTTACTGATCCAGAAACAAGATACACTGCCCATGAAAAAGAAGTAATTGCTACAGTAAGGGGAATAGAAAAATATATGCTTGTTCTTAGACCTAAACATTTTACTGTTTATACAGACTCTTCTTATGCAGTATAATTTAGGGACTTAGACTTGTCCAAATCAAGGACTAATAGACTCATTAGGCGAAAACAATTGCTTAATGGTTACAACTTCTCTGTTATACATATGAAGGGAAGTAAAAATACCATTCCAAACATTATATCAAGAGAACCAATGTTTGCTAACACTAATATGATATCATGTTTTATATTGCAAATAAAAGACCTAGACATCATGACTTCCTCGGGAATGAATGGAATTAACAAAGAAGACTTTGCAGACTATCTTAGATGCGTAAGACCAAATGCTGGTGTAACGCAAAGACAGACTCATATTTAAGACTCTCATGAAAGACCAATCCTAGAGAACTTTGATAATAACTTAGTTCCTCTTGGAAAATCTAGACATGAGATTGTTTCTCAAAATAGACTCATTGAAAAGATGTATTTACCTCAATATAGACCCAATCAAAGATATCCAGACTTGATAAAATTTAGACGAGAATTTTCAGATGATGAAAATACTCTTATAAATGCTATATGGTGGAACGTGAAGAATAAACTATGGTTAGAGTTCAAATAAAATTTGGTAGCCATTGCCAGATTCATGAGGACTCAATGACTTATAGTTACCCAACATAGTGGTACTGTTATGCCTAGACTGCAGTCTCAGACTTATGCTCATACTCTTATAGAATCCTCCAAAACTAGACCCGCTGATAATTTTTGTTATCAGAAAAAGACTTTTAAGACTAAGATTGTTATACTTTTGGTCATAATAATCTTCCAATATCAGAAGACTATCAGAAAGACTCTAATAGCATAATTGAACATTTCAATATGTTATTATCTGAGACTAATGGAGATGCCTTAATGATGAGAGGTTTCTTCAAAGACGTTCCAAAGATTTATCTTTCTGAGAAAGCAGAAATTGCCCAGATAACCTTAGCAAACTTTGGGTTCATTAGACTCATCCAAATTGAGACTATAGAAGACTCTATTGCTCTTGGAAAAATAGTCCATGAGTATATTAAGAAGGTAGAAGACTTCCTCCCTCTATTTGCTAGAATCTATGAGATTTATCCAAGTTCCTATAGGGGAATGAGAGTTGAAGGGTTTAGACTTGTTAGATTTTCCAATTATATATTTGAAGATGTTGAAATTCTATCTGAAGACGAGACTAAAGATTTAATTATTAATAAGTCCAAACTCCAGATTTCCCAAGCTATGTAGACAATAGAAATCATGGAAGTGTTAACAGGTGAAGATAGATGGTATACTGCATACCATAAAGAATACCTCATTATCCAGACTGATGAGCCATTTAATGGAAAACTCAAGAAAGAATCTAAAGAAATAGTGGATATTGCTTTGCCATCCAGCTTTAGAGTGGTAGGCCTCATTGATGAATTCTTCAACAATAATGCTATACCAGACGGAGACAAAGACGAAGCAGAAAAAGACGAAGACAGAATAGAGAAGGGCCCCACCCTACTCAACGAATTATTAAAGACCGAAGACTCCATTTAGATTCCCTTGTAGTATCAATAAGAAGGCAGCTCAGACATGCCCCACACGGGCCCCCAGAAAGCTTCTTTTCATAAATAAGAAAGAGACCCTCATAAAGACATTAGGTTAAAATTATTGCTAGACGACAGATTTACTTTATGTAAAGCAAATAGTATAAACTTTAATAATTTGTATCTCTTTAATCGATTAGATTTTAGCCTCCGGTAGCAAGTCACGTGTATTACCCTTATGCTATAAAAGGGAGCGTCCAGTTTGATTTTAGATATCTAAGTTTAGAAGTTAGAAGGAGTGTGTAAGCTTGTAGAGAGTAATATGTATATGAGTGATTAATTCCCATATAGTTAGGGGAATGGTGAGAGTTGTACTTACTAATGCAATGTAATAAAAGTATTTTCTTTTCCAGAAATCTCTTATGTTGAGCTGTTATTATTTTCCAAATTGTCTCTAACTTTCTGTTCATAGAGGACTGTTGTGTGGAACCTTTGGTGTAGCATACAAGGTGTTATGCTGTTGAACTGCCATCACATGCCGATTTGCCGTGAGCCATTATCCAGGTGGGCATTAGGCATAAAGTCGTATAGGTAGGAAACGGGTACAACACCAAAATAGTGGATTGAGGTGGGACACATAAAAAGGGAGTTGCAGGAGGTTAAAACCGGAGAAGAATAGTAACAAAGCTGAAGAGAAGAAGGAAGGAAGATAAAGATATTACAGACCAGAAGGAAGGTAAAAAGAGAACCAAACCCTTAACTATTTTACATATTATTTTTTTTAAAGAATCTTGTATGAGCCTACAAATCACTGAAGACTTTTTAGCATTTGTTAATCAAACAAATTTAGACTTAACTAGAGATATCCAAGATTGGACTTTTACAGACCCTAAAGATAAAGAACTTATAGAGACTGCTTGAACATACGCATGTGGTACTTTCAAATATATAGACCAGGTTATTGAGTGGTTAGCACGTGAAATACCTTGGATAGAAATAATTAGAACAGGGATCTGAGATCTCTTTAGACAAAAGATAAGAACTGTAGATTTCACAGAAGAACTTTCAAGACCGAAAAAATATCAAGAATACACTAGAATACTTGAAGATAGTATAGACGTATTAAAATATATTAGACGTAAAAAGTTAGCTGAAATAAAAGCTATTTTAATTAGAGCCGTAGGAATCCGCCCTCTTCGTAAAAGCGTAGAGACAACTGCCCCTAGAATATATAGACGATTTTTGTGATCATACAGAGATAATGATTTAGACAAATTTATGGAAGACGATATGATTGATATGATTATCAAATATATAGAGAAACTAGATTAATAAAACCTCAATATCGTATAAGGTATTTAATACTAGAATATTTCCTTTCAAAACCGCTGGCAATTTCTAGACTCCCTGAAAAAACTATTTATACAAACAATTCTCGCTATTCAGAATTCCAGTACGATAGTGACGAAAGAAGCTTGAAAAGTAGCAGTAGCCCTGAAACCTCTACACTTAGACTCCCAGATTAATTAGGCCTGAAAATAAGCTTGAAAGACCATATAAATCATTGGGGTAGAAATTTATATTCCCATAAACCTTAGAAAGAGAAGGTGGTCCCTAGGCAGTACATAAAAGACAAACGCGGTCCTAAGACTTATTTGGACGTTAGCTAATCCGCATTCTATCCGCATAGAAAAATCCGCATAAGAGCCAGACTCTCTCTCTCTCTCTCTCTCTCAATGTATATATATACAGTATTGCTCTTATGCATACCAGTTCGCATTTTAAGAGTGTAGACCGGACATGTGTCACCTGGCGGTGAGCCCAGAAAAGAGGGAGAAAGTGCCTATAATTTAGCGTATAATTTCTAGGGTCACCATCAGGTGACACATGTCCGATCGCATTCTTAAAATGCGGGCTGGTATGCATAAGAGTAGTACTATATATATATAGACAGTACTTATCTTGTGAAGACTAGTCCGCATTTTAAGAGTGCAGACCGGACATGTGTCACCTGGCGGTGAACTCAGAGAAGAGAGAGTGTGCCTATAATTTAGCCGATAATTTCTATACTTACCATCATGTGACACATGTCCGGTCCGCACTCTTAAAATGGGGACTAGTTCGCACAAGAGCATATATATATATATATATATATATATATATATATATCAAGTTTGTGTCCGTGCATTAAATAATTACACGTACATTTGGGGTACAATATTTGAATGCATTCGGGATTCGGGATATACACTTGTAAATAAACTTGGTACAGGTGGAATTTACAATCCTTATTGTACGTACTTTTTAATAGGGACTCCTTAATTTATTTTTCTTTCTTATATGTTGCAAACCTGGTAATAGCAACGACCATCAATTTTTAATCACGATCAATGTCTTCAAATCCTCTTGGCAAAAGAAATCTTCTTTAAAGTCGAAGCCACATTATTCCAAGAATAAAACCTTAAAGCAACCACAAAATCTACACCTAAGATTTGTAAGGGAATCCTCAAAGTTTGGGTAATTGTATTACAAGGGTATGGTGCTCTTAATCCGACAATAAATTTTTCAAGTCAAGTCAACGAAAATATTTAGCCATGAACAAAAGTTTTGAAAACAATCCGAACACAAAGATGAGTAAATAAATTGCTAAGGTTTTCTCAAAGATAAAATCCAAAAGCAATGTCTTGAAGAACTCAACGAAAAGGAGTTAAAAATATGCTCTTAAATATTTGAAAACGATTTTGTTTAGTAAAAATATTTTTTTTAAACTCTCACCCTTTTTTTGGAAGAGTATTGAACATATAGCTACATAGCCATGATGTAGGAAACATTTGAAAGTCATATATATTAGGTTTCAAAATATTAAAGTCTCAATTAGTCACATCTAAGACTTAGCCAAAAGGGTGTGTACTTGTAACACTTGCGAAGGATACCTTAAAGAAAGATCTTCTAAAAAGTGATTTCGGCACACTGTCATATACATCCGTTAATGGAATCGTTTCAACGAGGAAAATCTTCGCCGTAGTGAACCTGAAGTGAAGCACGCCATGTTAGTTGCCAGAGAAAATGAATGGGGACAAGATCTTCCAGTGATGGCTGTTCGCTGCAGCAAAGAAAATATTTGATGAGGCGAAGCTCCAACGAGAAGCCTGTGAAAGTGTCTTGAGATTGTTTGTACAATTTTGCTTCAATAAGTTTTCAAAATAAGTTTTGCAAGACACTAAGCATGTTCGTTCCAACCAAGAACACCCATACCTAAAATACATGAAAATGATTCAATTTTTAAGAAATTATTATTTGTTTTTTATATGAAGAATATATTTTTCATAGTGTATTTGACGATTTATCCAAACAAGGTTAGTTAAAAATATATGCCAAGTATGAAAACAATTAACCAAGGGGGGATTATAAGTCCGCTAAGTCTTATACCTTTCCTAAGTGGAGATTTGGCATAAATGATTCGAGTTGAAGTTGATGAAGCTTTTGGAGGACCTATTGGGTAAAAACGCATAGATATTTTGGCAAAGAATTTAGATAATATAATCTTATGGAGCAAATTGAGTACACTATACTCTTATATTCTCTTCCTTTGTCATAATCTGAACCAATATAAAATGAAAAATTACAAGCAAAAGAAGGAAATTTTAATACTCGTCTGGACAAGGGCTAATACAAAAATAGAAGATTCACTACACCAAAACACGCCTTTAGTAACAAAATTTTTCCGTTAGAAAAAAATCGTGGGGCACGAAATTAGTAACATAATTTTAGTAATGGTAAAATTCTATTACTAATTCTGAATTTCCAATAGTATCTTACCATTACTAATTTTGATTTAGTAACGGACTTTTGTGCTACTATTTTAACCTTCTTACACCCTTTTTAATAACACTTTTGTTTGATTTTGTAACGATAAATGTTCGTTTGTAATATTAACACATATTTGAAAAAAATATTTGTCTAGATCTAATATCCTAAATTTAAACAAATTTAATTATTCTTACCACACTATTCAAATTTTGAGAATATATAGAAAATTAGTCCTCATAAACAAGGGCATTTATTCAATATTTATATTTTATACAATTCTCCACTTTTTAGTTACAAAAGAAACTTAAACCAAACAAATAAACATCATAATCTGAAAGTTGCATTATTTTCATAAATGCATCCAATATAACCTTCTAATACAATCATCCCGAAATGAGATATTTTTATATTATAACCAAGCAAATGAAATATAAAAAAGAAGTTCCTTGTTGTTGACTATCAACTTTCGTTCTATTATCATCGCCATCAACGTCGCAAACCGCAATGCTCGAAACTTGATGCGAATCTAAAAATGACATTTTGTCAAACAAAATAAAATTATCATATTAGTTATAATATCTTATTAATAATGTTTATTGCATTTAATACCCAGTTATTTGTGCATCCTAGCATTCCTGTGCATCTTATTCTCGATTCTTATGCTCATTTATTGATTAACCCCTATTTTCACCACACACACACACACACATAGATATGTGTGTGTGCCTTTTTTGAGCTTTTATAGGTCTCGAGAATGCAAGACATGAAGTTTGGTTGAATCTCGAGAAAGTTTCTTTGATAGTCGCAAAGTCAGGGGCAATTTAGTAAATTCAGCATTCAGGTTTTGATCCCAAATTCTTCACGGAAGTTGAAGCCTTTCAACTTATCTTCGCATGGCCTCCGACGGTTCATGAATCCGAGTTGTATCGAAGAAGTTACAGACGATTATGTGGAGCTTGCACCAAATAAAGCCATTCTAGCCCCTTACTCACTTTGAGAGTAGTTACGAATCGATTCAGTTCCTTCCAGTTCTAGCCATTTTCCTTCGTGAATCGATTCGAGTGTAGTATCGAATCGATTCGTCCCTGTTCTGGCTAATTACAAATCTACCATGCGAGATATTTTGGGTGTTTTAGCCCTTCGTTTCCTTCTTATAAAGGTAGTTTTGATACTTAAAAACTTTCCAACTTTAGAAACTCTCTCTTATCTCTCCAAGGTCAAGTCAATTTATTATTCTTTCCCACATGTAGAGCATTTATTACTTACAGGTTAGTTGTTGGTAATGCAAACTTGGTTCATTTACTTCTTCTCTACTTGTTTTCTTAGATTTAATTTGCATTTATTACCATCTCTTGTATTGGTTTGTGTTTAACTAGATGACTTGCTTAAGTATGTTGTTCTCTTGCATATGTAGCTTAGTTTCCATTATGAGCAGCTAGACTTATGGTTGGGGATCATGATCCCATTTTGGATGCTTGAACTTCATATATAGGGTTTGGTTTATAATTATTCTAATGGAACTTTATGTGTTGGTATTGGAGTATCCTAGTCTTTAAACTTTCCTTGTCGTGCAAGGGTAGTGTTTGATGCTTTACTACAAACCCAACCCATATAGCAATAACTAATTAACCCCTAATCCTCCATCGATGAGTTTAGTCTTTACATGGTTGATGTTCATAATTAATTAGTTATGCTCGATTATAATTAAATTTGAACCATGTCCTATGATCTTCTTAGTGAATCCAAGATGGGAGAATGATACTTAATCCCTTTTATCTCTTGAACTTAAGCTCATCTTAATTCGTTTCAATTTATCTTCATAGTTAACACGTTCTTTATTAATTAAACACATTTTAGTATAGCGGTTACTTAATCTCACCACTTCAACCAATAAATCATCTTTTACACTTTATCTTTGTGACGTTCAGAGTATAACTTTTAACCCACTTTAGTTCTCTTAGGAGTGTTCAATCCCTGTGGTATACGATTCCGGACTTACTAGATTACTACTTGTTGAGAATGATTTGCACTTGAATCACACAATTTTTTAGCGCATCAAGTTTTTGGCGCCGTTTCCAGGGATTGGCAATAATTGTAGGTTCTAAGGACTTCTCTTTACACTTTTCCATTCCCTGTGGTCGCTGCGACAACACGGTTTCCAATCTCTAATCCAAAAAGTTGATATGCAAGATGCCAACGATAGTATTTCAAATCCTATAGTTGAATACTCATCACCTAACGAACATTCGGACTATTAGAGATCATTTCCAACGCCTTCCGTTTCAATCTCATCTCATACTGGAGTCAGAGCCTAACTCCATGACCGAAAATCAAAGCGAGCATGGTAGTCAAGGCGAAACTGAGCCTCCCTATAGACCCATGAGAGACTATCTATAACCAGAGACGACCAGCTCTCCGTCATGCGTCATATTTCCTTATAATTCTATGCAATTCCATTTTCATAATGGAATGATTCAACTACTACCCACCTACCACGACATGGAGAGTGAGCAACCATACCTACACGTGAGAGAATTTGAGGAGGTGTACGCTACTTTTAGTAATCAAAACTGTCCTCTCTATGTCACACGACTCAAACTCTTCCCCTTATCTCTTAAGGACAAAGCTAAAACTTGGCTTTGGTCCTTAGCTCCCAACTCTATATGAAGTTAGTGAGATATGGAAGCCCAATTTTTGAAGATTTTTTTCCCCACCCACCATACCAACTCACTTAAGGGTCAAATTCGAACCTTTTGTCAAGGCAAGGGTGAGACTTTTGAGAGATGTTGGTAAAGATTCAATAAGCTATTGAATAAACGCCCACACCACAAAAAGATTCAATGAGCTAACGATTCTCACATTGAGGAGGTTTTTTCCATTTGCGACATTGAGGATCACTCTACGAAGGATTGTCCTATAATACCGGCATATAAAGTGATGTTTCATGATCAAGCCAATGCAATGGCCACTTACAAAAATCAATTCATGACTCCCCTCGGACAAAATATATAATCCTCTTGGAGAAACCATCCCGGTTTCTCCTATGTTCAACCCTAACAAGCCCAAAACTCACCTCAAGCAAATTATCAAGGTCCTCCGACCCCTCCAAATTACCAAAAATCGTACTTACAACCTCCTCCTCCCAATGTGCATATGCAAGGTCCTACAACGGGACCACCTTCTCCACTTATACGTCCTTGCGCCCATCCGAACAAGAAAAGTCTTGAAGATACTCTTCATGATTTTATGAATTCTCAACAAACGACCAATAATCAAAATGCGCAAAGCTTTGCTCGACTTAAATCTTCAAACTCAAAGTTGACCACCTTCTTGAGCGTTCAAGAAAAGGGTAAGTTTCCTTCACAACCTCAATGACCCATTGGGCAACATAATGTGAATACCAATAGCTCGAATCCCCCGCTCGATCAAACGAAATCTATTATGGTCCTAAGGAGTGGGAAAGTTATCGACAAGTCTATCCTTCCTCCGCTCTCAATTATTAAGGAAGTCTCGCTCGAACCAATAGAGGTCGAAGACACTTCCTTGAGAGATAGTGACAAGGATCCTCAAGTAAAGCCGGAGGTAGTTGCGACATGTCCCATTCCCGTGCCTTATCCTTAAAGTCTTTTACCTCCAAAAGGTAATGTGAACAATGCCGATGTCTTGGAGATGTTCCAGAAAGTTAAGATTAACATCCTTCTCTTAAATGCGATAAGACAAGTTCCCATCTATGCCAAGTTCCTTGTTGATGTAAAAAATTAGATTATATCTAATTTTTTAATCACAGATAAATAAAATGAGACAAAGAACTTTTAAAGTGGTTCAGCCTTATAAGAACGGCCTACGTCCACTGTTTCTGTTATTGCTGACTGTTTAGGAATTCTTGATTACAAGTTTTCTCAAGAAATTCCGGTCCCTTTACAATGAGGATAATACAATGTATTTATAGCCCTAAGGCTGTAATGTAAAAGGGTAGTACATTCAATGCCCCTTAAGCGTATACATCTGTATGATAATAATAAGCATTTAATGTGCAGTCAATCTGTTGGTTATCCTGCCATTAATGATTTGTTCGAGATGCAGCTCGGACTGCCTAAGCTGCTCGAACCACTTAAGTTCCTCGGTACTCAAAAGTTCCTCGTAAAGTTCTTGTTGGTCGGAGCGTCTGAGTTGATCGGGGAAGCAGAGTTCCTCGTTGCAGTATGGTTCCTCGGAGTCAAGGTGTTGTTCGGAAGTGTTTGTTGTTGCCACGCAGATTGCCACGTGTCTTCACTCAATTGAGCCATGTCATCAGACTAAATTTGCTATCAACAGAAGCCCCTAATGTTTCATAGTTCGAAATTTGAGGAGTGTGGAGCATTCTTTCTCGAAATATGGTGGTTTTAAATGGTCATCCTGAAATTTTGGAATATTTTCTTTTGTATTTATTTCTCCTTCCAAATTCGTAGAATCGGCCTGTTTTGAATTTTTCTAACCGCTTCGATTCTCGCGCCCTTTTTGTCTTTTTAGCCGCCGATAACGTAACCGTCTCTTTTTGTAATCATTACTTTTACCCTTTCCCAAGGCAAAGTATTTAAACGTTGTAGAAAATCCCATCGTCTTCTACTTTTTCAAATTTGTCTCTTTGAGTTTTCCATCGCCTCTCTCTCCTGTGCGTTCATCTCTTCCATCATTTGTTGTCAACAAACTCATCCCTTTCCTGTAAGATTTTCTTCTTTCTCTTTGATTTTCTTCTTTCATCATGGTTTATCCTGTAGAATCGATTGATAAGTTTCGCTCTGATTTCTCTATTCCCTCATGGGTTATTTTGGAAGAGCTTTCTGAGCCTTCAGACTATTTTCGTTTGGCTGAGGATCATTGGTTCCCCAGTCTCTTTGTCGCTGAGTGTGGCTTTTCTTTTCCGCCAAACCCTCTATGTCTGGAATTATGTCAATACTTTGACGTGGTTCCTGCAAGAATAGCCCCCAATACGTGGAGAATAGTTAACGGTGTTTATAGATTAAATCAAATTCATGGAACTCGTATAGGAATTCCTGAAATTATGTTTTGTTATAGATGGGCTGTGGGCGATAATACTTTTTATTCAAAAACTAGGTTTTTAAATAGAGATTTAGTGGTCAATCTCCCAGATGCCAATAGGGACTACTTTGAGCACGGGGTTGTTATGAAAAATTGGCAACACCCTCCATTAACTGGAGATGATGTTTACCAGGGTCCCAGATGTCCTCCCTATGGCAATGGGATAGGTTGTTTTTATTTTATTTTCAAATTTATGCTTCCTTTGTGTTTGATAAAATGTGCCACTGATATTTTAATTTTGATTTATTTGCAGTTGACAGCAAAAGAAAATATCCAAAAGAGGCAGACGCTAACATAAGGCATTTAAAACTTATCTGGAGTTTGCATCAGACTGTTGTCGACGAGCATATTAGGTCAGCTTCATATTTACTACAGTACAAGAGTTACACCTCCTCTTTTACTGCTCGTCCGGTGATAAGCGACGCAGAACCAATACCAGCCTCTACAAGTTCTTCTCCTGAGTCACATATTCCTTTGAGTGAAAGGATGAAGAAAAGAAGACCTCCTACCCTTTTTGAGAAATCTGCCTCTGGTGCTGAAGAGGCAAAGAGAAGTAAGCTTGATGTCCCAGGAGAGGGGACAAAGAAAATTGATGCACCTCCTTCGGCTGCTCCTGTGAAGGTTGTCGAAAAGCCCCCAGTGGCCTCGAGCAAGGCTGCTGCTCCAAGCGAGGTGATTGTCATTTCTCCGACTAAGACGACATCGTTAGTCGAGAAAGTTGATGCTCCTCTGAGTAGGCTGAAGAAAAGCTCCTCTATTAATTTGGCTGAATCCATCTCTCAGCCCCCGACTAGTGTTCTTCCCACTTTTGTTCCCCCGAGCTCTGCTATGAACTCGGTGAAGACTTGGATCATTCCCGAGATCCAAGGTATTGAAGAAAACCTTTCTCGGGACACGGTTACCACATTAGCAGCTCGTCATATTGCTTCTGTAAGTCCTATAGTCTTAAATTTTCATTCTTTCCTTTTTGCATCTGTGCACTGACTTGATTTCGTTTTCTTTTCACAGTTGGTGAGCTGTTTTAATACAATTATGAAGAAAGATGAAGATATTAAAGTTTCAAGCTCCTTGTCTGGTGTAGAGGAAGCTTTGGTGGGTCTGGCGCAGTCTCTGAAAGATTCTTGTCAGAAATATGATTTTGATAAGGCAATTTGGGAGAAAAGGCTTACTTCGACTGAGCAGGAGAAGGCTCAGGTTATTGAGGTCTCCAAGGGGTTGGAGAAAAAAATAAATGATTTGGAGGAGAAGAATAAAGAGCTCGAAGGGAAGCTAAAAAATGCTAGGGAGCTTGAAAATAAGCTCAAGGCTGCTGAGGAGGAGTTGGGTCAGCTTCGGGAAGTAAGTCGTCAGAAGGAGGAAGTTGAGAATAAATTGAAAGCTACTGATGATCTTCTTTTCGAGAAGCTTTCCTCGGAGAAGACAAAGAGGAAATTGGCTGTCAAAAAATCTTTCAGCGCCGGCTAGGATAAAGGGTGGAATAAAGGTTTGGCTGCCATGATGTTGCAAGTAGAATATGGCAGCCTCAAATACTTTAGAGATGGATGGGTCGCTGCTCTGCAAGAGATGAAAGTTGATGAAAATTCTAAACTATTTCAGCGACACATCCCGGGCCCCCTCCAACTCCTGAAGAAGAAGAAGAGGACGAAGCTGCCTCTGAGGAATCTTCCATGGTGATGGGAGATCAAATTTCTCATCCTCCAGCTATCCTGCCCACTGGAGAGGATCTTCAGCTACCCTTTACTTCATCCGAGCAACCTCCAACACTTCCTGAGCAACCCTCTGTTCCATCCGAGCAACCTACCTCCTCGTCCCAACCTCTCGAGAAAGTTTTGGGAGACAAGGAAAAGGTGTAGAGTTGTTTGGATTTCTCTATATTTTATTTTTCTTTATCAAATGTAATTCTGAAAATTGTACTTCTCCTCTATGGTGTAATAAAATTTGAACTTTTGCTTATGTATACTGTTGATTCTCTTCTTCATGCTCTACTTGTACTCTTATTTATTATTGCTTTTTCTTCCTTTACTAGTTTCTGGCCAGGATGGAATTATTGTCTGCTCATGATACAAAACTGTTAAGGCAATGCAATGAGTATTTCAAAGCCGATCATACAGACATGAGTGCAGCTCAAATCACTAACATCCTCGGTCAAGGTGCTTCAGAGCAAGCAATTGAAGCCTATCAGTATTTGAAGTGCCTACTCGACCGTGCAGTAGCTAACAACGTAGAATACTATGATATGATTGAGGATCTCCAAGGCACTCTTGAAGAACTTCAGCAACAATATAAGGAATCTACTGCCCTTTTGCACGAGGGGTACGAGAAGAAGTATCAGCAAATCAGTGCTGATAAGGGATACGATAAACGGTTTGCTTCTTACGATGTGAGGGAGAGAACTTTGAAGGCTGAGGTTGAAGAGCACAGACAGATAGCTGAGTTGTTAGAGCAAGAAAATAATAACCTGCAAAGAGAGGTGTCTCAGTTGAAGTCTGCAGCTTCCACACCGACGAGGGATTCTCTTTCTTGGAGGTCGAAAATGCCAACCTGAGGGATGAATTAGAAACCTTGAAGAGGTCTGGCCCTTCTACATATACTCGGGGATGAGCAAGGGCTCCTCGGGGATGAGCAAGAGCTGCTCGGATTTCTGTCGAGGAACAGAGAACTCAATTTGCTCTAGAGAACCAGGCCTTCCAATTGATGGCAAAGAACCAGGCATTGGCTGAGATGTCTAAGAAGATCAGGGGTCTGGATGAGCAGCTTTCTGTGCAGAAATCTGTATTAGAGAATAAAGAACTCTTTATAAAAAATCTCCACGAGCAACTGGAAAGATTGACATATCAATTCCACAAGCAACTCAGAGAATTCTGGATGGCTGGCTACAACGAGGCTCTCTACCATTTGGATGATCGTATCCAAAATGAAAATAATGAGGGTTACAAACAGGGATGGTTGAATGCCTTAGGTATGCTGCAACTGGAATAGGGTCATTATCTGTGGGATTACCATAATCTTGGGCTGCTCGACCTACCAGTGCCACCATTTAAGCTTGATATGAGCTGGATCCCTGCTCGAGCCATCCCTCGGTGTCTGATTTTCAAATACCTTGGCGATTACAATCTCCATTCTGATGTTAAGATATCTCATCCCTATCACCTACTAGATCGACCATCTGTGATGAATATCAGGATGCTTAAAGATCTTAACTTCATAAATCCCCCTCATGCTTTAAATGATCCACCTGCTGGCGAGGAACCTGTCTCAAAAAGTAGAGGGGAAGAAACCAATAGAATAGGAATCTTGATGTAATAAATTTGTATTTCATTCTTGATGTATTTTGTTCTACATTTAATGAAATAATTTTATTTACAAATCTTGATTGCCATTGTCTTGTAATTATAAAACACTTTACATCTGTGCATGTATATCTGTTAAAAAGATAACAACATTGTGTTATTTGTTGATCAACTGGAGTTTGTTAAAACTTATTGTCGACTATCTTGAATTTGTGGTAATCATTTGATGACTAACCAAAATTGATGATACTTTGTTTCTCGACCAACTTGGTAGTAATTTAAAAAGTCACGAGTATCAAAAAATTTGCTCGATCACTTTCTCGTACTCATAAAATGTTTCCGACCAACCAAGGCCGGTAAATTTTTCTTCTCGACCAACTACAGTTTGTGGGTTTTTATACCCGATCAATCATAGTTAGTGGATTTTTCTTACCGATCAATCTTTGGCACTTTTTGGAATAGTTTTTCTTCCTAACCAACCTTAGTTGGCATTTTTAGGAATAGATTTACTTCCTAACCAACCTTAGTTAGCATTTTTAGGAATATATTTACTTCCTAACCAACCAAGTTGGCATTTTTAGGAATAAATGTACTTCCTAACCAACCTTAGTTGGCATTTTTAGGAATATATTTACTTCCCGACCAACCTTAGTTGGCGTTTTCGGGAATAGATTTACTTCCTAACCAACCAAGTTGGCATTTTTAGGAATAGATTTACTTCCTAACCAACCAAGTTGGCATTTTTAGGAATAGATTTACTTCCTAACCAACCAAGTTGGCATTTTTAGGAATAGATTTACTTCCCGACCAACCTTAGTTGGCATTTTCGGGAATAGATTTACTTCCCGACCAACCTTAGTTGGCGTTTTCGGGAATAGATTTACTTCCTAACCAACCAAGTTGGCATTTTTAGGAATAGATTTACTTCCTAACCAACCAAGTTGGCATTTTTAGGAATAGATTTACTTCCCGACCAACCTCAGTTGGCGTTTTCGGGAATAGATTTACTTCCCGACCAACCTTAGTTGGCGTTTTCGGGAATAGATTTGTTGGCATTTTTGGGAATAGATTTGAGTAGTCCGAGTTTTGCTGAGTAGTGTGTAGTAGTAGTATTCCGCAAAAAAATTCCAATAAAAGGAAAGAATTAGGCAGAACATTGTCACTTTATTCATACTGATGAAACTGCATTATATGAGAGTTTACATTACTGATAATATTTGCGTAGGTGTTCTACATTCCACGCATTCTTAAACTCCTCCCCCTCTAAAGTTTCTATTTTGTATGTCCCTGGTCGAACAACTTCCTTAACTCGGTAGGGTCCATGCCAGTTTGCTTCCAGTTTATTATGCTTTTGAATCACCTTCTTTAGCACATAGTCTCCTTCTTTCAAGTCGCACTTCTTCACTCTCTTGTTGTAGAATAAAGCTGTTCGTTGCTGTTAAGCAGCATTTCTAACGGCTGCTTCTTCCCTAACCTTCTCGAGCATGTCCAAGTCTAACCTTCTCATTAAATCGCTGACAGGGGAATTGAAATTCAGTATTTTGTGTGTTGGGAGACCCAATTCGGCGGGTATAACAGCTTCACTTCCAAATGCTAGCATATATGGAGATTCCCCTGTTTCTGCTCGGGGAGTAGTTCGATAAGCCCATAGAACTGATTGTAGCTCATTGATCCAGTTTGCTTTCGCGTCATTCAGTCTTTTTTTAAACCATTCAGCAGCGTTCTGTTTGTCACTTCAGTTTGTCCATTGCTTTGAGGATGGCCTGGTGCCGAATGGATCTTCAAGATATTTGACTGATGACAATAGGCAGTGAACTCCTCGTTGTCAAATTATGTTCCATGGTTTGTGATGAAGGCATGAGGAAGACCATATCGACAAATGATGTTCTTCCAAATAAATTGGTACACCTTGTCGTACGTCATATCAATGAGAGGCTCAGCCTCAACCCATTTAGTAAAATAATCCACAGCGACCACGAGATATTTAAATCTTCCCCTTGTCGTCGGCAGTGGCCCGACCAAATCTATTCCCCATATGGCAAATGGCTAAGGGGAAGTAATGGGTGTCAATAATGCTTGAGTAGTTCTTCGGATGGAGGAGAAGCGCTGACACTTGTCATATTTTTTGGCATAGGCTATACAATCAGCTCTCATCATCGGCCAGTAGTATCCTTGAGTCATCATTCTTTGCAAAAGTGTCCGACCTGCTACATGGGCTCCACAGGACCCTTCATGGACCTCTTCAATCAAATCTTTCATCTCGGTGGGATGCACACATCTTTGCAAACCTGCTATAATTCCTCATCTGTATAGAATACCATTAGTCAGTACATAACGAGCAACCTTAAACTTCAGTTTCTTGGCTGCAAGTTTGTCAGTTGGTAATGCCCCTTTCTCAATATATGCCCTGATGGGATCCATCCATGATGACCCTAAATCGAGGGTATTAAAGTTTATCGTCAGATCTTCATCTATACTCCGACCAGCTAAAACTTCAATTGAGATTGTTCTTCGTAGCTCGGTACGAGTAGCTGATGCTAATCGAGCTAAGGCGTCTGCTCTTGCATTCTCCATTCTTGGTATTCTGACCAGCTGAATAACAGCAAATTCTGACACCAATTCCTTTGCCTTTGCATGATATCTGATCATTAATTCTCCTTTGGCTGCATATACTCCCATCATTTGATTTATGACCAATTGCGAGTCACTGAAAACAATAACTTGTTCTGCCCCCATGGATTTTGCCAAACTAAGACCTGCAATTATGGTTTCATATTCAGCCTCATTATTCGAAGCTTTGAATTGGAAACGTAGGGCGTATTCCATGTCGACCTCGTCCGGACTGTTCAAAACTATCCCTGCGCCATATCCTGTAGTGCAGGATGAACCATCCACATACAGACTCCATATAGGTAACTCGTCTTCAAATTTCTGATCTGACAGAGTTCCTCGGTGGAAATTTTTTTGCTTCCTTTCACCATCTCCTGATATTTCTTGCTGTTCGCCGATCATCTTTTCTTGCCCTTTTACCAACCTAAGCTGGTCTGGGCTTGAATTTGATGACTCTGTAACATCTACTTGCCCTTTTACCAAGCTAAGTTGGTCTGGGGTTGCATTTGATGATCCTGTAACATCCACAGGTTGATCAGTGAGCAACTTTTGCTCCTCGGGGGTATCAGGATAGGTGAACTCTGCTATAAAATCTGCTACCGCTTGCCCTTTTAGCGATGATCTAGGTTCATAAACTATATCATATTCATCAAGTTCTATTGCTTAGCACATCAATCTTCCTGATTTTTCTGGTTTATGAAGGGCTTGCCTCAATGGCATATCAATATATACTACTATAGTATGAGCCTAGAATTATGGCTTCATTCTTCTACTTGCCTCGATCAATGCTAGTGCCAATTTTTCCAGCCTTGGATATCTAATCTCTGCTCCTCGGAAGGTCTTACTTGTGTAGTAGATCGGTTTTTGTACTCCATTCTCCATTCTTATCAATGCCGAACTAACTGCATTCTCGGACACTGCCAGATACAAGTATAATTTTTCTCCCATCACTGGCCTGGATAACAGTGGAGGTGCTCCCAAATATTTCTTCAAGTCTTGGAAAGCCTTCTCACATTCATCATTCCACTCAAAAGTCTTTCGGAGCGTCTTAAAGAATGGGAGACATCGATCAGTTGCTCGCGATATAAATCTGTTGAGTGCTGCTACTCGTCCTGTAAGACTTTGCACCTCTTTCTTCGCCGTTGGGGATCGCAACACTAACAGAGCTTTGATCTTTTCAGGGTTAGCTTCAATGCCTCGCTGATTGACAATGTACCCGAGAAACATGCCTTCTCGTACCCCAAGTATGCACTTGGTCGGGTTCAACTTCATTTGATATTTATCCAACTGATCAAAGGTTTGGCCTAAGTCGAGTAGATGATCGACAACTTTCTTGCTCTTTGTCAGCATATCGTCAACATAGACTTCCATATTGCAACTGATTTGTTCTGCAAACACTTTTTTCATCAGCCACTGATATGTTGCACCTACATTTTTTAAACCAAAAGGCATAACATTATAACAATAAGTTCCCCTAGGGGTAATGAAAGAAGTACTCTCCCTGTCTTCAGGTTTCATTTTAATCTGATTGTAACCAGAATAAGCATCCATGAAGCTCAGCAGCTCGTGTCCCGAAGTAGCATCCACTAGGAGATCAATTCGGGGCAGCGAAAAGTGATCCTTTGGGCATGCTTTGTTGAGTTCGGTGAAGTCTACACACATCCTCCATTTGTTGTTCTTCTTTTTCACCATCACCACATTTGCTAACCAGTTTGGATATTTAACATCTTCAATAAAGCAAGCTTTCTGGAGCTTCTCGACTTCCTCCTGTATAGCTTGATTCTTTTCGGGATTGAATACTCTTCTTCTCTGCTTCACAGGCTTGATCTCCTTATTCACATTGAGTTCATGGCATAAGAAATTTGGATCTATCCCGGGCATATCCTCATGACTCCACGCAAAAGTTTGCTTTCGGCTTCTTAGGAAAGTTATCAATTCCTGTTTTAGTGAGGCTTCCAACGACGAACCTACTTGAGTAGTTCGTTCAGGGTGCTCGTCTTCCAGAATGATGTTTTCAGTAGCTTCCACCACTTGACCCTTCACGAGTTACGACTCATCTCTAAGATCCAATGTTTCAATTTCTGCACCTTCATCCACTTGATAGGTGGTGGTCTTTTTCCTTGATTACTCCATTTCCTCTTGCTCGGCGGAAGAATAATAGCATTCCCGAGCTACTTTCTGATCACCTTTCACAACTCCTACTCCAAAATTTATTGAAAATTTCAGGCATTGATGTACCGTAGATGGTACAGCTTCAAACTTCTTCAATCCTACTCTTCCCATGATGATATTGTATGCTGATTGAACATTCTTATCCATCACGAAGAAGCGTATTCTTTCTGTTCGACAAGCAGGGCACGTACCAATGAATATATCCAATTTGATCGTCCCAAGTGGAAATACTTTCTCGCCAGCAAAACCCAGGAGGGGTCTGTGATAAGGCTCCAGTTGAGATAGTTTTAGATTTAAACTATCGAAGCACGAGTAGAACATTATGTCTGCCAAGCTACCATTATCTACCAGTACTCTTGAAATCATCACTTCCTTCATCCTCATTTTGATCACCAATGGGCCATCATGAGGATATAAAACACCTGCCAGGTCGTTCTTTGAGAAACCAATGACCAATTTCTCTTTGTTTACTTTTCTAGGGAGATCCTCCTCAGCTAGATTTATTCATTGAATGTATGAGCAAGCTTGAGCCTCACAGAGGTAAGCTTTTCTCTCTGCAGTAAGGTCTTCTCCTCCTGCATCTCCACCTGTAATAACATTACAATCGAATGTCCCAAAGCGTATCAAAAATACATCACGTTATGGCTACCTTGGTCTCTTGGGAAGATCAGGGTCGTCTTCTGGATCAACTTCATGGCCTCTTTTCTTGTTCTCCTCTGCTCGACGAGGAGATCTAGACCTCTCTCTTGTTCGGTCATTATTTCTTCTTTCATTCCTTCGATCAACATACTTTGCCAGTTTTCCTCGTCTGATGAGTGTTTCAATCTCATTCTGAAGAGCTATGCAATTTTTGGTCATGTGGCCATGATATTTGTGAAACTCGCAATATTTTGCCTTATTTCTCCTATCAGGGTCTGCCTTCATTTTCTCTGGCCAGTTTAATTCCTCGTTGTTCTTGATTTCTTCTAGAGCATGGTTGATGTCTTTCTTCAAAGGAGTATAATTATCAAATTTCTTTAATACTTCCCATGACGACCTTGTTTTTGAGTGTTTGTCACTACCATTATTCTTATGCTCTTTCTTCTTAGCTTTATCACCTTCCACCTTGGTTTCTTTGGCATCCATATTGTTCTTCGCAGCCATAACCTCCTCGTCATTCATAATCTTGGCCGCTTTTCCCATCAGATCTGACATGGTTCTAGGTGGATCTTTGGCCAAAGTGTAGTACAACTTATTGGGCAGTAGTCCACTCATCAAGGCGGTAATCGTTGTCTTTTCCTCATAATCAATGACTTCGAGTTTCTCGTTATTAAAACGAGTTATATAATCTCTGGTACTTTCACCAGCTTTTTGTCTAACACTTAACAAATGCGCTACTCGTTTAACTGGCTTTGCCCCAAAATAGAAATTCCCAATGAATAACTCGACCAGTTGAAAAAAAGTTGAGATCTTACCCCGAGGAAGATTATTATACCATATTTGAGCAGATCCGGTAAGAGTTATCGAGAATGCTCTGCATCTCATCTCATCTGGAACAACATAGATGTCGGCCGCAGCTTGGTATTGTTCTATATGAAGGACAGGGTCGGTCTTTCCATCATATTTGGGGGTCACAATAGGTTCTTTGAACTTTGATGGTGTTGGAAAATCTACAATGGTCTGGACAAAATGTGTTCCTTGAACAAAAGTTCGTTGTAGAGGGTTCTTGGCTTTAGCCATTTCCCCTAATCTATCCTCCAGCCTCTGAATAGAGCCTTTCCACACATTGTTTCCTTCCTCGGGCCTGTTGGTTCGAGCAACTGATCGCGTTGATGTGGCTTCCTGGGATCTATCTTGACGAGCAGTTGGTCGCGACTGGGCAGATCCTTCCCTTAGGTCTGATGGTCGTCGAAAACTCCTCGATGCGGTTCTAGGAGGACTTTTGCTCCTCCTAGGACCTAATCGATCAAAAGGAGATACTCTGCTTAATCTTTCTAGCGCACTAGTCCTTTCTGGAGAGAGAGTGATACGTTGTTCAGTATCTGTGGCTCGTACCGACGAAGTTCATCCAGGTTGATAAGAAAAATCTTCAGACTCCTCAGTACGATATGAATCGGTACGCCTAGTATGCGAAGAAGGTAAACGGGTATTTCTTTGAATACTTCGCGGTCCTGAATGGGTTGGTGCACTGCTATGGAGGGTTTGTATGAGTTGTCGCATAGTTTCTTGCATGTCCGTCTGGCCCTGGGCCAGATTTGTCATTATTCCAGCCAGATCTGGAATATTGGGCGGAGCAGATGGATTTAGAGGGCTTCCAGCGTTTCGATTGCTGGGTTCTGGAATATCAGCCATTTGTGATGAATTATTTTTGATGAAAACGATATTACCAGTCGTTTCCCACAGACGGCGCCAATCTGTTGATGTAAAAAATTAGATTATATCTAATTTTTTAATCACTAATAAATAAAATGAGACAAAGAACTTTTAAAGTGGTTCAGCCTTATAAGAATGGCCTACGTCCACTGATTCTGTTATTACTGACTGTTTGGGAATTCTTGATTACAAGTTTTCTCAAGAAATTCCGGTCCCTTTACAATGAGGATAATACAATGTATTTATAGCCCTAAGGCTGTAATGTGAAAGGGTAATACATTCAATGCCCCTTAAGCGTATACATCTGTGTGATAATAATAATCATTTAATGCGCAGTCAATTTGTTGGTTATCCTGTTATTAATGCTTTGTTCGAGATGCAGCTTGGACCGCCTAAGCTGCTCTAACCGCCTAAGTTCCTCGGTACTCAAAAGTTCCTCGGTACTCAAAAGTTCCTCGTAAAGTTCTTATTGGTCGGAGCGTCTGAGTTGATCGGGGAAGCAGAGTTCCTCGTTGCAGTATGGTTCCTCGGAGTCAAGGTGTTGTTCGGAAGTGTTTGTTTTTGCCATGCAGATTTCCACGTGTCTTCACTCAATTGAGCCATGTCAGCAGACTAAATTTGGTATTAACATTCCTCAAGGACTTGATTACAGTAAAGAACATACTTTTTATGAGGAAGAAGGCATTTTTTGCTCAAAATGTGAGCTCAGTCATTCAATCCGGCCTACCTCCTAAATATAAGGACCCCGGATATTCTACCATATCTTGTGTGATAGGAAACTTCAAAGTCAAGTAAGCTTTTCTTGACTTAGGCGCGAGTGTTAATTTTTTACCGTACTCGGTGTATGAACAACTTGGCCTAGGTGACCTCAAACCCACAAAAATCAATCTTCAATTAAAGGATAATTTGTTAAGGTTCCGAGAGGGGTAGTAGAGGATGTCATCATTCAAGTTGACAAATTTTACTTCCTAACGGACTTTGTGGTCTTGGATACTCATGCCGTTGCTCCGAGTAGCAACAATATCCCCATTATCCTAGGTCATCCTTTTCTAGCAACATCAAGTGCCTTAATTAATGCTAGAAATAGACAAATGAATCTCACCTTCGAAAACATGACCTTAGAGCTTAAATTTTTTAATATTGGTAAGGAAATGGGTGACGATGATGAGGTTCAAGAAGTAGACCTCATTGAGGAGGTAGTCCGAGATAATTTTGATGCTACGTATTGTGCGAATCCTTTAGAGACATGCTTAGTGAACTCACTTGACTTAGAGAATCATTATTTTCCTTATGACCACGAATCAAAGTTAGTGAGTTCAATGTTAGTTAGGGATGAGTGTATGAGGGAGGTCAATTTTGTGGGGGAGGTGTTTGAGGAAGACGACCAAAGCGTGAGAGATGCCATTGATTGGTGCGTGTTAGAAGCATGCTTTGACATGATAGGAGAGGCGGATTAAAGGGAAAAAGTTGAAAATGGGGATGAATTCTTGACTTGTGAATTCGGCCCAATTGACGACTCGAGCCTATTTGAATCAACCATTCACGTCAAAATGTTAATCTTGAGTAAGTAGTATTTTTCAAAAGAAATTAAGGTTACAGAGGTAGTTGTCTAATCCTTCGCGAAATTACCCAACCTTAATTGTACAAATCCATGTCCCCCACTCTCGAATTTCTATCCGCGCGAGAAAATCAACCGTGGTACCAAGGGGCATACTTTGGAAAATGTGATATGCATCACATCATCGGACTTAGAACTTGACATACGTGCTAATCGATGGAATATACAATGGAACGCGATCATGATAGTTGATGGATTTGTGATTCATTTAGGGAGCTTTATCCAAGTCATATATATGGATTTGCCGCCGGACATCGCACATAACAACCCCATATACGGGTCTGGATAAGGTTCTCGGAGTTAAAATTTTTGTGCCGAGCAACCCCCGACACGTGAGGGGTTGTAAATATTTGTCCCAGAACATCGTTACATATGTTATACATCTTTTTGGTCCAATAAAACCAAAGAATCCAACCCTTTAGTTGTTTTCATGAGATAGCTAAACCATAAGAAGAAAAAGAATCCTAGAGGTGTAGGTTCAAATCGATTCGGGTGAGATCCGAATCTATTCTAGTAGAGGCAATATATAATTCGAGGTTTTCGAATCGATTCGGCTTCTCACCAAATTGATTCTTTTTATTCTATTGCCAAGCCTCCCTAAATTCGAATCGATCCGTGTGAGTTCTGAATCGATTTGATTATGTCCAGTTAGCAACTTACATTTTTGAATCGATTTGGGGTAAATCCGAATCGATTCAGTTAGAGGCAGTGAAGAGTTAAAAGAATTCGAATCTATTCAGGTACTCACCGAATTGATTCATTTTTGTCAGGTCTTAAAGAAATTCCCAACTTCTTTTATCGTCCACTTCATTTCATATTCTCCCCACCTTAAACCTACGAAATTTCCCCTCTCCAAAAAAACATTTCTCCTCATCCAAATCTCTTCACTTTCCAAGGTTCACTTAATTAAGGTAACTTTCCAATCTTTACTTTGTCCATTTCAACTTGTAATTTATGTCCATAGTGTTCAAAGTAGGGGTTAATGCCACTTCATTCACGAGTTGCTTGTTTTTCATGAAATACCCCATTTTCTCTACTGTTTTCTCTTGTTTATCCAACAGATACAACCTGTGTATATTGTTTTGATGTTGCTATTGTATTTTTTGGGGGTGTTTCATGAATCAATGGAATTTTCACCCTATTTTGCATACAATGCACACAAAGTGTTCAATAAAATGGCCCAATGGGTTATGTGTGCATAAATGATTCATTTTTTCTCTGTTTATCGCACTTTCATGTTGATTTTTCCTTGTTTGAGTGTGGTGCACACCGGCTACGCTTTTTCCATCGATTTCTCTTGGCGTACACCCTCTGTTCCTTTTCGGCCCATTTTCATGCTATAATTTAATTTTATGCATTGCACTCATTGTGTATGTATCAGATTAATTTTTATAGCGATCTATGGCTTTTAAAACTCACATCCACTACCATAATTTTCTGAAATAGGTTCGAACCTATTCGAACCTCGTTCAAAACTCTCTTGGCTACCTAGATGCTCTAGGTGAACTTGTCTTTCAACTGCAATAGGGCAGATTGACTTGGCTACCTAGAGCATCTCCCCACTTCTATTCGTCATTACCTGCAAAAATTCTCATGGGAGGCCCACCTGACCTCAGAAGGGGGGTGAACGAGGAGCACGTTCACCGATTCGATGCTTTACTTGTCTCATCTAGGGACAGGACATACGAGGCTTATGTGAGGGTTAGAAGAATTTTGATTTCCAAGCCTATCCTTGCATCACACTTGACCGGGGATGAAATCTTGATGATTATGATTACCCCTTTCTAGTAATGGAAGTTATCAAATGATGTCCCCATTGCACGTCTGGTGCCCGAGAAGGTATGGGTCGGGGACTCTTTTCCCACTTTTCAAATGCCCGATATTAACCGTTTTATTCACTTAGTACCCGTAAACACCATCATACCAACCCAAACAAAGTCTGTCCTCCGTTCCAAGAAAGCCCATTTCCTATACGCCCTCTTGGATAACAATGCCTCCATTAGCCTTCCAGTCTGGGTGTTGCAACAAATGTTGAAGGCCGCCTATTATAATAAGAGATTGACTACTCTTTCTTTTGTGTGCCTTGTTTCCCGAATTGGCAAAGGTGTCAAATGTGAGGTGTTGCCGAGCGACAAAATTCCATCCCTCCCCACATTTTTAGACAAAAAGACAATTGGTAAGTCCTTGGGCGAGGACTATTAGGAGCGACGGAAGAAGAGGACGATGTATCACTCGGCTGCAGGGGGCGACCTTGATGCTGTTGATGCGCCTATGCATGATGTCGCAGAGGTACCACCCCCGGTTGACCCTATTAGAGATTTGGGCGTCAGGATGGACGCTCTCCAGGCTATCTTTACTTCTTTCAGGGGTGATTACAGACAAGATATATCGATGATCGCCCGTATGCTGATGGAGATGTTTGCTCACATGCATGTGGGGGGGGGGGGGGGGGATGCGCCATTACTACCCTATTTCTACGATACCTATCCACTGCGTGACCCCAACGAGCCCAGTTTTTCTAGTCGCCTCTAGGAGTTTTCTTAGTCTTTTGTTATGCTACTGCTTTAGTATCTCTACTATGTTGCCGATTTTTGTTGTTTTGTGCTAGTTTTGGGTTGGTTTTGAGTTGTGTCTTTTGAGGATGAGAGGGTACTTTATTGTATTTTCTATTTTTGAATTTTAAGCTCATGTACACAGCTTTATATTATTAATGAAATTTCTCAGTTTCTTTTTCTTATTTGCGTTTGTATATCTCTCTCTTTATTCTATATATTGTTGTTTTAGTACTAACATGTTAACAGGTTCGTTGTTGCTTGATTATAGAATTTTCTCCTTACGGGTGAATTTTTTCTAACCCTCTTTTCCATTTTTGTCCTTACTAACATTAGGGACAATTTATATTTCTTATTAGGGGGGTGTGAATTACATTTTTGTAATCGATTAACATGTTATTAATAATTCGCATATTATATATATATATATATATATATATATATATATATATTCAAAAATCAAAAACTCAAATTCCTATTTTTCTCCCTTTATCTGTGATGATTACGTATATAATCGCCCTATCCTTTTGTATAGCTATGATGCATGCTTGGAGTTTATGATTTGTTAGCCTTTAGCCCGTATATTTTTATCACTATGAATAACTTCATGAAATTAAACTATGAATCCCATGAGCACAATACACAAATAATGGCTCAGAATTCGGTTTAAGGATGTTCTAATTCGTTGATCATAAAGCGCATGCTATACACTTACATAAGTGAGATTCGAGCCATACCTTCATTTGTGAGAGTATACTATTACTCTCTCTTTCATGAAAAACGTATCTTGTTGACGATCTTGTTTTCTTTTCATTGATTACATATTGATTGAATTCATCATGAAACTGACACTCGAGCATGATTTTCAAAATTGTTGTTTCCCGAGAATCACGTCAAACCCTAGGAAAGGATCATAGGCCTTTTTTTTCTATTTAACCCCTATGACCTTAGCCTTACCCATACACATTTACCTAGTCAACCCCATTGAGCCCTATTATGACCTTTCATTTCGTCCCAAATCCCCTAACAACCCACATTGGAGTTTTTAGCCTTATATACACCTCCCGTACCTCGATTTGGGATTATTCCCAGGATTGAATGATGCTTGTCTTATGTGGAATGAAACCAAGCAATGAGTGTACTAGAAAAGAAAAGGAAAGAAAAGAAAAAGAAAGAAAAGAAAAAGAAAACAAGAAAAATAGAGTAAATGGCTCCAAGATGCACGAATCCCATTTCACCACGTGTATGTAAATAATTGTTTTACTCTCATGAATATCTTTCTTTTGGAACTTGATATTTTTATTTTAAATTGTCCATTAATTCCATTATCTCGCATGTTATTCCATAATCCCCTTTGCTTCCGTAAATAGACTTTCGTTTCCAAACCCTTGCCTAACCCAAATTACATACCCGAAAGTCCTATTTGATCCCAGGGTGAAGTTGATTCAAAGGTCAAACATTTGTGATAATGTGTTAGAGGGCATTTCACATCGGTTAATATACAATATCATTTCATGAGATTGTATTTTTCAATTTTATATATTGATTTTCATTGATGACATGTGCGCGACCTAGTTCCTTTTAAGATTACTCCTTATGCCCCATGTCCCGTCTGTGTTACAACCCATTTATGAGTGCTTCATTTGTTGAGTGTAACAACCCGAGAGAACTTGAGTCATGCGTGCTTTAGCGTCTACATGGATTATGAAAGTTTTGCCAAATATAAATTACCACATGTGTTCGCTTATCTCGTATTTCCAGGGTTTCAATTTTTGGTGAAGTTTCTCTTATAATGTCAATAATTGTTGACTTTTGTGTGAGCATCATTCACTTTGTTAATCGATTTATGCTTTCTTTGATTATTATTGAGCTACGCATTGGTTTTTGGGTTATCATTGTATGAGTTGACTTGATGTTTATGGGTGTCTTCCCTGGAAACCAACACTTATCACCTAGGGCTGCCTAGGGGTTCAATGGCTTATTGCATATACTAAATGCAATCGTTTTCCTGCAAAAGTGTCATTTTTCTTCTTTGTACATATTTCTTATATTATGGTTCTATTAATGGATCTTTTTTCTTCGTAGTTCATTGCTCGGGACTAGCAATGTATAAGTTAGTGGGTGTTGCATTTAATACCCTGCTAATCTGTGCATTGTAGCATTCCCGTGCATGTAATTCCCGATTCTTATGCTCATTTATTGATTAACCCATATTTTCATCACACACACACACACACACACACACACACACACACACACACACACACATATATATATATATATATATATATTGTATGTGTGCCTTATTTGAGCTAGTATAGGTATTGGGAATGCAAGATATGAAGTTTGGTTGAATCCCAGGAAAGTTTCGTTGATAGTTGCAAAGTCGGGGGAAATTTAGTAAATTCAGCATTCGGATATTAATCCTGAACTCTTCACGGAAGTTGAAGCCCTTCGACTTATCTTCGTGTGGCCTCCAATGGTGCATGAATTCTAGATGTATCGAAGAAGTTACAGATTATTCTATGGAACTTGGGACAAATAAAGCCATTCTAGCCCCTACCTCAATTTGAGAGCAGTTGCGAATCGATTCAGACCTCCGGCTGAATCGATTCGGTTCCTTCCAATGCTAGCCATTTTCCTTTGAAAATCGATTCGGGTATAGTATCAAATCAATTCACCCGTGTTCTGGCTAATTACAAATCTTCCATATAAGAGATTTTGGGGGTTTTAACCCTTTGTTTCCTTTTTGTAAAGATAGTTTTGATACTTAAAAACTTTCCAACTTTAGGAACTCTCTCTTCTCTCTCCTAGGTCAAGTTCATTTATTGTTCTTACCCACATGTAAAGCATTGATTACTTACAAGTTAGTTGTTATTAATGCAATCTTGGTTCATTTACTTCTTCTCTACTTGGTTTCTTAGCTTTAATTTTCATTTATTACCATCTCTTTATTTCTTTTTGTTTAACTAGATGACTTGATTAAGTATGCTGTTATCTTGCATGTTTAGGTTAGTTTCCATTATGAGTATCTAGACTTATAGTTGGGGATCATAATCCCACCTTTGATGCTTGAACTTCATATTTCAGGTTTGGTTTATAATTGTTCTAATGGAACTTCATGGGTTGGTATTGGAGTATCCTAGTCTCTTAACTTCCCTTGGCATGTAAGGGTAGTGTTTGATGCTTTACTACTGACCCAACGTAACTAGAAATAACTAATTAAGCCCTGATCCTCCATCGATGAGTTTAGTCTCCACATGATTGATGTTCGGACTTAATTAGTCATGCTCGATTAAAATTAAATTTGAATCATGTCCTATCATCTTCTTAGTGAATCCGAGGTGGGAGAATGATCCTCAATCCCTTTTATCTCTTGAACTTAAGCTCATCTTAATTCGTTTCAGTTTATGTTCATAGTTAACTCGTTCTTTATTAATTAAATGCATTTTAGTATGGAGATTACTTAATCTCACCACTTCAACCAACAAATCAGCCTTTACACTTTATCTTTGTAACATTACGAGAATAACTTTTAACCCACTCTAGTTCTCTTAGGATTATTCAATCCCTATGGAATACGATTCCGAACTTACTTGGTTACTACTTGTTATGAAATATTTGCACTTGAATCACACTTTTTTAGAGCATCAATATCAACATTTATTCATACAAAATTAATTTAGTACAAAAAATTATCCTCTTTAGTATCACAAATTACCTATCACAAAAAAATTTAATTCAGCCAACCCACACCACGCAGTAAAACAAGTGCATTTGAATTTTATGCAATACTAATTCCTCTTTCAAAGTAGTATTTTGTTTTAAATAAAATAAGAAGAAGTTAACCCAATTATATACCCGTGCAGTTGCGCTCATTATCATAAATACTGGGGTCGCAGTTGGTAACAACTTCCTTTCCATTACATTTAATAACAGCTTTGTCATAAGCTCTATAAAAAGTAAGGCGTAATACATAAATTACGTGCAATGAAATATGAGAAAGTAAAAACAAAGCTAGCACCAAATACACCCACTTGGCAGCTTCAATTTATGTATTAAAGAGACCCAAATGAACGTACGTGTTTTTAAATAAGAACTAAAAAATGTTGGAAAATTTATAATTACAATTGAACTTAGAATTTTGGTGATAAGCATTTGAAGACAAGAGAAGATACCAAAAGGAAAAATTATAACCGAGACTAGGGTTGTTTGTTAATAAAGAAAATTCATACTTTTTGCCTAAGAACTGGCCCAGTCTAGCTTCCCATATTCCACATTTGTGCAAGGTTACACCTCTGTACTTGGATATTCCCCTTGAAAAGCCAGTACTTTGTCTCCATAGTACATGCACAAATTCCTGTTTGGTTGAATTTCTCATCTGTTACACATAACACATTCATAACCATGTTCCATTTGAAAATAACATTATTGTTCCCTTGTGTCCAAATACCAAACTATGACAAGCCAATACACACCGAAACAGTAGAAATATAATATTGTTACAGATAATATTGGTGATTATATGGATGCCCAACCACATGAGTTTCAATTTGAGACTTCATATCATCAGTTCAGTGAGTCAAATAGATTCCATTAATGCATAGTTTGGGTGAAAAAAATGAAATGGACTTTGACATAACCTAAACAAAAACATACCAGTGCAGCAAAAATAGTTCTAGCTTTGATATCATAGACAACAAAAGCAAAGCTTTAATTACAAACATATCCTCGCTGGTCCATTTTGATAGGCACCACCCCCGTAGCCACCTTTGCCACCACCCGTGTTGGACAAATTGATGCAAATTACAATTATAATTTTAAACTCTTAATTCGGGCCATGTTTGTAATTGAACTAGTGGAACACAGGTTGCTAAAATTTTAATTAGACAATATGTCCCAAATTATAATTTTAAACTGTTAACCAGTCGGATATTGTCTAATTTGGGAACACAGGTTGTTCAATCTCCCCATGAAAAGACAATATATATCATCTATCCCGCAAAAATTGCACTTTACAAATTTGTAATTTGATACATTACAAAAATACACTTTACAACTTTGTAATGCTATACATTAAAAAAAATAACAATGAAACATAACAATAGATAGGGGCAGAGTCAAAAGTTTGTATTAAGGTGGAAAAAATGAAATACAATAAATTATTTATAGAGACTCTAGTAATTCATGTTCCTTTAAATTAAAATTAATATTCGGCTTGCTTCAAAGCATATTCCCATCTTCATACAATCATTTCTCTTTATGCTTCAGTTCAAAATACCACTAGTACAGATCTAAAAAACATCATTGGAAGTGTTTTGACGTGTCATGTTTCCTTGCGGGAGTGTGGAAGAATGTGAAAAAGGTGATTCTAGTAGGGGCAGGGGCAAAAATGGTCGTCAGCAGTTGCAGGGAATGTCTCCGGTAGTGGATTTTGGGTTTGCCACGAATGTTTTTTATGAGGTTATCTAATTTTTTTTATGTTTTGATTAATAATCATAATAATATGTGAGTAAAATATTGATTAGGAGAGAACTTAATATTTGAGAAAATGAGAAGTGAGGATCACGGTAACTCACTTTTAAGGTGAGTCTCCAAATTTGGGCTCTGCCCCAGAGACTCCATTGATTGCTAGATAGATTTTTCATCATGAAGAATTTATAGAGATACTAGTATAAAAACTATAATATCTATAGTTTAGTACACGTAAGTTTCTCAACTACCAATTATATTAACATCAAAGTCTAGTCTTACCTGGAATTTACCATTGTGTCAAACATTTAAATTATTGGTTAAGGATTAACCCACAAAATAATAACTCTGACATTCATCTTCGATTCTTTTCATCAAAAAGAATTTTAGAAAGATATTACCATCCATGAAGAAGACAAACTACAACATATATTATTTAATTTACGCAGGGGTTTCTAGACTACTGAATATTAGCATCAAAATCTCATAACAGTTCAACGGAACTAGTAAATCTGAATTTCAATGTAGTTTAAACATTAAAATAAATCTGAAAAATTTACTAGTTATTACTAACCTTTGATGGAGTGAGTTAACCTGGTCGGGTTGGCCTAAGTTCATTGAGAAAGCTTTCGGGGATAAGAAGAGATAAACTCTTTAAGGGCTTCCTCTGGAAGCTTTGGCTATTGATTCTCTATCAATCAACATGCTTCATTATACGTCCAAATTTATTTATTAATGGAGAATATTATAAGAATTTGAGTTACATTTAAATCAAAGATAATTATTAATGACATATTTATAAAACAAATGAGTAAAACACAATAGCAAAGCCTATCTCAGATCCAGATTTTTTGCCACCTTCTTTTTATCTCAGTAATCACAAATCTAATAAAGCAAATTAGATTAAAATGAAAACAAATGAAATCTTACCAAAAACAGTGCTGATTGGGTTCATGGCGGCCCTATTCTTAGCTGCGTCACTAATCAAACGCTCGACATCAGTGAATCCAACATAAGACGACATCCTTCTGTTGTGCTGCCATACATCGACACATGAGTAGGTTATCCCGAGATCTATACCGATGGCGAGACCTTCTCCTTTTTCAGCCATTATTTTGTATATACTTTGAAGGTACTATGTAGAGATAAAATACCCAATTGTAGATTGGTTAGAGTTTTTGACTAGACAAACAAATTACAAATTTACATATACAAATGAGAAAAACATACCTCAATACTGTCGTTGCTTCCAATAAGAGAGGGGATTCTAACAATCTATCTTCAATTCTCAGAATTGCAGATTTGGTTGAGAGTCATTTTTTATTTAGGAGGGAACTAGAAATTATAGTACTTTTCATTTGGGAGGGAAGTATTAGGACGAAAAAATTACACGCATATTGTTTTGTAGTAAAAATATTAATATATTTTATTTTTTTGGTATTTTTTTAATTTGAAAACTAAAATTACTAACACATTTAGTAAATTAGTAACGAAAAATTATTGTGGAAATTAGTAATGGTAAAACACTGTTAGTAATTAAAAAATTGGTCTGTTACTAGTAGAGTGCTTTGGTGTAGTGATTACATTTGTTCCAAGTACCTAATAACAATAAGAGGCTCAACTGTATTCATGGATGAAAAGAGCTTCTCGAAAAAACAAATTCCTATTACAAACTACCGAACTCATCAATATACTAATGTGGAAAACAAGACAAGGAAAATATGATTAATATGAATGTGTGGTTATATAAATAAGAACATGTAAAATCATAGTTATCTAAAATAACTTCCCCTCAAGTATACAATCTTTCTCAATAAACATTATGTATCACAACATAACTCTAAGAAACTTAGCATGGTTTGAAAACTTTACTCCCCCTATCTAAAAAATTCTCCCCCTTTTTGTCATGGAGAGAAACAAAGGAAATAACTAAACATATAATTGACATAAAGTAAACTAAACATTTAAAAATAGTAAGGCATGCTAATTATATAAAAAAATAGAGAATGAATCATATAATGAGTTGGACAATAAAAATGAATTCTAGGCAAAGTGTTGTACAAGAATAATACACATAAGAAACAATCAATTTTACCTTCACATAGAGAGATAAAATATATCTATAGAAGATATGCAAAGTATGATACAACGAATTAAGCATTTCATGAAATTTAAGAGTTACAAGATTTTCATGAGATATAATTAGTACAAAAATAAATCCAACAAATCTCAAAACAAAAAATATATCATTTCTAATTTTCCAAGTTCTTCACAGCACACATGTCAATAACTATATTATGATATTTTTACAAGTCATCCCTAACATTATTCACTTGAGTGTTGAAGGTGTGATGAAAGTCATCATAGAAGGAAGAACTCGCCGAACTAAATGAGGAAAATAAATTCCTTAAATCCTTAAGGAGGGGCAACAAGATATAACACAATTGAGGATACAACTAAGAAACAATATAATCCCACTCACTTTCAGTCAATTAACATATACGAGAATCATGTGACGTATATTAAGGATTGGGATCAGGTTGAGGGACAATATGAGGTGGCTCGAGAAGTCCACTATAGTCATCAAGATAAGTAATAGACGATAATAGGTTTAAATATTCAACGCCGATTTAGGCTTATCATGAACTTCATCTAGAGGAATATTAACCTCAAACTCCAAACGCACGTGCACGATCAATCAATTGAAGTGAAAATTGTGAGTATTTTTGTCATCTAAAGTGTGGGCACAAATCGATTCCAAAATAAAATCACACAAACAAATACGATCACCATCACACAAATAAGTATGATCACCATTTCTAATAACACACAACAATTGTTCATGTTTGAAAGATATGTGGTGGTATGTGGACAAAAGACACGAGGACATTACCATATTCAAAATTATTGTCACTCATTGTTGTGTGTTACTCCTCCAAATTGACAATGATTGTCAATTTGGTAATCACATCCCATTTGGGAGGTTCATGAATAATTGGCTGATATGGATATTGGGGGCGATGTTCTTTCGAAACATGAAAGTGATTTCTTATCAACTTGGTAGAAATTTTCACATGTACCCCCATCGTTCGGTAGATACCAATCTATTACCAAAGATGTCCAAACTATCCACAACTGTAGAATAAATTCTCTCAACAGATTGGGGAAAAGGTTCAATTTGAGAACAAAATCCAATCCATTTTCTTTATCTCATTGAATGGGGGAGCATGAGTGTAAAAACTGAATCCGAATCAACAAACCTCTCCCAGTGCACATAATGCATAGAGAATAGTTCATGGAATCTGGAATAAGTGGAGGAAGTCAAGGTATGTGAGCGAGATTTCATAACCATATAGAATAACATGAAAATCACACACACTATGAGAACAAAGCACAAAAATCCTATGAAAAATGAAATTATCAAAAGATAAACAAAGGATATTATACTAAAAATATAAGAAAGATTATGATGAATGACAATATGTCAAGCACTTATAAACTCTAATATATACAAACACAAGAGTAGATGAACCCAAAATATGAGTAAATCAAAGCTATACACACTAAAAAGATACTCTCGAGAATAAATATCATCTCAAGAAAAGTAAAATTATCATTCACATATAATAAATCATAAAGACTTAACAAGACAACTAAACCAAATACCTAAGTCTAGAATTGGAGAAAATAAGAAATCTAGGAATGCTAAACTTACTAAGAAGATGATTAACCGATAGAAAGTGGTTAAGAAAACATAAAATAGCTTCCAGTCTACTAAGATTCGAGGAAGATATGGAGGTTCCATGGTGAAAGGGGGGTTTGAAAAAAATAAAGCGGGTAAAAAGTTATAGATCTCAATTTAGGCATCTTTAACAAACCCATAAGCATTTGTTATACTGCCAACAATTATCGCTAGTCACGAGCTTCACTGTGTTGATGTACCAATGATGCTAGGTTGTCTAACTATCTAATAAAACATGTGTGAAACAAAATACATATACCAAAATGAAATTTACTCAATGATTTCAAAGATATAAGCACATACATTTTAATCCTCCCCAAAATACCATTATTATGATCAAACAAGATTTCATAAGACTGTATAATGAATCTTAGTTTTGTAAAATGCTCCACACATAGATTAATTTATCATTCGAAGGTCTAAGTGTCAATTAAAGACATATAAAAAATAGAGTGATTCAAGACACAATTCGTGATAGAAAAATGAATAAAATGAGTATTTACCCACAAAATCAAGAATGATCATTAATGTTTGAACTCACTTTTGAAAACTTTATCTTTATGCAACAAAGAGAAAACCTTATTTTTTTTCCCTTGAAAATAAATAAAATTTTCTACTACCATCTTTTCTCCCTCAAATAGAGATTTATGGTTAAAACCTTTTACATCTCATATACTTGTTGTTACTCAAGTTTTGGATCGATAAAAATATTAAAGACATATCTGTTTGAAACAAATTTTTCACATGACGCCTTTCGCTCATTTATTATAAAGGGCGAGGAACTCTTTCCAAAGTTGCATTACTTACCATATTATCCCCAATGATTTTGAAATATATCATTTTTGAATTCATACAACCATGAATATAAAAATCTCTCATACACAAAGGACTAAGAATGATTCCCTTTTAAAAAACTATACGTAATTTTTAATTTTCGATTGAAGTAGAAAGCAAATCCCTTAATTATATTTTTGCTTGAAATTGCTCAAGTTATAGTGCGGTGTAAAGTTCTGAGTTATGGAAAATGCTCTAAAATATGAATCGTAATTTAATAAATTATTTCAAGCATTGAAATTCTAAACATGGTGCATAAAAGTCTGAAATAAAATTGTTTGTACATCAGCTAAGCTTGTAGGTTTGAATTAAGGACATGGGATAATATAATATTTACAAATATAGAATGAAAATGTCGCACAGGGTAAAAATATCAAGGTATGAACAAAACAAAGATCACAGCCTAAATATTTAAAAGATAGAAAAGAAAAAAGATGCCTATAAAAAAGAATAAACTAAACGCTCTGAAGAACCTAAAACAGTCCTAACTCTACTTAGTAGAGGATGTAGAGATAATTCTAGGACGATCTCTCAAGGATTCTAACTGCACTCTATCAATGATGTATTTCCGCATCAAAGTAGAATTGATCTTTAAAGGATTATATTTTGTAACCATCTTGGGTTAGGAAACACTATATTTTATGGGATGGTTCCACAAATTTACACAAATTAATTTTTATATAAAAATTTTAAAACTAACTTTTTCATAGACAAGATTTATTTAAATTAATTAATAAACGAATGAATATTAATCTAAACAAATTAACCCAATGTAAAATGTAGCACCATTTAAACATGTTGTGATTAAACCAATTTTATATTAAGCTTAAGTATACATCTAGGTGAGTATAACAAGATAAAATAAAAACAACCACAACGCTCGATGTACGAGAAAAACCCAAATGAAAAAAACCTCAGACGGCCTAGCCACACAAAATTCAATAAGTGAGGAATTACAAACAAGACACGAAAGAAGATTTACAACACATAATTCATGCCCTCTCAAGCCTTGACGCTTTTCATTCCTTCAACCTCTACTTAGTAACACTTAAGAGTCCACTCGTATAACTGCAACAACATATGAATCCACACATGCCTCAGAATCCACTGATAAGGATCATCCGTCGTTACATACACGGAGTCTACCGTATGAAAACCAAAGAGCATGGAATCCTTCACTGGAAACAATTCTCAACTATATGTGTAGAATAAACCGTGGTGCCAAAATTCGATACCCATAGCATATAATGATGAATCTTGGATCTCAAACTAATTGGGTATAAACAAGAGTTTGTTTTTGTACAAATTAATCATAAATGATAAGAAACCGCAAAGGACTTTATGGAAGAGTTTTTTCACACAAATGGATGGAAAAACCATTTTTAAAACTGTTGCTCCACACTAATTAAAAGGAAGGGAAAATTGAGATCATGGGAGTAGTGGAAAAAACTGTTGTTTTTAAAAAAATGCACCGAGTTGTTCGAATGACATGGTACCTTATTCAAATCAATTACTTATTCTCATTTGAATAAGGATCTAACGAGAGTTCAAACGAGATTCTAAAGAGGGTAGCCTTTCCAAAGTTTACCTCGTTAGAAGGTGTCGAACGAGGGTACCGATCTCCTTGGAATGATCTTCGGGCATGTTATCTAATTAGATTCCAGAAAGAAGAAAAAAAACTGTCTTGTAAGAAGTTAACTGACCTCATTAGAACGAGGTAACTATTTTCATTGAAACCATCTTATAACGAGGTATCCAATGAGAATACAACAAAGGCTAATTTTGACTTATTTGAAGTTTCTTTAGATTCGGGTTCTAACGACACCCAAAAAGACTTGTAAAAAATTTCTAACAACATTTATAATTAGTTTAAAAACATCTTAACACCCAATAATAAAATATTTAAGGCGTAATATAAAATATTCATTCATACCTAAGAGATCCTTTGAACGTTGATGGCGAAGTATGGCATGATGATGTGTTCTCTTTAACTTGGCTACTACGTCTTTAACAAATACGTCATAGGCTTGAAAGGTCATTAACTCAAATCCCAACCTATTACTGAAAATATTTTATCCAGAATTAAGCCAATACATACAGATTGACTTAATTGGAAATTAGTCCTTACAAAGCTCTCCATTTGTGTATTTTGGGATAAAACCAAACCAAAAACACCCATGGACTATCAATCCCATTTAAAAGACTCAAACCCAATACTAAAAGTAAAAAGTACAGATGCTAAACAAACACATACTCTTAGTAGCTTTGTTCATAGACGTATGCTGCAAACCTGTACACTTAAAACACACTATTAAATAAAAAAAATACAAGAAATATAAATCTGTATATGAATAACCCCCACCCCCTTTGTAAAATAGTCTATACCTATGATAGGATGTCTCCCCCTAAGGAAAAATATCCTCATGATTAAAAAGATGAGATACTATTCTCCCCCTTTCAATTCAAGAATAGACAAAGATAAAGGTGCATAAGATAACTGATATCTACCCAATTTAAACCAATTCGTTCTTAAATGAAATAAGGGATAAGCATAAAGGAAAGATAATTATGTCATGTAAGAATGTACAGAGAAACAAGCTTCAACAAATCAACACGAAAACACCAGTACAACTAATCCAAATAAAGAACAATAATATTAACTTTGTTGCAATAACTAAGTGATACCAGCTATAATATACTAAGATAAGCATGGGATACCAATGTAAAACAAGCACCAAAAAGGATACCAATATGAACAAATAACATGCCAAAATGAAATATAGCTTTGGCATATATATATATATATATATATGTGTGTGTGTGTGTGTGTGTGTGTGTGTGTGTGTGTTGGAAAAGATAAAAATGAAGCATAGGCACACATATAGGTATAAACACAGCACAAGACACTAAACACAGTAAGCTTTCTACACTCGTATAGCACAATTGTGTCTAAATAAACATGCAGTATTTAGAGTGAAGGGGTGTGAACTAGATGCAAAAGAATTATGACCAAATCACTTAAAGATGTTCAACAAGTTATCTCTGACTGCAAAACTTTATCAAACTTAGATTTAGTCTCAGGTGACAAGAAAAATTGAATTCAAAGAATAAATAAGCACAATGTACACAAGTCTAAACTTTAATGGTTCTACAAATCAATAGAGTCATGACATTTTATGTATAGCTAGAATTCATTGTGCAAACCCATTTATCTTCAACTTTTTTACCCTAAAAACTAAACATATATCATTTTTAACTTAACTCTTTTGAAGATATCGATTTTGTTGATCAATATTAAACACATAGCCTTGGCAATTTATTCTTTTCTTTTGGCTCTTAATATTTTAGGCTATTACCAATGGTGGATTCCCCCAAAGGGTATTTGCTCTATTCATATACCTTTCCCGTGTACACTCGTATTTTTTAATAAAAAATCAAAATCACGGGCAATGATTATTATATTAAAAAATTCCCATAGTAAAAAAATATGGAGATGACAAGATTGATGGAGAATATCTAGCTTAAATATAACATGTGAAGTTAAAGTTCAAATGAGCTCGTGCATTTGTGTGATGAGACATATACAAAGTGAATTCATGAAGCAAATCAAACTCAAAATACTCCACGCAAGCATGATTAAGACCAATTTAAGCATTGGATACATGAGATGATATTGGATTCATATACAAGGATATGCCATAAAAATTGTGTACAAGAAAACTACACACAAATAAAAAATATTTTTACGGCTTTTAACTTTTAAAAAAAAAGAAAACTCAAAAGACAACAAAATCTTTATTTATTTATTTTTGCAATAGGACTCAACAAATAAAAATCCAAAATATCAAAGACTCAAACCACATACGACTAGCAAACACATATATCATGAAGTACAAAATCTCAGGGAGTAAACATGAGAACACAATTAACCAATAGATTTAGTATGAAATATATCATGTGCAAGCATTCTAGAATCAAGAAGTCTTTCATGTAAATCCTCAAAATTGGATTTCCCAACCCATATAGGTTAAACATGATGTTGTCGGGCTTTAGGAAACTTGGTGACTCTAGATCTCAACTTCCAAGGGCATTTTTAAGATTAAAACAAAAATGCGTAAGGTTACTCTTCTTATGACAATGTCTGTATATAAAGACAAGTGGAATGTTATCCAAGGATTGGCATATTTTAACGTTCCTAGCAATGGTTTAATCTCTAAAAATATTTTATTGGCTTTAATAGTGGAAGCATTTTGAATATCGAAGCCAATACCACACTTGTCATATTTGATTTAGATGGTGCCTATCATTTTATCTAACTTTTCAGACCTAGACTCTAAATTAAATTTGACACAACTTGAGTCTCTCAATGTCTCTCCAAGCTCCACTATCCCAAACTTAAATAAATGCCTAGTCTCTTCAAACTCAACAAGCTCATTCTTTATAGCTTTAATCAAACCTCAAAGACTATCTCTCTCACCCTCAACATGCTTTATATTCTCTCAAAGAGACTTCTCTCATGCCCTAATATCTTCAATTAAAACACTCTCATCATTTACTACAGCATGTTCTTTCATCATAACTTCTAACTTCAAGTTTTCCTTTTTTAATTTCAATGAATCTGCATAAAACTCATGGAAGGAAACATGGAGTTCACTCTCCTCATACTCATCTTCTTCATTATAACTCTCTTCTCCACTCTCTCTACCATAACATAATTGGGTTTCACAAACAATGGCCTTATAAGTGTCATGTAAAGAAATATATTCAGAGAAATATACTTATCAAAACTGACATGACTAGCCATGAATGCGACGAAGTTGTGCTCAATAAGGGAATCGAGTCCCTCTTTCGGCTCACTATCACTAAGGGTGGAATTATATGCAATTGGTTTCTTTCCCTCCTTACTTAGTTTAGTGGGACACTCAGCTGCCTTATGATCATAACCATCACAACCAAAGCATCTTTATGATTTTTCCTTCCTAAAGTCATCATCAAGATTTTTAGGAAAATGATCAGCATTGTTATGTTTATTTTTCTCAAACTTCTTCCAATATTTCAATAGTTTTTAAAAATTAAAAAATGTTCTGAATTTCTTACCAAACATGGACACTTCATGGAAACAAAGATGTCAGACTCATCATCATAGACTAGTGTTTCCTCCTTCCGTTCTTTCAAAGTAATGCCCTTATCTTTCTTTGTATTTTTGGAGGAAAACATATGAAGCTCATAGGTTTAAAGATCGCCTATAAGCTCTTTGAGTTTTGTTGAATATAATATACCCAAAGAATTCAAAGCCGTCAATTTTGAATTAAATCTTTCTGGCATTGACCTTAAGATTTTCTTGATTACTCAGATTTTGGGTATTTTCTCTCTCAAGTAAAAAGATGAGTTAGCTATGTCAGACAGTCTAACATAAAACTCATAAAAGGTCTCATTCTCTAATATCTTAATGGTTTCAAAATGATTGGTGAGGTTTTGGAGCTTGGAAGCATTACCAACAATAGTTACTTCATGGGTGAGTTAGAATATGCCCATGCCTCTTTTGAAACTTACAGGTCATAATACGTCGAAACTCCTCTAGAGCGACAGACAAAAACAAAGCATTTAAATATCGAGAGTTATAATTCACTAACTTATGCTCAACCTCAATATATGATTTTATGGGTTTGGGTATCTTATTCTGTCTAATAAAGTCAGTAGGTGGATTGGAACCATTGAGAACTTCTTACCATAACCATTCATTTATATCCTTCAGTGCTAATATCATACGCATTTTCCCGTATGCATAGTTTGACCTATCAAACATAGGGGATCTAAGACCATCAAATGCACCAAGATTCATGCCTAACAAAACAAGATCTAAACTAGAAAAAATTAAAGTTCTAGTACACAAAAAAATAAAGATCACACAATAGATTAATGTAACCTTCTTTGACACCAATATGAGGAAACACTATATTTTTTCGGATGGTTTCAAATTTTACAAAACCCAATTTTTATATAAAATTTCAAATTAACTTTTTCATAAACAAAAATAATTCAATTTAATTAATCACCAAATTAATATTAAACTACACAAACTAACCCAAAGTTAAATGATGCACTATTTACATGAGTTTTTATTGAGCCAATTTTATCTTAGACCTAAACATGCATCTTGGTGAGTATAGAAATACAAAATAAAACAACCACAATGCCCGATATATGAGGAAAACCCAAATAGAGAAAATCTTTGGCGAACCGGCCACAAAAAAATTACTATATAAGGAATTGCAAACAAGACACGAATGATGACTTATAACATAGACTTAACACCTTTAGAAGCCTTGATGCTCTTCGTTCCTTTAACCTTTGCTTGATGACATGTAAGAGTCCACCCGTACAGCTAGAACAATGTGTGGGTCCACACATGCCTTGGAATATGCCGATAAGGCTCAACAACCATAATACACATAGAGTCCATGTATGAAAATCAACGAGCATGGAATCCTCCATAATAAATAATTCTTAATGGTGTGTAGCGATTAAACCATGGTGCCAAAATGCAATCCCTAAAGCATATACTGATGAATCTTGGATCTCAAACTAATTAGGTGTGAACAAGGGTTTGTGTTCGAAGAAATTAATCATATATGATTAAGAAAAAATAAAGGATTTTCGGAGGAGTGTTTGCACACAAATGGATAGAAAAAGTCACTTTTAAAACTACTGATCCACACTACTTAAAGGGGAAAAACTGAGATTATGGGAGTAATGGGAAGAACGGAAAAAAGATGTTTTTTTTAAAACGTACCGGCTCGTTCAAACAACATGGTACCTCATTCAAATAAAGTACTTATTCTCATTCGAATAGGGATCTAACGAGTGTTCAAACGAGATTCCAGAAAGGGCAAGCCTTTCAAAAATTTTCCTCGTTAGAAGGTCATTCGAAGGAGGGTACAAATTTCATTGGAACGACCTTCGAATGGTTTATCTAATGAGATTCCAACAAAAAGAAAAATTGGATCGTTCGAAGTTTAGCTGGTCTCGTTCGAACGAGGTACCTATTCTTGTTGGAACCAACTTCTAACGAGGTATCTAATGAGAAAATAACAAAGGCTAATTTTGATTCATTTGAAGTTTTATTGGATCCGGTATCTAAAGACACTAATAACGACTTGTAAAAAATTATAAAAATATTTATAATCAGTTTTAAAACATTTTAACACCTAAATAATAAATATCCAAGGCTCAAGATAAAATATGCATTCACACGTGAGACATCCTTGGAACATTGATGACGAAATATGGCATGAAACACATTATGATGGTGTGTTTTCTTTAGCTTGGACGCTATGTCTTCAAGAAACATGTCGTAGGATTGAAAGGTCACTAACTCAATTCCTAAGATACGACTCACGATGCTCTTTTTAGAATTAAGCCAATGCATACAAAATTGGCTCAATTGGAAATTTGTCCATATATTGGGAGGGTCAACCTCTATTGCCATTCGATTGGAAATATTTTTTAAGACTCCCTTATTCTTCCTGCCCTTACTATAAACATCCCTACCACTTTTAAAATCATTTAAAGGTAACAAGGGTTGAATTAAAACACAAAACTATCGAAGGTGTCCTTAGTTAGGACAATGAGTTCACTTAAAAGCTTGGGCTCAATGCCTCGATGGGGCATTTCAATAGTTGCTTCCTCAATCTAAAGCAAACTTCTTTTATTATCCTTCTTTGCTAAAATGGGAACATATGAACTTTATCCTCCTTTCATTACTTTATGATGAATATCTAGTAGAAGAATCTCCAAGGCTAGTTGGTAAAAAATATTGGGATGTAATGATGGTTTGGATAGTAGAGACGCTTTCACCATTAATAAGACCTAAAACATGTTTATCTGTATAGGTTTTTGGGTACAAGCATTATCTTATCCAAATTTTGAGATCTATTTGCCAAATCTATCTTTAGAGTGGATGCGAATAATATATCAATCTCAAGCAAAGATATTTTTTTCTCTAGTCTATACTTGAGTTTTTACTCTCATGTAAGGATTTCCTTAGGAAATATACCTTAAGTTGAATACTTACCCTTAAACATGGTTAACTACTCAAAACATTTTTATCATTAAAGTATCTCAAACTATTATCATTCACAATAATCTTTTTGTTTTTAATACTGGCTAGCATGGTGGAGAGTTCTATGCTTTTCCTTTCAAGGGATGTGGACTCCTCATAAATATTAATATAGTTGTATTAAATAACATAATGTTCTTCTTTGATAGTACTCAAAGATATGTTAAAGTTAATTACTTCTCAATAAAATAATGAGGAACCCCAAAATTCTCTAAATTGTCTACCTCATTAAATTTGTCTCGTGCCATGAATGCGACTAGATGTTCTCTTGAGAGTCGTATTTAAGTCCAAGTCATCATTACTAGAAGTGGCTTGATAAGAATTATTGCCGCCACCTTGACTAAAATATGAGGTTCATTAATTTTAAATATGTTCTCGACCTTAACAAGTGAAACAAGTATTGGATTTTGGAGAATAAACCTTCTTATATCCATTTCCTTTGCCAACTTCATATCTAGGTGGATATTTTTTGGGATAGCCTTTAGATTGAAACCTTTTTGCCAAGTCCTATATTTGGTTTTAGTAATCAAGGCCTTATAATCATTACTAACATTAGGGGAACTCAAAATCGAAGACGCTTTCTTAGCCTTAAAATCTAGATTAATAAAAGGAAATAGTATTTTTCTTATAAAGTAGTCTTACGTGTTAAGTAATTTTTGGAAATAAAAGTATTGAAATAAAGATGTGTCCAATTGAGAAGAATATTACTCCAAAAAGTTAAAAAGGTGTTAAAAACACTCAAGAAGCTAGTGCAGGTAAGTTAATGGTGTTTTGGAAAATTAACGCTTGTGAAAATGGAGTAAAAGGTGAGTTTGGAAACAAAGGGGTAAAATGGTAATTTTACGTAAAGTGGAACATTTTCATGAAATAAAAATGTTGGAAAGGGTGTTACACATGATGGTCTTAAATGAATATGATTTTGGAATTAAAGCAATGCCAATGTGTAAAGGACAAGAAATGATGATTTTCAAGTGCAACACAAGTTGGGGTGAAATCTTGAGTTTTGGCTTCGGTCGGGTAAAGCAAAAGTATAATAATGCAGACATTTGCAAAATGTTAAAATACGTTAATAAAAACTTGGATGACACCACAAAAAATCAAAGAGGTCTAGGAGCCCTGGGGTGAAAAACCCAAAACACTGGCTAGAGCATATAGTGGCGTCGCCGGTGGTGTGGAGCCCGTTAAAGTACACATTAATTGGAAGATTTTAAGAAAAAAAATAATGAAAATGGAACATGTCAAGAAATGGGTTGTGTAGTGAATATATAAAAGAAAATTCAACCTAACTTGAATGATTGATAAATGTTCCGGTAAAGAATAAAATGGACAAGTAAATGTGTAAATTGATTAATGTCTATAAGGTAAAGAATGAGTAAAGTAAGTGGGCAAATGGGTGGTTAAGTAACATAAGTGGTTTAACCCATAATTAACACAAGGGCGTGTTGTGAAAGGTTTTCAAAGGCTAAATAAGTATTTTCTAACATGGGGTTCGCGTGTGTTAAAAGGGTGATTTTGAATGAAAATACTAATATGGATTGGTTAAAATGAAAAGGTTAATTTCTGTAAAGATATGGATTTTGGTCAAACCAAGTGTAGTCGTTTATAATATTTAACCGTCTGTGTTAAATAAAGGGATATATGTCAAAGTAAGAAAGATGAAGTCTTTTACAAGGCTAAGGTGAATTAACCGGGATAAATAACCTTTTCGAAAGTAAATCATTTTCATGCATTAAGTATATATATATGCAAGGTATTTGCATGTGCAATTAAATATATGGTGTTAGAGTCTTCTTTCTGCCATTCGTTTCTATACTACATTTTGTATATTTTCCACTGAGCATTCGACCCACTCCCTTTTGTTACAGTAGGTTGGGTGATATTTCGTATTTTGATAAAGTTATATAGGTAAGTACTCTATTTTATTTTATGTTAGTCGCTTTATATGCTTCAACTTTCGGGATGCTTCCCACGGGTCTCTCCTGTAACTTGATTTGAAATTGGAATCACATGCTATATAAATTAGAGACCTAGTTGCAAAGATTTTTCCCTTTGAAGGGGCTTATTTTGAGAAAAAGTAATAGAAATGTGTTTTTGAAAAATAATTTTTGGGCAAAAGGAGAAAATATTTTTTTTTCTTTTAAAATTAGGGGTTGCCGATCAGCATACCTCTTGACCTTCCTATCGGCATAGGGGTCAAGTGAAATCACTCCTAGGGTTTGATTTCATTTTCTACACATCAATGTACTCATATAGGGCTGAGAATTAATTGGGTTTCCAGAGTTTTTTATTTTTTTGCCAAGGATTTTGAGTATAAAAGGAGAGGTATGGGCTGTGCTTTCTCCACTAATACCCACATTTCCCTTTTTGCTTCAAATTTTTTATTCCCAAATGCCTCTTCCCATGTATGAAGAATTATCCTCTTACCTTGATGGTCTAGAAGCCATGTGCCTATACAATGTGGATTATGATGCTTTCCACCTGCGTCGAGTTTTTTTGTGGTGTAATCAAGCCATAAACTAGAACTTGTTAGAAGCAGTGGTACAGTTCTGGTACCGTGAGGATCATGTATTATGTTTTGACCTGGGTGAGGTCTATCCTACCTATGAAGAATTATCGCCCATATTGGGGGGTCATCCCAGTGTGGCGGCAACTATGCCTGATTTTTCCCGTTCTCCTCGAGTATTTTTGGGGGAGTTGCTCCATATTTCTCCTTCGACGTCTTGACCGTTGGTTACTGAATGGATTATTTCACCTTAGGCAATTTTTATTCACGGAGTTGTTTCCTTAGGCCTTATTGCGAGGTTTTTGCTAATGACCGGGGAATTGATGACGATTCCCCAAGTGGTTGCGATAATGGCATGGATTTCTTACCGCCATAATCTTGTGGTGGTGGTGCTGGATGAGACCCTCAACAGTCTTGATGCTTGGAAGGAGGGCCATCCTGACTTTCTAAGGGGGAGCCTGGTAGTGCTGTTCACGTGGATTTCTGAGAGTTTTTGTTTGGCAGCCCCACCTGAGTAGTTATTAGCGGGTGTGCCAAATTTCTTTGTTCGACCTTTCTTCAATTTTGACCCATCTTTAAAGATATAGATCAATTGGTTTGTGGAGCATGGATCCCGGTGTCTTTGTTGGTTAATGCTATGGTGGGGATACTTGTAGCCTATTTTATTTCTCTAAGAGTACCGGTATGAGCGGTTGGTGGGCATTCGGTAGACTTCCTTCCACTTCTCGTGGCAATTCTACGCCAAGTCTAGTGGGAGCAAATTTGCCTCCTTGCATAACCAACTTCTTCTCGGTGTAGAGTTTAACTGAATCACTGAGGATGATACTGAGCTCCTTATGGTAGCACTGTCGACCGTCTACCCATCCGTCATAATCTATAGGAGGGGACTGGTATGTGTCTGGGGACTACCTGAAGTGGTTGTGGAAGTGGGTAGTGGATAAGATCATGGAGGAAGATACGAGTCAAAGATTGTTCATTTCCTTCGACACCATGGAGGATGGTATTGTAGCTTTGTCCAGGCTTATCAGGGCATACCCCTTCATAGAGTGCATACAGAGTGTTAAGTAGTAGTGGGAGAGTTGGTGACCTATGGGGGTCGAGAATGATGATGAGGCGGGGTCGTCGGCCAGTTGAAGGCAATGTTTGTGAAACTTGGGTGATTTTTTATTAAGCTAGGGTAATTTTAGTGTTTTGTATTTTTGGGGAATTTAAATAATTTTTGTGTATCTTAGTAATGGTTTGGTTTATTTAATAATGGTTTGGTCAGTGGAAGGGGATGGTCTGTTTAGCTCCTTTCATTGATACTTCATATAACGGTGATGTATTCCCTTATCAAAAATGAAAAATATTTTGATAATATTTTCTTGCACCTCTTGATGAGTTTTTCATTTAAATTATCTATACTAATCGCTAAGGCATACATAATCCTTTTGTTCATGTAAATGATAAGATGGAATGATGTTCTCAGAGGTTAGAAAAGAATAGCATTTTATGAAAAAGAAGGGAACCGGGCCATGTATGGTATATGGGCTGCCTATGTACCTCTGGTGGTTCTGAAAATTTTCATGAGTTCTATTTTGAAAAGAAAATGATTTTGAGAGAATCAGGTCCCACGGAGTTCTTAGTATGGGAAACAAAGATTTTTTGTAAGAATAGAAGCGGGATGAGAAGAGTCATAGCACGTTGAGATTTTGGACTAAGGGTAGAATTTGTTGAGATGGTCCAGGTTGACTGGACACGCCTTTTCTTCTGCGTTGAGGTCTGTGAGGTTAGCGGTAACGCCAGAGAGAATTTTCGTCACAATATAGGGGCCGTTCAAATTTGGTTTGAATTTTTCTCTGGGGTCCCAGAAGGTTTCTATGATCTCCTTGCGGGAAAGGTCTCCTTCTTGGACACAGTGATCCTTGACTTTTCAGTTGAATGATTGCGTTGTCCGACTATGGGACCCTTGTATATGGTATAGAGACTTAAGCCTCTTTTCATCCAAGAATGACAGTTTGTCAAAGCGTCTCTGATGCCAGTCTTCATCGCTAACTTTTCTCTCAAGCGTGATACAGAGGGAAGGCATTTCTAGCTCAATGCGTAGGACCACTCACATGACGTACACTAGAGAATAAGGGGTAACTCTAGTAGGCATTTAGATTGACGTTCGATAACCCAAGAGGTCATAAGGGATTCGGTTGGCCCAATCTTTGCAACTCTCAGTTATCTTTCTAATTATGGTTTTGAGGCTTTTATTGGCAGGTTTGACAGTACCATTGGTTTGGGGTTAATAGGGAGAAGATTTGTGTTTCTGAATGCCGTACTCTTCGACTAGTTCTACGACTTCAGCTTTGAAGTGAAGTACATTATCGGATACTAACTCATAGGGAATTACATATCGGTAGATGATGTTCTTTATGATAAACTTGGCTAATTTCTTGGTATTCACCCCTGCGTATGAGTTGGCTTCGACCCATTTAGTGAAGTAATCGATGGCGATCAAGATGAATTAGTGACCGTTTAAATCTTTGGGAGTAACTTTCCTTATAATGTCAATTCCCCAAGTGTAGAAAGGATATAGAGAGGTCATGTTGTACAAATCTCGAGGAGGCATGTGTTGGAGATATACATATTGTTGGCATTTGAGGCATTTTAAATATAGACAGTGCAATCTTGAACCATGGTGGTCCAATAGTACCCTTGATGGATGATTTTTTAGCAAGCATATGACCATTCATGTGGGGATCGCATTCCCCACTGTGGATCTTCTGCATCATTTCTTCAATATCAGCCTCTGCTATGCAGTGCAAATGGGTTCCATCGATGTTTCTCTTGAACAACCCTTTATCACAGATAATGTACTGGGGAGTTAGTTTGAAAAGGGTTGCACGATCTTTATTATCGGCGTCTTGGGGATACCTACCATGTCTGAGGAGGCAATAAATGTCATATTACCATAACCCGGCCACATAAAAATATTTATCGGTAACGAGTTCAATGCGGTAGAACTAGGTGGGCATAACTTGTTTTTTAACCAAGAAAAGGGCCATTATTATTCCTTTACACATGTTGATCATGGAGGCTAGGGTAGCAAGGGCATCAGATAGGCTAATATTTGCACGAGGCAGGTAGTCAAAGGTGACATTTTTGAACTGAAAGACAAACTCTTTTTAGTGGATGTGTAAGGGTAGGAGCTTCTCATCTTTGAATTTCCATTTTCAAAGGATTTGGCTGGAAATAAGGGAAGCATATCTGTAAATGTCTAGGTGTTGGATTCCTTTCTTGAGGGCCAACTTGAGTCCTACAGTGCATGCCTCATAATCAGTATTGTTGTTGGTGCAAGGGGAGTCTAGTTTGATGCCAATGGGGGTGTGAGAGTCATCAGGGGCGATCATGAGTATCCCAACACCATATCCTTTCTTGTTGGTAGTTCCATCAAAGAACATTTTCCATCTGAGGTCATTTTCAAAGGTGCATAGAATATCTTCATTCTAGAATTCAGATACCCAAACATTGGTTCCTTCTATGGGATGATCAGCAAGGTAGTTGAAGATGGTTCTTTTTTTTTATAGCTTTCTCTATGATGTACGGAATATCTAACTTGGCTAGAAATATCAACCAACGAGCCATTGGGTTGGACAGAGAAGGCTTTTCTAGTAGGTATTTGATGGGATCTATTTGGGATATAATTTGATGGGGAAGGCCAACATGTTGTGCCGTAACTTTTATGTGACCCAGACCAGAGCGATACACGCTTTCTTCGAAAGATTTTAGTTGACTTCATACCCGTTCAACTGCTGACTAAGGTAATAATTGGCTCTTTCCTTATGGAATTCTTCAATGTATTGGGCTAGCAAAGCCCCTGTTGAAGTACCTATGATGGTCAAGTATGAAAGGAGGGTGAGACCTATCTGCGGAGGCATAAGGACCGGGGATCAGGTGAGGTATTGCTTGGTTCGGTCAAAGGCTTCTTGGTAGGCCCCATTCCAGACTTTTATTGAATCCTTTCAAAGGATTTTGAAAATGGGTTCGTAGATAGAGGTCAATTATATGATAAATCGGCTGATGTACTGTAATTTACCTAGAAATCCTCTAACTTCTTTCTTCATCTGTGGTGATGGCATCTTAAGTATGAATTTCAGCTCGGTAGGTTCTGCTTTGATTCCCTTCTCACTAACCATAAATCCTAAGATTTTTCCTTTTTTGATGCCAAAAACACATTTCTCAGGATTTACCTCCATCTGCTATTAGAATAGTCGTTCGAAAAACTTTCGAAGGGTGGGAATATGTCATTCCTAACTCTTAGACATAAGGATCATGCCATCCACATAAACTTCGACCTCCTTGTGAATAAGGTCGTGCAAGATGGTTATGGAATCCCTTTGGTAGGCAGCACCGATCTTCTTGAGTCTGTATGGTATGACATTATAACAAAAGGTTCCTCATGGGGTGATGAAGAAGGTCTTCTCTTGATGGTCAGGGTGCATCTTGTTCTGGTTATATCCGGTGAATCTATGGTCAAATAACTTAAGGGAATCGCTTGATGTGTTATCCACGATCAAGTCGATATAGGGCAATACGTAATAATCTTTTGGGGATGCTTTATTCAAATCCCGATAATGAATGCACATGCGTACATTTCCTCCCGACTTCAGCATGGGGACGATATTAGCGATCCATGTAGGATATTCGACTATGCGAATGAAACTCACATTCAACTGTTTGACCACTTCCTCTTTGAGATACCATTCGGTGCTGAGTTTCCTTAGCTTCAGTTTGATCGTCTTGCATTCTGGATATGTTGGGATCTCATATTGAGACATTTTTATGTCAATTCCGGGCATGTCATTAAAGGACCATGCGACGACATCCACGAATTCTTTCAGTAGTTCTTCAAATTGTGCTCGCTCATGCTCGCTAAGTGTACACCCTACCTGATCTCGCTTTAGTGGATAGTTCGAGATTAATAACAATAGTCTCATCGTCATTGATTTGAACACGATTATGTTGTTTGTTATTCTCCTTATTAAGATCAGTTAAGAATTATTCATTTGCAAAATCATCATCAAAATTCTGATTAGAATTAAGGCAATTAATGTAAGGCACAACAAGATACTCAAAATTCTTGTTTATTTTGTTTTCGGGAAAAATAATATTGAGAACCTCATTAATAGAAAGCAATTTTGTGTGCCGTTATAGCAAAGACTCTCTAGTAAAAAATACTTCATTTACTATAAAAATATTTAACAAAACTCGTATAGACTTAAGTAAGGGTGTCAATCCACATTAATGGAGTGAAGCACGAGAAGAAAGATGTAATCCAATTTTCTAGTTATTTTTTTTTCTATTTGGTTTTTTCTTTTTTTCTAATTTTTTATGATTATTTTTATACTAAAACAATTTGATGACGATGGTGAAATAACTAAATTAAGTGAAGAAAATTACTTAAACTATAATAAAAGTTATATAAAATAACTAAAAAGTGTGATGAAAAATGAGTGAAAGATAACTAAATGAGAAAGAAAGGTCAAGGGATGTAAATCCACCCCCATTTCACACAATTTATACTAATTTGATTGTTTTAAATTGATTGATTTCCAAAGTATTGATTTTATTCAAAAGATAATTCTCATTAGTCTAATGAATTAATTAAATATTATTTTAGAAAAGTAATTTTATTTCGCATAACACTACTCAAAATGATTTAAAATTAATCAAATGAATCACCTGCTAGGATTGATTCACCCAACTAATTTTAATTAGAAAATTAAAATAAGAGTAAGAGAAAATCATATTATGATTTTAATCAATTTTATAAGCCTATCTCTACTATGAATCAAATGATAAAATGATAACACAATTTTCAATCCTTTCTCAAGGATAAATTTCCATTTCTCAATGTGAAAATAAGTGTAGGAATTAAATTTACTAATCATAGAATATAAGCAAAATTAAAATTAACAAACTAAACCAATTGGATTCATAGGGGCTTCAATTCATCCTTTGAACGGGAGATTAGTTCTCCATAATCATCATCCAAGATATAGAATAAACAAATGAAATCATACAAGGATTAAACAAGATGAATTAGAGAAGAATATATCATACCCAAAATGCCTTAAATTGGAGTGAATTTCGTCAACTATATTTCTCTCAATTAAGTTATAATCACTCAATTTATTTTTTTCTCTAAACTAAAAAAACTAAACTAAAATTTCTCTTTTTATGGTCTTCTCTACTAGCTTCTTTTAGGTCCTTTAGTCTCTCCTTTTCTGAAATGGTCATGGTCTTCATTTATACATGGCAAAACATGGAGTTAGGGACAAATTTGGAAGAATAAAGGTGCATGAGGTGTGTGAGGTAATGAGGGGCAATTTAGGGAAAAAGTGTAATGAGGTTTTAAACTTGTGGGTTTATTTTTGTTTTGGTCTTTATTTTAGAGTTGTTTTAAAGTATGGGTTTTATTTAGCAGCTATCCAAATCATAAATGCCTTGTGTGGGTTTAAAGGGAGCAAGGATAGAGGTGCTGGGATCCGGGTATGGCAGGTCGTGAGCTGGGAGATGGGTTGGGTATAGGTGAGGAGGGAATGTGATTGGGTAAAATTTAAGCGTCATGGGTTAGGGTTTATGGGTTAATGGTTTTAGGTTCGGGCAGAAGGTGTGAGGTCGTCGAACTTTGGGTTCGAGTTTGGTTGTGTACTGGGTTTAGTAGTACCAGGTTGGTTTGGTGGTCTCGGGTCTGCCAGGTTTTAGGAGCGGGTATGGGAGAAGGGTTCAGACTATGGATCGTGATTGGAGGGTTCGAATCTCGAATATGTAATGATGGATGGTATGGGTTAAAGTGGGTAAGGTTTTGGCTATAGTGGATTAGGAGAGAGAGAGATGAGTGGAAGAAGATGAAAAGACGTAATTGGGCGTGGTAGTGTATATGGTAGTTAGTGTGTGTGAATTGTTTGTACCTAATTAGAATAATAAAAGAAATTAAAAATTAAAAACTATCTAAATATTTACAACTTTCTAAAAGAATATGAAATTATAAACAATGAAGTATATTAAAACTAGAAGTTAACTTTCTAAGCTATAAACTAATAAAAGACTGAAAGTAAATAAAAATAAGAAAAATATAGAAGACTGATAAACTAAAATAAAACAAATAAATTAAAATAACTAAAAATCTAATAATTACGCTCCCTTACAAAACTATAAGAACATTAAAAATATACACGTCACACACGTAGTATAAAATACTAAAATAAAATAAAGACCCTAAAATAAACAGAATAAAAATAATAAAATAAAAATGAAATAAAATAAAATAAAAAGAACTAAAAAATGACACAACCTAAATAAAATATATATATCTATAATAAAAATAAAAGAAATAATATCACACACACACTGAGCATGTATAGGCTAGGCTAAGGGTGGACAGGTTAGGCTACGGGACTGGTTTAGGCTACGAGACTTGGGTTTAGCTCATTTAATCGCATCCTTGCCGCATTTTGCCTGGATTTAAGGCTTTTGAAACCGCAAACGACGATGGACCTACAAGATAAACATATATGCGCATAAGCCCAATTTTTATCGAGAATTAGCAATTAAACACGGTCTATTTGGGGTCTCATTTAAACACTTTTGGGTACTTATTACCCCCCAAACATAATATTGCTAGTCCTCGAGCAAAAATATAGAGAAAAAACGATAAGAAACCAAATGTTTACCACTTTCTCGGATACTTGCTATTGTAGTTAGCGTGTGTGACAAGCCTTTAAACCCATAGGTTACCCTACAAGACGAGTGTTGTCTCGTAAGAGTTCGCAGTGAATGTACCCACAAAATTCAAAAATTATTGAAAATGATTTATTGAAAAGGCAATCTTGTATTTGATGATGAAAAGCTATACAACCCATCTATATAGACTTCACGAAATACCATATTCAACCATGAGTGTATGAGATAAAATTACTTAATACCAAAGATATGATGAGAGCAATTCCTAGATCACCTTTATGGAATCAAAGCTTTGACTTCAAATCTCACTATATATGTCTCTCTGAATTGAACATTTCGAGATTTGGGTAAAGTGTGTGAGGAGGTGAGTAAATGTCAACAAGTTCAAACGTCTCACACACTTACAAGAAATGACAGAAACGATTTAATCTCATGAACGAATGCTAACCACTATTGTGTGAACGTCGAGTTATTCACCACGTTTTATTTACTTGAACACCTATGGGAAAATATGGATGCTTAGGGGTGAGGGGGAAATGAAATGAGAAGGGAATGATGAGGTAAGGTAGGATGGTGATGGATGGATGTTAGAGAAGAGTGTATCAAACTTAAGGAACAATTGTCTTTATTTCATAAGAACTTTACTACAACTTTTTCTTTTTCTTTTTCTTTTAAATTTTCTTTTCTTTCTTGTTCTTTTTTTTTATGTGAATGAACTCTGAGAGAGGTATTTGCTAGAAATGTAAACACTCTCTATGATGGATTTTCTCTTTTATACATTCAACACTCTTCCCTATTTCAAAATGGTGGGAGGGAGATGGGTTGATATTTAGATAGGGATGGTATATGGTGATTATATGAAAAATGAAAGGTGTATGGATGTGGATGAATGAAATTTGGTTAGTGTATGGGTGAAAGTCTGGTGATTGGGACAAATCTCAAGACACGCATTCCTTATAAATCGAAAGTGATGTCGTTCTTAGTGGTTATGCCAAAGATGAAGAATAATGATATCATTCAACGACTCAGTGCAGTACCCAAAGAAAGTTAATTCATCTTGTGTCTCAAAGATACGTAAAAACCTTAACAAAAGGTGAATAGTTCATTTCTCACGGGTTTAAGTCTCCACAAGTAATCATCTAAGGCTCTCTTGAATAAATAATTACTCTTAAACTTTTGATTGTAAATGTGAAAGTGTAAATTTTCCGAGTTTAAGAATTCATAGTTCAAGAAAGCCTTAAGAGGTACTACTTAATTTGATGGTAAAAGCGTAATTGGGCACGCACTAAGGTAATCCGAGACTTCTAAAAAAAGGATGATAGACAATTCTTATCACATAATAAATGAGTTAAACTACAAAAAAAAGTTTAAAATGACTTGTTTGTGATAAAATTTGTAAAAGAGGTACGATTGAGGTACGATTTTGATAAATTTCTCCACCCCCAAACAAAAGAGAACATTTTCCTCAATGCTTAAAACTATATAGTAAAATTAAAAGCACAATGTCGAAAAGATATTACCACAATCAACCACTAATGAACTGGACCATACATATCCAAGATGAACCTGAATAAGTAATGAGATAAAAATGTGTACAAGTCTATAAACATGGTAAAGCATTGGGTGGTGTGAAATACCACCCCCAAATATGATAAGGCTTATACATCAAAACAAGACATGACGGGATGCTTTCTGTTAGCTCTAAGTTTAATGTCTTAAGCCAGATGTAAGGGAACTCACCCAAAACATAAGAACTATGAAATAACGGAGTGGCAGAAAAATTAGGTGATGATATGCACCCCCAAACAAGACTGAAGCGTTAGTCTTGTTGGATAAAGGCTAAAGGATCAATGCACTTGTATGGCAAAGTTCTTCACGTGGTGAAAAGCATTGGTGGACCAAGGGTGGGTGGGGAGAAGTGTATACGGAAGAACGACACGGGTGAGGGTGAAGAGGCACTAGTCACAGGCTTTATTGAGACGAACGGTGAGGGCAACAAGGCGCCTATAAGAATGATTCTCTAGTTGGATAGGAAGGCAAAATGGTTTGAAAAGTGGAATCGGGTGGGAATGATGGAAAGCGCACAGGTGTCCTATAAATGGACGATAATAATGGTCACGCCGTGACACATTGATACGCTGACAATGTGAAAAATCAACACCACAAGTAAGTGGTGTGCGTGAAGGAACAAGATCAATGTCACAGGTGAGAGTGGCACCACATACACTCTCGTCAATGGAGGGATGATGAGGAACTCACGAGTGGGATCGTGGAGTTCATGGGTGGGTGGAGGTTTTAAGTAAGGACCTAAATGGGTAGATGATAATGGTCAGGGATCCGGGTCCAAACATTGTGGTATGTCGGATGGGACAACATGTAGGTCATATTTGACAACCCGTATTTTTGTAGAATTAAAAAAATGAATTAATTCAATTAAATTAAATTACACGTGTGACGTAATTTAATGGAAATTAAATATTATGGGTTAGTTAAATTATTAATCGGAGAGAAATGATTAATATTATTGACTAAAATTACTAAGTAAATAGTAATTACAAATTTGACGTTATAATGTGTAATAGTGACGTGACACAATGTTATCTCGACTGGATGTTATGTGTAGGATAAATGCGATCGAGATTCAAAATTAATAATGAGTAATTAGGATGATAATTTTGAGGACATAGATGAGTCTGGAAGGGCAAAAATAGTCAAAATAGTATACTCGGGTGTGTAGTTTGGGTCTCGGGACAATTTTAGACAAAATCGGCACCCCAAGAGGGCATTTCAGTCATTTTATAGCCTAGGGTTAAGGAGATTTCGAAATTTTAAGGATTATATATGGTTAAGGTGATTGGAGGCTAGGTTAAAAAGAGTATAAAACAATTGAAGGCTAGTAAAGAGGAGATCAAGAGTTTTCTTGGAACCTAGGAGATGATTTTGGAGAATTCAAGCTCATTTTGGCATCACAACCATTTTTGGAGTAAGGATTAAAAGAGAAGATTCATAAAAAAAGATCAAATCTTACCACTTCTATATAAGTCAAGTATTGAACTTGCAAATTTTATGAGTTATAATACCCACGTAGAGTAGGGTATTTGAATTAAGAAATTTTAACACAATTAATGTGATTTGATGCACATCTCTCATAATTGGAAATATGGTTTCACGTAAAATAAACCCGATTGTCTGATTAAATGAAAAATTGAAATTTGGAGATCTAGATCATGGGATCAATCTGGGTTTTTGGTGATTTTGTATAAAGAAAATAAAAATATATGGTTAAGGATTAATGGAGTTTTAATTAGATATTTGGAGATGAAAATAACGGGATTTCAATTTGATTTTAGGATGAAATTTCAGATAATCTAAGTTGGAAATTCTCATTACATGTACCCTTGATGATTAATTAGATTAAATTGAAATTTGGGGATGATTATATGAAAGTTTGAGAAATGAAAAGTGTAGAAATTACATAACAACATTTTCCCCTGATATATTTTGAATTGACTCGGCCCAAGGGCGAATAGATTAAGCAAGGAGAATCGATTCGGCTAGGGCTGTCAATGGACTGGGTCTGGAGCCGGACCCGATCCGGACCCGACCTGAATTAACGAATCTGAGCAAATTTTATAGACCCGATTATCCGATTACCCGATTAGTTAATGGACCGGATCTGGATATACATGACTCCGATCCGATAAGGACCCGACCCGAATGTGTATATATATAATATAATAAATAAATAAATAAATAAATAAATATATATATATATATATATAATGTTATATATATATAATATTATATATATGTATGTAAAACTGTTATATATATATATAAGTTAGTTATATATATATATGTAAAACTGTTATATATATATATATATATATATATATATATATATATATATATATATATATAAGTTAGTTATATATATATTTAGTAACTATATGTAAGACTATATATATGTATATATATATATATATATATATATATATATATAATATAAAAATAACAGTTTTACATACATATATATATAAGTTATATATATGTATGTATAAAAACAGTTTATATAAACTGTATATATATATATATATATATATATATATATATATATAGTTATACAGTTTTTATATATATACAGTTATACAATTTTTTTTTATATATATATATAGTTATACAGTTTTTATATATATATATAATCGGGTTGGGTATTCAAGTCGGGTCTCCGGGTCCTTAACGGATCCGGGTCTGGATCCATTTTCCGAGACCCGTCGGGTAATCGGGTAAGACCCGATCCGTTAAAAATAAACCCAGATCGGATGTGGATATACCCAGACCCGATCCATTTACACCCCTAGATTCGGCCATTGGGCAAATCGATTCGATTTTTCACCGAATTGAAAATTAATTCTTTTAAGCCCAGAAATTATGGAGAATTCGTGATGGGGACTTTTTGAGTATTTTTAAATTATGGAAAGAAATACAAATGACAGCAGGCCTAAAGTTGATATTGGTTTACATAAATTGAGATGAATTAAGTAGTGAAATAAATCAGAAAATATCCGAAAGTGATAGATGAATGAAATTCGAGAAGAATTACGCAGGAATGAGTGAACCCTTGTTTGTGACCCGTAGGCTCCAATGGGATTAACTACGAATTTCAGAATGGGTAATTAAGAACATTAGAGTAGTGAACAATACTTGAAATTATACGAATTGGAAGTTTAATTGAAATTTATGGTACATGGAATACACAAGTGATATATATTATGCACGAGTTGACGAAATTAAGTTGTGTATACAATCTGAATTATATATAAATAGGTTGTGTAAATACCTATAGATATGATTTGATTATATATGTGAACATACCTACACTGCCTGCTATCAGGAGGTTTATAAGAAGAGGGCGATCCCACCTTGACAATTCCAGTGAGGTATGGATTAGTTCCCCAAAACATGGAACTTAGGGTGGTCCACTATGTGTTGGGTATTAGTAGGATTAGCATGTAATTTGGGTACGTTAGGTATGTGCGTACCCAAAAGGCCTAGAACCATGTTCGCCTCCACTATTATATAGATTTATTTTGGGCTCGAGGAGATATACGGAACCAATAGTCGTTATTTGAGTATGAGAGGTACATGGAATTGTTAGCAAAGTATGACACCCTAATAAGGGGCCATTCCAGGGCTACTATAAAGGTATATATATTATCTGTGTGATGAATATATATACGAATGTGATATATCTACTTATGTGAAATAGTAGAATTGATAGAGGATGTATATCTAAAAGAATTTAAGTAGTGAAACTTAAATGATTTACTTAATAATAAAATGAGAATAAATATACTTATTACTGAGACTGTAGTATTGGGTCGTATGGGGAAGTACGAGGAAACGAGACTTAGTGAAAATAGTCAAATACATTAACTAGTCATGAAAGTGATACTAGTTAGGTAGAATATGTTAGGCGTACACATTAGTTGAGAGGTGAGGATCTCAGGTGAGTGTACATGAATATTACATGTGTAATAAATAACTGATTTAAATTATGATTTAAATACTCGCTAAATATTTTTAAAATATTTTACTTGGTCTCTGACCCGTGTCAAAATATTCTTTAAACCTTTTAGATATCCCACCACAGGGACACCAGACTTGACGATCCATTCGAAGGATGATTAGATGCATCATTGTGGAGGTTTGCATGACTTGATTAGACGTATTCATCTTTCATTCCTAATATATGATTTCATTTCAGTATCTCATTTGGGCATGTTGCCATATTTAGACATTATTTATTCAGTTCAGACTTATATTTGGATTCATTTATTTCCTGTTGATTTTATTTTGGATTTTGGATTTGTAGCCGATGGTTTATTCGGGAAGACTTTTATCTATTTATTCCTTGTGGTGGTTTAGGCTCTCTTAATTGTGCGAATGTTATAAATTAGTTTCACTTATTATTATTATCTGTTTAATGAAAAAAAAGTTGACATTGACTTAATTAACTAATAAGTGATTAGTAATTAACATAACTTTCGATAGTGATGTTAAGAATAAACCAAATGGAAAACCTGCTTAATTTAATAAAGGACTGATCACTTGGTATTTAATTGAGAGGGGAGTCACAGATAGTATTATAGCATCAGGTTCTAGTGTTCATAGGATCTGTACGGCTTACTACGATTTTAGCATAGTGTTCTTTGACTTATCGCCCTATTCTTAGGACTCTTGCATTCATAATTATGCGTTTGTATTTGTTCTTATGCTTTTATAATTGTATAGACTAACTACTTATACAATTCAAATCTATTTTCAGATGCCACCTAAGAGAAGAGGAGCAGAGAGAGTAACAGCTTAAAATAATGGGGGGTGGGGGGGAGGTTCAGCCAAAGCCACATGCACTGTAACCACTAGCACCACAGGGGGCAGTGACAATAGGTGAGGTAGTGGTGATAATGGCATAGGAAGTAAATACAACTATGAATGCCCTGGCTCAGCATTTTAATTAGGTCCAGTAGCCATCGCAACCAGTAGCACCAGGGGTTCAAGAATACCCAGGACTGACAAAGTGGCAGAGGGTTAGGGAGGCTTTCCAGAAGGGCCACCAACCATTATTTAAAGGGAGTTCTGATGTGATTGCGGCCTATCAATGGAAGGAATATATTCAGTTCCACTTACATATGGTTGACTGCAGTGAGGTGCAAAAATATATGATTACTACTTTCAGGTTGGTTGGGGTAGCATTATAGTGGTGGGAGGCATTTACCACGATACTATGACTATTGCAGATTTCTGATTGCGGTTTGACCGTAAATATTTTCCACCAACCGTAGAAAATGAGATGAGGAAGAAGTTTAGTGAGGTGACTTAAGGTGATCATTTTTTTTTGAATATGAGGAAGAGTTCACTCGTTTGACTAATTTTGTACTAAACAGGGTGAACAACGAAGAAAGGAAGAAAGTGAGGTTTATGGATGGTTTGGCATGGATGATTCGCCAGCACTTGATTGGTAATACCGCATTGGTTAATTATAAGGAAATCGTCAATGCTGGACTATTAGATTGTCAAGACCATCGCTTCCATATGCAAGGGAGCAAGAGAGGGGGTGAGCCCAACCAGTAGGGCAAGATGGGAGGGGGCTGTGCTAGTGGAGTATCACAACAACATTACTCAGGAAGACTCCAGGGGTGGATTCCTGACAGGGTTATTAGGCCAAGAGGTACAGATCAGGGAGCTATCGACTCGAGGGTGGTTATAGGCAGGGCCATCAAGTTCCTCAGTAGCAACAGGTTCCCCAGGGCCACCAGGACCAAGGGAATAATGTAGGTAGTCAGCAGGGTGGAGGCCAGCAGGTCCAACAGTAGGGTCAACACCGTCAGGTTAATCAGGGACAACGTTAGAGAGAGTTTACAGGCGAGTGCTTTATTTGTGTATAGACGGTCCACAAGAGGAGGGATTTCCCACATTATGGGAGAGATCCACAACAGCAGGATGCCCCATATAAGTAGCAGGCACAAAGACCACCTGTAGCCCCCCCTCCACCCGCACCACCATAATAAGGAAAACTTCAGTATAGGGGTGCCTATAAAATTTGAGATACCGCCATTCAACAAGCCCCACAGGCACCACCATGGGCTTGCAGGTAGTGTTTTATTTGACACCGGGGCATCACATTGTTTCATAACGACTAGATTTATACGAGCTTCCAACTTATTAGAGACAACTAGTAGTCTCCTTATGCGCGTGGAGTCATTGATGGGTAGTGGGTCGCTTATACACTCGATTTGTAGGTGTGTGGATATCAATGTGGGTAGATTATTTTTATCTACTGATCTTCTTGTATTGGATATGGAGGGATATGACCTTATACTGGGGATGGATTGGTTAACTTGTTATCAGGCGATTATAGATTATTATGGGAGGGCTATTGTTTTCTCGATACCCAGACATGAGATGTTCTTAGTGGCGATGCCTCTTCCTGAAGGAGCATCTCACACTCAACTATATTACATCGAGGAGGAGACCTCACATGAGGTGGTAGTTTTGTTAGACTCGATTCCAATCGTGAGGGAGTTTGAGGACATATTCTAGGACATATCCGAATTATCGTCTAGACAAAAAATTGATATCGTTATTAATTTAGCACCGGGTACGAGACCTATAGCTCGAGCACCCTATCGTATTTCACCATCTGAGATACGAGAGTTGAGAGAGGAGATTCAGAAGCTCTTAGGGTAGGGTTTTATTCGACGGAGTACTTCTCTGTGGGGTTCACCGGTGTTATTGGTCAAGAAGAAGGATGGGTTGCTTCGGTTGTGTATTGACTAAAGAGAATTGAATAAGGACATAATTTGAAATAAATACCCACTGCCTCATATTGATGATCTATTCGACCAGTTAAATGGAGCAACTTACTTTTCCAAGATTGGTTTGCGGTTGGTTATCATCAGTTGTGTGTCAGAAACGAGGACGTTCCTAAGATTTATTTTCTGAATCGATATGGGTCCTACGAGTTTAGGGTGATGCCATTCGGACTCCCCAATGCACCAACAATGTTTTTGGATTTGATGAACATGGTTTTCGATACTTCCTTGACCAGTTTATGATTGTGTTCATCAAGGATATTCTGGTGTACTCTCGTTCTAAGGATGAGCATGTCGAGCACTTACGGATGACGTTATAGACACTTAGAGAGCATCAGTTGTACGCAAAGTTTAGTAAATTTGGGCTTTGTCTTTGGAAGGTACAATTTTTGGGCCATATTTTATTTGAGAAGGGTATAGCTACTGATTCGAGTAAGGTGTTGACAGTGAGGGAATGGGGACAGACCACGACACCGACCGAGGTTCGTAAATTTTTAGGGTTGGCAGGATATTACTGGAGGTTCGTTAAGGGTTTATAAAAGATTGTTAGCCCGTTGATAAACTTGAGTCATAAAGGAGTGCCATTTATTTGGGATGACCATTGTCATTTAGCTTTCGATGAGCTAAAGGATAAATTGACCTCAACACCAATAGTTGCTCTACCTAAGGGACGAGTGTCATATTGTGTATATACTGATGCATCCTTGTATGATTTTGGGGGTGTGTTGTAGCAAGAGGAGAGGTCCATATCATATGCGTATCATAAGCTTAAGCCCTATGAGAAGAATTACCCCACACATGATTTGGATTTAGCCGCGGTTGTATTTGCCTTGAGGATATGGAGGCACTATCTTCTAGGTGAGCAATTTACTTTATTCACGGACCATAAATCACTTCAGTATCTATTCACATCAAAAGATCTGAACATAAGGCAGAGGAGGTGGTTGGAGTTCGTGAAGGATTTCCAATTTGATATTCAGTGTCATCTTCAAAAGGCTAATATGGTGGGTGACGCCTTAAGTTAGAGACCTACAGGTGAGCTACCAGAGGTTTGGAAACACAAATGGAGAGAGCTTCGACGTTATGATGAGATTTTTATAGCTTGTATGTCTATATTAGCTATCATGCTTGAGATTGTGATGAGTGTAGTAAAAGCACAGGTAGAGGATCCATATTGCCAGGATAAAATTTTCCAGTTATTAGCTGATGGTACAGAGGGGTACTCAATCAGTTCAGAGGGTGGTTTACAATTTAATAGGAGACTTGTGGTTCCCGAGGGTGATTATTTGCGACATGAAGTGATGTCAGAGGCTCACGGGTCCTGGTTTGTAGTACATCCCGGTAGGGATAAGATGTACCAGGACATGCACAGATAATATTTGTGGTGAGGAATAAAACATGACATAGTAGAGTATGTCTTGAAGTGTCCCTACATTTCAGCTCGTAAAGCTAGACCACTAGAGATCGAATTGGATGTTATAGCCATTAAATATTCTCGTGTGAAAATGGGAGAGTATCTCCATGGATTTTATCACTGGATTACCGTTATCTCAATGAGGTCATGATTATATATGGGTGATAGTGGATCGATTGACCAAGGTAGATCATTTTCTTCCAGTTCATACTGATATTGAGACAAAGCAGTATGCATAGTTATTTATATCTAAGATAGTATGATTACATGGGGTCTCATTTAATATTGTGTTCGGTCGGGATAAGATCTTTGTGTCCCATTTCTAGCATATTTTCCAGGAGGCGATGGGGATAAATTTATAATTGAGTACAACGTATCATCCACACACAAATAGGAAGACTTAGAGGGTTCATTGGTAGAGTTTTCTTCTAATAACTCCTACCAATTCACCATCGACAAGGCAACCTTTGAGTCATTGTACAGTCGGACTTGTCATTCACCTAATTATTGGTCAGAGGTGTGGGAGAACAAGTTATTGGTGGCCGAGATGATTCAGGACACCACTGCCAATATTAAGTTAATTCGAGGACACATTCGGATATCTTAAGATAGGCAGAAGAGTTATGTCGATCCCGATAGGAGACATATTGAGCTTGAGGTTGGCGACCAACATTGATGCGAGTGACTCCTATGAAAGGAGTGATGAGATTTGGTAAAAAAGGGAAATTGGCTCCGAGATATGGGCCTATTTTCGATAATCGAGAGGGTGATACCGGTGTCTTATAGATTGGGATTACTTGAGCATCTTCATTGGATCCATGACGTGTTTCATGTATTGTTGCTGAAGAGATACCAGAGGAGCGAGAGAGCATTTTGTAACATTCCATTAAAGGACATTAACTTGCAGCCCGACATCTCGGATGAGGAGAGATCAGTGCGATACTTGACCGTAGTGAGCGTAAGCTGCGGTTAAAGGTGGTACCCTTTGTTAGAGTTTAGTGGGGGAACCATAATGTAGATGAGTCGACATGGGAGTGAGATGATGACATGCGTGAGTAGTATACATAGTTATTCACCCCAAGTACTTCTAAATTTTGAGGCCGATATTCCCTTGTAAGGGAGAAGTATGTAATAACCCATATTTTTGTAGGATTTAAGAAATGAATTAATTCAGTTAAATTTAAATTACACGCCTGATGTAATTTAATGGAAATTAAATATTATGGGTTTATTAAATTATTAATCGAAGAGAAATGGTTAATGTTATTGACTTAATAAGTGAATAGTAATTATATATCTGACGTTATAACGTGTAAAAGTGAGTTGACAGTATGCCATTTCAACCGCATGTCGTGTGCGGACTAAATGCGATCGATTAAGGAGATATATTATAAGTAATTCAGATGATAATTTTGAGGACACAGATGATTCCAGAAGGGCCAAAATAGTCAAAATAGTATACTCAGGTGTGTAGTTTGGGTCTCAGGACAATTTTAGACCAAATCGACACCCCAAGAGGGCATTTCAGCCATTTTATAGCCTAGGGTTAAGGGGATTTCGAAATTTCTTGGATTATATATAATTAAGGTGATTGGACGCTAGGTTAAAAAGAGTATAAAACAATTATAGTCTAGTAAAGAGGAGAGGAAGAGTTTTCTTGGAACCTAGGAGAGGAATTTGAAGAATTGAAGCTCATTTTGACATCACAACCATTTTTGAAGGAAGGATTAAAATAGAAGCTTCATAAAAAAATATCAAATATAACCACTTATATATAATTAAAGTATTTAACTTGAAAATTTATGAGTTATAATACCCGTATAGAGTGGGGTCTTTGTGTAGGAGGGTAGTGAGACTAGGGTCTATGAATAACTGGAAAGGGTGAGGCGTGACCCACTCCGATGGACGCTTCTTGCAAGGTCTTCAAGGTGACCTGGTGAAACTTCTGAAGAAAACTTCTCCTTCTGGTAACAATGGAACTCAAGCTTTAACTCACTCCCTGCAAGAAGATGAACTTTCACAGCAAAAATAGTACTTTTCTCAAGGGAAACACCTGAGAGTGATGGCTATCAGTGGGGAGTGAAGGAACAAGGCACTCAGCACTAAGAGAATGAGTAGGGAGAGAATACTAGGTAGGTCTGGTGATATTTTAGTAGAGTAACAGTGCAATTTCTATTGTCTCTTTTTTTTCATCCCTATGATCTTGCCCAGGGGTCCTATTTATACTTGGGCACTAAGGCTGGGTTGGCACTTTTGGCGCCAAAACCTAGAGGGTTGGTGAGGGACAAAGTCTGCAGTGTACTATTTGTCCCTACCTGCAGGCAGGTCTGCCTGTCCCCTCTGGCAGATTCCCCCTGGCGCCGACCAAAGTTCAAAAAGCAAATATGTCATCTAATGGAGACAAAATATCTGATTTGCTAAATATCTTTTGAAACGGTAACTTTGATACAAACTTTGTAAACTTGAGGGGGGGGGGGGGGGGGCTCGAGGACCACCTCCTCTAAATTATTTGCAAACTTGAGAGGGGTCTCGAGGACCCCCTTCTAAAATCATTTTTCTTGAGAGGGGTTTAGAGGACCCTCTTCTCTAAAATCATTTTATAAACAGTTCTTTTCTTGTGAGCAGCCAGCCCTTTGGCTGCTCACTTTACTTGTGACTAAGTGTGAGGTGTGTGAGGACTGGGTGACCCTAGGGTCTCCTACTAGTATTCTCTCAATCCTATAGTGCTAAGTGGTTGAGCTTGCTCAACATACCTTGTTCCTCAGCCGCCAAGCCAAAACTCCCAGGAGGTCCCAACGCGCCTGTTCGAGCCCTGCTTGCTCGACTAGGCAACCTGTATAAGATAGTAAAGTGTTAGTGTCATTGTTTATTTAGAGACTGATGTTTCATGATGACGAGTTTCTCATGATAGCTACTCCCTCGATATGAGTTTCTACCGAAACCCTTGTAGCGGCACTTCTTGAATAATATTTCTGCAGTGACCCTTGCAGTGGCGCTGAGCCTTGCAGTGACGCTGATTCTCTCGACTGTCATTACTGCAGTGACCCTTGCAGCGGTGCTGACCCTTGTAGTGGTACTTCTTAATTTTGGATTTATGTGGTGACCCTCATGGGAACCTCTCGAATGTTATTGCTGTAGTGACCCTTGCTGTAGTGGCGCTGACCCTTGTAGAGGCGCTGACACTTGAAGCGACGCGGACCCTTGCAGCGGCGCGGACACTTGCAGCGGCGCGGACCCTTGCAGCGGCACTGGCACCTGAAGCGGCGCCGACCCTTGCAGCGGCGCGGACACTTGCAGCGGCGCTGACCCTTGTAGCGGCGCTAGACATTTGAAGTGGCGCCAACCCTTGTAGCGGCACGGACCCTTGCAGCGGCGCGGACACTTGCAGCGGCGCTGACCCTTGCAGCGGCGCTGACACTTGAAGTGGCGCCAACCCTTACAGCGGCGCGGACCCTTGCAGCGGCACTGACACTTGCAGCGGTGCCGACCCTTACTGCGGCGCTGACATTTGAAGCGGCACGGACCCTTGCAGCGGCGCTGACGCTTGCAGCGGCGCTAACACTTGAAGCGGCGCCGACCCTTGCAGCGGCGCGGACACTTGCAGCAGCGCTGACCCTTATAGCGGTGCTGACACTTGAAGCGGCGCCGACCCTTGCAGCGGCGCTGACCCTTGCAGCGGCGCTGACACTTGCAGCGGTGCCTTCCTCAATTTCTACACCAGCCTCTCAAAGGGCTCGAATGTGTGGGCAATACTGTCCTCCCATGGATGATAGAATATGAGGCAAGAAGTTCTTCTTCATAATACTGACTTGTTCCTCCTCAGAGGGTCTGTTGGTCACGGTAACAACTTTTTCTCACCAACTTCCTATGAATTTATTGACTGTTTCCCTATCATTTTTATTAAGAAGATCTAAATCTCAGTGCATAAACTCTAGCTCCATATTGTACTTGTACTGAGACATGAATTCTCGGCCAACATCCTCCCAACTATGAATTCTTCAAGGGATAAAAAACACCAGAGGGCACTTTATTTCTAAGTCTGTTAGAATATCTGGGCCATTATCTCTTCAGAGGGATCAAAGAGGGTCATGGATTGGTGATAGCTTCAAAGGTGAACAATTGGGGGCCCGATTACCCAGAACTTCTCAATGTTTCTTATCTTGAACTTCTCTGGATGCCTGACTCTGGGTTAGGGAGACAAATGGGTGTAGTCCATGTACTTCGCAAATATCTTAACTCGGTAGAACTTCTTTGACAGTAGCTTGAGGTCTTCCTTGACCTTGTTCAGTCCTTCCTCCTTGGGATCCATGGGTACTAGCAGGTTAACCCCTAGTTAGGCAAGGTTTGGAATAGGTAGTTGAGCTGGTGGCGACCCATTAGCAGGTGGGGCATATGGAGCATGCTGATACTCTTTTAGGAGCGATATAGGCTCGAGAGCGGGTGAACCCATGTCACGAGGAAATAGAACCTCGGGTTCTTTGGGAATCTGGAACCGATGACACTGTATTTTATGGACTACGATTGAGTTGAGCTAAGACAGTCATCAAATTGGGATGCACATTGGCGCTTGGCCATGTAATACCCCGTGTTTTTGAGGGATTTTATTTTAATTATGGAATTAGGATTAATTAATTTAAATGGAGAGAATTTATTTATAATTAATCCAGATTTAAATGTAATAATTACTAACATGATGAAAGTTAGTATTTATTGGTGATAATTATGTTGAATATTACTTACTGAGTAAAGTAATATATTATTACGAAAATATTGTTATGGCCGGGAGTGAAAAATACGACAGTTGTAATACACTTAGTTGGGACACACATGTGAGTCATGTCGGTATTACTTTATTGGGTTAAAAAGATAATTTATTTTTTAAGTAACTCGTATGATCATTTTGAGTGCACCGATGAGTCCCAAAGAGTCGAGATAGTTAGAAAACTCTACCCGAGTGTTTTATTTGGATTCTGGGCCAATTTTGGCCAAACTGACACCTCAGAGGGGTATTTTGATCTTTTGAGATTTTGGGGAATTAATATGGACGAAAATAGATAATTAAAAAGGAAGAGTACGTGGGTAATAGGAAATTTGTCAGTTTTCAAACCTAAGTGTGAGAGAGAGAGAACTAAAGAGGAAGAAGAAGAACTTCATAGGAACACTGGGATAAAGCTTCAACCTCTTACACCAAAAATTGCATGAACACGTAGATCGTGAAGAGAGGATCACTCAATTACCAATTTATTCCAGTGAATCAGAAGTTCACAAAAAGGTAAGTGTTTATCTTGCTGAATTTTTAGAGCGTATATGATTCATGTTAATTTAGTTAATGGAATAACCATGATATTATGAATTTGGGATTGAAATTGGGTATTAATTTTTAATTGGGAGTATAGGTTTGCATGTAGTTGAATATCCATGTTCTAGGTATGATAAATCTGGGGTTTATATGTTGATTTCATGAAATTAAATCTAGGATTAAATTGTTGTTAATGAAGGTTATGTGATTTTAGGGCTTGTTGAACATTTGAGAAGTTAATCGAAATTCATGTTATAATTTTAGGGGTTTGGTGTTAAAAATGGATGGGAAAGTGTTATAATACTAGGGGATATGGTTTAGAGTTGTTTAATTTGGATTAGAACGAGTTTGAAGTGATTTTGTTGTTGAATGATTTGGGAAAACGAAATTTTTTGGAACACAGGTAAGCTCTCGGAATTCTCGTTTGAATACCTGCCCACGACATTTGAATGACCTCGTTCGAACAAGAATTCCAACGATATTACTAACGAGATTTTAGAGTTCGTTCAAAGCAAGAATCTCAGTCGAACGACCTCGTTCGAACGAAAATTCCCACGTTATAACGAAATTTTAGAAACTCTAATTTTTTTCCCAAACAAGTTAAAAATCATTCTAGGTTCATTTAAGTGATAGAATATGACCTACGCTATTATGGAGTAGTCCCTTTTTTTCATAATTTAGTAGTGAGAGGAATTGTGTAACTACTAAGGGAATGGGTTGGAATGAGAGAACTTTAAAGAGTATATACGATAGAAAGGTAAATCGTACGGTTAAAGTATTGTGGGTAGTAGGACGAATATACTAGATATGAATTCGAGGACTTGGATTGTGTGAATATCTAATGAATATTGTAATTTGTGTGTATACTTATTTATTGAACTATTATGTATACGACATACCTACGCTGCTTGCTATCGGGCAGAGGTTGCGCGTTGTGGACAATCATGCCTTGAGGAGCCTTCAGGTGGGATCTTGATTTGACCAATAGAGCATAGAACCTAGGTACGGGCTATCTATGACAATGATAGTGATGACGGTCTTACGTGTACGTAGGTATGTGCGTAGCCCATCGGCTTGGAACTATGTTCGCCTCCAATATGTGTGTTTATTTCAATGGTTCGTTAGAGATTGAACCTATAGTCCTTTATGCAATGAGCGATGCACCAGGACATGATAACAGAGTATGCATGCACCGCAGTTGTGTCTCGGGGTGCAGTATTGTATATATATATATATATATATATATATATATATAATAGAGTGTTTGTATATATATACACTTGCGATACTATCTACCGTGTGAATTAAGTTGACGTGAATAATAATGAAATCTGAAATGAATTAAGTTATTGTACACTTTAGCTATATTAAATTGAAAAAGCGCTTATCCATGTTAAAGTGAAATTGATTATATGTATTATGTATATGGCGAGGGAATACATCGGAACGATATTGGGATATGATTAGATGCTAGACGGGAAGGAACTAGTTAGCATGGTAATAGAAACTAGTAGGGTTTGATGGAACGTTAGTGAGAAGTGAGCATCTCAGGTGAGTAGAATAATCTAACGTGTTTAATATATGTGATATTAACTCATTTTAAGCACTTGATGACTTTTAAACTGTTTTCAACTCAGGCTCTGACCCATTTTCTGCAAATCTCTTTTCTTGTCAAATTATTTTAGGTGCCCAGCCACAAGGACACCAAGCATAGGAGATCCATTCACTCGACGAACTGTAGCTGCTGTATAAGTTTAGGACCTTGGTAGTAGACGCCTCTATGTTCATCATTTCTTCCCTTTGAGTTACTTTACTTGTTAGGGCATGTTTCCCCATTTCTTTTCAGATGTTCAGATATTTTGGATTTAGGTACTTACTTCTTTCAGTTGTGGATTTATTTCTATTGGATTATTGTATTTGGGACTTAGACTGGAAGTGTTTACTCTAGTTCCATTTATTATTGCAGTTATTTCCTATCATATGAAATTGATGAGTGGTGAATGTTTAATTACTCGTTAACTAGTTTTATTAATTAAAAGATAAAATTTTGACATCAACTTTTTGAAATATTAGGTAGTTAGCATTTAATAATAAAGTTTTTGACAGTGATGCATAATCTGAACCAACTAGATATCCTGATTTAATTTAATAAAGGACCGATCACCGAGTATTTAATTAATAGGAGTGTCACAGTTCAGTGTTCTTTGTGAAGAGCTCGTGAAGGAAAATTCCAAACTCGGATGAATTAGAAAATGAACCGACGGGGCTTTGGGGATGTTTGATGGAAGAACAAAGCCAATTGGGAGCCAAGACAAGATCTAATATGCGATTGACATGAGAGGAAAAATGGTTCGAATTTATTTTTGAGAGTAGGAGGGAGAAAGACTTGTGGTATCTTGAAAGGAGGAGAAAAAAGATTTTTGGTATTTTTTATTTTCGAAAAAGGAGGGAAAAAGGAGAGGAATATCAACATGATTATTATTAATGTTATTATTAGGTTCTCACTTATATTAGGTTTGCCGAAATGCAGAAAATAATGCCGGATAGGACCCGAGCCTGGGAAAATAGGGTTTGAAAACATTTAAGACACGATTTGACTTGTTTCTTGGCTCACAAATGGGGTTCTGTTTTGAAGAAAGGCAAAATAGCATGAAAATTCGATCGGAATGCCGACCCTGAATTTTGATAGAGTTTTTGCATGGTAACCGAGAAATTAAATATGAGTAACCTACGTTTGACATAAATATGATATTTATGCAATTATTGAGTTAGTGGAAGGGTTCCCCTCTTTGGCCTAACTTACACGATATACCTCTTTCCTATAAGTGCAATCATTCCTCAGTACGTGTGGAAAATCCATTTGATATACCTGAGTGTACATGAATTTCCTCAATATATACCTTGTGGTGATAGTACATGTGAGAGAGAATTCGATATAATCGACGTACATGAATGAGTTCCCTACTATATACCCCCCGCCATGAGTTCGATCAAGCGGTAAGATACGGGGGGGAACCTTTCGATATACATCTAAAGTGAGAGTCATATATCTTAGGCTAATTGCACCATGCAGGACTAACGCCCATCACAAAGTGACCCCCTAGTACGGGAAATTTTTTTGGTCAATATTGTCATGCTTTTAATGATGCAATGTGCAAAAAATGCACGAGTCTTAATTAACATATTATGGATAGAGAGTATTTTTATTATTTTTATTAGGATGATGAGAAATGGGAGTACTATAATAATGAGAGATCGTATAAAAGTTAAAGTAAATCTAGCATGAAACGTGGAGACTACACTATGCATATACATGTGAGTGAGTGTCATGTGAATAATTATAAGTGAGTGTGTGTGGTTGCGAGCCTATACATGGACCAAGTACAAGTGGTGAGGGGTATGTGTAAGTGATAATGAAGAAATATAAAAGTGTGGGGAGTGTGGGCGTGTGCTAGTAAAGCCTAAGCATGGATATTCTAAGTGGTGTATGAATCATGTAAGTATAAGTAAAACGGGTCGTTTGTTCATACCGTAAGGCTGATTTATGCACGGGGTAGTCCATTGGAAAGGGTTTTCAGTGACCTTTGAAAATTCATTCAATCGCGTTTGATATAAAGAGTTGACCTTGATCAAACAGAGTTCAAGAGCGCCTTGTGGCCTATAGATCAATTTTTGGGGGAAAACGGATCATTTTTTCGAATGATTATGCCATTTTACACATGGGGTGGACCAATGGAAAGGGCATTCAATTCCCTTTGAAGATTCAAAGAGCTTTCTCTCTAATGTCGAAGTTGACTTAGGTCAAATTAGGTCCCGAGAGTGCCAGGTGGTCTCTAGATCGATTTTTAGTGGTAAAATGGTCCGTTCGTCTGAACCGTTATACGGATTCATGCACGGGACAGACTGTTGGAATGGGTATTCAGATCCCTTAGAAGAATAAATGAGCTTTTGCTCCGACGATAGAGTTTATCAGAGTCAAACGGGACCCAGGAGTGCCTGATGGATTCTAGATCAGTACTCAAAGTATGACCTAGGATTTATAGTGAAATGGGGAGGTACTAGGGATATAGGGAGAGACTTAAGGGGTCCTAGAATGGGGTGTCTAGAAAGAACCTCGACGGGCGAGCCTAGAATAAGTGAAAACCATCGAATAAACACCACATGATGTTTTGGGTAGGAGGTCGATTCTGTGGACCAAAAAGGTTGTGGATGACCGATTTTGAGGGTCGAGGATGATTCTAAGGACATATAGAAATGCTGGGGATGGCTGATTCTATGAGCTGTGGTTGATTCTGAGGACCTAGTGTAGGGAGAGACCAATTCTGAGAGTCAAATCCAATTATGAGGGCTTTCAGTATGAGCGGGGTCATTTTTGAGGACCGAAGCCAATTCTGAGGGCTTAAGATGGGAGTGAACAAATCGGAGGGGCGAGATCAATAATAAGGACCTAAGTAGGAGCAACAAATTATGAGGACATAAGTATAAGCGACTAATTCTAAGGGTCAAAACCAGTTCTGAGGGCTTGAGTAAAGGTGACCAATTCTGAGGGCTTGAGTAAAGATAACCAATTAGGATGGTAGAAGCCAATTCTAAGGGCTTGAGTAGAGGTGACCAATTTTGTGGGTCGAAACCAATTCTAAGGGATTAAGTAGGAGCAACCAATTCTGCGGATCAAAGCCAATTCCAAGGGATTTAAGATGGGAGCAACCAATTCGGAGGGTCGAGGTGAATTATGAGGACCTAAATAGAAGCGACCAATTATGAGGACTTGAGTAGAGGTGACCAATTGTGAGGGTCGAAGTCAATTCTGAGGGCTTAAGTAGAGGTAACAAATTCTGCGGGTTAAAGCCAATTTTGAGGGCTTGAGTAGAGGTGACCAATTTTGCAGGTCGAATCTAATTACGAGGGCTTAAGTAGGTCTTTTGCGAGTCAAAGTCAATTATGAGGACTTAAGTAGAGGTGATAAATTCTGCAGGTCGAAGCCAATTCTGAGGGCTTAAGTAGGAGCGACCAATTCTGAGGGCAAAGGTCAATTCTGAGGACCTAAGTGGGAGAGACCAATTTTGAGGGTTAAAGCCAATTCTGAGGGCTTTAAGTAGAGGTGACTAATTATGTGGGTCGAAGAAAATTCAAAGGGCTCAATTTCATAGCGGGGTGGGTTTTCTTGGAAAATTTTGGAGACTCTACTGGGGAAAATTTATTAATCTGAGTATTGGGTGAAGCCTTGCTAGGGTATTCCCTTTGATTTTTATGGTGTCCCTTGGAACGTTGCTGGGGAGATATCCATTTGGATTTTTGAATTCCTATGGGTAAGTAATTTTGGGAGAACATGTGGTATTAATTCAGTTGGGGACTTGAGATGCTCGAAAAGTTCTAAAATTCATAGTGTGATTTTTGGAATTTTCTAGGGAATTTTCGAGATTTTCAGACATTTTTTGGGAATTTTTGTACAAAATTTCAGGGAGGTGCCTACTGACAAGGTGTAGGAGGTGCCAAAAAGTAGTGGCATGGTCTTTTGCACTACCTCGGGCAGGTGAAGGGATAGTGTCGATCGATATGTGTTCGTGGACTACCAACTGGCATGCCCTTTAGCCTCCTATAAAAAGGGTCGAGATTTCTTCAGTTTTCACAGGTTTCAGATCTTCTAGCTTCTTCCTTTCATTTCTGTGAACTGTTGTAACATTCTTTTCTCCTCCAAAACTAAGAAATGTCAAATTTTTCAAGGAGTTGAATCCACATGGCGTTGTTGAGTGTTGAAGAATAGGCGTATTTAGAGTGGCGGGCCAGAGTACCCCTAGTGCTAGGCTATGAGAATGCCATGACTCGTTCAAGTCAGTTGCAAACGAGTGGACTCTTCTGCGCGAGCCTGTGTACCATCAATCATTTAGGGTGGTGAACCCTAGTGGCTACGTAAGTGTTAATGACCTTTGGTATTTGGTATTTTTTCCTTGGTATATTTCCTTATTTTTTTTAATTTTAATAAGTATTTTTTTCTTTGAAAGATTGATATATCTATGTCGATCTTACATTCTTGTGGGATGACGGGGTTCAAGGGTGTCTGGGAGAACCTTTAATGGTGTGTTGGGTGGTTATATCAGCTGGTTTTGGCAGTTTGGCATATGCATTGGATGAGACACCTCGTTCGACGACTGTCCTCTATGCCTTAGGAGAGAGGTGGTGGGATACCACCCACACCATGCATTTTGGTTTAGGGAGATGACCGTGACTCCCATTGATGTGTAGCAGCTATTGGGGTTAGACTATAAGAGGGCCCAAATAGAGGTTGAATGGACTTTGCGGGTGACTTCAGCGACGACGTTGGGTGATGTTGTGCGGATAGTCTCAATGGACTCCATTTATCTCTTTCTTTTGAAGGAGGTTTTACTGAGTCAACAAATCGACAAGACTGATGGGCTTCAGGTGCGGCCGATGACCCATTTGTTTATTCTTTTGTTATTGGGAAGGTTTTTGGTGGCGACGAGTGGTGAGGTCATCCATTTTTGGTTTTTGCCTTATTTGAGGGTATTGTTGGATATTCCTCTTTTTGACTAGGGAAGCTTGACTTTGGCGAACCTTTATTCATCTTTGAAAGTATTCAAACAATGCTTCCAGTAGACCTTTATTGGTGCCATGTAACTTTTAAAGGTATTCTTTCCTTTATGCATTTTTTTCTTGATTCCTTTAATTCTTTCTTTTAATTGATGACCCTTGTCCTTTGCAGATGTGGTTTTACCAGGTGATTGGGCTTAATGCACATTTGATAGGTTTGAAGGATAATTTGATGGGGGACTTCTTCTCAATGCACCGGTAGCAGAAGTTCGACCAGCAGTCAACACAGTCTCTCTCTTTGGCAGTGGTGTGTCAGGTGTTGAATGGCCTGACGATTGATCGGGTAAATTTTTCTTTCCTATTGAGGCCATTTTTCCTTGACAATATTTTTAGACATTGATTTTCTATTGGGGATCTTGCAGGTGACCTTCTATCCCTAGGGAACGACCATCCAACACACGAGTTAGCACACGAGTTTGGCTACTCTTGGTAGCTGGGGGAGAGAGTAGTCTGACAGGTGGTGGAAGAGAAGGTGATGGTGCCACCTCCGAGGCCCCCGAGGTATATGAGGTGGGAATGGGAGATATTGGATGAAGCGAGGGTGGTGTTAATGGTCGACGAGCCTTATTCATCGTATACCGAAACGAAGGTGAACTATGATTATCTAGATTTCGTGTCAAGCTGGATGATTCCTCCCAGTATATATGACATTATGCCCCTTCCCTTGCAGTTTCTGGTAGGGGCATGAGTCGACCAGTGGGGTCTATCCATAGTGCGGGTGGTGCGTCGACATTGGCAGCGACAATGACATCATCTGATAGCCTGATGGTGGATCAGCGCATCACTTCAATGCGATGGAATTGGAGGTGTGGGGGCTGATAAAGGACGTCCTTAAGCCAGAGGTATACATTTCATTTCTTTGACTTTTGTCTTTCCGATCTCTTCTTTTCCTCACACTGACTTGCTATTTTCTATATTTACTGTAGCATGTTTCGGGTGTCGACTACCTGGTTAAAGGACATCTGGGATTGGGTGGCTTTCGTGACGGCTCATACCTGAGACTCAATCCTGATTCGTTCTTGCTTGGTGCTATATTTTTCGTCTGGGGAAGGGTCTAGATCAGGTAGAGGAGGCTCTTACGCTCGTCTCCAGGGAAAGAGCATACATCGCAGGGATGGGGAGTCTTAGAGAGAGAGAGAGAGAAAGAAAGAAAGAGAAGGTGAGAGAGAGAGAAAGAGAAAGAGAGAGAGAGAGAGAATATAGGTGAGAAAGAGAGAGAGATAATTTTTAGAGAGAGTGTGGGGGATTGGGCCGAGCCTCGCTATTTTTTGTTTTTCCTGCAAGGGAAATGTTATCAAACAATATATATGCAATGGAATGAAGTTTTTATTCATATTTTCTTTAGTGACTTAATGCATATGCAGTTTTTACTTTGTTTGCTGAGACCATAAAAAGGATTTAAAATAATTCAAGGGAAAATTTATTTCAAAACAGGATGAGTAAAAATATGGGGAGAAGGAAATTCTGAATTCCTTAGGATAAAAATTATTTTTATTGAGTTTTCAATTTTGATAAAAAAGGAAAAATGAAGTTTTCCAAAAATAGGGGGATGCTGATTGACATATCCCTTGTCATGCTTATTGACAGGTCAGTTCAGTCTAATCATTCCAATGCTTTGATTTCACTTTCTTCAACTACTTGGTCATTGATGAGGTAGGGTTTCCTCCAGATTTTGCAAGACCGTTGTCTTTAGCCAAGTTTTTCAGGTATAAAAAGGGGGTAATGGTGGAGTATTTTCTTCACCCGTCCACATTTCCTTTCTTTTGCTCACTTCTTATTTCTTGTCTCATCATTTCCAGTATGGTTCTTCCTGAAAGTGTTGAATTCTCTTCTTACCTCGAAAAGTTAGAGGCTATGTGCTCATATAATGTAGACTATATGCTTTTAACATGTGTTGGGTTTCATTGTGGTGTAACCGACCTATTGAATGGAACATGCTAATGGAGGTGGTACAATTTTAGTACCCTGAGGGCCATGTCTTTCACTTTTGCTTGAAGTTTGTCTGCCTTATGAAGAGTTCTATGCGATTCTAGGGGTAAATCAAAGTGACGTGATAGCCTTGCCTGAATTCTCTAGGTATCCTCAAGAGATATTAACAAAACTTCTCCACATCTCATCCTCGGTGGCTCGATCATTAGTTACAGGAGGAATGATCTCTCTCCTGGCAGTGCTACATTTTGTGTGTCTACAAGTTGTTGGTGATGCGAGCTATATCGGAGCCGTTATCCTTTGCTTAACTTGAAAATTACTATTGGTGATCGAAGACCTGTTGGTGGACCCTTAACTTAAAGTCATCACTTCATTGATGTCATACTGTCACAATCTTATGACGGTGATACTCGTAGAGACCCTGAATGGTCTAGATGCTTGGGGGGAAGGCCTTTCTGAATTTCTGTGGGGTAGCCCAGTTATGTTGTTCATGTGGTTGTTGGAAAGATTTCGTATGGAGGTTCCTCCTGAATATCCCTTAGTAGTTATGCCAAATTTTTTTAATCGCTACTTTATCAGTGTAGGCCTAAATATAGAGAGCTGGGAGAACTAATTTGTGGATCACAGGGCTCGAGGTTTGCATTGGTCAGTGCCTTAGTGGGGAGAGTTACATCCCATTATACAACTAGGGGAATACCAATATATTCAGTTAGTTGGGCTTTGACATACTTCTTTCTACTTTCTTCGGCGGCTTTTCCGTCAATTTGGATGGGACAAATTGTTCCACCTCGGATATTATACTTCTTTCAGGTGGAGAATTTGATAGAATGTTTGCATATGCGACTGGGCTCTCTGTGGGAGAATCGTCAGCCATCGACCCGTCCTTCCTAATTTGTTGGCAGAGTTTGGTATCTTTATGAGGATTACATGAAGTGGTTGTGGAGGAGAGTAGTGGTTAGAATGCCGGCCCAAGTGACTGAATAGAGATGGATCGCCATGTTTGACACCATGGAGGGAGGTTTTGTGGTTTTTCCAAGGCTAGTTCGGGCTTACCATTCCATGGAAAGACTTCGATACACCATCCAAGAAGGGGAAATTTTGGGACCCCAAGATGTAGATGATATTGATGGGCCTGATGTTCTGGCAGTTGTGGGTAGGATCCCTGAGGAGTGAAGATTTTGTGTGGTGTTTGGTTATGTATGGTTGTTTTCTGGTAGGAATAACTTTTGGGAAGGTTATTTAGGAGTAGGTTGGCTTATTTTTTTTTTAATAAAATAAGGTTAGGTTAGCAGAGGAAGTTTTTTGACTCCCTATGCCAATATTTGTAATCGTATCGGGTTTTCCCAATAATGGAATAAAAGAGGATTTTAATTATATTGTTGTGCCTCTTGATGAGATTTTTCATTTGAATTATCTATACCAATCTCTAAGGCATACATAATCCCTTTTTTCATGTAAATGATAAAAATGAACCGTCATTCTCGGAGAAGAGAAAAGAATAACATTTTATGAAAAAGAAGGGGACCATTCTCTTGTGAAGCGTACGAGCTTCTTACGTACCTATGGGGGTTTTGAAATTTTTCTAAGTTGTATTATTTAAAGTAAAATTATTTTTTAGAGGATCAGGCCCCATTTAGTTTTTAATAGACAGAAATACATAGTTTTTTTAGAACAGTCGTAGCGCGCCAAGATTTAGACTAAGGGAAGAATTTCCTGAGACAGTCCAAGTTGACTGGACGTGCCATTTATCCCCATCGAATTGGACTTGAATTTCCCTTTGGGGTCCCAGACGGGCTCTATGATTTCATTAAGGGATAAATACCCTTCTAAGACACCATGATCCTTGACTCTCTTGTTGAATGATCGTGTTATTCGATGATAGTACCCTTGCATATGATATAGAGCTTTCCGTCTCCTTTCGTCCAAGAGTGAAAACTCGTCATGACGGCTCTAATGCTAGTCTTCCTCGCTAACTTTATTTTCAAGCATGACGCGTAGTGAAGGAATTTCTAGATCGACGGGCAGGACTCCTTCCATCCCGTATAACAGAGAGTAAGGGGTATCACTAGTAGATGTTCGAACTGAAGTGTTGTAGCCCCAGAGGGCGTAAAGGATCCGATCAACCCAATGTCGATAATTTTCAGTCATCTTACTAATGATTTCATTGAGGTTCTTATTATCATCTTCGACTACACAGTTGGTTTGAGGTCAGTAGGGATAAGACTTGTGTCTCTAAATCTCATAATCGTCGACCAATTCAGTGACTTCTGCCTCAAAATGTACCCTATTTTCTGATATTAGCTCGTGCGGGATCCCATATCGGCAGATGATAATTTTTTGAATGAACTTGGCCTCCTTTTTTACATTTAGAACTGCGTATGACTCAGCTTTGACCCATTTGGTGAAGTAATCAATGAAAACCAAGATGAATTCATGTCTGTTGGAGTCTTTAAGTGTAACTTTCCCTATAATATGGATTCCCTATGTGGAAAACATCTAGGGATAAGTTATGTTGCACAATTCCCGCAAAGTCAAATGCTTGAGATTGGAAAAGTTTTGGCATTTAAGGCACCTCTGAACATAGGTGGTGCAATCCTGAATCATGGTAGCCCAATAGTAACCCTTTCGAATGATTTTCATGGAAAGAATATGGCCATTTATATAGGGTCTGCACTCCTTTGCATCATCTCTTCAATGTCTACCCCTGCGATGAAGTGTAAATGGTCTCCATCAAAATTTCTCTTGAATAGCGCTTTATCGCAGATAATGTACTGGGTAGCCAGTTTGTAGAGGGTTTCTTGGTCTTTCTTGTTAGAATCTTGGGGATATATACCATGCTTAGGGATGAGCCAAATAACGTAGTACCAACAATCAGATATATCAAGATCTTCTTCTGTGATGAGATCAATGTGGTTGCAGTGGGTTGGTTTAGATTGATTTTATACTATGAAGGGGCTATCGATATTCCTTAGGGCATGCCAATCATGGAGGCTAAGGTAGCGATGGCATCAACTAAGTTATTCTTTTCTCCGGGCAGGAACTGGAAGGTGATATCTTGGAACGGAAGGCCAGATTTTCTATGTGGGCATGGAAGGGTAAGATTTTCTCATCCTTGACTTTTCATCTTTTGAGTACTTGACCGATGATGAGGGCTAAATACCCGTAGACTTCTAGGCATCAAATTCCTTTCTTGAGAGCGATTTTGAGGCCTACCATGCATGCCTCGTATTCAGTCATGTTGTTGGTGCAGCGAAAATATAAATTTATGGCAATGGGAGTGTGAGAGTCATCATGGGAAATTAGGAGTATCCCAATGCCATACCCTTTCTTGTTGGCAGCACCGTCAAAGAACATTTGCCAAAGGAGGTCTTCTCAGGAGGTATAAAGGATATTTTCTTCTGAGAACTCAGAAATCTAAACATCATTTTCTTCCATAAGGTAGTTAGTGAGGTAGTCAGAGATGTCTTTTCCTTTCATGGATTTCTGTGTAATATACACGATATAAAATAGTCTAGAAGCATCAACCATCGGGCCATTCAACTAGGCATGGAAGGTTTATAGAGCAAGTATTTAATAGGATCCATTCAGCCCACAAGTTTGATAGGAAAAGAGAGCTTGTAGTGCCATAATTTTTGGTTGATCCAAACAAGGCCGGAACATGCTTTCTCTAAGGTATTGTAATTAACTTCGTACCTGACCAACTTGCGACTAACATAGAGATGGATCTCTTTTTGCGAGACTCTTCAAGATATTTGGCTAACAAAGATTCAACAACGGTGACTGTTAGAGTCAGGTATAGGAATAGGGGAAGACCAGGATATGGTGGCATGAGTACTGGAGGCATGGTTAGGTATTGCTTGATTCAGTCAAAGGCTTCCTGGAATGTTTCATTATAAAATTTGGTTGAATCCTTGCGAAGGAGTTTGAAGATGGGTTCACAGATATAAGTCAACTGGCTGATGAACCGACTGATATACTTCAATTTTCCAAGGAATCCCCATAATTCCTTTTTCGTTTGGGGTGGTGGCATTTCGAGTATGTCTTTTAATTTGGAAGGATCTGCTTCTATTCCTTTTTCGATAACCATGAATCCCAAGACCTTTCCTTTGGAAACTCCAAAAACATATTTATGTTGGTTAAGTTGCATCTAGTATCGTCTTAGCCATTGTAAGAACTTTTGGATAGTGGGGCACGACGTTCCCTAGTATTAGACTTGATAATCATATCATCTACATAGACCTCAACTTCTTTGTGTATGAGATCATGCCAGATAGTTGTGGTAGCCCTCTGTTAGGTAGCCCTTTCATTTTTTAGACCAAATAGCATAACGGGGTAACATAATGTTCTCCAAGGGGGTGATGACTGCAGTTTTCTTTTGATAATTCAGGTGCATCTTGATCTGATTATAGCCGACAAAACCATCAACAAATGTTTTGAGAGCATGACTAACTGTATTATCCACAATTATGTTGATATTGGGTATTGGGTAATCATCCTTCGGAGGGGCTTTGTTCATATCTCGATAGTAATCGCACATGCCAACCTTTCTACTGAATTTTTGCATGGGTACGATACTGGCTATCCATGTATGATATTCTATCACAAGAATGCAACCCACGTTCAACTGTTTGACCACTTCTTCCTTAACCTTGAGTGACCATTCGGTGCAGAGCTTTCGCAATTTCCGTTTCACTAGTTTATATTCTAGGAGAGTTGGAATCTCGTGCTAAGCGATCTCGGGATCAATGTCTAGAATTTCTTTGTAGGACCATGTGGAGACATCCACAAATTCCTTCAATAATTCTTTAAGTTGCACACGCTCATGATCGTTAAGGGTAGGCCCTATCCTAATCTAGCGCAGTTGGCTACTAGAATCGAGATTAATAATGGTAGTTTCATCTTAATTAACTTGAACGTGGTTATGTTGTTTGTTATTAACCTTATTAAAATGAGTTAAGAATTGTTCATTTGTAAAATCATCATCTTCAATAGTTTTATTAAAATCCAGACAATTAATGTAAGGCATAACAAGATACTCAAAATCTTCATTTATTTCATTATTGGGAAAAATAGAGTTTAGAACCTCATCGAAGGAGGTCTAGATTACATCATAATAGGGAGGAAAAACAAAAGAAGATGAAATAGGATGAACATCTAGGTAGGGTTGCAATTTAACAGGTGGAATCGGCACAACATTCCAGTTAAAGAGAGGTGCATCAACAACTTTAATTAGGTGGGATGGATACGATGATGTAGCGCTTGAGTGGACCATGTAGAGTGTCAGCCCTAATTGATGCGATTTGAATGAATCCTTGGAGTCACTTTCCTCGAAATCTTCGGTAACAACTATGGTCTTCTCAATGAGTGGTTTCACATGATGTTGGGAACTTTTGGCCCATGAGTAATTGCCTTGTAAAAAGGTATTTTTTTCCCAATTTCATCTTCTTGTCCACATGATCATACCATGGTTAGGGAAAGAGGTAAGAGGAGAAATCTTCACCCTCTCTAATGAATCTTTTGTTTAAGGAATCTCATAAGACAGTGTTGGAAATTTCTAGACTTCTCTTCAATCGAGGTTGGCAGAGCATTTCGAGTTCCTCTGTTGATGGTTGATAACCCAAGACGTAAGTAGGTAATGCTTTTTTTTTAATATTATAGGTTCAAGTATTCCCTGTTGTCATCTTCTGAGCCCCAGTCCAGGCATGAAGTGCACGTTCTTAAACATTTGTATCACATTGACATTTCCATGAGGGTTGTGTTTTGGAAAGACTCTATCTCTTAAATCCTACCCTACCGGGAGCAAAAGCAGTTCGACATGGAAACCTGATAAAAGAATATAATTTTCCCCATGTTGTATCTCTAGTATTGAATTATCGGTGTCTCTGTATTATTATCATCGTCCAAGATGGTTTTGACCTTCCCATTGGGGAAGAATTTTAGTTTCTGATGGATGGAAGAAGACACACCCTTGATACTATGGAGCCATGGTCGTTCGAGCAACAGGTTGAAACAAGCCACGATGTTGATGACTTGGAATTCAGTAACGAGATTTATAGGGCCAACCCTCATTGTAAGCTTTATGGATCCCATCACTTACCGAAGTGTATTATCATAAGCACGCACCATGGTCGAGGTTAGAGAAAGGTTGTTCACTTTCAGTCCCAAGCAATTGAGGGTTCTTATTGGAAAAACATTAAGAGATGATCCATTATCAACACGTGAAAGTGGGACTGTCTTTCCCATGAATTCGATAGATATATTGAGAGCATAGTTGTGCTTTGGTCCAAAGTTAGGGATTTATTATTCCGAGAAGGAAAGCATTCTAGTAGAGGTTGGACGGACGATGGTATCGGTAAGTTGTTTAATTAAGGCATTTCGGTGCAGCTAGGAAGACATAAAGAGTCCCCATAGAGTGATGTTATCTTGGGTTTTCTTTAACTGATAGAGGATCTTTCTCTCCTCGAGGGTCATTTCTAGCATAAGAAGTTTCTCAACACCTTTTTCTTTGTATATCCCTTGTAGTTGTGGGTTTGGAACTTGGTAATGCGTCCTTGATCTAGTCACATGGTTCATTGAAGAGGGAAAAAATAGAAACCCCATTTCCTCATCTATCTCGGGTTGTTCGTCCACCTTGTTAATCTTTGCTAGTAGCTCCTCAAATTATATCATTCCACATATCAAATTCATCCTACCATTCGGTGGCAATGACATCATCTTTCCACGAGAAGTCAATACACTCCACAACCTCAACAACATCTTCATATAGATCCTCCCACTCAAGGGGGAGATGTAGAAGTGAAGGGATTAGGAACCGTTGTAATTTCAAAGCATCAAATAGCTCATAAATACTTCAAAATTCACCGATTTGTCGGAAGAAGTCTACCATGATATGGACGACATCGTCTAAACTAACTTTTACAATATGTACTACCCAATTATCTGACTCTCAAACCCACTTACGAGCTTCCAAGAATAATGTGCTGAATCTCTGGCAATCAATGGTCATTTCTGAGGGAAATTTAAGCCCGAACTCTAAAAGATGGTTCAATATTACTAACAATTCCATATCTATCCATTCGAAGCGGGTACAAATAGAGATGCATGCACTTGTAAGGAAAGACAGAGCCTGATCGGGAAAATGGGTTGGATGCAGGAGAAAATACGGGCAAAATTGAAGGAGTTTAGAGGAATATATGGGTATGATGGGTGATTTACTCGGTATGATCTGCGTAGATGGATCAAATTTTGGGTCTTTTTATAAGAAGATAGCATTTGAATTATTTGGGAGTGGATTGTGGGTAGTGTTTGGATTAGTATTAACTGGTGGGGGTAATGATGCCCCATCAATAAGAACTTGGAGTACATTTTGGAGATGGAAACACTGATCAGTGGTGCGGCCGACACTTTGGTGAAAATCGCAATAGGCATGTGGTTTGAAATTTTTGGGAAATGGGTTTGGTAATGGATGAGGTACAATGGTTTGATTAGATTTCGACTAAAAAGGGATTGGTAAACTTTGGAGAGGGGAGCACAAAGCTCGGTGTATTCCTTTTTGACTGTGTTAGGACTACTTTTTGGTTCCCATGAAGTGGCAAGCTAAGAGATGTTATTGATGGTCGAAACTGTGGTATTGACAAGCTTCTCATACTTTCTCGGAGTGAACTATCCAGATACTTTCTTCGACTTAATTTCTATCTCGGTAAGTCCTTCTTCGATCTCTACTCCTGCTTCCCGTAGGGATAAAAAATGGGGGTAGTACTATCCTCCCATTATTGCTCGAACATAGGGTAAGAAGTTCTTCTTCATAATGCAGACTTTCTCCTCTTCGAAAGGATGGTTGGTCATGGTTGTTGCTTTATCTTTCCAACTTGCTATGAAGTTACTGGATGATTCCTCGAGATTCTATTTGAGAAGTTCTAAATCACATAAGGTAACGTCCAACTCTTCGTTATACTTGTACTATGACATGAATTCACATACAACATCCTCCAAACTGTGGATCCTGAACTCCTCGAGAGATAATAACCAACGAAGAGCACTATCCTTCAAAGTTTGTTGGAATATTTGGGCCATTATTTCCTCAGAGGAACCTAGGAGATTCATATCTCGGTGGTAACTTCGAAGATGAAAAATTGGGGTCCACTACCAACGACTTTCTCAATGTTAGGCATCTTAAATTTTATGTAGTCTTGCTTTAGGATAATGAGACATACAAGTGTAATCTATGTAGGTCCTGGATATTTTAACTTGGTTAAGCTTCTTGATCAACATCTTAAGGTCCTACATGACTTTGTTCAATTCTTCTTCCTTCGAATCAACAGTTATGGATAGGTTAGTCCATGGTTGGGCAAGATTAGGCATAGGGAAATGATCTTATGATGGCCCATTAGCAAGAGGGGCGCGTAGAGTGAGCTGATATTCCTAGAGGACCCAAATAGGCTTAGGCAAAGGTGGACCCATAACACAAGGGAATAGGACCTCGAGCTCTTTAGGAATAGGAATCTGATTTTATTTCATCTCATGAAACTCAATTTGAAGGTTGTTAATATTAGCAGTAAGTTGGGCTAGAACCGTCATCGAATCTGGCTACACATGGATTTAGTGGGTCTATGTTCTCCATGAAAAATAGATGAAGGTGAATTTTGGACTTGTATGAAGTAGCGAGGGAACTGATCAACCCTAACGGTGGTTTGACAGAAGACTCAAGCCAATAGGGAGCCAGACCAAGGTTCAGGTATGTGATCGACCTGAGAAAGAGAAAGATTCGGATTTACTTTTGAAAGAGAAGGGGGAAAGCTTTATTGAAAAGGGAGGAAAATTATTTTTGACATTTTTGGAAAAGAGGAGGATAAAGTGTTATTGGGTAAAAAGGAGGAAAAATATTTTTTAGTAAAAGGAAGGAAAAATGCTTTTAGTATTTTGATAAAAGAGGGGAAAAATGGTTTTTGACACTCATGGTAAAGAAAGAGGAAAAATGAGAAAAGGGTCTCAACATGCTTATTATTAGTATTATTATGTTCTCACTTATATTAGGTTTACCTAAAAAAAAATGTCAGATGGGACCCGAGCCTAGAAAAATAAGGTTTGAAAAAAATATGCAAATTATGGTTTGATTTGTTACCAGGCTCATGGACAGGGCTCCATGTTGAAAAAAATGAAATTGCGCAAACATTTTGGCGACATGACGACTCGTCATTTCGGCAGAGGTTCAGGTAGTAACCAACAAACTAAATACGAGTGCCCTAGGTTTGACACCTATATGAGGGTATGCATTTGCTGGGTTAATTGGAAGGGTTCCACCCTTTGGCATGACTTCCACGCTATACGTCTTGCTTTTGAGGGAAGTCGGTATGTTCCTCTCTATATACCTCGTGGGGACAGTACGTGTGAGAGCGAATTCGATATACTCCATGTACGTGAATGAGTTCCCTGCTATATACCTCCCATTATGACTTTGGTCAAGAAGTACGATGTGGGGGCAACGGTTTGATATACGTCAAAGGTACTTGTCTAATGGAAGGAGAGAGTCATATCACTTAGGATAACTGCAACCTGCCGGACTAGCACCCCTCACAAAGTGACCCCCAGTTACGGGACAAAATTTGGTCAATAGCCATGCTTTTTAGTTATGTAGTGTGCAAAATGCATGATTCTTGATTAGCATATTATGTAGAGAGTATTTTATTTGGCATGATGAGCACTGTACTAATAGGGAAGAATGTACAAGTATAAAAAGTAAATCTAATATGGAGAATGAAGATTATACTAAGCATGGATATGTGAGGGTGAGTGATGTGTGAATATCTATAAGTGAGTGTGTGGTAGTGAACCTAAGCATAGATTAACTACGAGTGGTGTGTGACAAGTATGATTTAGCATGGATATATACAAGTGTGATAAGTGGGCGTGTGTGTTAGTGACACCTTAGCATGGATATTCTATGTGGTGTGTGAAACATGCCGATATAAGTGATCCTACGTGTAAGTAGTGTGAAGTGTGAAGAATCATCTACAAGTCTGTGAGTGAGGAGTGAGTTATATGTGATATAAGCATGGTCTAGATATATACAAGAAATAATAGAGGAGAAAAAAGGGAACATACAGGTAGGTGCATACGCACACAAGTAAAAACAGTAACACTAATGCAAATAGAGTCTAGCACTCTTATGAAAACTACCCAACAGAGTTGCCACTGTGGCCATCCCATAACCTTTTCATGGGTAAGGGGTAAAGGACTCGTGCTCTCTTCCTCTGGGAGCACTTCGACCATCGTTGATGTGGGGTGATGTAAATAGATGGAGTCGCCAGCCTATTTTGCACAAAACAGGCAAAAGAACATGTCGCCGCCTCGAGAGAGTGACATCAAAGAAAAACTAATGCTTAAGAAACCAATAGTTCAGAGGTTCGGGGGCTATGTTATGGAATGGAAAGGTGTTAGCACCCATTCTGCCCTTTCGGTCTCTCATAGGCTTGTGTTACTGTTTTCCTTAATTTCTCTATGAAGTGTGTGCGCGTGTATATATAAATGGAGATAGAAATTTCCCAACTCATATCATGGAAAAGGTAGAGTGAGGTCATCCAAAGGAATTTTGTTAAAATAATATCTACAAAACATGATCTATGCATTTATCGATATATTGATCATTATGATGAAACGATAATATATCTTGGATAAAATGCCAATAAGGATCACAAATATAATATATATGAAAATAATGGATAGATGAAAAGGTGAAAAATACGAAAATGGGAAAATTGCACTAAAGACTCGGGTTTTAGCCACGCCTATGTAGCCTACAAAGGCATCGAAGTCCATGTAGTTCTCATGTGGCATAAGGATGGGGTTTATCCCATAGATTTGAATAGGAATTTATTATATGTGTGCGTGTGGAAAATATATTTTAGTTTTGAGAAATTGTGGTGGACAATCCTATTGGAATTTATAGGTGTAACCCTCTTTTTCTTTATTTTTTAAATATAAAATAAAGTACGTATAATATAAATAATAAAGGGTGAGATATTAATGTGTATGAACTAAAGTAAAAACTAGATAAAGAATTTATGTAACTAATGCAAAAATAAAGAGTTTAAAGAAAGAGAAGGATTTTGGGACCTTATTTGGAGAATTAAGGCTTGATCTTGATACTTGATGAACTCCCTTGAATGTTGAGATGAATGTTGGATGTGAGAGAATGAGATTTTTTCTAAGTTGAGTATGAAAAGGATGGTAATGAAATATGGAAAGAAATTTCACAAAAGGAAGCTTCGCTGACTGTGAGAGAATGTTGGTAAGATCATTGATATTAATGGATCTAAGGCGTTCTTTGTAAATGAGGTCATGACCTTTATTTATAGGGAAAGGGGGTTCCCATCGGCATAGGCATAGCCTCTCCAATCGACTGGTAACACTAGGTACACTACTGATAGGCAGGGAAATGGAACTGCTAATCGGCAGTCTCGTGTAGATTTTTTTGAAAAAATGGTCGTAGAATGCAATCCATAAATCCAAATTGTGCATAGGTTTTAGTGTTATAAAGTTAATTTAGATACCTCCAAGTGTACTTTGGGCCACTCTTGGGTCCGAGAGAGTTAACTTTGGGTCAAACGTGGCTCGGAAGCACTCGTCAGTCCTTTGGACGGGAGATCATCGGGCATAAATGGATCGTTCATCCAAACCGTAAGTTAGAATCATAAATGGGGATATACTTCGACCTTCAAAAGATCTTTGCTCGGTTTGGAGAGCTAACTTTGGTCAACCGGGGCTTGAAAGCTCCCGATGACCTTTTAGAGTAAAACGGGTCAATAATCCGTATCGTAAGGCTAATTCATGCACGGGGTAGACCGTTGGAAAGGGTATTTATCAATCTTAGAAGATTCATTAATTCTCTTTCGATCTAAAGAGTTGAACTTGGTCAAATGAAGCTCGGGAGCACTGAGTGGCCTCTGGATCAGGTTTTAGGGAAAACAAATCATTCGTCTGAATAGTTATGCAGTTTTGAGCACCGAGAAAACCATTGGAAAGGGTATTTAGTTCCCTTTAAAGATTCAAATAGCTCTCGCTCTGCCGTTGATGTTGACTGGTGTCAAATTGGGGCCCTGTAATGCTTGGTGGGCTCCAGATCGATTTTTGAGGGTAAAATGGTCCGTTTGTCTGAACCATTTTGCCGATTCCCGCACTGGGTGGATCGTTGGAATGGGTATTTAGATCCCTTCAAAAATTCAATGAGCTTTTACTTTGACGATAGAGTTGACCAGAGTGAAACGGGGCCCAAGAGGGTCCGATGGCCTCTAGATCGGTACTCACAGTTTGACTTAGGGTTTGTAGTGAAATGGGGAGGAGCTAAGTGCCTAAGGAGAGACTTAAGGGGTCATAGAATGTGGTGTATACAAACGTGCATAAGTTATGACTCGAGTCTAGGGATTTACCCAAGAAGCCTACGTAGGCTAATTGGCTTCAAAATCCACGTAGTTAAAAAATAACGTAGGGTAGGTTTTAGCCGAAAAATCAAAATGAGGGATTTCTCTTATATATGTGTGTAGATATAAACATGCTTTAAGTGCGAGGATGTGTAGTGAGAATCCCTCTTTTGGAATTTATAGGTAAATCCTTTTTTTTTTTAATGAAAATAAAGTATATGCAAATACTAATAATATAGGTTTAAAATTAAGGAATGTGATGTAATGAAATAAAGAACTAAAGTTAAAATAAAGTGACTAATGGTAAAATAATAGAATTTAAAGTAGATATTATTTGTAGATGCGCTAATCCCACGACAAAATTATGGAGGTATGAGGAGATGAGTGAGAATTTACTAAAAGGAGTGTGATAAGGATGTAAGGAATGTGGGAAATAGGCTTTCCAGGAGGGAACAACTCTGAATTCGATAGAATTTTATTGGAATTGCTGAGAGAGATGCTTAGGGGTGCCTTTTAAAGTAATTTCATGACCTCTATTTATATGGCCAAGTGGGAGTCGATCATTAGGTCCTTGATAAGATTTCAGCATAGAACCTTAGACGTGCCACCGATAGGTAGAGTCCTGGGGGTGCCATTCGGTAGTCCGAGGTAGGTTTTTCAAAAACACTGACGTAAAATGGGAACTATAAGTCATAATCGCACCGGGGGAAAACCGTTGGAAAAGGTATTCAGAAATTTTTAAGAATCCATTAAGCCACTCTAGTTTCAGTTGTTGACCGATGTGAAATGGGGCCTAGAAGCAACCGATGGTTGGTGTAGAGGAATTTTTTTAAGGAAAACGGATCATTTGTCTGAATTATTAGGATAATTTGGTCACGAGACGGATGTTGGAAATGATATTCTGAGACCTTCGATATTTCATTTAGTTTCATTCAGTTTAGAGAGTTAATTAAAGTTAAACTGGGCCCAAAATTGCTCGATTGCCCTTCGGAGTAAAATGAGTCGTTCGTCAGTACCGTAAGGATGATTTACCCATGGGGAAGACCATTGGATATGGTATTCAAAGAATTTTAAAGATTCATTCCGCTTCATTCAAGCTGAAGAGTCGACTAGGGTCAAACGGGGCCTGAGAGATCCCGCTGGCCTCCATATCAATTTTTAAAATAAAATAAATCGTTTGCCCATTCTGTAGGACCTATTTGCACAAGGGGCAGATTATTGGAAAGGGTATTAAGATTCATTTGAAGATTCATTGAGATTTCTCTCAGACAAGGAAGTTTACTGGAGTCAAATGGGGCTCGGGAGCGCCCGGTGGCCTCGAGATCAATTTTCAATAGTAAAATGGACCATTTGTTCGAACGGTAAGGACAATTTGCGTATATGGTGGACCGTTTGGAAATGGCATTCAGAGCCCTTCGATTATTCATTGATATTTCTCTTAGGTAATAATATTGACCGAGTCAAAAGAGGCCTAGGAGAACTTGATAGCCTCTAAATCGGTACTTGGAGTATAACCTAGAGTTTGCGTTGAACGAGAGAGTGTTAAGGACCTAAGATGTGCTTAAGGGGTGTCTACACATACGAAAGAATATCGTCTGCAAGTATTGGTTACCATTGGGACTCATAACTGATAATGAGATTAATTTCATTTCAGAAGTCACGAATCTCGTCAAGGAGCATAAAATTCACAACAACGATCATCTCGATATCTTCCTCAAACCAACGTCACCATGGAATCAACAAATAAAAACATGGAAGGAATATCGAGTAAAATGATCGAAGGATAACGAGATTGGGCCGATAACTTTTCGTACGCACTATGGGATCCATGACTACTAATAGAACACACACTGGGGATGCTATTTCTCATTCGTATATAATATGGAAGCCTTCCCACCTATTGAAATTGAAATCTCCTCCTTACGAGTACTAGAAAATAAATCTCTGAAGCCGATTGGGTAAGAAACAAATATGAATAACTGACACTATTATACGAACAACGATTATTAGAGTGTTACCACATGCAATGATATTACAAATGAGTTTCCATAGACTTTAACGAGAAATTCAAGAACATATAGGTAAAATAAGGAGACCTCTAGCTCAAGCAAGTCATTGAACCAACACGAGACCCCCAATGCAAGTTTCGTCTTAACTAGATACTTCTATTTGTGGAAAGGAAGATACTTTAAATAGGCACAATCCTCTTCATCAATATCGGTGGAATAGATTTAGGCAAGCCGATCGACCTATATCATCTCAAGAAGTACTATGTATAGGATAAAGACATCGAATATCCTGAAGGAACTATGTACGACCTGATCCTTCATAAGATAAATAAGATCATCAAAAATCATTACTAGGTCAAATATTCACACAATGGAGGTGTATAGGCAAACCCCCGAGGTTTGGTAAATCACATCACACCCCTCTGGGGAGTTAAGTCTTTTTTAATTTTTTTTTATCTTATCTTGAATATTCCTTAGAAACTTTCACTGAGTCATTAGGATGAAAAAGAAAAATTTTGATCCCATAGGGACTCATTTTTCATTAATAGTAAAATAATTTCATTACAACACACTCATTTATCATCATCAAATAAAAAAAAATTACATAAGGCTATTCAAAATGAGTTACTACCTATGCTGTCAAAGGACGTAAAACTATCCACTCTTTTGCGAAAATACTCATGTCTTTCAAACCACGATTGGGCTTTGTATCATAAAAAGGATCCTTATCCTGTAACAAATCCATTTCGTAAACATTCACAGATCTAGGAAGAGTCAATATGGAAATCCAATGAAGTCCATTCTCTCTAACAACAACAATGACCTTTACTTTCACCCAAAACTAGAGAAAATATGGCCTAGGTATAATTAGTGGCATACCAATCAAAGAAAGAGGAACTGAGGGGAAAAACAGAGTCCCTCTTATGCAAAGATAAAAAATCTCTCTCACAAGGTATGGAGACAAAGGTGTAATAGGATCTAGTTGAGCCAATGGGGATGGTATTTCCTTCGTTCTTCCTAACTGATGCACTACTCACCTAGAGAGGTCGAAAGATGCGCAACATAGAGAAAATAAATGAATTTAGGGTAATATCCCAAAACAAAAGTGAGGTGTCACTGTCAGCATCTAGGTAGGGCACTAACGAATATGATAATGCTAAGATTAAAAAAATACTCTATTAATTCTCCTTCACCCTCATTAATAATAATCAAAGGTTCCCAAAAAACGTACTCAACTGGATGGTAAGGAAGAGATGAAGGGTCTCCTATCAAGATTAGCCTCTCCCATATCCACATGTATAAAATAAAGGGGAAATCCCTAAGAAAAAGGAATTCGTGAAAGGTAGAAAGACCATTGATGATCTCACCTAGGATCAAAGGGATCGAGCTCTGTCCTCGTTCATTTGCAAGAGTATATTTGTTGATAACTAAGAATTAATGAGATACGAAGTCTAAGCCCAGGTCCCATCTTCAACCACCCTATGCCTTCTTATAGGGAAATTATACACAAAAAGATGACTAACACCACCAGGTCAATACTCTCTTCAGTGAGAAATTTCCTTAGTAGTGGAATAGTCCACTTCCAACAGCTCAACACGAGAGGAGATTCCTATAGTCAAATTTATAATTCCATCAAGTAAATGAGCTATTATAGTGCATCAAATTCCAGTATGGGTTGAACCCACAAGTATTTTGTCAATTAGTAGAAATTAATGACTTTCCATCTAAACAATATTGGTGTGGAAGTAATATGTTGTGATAAAATAAAATAAACAATAATAAATTAGTGACACAAAATATGTAGAAAATATAAGAAGATTATTGGGATTTCAAATCTGTTTATCATTCTACTAGCTTACGATTGATTAGTCTAACTCGTAATTTCCTTTGATAACTCAAAATTATACCGAATCTCATCATGTGAATATTGAAAGATGAAAACATGAAAGTTCAAATCAAATTTTTATATCTCTTTTTAAATGTCAAAAAATCGTATTCCTTTAAAAGTATAACTCCTAGGCGTCAAATGTCGAACACAAGCATGGACTAATGAAAATTTAACATTTTCATAATCCATCAGATTCTAGTACAAATAATTATAGTATATGAATTATATTTATCACTTCTAATCATTTTATGTCAAACATAAGCATGTACTATCAAATAATTTAACAAAACCACAATCTAGAAAACATAAGCACATAAAATCAAAGAATTTAAATAAAAAAAATAATTCCAAAGGTTTAAAATATCACTCTCATGGCTATTTATATGAATAATTTTTTTAAAAAACAATTTAAGAACAAATAGGACATTTATAAGAATTAAAACATGCACTTAGTATTCATCAATAACTTTTTCCCATTACTAGCAATTAAATTAATCGAGCATCATACATGGAACAATAAAATTGTAAGATGAAATTGAGAACACACTATATAGTTGACTCACTTGAGTCTGTACCATATAGGATTTCTAACTTGCTTGGATATGGTGACAAAATAAATTAGATTTTTTGAGCAATCCCCTCCAAGGTACACATAGCTTCTTCAACAGACATGATCCAATCCAAGAACAATAAATCTACCAAAAACGAAAGTATTCTAATTTTTTTGAACACGCTATAGGACATAAATCACTTATATAGGTTTATAAGTGTGTGCACAAGTTTTTACATATTTTTAGGATTTTTTATAACATTTTAAAACCATTTTTTAAACATTTTTAAATCATTTAAAATGATTTTTAAAGAATTGAAATCTTGTTTTAAAAAGTATTGGGGTTAAAATTAGACTATCCTTATTCCTTAAAAATATATCATGGTAGAATTCAAAATCGACAAAGACATCTGGGAATGCAAATGAGATTTTTAAATATTTCAAAACACGCGATTTATATCCTCTTATATTGCCCTACGTGTTTGCTCATTATTGGTTATATGTGTGTTTCTTTACTCTATTAATCTCAAACACATTTTACAATCATTAAATTTAATTGATAATTGATATGCATGTCTTTAGAGGTGATCCATGTGACAACCCTTAGGGGAATTCATAATGGGACTTAGTGCAGTGCCTTATCAGCCCTTAGATTAAGAGTTTGAATCGTTGAAATGATCTCAGCCCTTAAAATTCTTTGAACGTTTGGATCCTTCCCTGGCTAGTATAAATACATACTTATGGTTAGAAATTTAGGTGCATTGGAGAGTTCGTTGTTCGGAGACAAAAAATAAGAGAGAAGGAAGAATAGAGAGAGAAAAGAAAAAGGGTAGAGATAGAGAATGACGGTTAACAAAACTTAAAAATTCGTAGGTTTTCTTCAAATATCAAACACATATTTTGTTATTCCAACTCATACTAAAACACATAAAGCTTTAAGGGTTAGAAGTATGGTTTTCTTAAGGGTTTGATTTTTGGTCAGTTTTAAGAATCTCTTCAATCATTATCTCTCTTATGAACCTGATCTCATTATAGATCTTATGTTTCGTTCTAAAAACCGTGGGATTTACTAAGAGATACATCTCACTTTGTGTCTTAAGGTTTCATTTACATCTCTAATAATGTATCTTATATTGTACGTTTATATTTCATTAGATCCACTATTTGTTTCAAATATTTTGAAAAAGAGACTTCAAAATATTGTGTATATTACAAATTTAATATTTGTGTTTCAAAAGTATAAGTTTCATACTTTATGATATCTTTTGGTAAATAAATAAGAAACACTCAATTTATTTTTCAGAAAGATTTTTCATAGATCTAAAATATTGAGTTTAAAGGAAGTTTGATTTTCAATAAGTTTGAATTCTCTGCATCTCATTTAGATTTGTTGTAATTATTTAGGATTTATTTGTATAAATCATCTGAGAGGTGCGAGAAGCATATTTTCCTATAGTTCACATCACTAGCACAACACTCTCACACGAACACCTAGTTAATGTGGTTAATTTGAGAGATTATGAATTGTTTGAGCCACTAGAAACATGGAGGAAGGAAGCAAGAAAGGAAACTACAGGAAAGATCAAGCCAAATCAGAAATACCTTTGAGAGGGGAACTCATGTAGGCATATTTTTCAGATTAGTCTTAATATCTTGTGTGGATGTTTAGTGCTTGTAGTATTGTAATTATTTCTTTATTATAGTGGAATTTTGTTTTGTGGCGTAGAGGCCATCGTGGATGTTTTCCCTAATTTTGAATTTTACCACATAAAAAAATACTTGTCTCCTTTGTATGCCTTTTAATTTTCCATCATTACAATCTGCTACATAGACTTAGGTTTTAATTAAAACATATTTACAAGATTCTTGAGTGATTTGTTCTTACAAACTATTTTTGATACACGTTGTGTACTAATTAAGATTTTTTATAAGAGTTTCTCCAAAAACTAGTTCAGAACACATTAAACTTGTTTAACAGTTGTTAAAATAACATAGCGAGGGTTTTTCAATTGGTTTTTGAGCTGAGTATTTTCTTCAAAAACTTTGATCATATAGTTTAAAACTGTTCAAAAATCTTTTATGGACGAAAAATATGAGCGTCTTGGAAATTTCTCCAGACCTCCCTTCTTATATGGAACTAATTCCCCTTACTCGAAAGTAAGGATGATTACTTTCATTTGAGGGACATTGGGAGATAATGTATGGGAAGCTATTGAAAATCGATATTCTCATCTGACTAAGCCTATAGAAGAAGGTAGTACTGAAAGGATTACAAATCTCCTCGGGGAGTTTACTAAATAAGAGAAACATGCCTCCTTAAGTAACAATAAATGGAAAAATGGAATTTTTATGTCTATTAATGAGCACGAATTTAAACATATTTCTATTTGCTCAATATCCAAGGAAGCTTGGGACACGTTAGTCACAACCCATGAAGGTGATGAATGTGTTAAGGAAACTAAAACACAGTTGTTGATTAAGCAATACGATGCACTCCTTATGAATGAGTCGGAGACTTTTGATGAATTCTACATTAGACTGACTGACATTATTATAAAATTGTATGCAAATGGTATAATGTATATTAGAAAATAAATGGCTTAAAAAATTCTAAGATCCCTTCCCCCTAAGTTTGATAACAATAGGTATGCAATTGAGGAAGTAGACGATCCATACTTTACCCCAGAACTCCTCACTAGCAAACTTAGGACCGTAGAAATAGAACTTGAATTTAAAAGACATCTTTCTAATAATCAGAAAAAATAGTCTAGTTCTAATGTAGTACATCAATCTAAAACGACCTGACCCTAGTTATCACTGCTAAATATAGAATTTAACTCTGATGAAGAATGTGATTTAGATAGCTTGGATAACCAAATAACCCTCGTGTCTAAACATTTGAAGAAAATATAAAAATTTAGAAATACTGTTGCCTTTAAACAAGGGAAAGTTGGTTATTCAAACAGATTAAATAACAAGCCTCACGAGAGAAATCATGATAAACACACAACTGAGAATAATAGTAAACCTGAAAAAGACCATTAAAAAATTGAATTTTCCAGGTGTGGTAATTAGGTCATTTTTCTAATAAGTGTAGAGTTAAACTCAACAATAACAATAATAGGGTATATATTTGTAAGACATGGGATGATTTAAGTGATTCTGAAGAAGATGAACCTGAATCTTCCAACATCTTTGACCCTTGCATATCCTTTTTTGCATAAATTATCTATTCTAATGATATGTCTGCTAGTATACTGAACTTGATGTTATCGAGCCTAGTACTGTTATGCCCTATTATGTCTTGCCTAATTCTGGTTTATCTGCACTCTACTTAGATAATATTAATATTGTTGATACTACTAGTAGTAGCTTTACGTTGATGTGTTTGAGCCAAAGTGAATGTATCAATTACGAATTGAATGTGTGTGAATTCGACAAATGAAGCATTAGGAGACAATTCACACACTGTACTTAATGAGTCCAATAATGATAACCTCCCTGACATTCACACACTATATACTAAGACTTTTAGGAAGAGCACTAAACTAGAGAAGATAATGAAGGGCCTAAGTGAAAAGATAGAAGACTTAAACCTAATGGTGAAACAGAACGAAGAGGACTATACTAATCAATGTTTGGCCTATGAAACCAAAAGAAAAGTTTTTGTTGAAAAATTTTAAGAAATTTCTGAATCAAATGAAGTTTTGGAAAAGAAATATAGGAAACTTTTATAGAATTGGAACAATCCTAAGAAAAGGTTTCTACAGTTTTCAAAAAAAATTTCTAAATTTGAAAATAATTCCAATTATTTTTAAGATTGTGTTGTTTCTAGAAAAACCAATTTTGAAGAAAAAATGGGATAGGTTTTGATAAATAAATAATTAAACTAAAACTTTTCAACGTGTGCAATTTGTGTCTTATGAAAAAAGACCTGATGACCTATGTACTGATTTTCAATCCATAAAAAAGGATCTTCATAATAAGAAATAAGGGCCAAACATCTTGACGAAAAATTGACCTAAGCCATCTGTTAAATCAAAGGATAATTATATTTCCTCCTATTAGACAAGGAGATTCAACATTCCAACCTGTTGCAGTTAGACATAAGACCAAAGTCTAGAAAATGGACAAACCTATTTCCAAAGGTTTTTAAAATGTTAATAAACCGTTTGGCCACAAATATTGTTCCTATTATGATGTTTATGGACACTGTCTCGATGAATATTTTCAAAAACGATTGTACAAACGTGTTTAAAATTCACCAGTTTATATAAACTTTAACTATTCTAGACAGAGTAGGAATAACTATGTACATTTGAAACATACCAATAAAAACTCTAAGTATAGGAATAGGAAGAAAATACTTCATAATAAGAAGCAATCTAAGAGAAAGAGTCCTAGATCTATGTCTGAACCAATGGCTCACAAACCTTTTAAAACTAGAGCTATATGGTTAGAAAGGACGATCTAATACCCCCGTTGAAGTGTAACATTGTTATAAGGGATTTGAAAACTGAACACACTACTTCTGGTTGGTATTTAGACTCTTGAGGTTCCAAACATATGAGGGGAGATGATACTAAATTATCTGACAGAACTGACTTCTTAGGATCCTTCTATGGCTAATATAAATACATACCTATGGTGAGCCATTTAGAGACATTGGAGAGTTTGTTGTTCTGAGAGTAAAAATAAGAGAGAAGGAAGAATAGAGAGAGAAAATAGAAAGAGTAGAGAGGGAGAATGTCAGTTATCAAAACATATAAATTCGTTAGTTTTCTTCCAAAATCAAACACATATTTCATTATTCCAACGTATACCAAAAAACATAAAGCCATAAGATTTAGAAAAATAGGGTTTTCTTATGGTTTTGTGATGAGTGCATTATTTTGTATATTTTATACCCAAATTTATACTTTGTTAGTCCCATTTTAGTGTAGTTAATAAGTTCTTAGGACTATTTTATTAAAAAGAGGAAAAAATGCGAAAATGATTGAATTCATATTGAAAATACTTTTTTAAGTAAAAAATGGGCACTTCGATAATTTTATAATATTCTTGTGCTAATTTGTGAAAAAAGTTGTATAGTGAAATTTTTGCAGATAATGATGGAATTTGGTACAAATTGATGATCAATTCAAAAGAAGCACGAAAAAGCTAATTTTTACGGTCGTTCGAAAAAAGATGTTTTTTACTTAAAAAGTCAAAAAAATTTATTCTACGATTTGGACCAAACTCGGCATGCATGTTCAGCAAGAAAAGATAAGAGTGTTCGAGTGGGGGGAAATTCCGTCCCTTATCACGATCCAAAGATTAAAGAGGTGGAGAGATAGCTACCAACACCATTCGGCCAGTCAAAAAGAGTCCCACCACAACTCAAATACCTCACCACTTGTCCTATAAAAAGGAACCTTGGGCTCATAATTTCGTAGACAATTAGAGAGGAATTTCGTGGAGGTTTTCGGAGAACAACTTTGAGTCATTCTAATCAATTTGAGGCCAAGTTTTTATTATTCTTTTAGAGGATTGAAGATTATTGTGACGGACCTATTTTTAACTTTGGTTTATTAATGAAGATCTCTACTCATTCTTGCAATTTCTCTTTCATTATGGTAGCTTGATTCTTATATTAGGAGTGAGGTGAAGTTTATCATAGTTAGCTAGTATTGTCACGTTAATTTTATCGTTTTTTATTCCCTACTTGTTTTAATTGTTATTAAAGATTCAGTATTCATTTTAAAGCGACACGAGAGTGTGTTTTAGAACCTCAAAGATTTTTTTGTCAAATGAAGTTTTGATATTTAAAAAAAGTAATTTTTGGTGGATTATGCTTTCACTTTGATTGTTTTGATTGTCCATGCTTAAATACATTTACAAATTTTAAAACCTGTATTTTCTAAGGGAATAGGGATTTTAGCCGTCTATTAGAGATGTTAAAAATATTTTGAGCATAACCGTCATATCTTTCGAATTAAACACGGCGAGAGTCAATTTAATTTGAGTTATAAAAAGGGAATGACAACATTAAATTAGTGTGCAATATTAGTTACGTGATAAATGGATCCCAAATCCTAATTATTTTCTAATTATTTACAAATCTCTTATGCTACTCTCATTTATCGTAGTTACTTTTATTTAGTGTAATTTATAATTATTCTCTACCCCATTTAATCTAGTTGGACATTTGCAATTCTTTTAATAAATAAAATTGACAAATCGACGTTGGTTCAACCCGTACTTACACTAGCTATTCTATAATAGCCTGTGCACTTGGGGTATTTTATAAATTGACAACAAGTTCTTGGCGCCGTTGTCAGGGATTTGACAATTTCTTTTTAAAAAAAGTTGTGACTTTCAGACTAGTTTATTTTACTTTTTGCAATTTTTTTAGTAAAAAATTCATAAAAAAAAACTCTTAACGAGTCTAGAATTAAAAGCTACTCCAACGTGAACTTGTCAAATCGATTTCGTTTCACATTGTCTAGGATTGGTGGTTTTTAATAAGTCTTCGTGTCGACCACCTACCTGGAGGTGAAATCGTAATTTGAGTAAACAACCATAGTTGGTCGTATTTTAAATTCTCCCTTGTCAAAGAGTAGGAGCTATCCAAAATAAATAAATAAATTCATGTGTTGTAAATTGCAATGGGTGATCCTCATATTGTTATTCCTTCATCTTTCTCATATGCCTCAATGGATCTTGTGGAGGTGTTTTTATAAAGTACTGAAAATCTAGATGACCACGTATTTCAATTTAATTCAGATGGGTCAGTAGTCATTTTAAAAATTAAAGAAGGTATGGATGAGAATCCAACCCCTATAATTACTATCGGTCCACCAAAGTGTATCAATTGGAGAGAGGTGAACAAACGATATAATGGTGCTATTTCTAAAAATAATTATGAATTAATTGGGGATAATCAATTTTGTGTGGAGAAAAAAATTGACAATCTTGACACGTGTAATACTTGTGATGATTTGGATGTTTGTCAAGATTTTTATCCTAATTTTATTAAGCAAAATGCTGCTTTTTTTTATATGTGGGAAAATTTATTCGAGGATTCGTCATCCGATTTCAGTGATACTTCAAGTATTTATGACGGTCCTCCTATTTTTGATCAAGAAAGTGTATCACCCAGTGATACATCTTCTTCCCACACTTTTCATAAAATCTCATATTTAGGAGTGGAGTATGCATCCCCAATTTTATGTGACTATTTTCGAAAAAGGGATAATAAATATTTGGATCATTATTGCAATTTATTACCTCCATGTGATGCATCGACATATGACTGATGCGATTTAAATTTATTTTTTATTGATGATGTCGGTGCTCACCATTATGCCCATAGATTTAAGATTGAAATTGGTGTTGTGCAGTCATGTTCTCAAATTTATGATATTTTGTCACTTAGTGCTATAAAGTATATTAATTGGAATGACCCCCAACTATTTCGATTATTAATTTCTGGTGAGGATGGTAATTGTCATGTGCTTGTACATTATTTGTGTATTTTTTTTTTCTTTTTGTTATTTTGTAGTTAACATGTATCATCATTTTACTTCTTTAATTTATTTTCTTTGTCCATATTTTTATTTGAGCATACATTGAGTACAATGTAAAATTTAGGTTTGGGGGTAAGAATGTTATTTTTGAAAAAAAAAATCAGAAAATTTTTCAAAAATTCAAAAAGATTTTCAGTACAATTTAGTTTTGAAACGATTTCTTAATACAAAATTAATTCACCGATCTCTCAACTTATGAAATTTTTTAACATTAGCCATATAATATGATCGAAAATGGATATTGAGGTGAAAGTTAATATGCTTAACGAATAAATTTTGGAGGTTTTAACCCGGTGAGATTTTTGTGCCATTCATCATTTTTGAGAGATTTAAATCAATACGAGTTAAAATAACTCAAACTTTCCTTCAGTGATACATTCGTTGATGATCTCAAATTCTTTGTTTTGTTTGATTACTGGAAACAAAAGGTCAAAATGTGAATTTTAAAGCACTAAAAGTCTTGGTAAGTCGTCTTGAGACATAAATTAACTGAACGAAACTTGAGAAGTGAGATTAGGCCATCGTTTGAAAGCCCAAAATTAAGCCAAAAATCCAACCTTTTTACAGTATTACGTTGCAAGCCCATTTGAGACAAAAAGAAAATATGTCTTTCGTTGAAAACCTATTATCCTACCTAACTCCAACTGGGAGTTTGAAGCTCATAAAAAGCCCCGTCCCCCTATCCCTTATGTTTAGGAGCGGGATCCGCCCAAGAACGACCATTCTTGTGGTGGTACGGAAGGCACGGACTCCGCGAACGTCCCGCGCCCCCTTTACTAATAAGGGAAAGAAAGCCTCAACCCGAACCACATTCCTTTTGCGTGCGGATGTAGCTAAGTGTCTGACTCTATTGGTCATAGTTTCCTGCTGTTGCGGCCGGTGCTCGTTTGCGCGCGCGTGAACCAACCCAACAAACAAGGAAAGGATGCCTCTCGGGGCATCTGAGAATGATTTGAGCCGTATGAAGGTAAACTCTCACGTACAGTTTTTTTTTTTTGGGGGGGGGGGAGGGGAAGGAGCCCGACAGGGTCCCCCCACTGACTTGGCCCGGGCCTAAGTGAAAGTGAAGTTATGGGTGCATATTTACTAAACTTCTTTCCCGGGTATACCTTGTCAGCAAAATACCACACCACAAAGTGATGTGATAGAGCGAACAAAGGCCAAGACGAGAGGTACCCTAGAGGCTGTGTCTCGAGTGGCTTAAAAGCTCCATCCATGCCAACCGCTGAAACGAATCTTTTCATGCCCCCAGATCCGCTGGAAAAGGGAAGCCAGGGAGTAGGCACCCGAAGATGCTAAAGGAGCTAGCCACTTTCATCGTATATAGAAGAGGAAAAACTCATACCCATTTTTTGAGAATACTAGGATAAAATTACGGTTGAAAAAAAGGCCAAAAAAAACAAAAATTCGCAAAAGAATGATGTGTAAGAAAAAAGGGGAAGAAAGAAAGAAAGAAAGAAAGAAAAAAGATGATGAAAAATGTGAGTTGAAAATAAAAAGGAAGGAGAAAAGAAAAATGGAGGTGAGAAAAAGTGCCTGAAAATCAAAATACCGAAAAATCATTCTTTCTAGCGAAACCCGAGCCTACAATACAACCAAAGAAAGTCCTAATCGATCTCAAGGGAAGTTAGTTATAGTGTGGAGAGAAGATGAATAGGATCTATTGCGCGATTCAACATTTTTAACAAGTAATCGATTTTCCATTTATGAGGTCGTATTCATCCATTATAAAAAAAATCCATTTTTGATCATGTATATGTGAAATTTGTTCATATAAATTTACTTTTTTATTCACATATACCAAGAGAAAATAACCCATTTCTGAGTGTTCGATTGTGAGTGCTTTTCGTGAGATCTTAAAATCAAAGCAAACTTTCCGATAAGAAATGTAACGATCAAATCTTTTGAAATGGAAGGTTATATTGGCTATGCACAAACCACGATAAGTTGAGATTGAAAATGAAGTTCTACTATATTTATGAAGTTTACATTCAAACTTGGTTATATTACTTTTGTGTCTTTTGTATTGAGTCAAGTTTTTGAATTTTGTGGGTATATTCACTGGAAACCCTCATGAGACAAAACTCGTCCACTAGGGTAACTTAGGGGTTTAACGACTTGTTGCACATGCTAAGTGCAATCGTGATTCCTACGAAAGTGAGTTAGATTTTAAATTTTAGTTTTGCTCGAGGACTAACAAAGTTTAGGTTTGGGGGTATTTGATGAGTGCATTATTTTGTATATTTTATACCCAAATTTATACTCTGTTAGTCCCATTTTAGTGTATTTAATAAGTTCTTAGGACTATATAATTAAAAGAGGAAAAATGCGAAAATGATTGAATTCATATTGAAAATATTTTTTTAAGTAAAAAATGGGCACTTCGAAAATTTTATAATATTCTTGTGCTAATTTGTGAAAAAAGTTGTCTAGTGAAATATTTGCAGACAATGATGGAATTTGGTGCAAATTGATGATCAATTAAAAAAAGGCACGAAAAAGATGATGTTTACGATCGTTCGAAAAAAGCAGTTTCTTACTTAAAAAGTTGGAAATTTTTATTCTCCGATTTGGACCAAACTCGGCATGCGTATTCAGCAAGAAAAGATACGAATTTTGAGTGGGGGGGGAATTTCGTCCCTTATCACGATCCAAAGATTAAAGAGGTCGAGAGATAGATACTAACACCATTCGGCCAATCAAAAAGAGTCCCACCACAACTCAAATACCTCACCACTTGTCCTATAAAAAGGACCCTTGGGCTCATAATTTCGTAGACAATTAGAGAGGAATTTCGTGGAGGATTTCGGAGAGCAACTTTGAGTGATTGTAATAAATTTGAGGGCCAAGTTTTTATCATTTTTTTTAGAGGATTGGAGATTGTAGTGACAGAACTATTTGTAAATTTGGTTTATTAATGAAGATATCTACTCATTCTTGCAATTTCTCTTTCATTATGGTAGCTTGATTCTTATATTAGGAGTGGGGTGAAGTTTATCATAATTAGCTAATATTATCACGTTAATTTTATCGTTGTTTATTCCCTACTTATTTTAACTGTTATTAAAGATTCGATATTCATTTTAAAGCGACACGAGAGTGTGTTTTAGAACCTTCAAGATTGTTTTGTCGAATCAAGTTTTGAGATTTAAAAATAGTAATTTTTGATGGATTTGGCTTGCACTTTGATTGTTTTGATAGTCCATGCTTAAATACATTTGTGAAATTTAAAACCTCTATTTTCTAAGAGAATAGGGATTTTAACCGTCTATTAGAGACATTAAAAATATTTTGAGCATAACTGTCATATCTTCCGAATTAAACACGGCGAGAGTCGGTTTAATTTGAGTTATAAAAAGGGAATGACAATATTAAATTAGTGTGCAATATTAGTTACGTGATAAATGAACCCCGAATCCTAATTATTTCCTAATTGTTTACAAATCTCTTGTGCTACTCTCATTTATCGTAGTTGTTTTTATTTAGTATAATTTATAATTATTCTCTACCCCATTTGATCTAGTTGGACAGTTGCAATTCTTTTAATAATTAAAATTGACAAATCCTTGTGGTTCGACCCGTACTTACACTCGCTATTCTATAATAGCCTGTGCACTTGCGGTATTTTATAAATTGACAACGGTTTGATTTTTGGTCTGTTTGAAGAATCCCTTCAATCATTATCTCTCTTATGAACCTCATTACGTTTCTTTCTAGAAATCGTGAGATTTACTAAGAGATACATCTCACTTTGTGTCTTAGGGTTTCTTTTACATCTCTACTATTGGATCTTGTATTGTACATTTAAATGTCATTAGATCCACTCTTTATTTCAAATATTTTAAAAAAGAGACTTCAAAACATTATGTATATTACAAATCTGATATTTGTGTTTTAAAAGTATAAGTTTCGCACTTTGTGAAATCTTTTGGTAAATAAATATGAAAAACTCAATCTATTTCACAAAATGATTTTTCAAAGATTTGAAATATTGAGTTTAAGGGAAGTCTTATTTTGAAGAAGTTGAACTCTCTGCATGTCATTTAGATTTGTTGTATTCGCTAGGGTTTATTTGTATAAATCATTTGAGAGGTGTGAGAAGCATATTTTCATGTAGTTAACATCATTATCACTACACTCTCACTTGAACACCTAGTCAGTGTGGTTCATTTGAGGGATTCTGAATTGTTTGAGCCACCGAAAAGACGGAGCAAGGAAGGAAGTAAGGAAGCTGCTGGAAAAATCAAGCCAGATCAAAAATACCTTTGAGAGGGGAACTTGTGTAGGTATATATCTCATCTTAGTCTTAGTATCTTGTGTGTATATTTTGTGCTTATAGTCTTGTAACTATTTCTTGATTATAGTGCAATTTTATTTTGTGGCGTAGAGATCACCGTGGATGTTTTCCCTAATTTGGGATTTTAGCACATAAAAAAATACATGTGTCCTTTGTCCACTTTTTAATTTTCCATCATTACAATCTGCTACATAGACTTAGGTCTTAATTAAAAACCCGTTTCTAAGATTCTTGAGTGATTTTTCTTACAAATTGTTCTTGACATGCCTTGTGTACTAATTAAGATTTTTTATATGAGTTGCTCCAAATAGTTGTTCGAAACTCATTAAAGTTTTTTAACAGTTGTTAAAATAACATAGTGAGGGTTTTTTCAGAAAGTATAATTCTCATTACTAATAATCAAATTACAAAAATAGAGTCCTAAATTCTAAATTCCAACACACAAAGTTTTCTCGCAAATCTTGAACACAAAATGCGTCATCAACAGTCAGAAATAAAATAGAAATATTTACTTTTTTTAGTTATCCAAAAATAAACTCACAAATTTTCACACATTATGTGAAAAACTATGTCCAGACTTCCCTCCTCAAAATCATCTTATGTCCTTTTTATAGGGTGTGTGAGGAATACATGTGAATATGGGTGATATAATATAAAAATAAGAGAATGGAACAAAAAATGAAAAATAAGAGCACGAGAAATAGAATAAAAAATAGAAGGAACCATGTGGGTGATGGACATGAAAAAGTTAAAAGGGGAAGGAGTGGGCAAAAGAGATGGTTTTAATTTTTTTAATTTTTTATTTATGTATCTATTTTTTGTTTTCTGAAAAAAAATGAGTAAGTCTAGGGGAAAATGATGGTGGCCCCATACTTCCTTGTTACCTTTCCACGTGTGAAACTAGTTAAGCTAAGATCCTTTTGATAACATATAATCTACATACATTGTATATAAAGGCTTTAGAGGAGGTTTAGTTCCTTTCTAGCAATGTTAAAAAATTCTTCCAACAAGACTAGAACTATGGACCTCGTATGCATGAAGCCTTAGCTACTGATTATCCAATCTGCCAACAACTTGCTCTCTTAAAGAATCTGCCCAGATTATAAATATACCATTATGATATTCTTTTTTCTCATTTTGGACTTTAAACCCCAAAGTTTTTACCTTCCTCGTTTTATGTCCAAACTTCACCATTTTTTAGGTGTACTTATAGAATGCAAAATAAATATATTTAATTCAATTTGAGGGTCACAAAGTTTAGAAAATTACATAATTACTCTTATTTACATTTTAGTTCCCAAAATTAATATCTCACTTATTACAAGTCAAAATTTAACCAAATTTCATGCAAAACTTTATATTGCCCAGCTAAATATTTAAAAACTAGTTTTAGGCCCATAAAGTTTCCCAAATTAATATTTTATCCACGGAGTTGATAAAATTTCATTATCAATGTGAATTCTTTTCAAAGTTGCATTTATCGTCTAAATAACAAAAACAACTATAAAATCTCATTATTTATGATACAACAAGACTGATAAGGATTATATTGAGTATAAATATACAAAATAATGCATTTATAGTACATCTCCAAACTTAAGCTTTGCTAGTCCTCGAGCAAGACTATTTTTTAAAGCTTACTCACTTTCATAGGAATCACTACTGCACTTACCATGAGTAATAATCTGTTAAACACCTAAGTTTCCGTAATAGATGAGTTTTGTTTCATGAGGATTTGTAGTGAATTTACTCACACAATTTAAAAAACATGACTCAATTTACAAAATACGCAAAAGTAATATAAACAAGTCTCAAATTCAAACTTCATCAATACAGTAAAAAAAATATTTTTCAATCTCAACTTATCGTATATATGTGCATAAGCCAATATACACGTTCATTTTAAAAGATTTGTTCATTATATTATTTATTCGAAAGTTCATTTTGATTCAAAATATCAGGGGATGCACTCATAACCGAATGCTCGAAATGAGTAATATCTCTCGGTATATGTGAATAAAATAGTAGATTCATATCAGAAAATTTTATTTATACACGATGAAAAACAAACTTTCTTTAATGGATGAATATGATCTCACGAATGGAAAATTAATTGCTTTTTAAAAACTTTGAAGCACACTATAGTTCCTATTCATCTTCTCTCCACACTATAACTGACTATATTTAAGATCGATTAGGAGTCTCTTTGGTTGTATTATAGGTTCGAGTTTTGGTTAGAAATAATATTTTTTCGGAGTTCAAAATTTTTTGAGAATGTAAAGGTTTTCAAATTCTTACTTTTGGAGCCTCTTTTTTCGTTTCCTTTTTTTTAAATTGCACACTATTTTTATCCTTTTTCATTTCTTGCAAACTTTATTTTCTATTTGTCCTTATCCTATAATTGACCCTGATATTCTTCGAAATTAGGTATGAATTTTTGGATTTTCAATAAAAGACTCAATTTTCTTTTTTATACAGAAGTTATTGCACGAAATAATGTAAAAAGGTCGGTTTATGATTAATTTTGGTCTTTCAAAATAACATCTAATATTAATTCTCAAGTTTTCTTAAGTTAATATATGTCTCAAGTAGACTTACTAAGACTTATAATGCTTAAGGTTCACATTTTGACTTTTATTTTTAGTAATTGAACAAAACAAAGAATTTGAGGTCATGAATGAATTAATTATTGAAAGAAAATTTGAGTTATTTTAACTCAAGTTGTTTTAATTTTCTTGGGAATGACGAATGACACAAATATCACATCGGGCTAAAATCTCCACATTCATTTGTTAAGTTCTTTCATTTTCTCCATAGTATCGACTTTCGATCACATTAAACGGCTAATATGCATAAATTTCATAAGTTGAGAGGTTTTTGAATTAGTTATATATTAAGAAATCGTTTAAAACCCAATTATAATGAGATTCTTTTAAAATTTAAATTTTTTTATTTATTTTTATATAATTTATTTTTTATTTTTTAAATACCATCCTTACCTCCAATCTTAAATTTTACATTGTCCTTAATGTATGCTCAAAGAAAAAATGTGGAAAAAATGAATAATGTATTAAAAATATGATATTACTCGGGAAATCCACTTGTGTTACCAACTTCCAACCAATCTCACTTGAATTTCATCTTAAAATAAAAGTTGAAACTATTGGGAGTTAACTTAATAGATAATATATACATATGCGGGAACAAACAAAATAAAGTTAATAAAGTTATGGTGATGCACAATAACGATATGGGATAAATGGTCATGCCCAAAGATACTCTTAGAGTGAAATGCCAAATGATTCGTTAAGCTCAGGTTCTCCTCGAATTCGATAATAAATAAATGGGGATCTAAATTGAATGAAACAGTAATCACATCCTCGATCTCATTGAAATACTCACACAACAGCGGTGGTGGAAAGGGTGGAAAAGGAAAATGTGGTGTGATAAAATATTCATCAATAGGAAAAAAGGATCAAATGATTGTCTCAAACACCCCATCGTTAATAAATAAGAGTTGTAGCTAAAAGAGAGGGAATTGTTCTTGATTATTATCTCAGCCACTCTCCTCTATATTGAAAAATGATTCCAATAAGGATTGGAATTTTGAAGTGAGATCTTCATTAATTGACCCAAGTTATTTCTCATAATCTTCGAGATTCATATCTAGAGACAAATCAGGTGGCCAAGCAATTAAATCAATGGTGTCACTATCCCGTGGGGTTAATGGCATCATAAACTTCATGAATGTACTTGATTTCATTTTCATCATTCGATAAGGGATTCTCTATATTAAACGCATTCAAGACCATGGTCATGTTACCAAATGAGAGTTTTAGTTTCTTATATGGAATCTAATGATCACGTCAAATGTGGCTAAAAAGGGTTAACCGAGGATAATCAGGATTTTCATGGATGGGTTTAGTACATGTTGAGTTTCTAAGACCACAAAGTCTACCGAAAAGAAAAACTCTCCTACTTTAATTAAAACATCCTCTATATCACCTCTACACACCTTAACAAATATATTACCTATGGACAAGGTCATTTTAATTGGATTTAACTCCCCAGACCAAGTTTCTCTTATATGGTGTACATTAGTCGTTTCATGATTACCCCTAAATCAAAGAGATTTTTCTCGATGGTGTGTTACCCTATCATAATAGAGATCGTCAGCATCCCGAGATACTTATACTTCATGGGATTTTTATATGAGATAACTAAGCTAGATTTCTGGGTGAGAAAATATTTTTTTTGAAAAATTGGTGGTCCTCTTGAATGTACAAAATCTTAAAAAATTTAGTGTAATATGGTACTTGTTGTATAGAATTAAGTAGTGGGATTTTAACGTGCACTTTCTTAAATACTTCCCATGTCAGAGAAATGGAGATTTTGGGATGTAGTTAATTACAGATGACTTAGAAGACATGGGTGTTAGAGTGAATTAACCCCAACCATTTCATGGTGAGGGTATTACTTTTCTTAAAGTTTTTTTGTTTCATTTTCGGTCGAATCATGCACCTTAGTGTCTACTTCTTTACCAAACTTTAGCATGATTATAGCATTGGCATCTTCTCGGGTTTGGGATGAACTAATAACATAAGGTACGTCATATTAAGGTTCTAGACATATTACTATTTAGGTTGGTTTGGGATGACTCAGTCATGCTCCCTTGTTTCTCTCACTTAAAATTTGGGCTAATTGGCTCACTTGAAAGCTCAAGTTTGGATATGGATTAAGTATTCACATGAAAGAGGGTATTTTGAGCAAGCAAATTTATCATATTCTCTAAATCTTAGATCTTTTGGGATGAAGGATATGCTGGTGCCGATGGAACGTTTTAAAAACCCTAGGTGGGTTACGGGTATGCTGAAGTCCTTAGTATTGACCCTTGGACCATAAAATATTAGGATGATTTTTCCACCCTGAGTTAAAGGATCTCGAATATGGATCATTCTTCGGCCAATTTTCATATAAGGTGTTCTTTTGATCATCCAAATACTTGTTAGTCGGGAGCGTGGGGCAATTTTTGATGAAATGATGAAACATGTCACAACATAGAAACATGGGGGTGGTCATGTGTTGGAAAATTGCTAGTGTAACGTGGGATCCCACTTTACTCATTTCAAGTTCTTTTAAATGACAAACCAAAGCGGCCATTTCAACACTCACATAAAAATTATTGTCAACTTAATTCATGATACTAACGTTGGTTGGGATTGACTTAAATTCTTGATGGGATTCCCAACATTAAGACTTTTTGGCTACGACTTCTAAAAATTTCCAAATATTTTGCACATACATTCCATCATCGCTTGGGTATTAAAGTCAAACCCTTTGTATAGGATTTGGACTTGGTGTCCAAACTCGATACCATGATTTGGACATTGCTTTATCAAGTCCGTAAACCATTCTAAGTACATAATCAATGATTCTCCATCCCATTCTCAAAATATGTCTAAGGCCTTACGTATCGACATCGTCTTTTGGTTCAAGAAGAATTTTTGGAGAAACTCTATAAATATTTGGTTCCATATAGTGATGCATTGAGGTTCGATTGATCGAAACTAGTTCGATGCACTCTTTTTAAAAGAGAAGGGGAACAATTTAAGTTGAACAACATAATAAAAAAGTTATTGGTATTTAACTATCCCACAAATATCATCTTATTCACGCATTTTCAAATATAGAATCTCTTTCAATGTACCCTTAATCATAGGTAGCATATGGATAGTTCCTAAGTAAAATTTGAAATTAATCGGAATTATGTATTTGTGGGTGGGTGGGTGGGTGGGGGGGGTGGGGGGGAGGGAGAGAACGATACATGATGGTTGAATAGATTATTGAGATATAGGTAGTACTTAAGGACTCGAGGTGCTACTTTATCTCCCATTTAAAAAAATGAGACCTTTTCGATAAAGGTGAATGGGAGCGATAGATTCTTCACTCGATAATATACCGATGTTGTATTGAAACCAATTATGCGTACATGATGTACCTCACTAAAATTTATGTCTTTCTTTCTTTTTAGGAAAGAAAAAGAAAATAATTTGACTCAAAACTACTTAATTCCCAAATTACAACAAATCAATTTGATTTATATAATTTAAGTGAGGGAATTTCAAATTTTAAATTCAGTTTCTTGAGGTTAATCGATGATAGCATGGGTCTCCAAATTATTCTCTCTAACTAGAAAGATTCTATTGTTATAAAAAGAAAAATATAAAAGACGACTAATTATGGTTATCACATCAAATCCCAGTTTTACCTCCAGGTAAAATAAAGACGCATTAAAATAAGAAATCGTAGACAAGGTAAAACGAAACCCATTTGACAAGGCTTCGTCGGAGTAGCTTTGAATTCTAGGATTGTTAAAAGTTTTTCTACAAGCTATGTGAACTACCTAGGGTCAATGCCTAATTGATTTTAATTTAAATTGATGGATCGAGTTATGAAAATGCTTGGGTAATTTTCTAATTATCGGGCCAAGTAAGGGTGATTAAATCCCAACCTTATCTTATAAATGGGGTTTTCTAACATGTTAATTGAAATAAGAAAACCATATCCATGTAAGGATCACACAACGCGTACCTCCGATGTGGATATTTTACGATTACTTGTTTAATGTCAATTTGAGGGAAACATTGCATTCGTTTTTGTCATTGCTGAGAGTACTTTGTTCGCTTAGAAAATTGCACAAGTATCTTTAACGCTCTCATGTCATTGTTAGCTTTTTCGGGATTTTTCATCTCTTTTTCATCTTTTGATTTTTCATCCTTTTCTATTTTATTTGTATGAATGTGGTATTAGAAAATAACAGAAAAAAATAAATGCGCTAAGTGTAAAGTGCAATATACAAAAATAAAAAATAAAAATAACATGACATATGCACAAATAGTGTAATTTAACATGAAAAAATAATCAAATAATAACACAAAAAGCACACCATCAATAATTTTTTTAATATTCTGGAGATAAAAAATGCTAATGGACTATTTAAAATATGTTTTGTTCTTAGGTTTGACTACCAAAAGATAAAATCTGGAAATTTTCAAAACAAATTATAAAATTATGAAATTTTCATAATATTTTGTGTTTTTAAGATAAAGCTAGTAATAAAACTACTACTTACTAAAAACAAACTTAAATCTATTTTTTAAACAGATTACCAAAAACAGTTTTTGAAAATTTTGAAATAGTAATAAAAATATATATATTTTTTATTTAAAGTTTTTTAATTTTTATTTGTTTTACTATCTTTTTTGTATACAAAGTGAAAATAGTCTTAAAGTAAATAACTGTTAAATTCAACACAAATTCTCAGTAATTGCGGTATAATATCCACAGGTGCATGGACTATTGTAATGTCGTTGTTATAAACAAAATATGGGACACCTTGTTAGACTCTCAGGTGGTGACAAGTGTTTCCATTAAGGACAAAAACTCCTCTGGGCTATGGATAATGTGATCGACTCAGGTATGAATACGCTCGGACCGTCAATATAAGTGATCGTCTCATTACCGTTAACATGGTGTTAGGTAACAATGTTTATTAACCTCGTCAATGTCAGCTTTGCTCCAATTACATCACGTTATCCCACCTGCATAGGTGAATACGTTACATAATATTCCACGTTTATCATGCTCTAACAAACTCATCATTATCTGCCTCATAGAATGTAAAACATTTAACTACTTGGCCTATCATGTCACTCCACCTATCTCACTACACATTCCCTCTATTAACTACCTATAAAAAGCACTCAATCCTACAGAATAAGGGATATGAGAAATATTATACCTGACGATCATATGCCAAACTATAGAGAGAACGTGTAATCATTACTTTCATGGCTATTGCCCATCGAAACATATATAAGTAGCACTGCATCCGTGGATGTAGGCACTGCATTGGGTCGAACGATGTAAACTCCTAATTTCCTTCTTCATCCCTCATCCTTCTATATTGATCCCAAATTAGCATGTTGGTAGTATTAATTTTGTTTATCAGTTATTGTTTACTAATAGTATATCATAACTAAGGTCCATAGATTCATATACCAATTTTAGAAAATAACAGATTAACACCATTTGTGGGAATCAACAAGAAGTTTGTTGCTTCTTACAATTTTCTATCCACAAATCTATTTTTTATAAAATTAACCTAATTAGATTTTGCATAGTATCCGTTTATGCACTTTGTCTTTTTTTCACGAACTCTTGGCAATGGTAGAAAACCATGATAGTAGTCGTGTAACAGAGGTGAACCCGCCCTCAATGCCTCTTGGAATATGTGACATCCAAGGAATTTTGATGAGCTGGTCCAATGCCCGGGAAGCAATCCAAGAGAGTGTGAAGTAATCGAAGAAAATGCTCGAAGACGAGCAAAGTAGGTCTGGAGTATATCCTTTCACCCTAACTGAAAGAGATCCCTCTGATAGGAGGGGTGGAATATTACCTCCTGACCCTTATAGAGACAATAGAAACCCTTATCGAGAATGAGATCTGAAAAATGCATGGGGGATGAATTTGGACTCCTAAGATGACATGAGTAGATCCTGATATTCCGGATCACAAGATGATAGTTCGTATTACCTAGGAGAAACCTCGTCTCTCATAACAACTGATTATGATGATGATCAATCTTTCTCGGAGAAGATGTTAAGTGTACTAGAAAGGTTGAGCAGAGGTTCTACATTTGATCATCTAGGCCCATATAAAATGAGATGGAAATAATACAGAAGGATAAAAAAAGAGTCAGTGAGGTCTATTAGTAAGAGAACATAATGCTCGATCAAGTCTAGGGTGAGCATGAGAGGATTGTCCAGAGCCGAGAAGACTTCCAAAGAAGAGAGTTCATCACAAAGCCAAGATCGATCAGGAAAGATCATCACAGTCAAAACTGAGAATGAATACTAGCTGTGGAAGGGTTCAATCCAATGACTGGAGGATCATTTTGGAGAAATTGAAAAAATTAAAGAATCCCTTGCAGAGAGGATTCATGAAGGGATTCCCATTCACTCCACTAATTATGGGTTATCCGACACTAGTAAAGTTCAAACCATCGGTTAGTACCCTAAGGTATTATGGCAAAACCAACCCAATATTTCTGGTGGAAAAATATCAAAATTGTCGACATCTAATCAATCCCAGATGAAATGCATTGTTGAGAATTTTCTAGTATGATCATCGGATAGACTGAAATTTGATACAACATTATTTATGCAGACAAATCTTGAACTTCTAATAGTTAGCTGACCTCTTTCTCAATAATTTCTATTTCGGGGCCAAGATTGGTAAGAGAGTGTATCACTTACCAAATGTGCAAAAGAATACGATGAAACCACTCGTGAGTTTATCACATGTTTAAATTACGAGACGCTTGAATAATAGATTATGATGAAATGACTTTGATATACCCATATATACCCTCCGCCCGGCTGAGGACGCCCCGCACCTGAACGGAGTCAGGATGACCTCTCAGCCCAAATCAGACGACCCCCCAAGCGGCCAACCCCTCATCAGGTCCAGACGACCCTCCAGGGGGCTGACCCCTCATCAGTTCCAAACCACCCTCCAAGGGGCCAACCCCTAATCATATCTAGACAACCCTCCAAGGGGAAGACTCCTCATTAGGTCCAGATGACCCTCCAAGGGGCCGACCCCTCATTAAGTCCAGACGACCCTCCAGGGGGCTGACCCCTCATCAGGTCCAGACGACCCTCCAAGGGGTCGATCCCTCATCAGATCCAGACGACCCTCCAAGACGAGGCCTAAATTAGGCCAGACTCATTTCCAGAAGGAACTTTTCCCTCGACCTCATATCATAGGCCGAGGGTAACATCATTACAGCACGTGGCTTAGGAGACGCGTGGAACAGTGCGCGTGAGGCTCACATGGCACGTGGAAGACCGTTATAACAATATCACCCCCTCAGGTGATGGAATATTATGTCATCATTAATCACAGGTGGCATCTACAGGTGTCAGTAGGGGATTGGCTAGATCATCATTCACATGCACCATGCATACTTGGGGGTACACTACACCCACAAGACCTATATATACTTGTCACCTACAACCCTACAAAGGGATTGATAAATGTAACCCTAGGAAAAACTCTGCTTGTACACACAGTAGAGAGAGAAATTAAGCTTATGTGTATTATATCCAAGGCCATTAGTGCCCATACTTAGTGGATCACACACTCACAGTGGATGTAGGACTAATTAGTTGAACCACTATACATCATTATCTTGTTCCTCTTATACTCACCTCCTTCTATATACTTATACATATATATATGGCTGCCATGGTTACTACTGTTTGAGTTCATCATCGCTTATCTGGTGGTGCTGAATAAGAAGACATCTCTTCCTTTGTACAGCTTGACCTCACCAGGCACTCTGGTGGTGAGCCAGTTCTCCCCCTGTGTGGAGATGTTTCATCATTGAAAGAGACCCATTAAGGTTCTCAAGCGCATAATTCTTTTCTTCGGTTCAGCTCTTCATAGCTCAAATACATGGCACCGGAGATGCCACCACCACCACTTGCTCCACCGGATAGTGGAGTAGGACCCAGTTCCAGTCAGCCACCACCTCAGTCTGAGATGGATGATGTGGCGGCAACCTTGAAGTCTCTGGCAGCATGCCAGCGGATCATGCAGGAATAGTTCACAGCTCTAAGCCAGAACATACTGAGACCACCAGGGGTCTCACCTGAGATGATTACTCCGGTAGTGGCTCCAGGGAAGCATGAGGCCAAGGGACCACCCCAACGCAAAGACTTGCCACCCCCATAGCAATGGAGGGATGTTGCTGACCCCCGGCATCTACGCTTGGGGAGGCATGGAAACCCTTGCCCTGGGGATAGGTATGATGATCTGGAGGGAGAGAAGGCCGCCATAGAGTGCTGGGATCCAATGAGGTCTCCAAAAATAATGTGCAACCTCTCCAGGAAAGCAGAGGGAAGTGTGGAAGGCAAAATCCTAACGATCGCCCGAGAGTCTCTACTTTTGATCGCTTGAGCAGGGGGTCGGCCTTTGAGAGGCTAGGCCCAGTAAATGACCTGCGGGAAAAATTGTCCAGATCAAAGAGTGTTGCGAGATCCAGAAGGGAGGCAGAAGATGGATGAACCCACGGGGGCAGACCCCTGGGATGGGATGATGGTCAGGGGGAAGTAAACAACCGACATAGGCCTGCCGCATCAGAACCGTCCGTCCACCTCAAAGAGGCGACAGGGGATAACATCGGCTAAGCCGACCCTACGAGGCCCTGGAATGACTTGATCCAGCGACTGGAGGATAAGATCGGTGATATAATGAAGAGCCGGGACCCTATTAATAGAGGATACTCCATAGGATCACCCTTTGTGGCGAAGATAGTCAACTTCCATACGCCATCAAAGTTTAAGCCACCTGTGGTCACCCCAAGATATGACGGGAGTACAAACCCTATCCATCATATTGAGATGTATCAATTGGCGGAAGATATATACTCTATCTCATATGAGATGAGGTTTTGTGCCTTTTCTGGCACTCTGACTGGGGCTACGCATGTCTGGTATATGTCTCTTCCAAAAATATCCATTGAAAGCTTTAAGCAGCTGGTAGACCGATTTATCCACAACTTTTTCTTTGGGGTGAGGCCACAGATGAAGAACACACACCTGCTCTATATTAAGCAGGGGAAGAACGAGAGTCTAAGAGACTATATAGCCAGATTCAATAAAGAAAAGTTAGAGGTGGAATACTATGAGGAGAGCATAGCCATGACCGCCCTCATTGGAGGACTCCAGAAGGGAAAGATGCTATGGAAGCTTACTGAAGACCCTCCGAGGATGATGGCTAAATTGCTGTCGACGGTAGGAAAGGTGATGAACGCCGAAGAGGCGATGGTCACAAAATACGAAGATGAAAAAGGAGGCACTATTGGGGGTAAGTACCATAAGAAGAACAAAGATGGGAAGAAGAGGTCTAAGGATGATAAGTTCGCTGATTAAACCCCTTTAACGGTCATCTGTGAACATATTCTCAACGAGATAAAGAGTGATCGGTCCCTAAAGTGGCCTGAGAAGTTGAGGGCAACCCCCAACAAGAGGAATAAAAACCTGTGGTGTGAATTTCACCAAGACCATGGCCACGTGACAGACAAATGCTTTGCTCTGAAAGATGAGATTGAAAAAAGTTAAAAAAAGGGAAGATAAGGAAGTACGTTGATAAGAGTGCCTTTAAAAGGGGCCGAGAGGATAACCCCAGATAAAAGAGAGGTGATGCATGTAGAGAAGGTCCTCCGAAAAGAGGGGATGACCCTTCTGGTGATGAGGACGACCCTCGCCTACCTCCAAGAGACGACCATGGCCCTGTTAAGAGACTTAATATGATCTCTCTTGGTGTGGGGATGATCTCTAGGGGACTGGCAGGAGGAGGGTCAGAGGTCGCAGACAGGAAGGCCCATGTAGGTGAAGCCAAGGCAGTGACAAAAGCTGTACACTCAACCTCCCTGAAGACAAAGTCAGAAAAGAGGAAGAAGGTCGATATGGATACTCTGATAGTGGGGTTCTAAAGAATGGACTTCAAAGGCCTCTTAGCCCCACATGATGACCCTTTCGTTATCACTACTAGGGTTCATGGATGCGAGGTGCCGATGATCTTGGTAGATGGGGGTAGCTATGCAGATGTGATGTTTTGGCCATGCTTCAAAGCCTTAGGTCTCAGCTGTGCTAGACTCGTCCCATACCATCACCCATTGATTGGGGTCAGTGGGGAAAAGGTTCACCCCCTTGGACTGTATGAGGCCGATGTCAGGATGGGGGACGAGTGGCCGAGATGGCTTACCAAGAAGCTCAGCTTCTTTGTGATGGATGAACATGTGTTTTCGGCCTACAACATTATACAGGGGCGGGTACCCTTAAGGGGTTTGAAGCCGTGCCATCTACGGTCCATCAGATGATTAAATTTCTAGCCCCTTATGGGGTAGGGGAAGTTCAGGGAGACCAGACGACAGCACGGTAATGTTATTTCAACTCCGCCGAAGAAAGAAAGGCACACAAGAAGGAAACAACCACTTACAATATTGATACCCTCGACCCCAGGGAAGAGACAAAGCTGAAGAAAAGAGAAGCCGCGGAAGAGGTAGAATCCATCATCCTCAAAGAGGATGAGCCAGAAAAAACCATCCAAATCGGCAAAACTCTGAAGCCAAACATCAAGGAAGACCTCATCCAGTTCTTGAGGAGAAGACAGAGCGTCTTTGCATGGAGTCATGCAGATATGTCGAGGATCGAACCCAAAATCATGTGCCCCAAGCTCAACGTGGTAGAGGGTGCAAAGCCGGTAAAGCAGAAGAGGAGAATTTACTCTCGAGAAAAATATGAGGTCATAAGGGACGAGGTTAAGAAGCTAGAAGATGCCGAGTTTATCAAAGAGGTCATCTACCCCGAATGGCTTTCCAACGCAGTCATTGTCCCAAAAGCCAACGGGAAGTGGAGAATGTGTGTAGACTTCACCGACCTCAACAAGCATTACCCTAAAGATAGCTTCCCTCTCCCCCGCATTAACCAGATGGTAGACGCTATCGCAGGCCATGAACTAATGAGTTTCATGGATTCCTACTCAGGTTACAACCAGATCTTTATGAGCCCTGGGGACTCGGAGAAAACTGCTTTTATCACCGACAAAGGGACATACTGTTATAGGGTCATGCCCTTTGGCCTGAAGAATGCAGGGGCAACGTATCAGCGCCTTGTAAATAAAATGTTTGAAGACCAAACTGGGAAGTCTATGGAGGTCTATGTAGATGACATACTGACTAAGAGTTTGAAGGTAGAGGATCATGTGGCTGACCTTGAGAGAACCTTTAATACGATGGACAAGTAAGTTCAACCCGGCTAAGTGTGTCTTCGGGGTTGGAGCAGGGAAATTCTTGGGGTTCATTGTGAATCAAAGAGGTATTGAGGCCAATCCTGAAAAGATAAAGGCCCTACTAGAAATGAAAACCCCCAAGACCATTAAAGACGTTCAGAGGCTCACGGGGCGAGTGGCTGCTTTGAATAGGTTTATGTTCAGAGACACATATAGGTGCTTACCATTCTTCAAAATTCTTAGAAACGCTTTCGAATGGAGAGAGGAGTGTGATGAGGCCTTCAAGGAGCTAAAGACATACTTAGGGTCTCCCTTGCTATTGTTACGACCAGTACAAGGTGAACGGCTATATGTGTACCTAGTCATCTCAGAATTAGCTATCAGCGCATCCGTTGTGAGAGAAGAGGATGGAGTACAGAAGCCAATGTATTTCAACAGTAAGGAACTCTAGGGGGTAGAGCAAAGATACCCAAGGATGGAGAAGTTAGCTTATGCCTTGATCCATGCATCAAGAAAGACGAATCCATACTTCCAGTCCCATACAATGGTCATCCTCACTGACTCTCCTCTTAGGCAGGTCCTACACAAGCCAGAAAAATCAGGTAGGTTAATAACCTGGGCTATAGAGCTGGGGGAGTTCGACATTGTGTATCAACCTAGGAGGGCCATTAAGGGGTAAGCATTGACAGATTTCGTGGCTGAATTTACTTGGGAAGACGATGAAGCTAAAGATGAGAGCCTTGGGAAGACATATACCTTACAAGGCAGACTCAGCGACACACCCGCAAATAAGGCTGAGACAAGCACCGCTAGAGGGAAAATGGCAAAAAACAAAGTGGGAAAATATCTCTTTAGATAGGGGTCCCTCACCGAGGGAAATTTCTCAGATGAACAGACTGTGTGGAGTCTCTTCGTCGATGGGTCCTCCTGCGACAGCGAAAGTGGAGCTGGACTGATAGTATCAGCACCCGATGGCACAGACATTGAGTACGCCCTGAGGTTCAACTTCAAAGCCTCCAACAACAAGTCCGAATATGAGGCCTTGATAGCAGGCCTCTCCTTGGCCATGTCTCTTAGTGTCGGCCAAATTTTGGTCCATAGTGATTCAAGGCTAGTAGTGAACCAGATACTAGGAGCTTACGAGGCCAAGGATGAGCGGATGGCCAAGTACCTTGAGAAAGTGAGGTCATTACTGAAGAGATTCAGAGAAGTGAAATTGAGGAGGATACCTAGGCTCGATAATGGCTGAGCTGATGCACTTGCTAGGTTGGCCTCGGTAACTAGGACAGATATCAGGAGGACAGTCCCAGTGGAAATCTTGCTTCGACCAACTATTGAAGATGTTGAGGGAACACTTGGCACTTGCTTAAATGTTTCTAAGGAAGATTCATGGATGGACCCTCTGATCAGATACATCAAAGAGGGGGAAATGCCAGAAGCAAGGAAAGAAAGGAAAAAGTTAAGATATAGAGCTGCGAAATTCACTGTCATCGGAGACACCTTGTACAAAAAGGGGTTTTTGCTCCCCTTACTTAGGTGTGTGCATCCGTCTGAAGTCTCACACATTTTACAAGACGTGCACGAGGGGTCGTGTTCAAGCCACATTCGGGGTAGGTCTTTAGAGAAGAGGGTGGTCACCCAGGGGTACTGGTGGCCGACCTTGGGGAAAGATGCCACGACATATATAAAAAAGTGTGATAAATGTCAAAGATTTTCCATCATCCCTCACCAACCCCATCAACCCCTTACCTCCATTACATCCCCATGGCCATTTGCAGTGTGGGGGATCGACCTAATAGGACCCTTGCCTAGGGCAGTCAATAACTATCGGTTCCTCATCGTAGAAATTGACTACTTTGATAAATGGGTGGAGGCAGAGCCGATGGTCATGATTACCGAGAAAAATACCTTAAAGTTCATCTGGGAAAATATTATATGCATATATGGTCTCCCCAACACCTCATCTCAGATAACGGGACTTAATTCAAGAATACATCTCTAGAGAAGTACTGTGAAAGGGTGAGTATCAAACAATTCTTCTATACCCCAGGTCGACCTCAGGCCAATGGGCAAATGGAAGTTACAAATAGGACAATCCTAGATGGGATAAAGAAGAGACTTAAGGAGGCAAAAGGAAGATGGGTTGAGGAGTTATATGCTGTACTGTGGGCCTACAGGACGACGACAAAGACCTCTACCGGAGAAACCCCGTTCATGCTAGCTTATGGATCAGAGGACGTCATCCCCACCGAGATTAGGTTACGTACTCATAGGGTCCAAATGTATGACCCCCAGAGAAATATGGAAGAGAGGAGACTTGACTTAGACCTGATTGTGGAAAGAAGGAAAGACGCTGAGATAAGGCAAGCCGCCTACCAGCAGAGGATTGCAAGGTTTTACAACCAGAGGGTGAAGCAGAGGCCAATTGCAGTGGGGGACTTAGTCCTCAAAAAGACTTGGCCGAAGCCCAATAAGCTCCACCCAAATTTGCATGGCCCATATAGGGTCATTGATGAAGTTGTCCCTGGAACCTATAGACTAGAAAACCTAGAAGGGTAACCCTTTTCCAACCCCTGGAATGCAGATCATTTGAAGAAATACTATCAATAATTTTGTAAAGTCCTATCGGACCACAGTTGTAATGAATGTGTTGCTCTAATAGAACACCTGGAATGTTAATGAGAATGTCACATTGATCCCTCATTTTGTGTTTGATTAATCCTAGTGTGATTGGGGTGAAACTCCTTAGTACCACCCTCGGCTATAATGAGGGAAAATGGTGGGGACAAATCCCTCATTCACCCTCAAGAAAGACGAGTGGGGACTTGAAAAACCATTAGGTTGGTGTAAAACCACCCTCGGCTATGACGAGGGAAAATGGTGGGGACGACCCCTAATTTACCCTCAAGAGAGACGAGAGGGACTTAAAATTTAAAAAATTATTAAGTTGGTGGAAACCACCCTCGGTTATGATGAGGGTCTATGTTGGGGACGAACCCTCATTCACCCTCAAGAAAGACGACGAGGGACTTGAGCACATGACATATAAGTCTGGAGCAACTTTTAATGAGGGGGATGCGTCCAGTAAGCCAGGCATATTGACTGCCACATCCTGCATAGTATAAGGATGAATCCAACGTAGAAAAAGGCTGAATCCTGCATGAGGCTAAATTTATAGGTGTTGCACCTTGTAGTATAAGGCTACGACCTGTATGTAAGACCAAGTGGTATGTGCCGCACCCTGTACTGGGTCGGGCCGCACCCTGTGCTGAGTAGGGCCGCACTCTATAAGCTTATGTGTTGAGTATCGTCCAGGATGGGGTGCTATATTTTCCATATCACCTCCTAGTAATAACAATAATAAAAATTCAGTATAGTTTTTATTATTCCATACAGATTTATAGCCAAGAGAACAAGGCCTAACTTCTGTTCTATTGAAAAAATTTACTTGACCAGTTTTCAGAAAAAAGGGAGAAGCTGGTCTACCCCCCCCCCCCCCCCCCCACACACACACACAAACTTGTTATTTTTCTAAGACAAAAAGGTTCCTAAGAAAATCTTGGAACAATGACCCTGCAGACCAAGGGAAATTTTTAGTATAAAGAAATAATTATTTCTTTACTTATGATATATGCGAAATTTTATTTAATGTTTGTGGGAATGAGGAGGATTAACCCCACCTAGTTACTCATTAAGAAATGAATGTGCATAACGAAATACCCCACAATCACACGGGGTTGCACTAAAAAGTACCCCACAGTCACATGGGGTTGCGCTAAGAGATTTTAACTTGCTCAAATATATGCAAGTACGCTGCAGTTAGAGGGATAGCTTCAAAATTTTAACTTGCTCAGCTCATACGCAAGTACCCCGCAGTGAGAGGGGCAACTTCCAAATTTTAACTTTCTTAGTTATATGCAAGTACCTCGCAGTTAGAGGGACAACTTCAAAATTTTAACTTACTCAGTTATATGCAAGTACCCCAGAGTTAGAGGGGAAACTTCAAAATTTTAACTTGCTCAGTTATATGAAAGTACCCCGCAATTAGAGGGGAAACTTCAAATTTTTTGAAAACGTGAGCTTTTCTAAATCAATGCTCTGATACCAATTTGAAAACATGAGTTTTTCTAAATCAATGCTCTGATACCACTTGTTGGAATGTAGACCCCCCAATTTTAAATTTTACAAAATAAATTTCCTTTTAAATGCGGAATAAAGATGGCCCAAACACATAAACAACTTAATAATATTAATTTCTTTAAAATTAAAATTAAATTAAAATTAAATTAAACAATAAATAAATTATTCAACAATTTAACCCAAGTCCTAGAAATATTCATTTTTGCAAATTAGGCTAAACCAAATTTTATCAAATTAAAGTACTGCCTTGAATTAAATTAATATTTACCCAAATTGAATTTGCACCAAATTAAATATACCAATTTTATCTTTTTAATTAAGCATGCATCTATTGTGACTTGCAAAAGATAAAATCAGTAAACAACCACTACGCCGCGATGTACGAGAAAAAAACCCACAATGGAAAAAAACCTAGGACAACCCTAGCCTTAAGTCCACTAAGTATGGTTTTATGATTACAAGATAGTTGACTTACAAAACACGACTTGACTTCATCCAAACCCCTAACGTGTCTTCTTGCAACTACCTCCGCCTAGTCTACAATCCGGAGTCCACCGGAAGCTTGGAATCCACCAATGAGACCTATGGAACAACCGCCACCTCTCACTCGAAGCCTTTCTCCGAGTGGGAACGCTGTAGCAACAAACAAGTCTTCTTTTTTGTGGGATGTAGAAGTAAACCCAAACAACTCTTCAAACGGTAGAGTATAACCCGGTGCCAAACAAACTCCAAGCAAGATATATATATGTAGGGACTTGGATAAACTGAAATGGGTGTCAACAAAAGTGTTTTAGAATTTTCTCTTATAAATCAAAATTAAGGCATACTCGGTTAGAGTAGGGTGATTGCAAGGGGTCGTATAATTTATCTAGTCATAAGATAAAGATCTAGGTAAATTTAATTAAGGCGTTAGTAGTACACATTAGAGGAGCGGTAAGGATATCCTCAAGGGAGTGAGGCACTAACTAAAATATGAAGAGCATGCATATTTATTTATTACTGCAAGTTAATCATTTGCTAAATGTTTTTCAAATGTTTTGGGTAATAACCCTTGCTATAAATTTTTGAAAAACCTTTTAGGTGTCCAGACACAGGGACGCCAGGCTTGACTCTATTTCAGGAAATCCGTTGCTGCAGCATATGTGGATGTTGCGGGAGTTTTGATTGACGCCTCACTTTTTCATTCTAGTATAGAGACTTCTATCAGTTTTTTCGAGCATGTCGCTCACCGTTCATTTAGTTTTTGTCAGACTTGTTGAGATTGATTACTTGTCTTTATTTTATATTTGTTGGAGTTTGGGCCGATGGTTTATTCGGTCAGTTAATAAATTGTGAATGGTTGTTTTAGTTAATTGGGATTATTGTGTTATTTTAATTTTTTCGCATGAGTTTCATTTAAGTTAATGAAGGATAAAACTTGGCACCGGTCTAATTTTCTCACATAGGTGGTTAGTAATTAAAAAGGAGACAGTGATGCTAAGAATGATCCAACTGAGAAACCTGTTCTAACTTAATTTAAAATTGATCACCCGGGGTTAATTAGGCGGGGTGTCACACGTTTTCCCACTAAGGACCTTCAGATGCTTAGGACTGGAAGAAAGCAACCTTGTTCCAACCTACAGTGTTGTACGTGCCTACGATTATACCCGTCGGGAGGTGATGGGATCCATAAAACTTATAATAGGGGCTAGACCTATAAACCCTATCATTGAATTCCAAGTTATTGACATCCCATCTTGTTCCAACCTGTTGCTTGGATGAACTTGGCTCTAGAGTAACAAGGGTATGTCTTCCTCACTCCACTAGAAATTAAAGTTCTTCACCGACGGACGAGTCATCACCATTTTGGGCGACGACGATAATGCCGAGGGTGCAAGCACCAGTAGTCCAATCCTTGAGATACAGCATAGGTAAAATGATATGATCCTATCAGGATTCCGAGTTGAGCCACCACTAATCCCGGTAGGGGACAACTTCAAAGAAAGGGTTTATTTGGAATACGACCTTCATGGAAACGTCAATGTGATTCAGATGTTCAGAAACATGCACTTCATGCCCGGACTAGGGCTAGGGCGAAGACTACAAGGGATAATTGAGCCCATTGAACTAAAGAAAGATTTCCCTCCTTGTGGTTTGGGGTATCGACCATCAAAACAAGAACTCAGAATAAGCCTCCAACCTCGACCAAAGAGGCGACTAGACCGCGTACAGACTATCCCTGGTGACTCCTTGAATGGACGATTCATCAAAGAGGGTGAATACTTCCCCTTTTGAGACTTTCCAAAACCATGGTAGGACCATACAGACAAGACGATGAATCCTATAATGGAGATCTTTTTTCGAGACAGCTACCCATGGACCGAAAGTTCCCAACACCATGTACAACTGCTCATCAAAGATACCGAAGGTTTCGGGGGAAGTGACTCTGATGATTCATTCAACTTACAGACACTGGGGCTAACACTCTGCATGGTACATTTAGTCACTACATCACTGGATCCATCCCACCTGATTAAAGATGCTGATACACCTCTTCTCAAATGGCATGCTGCACCAGTTCTACCTGTTGAAATCCCACCTAACCCTAATGTTTACCCTATTTCTTCTTCTGTTGTCTATCCTTGATAAAATGTAATCGAGACCTCCTTTGATGAGGTTCTCAATGCTGTTTTTCCTATCAATGAAATAAACAAAGATTTTGAGTATCTTGTTGTGCCTTACATTAACTGTTTGGATTCTAATCAAACTTTTGATGATGATGATTTTGCAAATGAACAATTCTTAACTGATCTAAATAAGGTTAATAATAAACAACATAACCGAGTTCAAGTTAATGAGGAAGAAACTGTTGTTGTTAACCTCTGTTCTAGTAGCCAATTGCGCAAGATTCAGATAGGGGCTACCCTTGACGATCATGAGCGCGCACAACTCGAAGAATTTCTAAAGGAATCTGTGAATGTCATCGCATTGTCTTATGACGATATGCCTGACATTGATCCCGAAATAGCTCAACATGAGATCCCCACTCTTCTAAATTACAAGCCGGTTAAACAAAAGTCGAGAAAGCTCCGCACTGAATGGTCGCTCAAAGTTAAGAAGAGGTGGTCAAACAGCTGAACATGGGTTTCATTTGTGTGATCGAATATCCCACATGGATAGCCAACATAGTGCCTGTCCCGAAATCAGGAGGGAAGGTTCAGATGTGTGTGGACTATCAGGACTTGAACAAAGCCTCTCCAAAGGATGATTATCCGCTACCCAATATCGACATGATCGTGGACAACACAGCCAATCACGCTCTCAAGTCATTCGTCGACGGGTTTGCCGGATACAACCGAATCAAGATGCACCCAAATCACCAAGAAAAGACCACATTCATCACCCCATGGGGAACATTTTGTTACACCGTTATGCCATTTGATCTCAAGAATACTAGGGATACCTACCAAAGGGATGCCATAACCATCCTGCACGATCTGATTCATAAAGAAGTTGAGGTCTATGTGGATGATATGATTATCAAATCCAAAACTAGAGAAGGACACATTCCCGCTCTCCGAAAGTTCTTTGAACAACTGCGACAGTATCAGATGAGACTCAATCCGCAGAAATGCATCTTTGGCATTACAAAGCGAAAACTCTTGGGATTCATGGTCAGTGAGAAAGGGATAGATCAAGCTGAAAGCTATACTTGAGATGCCACCTCCCCGAACAGAAAAAGAAGTCCGAGGTTTTCTTGGAAAATTGTAATACATCATCCGATTCATCAACCAGTTAACCTCTATCTGGGAACCCATTTTTAAACTACTCCGAAAGGATTCAACTAAGGTTTGGAATGAAGCCTTCCAAGAAGCTTTTGACCGGATCAAATAATATCTGACCCAACCCCCGGTACTCATGCCACCACAACCTGGTCTCCCTTTTATCCTATACCTAACCATAACTGATACTGTAGCTGGGGCATTGCTAGCCCAATACCTTGAAGATTCCCTGAAAGAAAGAGACATCTATTATGACAGTTGCAAATTGTCCGGATACAAAGTAAACTACACTACTTTAGAAAAGGCATGTGTCCTGCTTGTCTAGGTCACCCAAAAGTTATGGCACTATATGCTCGCCTTCCTCATATAAATTGTATCCCGAATAGACCCCATCAATTACCTGCTTGAGAAACCCACCTTATCCATCTAAATGGCCTGATGGTTGATGCTCCCATCCAAGTTCGATATTGTGTACATCACGCAAAAAGCCATAAAAGGAAGAGCCATATCTGACTACCTCGTTGATTACCCTATGGAGGAAGCTGATGTTTGGATCTCTGAATTCTTAGATGAAAACATCCTCTGCACTGCCCAAGACAATCTTTGATGGAAAATGTTCTTTGACGGCGCTGCCAACAAAAAGGGATATGGCATTAGGATACTTCTAATCGCCCTAGATGACTCCCATACTCCCATCTCCATCAAGTTGGATTTCCCTTGCACCAACAACATGACTGAATAACAGGCATGCACGATAGGACTCAAAGTTACTCTCAAGAAAGGCATTAAAGACCTAGATGTCTACGGGGATTTCGCCCTCATCATAGATCAAGTGCTCGAAAAGTGGAGAGTCAAGGACGAAAAACTCTAACCCTTCCATGCCTACTCAGAAGAACTAGCCTTCTAATTCCAAGATATCACCTTCCACTACCTACCTCGAGAAAAGAATAACCTAGCCGATGCCCTTACTACCTTGGCCTCTATTGTTAACATTCCCAAAGGAATAACAATAACCCCCTTCCTAGTTCAAAAGCAAGACAAACTAACCCACTGCTACCACATTGAGCTCGTCACCACAGAAGATCCCGAGCTAGACCATTACTGGTACTATGATATCTGGCACCTTCTCAAGCATGATAGGTATCTCGAGGGTTCCGATGAGAAAGACCGAGCAACCTTTCGAAGACTCTCCACCCAGTACATCATCTATCACAAAGCACTGCTCAAGACGAACTTCCATGGAACTCATCTACACTGTATCGCAGGGGATAAAATTGAAAAAGTAATGCAGAAAATCTACAATGTGGAATGTAGGACCCACATGAACGGTCACATGCTTGCCAAAAAGATCATCCGACAAGGTTACTACTGGATCACCATGACCCAGGATTGCACCGCCTATGTTCGAAGATGCATCAAATGCCAAAAGTTCTCCAACCTTCAGCATCTGCCTCCGTGAGAATTATACAACATGACTTATCCCTGTCCGTTCTCCACCTAGGGTATCGACATCATAGGGAAGGTTACACCAAAGGATTTCAACGAGAATGATTTCATCCTAGTTTTCATTGATTACATCACCAAATGGGTCAAAGATGAGTCATATGTTGTGCTGAACGCCAAGAAAGTGGCCAAATTCATCCAGAAAAACATCATCTGCCAATATGGAGTCCCTCACGAGCTAGTGTCGGATAATGGGTTGCACTTCGAGGCAGAAGTTACAGAAGTGGTCAGCGAGTACGGGATTCAGAGATAAAAATCTTCTCCCTACCGACCCCAGACCAACGGTGCAGTTAAAGCCGCCAACAAGAACCTAAAATCCATCATCAGTAAGATGACTGAAAGCTGTCAAAATTGGGATAACCGAATCTCGTACGCCCTCTGGGGCTATAAGACCTCAATCCGAACCTCTACTGGGGCTACCCCTTACTCTCTAGTCTGCGACATAGAAGTAGTCCTACCCGTGGATCATGAAATACCCTCGTTGTTCAGCACGCTTAAAAGCAAGGTCAGCGAAGAAGATTGGTGCCAAAGACGTCTTGACGAGATGACCCTCCTAGATTAAAGGAGATTGAAAGATTTATACCAGATACAAGGGTACCATCGCCGAATATCGTGATCGTTCAATAAGAGAGTCAAGGACCGCGGTGTCCGAGAGGGGGATTTAGCCCTCAAAGAAATAATAAAACCCATCTGGGACCCAGAGGGAAATCCAAGCCCAATTGGAGCGGCCCATACATTGTCAAGAAGATCTTGTCCGGCAGTGCCGCCATGTTTACCGACCTAGATGGAGAAGGGATGGATCGTTCAATCAACCTGGACCATCTCAAGAAATTTTACCCTTAGTACAAAATCTCGGCTCGCTACAACTCTTCTTATCTCCCTTCTATTCTACAAAAAAAGAAAAAAATCTTCATTTCCCTCTACCCAGAACTATGTGGGCCTGATCCTTTGTAAAAACCATTTTCAAACAATTTTTTTTTTCAAAACCCCAGAGGTATATAGGCAGGTCATTCATTTTACATGAGCACGACCCCTTCTTTTTCACAAAAAACTATTCTTTTCTTATCTCCGAGAATGACAGTTCATTCTAACATATACATGAACAAAAGGATTATGTATGCCTTAGTGATCAGTATAGATAATTCAAAAATACAAAAATCATCAAAAGTCACAGCTAGATGATTAAAAACTTGTTTATTTCACTAATAAGAAATTACAGTACAAATTACATGAAAAAAGGAACGAATAATTCCCTCCCCCTACCTTCCTAAAAAGCCAAATAAAATTCCCAAAATTATTCTCCATTACAAAATAAACTCTCCAAGAGTCCTAGCCATAGCTACCAGAGGAGCCTGCTCCATCATCATCATCTACATCCTGGGGTCCCCAAGCTTCCCCTGCCTGAATAGAGTGACGTAGACACTCCATGGACTGATAGGCTCGAACCAGCTTTGAAAAAACCACAACACCTCCTTCCATGGTATTAAATAAGACAAGCCACCTTTGTCTAGTCTCTACTGCCAACATCTTACTGACTACTCTCCTCTACAACCACTTCATATAATCCCCAGGTATATGCCAAACTCTCCCAACAAACTGAGAGGGACGGGTCGATGGATGCCGACTCTCCCATAAAGATCCAAGTCGCATGCGCAGACGCTTAGTCAAATATTCTACCGAAAATAAATCTAGTGTTCGAGGCAGCATGACCTACTCCCAACCAAATTGGGCAGAAGCTGCCAAGGGAAACATAAAGAGGTCTGTTTGAGGCCAACCAACCGAACGTACGCATATTCTCCCAGCTCCAGAATAGGCAGCAACGGTCCCCACCATGGCACTGACCAGTACAGATTTAGACCCCCATGCTCCAAAAACTAATTCTCCCAACTCTCAATATCCACGCCAACGCTGATGAAATGACGCGAGAAGAAGTGGGTATAGCCGACAAAGGATATTCTGGAGGAGTCATCAGTCAGAATCTTTCAGATAACCACATGAACAACATCATGGGGCTACTCCTCAAAAAGTCAGAACGACCTTCTCGCTAGGCATCCAGGCCGTTTAAAGTCTCCTCCAATATCACTGCCGTAGGATTTCACCGGTACGACATCCATGAGGTAATGGCTATAAGTTATGGGTCCACCAGCAGTTCCCCAGTCACCAGCAATAATTTTGGAACCAAGCTCAAAACAACAGCCCCGATCCTGCAAATGCACGAATTATAACACCGTCGAAAGGGAGATCATTCCTCCAATTACCAGTGGTCTGGCCACCGAAGGTGAAATACGAAGAAGCCCGACCAATAAATCTCTGGGAGAACGGGAATACTCAGGAAAAGTTGTAGCAACACTGGGATTTATCCCCAGCATGGAAGAAAATTCCCTGTAGGTAGGACAAACCTCATCCAACCTAAAGTGGAATACATGGTCTTCGGGGTACCAAAATTGTACCGCCGTCATCAGCATATTCCACTCAATGGGCCGGTTGCGCCACAAAGAAACTCGACGCATATTGAAAGAATCTTAGTCGACATTATAAGAGCACATTGCTTCCAGGGCTTCGAGGTAGTTAGCAAACTCAATGCTATCAGGGAGAGCTACTTGTAAGACTAAGAGATAGTAAGCAAATAAGAATGTGGAAAAGGAAGAAAGTGAAGGTGTGATGAAAACACTCCACCCTTACCCCTTTTTCTACTTGAAAATCCTCACAAAAGACATAACCCCTGCAGAAATTGGAAGGAACCTTGACCCACAAAGTACCAAAGGCTGAAGAGGGCACTAATCAAAGCTTTTAATTGATTGGACTGGACTGACATGCCGATAGGCAGGACAAGGTGCTCGCCAATCAATAACCCCCCATTTTTGGAAATTTCCCTTTTTCCCCTTTTATCAAAATCAGAAAACCCAATAAAAATAAATTGATATTCTCAAACAGAATTTCAAAAGTCCCCTTCCATCTTTAGGTAACTTCTCATTGTGAATCAAAACATTCTTTCAAAATTTTAAAAAAATATTTCTTTTTACGGTCTCAGCAACAAAGTAGAAAGCGCATGTGCATGCATTCATCCATTCATCATTAACAGAAGATAATCAAAAAACTCCATTTGCATTGCATAGATATCTCTTATGTGTTACATCAATTTTGCAGGAAATAAAGAAAAATAGAAAAACAACGGGACTCAGCCCGAACCCACATTCTCTTTCTCTCTCTCTCTTACCTAAACTTCACCTCTCTCTCTAAGAGATTCCACCCCTGTGACACGCTCTCTTTCCGCTACGGTGAGATGACGCACCATCGCTACCCGAGTCGGACTCCTCCCTGAATAAAGCAGACAATATCAAGAAGGAAAGAATATGAACCGCATCCGTAATATGGGCAGTCATCGAAGATTTTCAGTCCTCAATATCCCTCAGCCAAGTGGTGGACACACGGACGTGCTTCCAGAAAAGGCAGAATCATAATCAAAGCAGAAAAGGAACTAAAAGGAGAAGAACGAAAAAGATATACCTCAGGTCAAAGAACCTCCTCTGTCAAACCCAACTCCTCCAGATCCATCGCATGAGGATGATGAAACATAGGCACCATCCCTGCATCATCCCGACGAATGTCGTATGAAGCGGTATGCAACTACACAAAGGGAACCTCCGAAGTCGCCGGTGACGTAGACCTCGACGGACCACCATCGCTATGGGAGGACCCCACCGATAAACTCGAACCCGCGGGAGGGAAAGGCAAGGCATCATATATGTTGGGCGCCATCAACCAACTCGTCACGAAGTCCATATAATCATACGACATGACCGTATCAGTGTAGAAAATATTGGACTCGTCGATTATCACAGCGATCCTCGCATCCTCCGGTAGCAGCCGCTCCAGCCTCTTTGAAATAGGATGCCGCGCAGGTGGAACCACCACCTCCTCCTCAGCGATCTATCGAACCACCCTCTCCCCAAGATACCAAGAGTGGCCAAACTCATGAGCCAATAAACACCGTAGCTATGCATTCACCCCAGTCAACCCCTTGTCCTGAACACCTGTCCCCCAAGGGTAAAAGGTCACCTGAAAATACCCAGCAAGGTATAAGTCAATAAAGAATCAGAGCATAAGAAGAACATGACAAAAAAAGGAAAAATCTTACCCTATCAGTAGTCAAGTCATTCAAGACCTGACGCACAGCCTCCAGAGAAAGAGATCTCCTCGACTTCCAATTGACCTTGTGCCATCGATACAATCGGTAGAAGTCCCAAATGGTCTCATCCTTCAGAGAGATCAGATGGGTATTACACCCAATCACCTCATAAAACCACGTCTTCCAAAGTTAAAAAGTTGTAATAAAAAATTAGACGCATAAGGAAAGTGTGAATGCATGAAAGAGAAATGTGCAAATTAAAGAATACCTCAAGAAGATACATGGCTCCACTAAAAGTCTAACGGAAGCATCGGATGAATGCATCCAGAGAAAAATAGATGGTCGCTAAAGTCAGGTTCACCTAATCACAGAGAGGGATGTTTGAGAACATCCTCATGTACGGCAAGAGCCACAAGTGGATGACGTCGCCGCTTGATGCCACCATAAAGCCCCCTGCACCAGCAAGATGAAAACCGGACCATCTGTCTCACCTGTAGCCCATCCTCCACATCAACCACCCTACCCAGCAAGACATCCTTCAACAAGGACAATTGAATGGATTCTCCAGACACTATCCTCCCCACATCGTCGAGTGCCGCCCGCACCGCCTCCGGCCTCACCCGTAAAGAGCGATCCACCTCTATCTGCTTCCCATCGCAATCGATCCCCAATAGCTACTGTACATCTATGGGAGTCGTAGTCATCTCCCCAAAGCCAAAATGAAAGGTGTGGGGAGTATCCCATAATCTCTCCCCTATAGCGCACAAGATTGCTGTTGAACGAGGCGTCTCAGCCAGCGCAGACGCTAACCTCCCAAATCCTGTTGATGACACCACCCAACGCACCACTTGTGGAAGATGCTCCCAGACATCCTTAAGCCCCGTTGTCCCACGGGCACGCATGTTCGACAAAGAAACATCAGACTGTCAAAAGGAAAACCTTGTCAAAATCCAAAAAAAAAAAGAAAATCACCAAAAGAGAATACCAAAAGTCATTTTACTCACATAACCGTCGGGGTTCACCACCCTCGAAGAATGATGACGCAATGGCTCCTGCAGCAAGGTTCGCTCATCCGCAACCGACTCGAATGCATTAAAAGAGTTCTCTCTCCCCAAAGCAAGAGGCGCCATGGCCCTCCATTCCACGTTCGTCCAGTCATCAATAGTCAATCACTCTGTGTATGCTGCAGTGCTCACAAAAGCAGCCATTTTTTTAGAGATCGGAATGCTAGAGCGATTCGCAGAAAGAGAGAAGGCAATAAGCTGTGAAAAATGAAAGGAATTCTCGCCCTTTATATAGGATGCTAAGGTTCATGCCGATCGGCACTGACCCCAACCCTACTGATCGGCACTAACCCTTTACCTTCCCGAGGCAGTCCAAAAGACCGTGCCACTGCCGAATGGCACCATATACACCATGCCAACCGGTACCCCCTTTAAAATTTCGTATAAAAATTCCACCAAAACACCAGAAAATCCTAAAAAAGCCTCAAAAAATTCCTAAAAGGATTTACAACATTTTCACCAGAAAATCCCGCACTCCCTCCAGCGGAAGCCCTATTTCCCGAGTGGAACTCTCTAAAGCCAAGTGAATCTCCTCTCGACAACGTCCCCGAAGGATCTCTGAGGATCACCTCCTATGCCCCAAAGGCCTTAAACCTCCCCGAGTAATACGTCCAATACCTAGACCACCTAATCACTTCCCCAATGGAGTTTACACCATCAAATTTGTCTTTCCTCCGCAAGATCTCTAAAATCACAAGGATTTCCCCAGCAATCGGCTCCCCATCCCAAAACAAAATAAAAAGGTAATTTGCCCAGCAGAGTTCCTCGAGAACATCTCAACTTAATCCTGAAGAATTGTCTTCGACCCACAGAATTGGTCATCTTCACTAAATACCACAAAATTGGCTTCGACCCGCAGAATTGGTCACCTATAATTAAGCCCACAGAATTGGCTTTGAATCGTAGAATTGGTTATCTCCACTTAATCCTTCAAAATTGGCTTTGACCCGCATAATTGTTCATCTCCACTTAAGTCCGCAGAATTAGCTTCGACCCGCAGAATTGGTCATCACAACTTAAGCCATCGGAACTGGTTTCGACCAACAGAATTGGTCATCTCAATTTAAGCTCGCAGAATTGGCTTCGACCCGCAGAATCGGTCATCTCAATTTAAGCCCACAAAATTGGTCATCATAACTTAAGCCCGCAGAATTGGCTTCGACCCGCAAAATTGGTCATCTCAATTTAAGGCCGCATAATTGGTCACCTTAACTTAATCCCTCGACCTGTAAAATTGGTCATCTCCACTTAAGCCCGTAGAATTGGCTTCAACCCGCAGAATTAGTCATCTCAACTTAAGCCCACAAAATTGTCTTCGACCCATAGAATTTGTCATCTCAACTTAAGCCCACAAAATTGGCTTCAATTCGCAGAATTGGTCATCTCCACTTAAGCCCGCAAAATTGGCTTCGACCCGCAGAATTGGTCTTCCTCGTTTCCTTAAGCCCTCAGAATTTGCTTCAACCCGTAGAATTAGTCATCCTTATCTCCTTAGAATCAACCTCGACCCTCTGAATTAGTCATCCCCATCATGCTCCTTAGAATAGGCATCAACCCCCTAAATTGGTCATCCTTGTTCCCTAGATCCTCAATTTCAGCCTCGACCCTCTGAATTGGTCATCCTATTCCAAAGGCATCACGCAATGTCTATTCAACGGCTATCGTTTATTCTAAACTCACTCATCGAGGGGCTCTGTAGACACCCCATTCTATTACCCATAAACTCTCCTTAGGTCCCTAGAACCTCCCTTCATCACTACAAAGCCAAGTCATACCCCGGGTACTGACCTAGAGTCCATCCAACGCTCCCAGGATTTGTTTGACCAAAAAGTCAAACTCTTCAGCTCGATCGAGACTGAATGAACATTCAAAGGGTGCTGAAACCCCTTTGCAATGGTCTATCCCATCCACGATTCTGAGGAACGACCATTTTCCCTCGAAACCTGATTTGTAGGCCACCGGGTGTTCTCGGGTTATGTTTGACCAAAGTCAACTCTTTAGCTCGATCGAGACTGAATGAATCTTCAAAGGGCACTGAAACCCCTTTCCAACGGTCCACCCCATGCACGATTCTGACTTACGGCACGGATGAATGATCCATTTTACACCGAGAGGTCACCAAATGCTTCCAGGGCACGGTTGACCAAAGTCAACTCCCCAAACCGGGTCAAACTCTTTGGAATGTTGAATTAAATCTCCTAACCTTTCCAATAGTCTGCCCCGTGCGTGATTCTGACTTACCATGCGAACGAACGATTCGTTTGCATCCAAAGTTTCCTTGTCCAAAGGACCGACGAGCGCTTTCAAGCCACATTTGACCCAAAGTCAAATCCCGAACTCGAGAGCGGTCCAAAGGAATTTAGAAGGTATATAAATTACCTTTCCAACTTTTTTCCCCGTGTGCAATTCGAATCAACGATTTTACTAAGGAGCCTGCCAAAGGAGCCTGAAAGAGACTGCCAAACGACAGGTTTTAGACCCTGCCTATCGGTAGTGTGCCTAAACGCACCTGTTGATTGGCAGGACCAGGGCTATGACGATCAGCATTGCCCCGGGACTATAAAAATGAGGGCCTGACCTCATTGCAAGGGGGAGGCCATATCTGAAATACCTCACTCTCAGTGAATCCAGAAAATGTCTCTCGAAGTCAGCGTGATTTCTACACCCAAATCCCTTTCCAACCTCCACTTTTCATCATCCTTTTCATCAAACTTGGTGAATTACCTACCCTTCATCATCATCCAAGTGCAAGGTCTTCTCTACAACATTCAAGATCAAGCTCAAGATCTTCAAGAAGGTCCAACTTTCTCAATTCTCTCCTTAACATGTTTTATTACTTAGCACTTTTATTTCACATATCCTAATATACTTTTTATTTAGTATTATTTCACATCTCTTATTTTCATACAAATAAAAACCCAAAAAAAAAGAAAAAGTGGGTTTGCTTATAAATTCAAAACGGTAATTCTGACACTTTTCTCATAACTAAAACACTTTTTTACAGAAATACACACATAAGAGAAGCCCCGGGTTGGATTTATGGGATAAATTCCACCCCTCATTTTGCATGCGAACTACGTGAACTTTGATGCCTCTATAGGCTATGTAGGCGTCTCAGGGTAAAACCCGAGACTCGAGTCCTATTCTTATTTTTTGTTTTATTTTTTAGACTCAATTCTCTTAGATTCTATACACTTACTTACACACACACACACACACACACACACACACACACACACATATATATATATATATATATATATATATATATTTGTTCTTAGTGGCGTATTATTCCGCAGGCGTTATCATTCCATTATAATGATCTTATGAACATTCCTACAGATGACTTGCTTTATCTCTTCCATGGTACAAGTCGATGATTCCTATCTCCACTAGATATACACATGCACACATATCACGGGGAAATAAATGAAAAATAGCAAAAAACCCATGAGAGACCGTAAGGGAGGAATGCGTGCCTAACACCTTCCCATTTCGTAACTTAGCCTCTGAACCCTTTTCGAATCATTTTGGTTTCGTATGCATCAGTATGTCTTTGGATGTTGTCCCTCGGGATGGATCCCTTTTCTTTTGTCCATCTCTCTAAATTTTTCACCTCATTAACGACGCCGACCGAAGTGCTCCCGAGAGGGATGTGCGGGACCTGGGACCCTCTCTTTCACCCGCCACGAGGATCGGGGGGATGGCCACACCCATGCGACACTGAAAGTGGTTACATGTAAACTTTCTATTGCAAATAAAGTTTTATATGCACTCATTGATCCTGAATGTACGCATTCATTCGTAGCATTACCTATTGTTTCATATTTGGGTAGACCATGTTCATTTCTCAATTGTGCCTTATATATTTCTACCCAAATGGAAAGTGTAATTCTGGTTGAGCATGTATATAAAAATTATTTCTTGCGAATGGGTGACCGAGATTTATATGTTGATTTAATTCCATAGGCCATTCAGGATTTTGGTATTATATTAGGGATGGATTAGTTATCATGATATCATGCTTCCCTTGATTGTGTTCAGAAAGAAGTTACATTTCATCTGCCTGGTGAACTCGAGTTCTAGTTTACAGGAGAAAGGAATATTGTTTCTAATTGTCTTATATCAGTAATTTAGAGAAGGAAGTTATTGAGTAAAGGTTGTACAAGGTATTTATCTTATGTTGTTTATACTAGTAAAGATACACTTAAAATTGAAGATATACCAGTGGTTGGAGGATTTGTAGATGTCTTCCTAAAGGAATTGCCAGGATTACCGCTCAAAAGGGAAGTAAAGTTTTCCATTGAATTAGTTCTAAGTACTGGTCCAATTTCCCTTGCTCCATACAGAATGGAACCAATAGAGTTGAAAGAATTGAAAGTGCAATTACAAGATCTGATAAGTAGAGGTTTCATTCGGCCTAGTGTTTCTCCATGGGGTGCCCCAGTGTTATTTGTGAAAAAGAAAGATGGGACAATGGGATTATGTATTGATTATCGACAATTGAATATGGTGACCACTAAAAACAAGTACCCTCTACCTCTTATCGATTATTTATTTGAATAGTTACAAGGGGCCACTGTATTTTCAAAGATTGATTTGAGATCGGGTTACCACCAATTGAAGGTAAAGGATTGTGATATTTTTAAAACAACTTTTCAGACTCGATATGGGCAGTATGAGTTTTTGGTGATGCTATTTGGATTAACTAATGCTCCAATAATTTTTATGGATCTGATGAACAAGGTATTCCTCCCTTTCGTTGATTCATTTATGAATGTATTCATATACGATTTGTTGATTTACTCGCATAGCACGGAGGAACATGAGAAATATTTGAGACCTGCATTGCAAATTTTGAGAGAGAAGAAATTATTTGCTAAATTCAGCAAGTGTGAGTTCTGGTTGAATGAAATGGTGTTTTTAGCGCATGTTGTCTCAGAAAATGGGATATATGTTGATCAAAAGAGGTTTAAGCCATCGTTGAATGAAAAATTCCTAAGAATGTGACATAAATTAGGAGTTTCCTAGGATTGGCAGGAAACTACCACAGATTCATTAATGGGCTTTCATCAATAGCATTACCATCAACAAAGTTAACTTGTAAAGAAGTGAAATTTGTGTGGGATGAAGAATGTGAGGATTTATAAATAATTATAGAATCGATTGGTCTCAGTTCCTATACTTACTATTTTGTGTGGGAATGAGTCTTTTCTAATTTATACAGATGCTTCATTTCAAGTGTTAGGATGTGTTCTTATGGAGAATGGTAAAGTAATCGCATATACTTCTAGACAATTAAAGATACATGAACGAAATTACCCTACACATGATTTGGAGCTAGTTGCCATTTTATTAAGGGTTAAAAGTGGTGCGTGTCAAAATGCCAATCGTTGTGTTCTGTTCACCGCCATAATACAAAAACCTAAATTTATGAATACACTCAAAAAGGGAGTATAGCGGCCAAGTTCGGGTATCGAATCCACATGAAGTGTTTGGCAGATTTTAATCGGTTTATTATTTCAGGAATAAAATTGTAAAAGGTGATGGTTTGGTTGTAAATAAAAGGGAAAAATAATAAGTTAAGTCTAAACAATAATTAATAAAATGAGGGTCGGGATCATGTACCCGCCATGGGACAAACACGCGGAATTAGAATTTTGGTTCAAAAACATTTAATCGAGCATTTTTAATTTATCATAAACATCACACATGAAGGGATTTAAGCTAACGATGTGAGATTAAATATTTAATAAAAAATGGTCACACACGGATTAAAATCGGACTATCGCTTTAAATACTGGCGTTTCATGACAATGAGAGTTAAATGCATAATAATCCCATTTTAATTCGTGATGTTTCAATTAAATACCATTTTACACGAAACCTAATTTCGGAGGTCGACACCCGTCATTGGCGGACACACGACCAAAACCCTATTTAACTACTCACACAACATGAATAATTAAATTAAACAACTAATTAATAATTAAAGCAAGAAATGATTAAACTACACTAATTTACTATGTAAGAAATTAACAAAGAAATAAATAAAAGGGACAAAGCATAAATAAGGTGAGAAGAAGATGAATAGTGAAAATACCTTACATTAATTGGGCATGCACAACAAACATGGAGGAGAGGGGTGAACTCAAACACAAAACCCCCAAATATCTCTTAAAACCTAAGTCTCTAATATAAAATAAAGATCCAACTAATTATATCTATAAAAAATAAACAAGACTTGCATTTTATAGTAAGTTACATTAATAGAATAAAAGGAAAAGGAAAAGAAATGAAAATAAGGAAAAGTCTCTTAATAAACTAAATAAAAGAAATAGAAAAAGAAAATAAAAAAGGGAAAGGGGGCAAGTAGAAGCAAAGAGGTTGGTGGAAACAGGGGACCAGTCGACCGAGGTTCAAAGGCCGGTCGATCGCGGAAAATAGGAGGAGCACATTGGTTCCAATCTACTACAAAACATCAAAACCTGGTCGACCGCCATTGCTGGGCCGATCGACCGGCGCTGCTGCAACACACCCCACATCGCACCAGCAGCCTTTCATAACCAACGCACCCATAGCTGCATCCATATACAAGGTCCAACGCTGCTACCTCCTCATAAAAATTCAAGACCACAAACCTCCATAAATTCTCCATGCCGAGACCCAAAATGGAACCCAAGACCTGCCACAAATTGCGGGTTCGTTGTATGAGTATGTCGTGAACCCGAGCTCCAAATGGCCAAATCAAAGACCCACAAAAAACCAAGCTCCACAACCTCCACCAAAAATGGCCCAAGCCATGGAAATACCAAAATGGGTACTCCAAAAACCCGAGCCAAATGACCCGCAATAATGTACGCACGCGACCCCAGCTTCAATTTCGGACGAAAAGCACCAATTTTGGACAAACCCGAAACCCGAGCACAAACCCGAGCTTGGACAAAAATTGCCCAGGGATGAATTGGGTCTCATGCAAACTGAAAGAGAAAAGGACATGGTTGTCATGAATTAAATTGTTAATATAATAATATTAAATTAAATCCTTATAATTCTTCTTCGATTAAAGGCCCGTGTTTCCTTCGTTCGGACTCCGATTCGTGCACCATTCACGTCCACGCGAATCTTGGCCTGAGGGATACAACTTCCGTGAAGACTTCGGGAAAAAAATACCAAAGTGTAAAATTTGAAAAATGCCCCTGAACGTGCAAATCGAGACAAAACTTAATCGAAATGTGCCTAAATTGCACACTAAGCACTGTAATACATATAATAGCTCAATTATACCTCAAATAACATGTTAGCATATAAAACGGAGGTTGTATGATTAACGAGCATAATTATAGACATTAAAGTACCCGAGGGGGCTAAAATGCCTAAGTTGGAGGGCATAAATGTGCCAGATTCAATATGAATCACACTCTCTAACTTACACATTGCTAGTCCCTAGTAATGAAATTCAATGCAAGAAGAACTATAAGAAAGCCGCAAAATAAGAGATATATACAAAAGAGATAAAAGGGATAAGGCCACTTTCATGGGCGAACGATTGCATTTAGCGCATGCAATAAGCCGTTAAACCCCTAGGTTACCCTAGTGGACAAGTGTCATCTCGTGAGAGTTTTCAGGGATGCAATGCACAAACATCATACAGTTTCCTCAAAATATGCAGAATCAAGCACGAGTCAAACTCAATAATACGAACAAGATTTCAACATGTTATTAGCATAACAAACGAATTCACATGAAAAGTTCGTATTATTAACATTATAGAATGCACCTCATTGAATTGAAACCTTAAAAGTGTGGAAGGGGAGCGAGCACATGAAAAGTTTGATTTGGAAAAACTTAAATAAACCGGATAATAAACACAAAAGCACGCATATAATCAATCCTCACGGGCATTACACTCAACAAATGAAATTCACTTGAAACAGGAAGGTAACACACAGAACATGCAGGCATAAAGAGTAAATGCAAATGGAAACTAGGCCGCACACATGTCACAAATGAAGAACGCTATATATATAATGAAAATTTTGTAATCTCAATGAAAGATACCGCTCATTAAAGGAGGAGAAATACATTTTCACAGATTATCAAAACTATTTCAACTTTTAAATTAAATGCACCCTAAGGTCATATAGGATTAGTATAGGGTTATAATGTAGGCTAGGCTAGGGTACGAAACAAAGGATATGTATATACGAATTCAAAGTGTTCGGAGATGAAAACTCGGGATAATGGAAAAAATATGGTCCATTCCAAAATTGGAAAACAATTTCCAAAACAAACATTGAATATAACAATGGGTGAGAGTAATCAAATCTTATTTGAACCAACATAAACAACATATACAAACTTTCTCTTTCTTTTTCTCATGTTTTCTTTTCTTTTGCTTTTCTTCCTTTTCTTTTCTTTTTCACTACTTTCTTTTCTTTACTTTTTACACTCTCACATGCCTAAATTGCAACCACAAAGCAAGAACAACATCATTCAATCCCAAGTAACATTCCGAACAAAGGTATGGAAGGTAATAAGTATGGTGTATAACTCCAATGTGGAGTTGGTTATGGGATTTTGGGTTATGAAATGAAAGCCTATATTTAGGATCAAAGGGGTTGACGAGGGGACATATAAAAGGTGAGGTCAAGGTCATATGGGTGATATACAAAGATGGCATATGATCATTTCTTAAAGTTTACGAAATTCTCGAGTCAAAACAATATATGAAAATTATGCTCAAGTAAGACATTTCATATATAAACTCAAATAATGGTAGATCAAATGAAAGAATAGGGAGATTAACAACGAATTTAATGTTTTCAAAGAGGAAAGAGAGGTGTATACACTCACAAACGATGAAATGTACAAAGCTTACTCGGTGTACAATGCAACAAAAGATTACCGAGTTATAAAAATCTTAAACCAAATCAATAATGCAAGAATGGTGCAAGTGCTCATGGGATTAAAGTTTAATTCATGAAGTTATTCATAATATCAATAATATGAGGACTAAAGTCTAATAACTTCTAAAATTGAGAACATGCATCATTGATTTGTCTATTGGATCGGGCAATTATTAAAATTTATCATCGAAATCAAAGGCAAAATGCCCAAAAAAGGAGAAAAAAGAAAGAATATATTTTTGAAAATTTATTTTTTTACAAGAAAAGCATGCTTGGTAATAACATATAATCAAATCAAAGAAACTACCAATAAATGGATAGAATATCCGACACCCCCTAACTTAAAACCTGACATTGTCCTCAATGTGAATTAAGAACCAAGTTAAAGAGAGGAAAATAACGATATTACCCAAAAAGGAGCGATCTCGTGAAAGTACAAGTCCAATGATTCTACAAAACAAGTTAGTAACAAGCATAGCAAAAAGAATAACAAAAAATTAAACTAATTAAAATAGACTAAATTAAAAAGAAAGAAAAACTAAAGAAAGAAAGAATAAAAAGCTAACAATGTACAACCTACCATTTGGACTTGTAGCTAACTATACATTCGAAGTCGAAATTTTTTAGGGTCCACTCTAAAAACGATTTGACTTTGGAGGATAACCGGTGTACCCTCCCATTCATGCATGCCTCCCGAAAAATAGGAATTCCATACAAACAACAGAAGACATGTGGGTGGTGGAAAAGATGAACCATCCCCAATTTAAAATTTGCGAGGGAGGATGAGGGATTTGGATAGGACGGGTGACAAATACACATGGGGACCAAGAAAAAATGAATCATCTCCCAAGTATTTTGAAATTGTAATGGGAGGTGGCGCACATGGAGGCAAAGATGCCTTCATGGAGGGAGACTCAAGCAAGTACTCCTCATCGGTGAAAAGTTTTGAAACTATAAAGTTTGGAACGGATTCATCGAGTACTTGTGACGGTTAAACAATATAGAATAAAGACGGGGATGAAAGAAATTCAATCTCAAGAGATGAGTAATCATAGCTTGAAGATTGAATTTCGAAAGAAATAGGATCATTTTCAATGAAACTTTCTTCATTGAGAATCAAGGAAGAAACTATTTCACTGCAAATGGATACTACGTCCATTTCTTCCTCATTTTCATTCACTATTGTAGCATGGGCCAAGTGAGGGATGGTTTGTTCCAAAGCAGGCAAAAATTCCTCATTTAGTTCAAAACATTCCTTATTTTCAAAATTCTCAGAAGAAAAATCATCGTTGGATTCAAATAATAAATCCAACTCATGCTCCCAACAACAATTTTCTTCCCGATAACGGTTTTTGCGTTTCTCATTCTCAAGCATGCGCAAGCCCTCACCGAAAGTCATGGGACGAGGAGCGGATTATTGCAAATGAGAACTTTGAATGTTATCATCGGAATGACTATCAAAATCATTAACATAAGAATTTTGAAAGCTATTGCAATTTGTTTCCAAATTCCTATCATATGGATCTTGCGAACCAAAATCGAAATGATCATTCCCAAAATTCCCGTAATTCATATCTTGAATTTTCTAATACTCACCCAAAGCCATTTTAGATGTTTCAATTTTTTGGGTTTGTAAGTATTGATCGAAAGTCATAGGTGTAGGAGAATTTTGAGAATTATCATTATAATTACTGAGAAATTAGAATCAGACATGCTTACCCCAAAATAAAGCTCGAGAGGGAAAATTTCACAAACATGATGTGCGACGAGAAAATTCAAACGTTTCTAGGCGCTCAAATGTAGAAGTCCTGCAAAAAAGTATAAAAGAAGAAATACAAATACAAAAGAAAAATACTACAAACTAATAAGACAATTACAATCTATAACAAAACACTCCTAAACAACGGCGCCATCTCGACCCTCATTTTATTAATTATTCTTTAGACTTAACTTCTTATTTTTCCCTTTTATTTACAACCAACCCATCACCTTTTACAATTTTCTTCCTTAAATAATAAACCGATTAAAATCTATCGAACAGTCCCTGTAAAATCGATACCCAAACTTGGCCGCTATACTCCCTTTTTGAGTGCAGTCATAAGTTTAGGTTTTTGTATTAAGGCGGTGAACAGAACACAACGATTTACATTTTTGAGTGTAGTCCCCGACAACGGTGCCATTTTGATTAAGGGTGAAAAGTGGCGCGAGTCAAAACGCCAATCGTTGTGTTCTGTTCACCGCCTTAATACAAAAACCTAAACTTATGACTACACTAAAAAAAGGGAGTATAACGGCCAAGTTCGGGTATCGAATCCACAGGGAGTGTTTGATAGATTTTAATCGGTTTATTATTTCAGGAATACAATTGTAAAAGGTTATGGTTTGGTTGTAAATAAAAGGGAAAAATAAGAAGTTAAGTCTAAACAATAATTAATAAAACGAAGGTCAGGATCACGTACCCGTCATGGGATAAACACGCGGAATTATAATTTTGGTTCAAAAACATTTAATCGAGCATTTTTAATTAATCATAAACATCCCACATGAAGGGATTTAAGCTAACGATGCGAGAATATATATTTAATAAAAAATGGTCACACATGGATTAAAATCGGACTATCGCTTTAAATACTAACGCTGCGTGACAATGAAAGTTAAACGCATATTAATCCCATTTTAATTCGCGAGGTTTCAATCAGATACCATTTTACACGAAACCTAATTTTCGGAGCTCGACACCCATCATCACACAACATGAATAATTAAATTAAATAACTAATTAATAATTAAAGCAAGAAATAATTAAACTACACTAATTTACTATGCAAGAAATTAACAAAGAAATAAATAAAAGGGACAAAGCATAAATAAGGGGAGAAGAAGATGAATAGTGAAAATACCTTACATTAATTGGGGCATACACAACAAACATGGAGGAGAGGGGTGAACTCAAACACAAAACCCCCCAAATATCTCTTAAACCCTAAGTCTTTAATACAAAATAAAGATCCAACTAATTATATCTACAAAAAATAAACAAGACTTGCATTTTATAGTAAGTTACATTAATAGAATAAAAGAAAAAGGAAAAGAAATGAAAATAAGGAAAAGTCTCTTAATAAACTAAATAAAAGAAATAGAGAAAGAAAATAAAAAAGGGAAAGGGGGCAAGTAGCAGAAAAAAGGTCGGTGGAAACAGGGGACCAGTCGACCGGGGTCCCAAGGCCAGTCGACCGCGGTAAATGGGAGGAGCACATTGGTTCCAATCCACGACAAAACATCAAAACCCGATCGATCGCCATCGCTGGGCCGATCGATCGGTGCTACTGCAACACACCCCACATCGCACCAGCAACCCTCCATAACCAACACACCCATAGTCGTATTCATATCCAAGGTCCAACATTACTACCTCCTCGTAAAAGTTCAAGACCACAAACCTCCATAAATTCTCCATGCCGAGACACAAATTAGAACCCAAGACCTGCCACAAATTGCGGGTTCGCTATATGAGTATGTTGTGAACCCGAGCTCCAAATGGCCAAATCAAAGACCCACAAAAAAACCAAGCTCCACAACCTCCACCAAAAATGGCCAAAGCCACGAAAATACCAAAATGGGTACTCCAAAAGCTCGAGCCAAATGACCCGCAATAATGTCCGCACGCGACCCCTGCTTCAATTTCGGACGAAAAGCACCAATTTTGGACAAACCCAAAACCTTAGCACGAACCCGAGCTTGGCCAAAAATCGCCCATGGCTGAATTGGGTCCCCTGCAAATTGAAAGAGAAAAGGACATGGTTTTCATTAATTGAATTGTTAATATATTAATATAATAATATTAAATTAAATCCTTATAATTCTTCTTCGATTAAAGGTCCGTGTTTGCTTCGTTCAGACTCCGATTCGTGCACCGTTTATGGACACGTGAAGCTTGGCCCGAGGGATACAACTTTCGTGAAGACTTCGGGCAAAAATACCAAAGTGTGAAATTACAAAAATGCCCCTAAACCTGCGAATCGCGACGAAATTTAATCGGAACGTGCCCAAACTTCACACTAAGCACTATAATACCTATAATAGCTCAATTATACCTCAAATAACATGTTAGAATATAAAACGGAGGTTATCTGATTAATCAGCATAATTATAGACATTAAAGTACCCGAGGGGGCTAAAATGCCTAAGTTCGAGGGCATAAATGTGCAAGATTCGATACGAATCACCATTGTTTTTGCTTTAAAGTTATGGAAACATTACTTGTACGGAGAAACTTGTAAGATATTTATGGATTATCAAAGTTTGAAATAATTGTTTACACAAAAGAACTAAATATGAGACAGAGGGATTGGATAAAGCTGATTAAAGACTATGATTGTACCATCCATCATCATCCTGGTTGCAGAAAATGATTTGAGTGAAAAATCATCAAGGATCCTTGGTTGCATATAGTTTGCCCGTGTTGAAAATATTCTTGACTTGGCACCGATGGGGGTTGAATTACAGTTGTTAAAAAAGGGAGGATTATAAGCACATGTTACAATGAGACCTTTATTGGCAGAACGCATACGAAATTCGCAGATCAATGATGCATACCTTGAGAAGAAGAAACAAGAAGTTCGATATGATAAAGAGAATGACTTTGAGATTAAGAATGATGAATTTTTGTGTTATAAAAACATAATTTTTGTACCGAATGATCCATCCTTTAAGAAGGATATATTATAAGTGGCACATAGTTCTCTTTATTCTAAGCATCCTGGAGGTACCAAAATGTACAGAGATTTGAAAAAGTAATACTGGTGGAATAATAAGAAAATTGAGATTGCAGAATTTGTAGTTAAATGTTTAGTATAACAGCAAGTGAAGGAGGAGCATCAAAAGCCAATAGGATAATTACAGCCATTGCGTATTTCGGAATGGAAGTGGGAGCATATAATGATGAATTTTGTTACAGGATTACCACAGTCACCAAAGGGGCATGATTCTACTTGGGTGATTGTAGACCGATTGACGAAGTTAGCTCATTTTCTTCTAGTTAAGACTACCTACACTTTTGATAATATTATTAGTTTACATGGGACACTAGTGTCAATTGTATCGGATAGAGATCCAACGTTCACTTCTAAGTTTTGACTTCTTTTACATAATGCCATGGGCACAAGTTTGAAGTTTAGTACTGCATTTAATCCACAAACCGATGGACAATCAGAAAGGATGATTCAAATATTAGAAGATATGTTACGATCTTGTGTATTTTATTTCAAGGGTAGTTGAGACGATTATTTCCCATTGATGGAACTCTCTTATAACAACAATTATCAATCCACCATTTGTATGGATCTTTATGAATCTTTATATGGGAGGATATGTAAAACGCCTTTATGTTTGGATGAAGAAGGTGAAAGGGAAATTTTAGGTCCTGAATTGATAGGTATGAAAACTAAAAAGATTAAAATGATTCAGGAACGGTAAAAAGATAGTGTAAAGCAGGTAGAAATTTTATGTAGAAAGAGGAAGTATCCATTGTAGATTCAAAAGGGATACTTTGTATTCCTATATATTTCACCGTTTAAAGGTGTCACGAGATTTGGGAAAAAGAGGAAGTTAAGTCGAAGATATATTGGACCATATGAAGTGCTTGAAAGGGTTGGGACCCTGTCATATAGATTAGCATTACCTCTAGAGTTGTCTCATTTACATGATATGTTTCACGTATCCATGCTTCGTAATTATTTGACGGATCCATCTCATTAATTCAAAACTCAACCTATTGAACTAAAAGAAGACTTGTCGTACATCGAGGAACCGGTGGAAATTCTTGATCGTAAGGAGAAAGTATTAAGGAAAAAAGTTATTCCTTTAGTTAAAGTTATGTGTATAAGCCATGGAATTAAAGAAGCAACTTGGTAAACGGAGGATAGCATGAAGAAACAGTATTTCCATTTGTTTGGGGAGTGACATTTTCATATTAAATTTTGGGGACAAAGTTTTTTAAGGGGGATAAGTTGTGACAACCCAGATATAACTACGATAAATTATATTTGAATCATGATTACCTTATGTGATATGGATAATGAGTTATTAATATATATAATGTCATTTCATTATATTTAGTCTAATCCTACCTTCAAAAATCATAAAATGCTGAATTGGCTACTAATATAAAATTTTGAAGTTTTCGGTAAGATTGTTCATGTTGGAGACTTGTTTTGACCCTTATAATATAATAATTGACTCAAGGTGAAACTACTATGTAGTTGTATATATATGGGTTCGGTTTGTAAAAAAATAAATGGTGTATCAAACGGATGTGTGAGTAAGAAGTTATGCCAAATTTACGAACAAAGGGCAAATTTGTCCATTCCCTTTAAGTGGTAATTTGTCTTTTAGTAAACCAAATGATTTAATTTGATTGGTTGGAAAGGAAGGCAGACTTTGTTGACTTAAGCCTCTCCATCTAAATTATTTCTTTATCAAATTTAATCCTTGGTTTAGTTTGGAGAGTTTTTAGCTTGAGGAAAGAGAAAGTAGAAGTTTAAGGAAGAAAGGGTTACAAGAAAAGCTAGAAAAAATTCCAAGAAAATCCTTAAGGTGTTCACAAGGAATAATTATGTATTAATTTTATTTTAATCTTATATTATACACATTTAAAAGTATATAAATACTCAATTATTAATTAAAATTCCATCCTCCTTTGTGATAATAAGTATTTGTTCATATGTGACTTAAGTGGTGTATGTGGCTCGTATTGCTTTGTATTGTACCCCCTTGTATTCAAACTTGAATATTTTTTTTGTCCTTATTGGAATCGAGAATTCTAATTGGATATGAAACTAGACTCATATATTCATATCATTTCTTAAAATTAGAATTAAAATCCTTCTGGTTAGGTCTTAGTGATGGTTGCAAGTTGGTACATAGTTATTGTTTGTATAATTCATTTTGATATGCCTGAAGTTTGGTAGAGCTTTTGACATAGAAAATGAACTCTAAAAATTATGAAACTTTAAGTATGTATTATTCAGTATGTTTGTTTAAAGTGGGTGGAAAATCATGGAAATTTATATCGTAGAAAAATTATGGAAATTATTGGAAGTTAAAGGAACAATAGAGGACTCTATAGGATAGATTCAATATGTTGTAAAGAAATGGTCATAGATCGCTCTAGGAAACTTGAAAAATTAAATCGTCACTTGTAATGGAAAGTATATTCAGATACATTTTCATATTGATAAGGTTGGACACCTGTATTTGTAAATTTATGAATATATGATAGTTAAGTATAGAGGACAATAAATTGATGCCAAACTGGATATCCCATGAAAGAATGTTTCTATCTCCTCCTCCCAAAGTATATTTTTAGTACATGTTTCATGTGTATATACATTAAAAATTATACTTTTATGTTCGCCTAGTTTTAGTTATAAATTCCTTACTAGATATTTTCTACAATTGAATGTTCATAACTTTATCAACATATATACCATTGCATCATCTTTACTCGTGTTTTATGGAATGCGACTTATGTGGAATTATATTATGGTTGTATTGTCATTGAGAGTTACAAAAATATATTAAGATAATTCTTATGATTGGAATTCAGTAATGATTTAGTTGGACTGATAGGTGTAGGGTCTAATCCACCTAGTTCAGCTCCACCGGAAGGAAACGTAAATACATAGTTCATCACGGTTACATGTTATGTTTTTTAGGTAACCTGACGTCACTGCCAAATCTAAGAGATTAGGTTATGTTAGTCAGGAATGGGTAAAACAAGGATATTGTTTAAAAGTAAATGATATAATTAAGTTAAATTATCCTTCAAGCATGTTTGTATAAGCATAACTAATTTAATGTTGATGTTGTAAATTTTTTTTAGCATTATGGATTTAAATTGACGACTCTGTAATTAATACTCGTGTTTATGGTTAGGTAAAAAAATAATTATGGTTTGACTCACTTTGACTTTCAAACTTAATTATAAGTAACTGGGTTGGGGTGTGTCAGATTCCTTTGTAATAAAGTGAACTCCGAACTATATAAGCTTTGTAGCTACCTTTGTTCACCTCTCTTAGAATGACTTCCACATGATCTGGGTGGAAAAATTTGACAAGAGGGCATGTGAATGATCATTACTAAAGTTTTTCTCATATTTGCGAAAAGACTTACCGATTGGAGCTTCATTTTATGCTTGGTTTGTTGATGTATGCTAATTCAACTGTCCTTCTCAGATCAGTGTCCATTGTTGATGCTAATGTGGCTATGGCATCAACGTGACTTTTGTAATTCACCATCAATTGCTCTATTGACACCAGCCTAAAAGTCTTAAAGATTCCTCTTGCCTTATCACAATAGGAGTTGATTAGCGATTAGACATAAATCATAATATATCCCAATGAATTGTGTTGTTAGGGTGATCTTCCTTTGCAGGCTAATGATCACGACACCATACTCCTGTTTGCTATTATACACCTTGAATCCAAGACGAATCAAAATATATTGGAATGTCTTGTTCTCCGAGAATTATATACCTTTTTACATTAATAAAAAAGTTTAGAATTTTCCAAAATTAACTTCAAAGGCATACTTAGAGGCATTTAGCTTCATTATGTAGTCCCTGAGAATTTTGAAAGCATTAAAGAGGTCTTTGATGTGGTTAAATACATATTTTATCGTGATAAGAATATCATCAATGTAGAATTACGTGGTTGAATTATCTTTTTATTGAACATCTTAGTCACGGAGTGTTGGTATGTTACTTCTAGGCTTTTGAGTCCAAAAGGAATGACTTTGTAGTAATAGACTCTTAGAGTTATGATAGAGGATGTCCTTTCTAGATCAGGGTCGAATAAAGTTATTCGATGATAGATTTAGTAGGTTTCCATGAAGATCATAGGTTGATGCCCTATTGTTGAGTTGATGAGATGATCAATCATGAGGAGTGGAAAGTTATCCTTTGGGCATAACTTATTAAGACATATGAAATGACTGCACACCCTCCGTTGTTCTCTCTTTTCCCCATACACAATTGTGTTAGAGATTCAATTTGAAAGTTTACCGCTTCATTATCTATTATAACTTTTTGGGGGATGATTTGCTTGAATTATACTTGATTAATCGATATGCAAAAATACCTATGCAGTTGTTGCAATAAATATCTGGATTAACTCTTGGAAGATCATATAGCTATCAAATGAACACTTCCTACTTCATCCTAAGAAATTGAATGAGTTCCTTTGCCTCATATTTTAACAATTCAAAATATATGAGGAAGGTTTTATCTAGTTGAGAAGAGTTTAAAGGAAGGGTTTTGAGTTCTTTCATAAGTTTATCAGTCGGGCCAATCTGGTCTCCTCCACTTTCGGTCGAGATCCCTTTGGTTGGTACTTAGGATGATCATCCAATGAATCATAATCGTCTTGAATTTTCTTGGGTTGAACCTATTTCCCTTTGATGGTGGACAAAATAGTTTCCTCTCGCTACGTAAGATGAAATTTTTGAGCGAATTTGACTAGATCATATGAATTTAAATTTATTGATTTAGAGGGCCAAACTTGAACACCAATTTAATATTTACCAATGAGGTTTAAACATCACCATTAGAACTGATTATAGGATAGATCTTACTGTCCAAATCTTGGACATTTTATCTAAGTTTGCACAGCAGATTGACATACATGATCTTCGTAAAACTCCCCTAGGCGAGTAATATCCTATATAAATAGCCATTCAGAGAGTGAGGAACAAAGCACTGTTATAGGGAAAATTTAAGTCAATCCAATAATCATCAATGAACATAATATCCTGATCAAAATTAATTACCTTGCATTCCCATTTGGTAAGGATGGGCTTTAGAACCTCCACCTGAAATGTTCATGTACGTTGGGTGCGATTCGTACCCTTTCCCTCAGTTTCTTCCATGTTGACTATGATGGGATAGTGTAGCCATATATGGTTATGATCATCCCTAATGGTTGAAGGTCATCGTCTTTGTCATTCTTCTGTATGGCCTTGACTCATGTTGAGGACTTCATATTCTCAACATTAATGTGCTCCTATAGATGCTTGATATGGATAAGATCTTCCAAATGTCCCTTGATCATTTTGCATTTCTCTATTTGATGGCCTTAGTCTTGGCGGTAGGTACAACTGAGGTTGGTTTGCCTATTATTCAGGTCACTAGATATCTTAAGTGTAGTCTTAAATAAAAGTATATCTTCTATTTGAGGTAGGATCTTTTATATTGACTCTTTGAAGAAAGTTCCAACTACTTGGTAGGAGTTATCATTAGCTGGCATATTTTCCCATCCCTTAGAGTTTTTAGATTTTTTTCCTTTATAAATGGATGAAAGTTGAGCTCTTACCATTGATCCTTTATTCAAATCATTTTCCTTCGTCTTCAAGGCAGGATGCTTGACTTGAACATTAGTGTTGAGTCACTTGTACCCAACCTTGTCATATTTCTTTACATGAGACATGAGATCACTTGTACCCAACCTTGTCATATTTCTTTACTAAATGTTCAATGCAGATACCAATGTCAATGAACTACAACTAATAAAATTGTCAACAGTTCTTGAGGTACTCGTATTGTATCCGTTTGAGGGAGATTAGGGAGTCAAATTCTTTCACGACCTTGCTCTTATTAATGAAGGGAGTTGTGAATTGCTTTACCAGTTCCCTAAAAGAAGATTTGAACCTAAGTTAGTATACCAAACCACTTAAGTGCAATTTCTCAAAATGTTAAGTGTAAGACACTACTGGGAATTGATATATGAGGAACATATATTTATAGCCCTTGAATACTTGATTAATCATATAGTAGAAAGGAAAAAATAAAAAAAACTAGGCTTGAAAATCAAACCAGGGGTTCCAAAATCAATACTTTTGTGGATCCGGTTACAATCAAATATGTAGAAAAAATATTTAGAGAAAATGAGGGGATGACTTCTTTTATTCCACCCAAAGCTTGCTTGAATGCTCCAAAATACTTAGATCGTCTAGTATATGATCCTATCAAAGCTAAGTAGGTGTGGGGGGATTTTTGCATAAGAAAACTCTTGCTTTTGAGTGAGGCGACCTCTCTCTCTTGGCCTCTTCAAAAAAATGAATATTGCTTTCTCTCCCCACTCTCAAACCTTAACAATGAAATATGCAGCTTAAACCTCTAGCTTACACAATTATATCTTACTATAAGTTGTGGCCTTGGGGAAAAATTGGATTTTTTTATCGTCTAGGCCTAACTACTTGGGTATGTGGACTAGACTTGGAACCCAAGACGAATAAGAAATTGTCTTAAAAATATATACTCGAAAATCCTAAAATATAAATTCAAAAATTTATTTGCTTTTTAATTTAGCCATATTAATTCCACTATATAACTAAGACTGAAATCCAATTTAATTATTACAAAAACCACTCGAATATAATAGGGTCTTATTTGCAAATTTGATTTTGGTACAAAATGTGATTCACCATTCTAAGGTTTTGATGCTCACTTAATTAAATTGATTTGTCGCCAATTGATATTAACCAACATCTAATAAATTCCTTGATTCTCTTACTTAACTTATTTTGATGCTTGATCGGATTATAATATAATCCACTGATCAGGTTTAATTAGTGGCAACAAATATTGTAAGTCAGTAAAGGTGGTATCTCAATCAAAGTTATGTCATGGATCTAAATTCTTTTGAATTATGATCTCAGATCTACTCATACAACTAATACCTAATATGTAGGGATATATTGACCCGATATTTAATTAGATTTCACCCATATAAATCAATGTAACATTTGTGAAAACATCTCAATCCTCATAGCTCTCTAGATTAAGAATTTACGCACCCTTTGCAAATGGTGTTAAATTACCTGCCTAATCAAGATAACCTTTAGAATTAAATATTAATGGTGGTTTTGTTAATACATTCCTGGATTTAATGGTCGCAATCCTCTTTTAAATTATTGTAGTGCCCCGTATTTTTACGCATATTTATTTTATTATGAAATTATGGAAAATGTGGATAAATTAATTTAAAGGGAGAAAATTTAATTTGTAATTCATCCGATTTAATGGTAATAATTACTAGCACGATGAGGGTTAGTAGTTATCGAAAATAATATTATGGTCGGGATGAGATACACGACAGTCATGATATAATTATTTGGGACGCACGTATGAGTCGCTACACTGGTATGTATTTGGGCGGTTAAAAAGGTAAATTATTTTTATAATTAGAATGACTATTTTGAGTGTGCCAAAGTGTGTGGAAGGGTCAAAATAGTCAAAAAATACTACTCGGGTATTTTATTTAGAGTCCGAGGCATTTTAGCTCAAAACGACACCCCGAATGGGTATTTTATTCTTTTGGGATTTTTGGAAAATTAAATGGATGGAAATTGGGTTGAATTAAAGGCAACGTGGGTTTGAGGTGACTATCGATTTTCAACATACCTGAGAGAGAGAGAACCAAGGAAGAAGAAGACTCCATTGGAGCCTTAAGCCAAGAACTCAAGCTTTCACACCAAAAATTACACCAGAGCATAGATAATGTCAAGAGGATCATTCCCATACCAATTTCAGTCCAATAATAAGAAGTTCATTCTGAGGCAAGTGTTTATCTTGCTCCTCTTTTAGCATATATTGTTCCTGTTAATTTAGGTTTGATGATATAAACTTGGTGCAATGAAAACTTAGGTTTAATTAGATTGAATTGTGAAAAAACCTTATGAATTGGAGATGGGTATGCATGTAGAGGTTTTGCCATTTATTAGACTATTAAAATCTGGGAATTTTATGTCTTAATAACGAATTATAATAAGAGTTTTGGAGAATTAAAATTCTGGGTTCGTATTTAAGAGACTTATTTGAAATTGAAGAGATTGTTGAATTCCAATTGAGTATATAAGGATTTGACCTTTAATTTTGTATTAGAAAGTATCTTAGGGTGGTTTGGAATAGAGTAGGAACATTACATTAAGTTTGGGTTGAGTTTGGAATGAGATTAAAGTATGAAAATTTGAGAAAAACGAGTTTAGGGAAAAATAGGGCCAGTTCGGACATCTCGTTCGAAGACCTACCCAAGTCATTCGAATAAGACTTCTAACGATAAATTCAACAACTCTTCTAACGAGATTTTGGGAGTTCATTCGAAGTGAGAACTTCATTTGAACGAGAATCCCTTGACTTCTAACGAGAGTTCAGAATGGGTTTTAAGGGTCCGTTCGAGTTAAAAATCATCCTAGGGTTGTCCAAGTGAGAGAAATAACCTAAGTGAATGACGAGCAATCTAAATTCCGAGTTAATATTAAATTAAGAATGTGATTATTCTCGATATGTAGAAATTTCGTAGAGCCGAGGAGAGTTAGGTTCAAGAAAGTATATACATATCTATGTGATCTACGGAGAGGGTAGAAATATTAATACTACTTACGTATTATGGTAATTTGGGTTGCGTGAACGCCTATTAAGTTGTATAAGTTGTGTGCATGCTTATTACTTATAATATTATGTGTATGACATACTAGATAGTGGCTATCGAATGGATGTTAGCGCGTTGTGGACGACCCTCTCTTGTGTGCCTTTGGGGGATTTTGAGTCATACCACTAGATCATGGAACCTAGGTACGGGCTATCTGCGAGAATGATAGTGATGACGGTCGTATGGGTGCATATGTATGTGCGTAGCCCATCGACTTGGGACTATGTTCGCCTCCAATATGTGTATATGTTTTTATTGGTTCTTGAGAGATTGAACATGTTGTCCTTTATGCGTGAGCGTTACAATGGGACTAGATAGTCGAGTATGCCTAGCACCAGGGGTTTCTTAACCATGGTTGCAGTATTGATATATTTGTATGTATACATAGTGAGATTTTATATATGTATACTGAGTTCCTATTCTGTGTTTCGTGTTGGCTACTTTATTAATGTATATACTTATTGGGTCACCACTTGGGAATAAAGAATGCTATGAGAATGAGTTATAACATCTTTAAACCTATTCCTAAATAATAGTAATATATTGGCTTCGGGTCATTTAGCTATTATATCCGGCATAGTGATTATCCTACATATAGTCAGGTAGACTGACGAGACTAGTATGGATAGTTAGACTCGCTAGGTGTTCACACTAGACAAGAGGTGAGCATCTCAAGTGAGTATGCTAAGTTAACATGGATAATATATGTGCTAATTAAATCAATTTAAGCACTTGCTGTATTTAAACTTTTTTCTACTCGGGCTCTGACCCATTTTTTTGCAAATCTCTTTTCTTATTTTATTATTTTAGGTGCTCAGCCATAGGGACACCAGACTTCGGAGATTCCATTCATTTGCTGAGCTGTAGCTGCTGTGAAAGCTACAAGATATTGCTAGTAGACATTTCTCAGTCTATTTATCCTTATCCATCAATCATTTCATTTCAGTTGGACATGTCGTCCCTCCTATTTTACATTCAGAGATTTAGAGTTGTTTTTATTCTATCATTAGACTTTGATTTCATGTTATTGGATTATTGTATGGGATTTTCATGGAATGTGTTTACTCCAGTTCTTTATTTTACTTAAGTTAGTTCTTCCCTTATGCTATTGTGATGTATGGTGGGGATTAGATATTTACCCTTAATTTTTTGATGGTTAATAACAAGATAAACTTTTGACACCAACCTTTTTAAATATTAGGTGGTTAGTTTTTATTAAATTAAAATTTGAGTTTTCGACAATGATGCTTTATCTGAACAACATTGATATTCTGAAATTAATTAATTAAGGACTTATCACCCAGTAATTAATTAGGCAGGGTGCACAGAGAGTTCCCAGAGATGCCCAGCTCGGGCCTCAGCCTGCACCTGCTCACGGTGTGATGAATGCCAAGGGAAGTCTCCGCTATTGTAGCTCAGGCGATGAATACGGCATTAGTCCTTGTGCAGCAGACACCACCTCAGGCACCGGTGGTGGCTCCAGTTTAGGACCAGGCCTTCCCGTCTACTTGAGAACGTGTTAGGGATGCCTTCCAAAAGTCGCATCCTCCGGAGTTTACAGGGAGCTCCGATGTGGTTCTAGCGAGCCAATGGAAGAAGGATATCTAGAGGCATTTGAGGATGCATGAGTGTACAGAGGTGAAAATTCCGATATTGGCCACGTTCAAGTTAATGGGAGCAGCACTGCAGTGGTGGGAGTCTATTACCACCGCTGAGGAGAGAGACACACTCACTATTCGAGACTTTTGTGCGCGGTTCGATTGTGAATATTTCCCCTCAGCCGTCCAGACAGAGATGAGACGAAAATTGCTGAACTTAAAATAGGAGGGAACGATCGTGGTGGAATATGAGGAAGATTTTATCAACCTTCTGTACATTGTACCGGATGAGATCCCAACTGAGGAGAAGAAGATTCAGCGTTTTATGGATGGGTTGACATGGAGGATCCGCTAGCATTTGATAGGAAATCTCATTTTGGCCACCTACTCAGACGTGGTTAATGCAACACTACTCCACTGCCACGACCACTATTTTCATCTGACCTAGGTTAAGCGAGTAGGGGAGTCCAACTAGTAGGGCAGGACAAGACGAAATGGTGCCAGTGGGGCACAGGCAGTTCAGGGTTAGCATAGACATAGTGACCAGGGTTCCCAGTAGGGGGATCCTAAGAAGTTCAAGTTAGGAGGTTTTAGACACGGGCAGGGAGGCTTTCGACATGGACAACAGGGTCAGTACGGCCATCAGGGCCATCAATAGGTTCAGCAAGTTCAGAATGGCCAAGGGAAGGGTGGTAACGACCATCAGTGTGACAACCAGAATATAATTATTATAAATTATGTTTAAATCATGATTGGATTATGTGATATGGATAATATGCTATTAGTATATATAATGTTAAGTCATTATGTTTAGTCTAATCCTACCTTTATAAAGCATGAAATATCAAATTATTTACAAGTATGAAATTTTGAAGTTTCGGTAGGAATGTTCATGTTTAAGACTAGTTTTGACCTTTATGACATAACAATTGACTTGAGGTATAAACTATATATTTGTAGATATATGAGTTAGGTTTGTAACACAACAAACGGTCCATCGAACGGACATCCCAGTGGGAAGATATGGTCTTTTTACGAATAGGGGCTAAAGTAATCATTTAGCCTTAAATGATATTTTGTTTTATATGATGCCACATGTTATGAATTGATTGGTTGGAGGTGGAGGTTCGTTTGGCCGACTTAAAACCTTGAGATATCCTCCTTTCCTCAAAAAACTCAGTTTGGGAGAGTTTTAAGTTGAGGAAAAACAATTGTGAGGGTTAGGAAGAAGAAAGTGAGGAGAAACGTTCAAAAAAATTCATAGAAAATTACGTAAAAGCCCCTAATGTAATTCCAACCATGAATCTTGTTATTTTTCTTTAATTTATGATTTATATGATATAAATCCTTGATTTTTTATTGACCTTTCATGCTTGGGTGCATATGTATGGATATATGCAAGTTTAAGTTAAGTTGAATGTACAAAACACTAAAATTGCTTTGTTTAGAAACTTTGTTTATTCACACTTCCATATATTTTTGTATACTTACTGTAATTGATTGATTAAAATTGGAGATTATCCTGGACTCATATATGTATGACATATACTAAAATCATGTGAAAATACCAAGAAATGAGTCTTTGGTGAGAGTTTGAAGTTCCGGTTTGAAATCTTCCTTAAGGGTGAAAGTATGCCCGCCATGTGTTCGATGTTTTGCTTGACATAGAAAAAGAAACTTAAAAATTATGAAACTTTAATTTTGTATTGTTAAATATGTTTAATGATGTTGGGTAAAATATCATAGAAATTTACGATGTATAAAAATTATGAAAATTCTTGGAAGTTGAATGAACGATAAAAGAGCATATAGCGAAGATTTGTTATGTGGTAAAGAAATGGGCATATCTTGCTCTAGGAGACTTGAAATGATGCACCGTCTTTTGTATTGGAATATTAATATGACAAGGATTGAATTACCAATAAGGAATGAATGTATATTTGGTCTATGATTTGGATATGTTAAATATATTAAACTGGATTTGGATGGAACTTCACTTGTGATAAATGATTTGAATGGAATCATGTGATGCTTATGGATTGAATTATGTTTAAATCATTCTTTGAATTTTTGATATTCTTATGATGATACTAATATTGTAATAATTATAGGTGGGGAAGAAGAGTTTGTTGAACAAATATCAGATAAAGGCAAGGGATAAGTTAGTTAAACTGTCAAGGTGAGTGTACTTATGATTGCTTCAAATATACAGATATATGAATATAGCTATAAGAGCAGGATTTGTTCGAATACTTCGGTATTTAGTATTTGTTAGGATATTAAAATATCCAGGATTGTTTGGGTCTTATGATCCACGATTTGATATTGCCAATGGCCAAAATTATTTGGGTTTTATGATGCAGGATTTGATATTGCCAATGGGCAAAATTATTTGGGTCTTATGATCCAGGATTTGATATTGCCAATGGGCAGAATTATTAGGGTCTTATGATCTAGGATTTGTTATTACCAATGGACAAAATTATTTGGGTCTTATGATCCAGGATTTGATATTGCCAATGGGCAGAATTATTTAGGTCTTATGATCCAGGATTTGATATTGCCAATGGGGAGAATTATTTGGGTCTTATGATCCAGGATTTGTTATTGCCAATCGGCAGGATTGTTCAAATTTTATATCCACATATTCAATATAGAATTGTCATCCTATTACAGGCAAGGAGTACCCCACTAAGCTTAATGCTTACGGTTTATATTATAACAATTTCAGGTTTGTACGCTGCCAGCTAGGGTACTATATGACCGGTAACTTTGAGAGTTGCACCGTTAGAAGAGCTGGGGTTTAAGTATGGAGATTTTATCATTGTCACGCTGAAGATTTTAATATACTCACACATTGTATATGTTGATCTAGCATGGATTGATTTTATCATAGTTAATCATAGTATTGTATAATCTCTAATTATGACTATGATGTTGACTTCCTTATGGCACAAGAACAATATTATGTTCATTATGCAGAAAAATATTGATAAATGAATTAAATTTTCAATGGGCTTAATGTTATGGTTTAATTATTCTAATAATAAATGATTAGTATGAATATTTGGTTTGGGGTGTGACAATTAGTGGTATCAGAGCGTGGTTATTTATCCTGGACGTGTGTGACGATTAAATGGCAGTTATTGAGTTGATTTGATATTTATGAATTGTTTATGTACTAACCAATAGTTTAGTATTATAAACTATTTATGTTGGTTGTTAGAACTTTGTTGTATTACAGATAATTCCAGATGGAACTTGGGATTGGACAACATAGAGAAGAGGGAGTAGCTTCTCGTACTGACATTACTGAAGAAGAGCAGAATGTTCCTGGAAGGGCCAGAGAGAATGAACAACCTACAGAGATTCAGATAATGGCACAAGCAATGTTGAGGATAGCAGAGCAACATGAAAGAAATATGGATCAAATGGCAGAACAACAAGCTAGATATCTAGAATCAAAGACTGTGGCCAGGATTGAGAAAGAGGCAAGGACATGCATGAGAAGTTTTTGAAGTTAAATCCTCCAAAATATTCAGGGCTAGTTGAACCTACAGAAGCTGAGTTGTGGGTCAGGGATCTAGAAACTATCTTTGCAGTTATAAAGGTTCCAGATAACCAGAAAGTGAATCTAACTGTGTTTAAGCTAATAGGAGAGGCCAAATATTGGTGGGAAGCCAGCAACCATTTAGTGCCCAGGATGGAAGGTACTGATGCTATTACTTGGGCTGAATTTATTAAAGCTTTGTATGTTAAGTATTTCCCTAAAGTTTATAGGCGGGAGAAGCTGAGGGAATTTATAAATTTGACCCAAGGGAAAATGTCGGTGAGGGAGTATGAGGCTAAATTTACTGCTTTGTCTAGATTTGCTACTAAATGTGTGGAGAATGAAGAAGATAAATGTAGCAAGTTTCAAGATGGATTGATTTGGCCTATTCAGAATAGAGTGGTCACTTATTAGTTTGAAGATTATGCTTCTCTGGTAAACAAAGCCACGATAGCAGAAAGGCAAAATGAACCAAGGGGTGGCAAGTAGAGAGAGTTTTAAGAAGAGTAGATTCGACGCATCTCACTCTAAGGGAGGTGAGAGTGGAAGTGTTAAGATGGAACCTCATAAATTTTAGAGAGGAGGTAGAGATAGTGGTAAAGGTCAGGGGAGATTTGGCAGAGATACTAGGGGTGGAGAATCTTCTAGTTTGGTTAGGAGGTCAGGAAAAGGTGAGACACTAGTGAGAGTTGTTACGTGTTTCTTTTGTAAAGAGGAGGGGCATTATAAATCCTAGTGTCCTAAGCTTAAAGGAGTGGAATGATACCATTGTCATCAAGTAGGGCATGTTAAGAAGAATTGTCCGCAGTTGGCAGAGACTCCGGCAACACATAGTGAAGTAGCAAGCAGAATGTTATCTCCAGGCAGTGTAGTGAAAAGTATGGAAAGGTGGATGAGTTTTTACAATGAAAGAAGCTCAGATTACTCCAGATGTGGTGACAGGTACACTTTATGTTACTGATAGAAGTGCTTATGTTTTGATTGATCCTGGTTCCACACATTCTTTTGTGTCCTATGCTTTTGCTATATACCTGAATAGACCATGTACTCATTTAGATGTGGGGTTGGGTATTTATATGCCTATGGGGGATATGGTTGTAACTGAATATGCTTTTCGTGATTGTGTTTTGACTGTGGGGTCTAGAGATATAGTTATAGATCTACTTCCATTGGATATTTATGATTTTGATATAATTATGGGAATGGATTGGTTATATAAATATCGTGCATCTATGGATTGTTTCTATAAGGAAGTTGTTTTTAATATATCTGGTGAGCATGAATTTAAATTTGTGGGGGAAAGAAAAATTGTTCCCAGTTGTGTCATTTCTGCTATTCAGACGAGGAAATTATTGAGTAAGGGCTGTGAGGGTTTTATTGCATATGTTCTTGACACTAGAAAGGGGGTTTTACAATTAGTCGATGTTCCTATTGTACGGGATTTTCCTAAAGTGTTTCCTAGTGAGTTTCCAGGATTACCTCTAGAGAGAGAAGTTGAATTTAGTATTGAATTAGCACCAGGGACAACCCCTATTTCTATGGCACCGTATAGAATGGCACCTACTGAGTTGAAAGAACTCAAGATTCAGTTACAGGATTTACTTGATAGGGGGTTCATACAGCCTAGTGTATATCCATGGGGTGCACCAGTTTTATTTGTGAAGAAGAAAGATGGTACCATACGTTTATGTATTGATTATAGGCAATTGAATAAAGATACAATTAAGAACAAATATCCTTTACCTCGTATAGATGATTTGTTTGATCAGTAACAGGGTGCTAAAGTGTTTTAAAAAATAGACTTGCGATCGGGTTATCATCAGTTGAGGTTCAAGGAGAGTGATATTTCTAAAACTGCTTTTCTCACTCGGTATGGTTATTTTGAGTTTTTGGTAATGCCTTTTGGGGTGACTAATGCTCCAAGTGTATTTATGGATCTTATGAATCGGGTACTGCATCCTTTTGTTGATTCATTTGTGATAGTTTTTATTGATGACATTTTGATTTATTCATGTGATATGGTTGAACATGAAAAGCATCTCACAACTATTTTGAATCTACTAAAAGATAATAAGTTGTATGTCAAGTTTAGCTAGTGTGAATTTTGGCTATCATAAGTTGTATTTTTAGGCCATGTTATTTCTGGAGATGGTATATGTGTTGATCCTAAAAGGGTAGAAGCTATTATAAAATGGCAGAGGCCCAATAATGTGACTGAGGTAAGGAGTTTTCTGGATTTAGCTGGGTATTATAGAAGGTTTATTAAGGGATTTTCTTCGATTGCCTTGTCGATGACTAAACTAACCCGGAAAGATGTTAAGTTTGAATGTAATTCTGATTGCGAAAATAGTTTTAATGAATTGAAAAAGAGGTTGGTAACTTCACCTGTTGTTACTATTCTGCATGGTGGAGATGGTTTTGTTATTTATACTGATGCTTCACACTAGGGGTTGGGTTGTGTTTTTATGCAGCATGGTAAGGTTATTGCTTATGCTTCTAGGCAGTTGCGTACACATGAACGTAATTGTCCTACACATGATTTGGAACTTGCTGCTATTGTGTTTGCTTTAAAATTATGGATTCATTATATATGTGGTGAGGTATGTGAAATTTTTACTAACCATTAAAGCCTTAAGTATTTATTTACTCAAAAGGAGTTGAATTTGAGGCAAATGCGATGGATGGAGTTAATTAAAGACTATGATTGTACAATTCACTACCACCCAGGGAAGGTAAATATAGTTGCAGATGCTCTGAGTAGAAAGTCTTCGAGCAGGTTATCTTGTATTCAGTGTGATAGAGTTTCCCACATTATGGAGTTGAGATTGATGGGAGTAGAATTGAAGCAAGCCGATGGGCACAGGTTCTTTGGTCATGTAAGCGTGAGTCCTTTGTTAGCTAACCGTATTCGTGATTTGCAAAGTCAAGATCCTTTTCTTGAGAAGAAACGACAAGATGTTCGAGATGGTAAGTCTGAAGATTTTTGTATTGTGAATGATGGCACTTTATTGTATAAGCAGTGGTTATGCATGCCTAATGTGTGTGGATTGAAAGAGTAAATTTTAGATGAGGCTCATAATTCCATTTATACTACGCATCCTGGTAGTACTAAAATGTATAGGGATTTAAAGAAGCATTATTGGTGGAATAATATGAAAAAGGAAATAGCTGATTTTGTTGCTAGGTGCCTTATATGTACGCAAGTGAAAGTGGATCATAAAAAACCTACTGGTCTGCTTTAGCAATTGCCAATACTGGAATGGAAATGGGATCATGTAACGATGGATTTTGTGGTTGGTCTTCCTCGATCTCAGAAGGGGTCAGATTCAATTTGGGTAGTGGTGGATAGATTGATGAAGTTCGCTCATTTTCTAGCAGTCAAGACTACGTATACAGTTGATAGGTATACTAGATTATATGTTAATGAAATTATTTGATTGCATGTAGCACCTGTTTCTATTGTCTCAGATAGGGAGCCTACTTTTACATCCAGATTTTGGGATAGCTTGCAGTATGCTATGGGTACCAACTTAAAGTTTAGTACAGCTTTTCATCCCGAGATAGATGGGCAGTCTGAAAGGACAATACAAATCTTGGAAGATATGCTTAGAGCTTTTGTGCTTGATTTTAAAGGAAATTGGGATGAATATTTTCCTTTGATAGAATTTACATATAATAATAGTTTTCAATCTACTATTGGGATGGCACCATATGAAGCGTTGTATGGTAGACATTGTCGTATACCCGTATGCTGGGGTGAAGTTGTTGAAAGGAAGATAGAGGGTCCAGAGTTGATTGAAGTCACCACTGAAAAAGTGAAGATTATTCAAGATAGAATGAGAACAGCTCAAAGCAGACAGAAAAGTTATGAAGATAAACGATGGAAAGATTTGGAATTCCAGAAAGTGGATTATGTGTTTCTTCCGATATTTCCATGGAAAGGAGTTATGAGGTTTGTAAAGAAAGGGAAATTAAGTCCACGCTACATTGGACCTTATGAAATCCTTGAGAAAGTTGGGATGGTTGCCTACAAGTTAGCGTTACCACCAGATTTAGCTCAGTTACATGATGTTTTCCATGTTTCTATGTTAAGAAAGTATTTAGCGGATCCTTCACATGTGTTGGTGGAATAACCTATTGAGTTAAAGGAAGACTTGAGTTATGTGGAAGAACCACTTACTATCGTCGATAGGAAGGAACAAATATTGAGATCAAAAGTGATCCCACTTGTGAAAGTTGTGTGGAGAATGAATTCCATGGAAGAGGCTACATGGGAGAGAAAGGATACTATGAAGATTCATTATCCGCATTTATTTGATTCGGACAACCAAGGTATGTCAATTTCGTGGACGAAATTTCCTAACAAGGGGAGAATTGTGAGAACCCGAATATAATTATGATAAATTATGTTTAAATCATGATTGGCATATGTGATATGGATAATATGATATGAGTATATATAATGTTAATTCATAATATTTAGTCTAATCCTACCTTCGTAAAACATGAAATATCGAATTAGTTACAAGTACGAAATTTTGAAGTTTCGGTAGGAATGTTCATGTTTAAGACTAGTTTTAACCTTTATGACATATCAATTGACTTGAGGTATAAACTATATATTTGTAGATATATGAGTTAGGTTTGTAACACAACAAACGGTCCATCGAACGGACATCCAAGTGGGAAGATATTGTCTTTTTATGAATAGGGGCTAAAGTAGTCATTTAGCCTTAAATGATGTTTTGTTTTATACGATGCCACATGTTATAAATTGATTGGTTGGAGGTGGAGGTTGGTTTGGACGACTTAAAACCTTGAGATATCCTCCTTTACTCAACAAAATCAGTTTGGCGGAGTTTTAAGTTGAGGAAAAACAATTGTGAGGGTTAGGAAGAAGAAAGTGAGGGGAAACAATCAAAAAAATTCATAAAAAATTACGTAAAAGCCCCTAATGTAATTCCAACCCTGAATCTTGTTGTTTTTCTTGAATTTATGATTTATATGATATAAATCCTTGATTTTTTATTGACCTTTCATTCTTGGGTGCATATGTATGGATATATGCAAGTTTAAGTTAAGTTGAATGTACAAAACACTAAAATTGCTTTGTTTAGAAACTTTGTTTATTCAAACTTCCACATATTTTTGTATACTTACTGTAATTGATTGATTACAATTGGAGATTAACCTGGACTCATATATGTATGACATATCCTAAAATCATGTGAAAATACCAAGAAACGAGTCTTTGGTGAGAGTTTGAAGTTCGGGTATGAAATCTGCCTTAAGGGTGAAAGTATGCCCGCCATGTGTTCGATGTTTTGCTTGACATAGAAAACGAAACTTAAAAATTATGAAAATTTAATTTTGTATTTTTAAATATGTTTAATGATGTTGGGTGAAATATCATAGAAATTTATGATGTATAAAAATTATGAAAATTCTTGGAAGTTGAATGAACGATAAAAGAGCCTATAGGGCAGATTTGTTATGTGGTAAAGAAATGGGCATATCTTGCTCTATGAGACTTGAAATGATGTACCGTATTTTGTATTGGAATACTAATATGACAAGGATTGAATTAACAATAAGTAATGAATGTATATTTGGTATATGATTTGGATATGTTAAATATATTAACCTGGATTTGGATGGAGCTTCACTTGTGATAAATGATTTGAATGGAATCATGTGATGCTTATGGATTGAATTATGTTTAAATAATTATTTGAATTATTGATATTCTTATGATGATACTAATATTGTAATAATGATAGGAGGGTAAGAAGAGCTGATTGAACAAATATCGGATAAAGGCAAGGGAAAAGCTAGTTAAACTGTCAAGGTGAGTGTACTTATGATTGTTTCATATATACAAATATATGAATATAGCTCTAAGAGTAAGATTTGTTCGAATACTTTGGTATTCAGGATTTGTTTGGATATTAAAATATCCAGGATTGTTTGGGTCTTATGATCCACGATTTGATATTGCCAATGGGTAGAATTATTTGGGTTTTATGATCCGGGATTTGATATTGCCAATGGGTAGAATTATTTGGGTCTTATGATCCAGGATTTGATATTGCCAATGGGCAGAATTATTTGGGTCTTATGATCTAGGATTTGTTATTGCCAATGGGCAGAATTATTTGGGTCTTATGATCCAGGATTTGATATTGCCAATGGGCACATTTATTGGGTCTTATGATCCAGGATTTGTTATTGCCAATCGGTAGGATTGTTCGAATTTTTTATCCACATATTCGATATAGAATTGTCATCCTATTTCAGGCAAGGAGTACCTCACTAAGCTTAATGCTTAAGGTTTATATTTTAACAATTTCAGGTTTGTACACTGCCATCTAGGATACTATATGACCGGTAACTTTGGGAGTTGCACCGTTAGAAGAGCTGGGGTTTAAGTATGGAGATTTTATCATTCTCACGATGAAGGTTTTAATAAACTCACACATTGTATATGTTGAGTTAGCATGGATTGATTTTATCGTAGTTAATCATAGTATTGTATAATCTCTAATTATGACTCTGATGTTGACTTCGTTATGGCATAAGAACAATATTATGTTCATTATGCACAAAAATATTGATAAATGAATTAAATTTTCAATGGGCTCAAGATTATGATTTAATTATTCTAATAATAAATGATTAGTGTGGATATTTGGTTTGGGGTGTGACATTGAGGTCCATGGATAACAAGGATAGAGGGGAGGACCCTTCCCAGGGAGATGTTTCAATTGTGTCAACACTGGACACAAATTTCAAGACTGGCCTCAAAAGGGTAGAGGCCATCAGTAGCAACAGGAGCAGGGTGCTCGCCAGGAGCCCCAGGGATTGTTATTTCCCACAGTTCTCCCAGCATCTCCATAGATGCCAGTATTGCCACCCATTCCAGCCGTTGTAGTTCATGAAGGGGATCTTCAGTATGGACGAGTTTACAATCTTCACTAGGCCGCAGTCTCGCAGGACCCACCCGCGATTGAGGGTATGTTTTCCATCTAGGGTCATTTTGGGCGTATTTTATTTAACACGGGGGGGCACACACTATTTTATTTCCATGAGGTTTGCAAGTACTACGGGATTATTACATACTGTTGAGAGTACGGTTACTTTTGTGGATTCTCCATTGAGTAGAGGTTCCGTTATTTCTTTTATTTGTTGGGGTGTCAGAATATAGATTATTTTTATAACTCGAATGACTATTTTGAGTGCGCTAAAGTTTACGGAAGGTCGAAATAGTTAGAAAACATTACTCGGGTATTTTATTTAGAGTCCGGGGCATTTTAGCCCAAAATGACACCCCGAAGGGGTATTTTGGTCTTTTAAGATTTTTGGAAAATTAAATGGACAAAAGTTGGGTTTAATTAAAGGCAACGTAGGTTAGCGGTGAGTTTCAGTTTTCAACATACGTGAAAACATATGTGGGCTAGAGGTGACTGTGAGTCTCAAATCTCTTTTCTTGTTCTATTATTTTAGGTGCTCAGCCATAGGGACACCAGATTTAGGAGATTCCATTCATTTGCCGAGCTGTAGCTGTTGTGGAAGCTACATGATATTGCTAGTAGACATTTTGAGTCTATTACTCCTTATCCATCAGTCATTTCATTTTAGTTCGACATGTCGTCCCTCCTATTTTTCATTAAAAGATTTAGAGTTGTTTTTATTTTATCATTACACTTTGATTTCATGTTATTGGATTATTGTATGGGATTTTAACTGGATGTGTTTACTCAAGTTTTTTATTTTACTTCAGTTAGTTGTTTCCTTATGCTATTATGATGTATGGTGATGATTAGAAATTTTCCCTTTATTGTTGATGGTTAATAACAAGATAAAATTTTGACACCAACCTTTTTAAATATTAGGTGTTTAGTTTTTATTAAATTAAAATTTGAGTTTTCGACAGTGATGCATTATCTGAACCAACTTGATATTATGAAATTAATTAATTAAGGGCTAATCACCCGGTAATTAATTAGGCGGGGTGTCAAAATTATCATACAAGTTCTCGAATAATCAGACAAGTTCCTATGATTTTTGATAAACCACTAGGATTGTCCACAACTGTTTCGATAGAATGTCAACTCGCTATCTAAGTTTTGAATTATTCAATAGTGCTAGAACTAAAATTTACTTGTACATTAAACAATATATTTAAAGAACATAAGTATAAAGCATTCTCATAAGTATGATGCTCATTTTAATGAACTAGATATTTATTTTATTAATTAAAATAAAATGTCATTACATGGGTTTAAGAATAAACCCCAACGATCTCCCACTTAGTCTTAAATACACATTCCTATGATTTTGACTCTCATGCATTCTATATGTCTCTCAAAAGTCTTAACTGGTAAGATTTTTGTAAAATAATTTGTTAGGATTTCCTGAGATGCAATTATGGCCACGATGATGTTACCCTTCTTTATGATTTGTGCTCAATGTGCTATTCCCTCATATGAGTTATTTGTTCTTTTGAATTCGCAACATCTTTGATATTATCAAAATAAAGTGTAATAACTAACTGCATTGAAGTATCCACTCCCAAGTCAATGTTTAATAGCTAAACAACTTCCTTTACAGACTCCGAAGTGACAATAAATTTGGCTTTTATGGTTGAATCACTAATGCATGATTTCTAGATACTCCCTCTACTTATGTCTCCACCTCCTCGACTATCTTCCAAGTAAAACATCACATAATTCCTTGTCCTATCTAGGTACTTGATAATGTGCTTGATAGAATTTGAGTGCTCCTCATGATGATCATGCTAGTGACATAGTAAATATCTGGTCTTTTACACAACCTAACATACACGAGGCTTCCCACTACCAAATCATACAATATATTCACGAGGGGAGAAGTAGGAGGAAAATGTCCCCCCCTCTCTCTCCCTTTTTCCATGCACGTGTGGGTGATTCGAGCATATGGAGGTCCTCTTTTTACCAATTGCGTTGGCATATTAGCGGTCTAGACTCGGATATAAAATTGGCCATCATCAAATGGGCTTAGCATAAAGAGATGTAGTTGCGAACCTATTTTTCTCAAAACGGGTAAAATAATTTCACCGCCTCAAGAGAATGACATCAAGGTCAAATTAATGCATACGAAACCAAGTCATTTGAAGGTCCGGGGACTAAGTTATGGAATGTAAAGGTGTTAGGCACCCATTCCTCCATTTTTATATCTCATGGGCTATGTTAATACGCTCCTTGTTTTTCTTCGTGATGTGTTTGTTCATGTGTATAATATAAATAACGGGAGATTATAATTATCCGACTTGGGTCATGGAATATATGGAGAGGACTCATTCCTAGGAGTAAACCCAAAAATAATAACAAATGTATGATATAAGTGTTCACTGAATCACGAATCACTATGGAAAAGAGAATGTGTATGGTGAACAAGACAGAAATATGTAGGAGTCTAGGACTCACGAAAATAGAGATAATAAAATATAAGAGACATGAAATAAAAAGAGAGGACTCGAATGTCGGGATTGGCCCAAGACTCCTACATAGCCTAAGGGGCATCAAAGTTCAAGTAGTTCGAAAATATCATAGGGGTAGAGTTCAACCCATAAGTCCAAATGAAGTACTCCTCTTTGAGTGTTTTTAGAGGAAAATGTCTTGAAGTGTGAAAGTGTGAGAAAATATTAAAGTCTTACTTTTAAAATTTATGAATAAGCCCCCCTTTTGTATTTTTTAGGTTTGAATGGAAATCAATTGTGTGAAATACTAATAATAAAAAGTGAAGATTATTTGATGTGAGATAATGAAACAAAACTAGAAGATATCACAAAATGAGAATAGAGTGAATAATAATATTAAAATGAATAAGCTAGAAAAAGGGTGAGGAATGGACCTCCTTATAGCTCTTTGTTGTTGAATTTGGAATGTAGGATAGTTTTTGTAGTGGTATGAAGGTATCATGGTAGGATGAGGTGGGTTACCAAGTGTGTTATGAAAGTGAGCTGAAGAAATGTTGAAAAATGGACATTTTTCAGAAAAGGGAAGCCTCTGATTTTGAGAGATTGTTTGGTGACTGCTGAAAGGGACCTCCTTCCACGGGTGAGTTCATGGCCCTTTTATAGTGTTCTTTAGGGTTAGGGAGTTCCAATCGACATGGACTCTGGCCTGCCTATCGGAACAAAGCCTTCTTTATTGGGCAAGGAAAGTACATCCTGCCGATTAGCAGGGGTTTGGGGTGCCTATAGGCAGTTCGAAATAGATTTTTTTGGAAAAATAAGTATAAAAGGCAAATCTTCACTTGGTTTGGAGATTTTATTAAGATTCACTCGGTTCGGAGAGTTTACCAAGGTCAAATGGGGCCCGACAATGCTCGATGGCCCTTCGAAGTAAAATGGATCGTTCGTGCGAATTATGAGGCTAATTCATGCACGGGATGGACCGTTAGAATGTATATTTAGAGACCTTCAAGGTTTCATTGAGCTTCACTTAGGTTGGAGAGTTGACCAGATGCAAATAGGGCTCAAGGGTACCCCGTGGCTTACAAAATACTACTTAAAGTGAAATGGATTGTTAATGCAAATTGTGAGGTCGATTCATGCACATGATGAACTGTTAGAAAGGATATTTAGATCCCTTTTTCATTGAGCTACGCTCAGGTTGAAGAGTTGATCGAACTGAATTATGGCATGAGATATCCCAGTGTCTTCTACATTAGTACTCGAGGTATGACCTAGGGTTTAACGTGAGTGGATGAGTGTTAGGGACATAAGGAGGTGCTTAGGGGGTCCTAGGATGAGGTGTCTACAGATCCCCTCAATGGGAGATATTGGAATGAGTGAAATAGATCGAAAGATAGACACTAAATCAATGTTGAAGAAGAGGATTGAGTTCAATTCTACGAACCTAGGTGGAAGAGGTGACCACTGCATAGGGTTGAGGTCAATTCTGTGAATCTAAGGAGGGTTGAGGTTGAGTATGCGGACCTAAAGATGTATGTTGATACCAAAATTAGTATGCTGATGTGGACGAATAATAAGAAGACACATGGCACAATAACAACGAGGAAGTTTATTTCCCCCGACCAAGTCATACTCACTCCGAGCAACAAGCGTACTCCGAGGAACCCCAACGCTCCGAGGAACTCCCGAACAACGAGCAACTAAGGCGGTTCGAGCTGCATCTCAACCACAGTATTAATTTCCAGATAATCAACAGTTCAACTATTCATGGAATGTTTATCATCTTGACGCACATGCTGCATTAAATGTATTACCCTTTCATATGTATATCATTTAATGTATCAACCCTTTCATGTACAGCCTAAGGGCTATAAATACCTTGTATCACCCTCATTCAAAGGGACCGGAATTTCTTGGTTGAACTGGTAATCGAGAATTCCCAAACACTCAGCAATAACATAACAGTGGACGTAGGCCATTCATATAAGGCTGAACCACTTTAAAAATCTTTGTCTCATTTTATTTATATGTGATTGAATAATTAGAGCGATCTAATTTTTTACATCAACAGATTGGCGCCGTCTGTGGGAACGATTGTTACTATCATTTTTCACCAAAAATCATTCATCATCAATGGCGGATAATCCAGAATCTAGTAATCGAAACGCTGGAAATACTCAAAATCCTCCAAATCCCTCTGCACCTCCAGATCTGGCTAGGATTATGACGAATCTGGCTGAAGGACAAACCGCCATGCAAGAAATAATGAGGCAACTCATACAAACCCTTCATGGCGGTGCACCTGCACGTTCAGGACATCAAAGTGGTCAGAGGCAAACTTATTTACTTTCTTCACGATCCAGGCGTACTGAGTCATATCGTAATGAGGAGTCTGATGATTTCTCTTATCAACCCGGGCGAACTTCATCAATAAGGGCTACAGATACTGATCAACGTATCACCCTCTCTCCAGAAAGACCCAGTGCCTTAGAAAGACTGAGTAGGGTGTCTCCTTTCAGTCGATTAGGCCCTAGGAGGAATAGGAGTCCACCTAAGACCATGTCGAGGAGTTTTCTACAACCATCAGATCTAAGAGAAGGATCAGCACAATCACGACCAATTGCTCGTCAAGATAAATCTCAGGAGGCTACTTCAGAATGATCTATTGCTCGAACTAACAAGCCCAATGAAGGAAATGATGCGTGTAAAGGTTCCATTCAGCGATTGGAGGATAGATTGGGAGAAATGGCTAAGGCGAAGAATCCCCTACAATGAACTTTTGTTCAAGGGACACCTTTTGTCCAGGCCATTGTGAATTTTCCTACACCGTCAAAGTTTAAAGCACCAGTAGTGACCCCCAAATATGATGGAAAGACATATCCTGTTCTTCACATAGAGGAATATCAAGCTGCTGCCGACATCTATGTCGTCCCCGACGAGATGAGATGCAGAGCGTTCTCAGGAACTCTTACTGGAGCTGCCCAGATATGGTACAACAATCTTCCTCGGGGTAAGATTTCAACTTTCTTTCAGTTGGCCGAGTTGTTCATCGGCAATTTCTGTTTTGGAGCAAAGCCAGTAAAACGAGTAGCACACTTGTTAAGTGTTAGACAAAAATTTGGTGAGAGTACTAGAGATTACATAACTCGTTTCAATAACGAGAAGCTGAAAGTCATAGATTACGAAGAGAAGACAGCAATCACCGCCTTGATGAGTGGGTTGTTGCCTAACAAGTTGTACTACACTTTGGCCAAAGATCCTCCTCGAACCATATCAGACCTAATGAGAAAAGCGTCCAAGATTATGAATGCCGAGGAGGCCATGTCTACGAAGAAGAATATGGACACCAAAGAAACCAAAGTGGAAGATGATAAAGCGAAGAACAAGAGTATCCAGCCCCGAGAAGAATCAATCAATACAAGAGGAAATGAAGACCGAGCAAGAGAGAGATCTAGATCTCCTCGTCGGGCAGAAGAAAAATAATAAATTAAGAATGTGTGTTGATTTCACCGATCTCAACAAGGCAGTGGGTGCTACTTCGGGACACGAGCTTCTCATGGATACTTACTCTGGCTACAACCAGATCAAAATGAAACTTGAAGACAGGGAACGACATACCAGCAGCTGATGAACAAGGTTTTTGCTGAACAAATCAGTTGCAGTATGGAAGTCTATGTCGACGATATGCTAACAAAAAGCAAGAAAGCTGCTGATCATCTAGTTGACTTAGATCAGACCTTTGATCAACTGGATAAATTATCAAATGAAACTCAACCCGACGAAGTGCACATTTGGAGTACGAGAAGGAATGTTCCTCGGGTACATCATCAACCAGCGAGACGTTGAAGCAAATCCAGACAAGATCAAAACCCTTTTAGGGTTGCGATCTCCAATGACGAAGGAAGAGGTGCAAAGATCAGATACCCAAAGCTGGAAAAATTGGCATTGGCATTAATTAAGGCAAGTAGAAGAATGAGGCCATGTTTCCAAGCCCATACCATGCATACCGACATGCCATTAAGATAAGCTGTAGCAGAGTTTACTGATCTTAATACTCCGGAGAAACAAAAGTTGCTCGCTGATCAACCTGTGGATGTTACAGGATCAACAAATTATACTCCTTTGGTTAGGAGGCGTACACTTGCGTGATCAACTTCGGTTGGTAAAAGAGCTTGTGGACAAGATAGTTCGAAAGAACCTGATAGTTCGAGCGTGATCAACTTCGGTTGGTAAAATAGCGAGAACAAATTATACTCCTTTGGTTAGGAGGCGTACACTTGCGTGATCAACTTCGGTTGGTAAAAGATCTTGTGCACAAGATAGTTCAAAAGAACCTGATAGTTCGAGCGTGATCAACTTCGGTTGGTAAAATAGCGAGAACAAATTATACTCCTTTGGTTAAGAGGAATACACTTGCGTGATCAACTTCGGTTGGTAAAAGAGCTTGTGGACAAGATAGTTCGAAAGAACCTGATAGTTCGAGCGTGATTAACTTCGGTTGGTAAAATAGCGAGAACAAATTATACTCCTTTGGTTAGGAGGCATACACTTGCGTGATCAACTTCGGTTGGTAAAAGAGCTTGTGGACAAGACAGTTCGAAAGAACCTGATAGTTCGAGCGTGATCAACTTCGGTTGGTAAAATAGCGAGAACAAAATATACTCCTTTGGTTAGGAGGCAATAGTTCAAACCCACGACCAACTTTGGTTGGTAAAAGGGCAAGAACAACATTCTTATAACGCCAATCTCGGTTGGTTTGAAAATAAAATATTCTCTCAAATGCCAACTTATGTTGGTCGGGAGGTAATATTATTACAAAAGTTCCTCAAAGAACAAAATATTCCAAACTGAACCAAGTATGGTTGGTCGGGGATAAAAACCCACTAACTGTATTTGGTCGACGAGGAGAAAATATTTCAAATTGAACCAAGTATGGCTGGTCGGGGATAAAAACCCACCAACTGTAGTTGGTCGACAAGCACAATTTAACAACCTTGGTTGGTTGGAAAAATTTTCAACATTTTTATACTCATTACTTTATTATTAAGTGATCGAGCAACATTGATACTTGTAACTTTTTGGTCGATGAACCATACAATATTATTATGTATGCACAAATAAGAAAGTGTTTGATATTTACAAGACAATAGCAAATACAAATTTGTGAACAAAAACGAAATTCTTTCACTGAATTCAAAATGAATTACGCAAATTTATTACATTGATATTAAATTGTGTACTAACTATTATATTGAGATTCCTACTTTATTGGTTTCTCTCCCTCTGCTTTAGAAACAGGTTCCTCACCAATAGGAGGATCATCCAAAGCATAAGGGGAGTTTATGAAGTTAAAATCTTTCAGCATTCTGATGTTCATCACAGATGATCTATCCGAGAAACTCTTGCTCGTCCCCGACAAGCTTTTGCTCGTCCCCGAGAAGGAAGTTGCTCTTCAAGACTCATGATCTTCTCGGACATCTCAGCCAAGGCCTGGTTCTTGGCCATTAGTTGGAAGGCTTGATTCTCCAAAGCAGATTGAGTTCTTCGACAGTTACCCGAGCAGCTCTTGCTCGTCCCCGAGAACCTCATGCTCGTCCCCGAGCAGAGGTAGAAGTTAAAATCAGCATCTACAGCACTGAGATCTTTGCTACTACTGTCTCGATAAAGTATTCAGAGGATAATAAATCAAAAGAATCAAACACGTGAAGTTAGCACTCAGTTACTCGGCACAGGAGGCAGTTGGTCGGCTAGCAAACCAATCAACATACTTGAAGATTACGACAAGTTATAAGCTACAAGCGGCATCATATGTCGTCCAGGAGATAATGCACTTTATGTTGAACAAATCAAGAAGGTAGATCAAGAATTTCACGAGCACCGAGCAACACTGCAAAATAAAATACTCCATCCTTTCAAGTAAACCATCAAGCATGAAGCATTGGGGGCTTCTGTTGATACCAAAATTAGTATGCTGATGTGGACGAATAATAAGAAGACACATGGCACAATAACAACGAGGAAGTTTATTTCCCCCGACCAAGTCATACTCACTCCGAGCAACAAGCGTACTCCGAGGAACCCCAACGCTCCGAGGAACTCCCGAACAACGAGCAACTAAGGCGGTTCGAGCTGCATCTCGACCACAGTATTAATTGCCAGATAATCAACAGTTCAACTATTCATTGAATGTTTATCATCTTGACACACACGCTGCATTAAATGTATTACCCTTTCATATGTATATCATTTAATGTATCAACCCTTTCATGTACAGCCTAAGGGCTATAAATACCTTGTATCACCCTCATTCAAAGGGACCGGAATTTCTTGGTTGAACTGGTAATCGAGAATTCCCAAACACTCAGCAATAACATAACAGTGGACGTAGGCCATTCATATAAGGCTGAACCACTTTAAAAATCTTTGTCTCATTTTATTTATATGTGATTGAATAATTAGAACGATCTAATTTTTTACATCAACAATGTATATACTAATTCAACGGGTTGTGGTAAATTTCGTGGACCTAAAAATGAATCAATTAATTCAATGGGTTGAGATCAAATATATGAACCTAAAGATGTACTGACCAATTTAGCAAGCTGAGGTTAATTCTACGGACCTAATGATGCGACGACCAATTATTTGGGTCAAAATCAATTCTGCGGACCTAAAGATGTAGAGACTAATTTAGCGGGTCGAGGTAATTTCTCCAGACTTAAAGATATGATGGCCAATTATGTGGGTCGAGATCAATTGTATAGTTGTAGCGTCCAATTTTGCGATTCAAACTCAATTTTATGAAACGGAAGTTGGGGCGACCAATTTAGCGTCTTGAGGTTAATTTTGTGGACCTAAAGTTGGGATAACCATTTCTTTCGATCAAGTTTGATTCTGCGAACCTAAAACTGTGACGATCAATTGAGTGAGTTGAGGTTAATCATGTGGACCTAAAGTTGGGATGAATAATTCTATAGGTCAAGATTGATTTTTGCGGACCTAAAGAGGTGATGACCAATTCAGTGGGTTGAGGTCAATTCCGCGGACCTAAAGTTAGGATGACTAATTCTGCAGGTTAAGTTCAATTTTGTGTGCCTAAAGTTAGGGTAACCAATTTTGTGGCTCGAGATCAATTCTAGAGAACTAAAATTGCGGTGACCAATTGTGCGGGTCGAGGTTAATTTTTTGAACCTAAAGATGTACTTTACGGGGAGTAGCTCCGGTGGGGAAAACGTAGAGTATTTTGGTACAGGTGCACCTTGGGTTCCACTAGGGCATATGCTGACGATGAAAGTGAGTGCCTATGATCTGCTAAGGATTTTTGAGAGTTCGAATTGGTTATGTGATTCACCATAAGTTTATATCGGAGAAACGATGTTCTTGACTTTACGAGGATTTTCTGGATTTTTTTGGGAATTTTTTGAGTAATGTTTGAATTTTTCTCTCATTTTCAGGACAACATTTGAAGGGGACTAGCGATAGGTAGGTATGGGGCGGTTCCTATCAACGTAGTACACAAAATCCTAGTTTCTTAGGGAAGATGAAACGTTACAGCTGATAAGCAGGGCAAGAGGACTGTCGATCAGCATACCCCTTAGCCTTCTATAAAAATAGGGTGACCCCTCCTCATTTTTCACACTTTTAAGCAATTGAATCTCTTGATTTATCTCTCTTAAATTATTTTTTGAGTCCGTTTTTCTCAAGATCTGAAATGTCATGTACTTCTGGAGACACTAACAATGAGCAAATTTTCGTTAATGACTGGGAAAATTTGGAGTGGAGGGCTATGGTGCCACTTTCTTTAAGTAGTGAAAATTCCCATGACTTCTTTGACTCAGTGACTAATGAGAGGATCTTGTTGCGTGAGCTTGCTCACCACCGTTCAACAAGGGTGAAGAACCCTAATTTCTATGTGAGTATTTTTCTTTTGATTTTCCATTTTTTCTTTTTCTTTTTAGTTTTGGGACAATGAAGGGTTTTCTTTTGTTTCCTATAAACTTACATTGCTTCTTTGAGAATTCAGTTTGAGGTGATGACTGGGATGAAGGACATATGGAATCATCTTCCTTAGGTGATGAAGTGGATGGTGGAATTCACCGGGTTTGGTGATTCAGCGAGTGGAATGGACGAGATGTTCCGCTGTTCTACGATATTGTGCATGATTGGTGACAGGTGGTGGAATACGAACCAAAAATTCCATCTGGGGATTGGGGAGATTACTATTACTCCCTTGGACGTCTAGCAGTTGACAATGCTGGATTGTGTTGGTCATCAGATTGTGGTGGACCGTACTCTACGGGTCACGGAGGCAACGATGTGGGCTGCCTTGGGGATGTTGGTAGAATTGTGTTAGGGGATTCTATCCATATATCGGTACTTAAGGAGACCCTGTTGTCTCGATGGATTAATGACACATACGAGCGATAGGTCAGATAGGCAGCCCATTATTTATTTTTCTTATGGTAGGAAGGTTTGTAGTGGCGATGAATAGCGACATCGTCCATCTCTTGTGTTTGCCATATTTGAGGATTATTTATAACGCCCATCTGTACAACTGGGGGAGTTTTACTTTGGCATCCCTTTATTCTTTATTGGATGCATTCAATCAATGTTGTTGATAGACATTTATAGTACCAACGTACCTTTTTGAGGTATTCTTTAAGTTTAATTTCCTTTTTATTTTCTTGCAATCCTTTTGTTTTCTCTTCTGATTCTTTGTATTTGCCTTTAGTAGACGTGGTTTTATGAGGTGATAGGGCCCGACGTGGGGTTGGTTTCCTTGAATAAGAGTGAGATGGGAGATTTCTTCAAGATATACTAATATAGGGAGTCGAACAGGCATTCGAACCAATCCCTAGCCCCGAAGGACATGCGGGATGTGCTGAACAACCTAACGAGCAACTTGGTTAGGTTCTTGAATTTGTCTCTTTATTAAGTTTTAGAATCTATATTATTTTGGGTATTTACTGACTCTTGGCTAGGTATATAGGTGACCTTTAACAAGTGGAGTCGTCCTGATAGGGCCATGGGGGCTACATGCATATATGAACCTATGAGGCGATTATTGGCGCACAAGTTTGGGTACATCTGGTACCTTGGGGAGAGAGTGGTACTTCAGATTATGGAAGGAGAGGTGGAAGTTCCACCGTCGTTTCCCTTGGAGTATATGAGGCAGGTGAGAGAGATAACATATAAAGCGAGGTCAGTGGTGATGGAGGGAATCCATATACGCTCTACACTGATATGACGACGAGCTACGACTATCTAGATTTTGTGAAAAGTTGGTTTATGCCTTCATGATTATATGACATGCATAATATGCCTCCATTTACTACTGCTTTGGGGAGAGGTGCTACCATACCGGTGATGCTGACCTGTAGCACTGGAGGAGGCGTGGCTATAGCGGCGGAGGAGGCCGCGCTCATTCATGTTTCTTCCCCCTTACCATTTCAGGTTGCGTAATGGAGAAGTGGTGTTGGTGCCCCCACCCCTATGCGTCGATGGAAGGGTTATTGGGTCTTTTTGATAGACCTTCCGGACCGAGGTATACTTCTTTCTTTCGCTTTTATTTCTCGTTCCTATTTTATTTCTCTCTTTTACAGACTTTCTTGATTTTTGTTTCTTTTTTCTTCTTTCTTACAGATTGTCTTTGTGTCAACCACTTGGTTGAGGGACATTAAGGATTGGATGGCATCGATGTTAGTCTAACGCTTGAGGAGAGTTAAGTCTGTGAGAGTGGGGGTTCTACTGCTCGTCATAGGGGAAAGTATTTACACCATGGAGGTTGAAGGTTGATTATTTGAGAGGTTTTGAGGGGTTCAGGTTGTGTCTCGATGTGCCTTTTTCCTTTCTATTTTTATCTTTTTATACCTGCAAGAAATGTAATAATTATAGAAAAAAGATATATATATCTATATAATAAAGTAGAAAACTTATGTATGTCATAAGTTTGATCGATGATGTCATCATTATGATTTTTTTGTACTTCCACTTTTACCCCTTAATCTATATATTTTTAAAAATATACACATTTTTAACGGTGCAGATTAGTGACACATCAAAAGACATTTTTCAAAAATTAAGGGTTGAGATCAACTCCCTCCATTTATATTTTGAATTTTGAATTTTAAAGCAATTTTTTAGTTTCCCCCTTTTTTTTAAACTTTTGGTTTCCCCTACTCAGTATGTATTCCCCCTTCTCGCAAGAATCGGTAGTCTCTCTCTGTCTCTCTCTCTCTCTCACGCTTCTCACCCATGAATTCTAATTCAATTTATTATTTGCAGGTTATTCACTATTGCAAACTAGTAAGTTTTCTTTGGTTTCATCTCAATATTTTAGATAAATATATGGCGTCTTTTTGTGGAGATTTGTTCCCCTTTAATCTGTAAGTGTTCTTTTTAAAAAGAATGAATTAGGTGTGTTTTTATTGTTGTGCATCACTCTGTTTTCCTTTTGTTTTTTGTTAGATATCTGATGATAAAGATGGTGATGGAGTTGTCAATGGTAATGGGAATCACGAGACAATGCCTCTCTCCCTCAAGCTTCGAGCTCATAGTCAGTGTTAAGCAATTTTTTGTTGGAGTGGTGTGATGGAGCAGTTTTTTATTTTTCTTGATGACCGTACAGAGGAGAAATAATTTTTTTGTCATCTTCAATTCCATTTATGTTATCTTTTTTTCAACCTCCATGAATAGCACAACTCATAAAACACCATGAATGGCTCAAATCAACACTACCACCAGTGATACCACCAACGCTACCACAACCAGTCAAATCAGTCAAACCACCACACCACCTATGCCTCCACTGACCAAACCCATCAACATCTTCTCAATCAAAACCCACCCCATCAGCATCTTCTCAATCCAACGCCAACCCCACCCCGCTACCGCCTACCCCAACACCTCATCTTCACAATCAACACCTACCCCAACCCCAACCCCTACCCCAACCCACCCATCAGCATCAGCATCTTCTCAATCAGCACCTACCCCTACCCCTACCCCAACCTCTATCACGAACCCCAACCCCAACCCACCCATCAGCATCTTCTCAATCAGCACCTTCCCCATCAAAACGCCTCCACCCAGCCACAACACCGCACCAATTCAAAGCACCTTACCATATTTCTTCATTTCCGTTGTTTCCTCTATTCTGGCTACCCGAACACGTTACCCTTTCCTCAGACACCGGAGCATCTCGATAGGATCCATCGTCTCACTCTTTGTCGGCGCCGCCAAAGAGCTTGCCGACGAGTTCGGTTTCTTTAAATCCGCTGGCGCATCCACCAAAGACGCCCTCGCCGATCTCCGCGGCATTTTCATCTCCGTCTTTGTCCTCTCACTATCCAAGAAGCATAAACATATGTTTTTTTTTCAAAAAACAAGTTAGTATCGTTGGAGCAGCCACTGTTTATCACCCTCATCTCAGCCAAAGTGCTTCATTGGCCGGTCATGGCTTCGTTTCGTTAATGAGAGAGAAGATGAAAAATGAGTTTTTTCTGAATTTTATTTGTGCCATGACATAAATGTTGGAATATGGGTTTTGTTGGGTTGATTTCATTGATGTGAGAGTGAGGATGGAAACGTTTTGTTTGAGAATTTGGTTGAGTATGAAATGCCCATTTTCTCTTTTTTCAAATCAAATCCCAACAAAAGGGTGTTGTTAATGGGTCCCAACCCAAAAACGTGGGGTGTATGATTACGAGCGATGCAAACAGATTATCTATGTTTTAAGCTTTGTTAATTAAAGCTTAATGCGTGTTGTTATAGACCCACAAGTCAGTGGGGGTGTATATTTAGTCTAAAAATAAGAGTGATTTTATATAAACCCAATCAACCTGTAAATAGCTTTCACTAATCAGTTTTAACTTTTAAATAACAAAAATTACAAAAGGCCATGGGTACCCCTTTTAGGAGCCCCAGATAACAAAGATTCTAAATAGTTATCAATTTCATGATATGCATTATTCAAAGAACTGCATAAGCATATTTTTTTTATCAAATATGTTTTTTTCTTTTGATACAGGCCCTTAACAAAACTTAAGTGGAGGCATGAAATGATGTTTATTGAACATGAGTTCTACATTTTCTTCTTTGCTACAAATTAAATATAATGTATGGTCTTATTAACAACATATACTTTCGTATATACAGATGAAATTTTGCTCAATTTTTATAAAATATATGTATTACGAATGGAATTTCAACAAAGATTTTATTATACGCTTTAGAAAATTATGAATAGCTATTTTTTTTTATTTCACTTTGTTTTGTTGGGTAAGAATTTTTTTTTCGTTTTGCAATTACGTATTTTGGAAAAAAAATCATTTTTTGCAATTACGGCCAAAATAAACATAATATGATATGAAATATTTTTGTTTACCTATCTTGAACATGACTTGATAATTTTTTTGACTAAAAACGAACTTGACCAAAATAAACATGACATGACATGAAATTTTATTATCAATCACGAACACTATCGTTTTATAATAAAGTTCTTTAAATAAAGGATATTATCATCAATTCTTTTAAAAGTACGCTTTCGTTTTGTCAGGAAAAGAATTTTTCGTCGTTTTGTAATTATACACTTAAATTTTTTTTGTCGTTTTACGATTACGTACTTTAAAAAAATTTCGCCGTTTCGTGTTTATGTACTTTGAAAAATTTTCATCGTGCCTTCAGGCACGGGCATACACCCGCATTGGATCTGTCAAACACTGTCCCATAATAGATTGGCTGGTGATTAGTTACATTATAGATGGACTGATGTTCAGTTTTCCTCTGTATGAATATTTGTAAGACTTGATGATCAGCTATAACTGCTATTGGTGGACTACCTGTTCATGTGCATACCATTTCACTCAATGTACATCACTACACAATTTAGTAAGTTAATTAGGCGGCTTATTACCTTCCGCCAATCATCTATTTTCTTTATGTTGTAGGTCAAATATTTCACTTTAAACTTTGATGAAAGAACTCTATATTCCTACAATGTTTGAGATCCCTATGCAGCTCCGTTGTATTTTGATATGCCTTAGTTTTAATTTTGGTGGAATAGACCCACTTTCAACTCCATGTAGGCCCATTATCAACCTAATATGTACATCCACTATTTTTGTAATTCCTTGCCAATTGGTTTAATCACGTCCAATCATGTTATGTTGGGTTGGATCTAATCGTGTCCAATTAAAGCATATTTACTTACCGTGTTAATGTGTCATTTCGTGTTTTTAACGTTTCGTGTTTGCATTAAGAAAAAAATATGCTTTCATTTTGTGTCGTGTAATCGTTGGATTCTCATCATGTCGGGTCGTGTGAAAACTTAAACTGTTGACCCGTTTTGCTAGCTCAAATATAAACATGTGAAATTTGCCCAATTTTAAAAAATTGTTTACAATTATGTGTTCTAAAAAACATGTTGATTTCATTATACAAGATTAAATAATTGGCCAAATTTTTTAAATTAATAGGTTCATACAACAGGTTATTTCAAAAAATCTTTATTTGTTGTGAACTAAATATGGCATCTAATTTTGACACTCAATTTAACACGAGTAAAAATACGACTAAACTGATTAGCCCTATAAACAAAGGTGATTATGACCATTTTTTTAAAACTACATTTTGTTTTGTTGCGGAATGAAATTTTTTCCTTTTTACAGTTACGCACTTCGAAAATTTTCGTCGTTTTGTGATTATCAGCGTGCCTTCAGGCACGGGCATACCCTAGTATATATATATATATATATATATATATATATATATATATATATATATATATATATATATATATATGAGAAATTCTTTTCTTTTTTGGTGTCATCCTAATTAGTTGACTTACTCTATATGCAGTTTGGTTTATTTCTGTTTTTTCATTTATATAGGAATAATGAAATCAAAGGACTGAAGTAAAAGAAATGTTTATTTTTATAAATAATGCACAAAAGGGTGAGTAATACTTTTGTGAAAAGGAACAACCCGGATACTTGACTTTTTTCAAAGTAAATTTTTATTTTATAATTTGATATGTGTAAAAGAGGAAATAAGGAAATTTTCAAAAAAAGAGGGTTGATGATTGGCATACCCCTTGACCTGCCTATCGACATAAGGGTCAAGTCCAAATCACTCCTTTGGCTTTCATTGCACTTTCTGCATACTTTGGGTATTATAGGGGAAGGGAGGCATTGAATGGTTTATCTTTTTATGAATTTTTTTTAGTATAAAAAGGGGCATTGGGGTTGTTTTGTTTACCATCTTTCAATTTCTCTTTATTGTATCTTTCTTCTTCTCTGCAAATGGCTCTCCCAATGTCCAAGTCTTTTTATTCGTACCTCGCGAGCTTAGAGGCAATGCACTTTTACAACGTCGACTACACAACCTTTGGTTTACACCGGGTCTCCTTTGGTGTAACCGTGCCATATATTGGAACCTTCCAGAAGTTGCGGTACCACTATAGTACCCAAAAGACCATATTTTTTAATTCAGGCTAGACGATGTATGCCCCACTTATGAAGAGTTCTATGCGATGTTAGGCGTCAGCCCCAGTGTAGTGGTAGTTATGTACGATTTATCCCGTTCTTCTCGGGTGTCTTTGGTGGAGTTTCTTTATATATCCCCCTCAACCACTCGACCGTTGGCTTATGGGGGAAATATATTCCTCCTTGCAGTTATGAACTCAATGTGCTGAAGTGATTTTTATGATGCTAGTTTTTCCAGAGATGTAGCATTGGGGTTGACTACTAGGCTTTTATTAGTGAAAGGTGACCTTATGATCTATGTTCAAGTAGGCACGATAGTGGCGTGGTTATCCTCCCACAGTAGTCATAAAAAGGTAGTGTTAAAGGAGACTTTGAATAGATAAGATTCTTAGAAGAAAGGTCCATAGGACTTTCTGTAGGGGAACCTTATCATTCTATTCATGTGGATTTTTGAGAGACTGCACCTAGCATCCACTCCTGAGTACCTTCTATCGGGTGTTCTCAATTTCTTTGCTAAGGCCTTGTTCAGTTTTGTCCTTCCGACGGATAACTACGTTAACTGGATTATGGAGCATGGGGACCTATGCCTTCGATGGTCTGTGCCATGGTGGGAGGAATTGCAGCCCATTTTATTGTTAGGAAAATATCGGTATGTGCGTCTAGTTAGTCTTTGCCAGACTTCTTTTCAATTTTTCATGGAGACTTTTGTGCCAAGTAGGATGAGAGAAGAGTGTGCCACCCCGCATAACTAATTTCTTTGTGGTGGAGGACTTGAACGAGTCCTTGAGGATGATAATAGGGCCTCTATGGCAACGTCGTCAGCCGTCTATCGGTTTGTCACAATCCATTGAAGGGGATTGGTTTATATCCAATGATTATTTTAAGTGGTTATGGAAACGGGTGGGTTAGAAAATTTTAGTGGAGGAGACCAGGAAAAGATGGCTTATCGCCTTTGATACCATGGAGGAGAGTATTATGATTTTATCAAAGCTTATCATGGAATGCCGTTACATGGAACACATTTCGAAACACTAATCAGGAGTGGGACACTTGGGTACCTCCAAGGGAAAGTAACGATGATGAATCAGAGCCATCAGGTTGCTAAGGATAAGTTTTTTTTAAGATGGTTGTGTTTGTGTTTTGTGGATAATTTGTGTTTAGGATAATTTGTGTTTGGGTGTGTGTTGTTTTTTATTTTTTAATGAAGATAGTTATTTGTAGGGATTGGTAGGTTATAATGAAGTTTTAGGAGGGGAGCAGTTTGTTTGTCTCCGTCGCTGATATTTCGTGTAACAACCTTATTCCTTGATTAAAATAAAAGTAACTTCGACCCATTTTATTCTGTCTTTTGATGAATTTTGTATTTGAACTATCTATACCAATCACTAAGGCATACATAATCCTTTTGGTCATATAAATGAGGAGATAGATTACCGTTCGGAAGGGAATAAAAGAATAACATTTTGTGAAAGAGAAAGGAACACAGCCATATGTGTTGTATGGGATAACTACATACCTCTGCAGGTTTTGAAAATTTGTGATGCTCATTTTGAAAAGGGAGTTTTGAGAGGATCAGGTCCCACATAGTTGTGGATAGGGAAAATAAAGAGAGATTTCTTTATATAGAATGGGGATGAGAAGAGTCGCAGCGCGCCGCGAGTTCCATAGGCCTTTTTCCTCCTGACACGAACTTTATGGTTTGTAACTTTTTAGTTTGTGTGTCAGTGTTAAATCCAATACCCGTTCTGTCCTCAAAAGTGGGTTTACTGGATGCTAGAATGTCTTCAAAATAATTAGAGTTATTTTCTAATTATGTTAACATTTTTAAGATTGTTGAAGATTTTTCTTTTGATTGTTCCAATTAAATTAATGTGGCCTTGTATTTATTTTCCAGAATTTCATTAGCTTCAGAAAGATTTTTGATTTTTTCAGAAAAAGTCTTAGTTTGAGTTTATGGGTAAGACATTGATTAGTGTAGTCTTCAGCATTTTGTTTAACCACAAGACTAAGAGGTTATACTTTTTAAGTCATGTCTTTAATGGTTCTTTCTAATCTAGTGCTTTTCCTAAGCGTCTTTGTGTATAGTGTGTGGATGTGTGGAAGGTCATCATCATCAGAATCACTAAGTGTGGTGGGTGATTTGTCCCCTATCGATTCATTTCTCGAACTCACGCACACATTTAATTTGTCATTCATACGATCCCTTTGACTCACACACACGGCAGTAGAGCTATTATCACCATCATAACCATTATTAGCAATCTCAGAAACAAAGTAGATAAACCATTAGCAGGCATAGTCAAAGAATTATTAGGCATACTCTCGTCAACACTATCAGAATATACTATATTTGCAAAGAATGACATACAAGGGTAAAAATATTAGATGAATTGGGCTCATCATTATCTCAATCCCTTGAATCATCCCATGTTTTTATAGAAATTGACCTTATTATGTTTTTTCAGGTTGACCCTACAGTTAATGGCATTGTGACCTATTTTACCACATCTAAAGCATTCAGACATGCTATGGTCTTTGTCAGGTCTAATGTTGTTATGGTGTTTCTCTAGTCTCCTCTCATGAGGTCTATTATTGGATTGATTTGAATAAGGAGCCTTTCCTTGTTTAACAACAACAATATTTCTAAACTTAAGTATTTTCTTGAAATGTTTAGACATTAAGGCTATTTGGTTATTCAAATCATCCAAGTCATAATCATCATCATATTGGATTTCAAGATTAGGCATAACTTTAGATTGAAACATCACATTGGGACTACTATTTTTCTTATAACTTCTAAGAAGTTGTTTCTTATAATCCAGTTCCATTTCCACCATTCTTAATTTTCCACTGAGGAGTTTAGGGGTAAGATTTGGATCTTCCATTTCCTCAATTGCATATCTTTTACTGTTAAATTTCTGTGGAAGTGATCTTAGGATTTTAGAGACAATTTCTTTTTTGTCATAGATAATGCCATTTGTATGTAGCTTATTTACGACATCAGTTACTTTGATATAAAAATATCAAAGGTCTCAGTATCAGTCATAACTAGGGTGTTATATTGTTGAATGAGCATTTGAGTCTTGGCAGCATTAACACGTGTATCACCTTCATGGGCTGTGACCAACGTGTCCCAGGCTTCCTTGGAAGTGGTACATATAGAGATTATTTTGAACTCATGATCATTTACAGACATGAATATTGCATTCTTGCCTTTATTATTGCAGAGGGAGGCCTGTTTCTCCTCTTTAGTAAATTTAGTGAGAAGTTTTCTGATTCTTATTTCACTGCCTTCTGCTAAAGGTTTAGTAGGATGAAAGTAGACATTTTCTATGGCATTCCAGACTTCATCTCCCAGCATTCCTTGGATTAAGTCAATCATCCTTACGTTCTAGTAAGGAAAATTATTTCCATCGAAGAGGGGAGGTCGGGATAAGTTTCCCAGTCTCTCAAATATCTTGTCCATGAGGTGTTTTTAAAATAGATTAAAAAAACACTAGATTCTAAATAGGTGTTTTTGAAAAATAAGAACCCGCTCTGATACTAATTGAAATTCCCTCACTAAGTCGTTTAATCAAAATTTAAAATAGTTAAGAAGGGTCTGAATGTTTTCTCGACGAAACTGTTTTAATGATGCGAAGGAAAACTCAAATTATGTTAGAAAATACTTTTGAACAAGAAATTTCAATTACTTAGAAACTTAAAGGTTTAAAATAATTTTAAACCCATATAGCAGTGATAGCAGATGTAAAACAAGTTTAAAAAAACTTCACATAAGACAAAGATTTTAACGTTGTAAAACTCCTATCAAACAAGGGAAACATCCATGACTCCCTCTACGGAGTAAAACAAAAATCCACTAGAATGAGTTATTGAATATAAGCAAGCAACGTATTATCCAACCAAATCAGACCTAAACCTAAGGCAAGAAATCATACCATCACTCCTAGATTTTTCTTCGACTTTTTTGGCTTCTGACTGTTGTCTTTAACGTCCTTCGAGATTTACTCCTTAGGTCCTTTCATTACGTCGACTCTAATGGTAAAAATCTCTTTAATAGCACTACTTTAGTGTTGTTGTGTGATAGTGTAGTGATGTGATGTGCCTAACACATGCATGCAACTGACTCACACTTATATATACAGTTTCCTACGAATTACAAATTAATTCTGAAATGACATGCAAGATTCTGAATTAGTTTTTCTTGAAATTAGACTTACTTTTTGTAGATAGATCAGAAAACAATCTTGCTATAATAAAATAGGCAATATCCTATATGTCTCTCTATTTATATACAAACTTACTTCAAAAAATGTGAAATATGGACTTGGAGATATAAAGGTTTTTATATCTGAAATATTTGAAGTCATGTTTTTCAAGAAATGTTGAAAATAGAAAGAGGGATATGTTGGGAATGATTTTGATAAAGACGTTTTAAAAATTAAACCCAACAGAGAGATGATTTCTAAAATGGAAATAATCCCTAAAAGAACGTGACTATATCACTTTAGTCAGATCTCAAATATCAAATATGGGAGACGAGATCAAACTTGGCGACAATGTTTGGACAAGAGATTTGAACCAAAACACGAACTTGAATCACGAAAACACTCTCAAACTCTCAAAGTTTTCTTAAAAAATTTGGCCAGAGTTAGTTTTTTTTTTCTTCTGTTTCTCTCTTATTTTCCTCTCCTCTCCTCTCTCTCTCTCTCTCTCTCTCTCTCTATATATATATATATATATATATATATATATATATATATATATATATATATATATATCTTATTTTTACTCTCTCTCAGACTTGCCAAATGTTGGAAACGATTAACCCTCAATCTCTATTTGTAAGGATGAAGGAAGGATCCAGAAGGTTAAGGGTAAATCAACAATCAAGATTAATTCGACTGTTCGATGATCAATCTAAGGGCTCACAATGAACCGCTTCTAAACGTTCAACGATTGGCTAAAACAGGCATCACTTGGATTGAGAAAAAACGCATGCAAACTATTGATTAAAATAAATGAATGTTCCAAATTAAGTCTTAAGAATGTGAGTATAAAGAAACACAAATTGAGTCGTTAATAGGCCAACCCGTGTATGTTCTAGATTACTTAAAAAATGCGTGTTTTTTATCTTTGAAAAATCTTAATTTCTACCCCAAACGTTTCTAGCACTTTCGGATTCTACTCAAGGCATATTTTAGGCAGGTTAAGAAATTATGAATTAGCCCCAAACAATTTTAAAACCTAATTTTAAATGTTTAAAAAATAGATTTAAATTGTTTAAAATCCCAAAAAAGAACTTTAAAAATATTTTTAAGCCGATTGGAACACACACACACACCTCATGCACAGAAAATGCCAAGTAAATGCAGTCCTAGGGTTTGTGAATTGTGTTGGTTACTACATTTTCCAGCCTTGAATAGTCTTGATGCAAATCATGAAGAGGAATAAGGCTTAGGGTTAGAGAAGGGAAGACACAATTTTGTTTCTATTTTCAAACCAGACAAGATCCTATATTTTAGACTGAAGTGAGTCATATATATAATGTGCTTCACCGCCTTCATACCGTATACCAGGAATAAGTGTTACCCCCATCAGGTGTCCTAATAAAGGTGTTATAGCCCCATAGGGTAAATGGGTTCCGATCAACCCAATGTCTACAACTTTTTATCATCTCGTTAATGATGGTTTTGGGGATTTTATTAGCGGCTTTGACAGCGCCATTGGTTTGGGGTTGGTAGGGAGAAAACTTTTATCTCTGGATTCCATACTCGTCGACTTATTCTGTGATCTCGGTTTCGAAGTGGAGTCCATCATTTGATCCCAACTCCTAGGGAATCCATACCCGCATATAATATTCTTTCAGATAAACCTGGCCATTTTCTTCACATTCAATACCACGTATGACTCGCTTTGACCCATTTTATGAAGTAATTAATGGCGACCAGGATAAATTCATGCCCGTTCTAAGCTTTGGGGATGACCTTTCCTATGATGTATATCCCCCTGGTAGAGAAGGGCTATGAAGAGGTCCTGTTGTACAAATCTCGGGGAGTCTAGTGTTATAGGTTAGCAAACTATTATTATTTGAAACATCTCCAAACATAGGCAGTGCAGTCGTGGATCATGGTGGTCGAATCATACCTTTAACGAACGATTTTCTTGGCAAGCATGTGACCGTTCATGTGGCTCACGCATTCCCCACTATGGATTTTCTGCATCATTTCCCTCAATATCATCCCTTGCTATGCAATGCAAATGGGTTCCATCGAATTGCTCTTAAAAAATGCTTTATCACAGATGATGTACTGGGTAGCCAATTTATAATTGGTCGCATGGCCTTTCTTACCTGCATTTTTGGGATACTTACCATGTTTGCGAAGGAGCCAAATGTTAAAACACCATAATCCAACCATATCGGTGTCCTCTTCGATGACGAGTTTGATGTGTTAATGGTGAGTGGGCACAACTTATTTCTGAACCAGGAAAGGGTCCAGTTTTCCCCTTAAGCATGTCAACTATGGTGGTCAAGGTTGCTAGTGCGTTGTCTAGGATATTTTTTTAGCGAGGAAGGTAATGGAAGGTAACATCTCTGAATTGGGAGGCAATATCTTCTAGGTGGGCGTGGAGGGGTAGGAGATTCTTGTCTTTGCCTTTCCATTTCCTGAGGATTTATTCGACAATGAGGGTAGTCTCCCCATAAATGTCTAGGTAATTGATTCTTTCTAGAGGGAGATCTTCAACCTTACGATGCATGCCTCGTATTCAATCATGTTATTAATGCAAGGTAAGTCTAGCCTCATGGAAATGGGAGTGTGAGAGTCATCAAGAGATATCAAGATTATCCTAATGCCATACCCTTTCTTATTATCAACCCCATCGAAGAACATCTGCTATATGAGGTCCTCTCGAGAAGTGTAGATGATGTCTTCGTCTGGAAATTTGGAAACCTAGACTTCAGATCTTTCTATGGGATGATCAGTAAGATAGTCAGAGATGGCCCTCCCTTCTATAGCTTTCTGTGTGGCGTACGCAATATCAAACTCGACTAGAAACGTCAACTAACGAGCCTTTTGACTTGACAAAGTGGGTTTCTCTATTAGGCATTTTATAGGATCCATTTGGGATACCAGTTTGGTGGGGAATCTAAGTATGTAGTGCTGCAATTTCTGCGTGACCAAGAAAAGGGTAATTCACGCTTTCTCCAAAGTAGCGTAGTGGACTTCGTACCCTGGTAGATTTTAACTAGTTTAGTATATGGTTATTTACTTATGGTATTTCTCAATGTATTGGGATAACAAAGCCCTTATTGTGGTATCGGTGATAGTCAAGTATAGGAGGGGTGGAGACCTGACTGTGGAGGTATGAGCACCAGAGGTCGGGTGAGGTATCGCTTCATTTGATCAAAGTCTTCTTAGCATGTATCATTCCAAACTTTAGTTGAGTCTTTTTGAAGAATTTTGAAAATGGGTTCACAGATAGAGGTCAGTTGGCTGATGAATCAACTGGTTTATTGTAGTTTACCTAGGGATCGTCTTACTTTTTTCTCCGTTTGGGGTGGTAGCATCTCGAGTATGGATTTTAGTTTGGCGAGGTCTTCTTCTATTAATTTCTCACTCTCTATAACTCCAAAGAGTTTCCCTTTAATGATGTTGAAGACACATTTTTATGGCTTAAGTCACATTTCATACTGTCGCAGTCGTTTGAAGAATTTTCACAAGGCGGGACATGACCTTCTTGAGTCTTTAACTTGATGATCATATCGTCACCATAGAACTGTACTTTTTTTTTAATAAGTTTGTACACGGTGGTTTGGGCGGACCTTTGGTAGATTGCCCAAACTTTTTTTAGCCTAAAATGATATGACGATGTAACCGAAGGTTCACCATGGGGTGATGAAGGCAGTTTTCTCCTGGTGGTCAGGCTGCATCTTGATTTGGATGTAGCTGACAAATCCGTAGACAACTAATTTGAGGGTATAACTAGATATGTTATCCACAATCATGTCAATATTTGGCAGAGGGTAATCATCCTTTGGAGATGTTTTGTTTAGATCCGATAGTCAGTGCATATGAACACTTTCCCTCCCTATTTCGGCGTGGGGATGATATTTACAAGCCGTGTATGGTATTCGACAATGCGAAGGAAGCCCACATTACACTATTTGACTACTTCTTCTTCGACCTTGAGGGTTCATTCAGTTTAAAGCTTCCTCAATTTTTTCTTGATGGGTTTGCTTTCTGGTAATATGGGGATCTCGTGCTGAGATATCTCAGGATCGAGGTCGGGCATGTCATCACAGGACCACACAAAAATGTCCATGAATTACGTTAGAAGCTCTTCGAATTGAACCATCTCATGCTCGCTGAGGGTGGAACCTATCCTAATATTGCACATGTGGCTACTAAAGATGAGTTTAATAAAAAAAATCTTATCATCATTAATTTGAACACGGTTATATTTTTTATTATTTTTCTTATTAAGACCAGTTAAGAATTGTTCATTTAAAAAATCAACATGATTAAAAGTTTGATTATAATCAATGCAATTAATGTAAGGAACAAAAAGATACTCAAAATTTATGTTTATTTCATTATCAAGGAATACAACATTGAGAACCTCTTCAAAAGAGGCCTAGTTTATGTTGATATTAAAAATAAGATAAATAGTGACAAGTGGAGGGGTCTCATAAATGGAGTGAACAACAGGGTTTGGTTAGGCTTATGCAGCTTAGATCGGAATGATGTGCCAGCTAAGGAGAGGTGCTTCAGTAGTTGCAATCTTGGCGGACGTGTCTGATGACATAGCTTCTTGGTGAATCATGCAGATAATCAACACCACTTTCTGCATGTCAAATGACTCCTCAGTGTCGCTTCCCTTAAAGTTTACAGTGATTTCAATGGTCTAGTTTATTTGAGGATTCACCTTACGCTTCCATTCCTTACCTAAGGTGTTATCATCTTGAAAGAAGATCTCCATCCTCGATTTTATATTTTTCTCAGCAGGGTCGTATCTTGGTTTGGAAAATCCATAAAAGGGAAAGTTTCCACCCTCGAATTATCCGTTTGAGATTTCAAAGTCATTACCCCAGCTGGTAGTGATGTCCTCTTATTAAGAGTAATTGATGTACTCAAAAACCTCCACAGTTTCATTAAACAGGTCTTCCCATTCAGCGAGAAGTGTAAGAGTGAAGGGACCAGGCATCCTTGAAGTTTTAAGGATGGTAGAAACTCATGAATGCTACATATCTCTTGTACGTAATTTGTTCTACGAGTACCACCCATTCGTCTAATTCCTGAGCCCACTTTCAAGCTTCCATAAATAGGCTAATGAACTTCTCGTAGTCGATGGTCATCTTTTTGGGCAGTTTTAGCCCAAACCTTAGGAGATTATCCAGCACTGTAGGCAGTTCTATGCCTCCCCCTGATTGGGTGCAGGAGATAATACAGGATTGCGTGAGGAGAAATAGAGATTAGTCATCAAAGCTTATGGGATGTAGGAGAAAGGCTGGGCAAACTTTGAGATATTTGGGTGAGATTGTGGAGGTGCCGAATATTTGGGTTTACTAATTTCTAAAACTTGAGGATACTAATTATAGAAAAAATTGTGGAGCGTAATCCTACTCATTGTGTTTCGTTCGGTTAGAGTCCATTAATTAAAAAATTTCCATTTAATTCTAAGAATCCTCACTAAGATCCAATTTTCCCTATTTTGGATTAACTTTCCTACAATTTTTGTCCCCATTTTTGGTATACACTACTTTTGCATTCACGGTACTCTATTTGTTAAGAATCCTATGAAGATGGGCGAGAACCAAGAAAGAAGTCGCGCTGCTAAGGGAATTCCTTATTTAACATCTATTGGTATGGATGACCTTCAGGGAATCTTAATAAGCTTTGTTATAGGCCAAGAAGAAATGCAAGAAAGCATGAAATAATTGAAATAGACATCTTTGACCAGACTGAATAGACACGAAATGGAACTAGTTACCTTATAAGGGGTGAAAACTCTATTAAGAGGCGTGATCTTCCATCTTTCGTCCCTTAAAAAGATAGGAGACACGATTGAGTGGTGGAGAATCATTAGAGGTTGAACATGGGCTCACGAGATGAATGTAGTGGGTCCAGGTATGCAGCATCACGAGATGATAGGTCCTACTGCCTGGGGGCAGCCTCCACCATCAGGCTGGCTGGCTATGATGATTAACAGACTTACTCCGTAAAGAGACTAAGTATTCTGTAAAGGTTGAGCAAAGGCTCTACGTTTGATTGTCTGGGCCCGAGAGCAATGAGGGCACACCGGCATAAGAATCTAACAGAGATAAGGGAGAACATGGAAACATTTGGGAGGTTTATGACGATAAAGACATAGTGCTTATCCAGATTTAGGTAAATTGTGCGAGGGTTAGCTAAATCTAAGAAGACTTTTCAGGAAGAAAGCTCGGGTTAAAGCTAAGTCAAAGCAGGGAAGTCCTTCATAGTATAGGTCGGGAAGGATGAATGACCCCTCAAGGAGACCATTCAATGTATGGAAGATTTTTTAGGCTAGATTATAAAGACCAATAACCGTTTGCAAATGGGTTTTATCAAAGGGTCACCATTTACATCATCAATCGTGGGTTATCTAATGCTCACAAAGTTCAAGATGCCTATCATCACCCAAAAATATAATGGAAAATTTTACCCTGTGCTACATATGGAGAAGTAACAAGCTGTTGTTGGTATTTATTCCACTCCCGATAAGATTTGTTACTGAGAATTCTCTAGTATGATCACTAGGTTAGATCAAATCCGATATAATAGCTTACGGATAGGGAAAATCTCACATTTTAACAGTTGGTCGATCTCTTCGTGAATAATTTCTAGTGAGACAGATCCCGCCAAGAGGGTGGCCGACTAGCTAAGTGTACATCAGAAAATGGATGAAATGACCAGAGAGTTCATCATACACTTTAATATTGAGAAGCTAGAGGTGATTGATTATGACGAGAAAATCACAATCACATCAATCATGAGCAATTTATTTCCTGGAAAGTTGTATTAGAGGTTATCTAAGGAGTCATAAAGAGCAATGTCTGAGCTATTGGCCAAAGATGGTAAAATTATGATTACTGGAGAAGAAATGAAAATTAAGGAGGTAAGCCATTCTAAGGTCAATACCAGAAAGAGCTCGGAGAATAATAAGGAGTCCAAGGGCAACAAGAAGGTTAAAAGGCCAAAAATGAATGAAGAATATAACCAATCAATAGTAGGTCTGAACCACATACTCAATAATATTGAAGGGATTAACGACCTAAAATGGCGGGAGAAATCGAACTCCCAATTAGTATTCTAATTATAAGCGATAATAGATTGTCTCCATATGTGGGAATAAAAGAAAGTACTTTGAATTCTTTATGGACCATGGTCATAACAGTGATAGTTGCCTCGATTTGAATAACGTAGTTAAAAATATCATCAAACGAGGAAAGCTGATAAGGTACATTAATAAAGGTAGCTGATAAGTTACGCAGTATGAGAAGAAACACATAAGATAATTAAAGTCCCCTTGCAAGAACGTAAATGAGAAGATAAGGGTCATAAATGAAAATATATAAAATGATTCAAATCTACCCAAACAGACTAGGGAGCCTATGCATGAAGTCAATATGATCTACTTTGGGTGTCACTTCCTAGAAAGTGGTAACTCTAGTGATGGAGATGAACCAGTCGAAAGAAAATCCTACCTCATTGAGGTGAAGGCTTGTGCCTACATCAAACTGATCAATTTGGTTGATGCTATGGAAACTCTCCATAGAAAGGTAAATATAGATCATTTTATCATGTATTTCTCTAAAAATGACTTGTTAGGTGTACTTTATCTGCACGATGACCACCTGGTCATCACAATGATTGTGGCAAGGATCTTGGTAGACAATGGCAGTTTAATTGTTGTTCTATTTTATAGGTTCTTCAAGAATTTGAGGTTTAGAAATAGCAAGTTAGAGGCATATCATATGCCTACTGATGTTTGATTTTACAGTTGGTTCAAGAATTTGAGGTTGAGAGATAGTAAGTTAGAGGCATATCATATGCCTCTTATCGATTTTTTGGAGGAGAAGATGTTCCCCTTAGGCACAGTTGAGCTAGAGGTTGTGGTAGAAATAAGGCCCACTTGCCAAACATAGATGATTTTTTTTATTCTAGATGAGAACGTCCATTTGGAATATAACATCATATTTGGTAGGTTCGAATTGAAATTTTTTTAAGCTCTTCCATCTACTGTCCACCAGTGTTCGAAATTACGTACAAACTATCGGGTTGGTATAGTAAAAGGAAATCAGGTAAAGGCTCGCTAATGATACTACACATTAGTAGAGCACGGAGAAATTAACCACTACTTATCAGATCGAGATGTTGCATCCTCGATATGAAGATAAGATGGTCAAATGCCAATTAGTTTAGGAAATTAATCCTGTGATTTTGGACGATAAGAATCTAGAAAGGACATCCTATAGTGGCTCGTCACTGAACCTAGCTCTTAAGAAAGACCAAAATTCTTAAAGAAGAGAAATAACATATTCTCATGGATCCATAAGGACATGCTTGGAATAGATACAAAATTACTTTGTTATGAGGTCAACATATAAAGGATGCTAAGGAAGTAAAATAGAGAAGCCACGTGTTCAGTCAGGATAAGAACATGGCAATCTAGGAAGAGGTGAATAAATTGCAAAAGTTAGAATTCATCGAAGACGTTAATTAAGAATGACAGCTGATGATACGACAAATCGTCCACTTTTCGTTCTCGCATCAGCAAATCATGAGTAAAGTGCGTAATAAACAAGTAAAGTAAGTAAATAGAGAGAAGACAAGATATAGAGTGGTTCAGCCTTTAAAATAGGCCTACGTCCACTATGTTGCTCTGTTCTCATTATATGGTTGCATTGTATAATATAATCATGCCTAAAGAGGCGTACAAGTATGAGAATAAAGGAGAGTACATGACAGTATTGAAGATTCGGGTGTGTTGAGGAGATGGCTGTGATGTCGATTTGTGGCCTCCAAGGCGTATATTGAGGTTGTGTAGAGAGAATATGTATTGTAGAACCTGCTCCGGGCGTGAGTGGAATCAATCCCCCTCCTTTCGAGGTGTGGTCCTCTATTTATATGAGGTAAATGTGCTGAGTCACGTGCCCTGAGCACGTGACTTATACCAAGTCTGCAGTAGTTGCGGATGAGGGGGGTGCGGCCTACAAAGCAAGCGTCGTTGTATCAAGCTGCTGGAGGCGTGCCGCGCATCATATGGAGGAGTACCACGGCCTCTTCTTGGGGAATAATTACTATGTGCCGCGCCCCATAATGGTCAGGGCCGCACCCTGTGCCAACCATCTCCGTGGCATCTTGATGGCATGTCGCTCCCTGTGTGAGATCTGGCCACGCCCAGGATAACCTATGAGGTATGGCCGTGTACTAAATATAGAGAAGAATACATTACGCGGAAGGGTGCTATATTTGTACTATTAATAATCCCCCAAGCCATAGAACCAAGAGAAATTAATTGGGGCTGCGACTTAATGGATAATGTGCCGCGGTGCCTCCATTGTGATGATTCGTCTACCGCGCTCCCTTATATAAATTATTCCTGGCCGTGAACTTCATTACGTTTCCAAAACTTTGAGAGCACATCGAGAGCGAAATTCTGCACTTCCTTTCTCTTGCATATTTCGGCGACCCTCCGAGGTTGTGTGTGGTGGTGCAAGGCGGTTTGAAGCTTAACACTACAAATATCTTCATTTCCAGGTGATTTTTCAACCACTTAACTTTCTTAAAAGCCTTCAAAGTTTACAGTTTTCATCCCTTTTGATGTGATTTGTTTTTTCTGGATCATTTGATAGAAATCTAGGGTTTCAATTGAATAATCAACAATTGTTAGGATCCATCTTCATACGCTGAACTAAACCTCTAATCCTCGAAATGCCATGAAAAATCATATAGATGTTCTTGGTATTCATAGTCGAACTCTTCATATTCTGTGAGTTTGATCTTAAAACGATTAAAAGTTAGATAATCAACTGTTTAGGAGAGAGGCCGCGGCATGATAGGATTTCAATAATCAATTTCGCGAAACTGTTGGGAACTTGTCTACGTCCTACCGTGCCAAATGGCCGCGGTCCCTCAAATTATCATCCGCGGCGTTGAATCCCCACCCTTGTAGTTTCGAACAGCCTTCAAACTCTCATGACCCAATGCATATCCATGTTAGATAACTGCAATTGCTACTAGATTCCCTTGAATTGAATTAAGTTAAAGTAGTAGAGTTGGCCCATTAATAACTACGTTAGGGAAATAATTCCACCTTTTTACTATTTATAAATAATCTTTTCGCGGCTTCTTGAAGTCTTTTCCAAACCATACTGGCTGCGGCGCCTAACTGTGAACTCTTCTTTTCAGGTACTGCTACAGCTATATGAGCTTTGACCCAGACGAGTTCCTGAGAGGATTTTGGGCAAAGCACTTTGGAACCTCTCCTTCTGAACTTACTTTCGTGCCCCCTCTAAGATCAATAGGGCCTTGCAAACTAAAAGATTGCCCAAACTGCGTGATACTTGACTCAGACTCCGCGGACTCTGCATCTGGGAAGTATTTCCAATCCGCGCCGTTGGAAGAAGAAGCCAACTCAAGCACACATCCAATGGGTTAAGGAGACGAGGCCGCAGCAATTAGAGACGACCCAGGCGGTATATCTGGGAGGGCTAAGAGACCCTTGGCTGCACGTGATATCCGCGACGCCATGACCCAAGAATATGTTGAGCAGGTGGCTGAGGCCTTCGAATTCCCTAAAAATTTGATGTGCTCGGATCTTGACACGAACCAAAGACCTTGTATGGTTCTAGTCGATGGTGGAATTTACTTCCCTCTACATGCCTTTATTTACGGGTTGTGGCTGCCTGTTCCAGTTTCAATGAAACTGGCCCCAGCACAGTTGGATCCTAATGGCTGAAGATCCATTCTTGCCGCAGTTGTCCTTTGGGAGAACTTGTTCAAAAAAGACATCACTCCCGCGGAATTCTTTCACTTCGACCGCCTAAAGGAGAACTCAGTGAAGTTCGCGGGATACTACTACTTCTCGAGCCGCGGCAGGGACGAGACCCTTTACACTGAGAGGCCGACCAGTGTGAAGAACTGTAAGGGGAAATATTTTTACATCTTTGGCGAAGGCTGGGAGATGCACCCCGAGGAGAATGAGAGGGAAAGGTCATATAGAATGCCGCGGCAGTGGGGGTCTCCCTCAAAATTAGGTAATAAGACTATAGTCGCGTCCTTTCACATAAACTTGTATATTAACTTCCACTAACCTTTACATTGTCTTTTCCAGCAGCCCTTGATAATCTGCATTTGAACAAGCGATAAGAAACGAGAGTTGCTGAGGCCGCGACAGTTCCTGCTGAACATAAAAAGTTCATCACACTTGTAACATAAGCAATCATATTTGAAGCAGGATTTTTTCCCAACAAGTCCATTCCTCAATAGATGGGTGCAGAAGGTAATTCACTGCGCTATGATTTTTACTCTGCGGTCACTTATGCTCTTGCACTTTGCTCATATATGCTGTTGCTTTTTCAAGTGAAGAAGTCGACAGGGAACTGCTAGCGGCGCAACTAGCGGAGATGGACGAGGATGCAGTCTTCCTAAATAACACTGCGCGGAGAAGAAAGAGGAAAAGGTCCAAAGACAAGGGACCTGCCGCGGCTCATTGCGCAGAAATAAATGCTACTCCTGCTGCGGCTCTCTCCGTCGACAAAACTACAACTCCTGCCTTGGATACTATGGCAAATGAAGAGAACCTCCCGCATGGCGAGTTTGACGATGACATAGGGGAAAACCTGGTCGCGGCAGGTTTGATGTCATCTGACGTTCCTGTCCATTCATCCTCTCCTCGTCCGTCACCCGTTGTAGCGGTTAACGCGAACTTGCCACCTCCTCAATTCCGCGGAGGATCTGGGCCTGATAGTAGACACCTAAGGCAGCCTAACCCCAATTCTTCTTGGGACACCACCGCAAAGGCTGTGCGGAGAATGAGAAGAGCCTTAGATGCCGTGGACCTTGACAGGCTGGTGGGAGAGGATCATGAGGATCTGGAGGACTGTGGCCTCCATAGTCTTCTGAGGGTACGTGCCAGTGTTGTCAGTCTTTAGCTTTTGCATCCCATATTTTTTCTAACTTCTTTTATTTCAGGCCGCGGATGTGATGGTGGTTCAGAAAAGGAAGTATGAGGCCTTGTACAGACTGAAGGAGGCCGAGAAGAGTACTCATGCCGCGGACCTGCACGCTGCACGGACCACTTCATTATAGGCTGGGAAGATGTCTGCTGTCGCGGCACTTTAAGCGGCCCAAATGAACTTGGAGGCATCAGAAAAGGCGAGGGAGGAGGCAGAGAAAAACTTCATACCATCTGCGAAATCCCTTAAAGCCTCCCAGGCTCAGACCGCGAAAGTTTCCCAAGCTATAGAGACTGCTAATAACAAGCTCCTATTTCTTCAAAAGAAGTACGATGATCTAGAGTCCAAGTCTGCCCAGGATGCACTAGACTATGCTATGGAAATAAAAAAGTTGGAGGCTGATCATGGTGACGCCCTCTAGCTAGCCATAGACCATGCCGTGGAGTCATTTAAAGGATTTAAGGACTTCTTTCTTATCAACAGCAGGGCATACCTCCGCGGCTATAAGGAGTTGCGGCAGAGGTTCATGAAGAGCTTCCCTGAGGCTAAGGAGGAGGTCCTTTCTTGGAAATTAAGCGATGTTGAACATCAAGAGTGCATCGCTGAACTTAAGGCCCCGGTAGAAGAGAGAGCGAGGCTGAGGGTTGAAGCAGAAGCAGCGTTCGCGAATGAAGAGACAGAGACTGTCGCGAACGGGGAAGAGGCTGATGATAATGACGACGCAGCTTCTTAGACTTTTCAATTTCTGTTGAACTCATCATTAATACAGGGCTGCGTCCCTCCTTTTACTTAATTTTTGTTGCGCCAGCGGCCTCCTTTCTATAATCTTGACTACTAATATCAAGGTTGCGGACATATTTTCTACTTTTTACACTTGATTGCTTGCAACTCCTTGCTCTTTTACATTGGTTGCTATAATGAATAGTTGAACGTAACTGCTTTCATATTTGAAAATGCATCGTCGATTAGATAAACATAATATTTTAAGTCCGCGAACATAGATCGTTTTCGTAGGATGATTATTTGCTAATTTTCGCGCCCACATAAATAGTGCAATGTTTACTTCCGAAGTAAAGGCATTGGCTGCTGCTTCACAAGGCTGCTGCGTGCAAGCTGCGACCCTTTGTTATGCCGCATCATATAAACGATTTCACTTGATTGCCGCGGACATTATTTCAAGGGTGTGCCACTCTGATTACATGGATCCTCGTATGCTTTCATTGCACCTGGTTGTCTGAACCGCTTATTTTTTGTCATCCCATGACCAATATGGAACATGTAGAGAAGGTGTTTCCTCTAGTGCTTCAATTGCCAAATCACCGTGTCAGAGAACAATGGCTCTTGAGATGTTATACCTTCTCTATTTTCTCTAATCTTGATATAATTGATTCTCTTCTACCGTGGCATTTGACATTGTAGTTTTCTCATGCTTCAAGATGTCAGTGCCTCAGCACTTTCATGAATGAATGGCTCCTAGAGATCTGTATCCATATCGGTGGGTTGCAGCACATTTTTGGTCCATCTGAACAATGTGCCTCTGTAGATATACGTTGGTATTTCCAAGCCTTCTCGGGCTGGGTGATGTTATCAAGCCACCCACAGCTAACATGCGGGACACTATCAAGCCTCCCCAAGCTGGGTTATATTATTAAGCCACCCACAGCTAATACATATAGGATATTTTCAAGCCTCCCCAGGTTGGGTTACGTTATTAAGCCACCCACAACTGATATACGGGACACTATCAAGACTCCCCAGGCTAGGTTATGTTATTAAGCCACCCACAGCTAATATGCGGGACACTATCAAGCCTCCCCAGGCTGTGTTATGTTATTAAGCCACCCACAGCTGATATGCGGGACACTATCAAGCCTCCCCAGGCTGGGTTATGTTATTAAGCCACCCACAGCTAATATGCGGGACACTTTCAAGCCTCCCTAGGCTGGGTTATGTTATTGAGCCACCCACAGCTTCTGATATATATAAAGCGATCCCTGGCCCACAGCTGATATACGGGACACTATCAAGCCTCCCCAGGCTGGGTTATGTTATTGAGTCACCCACAGCTGCTGATATATATAAAGCCATCCCTGGCCCACAGCTGATATACGGGACACTATCAAGCCTCCCCAGGCTGGGTTATGTTATTGAGCCACCCACAACGGCTGATATATATAAATCCATCCCTGGCTAGATATTATAAGTCTCCCCGCTCGATGACGCATCTCGAAAGCTAAGAACAAGCATTATAAGCCCCCGTGGCTAATAAAAGCTCCTTGAATTCTCCCATGCTTTCACGAATATGATCATCACACGATAAGATATAGTTGCACATCGTGAGGGGAACTTCTGAGCTAATTAAGATCGCAATCCCTCCATAGGTGCATCCCGAAGTAAAATAATCCTTCGAGATAATTTATTATTCTTTCTTTGGAATCTGTTTAAGACAAAAAGTCTTTTGTGACATAACAAATTATGAAAATAAGAGAGATTTTAGATATGGAACAATTCGCTAATTCATATATTTATATATGTATGCTCCAGCTAATGACTTTGTTAATAAAACATAAAGTCTTGAATATTAGGGCTATAACGAGCTTCATAAAACATAAACAGAAATAGTTGAAATTGGAAAAACTAAGGATGAGATGCGGTATGGAGCCTCTGTCAGGTCTGGTTGAATCCTTTATGCGTTCTTCAGGAATCGCTTCAGCATCCCTTGCTCAATTAGCCTTTCAACTTCATCCTTCAAAGAAAAGTATTGCTCGGTGTCATGGCCATGGTCCTGATGGAATTTTCACCAGGTAGCCTTGTGCCTCTTGTGGGGTGGAGTTCTCAGCTTTTCTGGCCATCTCAACAGCTTGTCCTCTTTGATGAACTCGAAGATCTCTTCAATCGGTACGGTCAACGGAGTGTAGGGGCCAGACCTCTTCTCTGTCTTCTCCGCCCCCCTCTTCTAGTTCCTGCTGACTGATTCCGTGGCCTTTTTAACTGCCATGACAGTTAAGGCTGGTGGAGTTACCTTTGCTCCCGCACCTACATTTCGAGAGGCCGAGACCTCTAGCATTAATAGCCTCTGAGTTAGATAATTGACCTAGGTCTGAAGTGAGGCATGACTGTCATAGAGGTGATTAAGGTGATTATACAATTGCACAATCTCATCCTTGACTTCTGTGCTCTGGCTGGATTCTCCTTCCATTTATGTTTTTGTTAGTCTTTATAAAGTATATAGAATTTGAGATAAAACTAACAGAAGTGAGTGATCACAGAAATATTAGGAAGGAGGGGTTTGAACTGCTTCGTGATATGTTGACGAGGCCGCGACCAGTATGGCACATAAGTGCACTGCCGGAGCCTTTGAATGTTATTCACCAAGGTTGATTCGAAGGCCACTCAAGTCCTTCCCACGGTGATTTTGAGCTGTTGTAACAGGTCCTCACTAGTAGGGGTCGCGGCACGAGAGGCTGTTGAACTTACAGGCCGCACCCCTGTCTAGGCAATGGAGAGATCCCAAGACCGGAACCCAGAAACTGAGTTTTTCTCCCCCAACACATGAAGAAAACCTACTAGGGTCCACCGATGAGAGAATTACCTTGTGGTGCACAAAGAGGCACGATTTCAATGGTAAACAGTAGATCATAGGTCGATGATAACAAAAAAGGAGTAAATATAACCCTTCCCTAATCATCCACCTTTTCGGGACTAAAGTCCACCATGCTTTTCAGCATTATCTAGATGGAATGATATCACAGGGGTATGTAAAATAGATCCAAAGCCATCAAATGAAGACCCAAGAACAGATTCGGAAATAAGAAATACTCGTTTAAAGGGACAAATATAGAATGGAGCCCAATAACCAATAATCGACCCGTGAGAAGATGATCCATAGGTCCCTCAGGGATCGAAGAAGGTGTTTAAGAACTCATATATGTAGAGAAACAAGATTGAAATATCTCAGTTCCCACAGACGGCGCCAAATTGATGAAACGAGAAATCGTCCACTTGTTGTTCTCGCATCAGCAAATCATGAGTAAAGTGCGTAATAAACAAGTAAAGTAAGTAAATAGAGAGAAGATAAGATATAGAGTGGTTCAGCCTTTAAAATAGGCTTACGTCCACTGTGTTCCTCCGTTCTCATTATATGGTTGCATTGTACAATATAATCATGCCTAAAGAGGCGTACAAGTATGAGAATAAAGGAGAGTACATGGCGGTATTGAAGATTCGGGTGTGCCGAGGAGGTGGCTGTGATGTAGATTTATGGCCTCCAAGGCATATGTTGAGGTTGTGTAGAGAGAATCTGTATTGTAGAACTTGCTCCGGGCGTGAGTGGAATTAATCCCCCTCCTTTCGAGGTGTGGTCCTCTATTTATATGAGGTAAATGTGCTGGGTCACGTACCCTGAGCACGTGACTTATACCAAGTCTGCAGTAGTTACGGATGAGGGGGGTACGGCCTGCAAAGAAAGCATTGTTGTATCAAGCTGCTAGAGGCGTGTCGCGCATCATATGGAGGAGTGCCACGGTCTCTTATTGGGGAATAATTACTATGTGCCGCAACCCATAATGGTCAGGGACGCACCCTGTGCCAACCATCTTCGTGGCATCTTGATGGTATGCCGCGCCCTGTGTGAGATCTGGCCGCGCCCAGGATGACCTATGAGGTATGGTCGTGTACTGAATATAGAGAAGTATACATTCCAAGGCAGGGTGCTATATTTGTACTATCAACAGCTAGCGCATGTGTGTGAAAATCACCGACCTCATCAAGACTTGTCCTAAGGATCACTCTCCTTTGCCTAGGATTAAGATTGACCAACTACTTAATGATACTGCCAGACACAAATAACTTAGTCTTATGGATGCCTATTCAAGGTACAACCAGATAAAAATGACGTAAGAAGATGATGAGAAAACCTCATTCGTCACTAGTCGAGGAATTTGCTGCTACAATGTTATACCTTTTAGGCTCAAAAGTACTGGAGAAATATATCAAATGCTAGTGAACAAACTTCTCAAAGATCAAATTATTAAAACCATGGAAATATACGTTGATGATATGTTGACCAAGAGCAAGAAAGCTACCAACCAGAATAGTTATCTTGGGAGAACGTTTGACTAACTCAAAAAGTACCAAATGAAGCTTAACCACACCAAATTTGTCTTCAAGGTCAAGGAATCAAAGTTCCTGGGTTGCACAGTTAACTAGAGGTGTATAGACTCTAATCCAAAAAGATATAAACATTGATTAATATGAACCCTCCCAAGAGAAAAAACGAGATTCAAAGGCTGACGGACGTGTAGCAGCGCTGAACAATTTTATGTCAAGAGACCCTAATAGATGTATTTTATTCTTTCAAGTGATAAGAAAGACCTTTGAGTTGCAGGACGAGTGTGAGGAAGCCTTCCTGGAATTAACAAATTATTTCACATCTTCTCCTTTGCTATCTAAGCTACTACTACGTATTCTATTTATACTTAGTGATGTTATGGTTGGTAGTCAGTTCGATATTAGTCCGATAATAAACGGGTGTGAAACGTCATGTTTAATACACTATCAAGGCGTACCATAGAGCATAAATCAAGTCCACCTGGCTAGAAAAGTTAGACTTAACATTAATTAAAACTTCCTAGAAAATGAAGTCTTACTGTCAAGCACATTCTATTATTGTTTATAGAGACCCTCTTCTATAATAAGATATTCATAAACATGAGAAATCTGGTAGAATGATGATTTGGGAAGTAGAACTAGGAGAGTATGGCATACAGTATGATCTCAGAACAACAGTTAAAGTCCAAGCAGTGGCTGATTTTATAGCAAAGTTTACTTACAAAAAGGAAATTATCGAGTAAAATTCTACAGAAGAGAGATTGTCAGTAAAAATAACAGAGCAGAATTCTATTAAAAAGAGCCCAACTATGAAGACAACTGATTACGCGTGAAAGGTAGAGTCGCGTCAAAACGATAATCGTCGTTTTCGTTTCACCGCAATAATACAAACAAACCTAAATTACGACTACACTCAACGGGTGAGTATAGCGGTAAGTCGGGTATCGAAAATCCACAGAGACAAGTTGCTAGAATTTATAGGATTTAGTATTCCAAAATAAAAGTGTAAAAGATGAATTACAAACTAAAAAGGAAAAGATGCGTAAAAGAGAAATATCAATCTAGGCAAGTGAAAATAAAGCTAAATTAAGAAAGCGAGCAAAACTATAGGTTGCATAGAATATCACTCACCCGAGTTAATTAGTATAAAATGGTTACATGGGTTCGATGAGTTATTACAAATGCGTCTCGTTTCGACAGTTAATTAAATCAAGGGTTGTCACGCCCCTAAATCCGCATAAAAGCCTAATGCGATTTTGGCGTCAACAAATACCCCAAAAATTACGCACGTTAGGTCGTAAGAACGGGACATACATGATATGCCCCGTCAAATCTTCTAGGCGTAATAACTAGGACAACGCATTCGAAATAGACCCGTAAACACCATCACCAAAGCAAAGCAACACGTCAACCCGAGTGAGTTCCATTCAAACACAACCTAGACTAAATTAGCTAGAAATCATGAAATAAACGCGGTAAATGAAAGCGATAAATAAACGCGATAAAGTTACACTAGAAATAAAGTAAAGAAAGCAAGTAAACCTAATTTAAAAAGCATGTAAATTAACTAGAAAGCAAGAATAAATGAAATACAAGCTATATTAATGGAGAGGATGACGAATAGTCAACTTACAAACCCAAATGGGTGTCAAACCAAGAAGAAATGAAGAAGGACTCTCCAAAACCCTCCAAACCCTTGGATATTCTAACCTAAAAAGAATTATTTATGTTTTTAGAACAAAATTCGTTTATATAGTAAAAGGAATTAAATTAGAAAAGAAAAGAAAAGAAAAAAGAAAAGGAAAGCTAAAATATCAGTAAGAAACAGGGGATCGATCGATCGATCCCTTGTGATCAATCGATCGATGGTAAAAAATCAAGCCCATTGTCTCCCACGATTTGGTAAAAACTGAAGGATCGATCGATCGATCGATCAAGCAGGTCTGCATAATCTTCCCCCCTATTTTGATGTGTTTGGTTTTCCCTTCCGCTAAAATCGTTGTAACTTCTTCGTTCTGGATCGGAATTGCGCACCGTTCACGGCCACGCGAATTTTGAAAGGAGGGCTACAACTTCCGTGAAGATGTTAGGCCAGGTACCCAAGATGTAAAAAGACTAAAATGCCCTTGAGCGTGCGATCGCATACGAAAATCGAGAGGAATGCGTCCGAACTTCAAACTTAGCATCCAAATACCTATAAAAGCTGAATTAACCCCTGAAAAAAATGCTAACATAGAAATCCGAGGTTGTTTGGTTAATGAGCATAAATATAGGGAATAGGATACCCGAGGGGGCTAAAATGCGTCGGTTCGAGGGATGAAATATGCAATATTTGCGTATTATCACACCCCCTAACTTACACATTGCTAGTCCCTAGCAATGAAATAGGATGCAACAAGAACTACAAGCAAACCCAAAGCAGTAGATAGTACAAAAGTATGGTATAAAAGCAAAAGGCCACTTTCGCGGGAGATTTGATTGCATTTAGCATATGCAATAAGCCGTTAAACCCCTAGGTCACCCTAGTGGGCGAGTGTCGTCTCGTAAAGGTTTTCAGGGATGATACCCATAAACATCACATGGTTTCCTCAAAATATGCCCAAACCAACATGTGACAAGCCCAAAAAAAGAGAAAAAGATTTCATACGCATTATTATAACATTGAACGGATTCAAATAAAAGTTGGAATCATTAACATTATAGAATGCACCTCGTAGAATCGAAACCTTAAAATGTGGGAGGGGGAGGGAGCACATGCAAAGTATGTTTTGTCAAAAACTTAAATAAACCGGATAAACATTAAAAGGAGCATATATTCAATCCTCTCGGGCATTACATTCATCAAGAGAATTCACTCAAACTAGGGAGGTAACACACGGGACATGCGGGCATAAGGAGTAAATATAAAGGGAAACTAGGCCGCACATATGTCACAAATGAATAACGCTATATATGAACTGAAAGATGTAATCTCAATGAAAGGATACCGCTCATTAAAGGAGGCGAAATGCATTTTCATAGATTATCAAAACTATTCAAACTTTTAAATTAAATCAACCTAAGATCACATAGGACTTGTATAGGGTTGTAATGTAGGCTAGGCTAGGGTACGAAACAAAGGATATGTATGTACGGGGTCAAAGTGTTCTGGGATGAAAACTCGGGATAATGGGAAAATGTGGGAAATAATCAAAAATTGGAAAACGATTTACAAACGAGCATTAGATATATCATTGGGGAGAGTAATCAAAGCTTATTGAACACTATACACAACATATACAACTTTCTCTTTCTCTTTCTTTTCTTCTTTTTCTCATTTTTTCTTTTGTCTTCTTTTGCTTTTACTTCTCCTTTTCATCTCTTTTTTCACATCTCTCTTTTCTTTACTTTTTAAACTCTCATATGCCAAAATTGCAACCGCAACACAACAACAACATTCAATCCCAAGCAACATTCCAAACAAAGGTATGGAAGGTGTATATATGGGCTAAAACTCCAATTCAGAGTTGGTTATGGGATTTGGGTTATGAAATGAAAGGCAAATACTTAGGCTCAAAGGGGTTGACGAGGGGAAACATATAAGGTGAGGTCAAGGCTAATATGGGTGATATAACAAAGATGCACTATGATCATTTCACAACGTTTACGCAATTCTCGAGTCAAACAAACTTTTAAAATCATGGTCAAGTAACACATTTCATAGATGAACTCAATTAATGAACGGTCAAATGAAATAATAGAGAGATTACCAACGAATTCAACGTTTTCAATGAGGAAAGAACAGTGTATAACACTCACAAATGACGAAAGGTACAAAGCTTACTCGGTGTAAGTATATACAATGCAATAAAAGATTACCGAGTTATAAAAATCTTAAACCAAATCAATAAAACAAGAAAGTGCATGTGCTCATGGGATTAAAGTTTAATTCATGAAGTTATTCATAATATCAATGATATGAGGACTAAAGTCTAATAACTTCTAAAATCGAGAACATGCATCATTGGGTTGTCAATTGGACTGGGCAATTATTGAAATTTATCATCGGAAACAAATGCAAAAAGCCCAAAAAAGGAGAAAAAAGAAAGAAAATCTTTTTGAAAATTTTAATTTTTCTAAGAAAAGCATACTAAGTAACTAACATGTGAGCAAAGACATGGACTAAATAAAGAAATGGATAGAAAATCCCACACCCCTAACTTAAAACTTGACATTGTCCTCAATATAAATTAAGAACCAAGTCAAAGAGAGGAAAATAGCGATATTATACAAAATTGGAGCGATCCCCATTAGAACAAGTCCAAAGAATCTACAAAACAAGTCAGTACCGATCATAACAAAAACAAATAACAAAAAGTTAACTAATTACACTAGACTAAATTAAAAAGGAAAGAAAAAATAAAAAGAAAGAATGAATAAAAAGCTAACTATATACAACCTACTATTTAGGCTTCACACTAACTATACACTAGAAGTCTAAATAGCCGAGGGTCCACCGCAAAAACTATTTAACTTTGGAGGATAACCGGGGTACCCTCACTCTCAAGCATGCCTTCCAAAAATATGAATTCCCTTTGAACAACGGAAGGCATGTGTAAGGCGAAAGAAATGAACCATCGTTAATTAAAAGTTTTGGAGGGATTTGGATTGAACGGGTGAGAAAAACATGTGGGGACCGAGAAAAGAAGAATATCCTCCCAGGGATTTTGAAAATGGAATAGGAGGTGGTGCACATGAAGGAAAATCTGCGATCGTGGAAGGCGACTCGAGCAAGTAATCCTCATCGGGGAAAAGGTTTAAAACATTAAAGTTTGAAACTGAATCATCGGGTACTTGTGACAGTGTGATAACAGAGAATGAAAATGGGGATGAAAGAAATTCAAACTCACGAGATGAATCATCATCGCATGAAGATTGAGTTTCGAATGAAATAAGATCATTTTCAATGAAATGTTCTTCTTTTGGGGACAAAGAAGAAATCATTTCATTGGAAATAGATATTATGTCATTATCATCCTCACTTTTAATATCTATTATGCAATAGGCAAAGTCTAGAATGGTTTGTTCCAAAGTAGGCACAAAGTCCTCATTTGGTTCAAAACATTCCTCAACTTCGAAAGTCTCGAAAGCAAAATCATCATCGGACTCAAATAATAAATCCAATTCATGTTCCCACAGACGATTTTCTTCCCGATAACGATTTTCCATTTTCTCATTTTCAAGCATACGCAAAGCCTCACCGAATGTCATAGGTCAAGGTGCGGATCCTTGAAAATGGGAACTTTTAAAATTACCGTCGAACTTAAAATTAAACTCATTATTATAGGAATTTTGAAAACTATTGCAATTCTTTTTAAAATTCCTATTATACGGAGGTAAAGGCCCAACATCATTATCATCATCATCAAAATTCCAATAACCCAAGTTTTACTTTCGTTATACTCGCCCAAAGTCATACTTGAATTTGCATATTTTTGGGATTCTAAGTATTGACCGAAAGTCATAGGATTACGGGCATTTTGAGAATTATAACAATGATTATTGAAAGAATTGGAATAAGACATGCTTACCCCAAAAATGGCTCGAAGTGGCAAATTCCACAAAGTAGATGTGCGCGCGATAAATTCAAGCGTTTCTAAGTGCTCAAATATGGAAGTCCTAAAAAATGGTAGCAAATAATACAAATAGAAAGAAAATACTATGAAATACTAAATCAAATAAAGGCTAAAACAAACTCATACCTGACAACGACGCCATTTTGATTATGCGTGAAAAGTAGCGTCCCGTCAGAACGCTAATCTTCATATTTGTTTCACCGCGATAATACAAAAAAACCTAAATTACGACTACACTCAACGGGTGAGTATAGCAGTAAGTCGGGTATCAAAAATTTACAGAGACGAGTTGCTAGAATTTATAGGATTTAGTATTCCGAAATAAAAGTGTAAAGGGTGAATTACAAACTAAAAAGGAAAAGATGCATAAAAGAGAAATATTAATCAAGGCAAGTGAACATAAAGCTAAATTAAGAAAGCGAGTAAAACTATAGGTTGCGTCAAATATCCCTCACCCGATTTAATTAGTATAAAATGGTTACATGGGTTCGACGAGTTATTACAAATGCGTCTCGTTTCGACAGTTATTTAAATCAAGGGTTATCATGCCCCTAAATCTGTATAAAAGCCTAATACAATTTTGGCGTCAACAAATACCCCAAAAATTATGGACGCAAGGTCGTAAACACGGGACATACATGATATGCGCCGTCAAATTTCCTAGGCGTAATAACTTGGACAACGCACTCGAAATAGACCCGTTAACAGCCTCACCAAAGCAAAGCAACAAGTCAACCCGAGTGAGATCCATTCAAACACAACCTAGACTAAATTAACTAGAAATCATGATAAAAACGCGATAAATGAAAACGGTAAATAAACACGATAAAGTTACACTAAAAAGCAAGTAAAGAAAACAAGTAAACCTAATTTAGCAAGCGTGCAAATTAACTAGAAAGCAAGAATAAATGAAATACAAGCTATATTAACAGAGAGGATGATGAATAGTCAACTTACAAACCCAAATGGGTGTCAAACCAAGAAGAAATGAAGAAGAACCCTCCAAAATCCTCCAAACCATAAGCTATTCTAACCTAAAACGAATTATTTATGTTTTTACAACATAATTGGTTTATATAGTAAAAGGAATTAAAATAGAAAAGAAAAGAAAAAAAAAAGAAAAGCCAAAATATCAGGAGAAAATAGGGGATCGATCGATCGATCCGTTGTGATCAATCGATCGATGGTAAAAAATCAAGCCCACTGTCTCCCACGATTTGGAAAAAACTGAAGGATCGATCGATCGATCCCTTTGATCGATCGACTGATCCCTTTGATCGATCAATCGATCAAGAAGGTCTGCATAATCTTCCCCCTGTTTTGATGTGTCTGGTTTTCCCTTTTCCTAAAATCGTCGTTACTTCTTCATTGTAGATCGGAATCGTGCACCGTTCATGGCCACACGAAGCTAACAAGGAGGGATACACCTTTCGTATAGATGTTAGGCTAGGTTTCCAAGTTGTGAAAAGACTAAAATGCCATTGAACGTGCGATCGTGCACGAAAATCGAGTAGAATGTGTCTGAACTTCACACTTAGTATCCAAATACCTATAAAAGCTCAATTAACCCCTGCAAAACATGCTAACATAGAAATTCGAGGTTGTCTGGTTAACGAGCATAAATATAGGGATTAAGATGACCAAGGTGGCTCAAATGCATCGGTTTGAGGGATGAAATACGCAATATTTGACTATTATCAACAACCAAGCATGCTTCTCTAGAAAAGATCTCAATCGTGAAGACAATCGAGCGTACTTATTAGAAAGAGATCTAAAAAATCCAGTTGAGCAAATCATTAACATAATATATCCATTGGCTCCATAGAAAGAAAGGACTCACGATCTAGAGAAAATGAAAAAAAAATCAAGAATGGATGTGTAGTTGAAGGTAGATCTAAAAAAGAGCCTCCGATTTGGAAACATGTCACGGATGGCTCATCATGTGACAAAGACAACATAGAAGACATAATAATCATGACACATAATGGGGATGATGTGGAGTATGCCTTCAGGTTCATCTTTAAGTCCTTTAACAATAAGGTAGAGTATGAATCTCTCATAGCAGGCCTTAGATTGGCATCGTCACTAGGTGCGAAGCAGCTATTAATAACTCTCAGCTCGTAGTAAACTAAGTCCTCAGAGTTTATGAGCCAAGAAAATATTTAATGATGAAGTACTTGGTGAGGGTAAAAGCTTTGTTATCAAAGATTTCGATCGTACAAATTGTCAGAATACCAAGGGTTAAAATCATACGAGCTGACGCACTTGCTCGTTTTGTATCATCCACTTGAACAGAACTGAGAAAAATTGTACTTGTAGAAGTCATGATGTATTGCAGTACATATGAATAACTTATTTTGTGATGGGATTAGACATGGGACTATCCTGGATGGATCCTATACAAGCATATTTATAGATTCACGTAGTTCTAACAGATTAAAAAGAGGTGAGAAGACTCTGTTATAAGAAAAAAAAGGTACGTATTGGAAGGGGGAATCTATTTTGAAGCATTTGTATTCTATCACAACTCTGGTGCGTCCATCCTGCTTATGTTAATGATGCTTATGTGGGGACCATTTAACGGGTTGATCATTGGTGAAATGAGTGGTTACCTAAGGGTACTACCGGCCCACTATAAAAGAAGACTGTGAAAGCTATGTTGGGATGTAAGACAAGTGCCAAATGTATGCCATGTTTCTCAAAATCCCTGGAGCTATGTTGATGCCAATCATATACCATTGGCCTTTCTTTATGTGGGTAATTGATCTGGTTGGTCCTCTATCAAAAATAAAGGGAAGATTTATATTTCTAGTTGTAGCACTGGATTACTTCACTAAGTGGGCGGAGGCTGATTCCTTGGTAAAGATTCGATATGGAAAAGTCTCCCACCTTATATGGAAAACATTATTTATCATTACAGAATGCCATATTCCTTCATCATGGATCACGACATTCATACTGCCAATAAATATTTTGATGATTAGTGCATGTGTTCAAAGATCTAGAAACTACACTCAGCACCTAGTTACCCATAGTGTAACGTGTAGTCAGAGGTGATGAACATAACTATGTTATAGGTAATGAAGACTAGGATATATTATTCCAAGGAAAACTAGATCAATGAGTGCAGAGTGTACTTTGGGCATGTGGGATGACATCGAGAATAGCAATGGGCGAGCCTCCATTCATGTTGCTGCTTGGTACTAAAGTGTTAGTGTCCACTAAAATGGTCTTGCCCAGATATCGGGTACTCAACTTTAACTTGCCAATGAGTTATTTAGTGATATTACTTGATCTAGATCTCGTAGAAGAAGTAAGGAATATAACAACACTATGGGTGGTATCATACTAGCAAAATACTGCTCAGTCTTACAATAAAAAGGTAACTATGCGCTCAAGAAGATTATTTATAAGGGAACAAATTGGAGCCAAATTGGCATAGCCCATACAAAGTGTATGCTTTTGTACAACCTGGAGCATACATAATTGATACGGTGAGAAGGTTAAGAACTCTTGGAATGTCGATCACCTAAGGAAGTACTACTAGTAACAAGGATAAGATTACAGATCGGAAGACCAAAATACCATGTAAATAGTCTTTATTTAATTGTAATACTTTTTCAAGTATGAATGAGAATCATAATTTCATCCTCTACATATATTTTCACTCCAATCTTCTCTATATCAATATGAGATATGTACAAGAAGCTTAGGCCGAAGACATCCTAGAGCTGAAAACATCAAAACACGTGATCAAAATCTCACTTTATATATGACCACATATTTGAAAAGGTCATAATTAAGAAGTTGTAGGCAAATCTGGGAAATCCAGTGCAATTATATGGATGACAAGATCCAACCATAACGGACTAATTGAACGATAGATCTTAGCACATTCGGTTGATTCTGGTAACCAATGCAGACACATGGTCTGGACGACAAGATGCTCCCATACGACTAGTAATCCAGTACAAGTAGTGATAGATCCTAAGTTAGGACAACTCAGGTCCATCCAAAACTAGTAGCTAGAAAGGCAGATCAAGTTGATAAGATCCAACTACACGATCGTAAATCTAAACTACTAGCATTCCTGCCTCAATGCAAAATAACTAGTAAGTTGACACAGTAGTTGTACAAGATCCCACCATGAGTCCATAAGACTAGAAAAAACTAGAGGTCAACGAGATACAACCACATTTACTTGTCAAAAATATTTTTTCAAAAAACACTTAACTACAAGTGGTGGTTAAAAAATTATCCAGGTAAAATAATTGGTAGAAAGTCTAAATATATACATGCATGGAGATGAGAAATAAAATCATATTTGATTTCAAAGTGTAGAGGATTGTTCAATTATTACCCCCAAATAAGCCCAAGGCGAGCAAGCCCATATGGAGGGGATGCCATTGGGAAAATTATCAACGAAAAGTTTTGAGCAAGGGTGTCTATCTTTATTGATCCCCATGTCGAAGTGTGATACTTAGACAAGGGGACTCACTACGAGAAACCCCTCATCCCAAGATTGAAGTTAGATAAAAATGACAAGAATGAAGGGGGCTCATCACGAGCAGCCCCTACAAAGGATGCTAAGACTAAGGACGAGGGGGCTCACCACGAGTAACCCCTCATCCCAAGACTCAAGCCACATAGAAAAGGCAAGGACGAGGAGGGATCACTATGAGAAACCATTTGTCTGAAGACTTAATCCACATAAAAGAGGCAAAGATGAGGGGGCTCACCATCAGCAAGCCCTCAAAATAAGTTTGAGGCCATAGAAAAAAGGCCAGGGCACGAGGTCTCACCACGAGCAACCCCCTCTGCCCAATTTGATGTCATAGAACTGGAGGAAGGTCGAGGAGGTCCATCTAGAGTGGACCCTCTACCCCAAATCATGTATCACATAAATGACATTGGGCGAGGAGGTCCACCTTGAGTGGCCTCACCATCAAGACTTATTAGTTAGAAAATAATATAGTACTAATATTTACTTTCTTGTACACGTAGCCTAATTGAGCGGGCAAGGCTCAAACATGCTAGTTAGATCTCCTGGGAGTTTTGGCTTGGTGGCTGAGAGATAAGGTTTGTTGAGAAATGTCAACAACTTAGCACTTTAAGATAAAGGGAATACTAGTAGAGAGACCCTAGGTGTCACTCAAGTCCTTACACAACCCAAACTTAATTATAACTGAAGTGAGTAGTCAAGAGGCTGCTCACAAGAAAAACACTTTTCACAAAATGCTTTTAGAGAGGGCGGCCCCCAAGGCCACTTTCAAAATTAAAAATGTTATATAACAAGTTACCGTTTAAAAATATATTTACCCAATTAGATATGTTGTCACCATTAGGAAACATATTTTCTTTTTGACTTTGATTTACACCAGGTGTCATCTGTCTCAGGGGACAGGTGGCTGCAGACCTAGTAGGGACAAAAGGTACATTAAAGACATTGTCCCTCTAAGTTTCCATATCTTTTTTGGCACCTAAAAGGCCCAAATCGACTTTAGTATTCGCCTATAAATAGGACAATTGGTGAGGTCAAATCAGAGATCAGAAAACTCAGGTTATACCGTTATTCTGTCAAAATCACACCAGACCTCGTATTCCATTCTCTCTCTTTAAGTTCCAAGTGCCTAGTTCTTCACTCCTACCTTTACAGACATCATTCTCAGGAGATTTGTATCTTTAAGTTACTATTATTACTTGTGAAGTTTATCTTCTTGTAAGAAGAGGTTCTAGTTTTGACTCCATTTTTATCAAAAGATGAAGTTTATACCACGATATGCTCTTGAGACTTTGAAGACCTTGGAGGCAGAGTCCATTGGAGTGGGTCCTCACCCGTTCTAATTTCTTATCAGACCCTAGTCACACTACCCTCCAAAATTTGGAGACTCCGTTGGGGAGGTATCCTCATTAGCATAGATAAAGTAGGTTATAATGTTTCTAAGTATCTAATTTTTGAAAATATTTAGATCGGTAATGGAGTTCCGAGTGACCAAACCGCAGAAATAGATTGTGGTGGTGACAATATTTAGAGCACCTAATCCTCAAGGAGGACAAATTGATGTAATAACATTTTCTTAATTGGGAGGTACGAATTTATTGAGCATGTTTTTTGAGTTTCTAAAACAAAATAACGTGTATTTGGCAAGTTTGAGCCAAAGATGTGTAACACCAATAACATCCCTCTCTGGAGGGACAACTGCTATAGCAGCAACAACAATAGGGGCGACTTTACTGTAAAAAGTGGCGGTGTGGCAAGAAGCAACACCGTTGAGTTCACCAACAATAAAGAATATGAGTTTGGAGGAGTCTCCCTCCAAGACTGTAACATAGAGGAAATGAAGAAGCTACTTTCTCATTTATATGAGGAATTATAGAACCCTTACCCAGAAAGTGTTAATGAGAAACCATACCCAGAGGGGCGTGTTTTGCCAAAATTCATCAAATTAAATGGCAAAGGAGAAAACCTAAGAGATCACATGAAAAGTTTGTGGAGTACCTAGGCGTGCCCGGGAATGATAAGAACTTAAAATTGTGGGAGTTCTCCAAGATCCTCACGGGGAAGGGTTACACATGTTCCTCCCACCCGACGCCTAACAAAATCCTAACATTAGAGTAAATACACAACCAGTTCCTTCAGAAAGTTTTCTTGGTGGAAGACGAGTTCACATTGAGACACCTTGATCAGGATGTGGAGAAGCTAAATAAGGAGCTGATGTGATATATCAAATGTTTTTATAAGAGGGCACTAGATGTACATGAAGATGTAGCTGAGGAAAGACTGCTACAAATATGTGTTGAGGGACTCTTGGAAGAATAGAAAATACATTTGGTCAATGAAACTAGAGATGAGACTTTTAGAGAATTCAATTGGGCTACTAATAACATAGCTATGATCATCAAGCCTAGATCTTCAAGTTGGAGAACACAAGTACCACTAAGCTTAGGAAGGTTTCAAGTCTTTAAGAGGAAAGATGTTAACTATGTAGATGGAGGTTCAAAAGGCAAGAAGGGAGGCCCAGGTTTCAAAGGAAATAACCCAGCTAACATGAGGAAGTTTAGAGATGACGTCCCACCATCACTGCCTTGTAGCGTGGTAGAGGAAATGGACTGTTACCTCACTTTAGTGCGAGAGGGGGTAGCAGGTCCCCCTCACTCAAATGGGTAAGTCCCAACAAAAGTAAAAAGGGATAATGCCAAATATTACGAGTTGCATTAGAGAGTGCAACATGCCGCCATAGACTGTTACTACCTACGAAGGATTATTAGAAAGAAGGTGTCTAGTGCTTCTTTACAGATACCTCCTGTAGATGTTTATGAGAATGAACTTCGAGAACATCAGTATGGCACTTCCAATATGATGGTAGCATATGATGAAGAAACAACTCAAGATCTGAAGGAATGAGAAGATATCGAGAAGATGTGCACCGAGATGAAAGGGTTGTGGCTCAATAGAGGATGGAAAGATGAGAAAGAGAGGATTTGTGACGAATGGTTCTTCAATCTTGATCAAGAATAAGCTGAATGTGAGGTGGTTAAGCAAGTGAACCCCTATAAGGCAAAGTAGATGTCATCCTTGCTTTAGTCGATGGAGGAACATCTGAGGCAAACTATATCTGCAATGCTAAAACTTATGAGGTAGAGTTGTACACCGAGTGTGAGGCCATAGAAAGAATCCCCAAGTTTAAATGGTTCTTTGATCAGATAGGAATGGAGTATGGCACTCGATTGAACATCAGAAGAAAGATTCTAGAATCAGTGCAGCTGCGCAGGGACCCCTCGTTAAACTAGTATAGACCCACTAGGAACTTGATTAAAAGATACACTTCTCAGGTGTTTTTCTTTAAAGCAGATAGGAAAGGGCCATATTTTCACAACCACCCACTCTATATGACAACTAAGATCAATGGGAATTCTTTTCCTAGAGCACTGATGGATAGAGGAGCGTATATCAACATCATGCCGATCAACACGTTGTATGAGATAGGGATATCTCAAGAAAAGTTACTGCCCATGCCGTTAGTGATTTTGAGATTTAATAGCGTAAGCATGCGTTCACTTGGATATGTCAATGTGGGTATCAAGATGGGTAATTTCACTCTCATATCAAATTTTATGTCATCAATGCCAACCTAAGCTACTAGTTGCTCATAGGGCGAGTGTGGATGAACACTCATGGCATAGTTCCCTCCACATATCATCATGTGCCAAAGCCAATATTCGAGGCGCTGAGATCACAATCAAAGAAATGAAAAAATCACTTTTTTTTTAGGAAGCCCATCTAATAGATGCAACATTTTATGTCGACCTCCACAAAGAGAGAAATATCTCAGCGAGAAAGTTAGAGGGGATGCAAGTGGTTGCAGGATGCACCCAATAAAGGATGTCTGTTCATGATCATTTGGAACAGAGAGTGATCCCCCAAATGGAAAAAAGGAAAGAGGAAGGTAGAGGAGGTACACAAGCCCCCTCTAACATGTAATGATAAACACCCAAAATTGTCTAGTTTATGCCCCGAATAGATGCATTTTAGTCACTCGTTTTAATTAAAGTTGGCCTTATGTTCGTATCTTATCATTTTGCAAGTCAATATGCAGTTGCAACATCAAATAGTGCTAAATTAGTGTAATTGCGACATAGTAGCAGTCAAAATCGTGCATCAAAGAAATTAAAAATATCGCGAAGCCAGAGTCCCTATTTGAGGTTGCCCGAGGAGTTTCGATGTACCCGAACCAAACTGTAGCCTTATCCTAGCCCAGACCTAGCCTAAATGAACCCGAGCCTTGTGTGTGTCTAGTTAGTACTTTTATCAAAATTTTGATTTTTTTTTATTTTGACTCGTTTTTATTTTTTGGATTTATTTTAGATTTGTTTAGAATTTTCTAGGATTTATTTTCTATTTTTATATTTCTTTTTAATTAGTGTAATTTTATTTTTATTTTGATTTCTATTTTGATTATTTTTTAGTTTTTAGTTATCTCTATTTTTTTATTAGGATTAGTTTTTTTTAGCATTTCATTTGATTTTAGTTTCAATAGATTTTACATTTTTTTAGGATTTTAAATTTTAGTTGTAATAGATTTTTATTTTTAGTATCATTTCTTTAATTTATTTTTAATTTGTGTCTGTTATTAGATTAGGATTTTATTTTTTTAGTAGATTTTAATTTTATTTTATTTTAGTTAGTTACTTGTAATTTTTAGTTAGGTGTACAAATTAAATACACACACACCTTACTTCCCATATACTACACACAACACAACACAACCCCTTATTATTCATCATCTTCACGCACACACGTTCTCTTTTCTCTTTCCACCATAACCTTCCAAATCCATCTTCCTAACTCACCACTAGTCCAATCCCCAACCAATATACACCCAAGATGACTTAACCCCCTCACCCAGGTTGAGAACCCCAAATCGTTTCTGCCCAAAAACCCCGAATTCGCTGGAAACCCGCACTAGCTCCGACCTTGAACCACCATTGGCGACCCCTGCTCCAGCCAACTATCGATTTAGCCACCTAAACCCACGAGCTCCGGCGACCATACCGCGCCCAGCCCACCTTCGGCCATCCAGCTCACGAACCCGTTCAAACCCATATAACTAAAATCAAAATCCCTCCAACCCGGGTGTTCGACCCACCATCTAATTACCCATCACCCCAATCCGACCTACATCCTGGTCGTGACCCATATCCAACCCACTAATGCCCCAACCCCAATCAAACCAAACCCCCGACCCAACAAAACCCACCAGCCTTATCTATTCCATGAATATAAGAGTTGATTCTTATTTTAGTTCCACCTGTCAACAATTCAAAAAAAAACAAATGCCTTTTATAATTAGAGATAGAATTAAATCCCTAAAATCTCTCATCTACAAACCCAATTCGTGGGTTATAAAAAAGGCATCTCAAGACGACCCTCAACACAGAGGGAAATTTATCAAAATCTTACCTCTTTTGAAAAAGTTTCAAAAACAAGTGATTTTAAACCTTTTGTGCAGTTAAAAAAAAAATTTTTATGACATTAATTGTCTATCATTCCTCTTTTAGAAGTGTCGGAATACATGTTTTCGACCCTAAAATTACACTTTTTATCATGAAATTAATTAATACATCTAAAAGCATATTTGCACCATGAATCCCTAAACTCGGCAATTTTACCCTATCACATTTACAATCAAAAGTTGAAGAGTAATTATATTCTCAAGAGGTCCTTAAAAGATCACTAGTGGCGACTTAAACCCGTGAGATTTGAACTTTTCACCTTTTTGAGGGATTTATGTGTCTCCGAGTCACAAGTTGACTCAACTTTCTTTTGATACCGCACTTAGTCGTTGCATGGTCTCATGATTATTTTTTTCAAATTTGGCTTAATCACTGAGAATGAAATTGCTTTCGAGTTGTAAGAAACATGTATCTTATAGTTTTTCATGCGCACTAAACCAACTTTATCATACACTTACCATATTTACCCTTCACTCCACCTATTATCATTCCATGTTTTCCTTACCCATATATGTCCCCTATACCGTCCATATGTCATTTCCCATCATTACCATCATTTTTGTGAAAAAGAATGTTTTAAATTATCAATGTAACATGTCTTCATTTTCGTTATGAAAAGAAAAAAAATGCATCGCAAATAAAAAGAGGAAAACAAAAAAAAAATAGAAAAAGAAGCAGAAAAGAAAAAGAAAAAAAATAGAAAAGAAGAAAAGAAAGCATGCGATCATAAATTTAAAAGATGAAGACATTAGTTATTCAAAGTGTGTCACACTCTTCTCAAAAACCCTACATCATCTTCTTCATTTTCCCCTCATACATTTCATAAACAACATTTTTACCCTTGGCAAGGTGTTCGAGCAAACGAGAAGATTATATGGTTAATAACTTGACATTCTCAACAGAGTGGTTAACATTCGTTCATGAGATCAATTTTTTCATGTATCCTTTATTTTCTATAGAGTGTGTGAGACATTTGAACTTGATTAAATTTACTCACCTCCTCACACATTAGAGATATACACTTACCCAATTCTCAGAGAGTTTGATTCAGAGAGATATATCTAGTAAGAATTGAAGTCAAAACGTTGATTCGTAAAAAGGCAATCTAGGAATTACTCTAATGATACTTAAGATTGTTTCACACTTACACACGCGAAATTTTTGGAAGGATTACGATTTTGGTGTTAAGCAATTTGTATACCTTGATAGTTGAATACGGTATCCCTTGACGTCCTTTTAAGTTGGGTTGTACAGCGTTTGATCACCAAAATAAGAGACTGGATTTTAATAAATTTTTAAATTTGTGGGTATTTTTACTACAAACCCTCACGAGACACCACTCATCCTGTAGGGCAACCTATAGGTTTAATGGATTGTTGCACATGCTAAGTGAAATCGCCAGTGCCTCTGAAAGTGACGCACTTTTGATTACTTATCTTTGTTTTCTCTCTATTTTTGCTCGAGGACTAGTAATGTTCTGTTTGGGGGTGGCGTGATAAGCAACCCAAAGTGTCTATTTTATACTGCATTACCAATTATTTTAATTTCTCAATTGGGGTATACAATATACACTTTTGGGTGCTTATCACACAAATTCGTGGGTTATAAAAAAGGCAGCTCAAGAGGACTCTCATCACAGAATACACGACAGAGAGACAGAAAAGAGAGACAGTGTGTATATTATGTACATAAAAAAATTCAAAAAAAATAGTTTAGCATTAGAATAATTTTTAGGTTTCGTTTTTATATATTTTTTTATGTAATGAAGTGCTGGATTTGTGAAAAAATTGGGACACACGTGCATGAATGCGACTCAAGGAATCAATTCAAAGGGAGACTTCTGTGTATTCAATTTCTTGATCTACTCTTTAATTTGTTGTTCCATGTTTGTGATTGATTAATTGTTTCATTATGCTTGGCTAGTCACCCTGTTCAAGGAGTGGGATGCACTGCGTAGGATATTAATTTAATTAATTGATTTCCTTAATGCTATATTTCTAGGAAAATTAATTTTTAATTGCCACCAATTAATTTACTAACTCTCGTTACATAAATTAATTGTACAAATTAAAGTTTGAATTTAGGAATCAAACTAGAGATAGGTTTTTCCGATATTTGAATATTAATTTTGTGTAGAAATGTGTGAATTCATACTATTTTTATTAAATTGATCCTAGCGGGTAATTTTGTTGAAAATAGTGTAGTTCTTAATTTTTCACCGTGTGACAAATTTAAATTAGTTTTCTGAAAAAGATATTATTAAATTTATAATTGAAACGAGAGTTAGATTATCGATTTAATATTATCTCGAAATATTTCAAATTAATAAATTGAGAAATTAAAATAATTATTAATGCGGTGTAATCCCATCTCTTGGCATTCTCACATTTTTCACACTCGATTGCATATTATTTTTTGTTATTTAGTCATTTCATAATGTTTAGCATTTATTAGTTAATTCTCCCTTGAATTTTTTTTTTTTAATTTTAATAAAAAAATTGAAATTGGTAGTATTCACATTAATTGTTTCACATTGAAAGTTTGATTAATACCTCTACTTACTGCAATACGAGTTGATTTAAACAAGTATTGTAGGTACTCAAGGGAATTTTGAGAGTGGCTTTTGAACAAACGACCATGCGCAAAAATCTAGTTATCTTGTGAGAAGGTGGTTCTACCAGACAAAAAGGTTGTATACCGCTTATAACGGTCCGAACGGGTGGAGTTTTGAGATGAGAGAGTTGACCCGACACCAGAGTGTTTTGTAGTGGATGAGTCTCATATAATAGATCATGTATAGGAACCCGAGGAATATCCTGAATGCATGCAAAATGGTCTAAGAGAACAGTTGCAAGAGCTGGAGAAAATTAATTTAGGAAAAGAAAGGGGTGAGAGTAAAACCATTATAATCTCCAAAGGTTTGAACTCAAATCAAAGGGAAGAACTCATTGGCCTGATTAAGTAATTCACTAATGTGTTTGCTTGGAAATACACAGAATTGCTTGGGATAGAACCAGAGGTGAGTTATCATAAACTAAATGTTTTGCCTAATGATTTCCATGTTAGACGGGGCACTCACACATATACGACTGAGCTAGACCTTAAGATAAAGGCATAAGTGCAGAAATTATTGATAGCAGGGTTCATCAAACCTATCCAACATCCTGTATGGCTTTCTAGTATTGTGTTTGTGGCAAAGAAAGATAAAAGTCAAATATGGATTTGCGTTGACTTTCGTGACTTAAACCAGGCATGTCCCAAATATGAGTTTACATTGCCAAGTATAGACAGTCTAGTAGATGCTACTGCGAGTCATGAAATGTGTAGTTTTATAGATGGACCCGATGGACACAGAGAAGACTACCTTCCACACGTCGTTGAGAAATTTTCACTACACGGCACGACATTTTGTTTGAAGAATGCAGGGGCAACCTACCAGTGGACTATGATGGACATATTTCATGACTTGTTTCATGACATATTGGAGTTCCATGTAGATGACCTGGTGGTGAAGTCAAAGGAATAAAGTAAGCATATCTAAAACCTTGAAGATGATAATGAATCCCTTGAAGTTTAAAAGATTCCGTAGGTACAAGATGATAACGAATCCCTTGAAGTTTGCCTTTGGAGTTGTGGGTACCTCGATTTGTCACCTTGGCCCAAACGATTAGCCCAATAAATTATGGCCTAAAGTTTGGAGGCCACACGTCTCAACTAATTCAGTTACGACCCAGTCAGTTCCTAAAATCTCGTAAGGAGATATTCTAGGGATATGGACTGATGTGGGGGAGTCCAACACCCCCACTCCCCAAAAATTAACATGTATATAACAAACCCCCTGTCGGGGGCAAAGGGCATGCATTATTTCTCTTGTAAAACACTCCCCGGAGTATAGAGAAATAATATTGAGAGCACCACCGTGGACATAAGCATTCTTGCTGAACCACGTAAATTTGTGTTGTGTGATTGTCGTTCCTTATTCTTTTTATTTGTTATGGTGATTTCCCTTTCTTGCTAATTTGTTCTGAACTTATTTGTCACCACAATTGGCCCCGTATGTGGGAAGCGCTTGTCTTTCTTTAAGAAAGCTCTCACCAACAAAGAATTTGGAATGTCTGGTCACAGCAGCAATGTCCCTCAAGCAGGGTATATTCAAGAGAAACCTGCCCTCGTAGGATCAGATCTGAAGTTTGACGTTCAGATCATAGGGCTCACTCGGAACGGTAAGCCTCAGAAGAAAGTCAAGGACCATCCAGGTCCACATTGATCTCCAGGCTGATCGATACCTATGAGTCTAGGCTCCAAGAGAACGGGGAAGCCACTCGCAAGTAGGAAGCTGAGAATTCTCGCCTCAAAAGGAGATTGGATAAGATGGAGAAAGAACTCCATCGTAGCACCAGGCAACGTCATTATCTCACTCCTAGACCTCAGGCGAGCAAGTCTCGCAGTCGAGGAAGGAGCCCCAGACGTGAGTCTTAGAGATTCGAGGAACACGGGTTGGATGATGACTCTCTCGAGCAACAATAACCAACTCGTCATCAAAAGAGCCCAGCTTGAAGAAATGATGACATACGGAATTTGGTTCGCAGAGAAATGGACCAGCACCCAGCACATCGGGGTGCCAAATCGACCAGAGAGATAGTTAGGCGAGCACTCAGGACCCAAATGAAATCCCCCTTTTCAAGGAAGATATAATAAGAAGAAGCCCCCATGAAGTTCACAATTCCTAGATTCAAGATCTACGACGAAAGTACATACCTTATCGATCACGGTAGGAAGTATAGGTAGGCCATGTCTCTCCGGAACCACCAAGACGCACTAATATGCTGGAGCTTTCCTTTGAGCTTGCACGATGTGGCCCAGAAGTGGTTCGAGAGACTCCCTCATAGATCCATCAGGAGCTTTGAGTCCCTGGAAGATCTCTTCATGGATCGCTTCATTACCAGCAGCTCCCATCCAAAAACCATGGATGCCTTGTTGGCAATAAAGAAAACGCCCTAAGAGAGCCTCCGAGACTATGCAAGAAGGTACTAGGAGTTGTTCAACGAGGTCGAGGACTACTCAGAGTAGGTAGTTATAGCATATTTTAAGATTGGCCTACCCAGCTCTTGCCTCTTGCACCAATCCCTCACTATGACGGAGGCCACCACTATTGATGACCTGATGGCTCGCATAAAGAAGTACGCCAAAGTTAAAGATGGGACCTCCTCAGTGCAAGGGGGAATGGTCGACCTGAACTCGCTGCCAAGGGTAATAACAAGGCTGAGAACCATAAGAAAGGGAGAAAGCATGGGGGCAAGGGTGGCTCTAAGAGCGAAAATAAGAACGATGTTTCAAAATCATTTCAGGTAGTAAACATTATCTTCAAATAACCAATTTATAAGATCCTAGTGAAGATCAAGGATGAGTCGTTCGTTAAGTGTCCTAGAAAGATGGGAGGATATCCCTTAAAGAGAAACAACATGCTGAGATGCGCTTTTAATATGGAAGGAGGGCACAAAACTGAGCACTATAAAGCTCTCAAATCTTACCTTGATGAGTTGGCCCAGACTCGACACCTGAACGAGTTTGAGGAGATGAAGGAAGAGAAGGTCGTTGCCAATGAAGTCACAAGGCTCGATAATGTGCTCGAGGAGGATGTTGGCCATGAGTTTGCAGTGATTCATGGGGCATCTGATCTGAAGCAGATTTAAGGAAAGACAGCCCGAATGGAAGTAACAAAGCTTACGGCAGTAATGCAAGCTTTTCAAATCGATCTAGCAAAAACACAGTCAGGAAAGCGTCAGCGAGCAGATGACGTCGACTACATCAAACACATCGTATTCACGGATGAAGACTTAGTGGGAGTAAGAACCCCACATCATGATGCCTTGATCATTACACTCAGGATAGAAAACTCTGACGTCGACAAGTTGCTCATCAACCAGGGAAGCTCATCCGAGGTAATGTATATCGTCATGTTCAAGAAATTGAAGTTAAGCGTTACCGACTTGAAGGAAGGAACTGTCCCTCTAGTTGTCTTCGCTGGGAAAATAACTATATCTTTAGGAAATATCGTATTACCGGTGAGGGAAGGTAGTGTCTCTAAGATGATTGAGTTTCTGGTAGTCGACATTGACTCGCCCTACCAGGATATCCTTGGTAGAGGATGGTTACAAGCGATGAAGGACATTCCCTCGACCAACCATTAGAAACTCAAGTACGTGACTGAGCGAGGAGTGATGGAGATCCACAGAGATGAAGAGATAGAAAGAAGGTGCTTGATAGTATCCATCCACCCAAAACCATAAAAGAAGGTCGATAAGGCCAAAGAGAAGGTTGAGGAACAAAAAGGTTTGATACCTTCAAAATAGTAGCTAAAGTATGAAAAACCCGGAGTGAAGGAGACCAGGCTCCTCCCCTCTGAACGGATTGTTAAAAACCTTGAAAAGGTCACAGTAGGTGGTAGGGAAAAAGACCGAATGTTCTTAATTGGGGCCTCTCTCACAGATCGAGAGAAGAAAGAATTCACAGTACTATTAAGGAACAATCTGGATGTTTTCACGTGGGAACCTTACAAGTTGCCCGAAATTGACCCTAGTGTGGTTTGTCATCGGTTGCATGTCGACCTGACTTTCAGTCCTACCGTACAGAAGGCACGACGAACTCGGCCTGAGAAGGCTAAGGCTGTAGAGAAAGAAGTGGAGAAGTTGTTGGATGCAGGATCCATACGGGAAGTTTAATTCTCTAAATGGTTGTCCAACCCAGTTGTGGTTCCAAACAACAATGGGAAATAGAGAGTTTGTATTGACTTCACTGACCTTAAAATGGTGTGCCGTAAGGACAATTTCCCTCTCCTGAAGATCGACCAGTTGGTGGACGCCACTACATCTCATGAAAGAATGAGTTTCCTGGACGCATACTCGGGGTACCACCAGATTCCTCTGTACGCACTAGACCAAGACAAGACAGTGTTCATCACCCTCGTCGGTTTATATTGTTATAAAGTTATGCCCTTTGGGCTCAAAATGCATGTGCAACCTACCCGCGGCTGGTCACCAAGATGTTTAAAGACCAAATGGGAGATACCATAGAAGTCTACATTGACGATATGCTCGTCAAAAGTAGGCACAAAGAAGACCACCTCTCAAACCTATCAAGAACCATCAAAATCCTCAGGAAATAGTGAATGAAGCTCAATGCGAGCAAGTGTTCCGTCGGTGTCCAGTCAGGAAAATTTCTTGGGGACTTGGTTAGCGAGAGATGCATTAAAGCCAACTCGAACCAGATTGATGCAATCAATAAGGTGCAGCCACCCCGCACAATAAGATATGTAGATAAGCTCACGGGCAAGCTTACCGCCTTGAATCGATTCATCTTAAAGTCATCCAAAACGTTCCAAACATTCTTCCAGCTATTAAAGAACAGCAAAACAGTGGAGTGGAACCAAGATTGCTCGAAACCATTATAGGAGCACAAAGCTTATCTAAGCACACCACCCTTTCTCATAATACCTCAAGAGAATGATTCCCTATACCTATACCTTACAGTTTCCATCCACGCTGTCAGTTCTACACTGGTATGCGAAAGAGCGAGAATCCAGCACCCAGTCTACTACGCGAGAAAGACCCTCTTGGACACTGAGCAGCGGTACCTACCATTGGAGAAGCTTGCCTTTGCACTAGTTGTAGCCTCGAGGAAATTAAAGCACTACTTCAAAGATCACTCTATCATCGTCTTTACATCACACCCACTAAAAGTGGTCCTACGGAAAGTGGATCTGTCCAACAGACTATTAAAGTGGTCGATCGAGCTAGGGAGATTTGACATCCAGTTTCAATCAAGGAATGCAATCAAGGGGCAGGTCCTTGCTGACTTCATCGTGAAATTTATAGGAGAACATCCTTACGACCTACTTCTATCTATGGGTCAAAGGGAAGATCACTCGGCACAAGGTGTATGGCGACTGTTTGTTAATGGAGCTTCTAATTCCAAGGGGGCAAGAGTAGGCATTGTGCTCGTTACCCCAGAAGATACAATCCTTGAGCAAGGAATCAGGCTTGGATTTGAAGCCTCCAACAACGAAGCAGAGTATGAAGCATTAATAGAAGGCCTGCAGAAGGCATAGGCATTGGGGGCAAAGAAACTCGAGGTGTTTGGTGGCTAGCAATTGGTATCCGATCAGATAAGTGGGGACTTCAACGCGAGGGATGAGAGAATAAAATCCTACCTCGCCTTAGCAAAGAGATTAATGTCTAACTTTGAGAAAGTCAGTGTCCAACACTTTCCTACAGGACAAAACAGTCATGCTAATGCCCTAGCGACCTTGAGCTCAACAATCAACTCTGACTTAAAAAGAACAATTCCTATCGACTTCCTCGCCCAACCGAACACCAACCAGAGCGACGAGTTGCCAGACATGGGCCATGTTCTCCAGATTGAACCAGTACCCATTTGGATGGACGCCCTGATGGACTATTTGAAAGATGGTGCCCTATTAGACGATAAGAAGGCCGCTCCTCAGATAAGAGTTAAAGTTCCTCGCTTTCACTTATCTCCCGAGGGAAAGATGTATAAAAGATCTTTGACCGGCCCTTACCTCCAATGTGTCCACCCAAAAGACGTCGAGAAAGTTCTCCACGAGATTTATGCAGGAATTTATGGGAGCCATATAGGGGCAGATCGCTAGCTTTCCGAGCAATGAAGGAAGGCTACTGGTGGCCATACATGCAGAAAGATTCTGGGGTATATGCTCGCAAGTGCGAGAAATGTCAACTACATGCTCTTATAGTCCACCAACCTGCCAGTGACCTAAAATCACTTACTAGCCCCGGGCCTTTCGCCAATTGGGGAATGGACATCGTGGGACCTCTTCCTACCACTATCGATAATCATAAGTATCTATTGGTCGCGACAGACTAGTTCATCAAATGGATTGAGGCAGAGCCACTGGCGAACATCAGAGATGTAGATATGATGAGATTCATATGGAAGAACATAATTACTCACTTTGGGATCCCCATAACCATCATCACTAACAACAAAACGCAGTTTGAGAGCAGCCTCTTCTAGAGTTTGTGCAACGACCACAGGATTAGGCACCATTTCAGCTCGGTAGCATACCCTCTGAGCAATGGATAAGATGAAACCTCTAATAAAATGGTGATTGATGGATTGAAGAAGTGGTTGGAATGAGCCAAGGGGGCATGTGTGAGCCAGCTTCCATATATCCTATGAGCTTACTGCACTACCCCACGACGAGCAACTAGAGAAACCCTATTTTCACTGACATGTGGTATGGGGGAAATTATCCCCTTAGAAGGTGGCCTCAACACTATGAGGTCCACCCTAATCGACCAAGGCTACAATGATGCAGCATTACTCACTAAACTTGACCTAGCTGACGAAAGCTGAGAACTTGCTCTAGTGAAACTAGCAGTCTATCAACAACAGCTAGCGAAGCACTATAACAAGAAGGTCAATCCAAGGGCTTTCAAAGTTAGGGATTTCATCCTAAGGAAAGTCCTTAGAAGCACATTAAAACAATCAGATGGAAAGCTAGCTTCAAACTGGGAGGGACCATTCAAGGTGACAAGAGATGACCTACAAGGAGCCTATCACTTAGAAACGCTACAAGGAAGGGAAATATCCCAAGCCTGGAATGCAGCCAACCTAAACAAATTCTACTTCTAGTTTTCTATATTGATCTTTTATTACATTGTTGGAATTGGCAACTCATTTTTCATTATTTTTTATTGATAAAAGATTGTTTGGCAGTGGCATTCTATGAAGTGTCAATTTTTTATTATGAACTTTATAACTTACACATCTTTTCCAAGTGATAGGCACCCTACCCAACATATAAAATCAAGGTGTTACCCTCCTTAAGTTTTCGTTATGAAACACGAACAACCTCTCAGCATTGTCCCTAGTGATATATGAAGCCCTATAAGGGACCCTTAGGCAAATCGTCAACTCAAGTTATTCTCCAAATAAGGTTTGGCTAAAAAAACCTGCTTGGATAGAACATCCAACACTAGGTGTGTCCTCGCCATTGCCACACTTAGGCCTAAGGGAGTGGAATGACACGACCTAAAAGGTAAAGTAGGGAAAAATGGTATCTCATAAGCATACTAGACTGGGAGGATACTCACGTAATAAAACAATGTTACCCATATCAAATCTAGTCGTCTACGAAGAGACCAAGATAATCAAACAGGAAATTAATGAAATAGAAAATACACAACACATATTTAGTCGGCAAATCGCCCAAAACATAAATATTTTATTACTTCATTACATTTACAAAGAGTTACATTGAATTAAGTAAAGCCTAATGAGGATTAGGCCTCTGAGCAAGGTTATCAGCTACTTGATCTCTTCGATCGTTGTCCGAATGAGGAGCTAACTCTTCCTCGACTTCATTTGCATCTGGATCCAGTAACTGCCTGGGGATAGCATCTATAGGGACCCACTAGTCATCCCTCCTGAAACGGTTAGGCATCGGAGTCGAAAGAGAGATCTCATGACGATACCAGAGTACTTAATTCCTGGGGACATTCAACTCCCTAAGAGCATTCAACCATTCCATAATAAAGGGTAGCTCCTCAACTTATGCAAACCTCGTTGGAGCATCTATCGAACCCTGATCATAACCATCAGCCCATACTCGTCGAAGACCTTTCTTGAACAGATGCCTCAGTAATGTAACATCAATTTGGAACCCTGCAGCTATCATATATGCTCGAATGAACATCTCCTCGAAGCTCGTCGTTCTCCCTAACTGAACCCTTATCGATCATATTAGGAAGTATAGGCATGCCATGACTCTCTAGAACCACCGAGACGCACTAATGTGTCGGATCTTTCCTTTGAGCTTTCACGATGTGGCCCAGAAGTGGTTTGGGAGACTCCCTCATAGATCCATCAGGAGCTTTGAGTCCCTGGAAGATCTCTTCACATCTCGCTTCATTACCAATAGCTCCCATCCAAAGAGGATGGATGCCTTATTGACAATGAAGAAAATTCCCCAAGAGAGCCTTCGAGACTACACAAAAAGGTACTAGGAGTTATTCAACGAGGTCGAGGACTGCTCAGAGCAGGTAGTTGTAGCATATTTTAAGATTAGCAGTAATCCCTCACTAAGAAGGAGGCCACAACCACTGATGACCTAATGGCTCGCATAGAGAAGTACACCAAAGTTGAGGATGTGACCCTTCTCAATGAATGGGATTATGGTCAAGCTAAACTTGCTGCCAAGGGAAATTACAAGGTTGAGAACCAGAAGAAAGGGAGCAAGAATGGGGGAAAGGGTGGCTCCAAGAGAGGAAACAAGAACGATGTTTCAAAATCATTTCAGGAGTAATCATTGTCTTCAAATAACAAATTTAAAAGATCATAGCGAAGATCAAGGATGAGCCATTTGTTAAGTGGACTAAAAATATGGGAGGATATCCCTCAAAGAGAAATAACGCCTTGAGATGAGCTTTTCACATGGAAGGAGGGCACAAAACTGAGCACTGTAAAGCTCTAAAATCTTACCTTGAAGAGTTGGCCCAGACTCGACACCTGAACGAGTTTGGTGAGAAGAAGGCAGAGAAGGTCGCTACCAACGGAGACATAAGGCCCGATAACGTTCACGACGAGGAAGCTGGCCATGAGTTCGCAGTGATTCATGGGGCATTTGATCTAAAGCAGATTCAAGGAAACTCAACTCGGATGGAAGTAAAAAAGCTTACGAATGTAATGCAAGCTTTTCAAATCGATCCAGCAAAAACATAATCAGGAAAGTGTCGGCGAGCAGATGACGTCGACTATAGCAAACACATCGTGTTCACGGATGAAGACTTAGGGGGAGTAAGAACCCCACATCATGATTCCTTAATCATTACACTCAGGATAGCAAACTATGACGTCGATAAGTTACTCGTCGACTAGGGAAGCTCATCCGAGGTAATGTATCTCAATCTGTTCATCAAATTGAAGTTAAGCTTTACTGACTTGAAGGAAACCACTATCCCTCTAGTTGGCTTCGCTGGGAAAATAACTATCCCTTTGGGAAAGATCATACTACCGGTGAGGGCAGATAGTGTCTCTAAGATGATCGAGTTTCTGGTAGTCGACATTGACTCGCCCTACCAGGCTATCCTTAACAGAGGATGGCTACATGCGATGAAGGACATTCCCTCGACCAACCATAAAAAAATCAAGTATGTGACTGAGCGAGGAGTGATAGAGATCCACAGAGATCAAGCAAGGTAAGAAGGTGCTTCATAGCCCAAAACCAGAGAAGAAGGTTGAGAAGGCCAAAGAGAAGGTTGAGGAAGAAAAGGTTTGATACCTTCAAAATAGCAGCTAAAGTATGGAAGTACCGAAGTGGAGGAGACCAGTCTCCTCCCCTATGAATGGGTCGTTGAAAACCTACAAAAGGTCACAGTCGATGGTAGCGAAAAAGACCAGATGTTCTTGATTGGGGCCTCTCTCATAGATCGAGAGAAGAAATAATTTATGGTACTATTGATGAATAATCTGGATGTTTTCGCGTGGGAACCTTACGAGCTCCCCAGAATTGACCCCAGTGTGGCTTTTCATCGGTTGCACATCGACCTGACTTTCAGGACAATTGCACAGAAGGCTCGGCGAAATGCGCACGAGAAGGCCAAGGCTGTAGAGAAAGAGGTGGAGAAGCTGCTGGATGCAGGATCCATATGGGAAGTTCAATTCCCTAAATGGATGCCCAACCCAGTAGTGGTTCCAAAGATCAATGGGAAATGGAGAGTTTATATTGACTTCACTGACCTTAACAGGGCGTGCCTTAAGGACAATTTCCCTCTCCTGAAGATCTCCAGTTGGTGGACGCCACTGAAGCTCATGAAATAATGAGTTTCCTGGATGCATACTCGGGGTACCACCAGATTCCTCTGTACGCACCAGACCAAGATAAGATAGCGTTCATCACCATTGTCGATTTATATTGTTAAAAAGTTATGCCCTTTAGGCTAAAAAATACAAGAGCAACCTACCCGTGGCTGGTCACCAAGATGTTTAAAGACCAAATGGGAGATACCATGGAAGTCTACATCGATGATATGCTCGTCAAAAGGAGGAACAAATAAGACCACCTCTCAGACCTATTAAGAACCTTCAAAATCCTTCAGAAATACCGAATGAATCTCAACGCGAGCAAGTGTTCCTTCGGTGTCCAGTCAGGAAAATTTCTCAGGTACTTGGTTAGAGAGAGAGGCATTGAAGCCAACCCGGACCAGATTGATGCAATCAATAAGGTGCAGCCACCCCGCACGATAAGAGATGTACAGAATCTCACGGGCATGCTCTTTGCCTTGAATCGGTTCATCTTGAAGTCATATGAAAAGTGCCAGCCATTCTTCCAGCTATTGAAGAAAAGCAAAACAGTGGAGTGGAACCAAGATTTCTTAAAAGCATTAGAGGAGATCAAAGCTTATCTCAGCACACCACCCTTTCTCATAATACCTCAAGAGAATTATTCCCTGTACATATACCTTGCAGTTTCCACCCACGTTGTCAGTTCTGCATTCCAGCACCCAGTCTACTACACGAGCAAGACCTTCTTGGACGCCAAGCAGCGGTACCTACCATTAGAGAAGCTCGCCTTTGGTCTAGTTGTAGCCTCGAGAAAATTAAAGCACTATTTTGAAGCTTAATCTATCATCATCCTTACATCACACCCACTTAAAGCAGTCCTACGAAAAGCGGATTTGTCCGGCAGACTATCAAAGTGGTCGGTCGAGCTAGGGCAATTTGACATCCAGTTTCAACCAAGGAATGCAATCTAGGGGAAGGTCCTCGCTAACTTCATCGTGGAATTTACAGGAGAACATACTTACGACTAACTTCTATCCGTGGGTCAAAGGGAAGATCACTCGTCACAAGGTGTTTGGAAACTGTTTATTAATGGAACTTCCAACTTCAAGGGGGAAGGAGTAGGCATTGTGCTCGTTAACCCAGAAGATACAATCCTCGAGCAAGGAATCAGTATTGGATTTGAAGCCTCCAACAACGAAGCAGAGTATAAAGCATTAATAGCAAGCCTTCATAAGGCATAGGCATTGTGGGTAAAGAAAGTCGAGGTGTTTGGCGACTCGCAACTGGTCTCCGATTATATAAGTGGGGACTTCAACGTGAGGGATGCGAGAATGGAAGCCTACCTCGCCTTAGAAAAGAAATTAATATCTAACTTCGAGCAAGTCAGTGTCCAGCACTTTCCCAGAAGATAAAATAGCCATGCTAACGCCCTAGCGGCCTTGAGCTCAATAATCAACTATGACTTAAAAAGAACAATTCCTATCGACTTCCTCGCCCAGCCGAACACCAACGTGAGCGACGAGCGGCCAGACATATGCCATGTTCTCCAGATTGAAACAGCACCCAGTTGGATGGACCCTATGTGGGACTATTTGAAATATGGTGACCTACCAGACGATAAGAAGGCCGCTCATCAGATAAGAGTCAAAGATGTCCGCTTTCACCTATCTCCTGGGGAAAGATGTATAAAAGATCTTTCACCGGCCCTGACCTCCAATGTGTCCACCCGAAGGACGTCGAGCATGTTCTCCACTAGCTTCTTGAAGGAATTTGTGGGATCCATATTGGGGGAAGATCACTAGCTTTCTGAGCAATGAAGGAAGGCTACTAGTGGCCATACATGCAGAAAGATTCTGGGGTATATGCTCGCAAGTGCGAGAAATGTCAACTACATGCTCCTATAGTCCACCAACTTGCCAGCGACCTAAAATCACTTACTAGACCCTGGACTTTCGCTAATTGGGGAATGGACATCGTGGGACCTCTTCCTATCCCTGCCAGTAATCGTAACTATCTGTTGGTCGTGACAGACTACTTCACCATATGGATTGAGGCAGAGCTGCTGGTGAACATCAGATATGCAGATATGATGAGATTCATATGGTAGAACATAATTAATCTCTTTGGGATCCCTAAAACCATCATCACTGATAACAGAATGCAATTTGAGAGCGCCCTCTTCTAGAGTTTGTGCAATGACCACGGGATCAGGTACCATTTCATCTCGATAGCATACCCTCCGAGCAATCGACAAGATGAAGGCTCCAATAAAATGGTGACTGATGGATTGAAGAAGAAGTGGGAACGAGACCAGGGGGCATGGGTGAGCGAGCTGCCACATATCCTATGGGCTTACCGCGCTACCCCACGGTGAGCAACTCGAGGAACCCTATTCACACTGACATATGGTATGGAGGCAATCATCCCCTTAGAAGATAGCCTACCCATCATGCGGTCCACCCTAATTGACCAAGGCCAGAATGATGCAGCATACTCTCTACACTTGACCTAGCTGACGAACGCAGAGAACTAGCTCTAGTGAAACTAACAGGCCTCTTCATCTTGAACAAAAGTTTAGATCTTAGAGCATTTAATTCATCTTGAACTGATGCCCTGACTGTGACACCCCGACTAATTAAATACCGGTAGCTACTCCTTTATTAAATTAATACAAAATGCCAAGTTGGTCCAGTTAATAACATCACTATCGAAAACATTTTAATGATTACTAACCACCTAGTATTTAAAAAGTAAGTTGCCAAATTTTAAGTTAAGTCTTATTAACATGCAATAAAAGAATAATGGAAGAGCAACATAAATCCATTCACCATAACGAAGTAATGAAATAACCAACAATAGTAATAAGTCCGGAGGAAAACTCCTCACAACAATCCCACAACTGAAAATAATAAGACAAGTCTGAATCCTGAATTAATTACATGCCCGAAGTCTGAATAACTGAAATAAATGAAATGCCTCTAAAAGAAATGGGCGACATGCCCTACAACTGATAAATGCTGAGTATAGAATCAAGATAGATGAAGCGTCTATAATCAATGTCCTGTAACTTCCACAAACAGCTACAGCTCGTCACCTGAATGAGGATCCTAGGCATGGTGTCCTTGTGACTGGGCACCTAAAATGGTTTTTACAAAAAAAATAGATTTGAAAGCAAACGGGTCAGAGCCCGAAAGTGGAGAGTATTTTGAAAACAACAAGTGCTTTAATAACAGTTAAAACAATAAATGCAAAGTACATGTTAGGACGTGCTCTCACATGAAATACTCACCTCTCGTCTAACTGTGCACTCCTAACGTTCCTGTACCCATTCTTGTGTTTTCTCATAACTATCTAGTTCAAAAGAGTTTCTAACACTTCTACTCAGTTCACATTTTAATTCTAACCTTAACAATTAAATAGAGAGTTCTACTTTAATTCTCGGATTCCCAATTATTAACAAAACCATTTATTGATATCAGTCCCCTTTTATATTTTCATAATATTACAATTACTATACTCACAATTTAGCATAGCAATTTCCTTTTCATTTAACCGTATATTAATCACATTATAAATATACAATACAAGCACCCAAAGGCTAAGCTGCGGTGCACACATACTCTGCTATCCATCCCGGTACATCACGTACATAAGGATCACGCATTCCGAATCTCTCAGGAATCGTTCAGATAACAACATCACAAATAATGGAGGCGAACACAGTCATATCACATGGGTCACGTACATACCTACGTTCCCACGATCAGCAAACTTATTAACATCCCAATAAGTCCTTCTCTGACCTATGTTCATCGAGGTAACCAATCTAAATCTGGGCAACACAAGGATAAGAAGGCCCTAAGCGAACGTAAACCTCCCGTGATAGCAAGTATGGTAGGTATGTCATACACATAAAATTATATGCTAAGCATTCACACATCATAGATATATCAACATTAATAAAGGTATACTCTACATCCTTATACCATTATTCCAATTTTATATAGTTTAAGTCTCTCGATAATATAAAAGTTAAACCGTTGACACGTCTCACGTCGTAGTTTCTTATACTGAAAACCTATCTCAAATAGACTATAAAGTTCATATTATTCCCACGTATAACATCTTTATTCCTAAGGTCCTTACTTCTGCCCCAAACCTCATTTCATCAAATTATTCAAATTTACACTTTTAACCCAAATGTTATCTCACTTATCGAATTTCATTAAATTAGAATAATTCCTCAAATTGAATTCTAATTAAGGTCCAAGTTTCATAATCACGCCTACTGGTCTTCCTTAAGTTTAAGGGTATTCATAAGGTCTCCAATAATATTTTCCAAGGGTTACCACCATTTAAAATTAAATAGGGAAAAACTTTACTCATTCTGGGAAGGTCGATCGATCGACCTTTTCCTTCGATCGATCGATGGTGGTCGATCGATCGACTGATGAACATCGATCGATCGAATGCACCAGGTATGGCTACGGACTGCTTAGTTTTGCAGTTTTCAAATCATCCCAAAACATACTTTTAATGCATGAATCTCTAATATAACATTATAGTATCATCATACAACCGTCCTACAACATTAATAACGTTCTAAAACCAATAATTTCATCAACCAAGGGCTATATAAGGATCAATCTTCATCAAGAACCCTAGTTTTCTAATTCTTTCAAGAACATTCATAAACCTCTTCTTAAATTCGTTTTTAAATCATCAAGGGTCATAATTTTGAATTCATAATTCGTCCAGATTGTTACTACATGCAGTCCCTAACATAATTCATAGTTTTTAACTTCCAATTCATGGGTCTATATCATCTTCCAAGATCAATTTCGATAATTCCTAAACATGGAAAAGCATAGCATTAAATCAATTGTGATTAAACCACTTGCCTTAATATTTTTCTGAATTTGAGGTTGAAACTTGAAGTTTGGATTGTCTTCTCTCTCTCTCTGCAGAATCCTTCTCTTCATCTCTCTCTCTACAAGTTCTTCTCAAGGTTCTTCTCAAGGTGATAATGGAGGTGGGGTTGGTTTTTGCCAAGTTTTAAGGTTTCTAAACCTCTCCCGTAGCCCACTACCTAAATTGGGGTTGGAACATGGCTTAGTGGGTTAATACTAAGTCAGATATTAACTCTAATTTTCGTGGGTTTTAATTACCCAATTTCCGAAATTACCAAAATGCCCCTATAAGTACCGGTATGGCCCAATAATGCCCCGGGACCCAAACTTAACCCCCGGCTAGTGTTTTCTGACTATTTCGACCCTTCCGAACGCGTTGGCGCACTCAAAATGACCATACGGGTGATAAAAATAAAATTCACTTTTTAATTCAAATAATTATATTCGTGACGCGACTGTCACGCGCGTCCCAACAAAATTTCCCGAATTGCCGTATTTCAATCTCGCGACAATTTCAATATTTCCAATATTCATATATTCCCATATATATACATTATAATCAAATATTTACTCACATCTTGTTAATATTTTATCGGATTAATTTTCAATTACTACACATTTAATTCAATTAATCCCAAAAATAAATATCACAGAAAATACGGGGTATTACATACTTCCCCCCTAATAACAGAATTTCGTCCCGAAATTCGGAAAAGTAAGGCACACCTGGAAAAATAGGTATCCTCCCGTATTCAAAACAATAATAAAGAAAAGTCCAATTTACTAAAACCTCGCTTCACTATGAGTTTGTTTAACATACTTGATACCCTATCAGAATAATATTCGATAACACCTCACGTTGTGCTCTTATTAAACAACATTCGAATAAAATAGCCTATACATCATTAGCCGCATTATTTTTATCAGTATTGTGAGTCCGCACCTCACTACTAACTCCCGTGTTTATCAAAATACCAAACTCCCATCCTGGGTTGAATTTAATAACACATCTGACTACGCTTGTCTATTCCTTGAAATATCCCGACGTTGTGATTTTTACACAAGGGAAAACCACTTCAGCCTGCTGGTGTTACACAAACCTTTATAAGTACCTTGTCCACCATAAATATATACGGGTGATTTTCCCCCAACGCTACCATTTGGTAATATCTGCTCCTCATGTCTACAATGTACCTCACTAGTTATACCCGATTTGGAATTGAAAATATCGCAATGAATCCAAAATTTCTTTCATACAATCCATCATTCGTTAGTCACCTTGCGCCTGCACCTCGGGTTTTAGGTGATACAACCCTCAGTTTGAATCGTTATTTATCACTACTTATTGTCACCCCACTTGAATGTGGATATCGGGGATTTCATCCTAGTTCTAAATAGTACTACGTCGAACCACGTACCGGCGTGTTCACTATCTAATAGTGTAAATCACCCCAAGTATATAACCATTTCTCTCCTTCTGGACAACATGTACCACATGACCATTTCTCACTTTTTCCACTTGACCCTCCCATTCTTGGAATCGTCGTCTTGATACAAAATTATTTGGTGGGTCATCTAACCCCAACTGGTCTACTACTTACTATCCCTCTTTCAATGCCGATATTCATATAAAATTTTCCCCGTTCAAAGATACTTAATGATCTTATTCTCCCGACGAATACCAAAAGTTTGGACCTTTACCCTTTTTACTACTTTGTGCATATCTGGACTTTATACCCGATTGACATCCTCATTCTTATTTACTCATGAGTCACCCTCAACATTAGATTGATCGGAACTCTAATCCAAATTTCTCATAAAAATTTATTCGCCTTTTCAAGAGATATCCCTTTATTAAATGGCTTGCTACTGCCTTTTCTCCAAATTTGAACGTGCTACACTGACTACACATGATATTCACTTACACCTTTTTTTTATGACGTTTAACCTCATAAGTAATAATCTCGCCCGTCCATGTTCCCTCTTCCTTTGATTTACACTTTAGCAAATCAAGATGTCTATGCCCCTTATAACCCAACCATACGGTTTTTAAACATTATATACGCTTCATACAAATCTCAAACTCTTTATTGTCATTGTAAATACAATGGTGCTATACTACTTGGGCGTTCTCAATCGCTTCTGAATTAGAAATCCTAAATCCTCCTTATCCTCAATGCGTCCTTTAACATGCCGTGACAAAACCAACATTATTAATACTTATATCGTAATTTACTAACAACTGGCTCTAATGGCCTTACAACATAATTTACTCCTTGTAACTTCCCGTTATAACTACGTACTCTCATATCGATAGAGGTATCCAGTTCATGAATGAAGGGCCACACTTCTCCTTACTACCAATCTTACGCTAAGTTTCATGCGTGGGGTGTCTCGCAAAGCGAAATCCAAACAAGGAACCCCCTGATACACTACTACCTAACATTGTTGGTCATCGGAATTCGTTAAGCCCTGTCCATAATATGTACCCCTACACTCTCATTTCCCAAAAAAGTTACATTCTGTCGCAATGACACTTAAACAAGGAACTCCTTTCGAATGACACTTTCTCTTGACACTGATGGTAATCACATTCCATATACACCATGTAACTAAAATCGGGGTTCTCAAAATCCCGTCCCCAGACACACAACTATGAGTATAAACTCCCAAATCTCTAACAGGGAATAAAACAATGCACTCTTTTTGTTACTACCTCTCTATCGTTAATTATAAAAACCATCTAACTCTTTGTTTACTAGTAGATCAATTACATACGACTCATAATAATGAAATCCCTACGTATAATTGGATTAAATATCCGAGACCATAATACCATTTTGAAATCACAACATATTCATATATATGTATATATATACCTATATACAAAAGTACAACTGCGAGTCCGGCCCTCTCACAGATGGGGCCTCATCAGAACAAAACATGCTACCCCAAGGTGGCAATCCCAATAAGCTTGTAATACCAGCACACTATCGGTATAATCATATATATGAAACCATAATAATATCATCTCATACTTGTATAATACATCACTAAAACTAGTAATTTCAATAAAGTATAACTTGCTATAATATACCCATTCATCATCCGCAGATGACAATAAAAGTAACCCCCACACTATCAGGGAAGAATGTTCTTATATATAATAAATTTACTGATATACTCACTAAATTCGACTCTCAAGTGGAAATAACAATTATGACAAATGTAGCAACTCATTCATGCCACAAATAACATGCATCATCATCTGAGGATGTAACTCATACTTCTATCTTATCAATCGTCTCGGCTACTCAAATGGTTCCTGGACGTACCACACATATCTGTCCCAACCGAATATTTCAATAACTGTTGCCCTCGCCAGGCACAATACCTTGATCTCTACTCTCGTATCGGGAAAAATCCTATAACGCACGGGTTTTACTCCCCACAGAAATACCTCTACACATACTCCACTTATCTTTTGTCTCACAAATCATGTTAAGGTGGTCCATCTCTCGAACGTTGGTAGTCTCGACTCAGACGACTATCTCTGTTGTTCCCTTAGTGTTGACGGCCATTAGGATCACGCTACTAATTTTCCACCTCTCTTACTGAAATTACCATCGCTCGGTAGTAATTCCGCAATCGAATTATTTTAGCGGTTTCTCCATTGGGTATTCCCATTGTGGTGCTTCTCTAACACCACTTTTCCCCAGTCTTACTTTATATAAAGTTCTCGATTCTGGTATATCCCCACCCGGGGTTGTTTACCTCCAAATTAACACTGGGACAATACTATTTGCTTTAACCGTCCAAGCAGAATTTTGCCAGAAGGACTAGCGATTCTTCTATGTAAATTCTCCCTTTAATATCCCCTTCTCCGTTTCACCTACTTCACCCGGTGTGAGTTCAGAACGACATTCGATTTTCATCCTAAACCTTTGATCAAGGAACTTATGGTCAAACCATTCATGTATGCCTTCTCTCAACGTCACATTCCACTTATAAGTGTGGGGATCGTTTCTCTCCATTGAAACTCCGTTCTCACGAGACAAGAAAAATTTTCCTCAAATTTTCACTCTCGATTAGCCATACTCCGACACAAGTCCAAGCCTTTGGATACATTGCGTTCGTTTGGCTAGCACATGTCGTCTTCGCCTTTCGAGTATTGCTACTGCTGGTTCTCTTTAATGTTACATTTAATTCTTTCTCTCCCGTTCCAACCTTGTTGGATGTGTCTAATTTGACCCCATTCCTACTATAGCCGTACCCGAAAGTCTCAGGTTGCGTCTTAGCCTTCTATATCATCCAGGACTTCCGTGCCATAGTATCGGCGACTTCAACTACGGTCATCCTTTTTTAAATAAATCAATTATCCTCAATATATGTTTGCCTCCTGCTGTTCACCTAATTGTCTTCGCCTGACGTACTGCATTGTTCGGCACACGAATACACCCGATCGCAAATAAGATTCACTACCATGTGTATTAAAGCAGGAGAACGAAATCTCACCAAAGATATCAACAATCCTAAGCATAGGGCTCTACATCAAAGAATGCTCAGCGGAAACATAACAAGCCGTACAGATCCTAAAGGACACTAGAGCCTGATGCTCTGATACCACCTGTGACACCCCGACTAATTAAATACCGGGTAGCTACTCCTTTATTAAATTAATACAAAATGCCAAGTTGGTCCAGTTAATAGCATCACTGTCGAAAACATTTTAATGATTACTAACCACCTAGTATTTAAAAAGTAAGTTGCCAAATTTTAAGTTAAGTCTGATTAACATGCAATAAAAGAATAATGGAAGAGCAACATAAATCCATTCACCATAACGAAGTAATGAAATAACCAACAATAGTAATAAGTCCAGAGGAAAACTCTTCACAACAATCCCACAACTGAAAATAATAAGACAAGTCTGAATCCTGAATTAATTACATGCCCGAAGTCTGAATAACTGAAATAAATGAAATGCCTCTAAAAGAAATGCAAAGTACATGTTAGGACGTGCTCTCACATGAAATACTCACCTCTCGTCTAACTGTGCACTCCTAACGTTCCTGTACCCATTCATGTGTTTTCTCATAACTATCTAGTTCAAAAGAGTTTCTAACACTTCTACTCAGTTCACATTTTAATTCTAACCTTAACAATTAAATAGAGAGTTCTACTTTAATTCTAGGATTCCCAATTATTAACAAAACCATTTATTGATATCAGTCCCCTTTTATCTTTTCATAATATTACAATTACTATACTCACAATTTAACATAGAAATTTCCTTTTCATTTAACCGTAAATTATTCACATCATAAATATACAATACAAGCACCCAAAGGCTAAGCTGCGGTGCAAACATACTCTGCTATCCATCCCGGTACATCACGTACATAAGGATTAAGCATTCCGAATCTCTCAGGAATCGTTCAGATAACAACATCACAAATAATGGAGGCGAACACAGTCATATCACATGGGTCACATACATACCTACGCTCCCACGATCAGCAAACTTATTAACATCCCAATAAGTCCTTCTCTGACCTATGTTCATCGAGGTAACCAATCTAAATTCGGGCAACACAAGGATAAGAAGGCCCTAAGCGAACATAAACCTCCCGTGATAGCAAGTATGGTAGGTATGTCATACACATAAAATTATATGCTAAGCATTCACACATCATAGATATCTCAACATTAATAAAGGTATACTTTACATCCTTATACCATTATTCCAATTTTATATAGTTTAAGTCTCTCGATAATATAAAAGTTAAACCGTCGACACGTCTCACGTCGTAGTTTCTTATACTGAAAACCTATCTCAAATAGACTATAAAGTTCATATTATTCCCACGTATAACATATTTATTCCTAAGGTCCTTACTTCTGCCCCAAACCTCATTTCATCAAATTATTCAAATTTACACTTTTAACCCAAATGTTATCTCACTTATCGAATTTCATTAAATTGGAATAATTCCTCAAATTGAATTCTAATTAAGGTCCAAGTTTCATAATCACGCCTACTGGTCTTCCTTAAGTTTAAGGGTATTTATAAGGTCTCCAATAATATTTTCCAAGGGTTACCACCATTTAAAATTAAATAGGGAAAAACTTTACTCATTCTGGGAAGGTCGGTCGATCGATCGACCTTTTCCTTCGATCGATCGATGGTGGTCGATCGATCGACTGATGAACATCGATCGATCGAATGCACCAGGTATGGCTACGGACTGCTTAGTTTTGCAGTTTTCAAATCATCCCAAAACATACTTTTAATGCATGAATCTCTAATATAACATTATAGTATCATCATACAACCGTCCTACAACATTAATAACGTTCTAAAACCAATAATTTCATCAACCAAGGGCTATATAAGGATCAATCTTCATCAAGAACCCTAGTTTTCTAATTCTTTCAAGAACATTCATAAACCTCTTCTTAAATCCGTTTTTAAATCATCAAGGGTCATAATTTTGAATTCATAATTCGTCCAGATTGTTACTACATGCATTCCCTAACATAATTCATAGTTTTTAACTTCCAATTCATGGGTCTATATCATCTTCCAAGATCAATTTCGATAATTCCTAAACATGGAAAAGCATAGCATTAAATCAATTGTGATTAAACCACTTGCCTTAATATTTTTCTGAATTTGAGGTTGAAACTTGAAGGTTGGATTGTCTTCTCTCTCTCTCTGCAGAATCCTTCTCTTCCTCTCTCTCTCTACAAGTTCTTCTCAAGGTTCTTCTCAAGGTGATAATGGAGGTGGGGTTGGTTTTTGCCAAGTTTTAAGGTTTCTAAACCTCTCCCGTAGCCCACTACCTAAATTGGGGTTGGAACATGGCTTAGTGGGTTAATACTAAGTCAGATATTAACTCTAATTTTCGTGGGTTTTAATTACCCAATTTCCGAAATTACCAAAATGCCCCTATAAGTACCGGTATGGCCCAATAATGCCCCGGGACCCAAACTTAACCCCCGGCTAGTGTTTTCTGACTATTTCGACCCTTCCGAACGCGTTGGCGCACTCAAAATGACCATACGGGTGATAAAAGTAAAATTCACTTTTTAATTCAAATAATTATATTCCTGACGCGACTGTCACGCGCGTGTAACACCCCGCCTAATAAGATACCGGGCGATCACTCCAATATTAAATTAAAACAGGAGTCTCATATGGATCATTCTTAGCATCAATGTCGAAAATCCATTTAATTACTAATATCCTATTAGGTGAGCGTTAAAAACTTTTATCTAACTACTCTTTTTAGCGATGAAATTAAAACATCCACAATTTAATGCGTAATTGAACTGAAATGAAAATGAAATAAATTAAAATAACCGAACACTCGGTCCAAATATACAACCATATCGAATGCTATACTGAAAGAATAAATAAATGCAATTGATCCATTGGCTCGAATGCTTATACAGTACCTCCTATCTAGAGTACAACGATGGAAGCGGCAATCAAAAACCTACACGCATCCACAGCTGCTGCAGCTGACGTCTGACTCGAAAGAATTTCCATCCAGGCGTCCCTGTGTCTGGACACCTATATATATAGTATAGAGAAAGAAAGGAGAGTAGACAAACGGGTCAGGGCCTAAAAATTAGGGGATATTTTGCAAGTGCATAAATGCTTTATTTTTAGAAAAATAGTTTTATCTCATATTTAAATTGGTATCGCACTCCCATGAGATACCCCTCACCTCTCCTCTAGCAGTGCACTCCTAGCGCATCCCTCTAAACATCCTAGTCAAGCTACCCTGCTAACTAGTCTAATACCCAACCACTATCCACCCTAGATAGACCAACAGATGTACTAAGGGCTAAACTTCACTCAAATCTCGACACTATGCCATGTTCGTGCGTGGGGTGTCTTGCAAAGCGAAATCCAAACAAGGAACCCCCCCGATACACTACTATGCGGCAAGGTCGATCGTCGAGATCCGCCAGTCCCTCAGTACAGAATATATATAAATAAATATGTATACCACAAGTAATACTAATATTAGAGAACTAAGGATTAAACTTCTCCCCAGTCTCAACACAGTGCCATATTCGTGCGTGGGGTGTCTCGCAAAGCGAAATCCAAACAAGTAACCCCCCCGATACACTACTATGCGGCACGGTCGATCGTCGGGATCCATTAGACCCTCGGCACTCGATTCATCCATATATATATATATATATACATATTTTACCATAACCATCCGGATCTATCTCTCGGAAATGAGAATCCATATACAAAGTATTTATCAATACTTAACCTTTTCATTTCAAAAACTTCCATTTCCCTTCTCATATCCAGGAAATGTATTTAAAAGCCAATTCATTATCATGAATTGCTTGAATAAATCATATACCTTTTTAAAAGCCAGTTTTATTATCATAAAAATGCTTTTCCTTTATCAATTATCCCATTTCCCTTTTTATACTCAGGAAATGTATTCAAAGACATTTTCATTATCATAAAAATGCTTTGATCAAAACATATGCTTCCACATCCCTTCTTCCATCCGGGAAGTGTTACCGAAGCCAATTTATATATAACCCATTTCCCTTCCTATATCCAGGAAATGTAATTAAAGCAAACCCATTATTATGAATTGCTTTAATATAAACGCGTTCTAAGACCGTCCGTCCGGATTTCCCCACTGTGCGCGCCCCTAAATGGCTATCATCTTCGAGGGCCTCCAAGACAACCTGGGATCCTATAACGAAAGACGTCGGGAAGCGACCATGTGCCTGCGGGATAGTCAAGACCACACCCGGAATCTCCTAACCAGCACAGAAAATATAACAACAAACGCTCACATGGCCTATAGGACTATATCCACCCTGCATCATTAGCCAGGGGGCTTCACCATACGAACGCAACTTCCCTTATGATAGCGATTTAGAGAGGTGTGTAATCCATATTTTATTAATTATGAAAAACGTTTATTTTTCCATTTTGAAAATATTCATTTATATATTTTCAAAATAATTTCCATTATCATATATATATACCTAAAACACACAGTATATACATATCCTATATTTTCTTCCTAGAATATATAACCGGCCTTAGTGGCCTATAGCATCTAGCGATGACTAAATATCCCAAAGATTCCCTCCAGGAATTGTAATCATGCTTTCATATAAGTATGATACTAAACCCAAAGTATTTCCTTACTTTGTTCAATAATAATTACCTCAATCATCTCTTAAAGGTTTATTTATCCTCAAAACCCTTATTTAGGAATCGCCATAAAATCCCAAATGGTAATTCAACTCCCCATACTCTTAAAGGGAGAAAACTAGAAATTCTGACCTAAGCGAATCGATTCGCCCCTTTAGCGAATCGATTCGGGTGGGCGAATAGATTCGGTTCCCAATCCGAATCGATTCGGCAAGTATTCTGCAAACAGGTCTGTAAATGGCGAATCGATTCGGCCCATTGCAGAAACCCAATTTCCTTTAGGCGAATCGATTCGGCCTGTACCCGAATCGATTCGGCCAGTTCGAGGGCTACAGTTTGGGCGATTTTTTAATCTCCAAAATACCCAAAATTCAATCCAATATCCATATAAATCCTAACTTGGTTTTATTACTACAAACCCAAAGTTTTGTATCTCCTCAAATTCTTTAGAGGTCCTAACAATTCTTTTGAGAACCCCTAATATCTATCTCCAATAAGTTCTAACTAATGATTTCAATCTCGGACAGCTCTCCGTAGAAAAATCACTATAAATCCAAACAAAATCAGAAAAATATGCGGTTGGTGCCCACGCGACCGCGTCGAAGAAATCTACAAATTTCATTTTTTGACCAAGAGCCGAATCGATTCGCCTCTAGGCCGAATCGATTCGGCAAGCACGCTGTGTCTACTATTCATCATCTTCTCCGAGACGGTTTCGGCCATTAAAGCTTCTCCCAAGCTTTTGTCGCCTAACCCAACGTCCTACAATCTCAACCAACTACAAATACACCTATAATACGGGTTCTAAACATCCTAGAACCCGAAATCACCAATTAATTTCAAGAAAAACCTAAGTTCTCCAATTTATCATTTTTAGGGGTTTATTCATTTTAACTCCCAAAAACCCGTTTTATCCACGAATACCCAGCCCAAAATCATTAGGGTTTGTTATACCAACAATGATATGAGATATTTATGCTTAAAAACAAATAAAGCAAGTAAACACTTGCCTCGTGGATATAATCTGACGACCTCGAGTCGAATCCGGCGGAGTTTGGCCCAAATCTTCTTTTTTCTCCTCCTTTCTTCCTCCTCTCTCTCTTCTCTCTCTTTTCTTTCTTTCTTTCTTTCCTCTCTTCCTCTATATATAGAGAGAAAAAGGGTTTTATCCCTAAAAACCCAAAAATGACTCGTTTACCCAATTACGAGCCTATTTAACTCCAAAATTACCCGGAACTTAATTTCGACAATCGGACACTCTTTTCCGACTATCTCGGACATTCCGAGACTTGTGACGCAGTCGAAATTTCCATCCGAGGTACTTGACCACAAATCACTATTCTAATCCAAAATAATTAAATGCGGTGTTCTACTCAAAATCTCACTTCTTTTGTCGCTATACTCCGTGGCGACATATAAATAAAATATCTCGACCTATATGGTCCCAAAATAATTTATAACACCCTTCGAAAATCATCAAATCCTCGAAAATCCCAGAAATCACTATTTCGAGAAATTTTCCAAATTCCAAATTATACTTAATTATAGAATTTAATCATCTCCAAAAGGGCGGGTTATTACAGCGCGTCCCAACAAAATTTCCCGAATTGCCGTATTTCAATCTCGCGACAATTTCAATATTTCCAATATTCATATATTCCCATATATATACATTATAATCAAATATTAACTCACATCTTGTTAATATTTTATCCGGATTAATTTTCAATTACTACACATTTAATTCAATTAATCCCAAAAATAAATATCACAGAAAATACGGAGTATTACACTGACCTCTTCCATCTCTTGGAGCCTATCCTTCAGCTTAGCAACGAGCTCTGACTGGTCCTTATACTCCTTATTCCTTGACCGGAGAGATTTGCAAATCCTTACAAAAGCTTGGCGAACTTACCTTCTCGTATTAGGATCGAGAATTCTTACTAGTTGAGAGGTGGCAGGTATATACTCATCAACATCAATCAACTACAAACCATACAAGAATTTAAGAATCGAGGAATCAGTATGTAGAAAGAAAAAATATTTCATTTAATTAAAAAAGGAAGGTGCCACGTACACCATCGAAAGAAAGAATAGAACAACAAAAGCATAAATACAAAAAGTTCCCTAAAATAGGCTAGCTGGAAACCTCCGTTTTCTCAGAGGTCATTGGTTATTTTCCATTGTTTGCAGCAGCAAGAACACCTCCCTCAGATGTAGAGATTACTGTCCCCTAGACAGAGGGAGCACTAGCAGGGACGGTCTAGGCAATAGGAACACCTTCATCAATGGTAGGGTTAGGTACCTCATCCACAATAATGGTGAATTAATGTCCACCCAATCATCCAAAAGATCCTTGTTGCAACCCTTATTGAAGTTCAGTAGGCTGATGTAGCATATCTAAACATCAGCATACTCATATACAGCAGCCCATCCGACATTATACTAGCTCTCCTTAATGGTGGTTGCCTCGAATTCAACCTTCTTTACCTTTTCTGTAAGCACCTTATTCTCCTCCACCACAGCCAACTTACTCGTGCAGAGCAGATCGTAGGACTGCCTTAACTCCACAAGCTTCTTGGTCATCACTTCCTTCACTCGATTGGCTTCACTCATGGAAAGGTTGAAAGACCTTTGGGCTGCATTGGCAGTCATCAAGCTGGCCTCTAACTAGACATTGTTCTTCTCTAGGTCGGCATTCCTCTTCACCAGCTCGTTGGGACTGCGATAGAGGACAATGAAGGCGGTCACAAACTGTAAAGAAGAGAAGTATTAGCGAGAGAAATATTGAACAGAACATTACAAAATGCAGACAAGTAAGAGCATACTTACCAAAGATAGCCTCTGACTCGCCTTCAGAGATAACTGCTCAGTCCCCATCACCTTCTGATGATCAGTCGACAAAATCGCTCTTTCGAGTAGCGCAGGAGCCAATTGAGGGGAGAGGGCGATAGAGGCCCCCTCAAGCAGAGCAGACACGGGCACCAAAGCTTACCCCGCCTTCGCCTCCTCTCTTTTCCTCTCTTATTATCTCTCTTTCCTCTCCCTTTTACATTTCTTCCTCTCCTCTACCCTCTTCTCCTCTTCCTTCTTTCTCTCCCTCTCTCTCACCATCTCTTCCTCCTTCTCCTGCTCATGGGAAGAAGACTGAGAACTAATTTCAAACTCTTCGCTACTAGATTTCTACTTCTTCAACCGAGGAGAAAGGAGCACATCATCATCATCATCATGGATCAGATTCTTCCTGGGAGGAACAATATTTTCCTCGCTGGAACTACTCGATTCACTCGAAGAATCTTAAGCCTCTGAAACTTCTTCGGAGCTGGAAGATCCTTCACCACCAGAGCTCTCCTCGCTAGAACTACCTTCAGCACCGCCCCTATTAGCATCTTCACTTTCCTAACTAGAGTTGCTTTCTTCCTCGTCCAATTGGATAGGATCTGCGGTAACCTTTTCGATGATGTCTAGCTCGGGAATGCTGTCCACATGTCATGTAATAAAGTTGGACCCAACGTTCTTGTATTCCAAGAGGAAAGCCTCCGATCGAGGGTGTTCTCCGCCAGCTAAGAGTTCCCTTATGTTCCAGGCTTTGACTAACTCAACAGCTCGAACCTCGCTGAGAGTGGGTTCCAAGTTCTTTGTCCTCACTAAAAAGAGAAAGAGAAAAAATATAAGAAGAATTATACACAAACAAAGGATCGATGAGTAGAACAAAGACTAATCCTACCTATGTACTCCTCCCCATAGAAGGGGACCACAAATATGCCAGACCGTGACCCCTCAGTATGGGGAGGGAAACTGCCAATTTCAAGCAATAAAACCCTCATGCTAGTAATCCTTATGGGAATCAGTTAGATTTACTACCAATACCCTATCAGAATTCCTGGCCTTGAGGTACAGAAGACCGAAGCTTCTTCGCGAAAAATAATAACAGAAGCATATTTTAGCAAACCCTAAATTGGTGCCATAGAGCTGATTTATTCTATGTACACCGTTAATAATTTTCCAGACATTGGGCCAGCACTGTGCACAGACTATATTAAAGTAACCAAAAAAGTAGAAAAAAAAATTCTTGGGGGAAAAGTAAGACCCCCTTGGGACAATAAGAGAACATGGATCCAGTGACCATCCTCAACTTCTCTAACATTATGAGGGACATGGGGCACACTCGATGTCTACCCAATTTGGAATGTTATAAAACTTCCTAAATTCAGATATCGATCTATTGCCTATTTTCGTCATTGAAAAAATAAAAGCCCTAGTAGAAGATGTGAAAAAATTCGAACAGAAAAGTAAAGAGAATAAGTAAGAAGAACTTACGAAGTAGAGACTTAGCTTGGGACGATGCGAAGTCACAAGCAAGGATGATGTGAAGCTTAAAATTGGAAGACGAGACCTGGAAATGAGATAGCAACAGTGTAATCTTGGAGAAAATTAGAGAATGAGAAGAAATTTAAAGAGAGAACAGGAAAAGACCTCTTCGGAGATGTTTTAAACGTTTCTAATCATAGTGCACAGGCAATGAGGTAGTCTGTCGCCTAAATCAATTCCGAAAAGGCGCTTCGATCTTGAAGAGTGTTGTATAATTTACAAAAACACCATTATGATAAATCAATTAAAATTATTGAGCCCAAAATTGTGGCCCAATAACTTTAGGGGCAATTGTGGGTACCTCGATTTGCCACCTTGGCCCAAACGAGTAGCCCAATAAAGTACGACCCAAAGTTTGGAGCCCACACGTCTCAACTAATTCAGTTACGACCCAATCAGTTCCTAAAATCTCGTAAGGAGATATTCTAGGGGTTATGGACTGACGTGGGGGAGTCCAACACCCCCACTCCCCAAAAATTAACATGTATATAACAAACCCCCAGCCCAGGGCAAAGGGCATGCATTATTTCGCCTATAAAACACTCCCCGGAGTATAGAGAAATAATATTTAGAGCACCACCATGGATGTAGGTATTCTTGCTGAACCACATAAATTTTGTGTCGTGTGATTGTCGTTCCTTACTCTTTTTTGTTCTGGTGATTGCCTTTTCTTGTTAATTTGTGCTGAACTTATTTGTCACCACAGGGGTCAGGAAGTTTTTTGGGATTGGTAGCGAATAGGCAGGGGGTGAAGGTCAATGAGTAAAAGAGGAAGGCCATTGTAATGATGCCTCCACCAAAGAGTTAGCAACAACTCAAGAGCTTCTTAAGAAACATGTCCTGCTTAAGAAGATTTATACAAGCGCTGGTGGAGGTGACCCACTCGTTTGCCCCCTTGATGAAAGAAAAACCTATATGGATATGGGGAGAAGAGAAGAAGAAGGCCTTTGATAAAATCAAATAAATATTAATGTCCCCGTCTATGATGATACTTCCAAAATCCAGAGCACCGATGCTCTTTCACCTCACCTAAATAGAGAAGCTATAAGAGCATTGCTTGCTTAAGATAAGGATGGGGTAAAGAGGTTGGTGTATTATTTATCAAGGGTGATCTCAATCATATAATCTAGATATACCAATGTTGAGAGGCAGCATCTTGCCTTGATCTTTATAACCCAAAAGTTAAGACACTACTTGTTAGCCTTTACAGTTCATATTGTCACCAAATGTGACCCTATTAAGTATCTCTTAGCACGGATGGTCTTGGTAGGGCGAGCAACAAGATGGTTAATTCTATCAGAGTACGATTTTAAGTGTGTGGTGCAAAAGCCATCAAGAGTCAGGTAGTGGAAGACTTGTTATCCCACTTTCCAAGCCAAAATTTCAAGCCTCTCAATGAAGAGCTGCCTGGAGAAAATTTCCAACATGTCTAGTAGAAGATATGGAGGAGTGGAAGATGGAATTTGATGGTTCTTGTGCACACAAGGAATAGGGGGTGCATGTATTATCCTCTCAAATGGACCCAAATATAGGTCCCACAGATAAAGGGGCCAGAACTACATATATGTGAGAAAAAGTTTTAATGTGTTCATGCATGTAAGAAAATAACAAAATGACAAGTTTAACAAACAAGTGTGCGCATCTGGAATACCTGAGAAGTCATTCCCACAGGACTCAGTACAAGCCCCTCAGAGAAGGGGACTTTTTCTATAATAGTCTGAGGGTAAGGAATATTAGGAGATGCACAGGTAAAGAGGAGCACAATAATAGCTACTCTTATGTCAGAAATATATGGTACCTATGTGGTCATCGCCGTAAAAGATAAGGAAGGTCGTATAGATGATGCTTGGAGAGCAACCTCTACAACACACACTGTAGGCGCCATAGATGAAGCGACCTCAATAACACCAACCTATGAATATAGGAAGGATGTTAGTGTTGGCAAGTTACATATATAGTGAAGAAAATATATGGAGAGGCAACAAAGTCAAGTTAAAATAAGTATCGAGAAAGGTTCTATGATAATGCCTCCACCTCAACCAGTGGCAGAAGCTACCTTCACAACCACAGGGGCTATTGGAGAAGAAGTTAGAGAAACAACCAATGACGTGATAACATTGTCCAGCTAAAACACGAATAGGTAGTGGCAGGGCATGAGAATGAAATCTCCATGATAAAGTAAGAGTAAGTCAAGAAATAAAAGATTTAAAAATATGTGTACCTGAATCCCCCTTAGGGAAGAAGGATGAAAAATGTCTGGTGGTGTAGATGGAGAAGTTTTAGTAGCCTCATCCTCACAAGATTGTTAGAGACAAGCACAAATGAAAAGTCTATCCTAACGAGAATGTGAAGTACCTGAGAAGAAGTGATAGCTTATGAAATAGGCTCACTAGAACCAATGGTGAAGATCGACTGGGATGGAAGAGGATGGATATGAGGCCTATTATCCATAGGTACGTACACTCTAGAGATAGAAATCCTCTTAAAGGGTAACAGACCCAAGACAGTAACTCTAGTGAGTAGTACCTTTCCCCTAATATAGGAAGGGCTACGCGGGGACACACCCTGAAAGGAAGAAAAGAAAAGACAACATAAAATACATGAGGATCAATTATACATATAAGATGATAATGAACAAAGAAATATGGAAGACGTAATAAGTCTGCATACCTCTAGAAGTCTGACAAAAAAATTACTCACTGCAGCAAAGGCGGGACAAGGGGAAGCACGACTGGGAGGAATGGTCCCCTGTAAACACACAAAGAGAAAGTAATCAAAATATGTCTAAAGATATGACATATTAAAGAATAACTCAGGGGAGTTGATAATTATCTAGACGGAACATGATGACATAAAAGTGGTTCTCATGATAGATGCAATGGAAAAAAAGGAACAAGCTAAATCAGTGAAAAATTTTAAGACAAGGAAAAAGAAAGAAAATAATAGTTGTATAAAGAGGAAGTAAAAAACCCCTCTGTCCAGACCCAAAGAAGAGACCATTATGGAATTACTCTCCCTAGAAAAGGTTGTCCGGGGAAGAAGTGGAGGTGAAGGATCACTCACCATAACAAAAGAAACATGAAAATACCACAAGGACACAAACAAATTTAGTAGAGACCATTATGGAATTACTCTCCCTAGAAAAGGTTGTCCGGGGAAGAAGTGGAGGTGAAGGATCACTCACCATAACAAAAGAAACATGAAAATACCACAAGGACACAAACAAATTAAGTAGAATATATCAAAGTTACCTAAGTGAAGAAATCACACAAAGGAAATTAAGGAAAAAGACTTACAGTAGTTGTGCATGCACCCTACACATATGGGAGATGCCCAGTGGTAGGAATGCTGATAAAAAGGAGAATCTATTATGATGTCCTCGCAATAGGACTCTCTAATAACTATCAATAAGTAGTAAAAATTTTAGGACCATGTTCGCCATGAAGGTTAGTGGGACTCATGTCATTTGAAGAAGAATTGTCATAATAATAGGAAGGAGTGATTTTAGAATTAGCTAGTTCCTATTCAAATGAATGAGAAGGGGAACCAACAAATGAAACCCCATGAAATCCAGTTTCATTAAGTAAAGAGGAATCATGTATGATAACTTAACCAATAGGAATGGAAGTATTAGGATGCTCCTCAGAAGATAAGCCCATGGCTTCAAAGCCGTGCTCGCGTACACTCCAGTATGTCTCATCCACTCCAAGATCATCAGTATCAAACCCATGGTCTGGTGCAAGAAAGGGAGCAACAACATCAACAGTACCTTCTTATTATTATTGCTTTACCTAGTCCTTATCGGTGAAGAAGAGGAAGTAGCGACATAAATAGTAATAGTAGTAGTCGGTGTGAAATTGGATACATCTACATCAGGATGTTTCCTTTTAAAAGCAGCAGGATCTTTTTCCCTTGGGTTTAGCAAGTTGAGGCTGAGGTTATTTTGAATAGATGGATTTGTCAACCAGGGGCCTCACTAAGATTGGGGTGAATTTTTTTGATAGGGGTCTTGAATATGGTTCTGGGGTGCCATAATATCTTTTAGGTCCTCTTGCCCAAGTATTTTTCATTATTGGGGAGCTTGGTAGAAATGGTCTCACGAGGGACATCCTACACATAGTTTTAGATAAGGCCCACCTGCCTCCCCAATGAGTAAACCAAAAATTAGTGAAAGAGGGCAGCTAATCTCAAGAAGGCACATATAAACCTCCCAAATGGCTGACCTTATGAACTATCCCCTAAAAAATGAAATTGGCAAAGGCCTCAAGATATAGCTTGGAGGGGGAGGTGTTTGATGGATAAAAAGGTAAATGAACACCTTAGTCATAGCCAAACTACCTCCTCACTCTCTCATAGTGGTAGAAATGCACACCCTGGCCCAAGTCAGTTAATGAGGGAAAAATACAAGGTAATGACATTACTTCCACCTCAATATGAGGGCAAGTGGAAATAGACTCAGCATACGTAAGGTAATAAAAAGTACCTTCGGTGGATGAGACGGAGTTCCAGGTGAAGATGCCACTAAATCTCTTACAATATGGCTAGGATTATAATTCATTAATATTGTCTATCAAAGGGCCTAGAGAGCCTTAGGGACTTTCTTTTGCCACCTCGCAACACGAGCATCATCGCTATGGTAGGCTCTTGTCTCTAGGGCAAAATTGGGGAATTTCTCAAATAAAAATGACGTGAGGATGAAAATGTTGGTGAAATTAATGGAATAATAGATTCCACAAGATCTCTCAATGACAACATGAGCACAACCTAACCAAGTTTAAATAGATACTAATGTTAGAGCTTCAAGGGGGACTACCTTCCCTCGAGTAAGAAGCATAACAAGATTGAAAAGAAGCTCACGAGGGGAATCGTCTGGTATCCCTGGGAATAAAAATCTATTAAGGAAGGTGACAAAAAATGTTGTCAAGTGTGAAGTTGAATTATTATTTTTGGCCCTCGTGGCTCTTCAAGGCCATGCCCTATCTCTCCCCCTTAGGCAGTTGCTCAAAATCCTTAAACTAATACCTTTGCCATTTGGCAAAAGGTATGTTTGGTGGTCCTAGTTTGAATAATCACAATATATTCTCTAATACCATCCCTTCCTAGATCTCACCCCCATAACCATCAGAAAATACATACTCTTCTAACTAAGGCAGGGCGAGCAGCTCGTAAAATATCCTCTACGGTTATGGTGAACTCACCCCAGCTAGTTACAAAAGTATACGAGTCCCTACATTAGCGAGAAGCCAATAAAGTGAAAGAATTACCATCCTTGGCAATCGATAAAGTCTTTAATGTATTGATGGTGGTGGTAAGTCCAAGTCCCTCAATCATAGCTTTGTGCCAGGGGGTGGCCAAGACATGATCTATCCATAGGGATCACTCGTCTGGGGCACTTCGATAACTTTAACTTTAATATTGGAATGGGGAAAATCACCCCTATCCTCTCTAACCATGATGACACTATCAGGTAAAAGAATAGGAAAGTTAATGGACTCACTCAAACCCACAGGGGTTGCTCATTGATTTTGTTCACAAACTCTTACTCAAAGTTTTTAAGAGAGGGCATGAAAGTGTCTTCAGGACCAAAGTATGGAATAAGATGATATAAACCCAAATCCCTCTTTGAACGATTGGAGAAGTATGTTATTTGAGACTTGAAATAGGTTATGGTGGACGAGGGACCCCCTCTAGCGACAACCTTATAAGACAAACCATTTTTTGTAGATGTGGTGGAATCCAAAATGGTTGACGTGCTGGTGGTGGATCTAGTGGTCTAGTGTCTAAAAGAGTGGAAACAATGAAGAAAATAGGTACGGTACCCATTTGCACCTCGTTAGTTTTTGGTGGAAACAGTGATACTAGGGTACAAAGTAGGGGAAAAAGCCATTTATAGGTGAAAAGAGGAAGACGATGATGAAGGAAAGAGCTACGATAAGGAGGTCCAAGGGTTTTTCTCTTTCTATTTAAAAGGCTTAGTTCAAACAAAGTGCCAAAGTAAAAAGAGAATAAAGTTTAAAAGGGGATTTTACACTATAAAAAGCCCGCACGCTTTTGCCAATCAAAAGTTAAGCAAATTATTTCCCAAATGATGTGTCGCCTTCTCTCTACTCAACACGTGTCACCTTGAGACCCTCAATGCGGGCTGATGTGACAGAACCATTTAATGCCAACAGTGCCATGACGAGACTAAGTGAAACTATTCGTATCCCAAGATGAATTGAATTATTACTTAAAAAACCCATTGGTCTACCCAACACAAATATTTTTGTACGAGGGGACTAATGTAGAGGGGCATTCATCTATCACCCCCAAATAAGCCCAAGGCGAGCAAGACCACATGGAGGGGCTGCCATTGCCCAAATTACCAAAGAAAAGTTTAGAGCGAGGGGGTCTATCTTGATCGAGCCCCATGACTGAGTGTGATATTTGGACAAGGGGACTCACCACGATAAACCCCATGTCCTAAGATTGAAGTTACATAAAATGGACAAGAATGAAGGGGGGTCATAACGAGCATCCCCTCCAAATGATGCTAAGGGAAGAGATAAAGGCCAACGACGGGGGTGCTAACCATAAGCAACCACTAATCCCAAGACTCAAGACACAAAGAAAAGGCAAGTACGAGGAGGGATCACTATGAGCAACCTTTGTCCCAAGACTTAAGCCACATAAAAGAGGCAAAGATTAGGTGGCTCACCACGAGCAACCCCTCCAAATAAATTTGAGGCCATAAAAAAGTCCAGGGTGAGGGGACTCACCACGAGCAAACCCCTCAGCCCAAATTGACATTCTAGAAATAGTGGAAGGGCGAGGAGGTACACCTAGAGTGGTATCTCTGCCCCAAATCACACACCAGATAAATTACATAGGGCGTGGAGGTCCACCTAGAGTGGCTTCACCCCCAATACTTGTTACTCGAAAAATAAAGAAGTACTAATATATGATTTCTTGTAAAAGTAACCTAGTTGAGCAGGTAGGGCTCAAACAGGACAGTTGGGATCTCCTGGAAGTTTGGGCTTAGTGGCTAAGAGATAAGGTTTGTTGAGCAAGATCAATCACTTAGCATTTTAAGATAGAGAGAATACTATTAAAGAGACCCTAGGAGTCACTCAAGTCCTTACACATCCCACACCTAGTTACTCAGTTATAATTGAAATGAATAGTCAAGAGGCTTACCACAAGAAAAACACTTTTCAAAAAATGATTTTAAAGAGGGTGGCTCTCAAGGTCACTCTCAAGATTACAAAGCCTATACAACAAGTTACCTTTTGAAAACATATATATTAGATATTTTGTCACCATTAGAAGATATATTTTCTTTTTGACTTTGGTTTACACCAGATGTAATATGTCAGAGGGGATAGGTGACTACAGACCTAGTAGGGATAAAAGGTACATTGCAAACCTTATCCCTCTATATTTTCCTCTATTTTTGGTGCCTAAAAGGCCTAAAGAAGCCCTAATATTCACCTATAAATAGGACCATTGTGAGGTCAAATCAAAGATCAAAAACTCAAGTTATACCGTTACTCTGTCAAGATAACACCAATCTTATTATTATCACATGACTCTCTCTCTAAGTGCTAAGTGCCTATTTCTTCACTCCTACCTTTACAACCATCATTCTCAGGAGATTCTTCTCTCTAACTTACTATTATTTCTTGTGAAGTTTTTCTTCTTCGAGGAAAATTTATAGTTTTGACTCCATTTTTACCGGAAGAGGAAGGTTTTACTAGGAGCTGCTCTTGAGACTTTGAAGACCTTAGAGGTAAAGTCCATTGGAATGGGTTATACCTCACCTGTTCTAGTTCTTATCAGACAACAATTACACTACCCTCCTACACAAAGATAAAAGAAAGAATAATATAAAATGGTCATTTCAAAATATGGCAATGAGAATACAGAGCTTCACAAATTCACAAATTTGGAGGTGATAGGATATCTGAACATTCTCAATTCTAGGGGGTAATATCAAGAGCCTTATCAGTATCTGGATTAGTTGGGGGAATCGTGGAAACAAATGCATCAGTCATGACAGTGTCCTGAGCAACTTGTAGAGAAATAGGAAGAGTAGCCTCTTCAGCAGTAGTCTGGTTGGCTTCGTCAATATCCTTATCTTCAGTAGGAGACTCATCAACATCCATTAATTTCTCAGTAGTTTAGTCCATGGACTCATCATCATCACCTTCCCATGTTTTGACAAAATCTACAATATCAAGGTAATCTTTCATAACCCTATTCTTAAGTTCCTCATAACGATAAAGAAATAAGTTTACGGTCTCTATTTTGTAGTCAAAAAATGATTTGAACTTGGCCACCCCATCCTCATCAGCTTTAATGAGCTCCTAATTCACCCTAACAATCTCTTGATTGATTGAGTCCAATTTTTATTTAGACGCAGTCCTTTCATCATTGGAATTTTTTGATCACCTCCACTAAACTTTGAAGTGCCAGCCTAGTCCTTCAACTTGTTGAGAAATATCAAATTTTAGCCACCTAATCATCCATCTCCTGGAGCTCACCATGGGTCTTCTGCAGGTCGGTGAAATATTATTTTAACTCATCCTTCAACTGAGCATTTTGCTGGGTTAGTGTAGTTATGGTTTCTTCCTGATCCTCAAAGGCATGGTGATTGGTCATGACCTTCACTCTTAAGATAGTGGAAGATATTACACCTAGAAAGAAAAATATAAAAAGATCCACACGTACTAAAGAACTTGGCAATGATGGACGATCATAAATTTAGTAAACTTACCATCGATAGACAATGTTGAACTAATTTTTGTAGGCCATCATGTATTAGCCCCTCAAAAATTCAAAATCCTTGTTATTCCAATGGTAATTGAAAAACTTCGTCTTGTTATTTATGTGGCAAAAAATGGAATCTAGTTTATTTTTTAGATACTTAGTCGTGATGGGATTATTGGGATCAAACTTGAAGTCTTCGAACTAGCCATAATGGGAGGATGATTCCTGACCATAAATGAGCCGATGATAAGGTTCTCCTTTGATCTGAATCCTCTTAATAATAGACCCAATTGGACTAGACTCATTCACCCTTGGTAACTTAGGACCACTTTAGGTAGTAAGGGCCTCAAGGGTCATTTTGTTATTAACATCGGGGGGACTAGAAGGCATTAGAGACTTCCTTTTAGATTTATCCCGAGCAACAACTTCAGATTTAGCCTTCCTCCAAGCATTAATATCATTTTGTTTCCTTTCCTTTGTGTTAGTCCTCTTTTGGGCATTAACTCTCTTCTTAGCCTTGGCCTCTACATTAGCCTTCTTCTTCTTCTTCTTCTTCTTCTTCTTCTACTCCATATTTTTACGATGATCAATATCCATGGAAGCACAATCAATTGTCCTAGGTGAAATCCCGCTAGAAATGTCAATAATAAAGCCTGAGGTAGTAGTACTAAAGTTGCATAAGAGTTCAACTTTTAGTTAGACCATAGTGAATAAGCAAAAGACAAATTGATATTATAAAATCTTATCACTTACTTTAACTTCAACTTCAACACTCTCATCGACTTGAACATCTTAGTAAACTTGAATAGGTCCTTTCTCTATTAAAGGAACTAATTTCTCCATACGGGAACACCGTAAATGGGAGTATAACACCCAACACATGTGAACTTGGTCACAAAGAAGAGAACCTTAAAATTTAGAGGATGGATCACACAAAATGTTTTGACCAACTCTCAAAGAGAAGAAGGTGACACAAGATCCTTCTTGACTGAAAAAGTTCAACAACGATGTAAGGACATCATCAGTTAGAATGAAATCAAAAGGAAAATAAAGAAAAAAATGTTTATTAATCTAGTTCGGCCTACAATGATCATGTGGAACCCTATAAGACCTATTGTACTTGTGGGATTTGAACTCCCAATCACCCTTCATAAATACAAATTTATTTTTTTATCTATGGTTTCTCGTCTGGACAACCTTTACCGTTTTCAAATGAGACTTCCTGGGTGAAAAGTAATAATACTCAGGATATTTGGCAGTGTCCTTTATGACATGGACGAAACTAAATATGTCCAATATAAAATCAAAAATAGTTCAGTTCTGACAAAGCATTATCGACCCAAGAATTGTGTAGTAAGTATTAGGGGAAGTTGGTTAGGAGATACCCTATAAACCTCAAATATAGACCTTATAACCGGGTTCAACTACAGATAAAGCCCAACTTGTAGTTCCCACAAGGGGAGGAAAATCTCATCTTTATTGAGACGATCATAAATCCTCTCATCACAATTAAGTAGTCGGGTTGTAATATTACTGGAAATAATGTACTTCTCCCTCTAATCATCTAACACATCCTCGAGCACATTACAAGATTTCCATATGGAATCAGTGATAGAGTGGCCATAAGAGTCAATGGAACTCCAATAATTACACTATTTACCAGAGGACACCTCCACAGGAGAGATGGAAGCCATAAGTTTATCACACATGACTATTCCAGTAAAAGTTTAAATGACAACGATAGATACATCTAAGATCGAGTTCATAAAGTTTCCACCATTAGGTTGGTGCTCAACCTCATTAACTATAACCAACCCCACAAACTCAGGATCATAAAATTCCATATTTGGGGGTTTGGGTGAAGAACCAACATAAAAGATCGTTGTCACCAGGCTCATACTCAGGTCGAATAATGTGGAGAGGTTTGGGAAACCTTCTAGCAATAATGCTAGGATAATATTGTTCCAATTCATTCAAATAATGTAATCATCACTGAACATATGGCTCGTAACTTATTAAGGAATGGAATTAGGATTTAAAACATAACCATTTTGGGGTAAACAAAAACTTGGGGGGTATTTGGTTTCAGAAATCATGGGTTTGGGGAGAATGAAACCCTAGAACACCTAAGATTCCTATAAATGGAAAACCCTAGGACAACCAACTTGATGGCCACCTAAAGACCCACGAATCTTTAGTCATAGGGTAAATAAACCAATAAATGCCAACAACAACAACAAATAGCAACCCAGAATGAAAGTCATTACAGAAAAAACTCAAATCAAAACCTTAAAAGAGAAAAGACATACTAGAAATTCTAAAAGACTTGAAGACAACTAAAATTATGCTTAAACTTCACCAATAGATGGAAGAAAACTAAAAACACTCACCTAAAAAGGATTTCCAAGTAAAGAACCATCCAGAATTGGCATAAGAAGGGAGGAGTTTTGCCAGAGAAGAATGGATTTAGGAACAAAAGGAATTTTATCTTTCTAAAAATAATAGGTCGCGGGAAAATGAAGTTTAGAAAGTTTGAAATGATTCAAAAATGGGGTTTTGTACTTTTTAGGCGATAATCATTATCCTTATTAATGCAGTGCATGACGTTATGCCTGAAAAAATGGGCTGACGAGCGCATCCTGACACACATCCCTTACCATGAATGTCATAATTATGCCATATGCCACTCCTAGTGACAGATGTGTCAAGTTCAATTTTAGGAGAAACATTTCACACGTAATTCAACTCAATGCACTCCGAGAATATTTAAAGAAGAAAATAATTATCAATGCTGATAAATTTTCACTAATTAACATTTCACTCAATATGCTGAGCACATAACCAGAAGATGTAATACATCAAAGAGTCTATTGTATGCGTTAATCATAAGCAAAGTCTCGATGGCGTTTATTGTACTATGAATATGATAAGACCTAGAAACCAATTACGATATGACAACTAGACTCGTTTACCTTGTAAAGAAAGTCATCTCAGCTAACCATATAGTTGTCCAATGAAATTGTAGTCAACCCTAGTGTCAGAGGCAATCGACTTAATCCAGCTAGTTCACAACAGTTAACACTGTTACATAACACTATCAAGGCAAGCATGTACCATGTGATAGGATGATGTCATTAATAGTCATACCACGTATGCATGTGGGCGATATGCAAATATCCTCCTCCATATGTGTGTAACAAACTCATAATTATCATCCCACACTTGCATGTAAAAGGTGTACATCCCAAACTTGTAAAGGCATGACACCTGTAATTCTGCATTTTCTCTCCTTTAAAATCCTATATATATAGATCATGTTATCCCACATTATAAAGGGATCGAGTAATATTCCCCACACCGATATGTTGTCCATTTTTAGAGTGAGCATGATAATTTGTAACTATCATTTACCTATGTCTTTAGCCCATTAAATCAATATAATCATCACTACACCAGTGGACGTAGGCACCACTTTAGGCTAAACTACGTAAATCTGGTTTCCATCTCTTACTCCCATCTCTCTCTAATATTTTCTCTAGATTAGAATTTATATTATTTATATCGCTTTATATGTTATAGTTTATAATTAGTGTACTCTTGATAAGGCCCAATTACTATACTAGTTTTAGATGATAACAATTATGTTTGGGAGAGGAGAATGAGGCTTAAGAATCAAAGATGCGTATCTCCTTTAAACATAGAAAATGGGGAAACATCTCAATATGTCACCCCACACATAATCAGATTTCGTATTATATGATCTCAATAAAAAATTAGGTGAGACTCAAAGGAGTTGACCGATGGTGCCATGCTTTACCTTGTTATGTTTCTTCAATACTCGACTAGATAAGCACGTGATTACATCGTACCCATTATATTGTCAATAACTGTGAATAGAAACATATATGTGTAGATAAGTCAACTAATGAAGATCTTCACTTTTCAATTCCTAAAAATATTAATATTTGAATTCCTAATTTTAACGCTAAATCTCCAAAAGGTCATACATAAAGGAATTTAGGATTAGGGATTATATCCCATTCACTTAGAAAGTGAAGGAAGCAAAGACACTAATAAGTTTTAAACTTTAAAGATAAATCCCTACTGTGGAAAGTAAAATTCATCGAATAATCATTATCACTATTTCTAACCCAATGATAAAGAATATCATCTAGAGATATTTTCAACTCAATTTTATATTTGTATAACAAAGGAGGAGTGATACGTCAACACAACAAACATAGCTAGTAGAAGAGATGCAAAATAATGAGAAGATACATATTTAAGTGGTTCGGCCTTAGACTATGTCTATTGTGCAAAATAGGAAGGGTTCAGTACAAGCTCTCACTTTTTCTCTCTATCAATGCAGTATAACAGTAGTGTTAGTTGATGAACGATCCCCTAAAAGGATGAAGATGAATATATTTTATAGTGTTAGGGGTGTGGAGCATCACCCCTAGCATGCAGCATGTGTGCACAAGATAAAACATGCACTAAGAGTGTGATAGATGTACAATGCAATTCATAGCTCACGATGAGAAAATATTCCCTTTACAGGGGACTGATACATCATAACGGTATTAGTCACATGTTCCAATCAAGACAACTATGTTAGAGCTGGGATGTTTTGATTGAGCAAGATTTCTGAGGCGTCTTTATCTAAAGGTGAGGCTAAGGATGGATATCCTATTTCTGGTGAGTATAGATGCAGGTGGTGTCTTGTCCTAACATAAGTGTCATATATTAATACTATATAGGCTGATGCACAGTTCTTGTTATAACTCAAGTCTAGTAGTGATCTCAATGAGTAACGACGACAGTTACCAGGTGAATAGGTCTCTAAGGCCAAGACTGTAGAACATGCTCCTTGGGGTGAGGATTCCAAAACATGATGTGTCTGAGGTGGTTTATAAGGGGACATGTTGTTAAGTGGATCTCGTCCGGATGACACCAGACTTATGTATATAAATCATCCCTAGACCTTAGTCTTCAATATCAATGGGAGGTCGAGGTGTAAACTCATCACACACAAAGAAGTCAGATGTCCCCTTAATATCAGTTCATATTTCATTGATTGGAGTAAGAGAGAATCTCATTAGAGACGTCATTTCAGTGCCTTAAGGTTGACACATGTCAGTTTGTGAGTTAGTTGGCATGCAGCTAAAGTTGTTGCACTGACTCATATTGTCATGATAATTGCGCTTCAATGATTTTTAATATATTTTGTGTGCATTTGAGTTGGTTTGAAAACTAACTCTTCATTTCCTTTCTCCTTCTTATCATTTTATCCATTCCAGTGCACTCCAGAGCCCTCTCTCTCTATGACCTCCATTTCTGACCAGTTATTCCTTCGTTATTAGTTATTTCGGCATCTCCTCGTTTTGAGGTATCATTTTTATCCCCCTCCTTTTATTTCCATTAAGTTTCCAGCTTGTTTTTCATGTTTTCTAATCATTTATCATTTTTATGGCCACCATTTCTAGTAGGGGTGGCAATTCGGGTTAGTCGTGTCATTTTGATTTCTATTTGAGTATAATTTTTGGGTACTCTTAAATCTATACAAGCTAATCGTGTCATATTGGGGTCATTTCGGGTTATTACCATAAACGGGTTATCGTGTCAAAAATTACCAGCCCTAATTTCTGTGGTGCTTGGATGGATTAGGGAAGTTCTAGGGAAGTTTTAGGTTTAGTGGTTATTTTACGATTGAGGTTCGGTGGAGATAGTGATTTCTGAGATCTAGTTATGTTTTTTGGTAGGTTTGTTTGGTTAAAACTCACCGATGTACTTCATTGTGTTTTTTATTTTTTTTCTTTGATCTTCAAATTCCTGGCTTTGATCTTTTAGTCAACCGTGGTCAATTATCACTTAAGTTTTTGATGTAACACAAATTATAATAATTAGGAGAAGAGTTCCCCCACCTCCAAGAGCGTATTCTATGAGAGATACGTAGGGCCGAGGCTAAATCTAGGCAAAAGACTAAAGTCGAGTGTCAATTTCCACTCACCCCCATTCCTTTGTCTGTGGCTCGTCCCCCTCCACTCCTTACATACCCATCTTTGTTCGAGTCCAAAGTTGTGATTTCATTGAGTGACTCAATGCCAGTTGTGTCCTCAAAATATTCCTTATCTTTTCCCTCCTAAGGCTATAACCTTGATCATATTTGAAAATCGTGTACTGGTCGCTAAAAATCTAGGGCTAACTCTTTTGAAGAACCTATGAGGGTCTTTCTTAATGTCCTAGATGACGATGAGATGGTCGAGTCTAATAAATGATGTCATGCCACAACTTCAGTTCGTTAGTAAGGTAATCCTGAGCCTGAAGTATATGACATCTCTGATGATGAGTCAGAGGTTGAATGGGCCTACAATATTCCTCCAATGGAAATGCCTATCTCAACAATGACTGAGGCCGAGTTTTCAAGTCGAGATCCACGCATTGAGTCTCCAATGGTTGAGGAGGTTTATGAGGAAGAAGAAGATGAATACAAACTGGATAAAATCTAGGCCCCATTCATACCTAGTGACGTACAAGACACTAATTTAATTTTTTTAGACACCTCCACGATGTTAAATCTCCCATTAAGATGAGATTTCACTTTGAGGACGAGAGGGCCTTCAACAATAAGGTTGACAGAGAGATAGTCATTTATGAATAAATGTTTAAGATCGGATTTCATCTTCTAATGCACTCGTCTGTTAGGGCCATCCTTTCCTCTATCAGCCTTTCGCTTTCCCAGCTAACACCTAACTCGTGGAGGACAGTACGTGGATCTATTTATCTTTAGAAAATAAGATATGGGGAAGAACTTTTAACTGACATCTTTCGAGCTTGCTAGACTATTTCCACAATAAAGGTCGTGCCTTGATACTTTCATTTTGTTTCTCATCGCTGATATAAAAACTTGTTCATATCAACCAAACATCCAACCACGATTGGAAGTCTAGTTATTTCTTTATTTTTAGAGATTGGAAATTTGACAGCAGTGTATTTTTCGGTGCTGATGAGCCGAGAGTTCCTAAAAAATGGGACAGAGTTTCCATGTCTTCCAATATAAATCCCGACCTGAGTGTTGGTGCAAGGATGAATATAGATATGTTATGTAGCTCAGGAAAATATGGGGGCCTTATTGTTTTTGAGGATCCGATAGATTCTGAGTTGCTTGAGTGCACATGATTGGGGGTTCAACCCCTTACCGAATTACATAAGTTTTTCTTTAAAAAATTTAACGTCACTGTCATTTTAATTTTACTTAGACCGATACTCATTCAATTGTTCCTTTTGTAGATCGTCCATATTGAACCCCGGATCAAGTTTGGGAAATGGATGATCCTATTACTAGAAACATCTTGGCCCCACTTACAGGGAAAAAATACTGTGCTAATATAGCCTCGGTAAAAATCAACCACTATTAGGCCCCATGCTTTAGAGGGAAAAAAAGAGATATAAGGTCCCTAAGGGTGATTTCACCAACCCTCATCCTCCTTTTAGGAAGAAAAAGGATGCCCCTAGGATGCCGACCACATATTCAGTCATCCCAATAAAGATGACACCACGGATGTAACTCGTCTAGCCCAATTGGGCATGAACGCTGACTCTCTTCTCGATAGCCAAATAAGGACCCGAGAGTCTATTACTATGATTTTACCCAAGTGTGATGATCCTTACTTTAGTTCCCAAGGCCCCTCTCGGGTCGTTAACTTTATGTTGCATAGAGCTACATAGGTAAAGTTCTATTCTTACTATTGTACTTATTTTTTTTCAACTTCTATGTAATTTTTATTGATTCATATTCTTATTTTTAAAGCCAACCATTTCCCTTTAAAACATTCATTTGTGGGCAACTGAGGCCTTCATCGCCCTTTAAAAACATTCATTTATGGGAAAGTGAGGCCGACAATAAGGTCAAGGCTATAAAAAAAAACTCTTTGTCAAAAGCTAACAATCTGAGAGAGCAGCTATACCAAATCAAGACTAATTACGACACCAATGCTATTCAGTAGGGGGGAAGCAATAAAGAGAGGATGTACACTATGAAGTTTGAATTGTAGGCCAAGATTGATGAGTTGGACAAGCAGCTGAAGAATTAAATTGAAGACGAGGACGAGAATCTGAACGTGGTGGCTGAGAAAGATTTTGCTAGATTTAAGGAGTCCGAGGATTTTTCTAACTAGAATATTCAGTATATGAAAAAGGTGCCAAAGTGATTTCGAGTGAGTATCCAACTTGCACCCAGAACTATTAACTTCTGACCCTTAGCTAGCTGAGGTCATTACTTCTTTTACCTTAGCTGATCCAGAGAGTGAAGAAGCTCTAAATCAAGTTCAGGAAGGGGTTGATATTCTTGTAGCTGCGGTCGAGATAACTATTACTAATCTGGAGGCCACAGAAAGTACGGGGATCAGGAAGGCAACATCGTCAACATTCTGTGCCAATAAAGAAAAAATAAATGCTTATCGAGTATTAAACTTCATTTTCTGTTGGGTAACCATATGTGTCTTGTATGAATTTTATATATAACTTTTAATCACTTGAACTTTCTCATATTTGAATACATGTCTCTGTAATAATTTCCCCATTTATGCTCATTTGAAATAATTATCATATCATCTCATTGGAATGACATGTGGTTGATTTTTAACACCAACTGTTATAAATGAGCTAATTATTTTCTTAGCAAGTTTTCATGTTTAATATTATAATAACACCAAATTTTTTATGTTTAAGCAGATTGTTTTGTGGGGCTTTCTGTCATCATTTCATAAGTTGATTTATAATCGAAACTCATCAACCAGTCTCGTATAGACGAGAGGGAATTGTTAATTATTCCATCATAATAAAATGACGTTATTAATGCCCATATTGAAATTATTTTCATTTTAGCCTTCAATACTTTAAGTGATGTCAAAGGAATTATCCCTCCTCTTGGCATTATTGGAACAACATTTTGGAGCTGAGACTCCTAAATTACTCTCGTACTGCCAAAAGAGAGTAATTAATTGTTCCACCATATTAGATGATGTTGTACATAACCATATTTAATGATTTTCATTTATCCTTCATCACCTATATGATATTAAAGGAATAATCCCTCCTCTTTCCATCACTAGAATGACATTTTGGATTTGAGATTCCTCATTTACTCTCATACTTTTGAGAGAGAGTTATTACTTGTTCCACCATAATTAAATAATGTTTTGTACATTAATGCCATGCAAATAAAACTGTGAAATTTTTTGATACAAAGTTGTATGAGACAACACTTCATTTTTCATTAAAATCTTGGATTCATATACAACTCAGTATGAAACATAGTTCATTAAGAAGAACTAGAAGACGAAACTTGAACATGAAATTAAAAGATGAAACTAAAGAACTACTGGTAATATCTTTTTAGATGATCCGCATTACAGGGGTTAGAGAAGGGTTCACCCTCAAGAATTTCAAGCTGAAATATGACCAGGACGACCTCCTCTGTCACCTTATAAGGCCCGCAACAATTTGGGTGTAGATTATTAGCTTTCTATAAAACCCTTTTTAGGACGAGGTCTCCCACAAGAATTCACTAGTTAATTGTATAACTTGGTCTATCTGTGCTAGTAAGCGGACTTCCTAACTGTGGAATCTTCCTGACTTTCTTTAATTAAATATAGGTTTAGACTTGTATCTTCAAAGTTGGCCTTCATGTCATATGTTTGGACTCTGTTACTTGGAAGTCTAATTTCTATTGGAATTACTACCTCAAACTCGTAAGCGAACATAAATGGCGCCCCCTTATCGGAGTTGTCTAGATAGTTCTGTATGCCTACAAGACACTGTATAGTTCATCAACCTATTTACCTTTTCCATATTCAAGCTTTTTCTTTATCCCATCAGGATTGTTCTGTTAGTGACCTATGTCTGACCATTGGCTTGAGGTCGACTGGGAGAGGAGTAAAACTGTTTAATGTCGACCATTGTGCAATATGCTTCTAGGGATTTATTCTTAAACTGCTTTCCATTGTCTGATAATAGGGTATTAAGGAGGTCGAACCTACAAATGACGTTTATTCAGATAAAATTAAAACACTTCACTTCGGTAATAGATATCATAGCTTCATAGTCCACCCATTTTGAAAACTAATAAATTACAATGATAAAAAAAACCTTTAAATTTCCTATTGCTTAGGCATAAGACCAACTAAATCTATCCCCCATAAAATGAACATTAAGGGGATATTATGGACAAGAGTTGCTGGTGAGGTTGATGACGGATGCTAGAGAAGAACTAGCATTTGCCACATATCTGAACATACTAGATCGAGTCCCTTGCCAAAGTCAGACAGAAGTATCCTTGAGTGACAATCCTCTTGGACAAAGATTGTCCACCCACGTGACTCGCGCATGATCCCTCATGCACGTCTCAGAGGACATATTTCATCTCTATGGGATGTACACACGAAAGCAGTAGGAGTAAGAAACCTCTTTTATAAAGCATGTCACCTACGAGGGTGAACATAGGTGCACGGTATCTAATCTTCCTTCTCTCGGCTTTAGATTATTTTAGCTTCCCATCCATGATGTAATCGACGAAAGGATCCATCCAAGACTCTCCCAAAGTCAGATTTAGGTAGAGATTTTTGCTGACCTCATCAGCTTTGATGCTCGACTTCAACAAAATTTCAACAAGCACAGAACGTATGATCTTTATTCGAGTCACCGATGCGAGTCTTGCTAATGAGTCGACCCTACCATTTTCCAACCTTAGGATCCTTTCATCTAAACTTAATCAAAGATCATCAACATCTTCCTCACTCTAGTTAAGTGCTTAGTTATTTTTTTATCTTTGTCCTCGTATATTCCCATAACATGGTTGATGATCAAATAAGATTTATTAGTAGCAATCATTTAGCCAACATTGAGTGCCTTAGCCAGAGAGAGTCCTGCCAGATAGGGCTATACACGAATATTCAAAAGTCCGCATCTGTCTGATATCCGAATCCGAATTTGTTGATATTTATTCAAGAAATGGAAACGGATACGAATATGGATACTCATAAAAATATTCGAGAAAATGGATACGAATGCAGATAGTACTAGTATTCAACACGGATAATCTGTATCTGTTGTGAAGTATCCATTTTATTGGATATCCGTATCCGTCAAACATATGTTTAAAATATTACTAATAATATTAGTATTAGTATTACTAATAAAATTATATTAAAAAAACCTTAATCGTTTATTCCCTAAAACAACTAAAACACATATTCTGACTCAAAATAAAAACACCCTAATGTTATTATTTTATTGGGTAAATTATAAAATGGTATGTATTATTATTTTATTGGGTATATTATCATGGAGTTACACTAAAGTTACAATACACCCTATAACACAAACCATATACCCACTAAAGAACATATACTCCACTAAAAAAAAACTTAATTTCATTTCATTTCTCTTTCGTATAAAATATGAGAAAAGAAACCCTCATTTCACTCCACAAAAAAACCTCATTCCGCCATCTCCCCCTCCGTTGCATTATCCCGTCGTTGCTTATCAACACCGCTACCGCTTCTCATCAACTCCCCCGTTGCGCATCCCCTCCTCCTGTAATAAAAAGTTAGCAATAATAGGTACATACAAAATAAAAATACAAATATATAACTGTGTTTATATATTTTTCATGTGGTTGTTCATTAGTTTCCCTAATTATAAATAAATGTAGGAGAGAAACAAAAAAAATAAAGTGATGGTTTTGATTGTGATGATAAGGGAAGTTAACAACAAGTATATTATATACAAAATAAAAGTGTATACTTATTAAAATAAAAATATCAGTATGTTTGGAATACTAAAAGGTCAACGGGGTTACTGTTACTTAATCGAAAAGGTGCATATTTATATCTACTATTATGGAATGATGGTGTTTTTTTTTTGCTGGCTTTAAGCTTATATGGTTGTAAAGTATGGATGGATTTAATCCATAAAGCCATATTATTGTTATGGAATGTTTTTATTGTTATGGAAGCCATACTTGTTATGTTAGGAGGTAGTAATTTTGTTATATATTTATTTGGATTAGATTGGATATTTTAATAGTTATTTTTTGTGATGGCTAATAAATGTAAACGGATAAGGATATTATCTAAATCCGTGGTATCCGAGTGGATATGAATAGTTTTTTTAACTATCCTGGTGGATACGGATAGTGCATCTAGATAGCAGATACATATATGAAAAATATGGTATCCGATCCGTATCCATTCGTTTACCACCCTTACTGCCAATATAGCCTTATATTCTGTTTTAGGCTTTAAAGTTAAATGACAAAGCATATTCTATAAAGGTTCCACTAAGCCTGCCCCACTTTCACTTTCACGGGACAATCCATTAAAAAACAAACTCCAAATGGGTCCTCATTTTTGAAAAGGAGCCTCACCTAACTCTCCTTTCTTGATAAGGAGATTTTTTCATCCATTTTCGTTGACATATGGGCTGGTACTTCCTCGACCATGGCTTCCTTTTGAATAATCGGTGTCACTTCAGCCTCTTTCAGGACTTTGGAATTATTTTAAGCTGTCCAGATAAACTCTGCCACAAAATCTTCTAACACATATCCCTTGATTGTGCTTGTTGGCTAGTAAATGATGCAAAATAAACTAAATCCACTTATCAGGCAACTAACCTACCTAATTTCTCGAGTTTATGGACTAGTTGCCTATGTGGATTATCAGTTAGTACCACTATCATGTGTGTTTGGAAATAAGGCTTCTCTTTGTAAAGGCATGTATTAAGGCGTACTGTAGTTTCTCCATCTTCGAAGAATTTAGCTATGCCCCTTGCATAACTTTTCTATTGAAGTAGACAGGCTTCTAAACTTCATCATCTTCTCAGATAATGGTGAAACTGATGGTTGACTTTAAGATAGCTCTTCTTGAACAGGTCGAGAGAGTAGCATTAAGGATCCAAGATAATCATTCAATTATTAAAATTCCCTTTCACACTCTTCATCCCACACAAAATCCTTTATTAATATTTTGAAGAATGGTAAACACTTTTTAGTTGCCCTGAAGACTGATTCAGGGTAGCTGCTTATCTGGTTAACCTCTGGACATCTGCATGTCAATTAGTGCTTTAATCTTGGCGAGGCTTTCTTTAATATCCCCTGATTAAAAATAAAGCTAAGAAATTTTCTCAACCCAATGTTGAACACACACTTTGATGGATCTAGTTTCATTTTGTATCTGCCCATGGTATCAGAAGTTCTCTTTAGGTCAGTCACACGCGTTTCGACTTTCAGACACTTCGTGAAAATGCCATCCATATACACCTCCATCATCTTTCCAATTTGATCTCCAAATATTTTGTTTACAACCTTTGATTGGTTACCCCTTCATTCTTTAAGCCAAAAGGAATTACCTTGTAGCAGTAGATTCATTTATTAGTAATAAAGGAAGTCTTTTTAGCATCCTCACTGTGCTTTGAAATTTGGTTAAACCTAGAGTAAACTTACATGAAGCTCATGAGCTCGTGTCTTATTATTGCGTCCATCATTTGGTTAATTCCAGGTAATAAAAAACTACCCTTCGGGAAAGACTTGTTGAGGTTAGTGAAATCAACACACATTCTCAATTTCCCATTCTGTTTGGTCACAATGATGACATTGAAAAGCCATTCTGCGTATTGGAGTTATCTGATGAAGTATGTGGTCTATAACTTCTTTACCTCATCTTGAACCATATCCTACGAATAACTTGAAAAGGTACATCGCCTTTGCTTAATTGTCTTTGTATTTTCATCTATATTGAGTCAATGGTAAATAATTTTAGGGTCAATCCTTGACATATCTCTATGACATTCGACAAATATACTTTTCCACTTCCTCAACATCTTGATTAATTCTTCTCTTATCTATGCTCTTAGTAATGAGTCGATTTGGATGATTTTTTTAACTTCATCCTCATCGAGGACGATGGATTTTACCTCTACCTTTTGTCTACTGAATCCAATTAAAGGTTGATGATATGGAACTAGTCTCTTCTTGCTCAACTTCAAGCCTTTAAAACAGTCCCAAAATATTATATCCTCCAAGCTTCCTCGATCAACTAGGATACAAGCTATATTTTAGTAGTGAACTCATTTGCTAATGACTAGGTGGTTGTTATGTGGGGACAAAACCCCTTTCGATTCTAGCCTTAACAATTCCACCACTATGCTATCGATATCATCTTTTTTGAGCATGCTCAGCTTGACATCAATCTTGTCCCCCTTGACTATTATTTATTTTGTTTTTGATTCAACTACATGATATTTCCCATCGATCGTCTCAATACCTCCACCTTCTAATACACTTAATATCATTTGAACACAAAGTGAAATCATGGACAAATTATCTTTTATTACTGAGAGCTTTACTCGAAGATCTGGATCATCACCGCCACTTTCATCTGAATCTTCCTTATTTTTTTTCTTCAATCTCTTTTCTCTACTTGTTATCCTTTCTTTCATCAAACCTTTTTCTGCACTCCTCTCGATCGTTGCTTTCGTCTTCATAATTTATGAGATTTCCCTATTTAATAATTTCTCCATCTCGTCTTTGAGGGAAAAGCAATGATCTGTCATGTGACCATGATCCTGATGGAATTCACACAACTTACTTTTTTCTCTCATGTGGGGTGGAAACTTTGGGTTTTCAAGTGATTTGAGCTCCCTCTCATCTTATATTTTATTCAATATCAAATTTAGGCTTACAGTTAACAGTGTATACTTGGTAAACTTATCATTATTTGACCTCTTCTTCCTCTCCTTACCTTTATTTTGGCTGTACATGCTATTGTATATCACTTTTATGTGACCTCTCTTAGATGTCATATCCTCCTTCGCATTCATGATTCTTCCACTCATGCTTAAAAGTTCTATCATGGAATTTAGAGGATCCTCAGAGCAGTTCCATAATAGTTTTCTTAGCTGTAGCCCACTGATAAGGGCTGCCATCATAATTTTCTCATCATAATCTTAACCTCTAATTTCTCCTTACTAATGTGAGAGGTATACTCCCTCATAGGTTAATTCTTTCCATGTTTGACATTCAACCAGTGCGTCATTCATTTCGACGACTTCATGCTAAAACATAAGTCATGGATAATTTTTTCTGCAAGCTGCTTTAAATTCTCTATAGATCCTCTCAGCAGGCCGGTATACCACACATGCATCTCATTTGTGAGAGTTCTAGAGAAATATCAACACCCAATTTCATCTGGAGTTAAGTAGATGCCGACAGGCGACTGATACTTTTCAATATAGTGGATGGGTTTAGTGCTCCCATCATATTTAGGTGTCACACTCAGTGGCTTGAACTTAGCAGGAGTGGGATAACAAAATATCTTTTTCATAAATAGATATCTCTCCATATATCCCCTGTGTCTAGTGTCTCATCTTTTGATCATATTGTTGATCTTAACCTCTAGCCTCCTAATCGAACTGTTCAAGGGCTTTTACTCTTGCACTACACTGTCTCCTTATCCTTCTATAGCAACCACTTTAGGAATTGGTTATCTATCAACAACTCTCCTCCTGCTGTTAAATTCTCTATGATCCTCTATTTCCTATTCTCACCTCGGCCTTTATTCATTACTATGATCAATGATATATGTGCCTCCAATGTTGTGTGAGTGATGTTCTCATCCAACTTCACCCTTTGGGAACTTTTTTCTTAGTAGATTGGTGCTAGGGTAGCCCTGGACCGATGAGAGGTATCTCAGACTTCATACCTCTCTTATCATCCTTCCTCGTCGAGGGACGATCATCTGAACATTATTAAACTTACTTTCCAAGGAGGACATGACGTGGATCAGTGATGTTCGTTTACCTTAGGTGGTGCTACGCCTCCTTTAATGTAGTTGGGGGTGGGTCCCTCTACTATCACATATGTTTCCTCCTTGGCGGTCGGATTTATTAGGTTGATGGTAGGATCATCAAGAATTTCGTTCATTATGTCCTAGCTAAAAGCCAAGAATTGTTGTTGCATTTGTTGCTGACTTACCACAAGGGATATTAGAGCCGCTTCCACGTCACCCATTTCGAATTGTTAAAGTAGTTAGCTGGAGCTAGCCTCAGTGTTATATGGGGAATCAATAGCCATCTCAGGCAAGAATTATGAAAACAAGAAAGAGGAGTATAGGAAACAACAGAAAGCTAGAAACAAACTGAATTTAGGAAATCTTAATAAACACCCAACTCAAGCTCTTACAATGGTGATTTAGCTCCAAAAGTGGTGGATTTGGATCACCACCAAACACATGGAGGAGAGCGCTCAAGCTAAAAATAAGAAGAAATGAAGTCTCTTCTCACAAACAACGCCAAAATGATAATGCAAAATATTACCCAGATATATGTTCATCTCAGTTTTTAGATCTGTGTAACAATGGTGGTGTAATACATCCACATAACGAGCATGTAGCTATTAGAAGAGATGAGAGATAATGAGAAGACACGGATTTAAGTGGTTCGGCCTTAGTCTACATCCATTATGCAAAACAGGGAGGGTTTCCACTATAAACAATGGCTAAAAGCCATTAAAGTTTAGTACAAGCTCTGACTTTCTCTTTACTATAGTAGAATAATAGTAAGGTAGTTGATGAACGATCCCCTAAAAGGATGAAGATGAATGTATTTTATAGTGTTAAGAATGCACGTTATCAATGAAATGTGACCGTTGTACATTGCAATGCATAGCTCATGATGATAAAATATTCCCTTCACGTGGGGTGGATATGCCATAATGGTCTTAATCACATGTTCCATGCAAGCTAACTATACCAGAGCTGGGATGTCTTGGTTGGCCGAGACTACTAAGGTGTCTTTATCTAGAGGCGAGGCAGACGATGGACAACCTTTTTTTGGTGAGTATTGTTGATGGTGGGGTCTCAGCCTAATAGAAGTGTGGAAGCCAAAACTGTACAGGACGATGCACGATTCTTGTCATAACTCAAGTCAAGTGATATCAACGAGTAACAATGGCAATTATCGGGTGAAGAGGTATTGAAGGTCGAGGCTGTAGAACATGACCCTTGGGGTGAGGAGTTCAACACATGATAAGTCTGAGGTGGTTTGTGAAGGGATGTGTTGTCAAGAGGGTCTAGTCCAAACAAGACCAAACTTATGTATATAATAAGCCATGGCCCTTTGGAACACCTACAATGCCTTGATGCATCGAGTGTTCCGATACACTCTTCGAGAAATTTTTTAAATTGGGTTTTGTGCCAATCTCCACCTTCAAAGATCTCACAATGTAATTTATGGGTAGATTTATAATAAGAATTCGAGTTATTAAGGTGGTTGACTCACTTATTTAACTATGGAATAAGAAAAAAGAAAACCCCTATAAAATACACATAGAGATATTGAGATACTTACATTGACATCGAAAATTATAATTTGTAGATGGGTTTGTCATTTTTCATGTTCATCTACCCGTGATGGATGATTTTTACCATTCTATCACTAAGAAACCATATATTTCTATTAACTCCCTCTTGCGTTGCACAAAACATGATGTCAAAGTGAAGGATAAACCATGGTACACAAATGAAAGTTTCAATAAAGTTTTAAACATACGAAATATGGAAAGGCAAAGAATAATGCGGATAATGGCAACGATAATGGTAACAATAGTGGGAAGACAAGTAAGTTCAAAAAAGTTATAAGTCCAAGGTTAAGGAACCCCTATCCCCAATAAGGATTTGTTATTGGGTTTAACACGATCTTTAAGGAGTTAAACTATAAGATACTCCCCCATACCAATGATAGTACCCTCTTTTAATGCATCCCTAATTTGGAGAATGTCCCCAAAGGATATTTTCTTTCGTACATAGGCATTATATCGAGCATTATTTATTTTTAAAACAAAATTTAGAGGATCTGGTTGAATTTCTCCATCTTAAATACTTCATCGAACCTCAATAAGATGCAAAAATATGCTCAAAAAAATAATTCTTTCTTATAAGGAAACTATGAGAACCCTTTTTTAGGATTGGCAAATGGAATTTATAGATTAATTGACTCCACCAATTCACTAGAAAGAAGTCGAGAGACTATAATAAAATATAATATTGAAGAATAATTTTCAGTGAACATCTCCAAATGTTCTATACAAGATGGAGAACAAGGAGGTCATTCTCAATAAAATCATCACCCTCTTAGATGATGGCTTGGTCGGTGACAACCTCCCCCACTTTAGTGTTAACCTTATGAGAAGTTAATTTTGATGTAAGATGAATATGTATGGATCAAAGAATCTCTTCTAAAATATTGAACATAGATTTTTTGCACAACGTAGAGTACAAAAATGCAAGGTCAAAGACCTTGGCAGTAAGCTTTGAACCTTGATTAGTTTTAAAAGAATTCGAAGTCTCAATTTTTAAAATCAAGTCACGTATTAAAGTGAGACCATAAATAAAGAAATAAATTTTATGGTTAGTACTGGTACACCTTACAACACTATTCTTTGTATATATTGAAACTGAAGGTTATTCCCTTATCTTCGCATCAACGAATTTCATGGACCAATGAGTAATTAAAATTCGAGATGAATAGGTATAGAATATTTTCATGGGGTTAAGAAAACTCACGTCCCTCTTAGAGACTAGGATATGGAGAAACTTAGTATGGTGACTCTTAACCCCAACATCTGTAAAATATCATTTCTCATCGGATCAACATTACGCTGAAAAGTTTCTTATGGAAAACAAAGATGTCTTTGTATGGAAACCTTATGATTTTAATGGTTTAGATTTAGACGTCTCTTCACACTGGCCACACATGGATCCTACACACTACACTATGAAGCAAAATCCCTTATTATCTGTTCCAAAAAATTGGAGTAATAAAGGAAAAAGTTGAGAAACTAGTTCATGCAAGATCCATCAAGGAAGTCTAATTCCCTAATTGGAACTCAAACATAATATGTTAAGAAAAAAATAAAAAAATTATGAGTTTTTGTATGTTTCATGGACCTCAATAAAGCCTTCCATAAGCACAAGTTTCTTCTTCTTAAGATTGACCAAAAAGTCATTGCAATAGTGGGCTATAAACAATTGAGTTTTATAATTAAATGTGATAGTGTGCATCTATTGAAGGTAGGTAACATGTTAAAATTATTTCTAACTCAAAAAAATTCCTTTAATTTAAATTCGATTAAAAGTTAAACCCAATATCTTACTAATAAAAATGTGACTTAAGCATAAAAAGAAATCAAAATTCATCATAGTAAGTCATACACTTAAGATTAGATTTTAGAGGAGGAAAAACCCACAACGGGGAAAAACCTCAGGACAACTCGACACCTTGCACTAGTAAAGGTAAATAATTATAAAAAGGAAAAATATATTATAAAAATGAATCTCTTATAGAATTAATACTACATAACCTCCACAACATTTTTTTAACATTGTAGTAGCAAGAGAAATTACACATCACTCTACCACCACTCACCACGTTGTAGGTGTCAACTTTGGTATATAATGTCGCATTTGAACCTTTAAATCTTCTTTTAAAGTACAAGATATTTTTTTTCTCCAAGTAAATCGTAACCCAGAGAAACCAAGGACTAACACCTAAAATATGAAGTGATAATTTATTTGGTTGATGGTAGAGGGAATGTTTAGGATTAACTCAAAAAATCTCGTAAAATGTTTTTCAAGCTTAAAAGAAGATTATACTTAAGATCAATATATTTTGGGAAATTGTTTTTTTCAAAATGATCTTAAATGTGAAAGTCTTACATTCTAGATTCAAAAAATAAATCAAAAGGATTGAAGAACTTCATGAAAGATTTTTTCTCTTTAAAAGCTAAAGATGTTTTCTCTCAAAAAAATATTTTCTTTCTCTTTTCGCAAGTTGAAAGAGTGTTGGACACATGACTTATATAGCCAAGTGGAGGAACACTAGGATGGCTTATATTTAATGTGTCAAACATGTAAATATCATAGGGTCAATTCTAGGTTTGATGAACTTAAGATTTTTTTTGACACACTTTCCAATAAAATATTATGGAAAGATCTTCTAAAATGTGAAATGTGCTAAAATAGTAATAGTCTGTTCATTTTAAATTTGCTGCAGCAAACTTATGATTTGTTGTCGTGCGGCTGAGGAAAAGTTAATCATGGTATGATGTAGAGTTTTTTCATCTGAAATAAACTGGGCTTCACTGCAATGAAGCACAATTTCACTGCAATAAAGCGTAACTTCGTCGTAGTAAACATTCACACTAAAGACCATAATGGAAAAAATGTCTAGTTTTGCTTCTAAAAGTTTAAAAAAAAAGTTTAAGTAAAACTCTAAAATATTCTTCCAAGTAACACGTATTTTCAAATACACTAAAGACCATTTTTATATAAAATTGATTTATATAAGAATAATATGTTTCATAATGTATCTAACATTCCTAAAAAAACATCCACAAAGTTAAACTTTAAAAGTATTTTTGTTTATATGAATACATTTAACGGTTAGTAAAACTAAGTTAGCTAAATTCTTTAATCGTTAATACTAAAGTGAAATTCTCCTGGATATGGAAATGAGTGATGTTCAGATGAAGATGATCAAGCCCAGTGAATAAGTCTCGACTTGAAGCTTTTCTTGAACAATCTCCTAGACTAAGACTCAAAGTGGGTTTTAGAACGAGAATAAGACAATACCATAATTGAGAGCACTTAAGCATACTTATTCTCTTACATAATTTCTATCACTAAATCCCACTATTAGTCCCTGATAAAAAAAAAAATCATTTGCCTCAAGTTTAAGGTTATATCACTACAAGGTGATTCCCTTTGGCATAACGAAATCCAACGAGACCTACAGAAGATTATTCCAAATAATGTTCAAGAATATAGCGACATAACAATGGAGACCTACATCGACATTATCCTCATTAAAATAAAGAAGGAAACATAACATGTTGTCAACTTGTCCAAGGCTTTCTATATTTTAAGGCACTACAAAATGAAGTTGAATGCGCTAGAGTGTAATTTTAATGTAAGAAGGTTGTTTATTAGATTTTGGCCACACAATGATGGATCCAAATCATCCTTTCCCAATCAAAGAATTTTATTAATGAAATCCAAAAAATGGTTGTCCCATTTACATGTTTGCATAAAATCATTTAAAGTTAATTATACAAAACTTTGTTCAATGTTTGGAAGAAAGTATGCATGAAGGTGTGGAAAGAAATGTGCATTTGAGCCCTCGATAGTATTAACAATAATCAAGGTCCCCCACTGTTGCTCTCAATACCATAAGTGGAAAGGAACTCCACTTATATTTGGCCATTTCAGATCATGCACTAAGTGTAGTATTAGTTTAAAATGGAGAAAGAGAACAAATACTAATATACTATGTCATTCACACTTTTCTCGATGTTCAGCGTAGTTACATGTCCATACAAAGGTTGATGCTTACATTTGTAATGTCTTTTCAAAAGCTTCACCATTAATTAAATGTGTACACCATAGTCTCGTGAACTTTTATACTTTAAAAAAGGTCTAAAATAAAGTTTGTATGTCAAACATGACAACCAAGTGGACCATTTAATTAAACCAATTTTATATAGGTATAAGCCCAATATAATCAACAAAGCCAAAGTTCTAGTGGATTTAGACAAGGAGTTTATTATCACCACTAAATTATAGTCCATTATGCATATTCCCATTCTCTATATTTTTATCATGAGGTTAGGGAAAAGCTTTATATTATTAAATATTAACCAAATTATTTTAATATATATGAGGATGGTGCATCAAAGGAGTGGTGGAAATGAATTTGTATTGTATTTTATGTTCCATAATTATCAATGATCAATGGTTAATTTTTATTCCATAAAGGATCAAATAATTAATCAAAATATGAAGCCACAATCGGGGTTATATAAATAATTCACTCTAGGATCATGGGACATAAATGTTTACCATATTTTCAATTCGTAAATTATATGATATCAGATACAAATCACGCGCCCTGGTAATGGGGGAGTACCTAAAAAAGTTAAATAATTTTCTTAAATCCTTCATTCTAGTCACCATAGAGCAGATTTCAAGGAACAATTATAGTCATGCTTACACACTCACCGCTTTAGCTTCAATCATCGATACCACCCTAAGGATAACCATTGAGGTTGAATACCTAAACTGCCCCTAAGAGAATGACCAAGATAAGGTAGTAAAGGAAATTGATCAACTACCCAATTAGATGAATACTATCGGCATATGTCTTAAGAAAGGATAGCCACCTATAAAAAAACATGTAAAATAAAGATGAATTATACAAGGTTTTACCTTAACTCAATTAACCACCTTTATAACATTTACATTTTTGGTCCTTCATTGCATTTTTATCACCCCGATAAGTTCGGTAGTAATCAATATGAAATTCATGAAGGAAGTCATGGAGCACATGCACGAGGACAATATTTTTCTTCCATGGTTGTCTTTCAAATATCCTTACAGCCTTGTATGCCGACTGACAATGTCTAGTATTATAGAAATGTATAAAATGCCAATAGTTATCCCCTATACTATGGAAACATGTTATAGACTTGAACCTCATGACAAGTTCATGGCATTTGTTTTTGGGGTCTTGATTGCTGTGACTTCTTGTGTTCGATCTTTCCAGAGTTCCAACTCTAATGACTCATTAAAATGTAACGAGGTCTAGTTTTTAGAGATTGCTGACCAATTCTCTATTGTTACTAAAACAAATAGGTCCCAGGATATCCCTAACCTCCTGGATGACATAATCAATAACACTTTCCTCCTCACAAGCATAAGAATGATAATGTGGGCCCTTTATCCCAAATGTTGTAGGATGTGTATATATATATATATATATATATATATATATATATATATATATATATATATATATATATATATATATATAATAAAGTAGAAAACTTATGTTTCATAAGATCAAAAGATGATGACATCTATTAGAATTTTTCCTGCACTATCTCTTTTTCCCCTCAAATCTTTGATTTCCCCCTCTTTTTTACTTACCAAATTTACACTATAATTCAAAATTAGGTGTAATTTGGTAAAAACCATTTTATCAACTTGCTCACACTCTTTCTTCTCACATAAAGAAAAAGTTCCTCACAATATCTACTTCTCTTCCATTCTCTCATCAAGAGTCCCAAAACACCTTACCTCAAACATCAATCCTTCTCCCCCATTGATTCATCCGCCACTGTACCTGCCTCCATGCGGTCGCTCCTATCTTCATATCGCCACTTTTTTAGGTAAGTTTCAGATGGTTTCGATTGGTTTTAGTCGGTTTCAAATGTTTTCGATTTTAGGTTTTTATTGTTTTTTTTTTTATAATAGCTTTGGATTTACAGATTCTATTTTGATTAGCATCTGGGGATTTGGGGTTCTTTTATATTCTTTTGCAAGATTGCTCGTCAGGTATTTTATCACTTTCTCATATAGGTTTCTTCCTTTTTTTCTTAAAGATTTTTGGTTAACAAATTTGTAATATATAATTGGTAATTTATAATGATGTTTACATGGCTTTTCGTAATATGTATTTACATTTTAAAATTATTTTTGTGTGCAGAGAACATATGGATTAGATTCAAGATTCGGACATCACCTGTTTGTTTAAATTCCCCAACAAATTTTCCAAAGAAATCCAATGAAATTATTTATCCCAAAATTTATAGATGAATAGCTTGTCATGGGCTGAAGTGATTGTGGTTGCCTTAAATTATATTTTTAAGGGTATTAAAAGTACTTCACAACTAAAACCTTTCATTATGATTTTTTCTTGGGTATGTATATACAGGTTCTTGGTTTAAACCTCTGGTGAGGTGGTGGTTGGCTTCACTAAATCATTTGGGAAGAATGATTTCCTCATAAACAATGACTCCAAGCAGTGTGGAGGTGGCCCTCAGTGATTCCCTTAGACCGTAAGTTTTTGCACTTGATTATTCAAACTAATCTGATGTTTTCTATTTTGAAGGTCTATATTATCATATATTCGAACATGCAATAGACATTTTTGTGGTCTGAATAATGTTTTTAACAGTTTTAATCAATGATTTCGGTTCTTGTCTTATAAAAAATTGGTTTTTTTATTTCACAGATAAAAATAATACTCACATGACACCAAAGGTGAAAATTGTTTCTACCGAGCTTAGCATTGGTAGTTCATAGTCAAACAACTTCTTGCCTAATAGTTAGAGCAATGCCCATTCCTATGGCGCTGAAGTAACTGGAAACAAAGGGTACAACTCCACAACGAAAATCGATAATAATTCGTTCCAGTTATTTGGCAAGAAAAATCGGATGAAAGAGCCCTCTGAAGGTTGTTTTGATGATGTGGGGTCCATAAAGGATGAAGGAAGCTATTGAAGTAGTGGTCGCATCCTTATTATCAAGTTGGAAGTTATACAGGTAATGGTGGCAGAAAACTAACCCGTGCTTTGACAATTTTCAGTAGTAATATTTACTATTGTGTTATATATTCAACTGTCTTGGATGTTTACAGATTGTTCCAATGTTATGTAATATATTTAATTGACTATTTAATATATTTTTCATGAAATTGTAGTAAACTGAGGCTACAAGTTATGAACCATGTCCAATTGATCCACCCAAGATAAATGCTCAGTCATTTGGTAAGATTTTAGCATCACTTGCAAACACATAAGGAGGTTTCTCCTTTGTTCTTCGAAAACATGTCAAAGAATGCTTACCTCCATTGGTAAATCTAATTACTGTATTATAAATCTGATATATTGCTACTACCAAGTCTGATCATCTCATTTATAAATTTGATTACCGCTACTGTTTTTTCGTATATGTCATAACGATTGGCGAGGAAAAAACAAATAATTGGTAAAGTTTGGGTCATGAGAATTGCATTGTGGGAATTGCACTGTTACTTCCCTCTTTATGTTTGAACATAAGTAACCAACATGCAAGTGGATATTAATCTGTAGTGATAACTTATTTGTAGTTTATTTAAAGTTTAACTGAATACAAGTGAATTTCATCTTTAGAAGCTTAAAAGGAAAAAATTAACTCACACCTTTTTATTAAGGCTACTTTTTTCGTATTATCATTCTGTCCAAAACATTAAATGCTGAGTTACATTACTTTATCATGAAATTAGAGTGTTTAGTTTATATTATCTAATGATTTAGTTTATCATGATGTTAATTTAAAATGTTTATTTTATACTCTACTAAGTTTAATTATATTTTTACTGAGACTACTATCTCGTATTATCATTCCGTCTAAAACACTAAATGCTCAAATCAAAGAAGATGAACTTGATAGGATAGATAAACATCAAGGACTTCCATGTAATTATCGTATAATATGAGAACTCTTTTATGAGATTTTAAATTCGCCATTTGGTTTTGCTCTTATCTGTAGCTTTTGTGCTAGAAAAGGTACTAACGATCATGAGTGTAAGAGAATAGATGAGGTGGAGCTTAGGATTCAAAAATAAAAAATCATACTGCCTCAATTAGACTCTCTGTCTAGGAGGATTTCCAGTTGTTACTTCACAAGACTGCATGATCACCCTAAAATGTATATTGGTTTCTTAGAGGATAATTCAGTGGTTGTATGGTACTTCTTCTCCAAAACTTTCTTTATCCCTTCCTCCTAAAAATCAATGGGATAAACTAGATTGTGTAAAACTCTTGAATTTGTCTTAACGAAAAATTTCAGTCACTTCTAAAGATTCCATAAAAAATGTCTGGGCTTTAATATGTGCCACACTTCAGAGAATGAACCGAGCACACACATGGAGCAAACACATATTCTAAATATGTTATGAACTCCAGTTATACGCACAGATGGAGTAGAGTATGAGTTCAAGTTTTGATCAGATTTTGTGCTTATGCTGTAGCTTGTCCCAGAATTTAATTCATTTACGATTGTCTCACAGTTTCTTCTTTTATGGTATAATGTGTTTCTGGTGTTTCTTCTTTGAATGTTTCCCATTTTATCTCCAGATCCACTCGAGAATTATATACCGACCAGATTATCCAACGAAAAGGACAGGGTGCACCTGATATCATGTTGTGCAGTTGCTATATCAAGCTATACAACTGTAATATCAAGCTGTACAATTGTAATAATTTGGTCGCAAAAGCCTCCAACATCAAGATATACGATAAAATATTTCATATACAATCTGTATAGTTACGTGAGAAACTTTTTGGGTTCGAATTCCTATTCTTTGGTGATATTTTTGGTCCATAATTTTGCAAATTGTGCATATGACAATATATACCTTCCACATTCCATATTCCTTTTTAGATAAACTTTTTGGTATGATTTATTATGTTTTTTCATATAATTTTGGTTAATGTTTATAATACATAAAACAAACACTAACTCTCTCTTTGATCACAACGCCAAAACTCCAATAGGATGTCGTAATTCCTATAACATGACTACATATACATTTCAATCATTATATTTTACGATTTAAATATGGAGGTGACTAAGAACGAATCAAGATGGAACTTACATAACATATATAAGCTGCCAGGTTATATTCTCTCTTTTGAAAGTTGTGACACGTCTTCTATTTTACTCACTCGACTCCACATAGGGATGTGTTTTTCGTCTCATTACTGGGTAAATATCAGAGTCTTAAAATCAATCAGGATTGGCTTGAGGCCCCTTTGTGCATGTATCCATCCAATTAATAATAAGAGTTTATATCTCTTCTTTGTGCATGGATTAAGGTTTCTTTGTGCAATGGGGAAAATTTGAAGACATCCTCAAAGTTGTGATTGCCCTCATAGGAGTTTATATCCCTTTGTAGTTTGATCACACACAAGAAATACATTACAATATGTATCAATGTATATTTTGATATAACCGTGTATTAGAGTTCTTAATTATAACGCTAGAGCAATAACTCAGGAATGCTATAACTGATGTTATAACTGGTACAATTGTATTAGATATGATGTATTATAATAGATGCTATAACATGGGCTATAACTGATGTTATAACTGGTACAGTTGTATTAGAACATATGATATAACTGATGCATAAGTGAGTAGTCTTCCTTATTAAATGAATAATTGATGCATAATTGAGTTATTTTCCTTATTAGACATACACTATAACTAATTAATAACTGATGCATAACTAATTCCTTATTAGACAACATACCATTGACAAATTTTAGACATTCACAAATCATTATTGGTGCTCGGTTGATTGATTCTTAATTTATATTGTCGATTAATTTTATCGAGAAAGTTAAGACGTTCACAAATCATTTGGTTCAACACATGTTTGGTTCATCTAGGATTTTAGTTAAGAAGTTGTGTATTTCTAACAGGGGCATGGTTCACTATTAAAATGTTTGAGTTCATTTTGATTCCTTTATTGTTAAAGGCACTATTCAGTATAATACTGACCTGATATCACCTAAGCCATATTTTCATTCAAATACACCTCATTATGGCCAGCCAATGATTCATGGTCAGCCCGTCCAGTTCAGTACACGCAAACTTATCCATCTGGATCTCAGCGACATCTATAAATGTTCGATAAAAAGTGAAAGGAAATTGACAACAAATGTACGGTATAGATCTCAATTAATGGTAATTTTTCTTTTTTGTTTTGTTTAATTTGTGTGCTCTTTTAGTTGTTTTGTTTGCCTCACGCACCTAGGAGATGCATTTTTCTATTTTTTTTCTCTATGACCAAGCACTTGCATCTTACACATGAATGTACTTACACATTAATATGGAATTTCTAAAAACGTATAGTCCAACGCATGAATGAGATCGTATTATTGTCCAACACACGAATACAATTTTTGTTAAAAATCTCAAAACATATCGGTTAAAAACAGATCTGTTAAAAAGCCTACAAATCAGATATGATAACTGCTGCATGCTTTAGCATCATTGGTATCAGTTAGTCTATACATTTAGTCCAATTTAATGAAACTAACTGTATATTTCATTTTTGTTTGTCCTTTCAATTTGCCTTAGTGTAACAGTATTGCCTTGGTGTCCAGTATAATCCTAGAAGATAAGATATTATACTTAAATGGAATTTGTTTTTGTATTAATTTTATAATCCGTGAATTTGATATATGAGAGATATTTCACTTGAACTTATTTTATAAACCTTGAAGTTGATATATTGAGTATTATTCGTTTGATTATGAAACAAGATAAAAGCCTATCCCCAGTAGCATACACTTTGTCCCAACTCTCACAATTTCGGGCATATCTAGCAGATATCAAATATGCAAGCCAGCCTACACATTCATCTCTACATAAAGACACATTTTTAGGAAACTTTGGCTCTGGTACTCAAGGTTCCTTAACTTTCTTGAACTAGGTATACTTTTTCCATCTTTCTTTTCCATTATTTGTTAAATTATACCGTGTTTGTTTTCATTCAGGTTGGCGTTAATGGAACCATCTATATCTTTTGAGATAGAAGATTAATTTCACTAGATTGTGGATTGAAGATTAAATAACAAGTAATTTGTATGTTAAAATTGGGGAATTCAAAGACTACCATCTCCCCCAATCAATGCTTCCCTTAACTCCAACTACAATTTTGCTGAAGATCCAAATGGACATGATTGTATGTTTAGGTTAGATTTCTCTTACCGGTATATGAGAAATGGTTTATTACACCACCAATTCTCATCACTATTTTACCTACACTGACTATTTCCACATTGCTCACTTCTTTTCTTTGTTTTTCCTTCATTCTATAGGTATTCATTTTATTTTCCAATGAATAGAAGCGATTTCCCCTAACTAAGAAAGTGGGTATCTTATTTATTTCAGGTAAATTAAATTAGATAGTTTAGATTTTTTGGGTTTTTGAAACTCTAAATATGGTTTGTATGTTTTTTTTACAGATATCATAAGATCATGTACACTAACTATTAAAATCTCACTCTATTTTGATTCGTATTTTCCGTTGTGGTTCAAATAATATACTTTTATTCTTTCTTATATATGATTCTCGGATTTACCACTATACACTTTATTTGTTCATTTTTTTAGCATTTAAAGATTTCAAACCCTAAATGGTTTACAAATTATAACTACTTTTAAGGTCTTGGTGTTGTGGTTATTAATGCCTGTTTTTGTGGTTTGATTTACAAAATTTAACTTTTTTTATATGTATATGTTTTCTTCTTGATTTGTTATAGTGTTTGCATTAATTGTTGATGGTAGAGATGAACCGGATGCTTGATATATGAATGACAAAGAGGTAAAATATGTGATTTCTTAAACTTAGTTTAAGAGGTAGAATGGATGTTTTTGAATCCCTAAATAATCAGCGTGCCTTTTGGCTCGGGCATACCCTAGTGTGTGTGTGTGTGTGTGTGTGTGTGTGTGTTTGTGTGTGTATATATTTATTTATATATATACATATATAAACATTGATTGAGTTTATGTTTAGCGTTAATATTTTAAGAGTTGTAACTAGTTATGTGATTTAAATGAATAATTATTATGTTGGATGCATAATTGTGTTTATAGAAGTAGTTTTAGTATTTAGCGTGAAATTGGTGAGATTTGGCTACGAAAAGTCCAAGTTTTGGAATTCTTGGAAGATTCCCACCTTCTTGTTCGAGCCCAGTTGATGCTTATTAAATTAATAATTTTAGCTAATATAAAAACATGAATTTTTATCTTTAAGTTATCTATGAGTGTCCATAAATGGGGTTTTAACAATATTGAAGAGTAGTGAGTTACAATTGTTATACGGACAATGTACATATATTCTAAGATTTTAAATATTTTTGTAGGTCACTTTTCTTTCCACTAATCACACTCCACGACCACCACCTACATCCCATGGATACATTTTTTGATGATATAAAAGTTTGTTCAAGACTTTCTTATTCAGTACATACCTACATACATAACATAAAGGTTTCGAAGAAAATAATCCTGGAGAAAGATAATTGAGGACCTTAGGAGGATTTCTTGTAAAATTTATCAAAATTAAAGGAGACATTGGAATGTATTAATTGATTTATTAAATTTGATCACAATAACGAGTTCTAAAACTTATCATATCATCATTATTTCAAAAAGAATGAAATGGAATCCACCATCTCTTATTTGTTAACTTTGGAGACTAATGAATTAATATCATCCTCAATGGCTAGTATAAAAGTTGTTTAAGATATTAAGAGGATGATGTTAGTGTAATTATCTTTCTAATCACAATAGTTACTTCTTAAACATGATTAGGGGATTATTAGAGAGGATTTCTCCTACTTAACTTACAATTTTGATGGATTTGCATGAATTAATGCATATGAACTATGAGTAAATAATTTTCGATCGCCTGAAATGTCAGTACACCATTTATACAAAAGTCTATGCTTGAGCATTCCTTAGAACGAAATATTGACACCTTAATATCAAATATTAATGTTGATGCACATTATATATCTATACTCATGTTAAATAAATAATTGTTGGGTGAATGTGATTACTATTGAATATTTTAGTCAATACCCCATTATTCTTATGCATGCTAGCCCAATTATGTCCACTAATTCCTATCTTTATTCTCTTGTACTTTTTAACCTTTGTTTTATATGTATATATACTTTTCAAGGTTTATTCGAGCTTGTTTAGGTATTGGAATCCTTAGCGGAGCAATTGGTTATGTTTCAAGATAGTTTCGTCATAAGATGAAACTTTAAGGGTATTTTTATAATTATAAACATCAAAATTTGGATATTTCGAATGCATGATTTATAATCTCATTGAATTATCTTTGTGTGGCCACCAACCGTGCATCATTCTGAGTTCAAATGAAGAAATTATGTCGATTTGCATTAGATGCTCCTGTGAAAAAATTGAGATTTAAGGAAGAGAATTGAATTTCACAAAGGGAATTGATTCTCACTTTTTGATAATCAAGTCTAACTCTGTTCCAAGCTACAATTCTTTGAAAGAGTTTGTAAAGTGAATCAATTCTCACCTTTTGAGAATATATTCTCATTCTTTTCCCAGCTTTTTTTTTAATTTTACAAAGGGAATCGATTCCCACTTTTTAAAAATTGATTCTCACCCCCAGAATTAAGATATTTTGATATTTTAGAGTTTTTGTATTTCTTTAATCCACTTACTATATATAGTAAGTGGGTATTTTAATTGTATTATCTGGTTTGTATCATAGTTTTAGGTTAAATATACTTTTTTTAGGAGATTTTCTGTCCATTATCTTTCATAGGGTTTGTTGTGTAAGTTACAATTTATCATCTCTTTCATTTATTCAAGCTTTGTTAATTAGTTTTATCTCTTAATTTACTGCTTTGTTTATTGTTTTCTCTCACTTTATTCGATTTACAATCGTTTCTAGCTAATTTAAATTAGCTTGAGAGGATTGAACTCACCTTGAATTATTGGGTTACTTTTACACAATATGATAAATTAGGCTTGTTTTGGTGGGTTAGATTGTTTTGATTTTATGTGACAACCCGCTTAAAATAATAACGGGTGGATCGCCCTATACTACCTTAAATCAGGTATCTCAGATGGCACAGTCTCAACATCAACTAACGATACACGATAATATAAGGCTAACTACCCAAAATTATTAAAAGTGGGTTGAGAAAAATTTAAAACTTTTATTAAACACCGAGTAACACCAACCATACAACAAACACACTACAATACTACATCTAACTATGATGAGTGATACATGCAACTCCAATAATATAAAAGAGTACAATACAATGTACAACAAAATCTCAACAATGAAATACCTGAATAAGCTGTCGGGTCACAGATAAAACAATAATCTGAGAAAGAATATATAAAAGTGTTAATCTACAAGACTTGAGTATAAACCAGATATACAAACTGAATCCTAATCTAGATATACAAAGATAAGAATCGACTAAATCAAAGTGTCGCAACAGTCCGCTACTGCCACAACTCCACGAATACACTGCATGGATGAACATCAATGGCGTCCTTGCGGAGGAACACCTAAAGTAATACAATATATACACATGGAGGGAGAAGATATAAACGGGTCAGAGCCCGAGTTGAAAACATTTTTATAGCAAGTGCATTAAAATGCTGCATTAATACATGATTAAGGTGGAGTCGAACTCTCTTTAAAATCCAAATCACCTCTCAACTAAAGCGTGCAACTAAGCGTATGCACGTGATCTCCATAAGAATGCCCCCAAATCTATTTAGGCAAAAGAATCTAACTTAAACCCAATTGAAATATTTAATTAAAACCATCTAACCTATCTCCCAATTTACACTTATCTATATCCCTTAAATCATATACTTTAACTTTAAATGTTATAGTTCTCTTTACATTTGTTCATTTATTGAACATATAAAGTTGCTTAAACATCCTCGTAATAACATCATCACAATACATCAACATTCTCTTTTACTAGAATTTCATATAGTCTAGTTATGCCCTCATTTGGCATATAAACATATATATAAATAATTATATATGAGTTATTAACATATAAGTTCTAAGGACTAAATTTCTCCCGATTCTTAATACGGCACTGCGTTTGATGCGTGGGTCGTCTCGCCGAAGCGAAATCCAAACAAGTAAGCCCCACGTTACACTACTCCTGATAGTATTGATCTTCAAGATTCATTATGACCTCAATGCATGATGCATGTAACCCAAATTATTACTCCATTTTAATTAATTATTATTCCCAATTCTCAACAGTACACGGCGTTTCATGCGTGGGACATCTCGCCGAAGCGAAATCCAAACAAGGAAACCCCCCCCCCCCCCCCCTTACACTACTCCTAGCACTGTCGATCATCGGGATAGGTGATACATATATAAATATGAGCATTTAGGACTAACTTCTCCCTAATTCCCAACATTACACTGCGATTCGTGCGTGTGACGTCTCGTCGAAGCAAAATCCAAACAAGGAACCCCCCCGATACACTAATCCTGGCAATGTTGGTTGTTGAGGTCCATTATTCCCTCGATACCCAATTACAGGCACAACAACAATATCATAACCATCCAACCGAGCTATAACTCGAGGACGCAGGCTCACATGCTATCATCTTCCAATTGCCCATCCACGTAGCAAACTCGGGCCACTTAGTGGGGTTCAACGGCTCCCGCCTCATGATCAACTCACGCACACAACGTTCCGGGAAGGGGTCATAGCTCCTAACCGGCAAGTGAGAACGACACATACCCACGACTTCTCACCCCCAAAAAATAATATTGTATCATATAATAATCACCATGGATGACTATGGCCTGGCGAATATCCACACCCTGCTCTTTGAGCCAGGATGCTCACCCTCAACGCATGCAACTTACCAATGATAACAAGGAGGGGGTATGCTTCACTATATATATTTATATATATATACCATTATATAAGGTATACATACATCACCACATCATATAAAGATATACCATCATATAAGGTATACCTGTCACCTTGTTTTCATATTTATAATACGCTCTTAGGCGTAATAAAATTAATGTCATTGTTTAGTATATTTCTCTCTTGATATACTAATCATCAATTCTCACACATCTTCCCCACTTAGTATACACTATACTATTTCTCGCTTGAAGCTCACATGTCGCTTCCATTTATGAATTGTCTCTCAATTCTATTTATGTTAAGGATATTCTCCATATCCTAATGGACTTCATTTAGCATTTATAATTCTCCATCCATAATAGGGTTCAATTACTTTTACGAACCTTTAAAGTTATCCCATTTGGGATTTGATCCTAAGATCCAATATCTCTAAACTTATTCCCATTCTTTCATATAAATTTTATTATCATCTTCAAATAAAACCTCCAATAAAGGTGGGCTTCCCCACTTAGAATATACCATAATTTCTAATCGGTATTCCTCAATTTAAGTCATTACGACTCTAATAATTTCTTATAAGGGAAACTCTCTAAAAGTCTCCAAAACGTACTCCATACGATCCCTATAGAGGTTCCCAATCAATAACCTCGAACAAAACGAAATGAAATTCTCCCTAGAAAATATCCCTCGAAAAGCCCTGTTTCCGAATCGATTCGGGCCAATTTCGAATCGATTCGGCCTCCAAGGTGAATCGATTCGGGTCATCAGACCTGGGACTCTGTCTCAGGCCGGATCGATTCAGCTGGGGTCCGAATCGATTCAGTCACTCAGACCTAAGCATCTGCATATTTTCGAATCGATTCGGCTAGGGGCCGAATCGATTCGGCCTACCTGGAGGCTCGAAAATGGCTACTCTTTAGTAAGCCATAAATCCCAAAATTTGTTGTAATCATGTTCTCTTCATTTCTCTTCAACCCAATCACATATATAACATTAATATTCATCCTACAATACATTTAAACTAATTTCTATCATGAAATCCAAGATCTACACAACAAATCTACGATTATACTCAAAAGTTAGGTTTTGATAAACTAAACCTAAAACCCAAAGATTTAATCCACAAATCATGAAATAAATGATACACAACAATTATTTAGCAAGTTTAATCACTTGTCTCGGGTTCGTAGGGTCTGATCCGTCTTCGAAATCGCATAGATGCCGGAAATATCCACTTTCTTTCTCTTTTCTTCTTCCTTCTCTTCTTCTTTCTTCTTCTCTCTTTCTTTCTTTCTATTTCTCTTTCTTTATTTAGAGAAATAAATCTCCCGTAGGCTTTTAAGCCCTAACTCCCAAGATACACAACTTTAAATGATAATACACACTTTAAATGACTCAGTAACTTTAATTCGAGTCAAATGTACCTAAAATCTTTCGAAACCTAAATAGACCCCAAGTACAGTCATTTTGACTTTCTCGTTCCGGACACAACTACACCCTCATAATTGCCATTCGAAGCACTTTCTAACGACCTCAAATTTTGACCTCAATTGCCAATTTAATTAATCTCCAAATAAAATAATATTTATTTCTCCCAAAATAAATAAATCATCGTCTCCAAGACCTCGGGTTGTTACAAACTTCCCCACTTACAAAAATTTCATCCTCGAAATTTAGTTAAGCCTAATCCTCCAAAGTTCAACTAGTTCTACTACACCCATCCTCACTAATCCTATCTCCAAATCTCTAACTACCCACGATGAATTTATTTTAATTTATTTTATTTTAAGTTGTATAAAACCAATTCAGTAACCACTAGGGGGCCCATACACCCTTTATATCCGAGCTTTATGCTCGCAGCAATCATAATGAGGCTTCACTTGATTCCAAAATTCCATAATTCCATAAACATAAATAGTACTAACATATTAATAGTGTAAAGATTTTGAATGGTCCAAAGAAATAACTCCTCTCAATTCTTGACATTCGCCACTTTCGTGCGGGGGACGTCTCACCTAAGAGAAATCCAAACAATGAATCCTCCCAATACACTACAATGTAGAGACATTGGGAATTGAGAGTTTGTTAAATCCGGACTAGAGTGTGAAAATATTTTGGGAAAAAAAATCATTTTAATATGGCCTAAGACCTAGAAAAAGTTTTATTTTGAAAAGCAGTTATAAAATTATTTTGGTTTATGTCTTGCAATATTTACATAAAATGCCTTATGTCCAACACAAGGTCTTATCAATAATCATACATATAACAACATATAGCTCACAAAATGAGCATAATTATGAGCTAAAATTTTCCTGTGTCCCATCAATCCACAAATTCTGACCTCTTTTCGAAAATAACATCTTATATCATATTAACATATTGCCATTTTAGTAGGCTCATCCATATCTGGAATACAACAATTATATAAGTCTAACATGAATATATAAAAGAAGTAGCTTTATCCTTACTACTTATCACACAACCACAATTCTTACATTCACCACAAGGTTTATAGCTCTTTTTGAGCGCATTAAAAATTGTCTATTCTTTCACAAGATAATAGCATAAGAGCCTAACTTGCTCAAAATTCTCTTTAGGGTCAATACATACATAATAGGGTTATATCACTACCCTCTTATAAATATCTCTCATACGATATTCCCAAAACTTCATATAGTAATTGTCTCATTCATAAAGGAAAATAACTTACATCATCCATCTCTAGTCTGATTGCCTATCCCCATCAATGGGCTCCCACACGTAGTCCCCCGGTCTAAAATGACCTAGAATCTGTTGTAGGGGTTGCACTTCTAAAACTTCATCAAAACGTGGTCCTTTACCTCTTTTAGGACAATCTCTCTTTCTATGGCCTATTTCTTTACAAAAGAAACATCTGCCCGAAATTCCTCTCGGCCCACCTTGAGGAATAAAATGTCGTTGTGACTCTCTATAGTCCGACTTATAGCTACTCGCATTACTGGCACTCTCATCGCCAAACTTACTTGATGAACTCGAATTTCTAAAGTTCTTACCCTCTTGCGAACAAAGACGATATTCATGACACTTTAGTAGTGCCACATTCACTACCTTGACGAAAGTCACTAACGTAGGACTCTCTAACAAATGTTGCTGGATTCTCCAATCTAAACCTTGAACAAACTTCGATATACGCTTCTCTTCCGTATTTACCTCATCAGGTACTAATTTCGCCCATCTAGAAAAATCTTCCTCATATTCTGCCACTGTTATATTACCCTGAAAAATCTTCATATTCCGAGTCGGGGAAGGAAAATACCTTTGATCGAAAAGTTCCCAAAAATCTATTATAGGTAAAGTATCTCTCTGTTCATATGTGGTGACAGACTCCCACCATTGGAGAGCTGCACTCGATAACTTAAAGGTGACTAAAAAATTTCTTCTGCACCTCACTACACTCAACCATATGGAGGTGCCTCTACATACTATTCTTCCATTGACTTGCATCCATTGCATCATCTCCCCTTGCAAACTCGAGAGGATGAACCTTACTAAAATATTCCTTCACTCTTTCCCATAAAGAAAATCATAAATGGATTTGGGCTGCTCGAACGACAGATTGTTGCGCCATCATAGAAATGGCAGCAGTTACTGCTTGTGCCACAATATTGGCAACTTCATCTGTAGTCATGTTCCATTGAGGCATTTGGCGTTGCACATTTTCAGCCCCTTTATTTGCCCTGACTGAAAGACCTCGCTTCGGTGGCATCTGAAATAAGAATAATTGTATCAGAACGCCTTTCAAATATTTTCATATCGCAGAAGAAATATGAACGTATGAATGCAACCGTCCTAACAATAATGCTCTACATCAAGAACGCTTACGAAAGATCATAGTGACCCGCACAGATCCTAAAGACACTAGAGCGTGATGCTCTGATACCATCTGTGATAACACGCTCAAAATAATAACGGGTGGCCAGCCCTATACTACCTTAAATCAGGTATCTCAGATGGCACAGTCTCAACATCAACTAACGACACACGATAATATAAAGCTAACTACCCAAAATTATTAAAAGTGGGTTGCAAAAATTTAAAACTTTTATTTAACACCGAGTAACACCAACCATACAATAAACAAACTACAATACTACATCTAACTATGATGAGTGATACATGCAACTCCAATAATATAAAAGATTAAAATACAATGTACAACAAAATCTCAACAATGAAATACCCGAATAAGTTGTCGGGTCACAAACAATACAATAATCTGAGAAAGAAAATATAAAAGTGTTAATCTACAACACTTGAGTATAAACCCGATATACAAACTGAATCCTAATCTAGATATACAAAGATAAGAATCGACAAAAGCAAAGTGCCTTAACAGTCCGCTACTGCCACAGCTCAACGAATCCACTGGATGGATGAACATCAATGGCGTCCTTACGGAGGAACAACTAAAGTAATACAATATATACACATGGAGGGAGAAAATATAAACGGGTCAGAGCCCGAGTTGAAAAGATTTATATAGCAAGTGCATTAAAATTCATAATAATAATAAATGCATTATTACATGATTAAGGTGGAGTCGAACTCTCTTTAAAATCCAACTCACCTATCAACTAAAGCGCGCAACTAAGCTTCTCCAAAAGAATGCCCCCAAAGCAATTTAGGCAAATGAATCTAACTTAAACCCAATTGAAATATTTAATTAAAACCATATAACCTATCTCCCAATCTACACATATATATATCCCTTAAATAATATACTTTAACTTTAAATGTTATAATTCTCTTTACATTTGTTCATTTATTGAACATATAAAGTTGCATAAACATCCTCGTAACAACATCATCACAATACATCAACATTCTCTTTTACTAGAATTTCATATATTCTAGTTATGCCCTCATTTGGCATATAAACATATATAAAAATAATTATATATGAGTTATTAGCATCTAATTGCTAAGGACTAAACTTCTCCCGATTCTCAATACGGCACTGCATTTCATGCATGGGACGTCTCGCTGAAGAGAAATCCAAACAAGGAAGCCGCCCGTTACACTACTCCCGGCACTGTCGATCGTCGGGATAGGTGACACATATATATAACTATGATCATTTAGGACTAACTTCTCCCCAATTCCCAACATTACACTGTGGTTCGTGTGTGGGACGTCTCACCGAAGCGAAATCCAAACAAGGAACCCCCCCGATTCACTAATCCTAGCAATGTTAGTTGTTGAGGTCCATTATGCCCTCGATACCCAATTACAAGCACAACAACAATATCATAACCATCCAACCGAGCTATAACTCGAGGACGTGGGCTCACATGCTATCATCTTCCAGTTGCCCATCCACGTAGCAAACTGGGGCCACCTGGTGGGGTTCAACGGCACCCACCTCGTGATCAACTCACGCACACAACGTCTCGGGAAGCGGTCATAGCTCCTAACCGGCAAGTGAGAACGACACATACCCATGACTTCTCACCCCTAAAAAATAATGTATCATATAATAATCACCATGGACGACTATGACCTGGGGAATATCCACACCTGCTCTTTAATCCAGGATGCTCACCCTCAATGCACGTAACTTCCCAATGATAGCAAGGAGGGGGTATGCTTCACTATATATATATATACCATTATATAAGGTATACATACATCACCACATCATATAAAGATATACCATCATATAAGGTATACCTATCACATTATTTTCGTATTTATAATACGCTCTTAGGCGCAATAAAATTAATGTCATTGTTTAGTATATTTCCCTCTTGATATACTAATCGTCAATTCTCACACATCTTCCCCACTTAGTATACACTATACTATTTATCTCTTGAAGCTCACATGTCGCTTCCATTTATGAATTGTCTCTCAATTCTATTTATGTTAAGGATATTCTCTATATCCTAATGCACTTCATTTAGCATTTATAATTCTCCATCCATAATAGGGTTTAATTCCTTTTACGAACCTTTAAAGTTATCCAATTTGGGATTTGGTCCAAAGATCCAATATCTCTAAACTTATTCCCATTCTTTCATATAAATTTTATTATCATCTCCAAATAAAACCTCCAATAAAGGTTGGCTTCTCCACTTAGAATATACCATAATTTCTAATCGGTATTCCTCAATTTAAGTCATTACTGCTCCAATAATTTCTTATAAGGGAAACTCTCTAAAAGTCTCCAAAACGTACACCATACGATCCCTATAGAGGTTCCCATTCGATAACCTAGAACAAAACAGAATGAAATTCTCCCTAGAAAAAATCCCTTGAAAAGCCCGGTTTCCGAATCGATTCGGGCCAATTCCGAATCGATTCGGCCCAGCGAACCAATTCGGCCTCCAAGGCGAATCAATTCCCGTCATCTGATCTGGGACTCTGTCTCAGGCCGAACCGATTCGGCTGGGGTCCGAATCGATTCGATCACTCAGACCTGGGCACCTGAATATTTCCGAATCGATTCGGGTAGGGGGCCGAATCGATTCGGCCTACCTGGAGGCTCGAAAATGGCTACTTTTTAGTAAGCCATAAATCCCAAAATTTACTTTAATCATTTTCTCTTCATTTCTCTTCAACCCAATCACATATATAACATTAATATTCATCCTAGAATACATTTAAACTAATTTCTATCATGAAATCCAAGATCTACACAACAAATCTAAGATTATACTCAAAAGTTAGGTTTTGATAAACTAAACCTAAAACCCAAAGATTTAATCCACAAATCATGCAATAAATGATACACAATAATTATTTAGCAAGTTTAATCACTTGTCTCGGGTTTGTAGGGTCTGATCCATCCTCGAAATCGCCTAGATGCCGAAAATCTCCACTTTCTCTGTCTTTTCTCCTTCTTTCTCTTCTTCTTTCTTCTTATCTATTTCTTTCTTTATATTTCCCTTTCTCTCTTTTTAGAAATAAATCTCCCGTAGGCTTTTAAGCCCTAACTCCAAAGATACACAACTTTAAATGATAATACACACTTTAAATGACTCGGTAACTTTAATTCGAGTCAAACGTCCCTAAAATATTTCGAAACCTAAATAGACCCCAAGTACAGCCATTTTGACTTTCTCGACCCTTCCAGACACAACTACACCCTCAGAATCGCCATTCGAAGCACTTTCTAATGACCTCAAATTTTGACCTCAATTGCCAATTTAATTAATCTCCAAATAAAATAATATTTATTTCTCCCAAAATAAATAAATCATCGTCTCCAAGACCTCGGGTTGTTACATTTTACATCTAGGAAACTTAATGGATTATATCATGTATGCATCATATTTGTGACCTTCTGCGTGTAATCTCGAGAATATTTATTGATCTTAATATCAAAGCAGGGGGTGGAAACTCTAGGTTTTATTAATTGTGCAAATGATAATCAATCTTGAATATATTTTCTTCCCATGTAACTATTTATGCTAATTAGTCCAAGATGAGGGATATTATTCTCAAATAATATTTTTCTTTCTTATCATTTACCCTTGTTTCAATATTTATCTAAATTAAACTTTAACTAGAATAATCGCCTTTCACACTTTTACTCTTAAACTAATAAACCAATTAAAATATAAAAATAATTCGATACTCAGACTTGCCACTATAACTTTCCATAAGAGTGTATTTAAATTTTAGGTTTTTTTTATTACAATGGAAGTCGATAACATTGACAACGTCCTTAAACGACCACTCGATTTTCCCCACATCAAAATGGCATTTTTAGCGGGGAGTTTTTCTAGATTGTAATTGATTTAGCATTTTTTAATATTTATTCTTTGTATTTTGTATTCTTTATTATAATTTTTTTAGACTTATACATTTGAGCTCCGAGAAATGCTTGAATTCTCGATCACAGACCACTTTGTGAAATTACATGGTAGATATCGAGGTGTGCGTGGACTCACACATTATGAAAAATTGCATTGGTGGATTATTATATTGTCACTATAGAGGAAAGGTTCAAGATTGAAGGCACATCAAGGCTTGTGAGGGCGTCGAGTTCTGGAGTAAGTCATATGTTGAATTTTGTAAAATCTTATCATAGTGAATTTACATGGTCGGGCCATCTGAGGTTTTTATATTTTGGGTTTTCCTTGTACATCGACTTTTTTGTTGATTTATTTATTTATTTTATCTTCTATCACCCAAATATATGTTTTAGGTCAAGATAAAAATTAGTAAATCATCTTATCATAACAACTTAGTTCAAAAATGGTATAAAGTTTTATTTGGGTTAATATATTTAAGTTTAACACTTAATTTGAAAGAAATTAAAATTGACATTTGTTGTATAGAATTACCCCTTGAGGATTACAAATATGTATCAAAGTAGGTAGATTAAGTTATCATGTAGATCTTTATTTTGTGTTGTTTAGACTGACCTCTCTCTTTCTCACGTTTTTATTTTTTTCACTCGATGAGTCATCATTGTGATCAGTTTTCTGGTGTTCTTAGCGATGACTATGAATTTGATATTCGAGATGATAATAATAAGCTCCAAAAAATATATATAATGAATCCAACATTTCATAACGTCCAATCCAAAATTTACACCCTAAAATAATTAGAATTTAATTCCTCAAAAATAATCCCAACCTCTACAAATAAATTACACTCCCAAGCCACACATACAAAAAAAATCCTCCAATCTCGAGCTCTAAAACCCTCCAGTAGCTCCAAATTCACACTAACCTGTCACTAAAAGAAAAATACAGGGAAGTACACAATATGAAAAGAATAGATGCTAAAAAATAAAGGTGAATAAATGCAACAATACGAATCTGAATTAAAGTTCAATATGACTTCTGAGCATTATACTAATTTAAATTTTCAATAACACATTAATAATTCACCGGCCCTGACCTCACCTCACCTAAGCTTCATAAAGCCTCATCGTGGCTATAGGACTTTTGGTGGGTGACCATTCTCCATGCCATATACAAATTTAATGACACCATGCACATCAACAAATACAATATCTCAAATCAAATCAATATTTTTGAATAAACGTCATGGTATCAACGATATGAGCACAAATAAATGATGAACAAAATGACTACTCTCAAGATATTCATGGAGCATATTGTGTAAATCCCGTACCTTAACAAGTATTTTTATTGTTAAGTCAACCCTGAGTTTCCTTTCTGAGTGAGATTACTCTGGTAAGCTTCCTCTGAGCTTCCTCTAGTAAGCTTCCTATGTCAAGATTCCTATGGTGAGCTTCCTTTGGTAATCTTCCTCCGAGCTTCATGTGGCAAGTTTCCTCTGAGCTTCTTATAGCAAGTTTCCTTTGAGATTACGCTGGAAAGATTCATCCGAGCTTCCTCTGGTAAGATTCCTCTAAGCTTCCTCTCCAAGCTTCCTCTGGAAATCTTCCTCTGAGATTCCTCTGGCGAGCTTCCTCTCGCAAGCTTCATCTGAGCCTATTTTCTAATCTTCATCTAGTAAGCTTCCTTTGAGCTTCTTCTGGTAAGCTTCCTCTGATCTTCCTCTTTGAGCTTATTATTTTATCTTCCTCTGAGCTTCCTCTGGATAAGCTCCCTCTAAGATTCCTCTCATAAGTGTCCTCTAGATAAGCTCCTTCTGAGATTCCTCTCGTAAGATTCGTCTAAGCTTCCTCTAGGTTATCCTCCTTCCTCAATTTAGAAGGGGAAGTTATCTCTAATCACAAGATTGCCTTTAGGCTCAACCTACATTTTCTCTCTCATGGAGATATTTGTTACGTGGCCAACAAATATCTGCACGAAACATCTCAAGCCAAAATGAAAACCACTTATAAAGATTTTTCATCAAACTCCACCAATAATGGTGATTCCACCAATAATGGTGACTTCACAATGAAAACCACTTGTAAAGATTTTTCATCAAACTCCACCAATAATGGTGATTCCACCAATAACGGTGTCTTAACAATGAAAACCATTTGTTAAGATTTTTTTATCAAACTTCACTAGTAACGGTGACTTAACAATGAAAACACTTGTTAAGATTTTTCATCAAACACCACCAGTAACGACGACTTACAACGAAAACACTTGTTAAGATTTTTCATCAAACTCAACCAGTAATGGTGACTTAACAACGAAAACACTTGTTAAGATTTTTCATCAAAACTCCACCAATAATGGTGACTTAACATTGAAACACACTTGTTAAGATTTTTTTGGTCAAACTCCACCTATAATGGTGACTTAACAATAAAAATACTTGTTAAGATTTTTCATCAAAACTCCACCAATAACGGTGACTTAATAATGAAAACACTTGTTAAGATTTTTTTGTCAAACTCCACATATAACGGTGACTTAACAATAAAAATACTAGTTAAGATTTTTCATCAAAACTCCACCAGTAACGGTGACTTAATAATGAAAACACTTGTTAAGATTTTTTGCTCAAAGTCCACCAATAATGGTGACTTAATAATAAAAATACTTTTTCAGATTTTTTTTGTCAATCTTATTTTGTATTTCATCGCAAGTCACGAGGGAGCCCACACCTGCCCCAGAGGAATCTCAACATACCCCTTCGCTCGTTGTTTCTCCCTCTGTTGGATTTCATCACAGTCGAGAACACGATTAACATTATCTTAGGCCATGATTTTAGAAGAATACCTCCCCAGCAGAGTCTTTAAATGTAAGAGGGTACTTTAGATTATAGATGGAGGCGTAACCCCTATAGGTATGGTGATAACAACTAACCCAATATCCTCGACTGATCAAAGAATGAAAACACAATCACAATATAATAACAATTCAGATTGAAATAAATAATAAATTAACCTCAGAAATAACTCGTTCAACGGGAGGGAGAAACAAACACTCTTAGATACACCTTGGTAGGCAGCTCAAACACCAAGGTACCGTACACTTATCACAGCAATAAATGGTAGTAAAATCTTGGCAACAACCAACAATGGTGGGTGGTTAAAGGCCTCCTAGTTTTGCAATAGCTCCCCTACTCTCAATGTTTTTTCTCTCTTTAGAAAGAACTCAGGATAAAGAACTATATCTTCTCTCCAAAGAGAACTCCTTTTCTTTGAAATGGATGGGCTCTATAAATAGCCACCAACCTCTCCTGAGATGTCTCAGTCTCAATCAACGTGAAAAAACCTTCTACTTTATGTCATTACCATTAAATTCCTACAGACACCTTTTGGCTATCAGTTGTGTCAGGCAGCTGTCACACTTCAATGGTCATTCACCAAACCTTCTGACAGCCCCTCAGCTTCCATGGTTTAAACAAGTTTGGATTGAACAACAGGTAGGTGTCGTGTGACATCGCCTAAAGAAGATGTGACATATGGAAAGGGACTGTTTGGCACTGGGCTCAAAGTGAGATGGAACTCGTGGTCCTTTTGGATAAGATCTCTCTGTTTGTGGTCCCCTGGTGTTTTACCAGGTGTATCTAGAATGGTTAAGTCATGCCTTAACGTTTCCTTGTTTCTCAATCCTCCAAAATAGTTTCCTTTGAGGTTCCCTTGGTAAGGTCATCTGATAGAGCATGAAAGCTCTCCCAAGCTCTGTCAGACTTGGTCCCTCGCGGATACCATTTGACCTCACTCTCATATTATAAATCATTACAACATACAAGTTATAATACATCTCTACAGATACATGATTTGAATAAGTATAAAAAAAATTGTCAACCCTGAGTTTCCACTTTAAGTGAGATTCCTCTGGTAAGGTTCCTCTGAGCTTCCTTTCTAAGCATCCTCTTTCAAGCTTCCTCTGTCGATCTCCTCTAATAAGATTCCTCTAGCAAAATCCCTCCGAGCTTCCTCGAGTAAGTTTCCTCTGAGCTTCTTATAGCAAGTTACCTCTGAGCTTCCTCTAGAAAGGTTCCTCCGAGCTTCCTCTAGTAAGCTTCTTTCGAGTTTCCTCTAGAAATCCTCCTCTGAGCTTCCTTTAGTAAGCTTCCTCTGGCGAGCATCCTCTAATAAGCTTCCTCTAGCAATCTTCATCCGAGCCTCTTCTCTGAGCTTCCTCTAATAAGATTCCTTTGAGCTTCTTCTGGAAAGCTTCCTCTAATCTTCTTCTAGAAAGATTCCTCTGATCTTCCTCTTTGAGATTCTTATTTGAGCTTCTTCTCTGAGCTTCCTATTGATAATCTCCCTCTAAGATTCCTTTCGTAAGCATCCTCTAGATAAGCTCCCTCTTAGATTCTTCTCGTAAGCTTCCTATAAGCTTCTTTGGGTTTTCCTCCTTCCTCAATTCATAAGGGGAAGTTATCTCTAATCACAAGACTACCTTTAGGCTCCCCCTAAATTTGCCCCCTTGTGGAGATATTTGTTGCGTGGCTAAGAAATTCCTCTGGTAAGCTTCCACTAGTAACGGTGACTTAAAAATGAAAACACTTGTTAAGATTTTTCATCAAACTCCACCAGTAACGATGACTTAATAATGAAAACACTTGTTAAGATTTTTCGTCAAACTCCACCTATAACGGTGACTTAATAATGAAAACACTTGTTAAGATTTTTCATCAAAACTCCACCAGTAATGGTGACTTAACAATGAAAACACTTGTTAAGATTTGTTTGTCAAACTCCACCTATAACGATGACTTAACAATAAAAATACTTGTGAAGAATTTTCATCAAAACTCCACCAGTAATGGTGACTTAACAATGAAAACATTTGTTAAGATTTTTTGCTCAAACTCCACCAATGATGGTGACTTAATAATAAAAATACTTCTTAAGATTTTTTTTGTCAACCCTATTTTGTATTTCATCACAAGTCATGAGAGAGCCCACACTTGCCCGAGAGGAATCTCAACATACCCCCTCGCTCGTTGTTTCTATCTCTGTTAGATGTCATCACAGTCGAGAACACGATTAACATTATATTAGGCCATAATTTTAGAAGAATACCTCCCCAGCAGAGTCTTTAAATGTAAGAGGGTACTTTAGATTATAGATGGAGGCGTAACCCCTATAGGTATGGTGATAACAACCAACCCAATATCCTCGACTGATCAAAGAATGAAAACACAATACAATATAATAACAATTCAGATTGAAATAAATAATAAATGAACCTCATAAATAACTCGTTCAAAGGGAGGGAGAAACAAACACTCTTAGATACACTATGGTAGGCAGCTCAAACACCAAGGTCCCTTACACTTATCACAATAATAAATGGTAGTAGAAGCTTGGCAACAACCGACAATGGTGGGTGGTTAAAGGCCTCCTAGTTTTGCAATAGCTCCCCTACTGTCAATGTTTTTTCTCTCTTTAAAAAGAACTCAGGATAAAGAACTATATCTTCTCTCCAAAGAGAACCCTTTTTCTCTGAAATGGATGGGCTCTATAAATAGCCACCAACCTCTCCTGAGATGTCTCAATCTCAATCAATGTGAAAAAACCTTCTACTTTATGTCATTACCATTAAATTCCTACAGACACCTTTTGGCTATCAGTTGTGTCAGGCAGCTGTCACACTTCAATGGTCATCCACCAAACCTTCTGGCAGCTCCTCAGCTGCCATGGTTTACTCAAGTTTGTATTGGACAGTAGGTAGGTGGCGTGTGACATCGCCTAAAGAAGATGTGACATATGGAAAGGGACTGTTTGGCACTGAGCTCAAAGTGAGATGGAACTCGTGGTTCTTTTGGATAAGCTCTCTCTGGTTGTGGTCCCCCGGTGTTTTACCAGGTGTATCTAGAATGGTTAAGTCATGCCTTAATGTTTCCTTGTTCCTCAATCCTCCAAAATAGTTCCCTTTGAGGTTCCCTTGGTAAGGTCATATGATAGAGCATGAAAGCTCTCCCAAGCTCTACTAGACATGGTCCCTCGCGGATACCATTTGACCTCACTCTCATATTATAAATCATTACAACATACAAGTTATAATACATCTCTACAGATACATGATTTGAATAAGTATAAAAAAAATTATCAACCCTGAGTTTCCTCTCTAAGTGAGAATCCTCTGGTAAGCTTCCTCTGAGCTTCCTTTTTAAGCTTCCTCTTGCAAGCTTCCTCTGTCGATTTCCTCTAGCAATATTCCTCTCGCAAGATTCCTCCGATCTTCCTCGGGTAAGTTTCCTCTGAGCTTCTTATAGCAAGTTACCTCTGAGCTTCCACTAGAAAGGTTCCTCCGAGCTTCCTCTAGTAAGCTTCTTTCGAGTTTCCTCTGGAAATCCTCCTATGATCTTCCTTTAGTAAGATTCCTCTAGCGGGCATCCTCTAATAAGCTTCCTCTAGAAATATTCATCTGAGACTCTTCTCTGAGCTTCCTCTAATAAGATTCCTTTGAGCTGCTTCTGGAAAGCTTCCTCTGATCTTCCTCTAGAAAGCTTCCTCTGATCTTCCTCTTTGAGATTCTTATTTGAGTTTCTTCTCTGAGCTTCCTATTGATAATCTCCTTCTAAGATTCCTTTCGTAATCATCCTCTAGATAAGCTCCCTCTTAGATTCTTCTCATAAGCTTCCTATAAGCTTCTCTAGGTTGTCTTCCTTCCTCAATTCAGAAGGGGAAGTTATCTCTAATCACAAGACTACCTTTAGGCTCCCCCTAAATTTGCCCCTTTGGGGAGATATTTGTTGTGTGGCCAAGAAATTCCTCTGGTAATCTTCCACTAGTAACGGTGCATTAACAATGAAAACACTCATTAAGATTTTTCATCAAACTCCACCAGGAACGATGACTTAATAATGAAAACACTTTTTAAGATTTTTCGTCAAACTCCACCTGTAATGGTGACTTAACAATGAAAGCACTTTCTAAGATTTTTCATCAAAACTCCACAAATAACGGTGACTTAACAATGAAAACACTTGTTAAGATTTTTTTGTCAAACTCCACCTATAATGGTGACTTAACAATAAAAATACTTGTGAAGATTGTTCATCAAAACTCCACCAGTAACGGTGACTTAACAATGAAAACACTTGTTAAGATTTTTTTCTCAAACTCCACCAATAATGGTGACTTAATAATAAAAATACTTGTTAAGAATACGATGATAATTTAAAAATATAAGGACTTAGGGAAAACATGGTGTTAGTGGGGGAAAACCCGAAACAGCCCAGCCCCCGAATGTCCCTGTGAGTGGCACCAACACCTCGCACGGGACCAATGTAACTCGTACAAATTAATCGCACAATCACGGGACTCCTGGTTTAAGAATATGATGATAATTCGCATATTTCTAGACTTAGGCTAAAAAACTTGTCGTTAGTGGGCGAAAACCCAAAACAGCCCCTGAACAGCGCCATGAGTTGTACCAACACCTCTCACGGGACCAATGTAACTCGTACGAACTGACCGTGCAATCACGGGACTCCCGGTTTCAGAATATGATGATAATTTCTTATTTCTAGACTTGGGCATAAAAATAGGTCGTTAGTGGGCGAAAACCTTAATCATCCCCCGAACGGCCCCATGAGTGGCACCAACACCTCGCACGGGATCAATGTAACTGGTACGAACTGACCGCGCGATCACGGGACTGTCGATTTGAGAATACGATGATAATTTGCATATTTCTAGACTTTGGCTAAAAAACTTATCGTTAGGGGGTAAAAACCCGAAACAGGTCCCGAACAGTCCCGTGAGTTGCACCAACACCTCTCACGGGACCAAAGTTACTCGTATGAACTGACCGTGCGATCACGAGACTCCCAGTTTCAGAATACGACGATAATTTTTTCTTTCTAGACTTGGGCATAAAAATAGGGCGTTAGTGGGCAAAAACTCGAACCATCCCCCGAACGGCCCCATTAGTGGCACCAACACCTCGCACAATATCAATGTAACTTGCACGAACTGACCGCGCGATCACGGGACTCCCAGTTTGAGAATCCTAAGATAATTTAAAAATATCAGGACGTAGGAAAATCATGGCGTTAGTGGGGGGCAACCTAAAATAACCCCCAAACGGCCCCGTGAGTTGCACCAACACCTCACACGGGACCAATATAACTCGTACGAACTGACCGCGTGATCATGGAACTCCCGATTTGAGAATACGATGATAATTTGAATATTTTTATACTTGGTCATAGAAATAAGGCGTTAGTGGGGGAAACCCCGAACGGCCCCGTGAGTAGCACCAACACCTCGTATGGGACCAATGTAACTCGTAGGAACTGACCATGCGATCACGGGACTCCCGATTTGAGAATATGACGATAATTTGCATATTTCTAGACTTAGGCTTAAGAACTTGTCATAAGTGGGATAAACCCGAAACAAAACCCGAACGGCCCCGTGAGTTACACCAACACCTTGTACGGGACCAATGTAACTCGTACAAACTGGCCATGCAATCACGAGACTCCTGGTTTGAGAATGGAATTGTTATGTTGATAATTATAACTCATAGATGCCATTTTTCAACTTGAATAATTTTTTTATAAAACTACTTGGTTACTGATGTCATTTTTTTTTGTATCCTATCATTTGTCGGATTTTTGCACGTGGAACAAATGAAGGAGGCAATGGTTTACAACATGAAGATTGCCTATATAATGTTGTGGACATTCAGGATTATGGTTTTTATGTGTTACAACCGTGTGGGTTTTTATAATTTGGTTGTTAAATTTTATGGCCGTGCGGGCTTTATAATAAGCTAGTTTTACATTTACAGGGTTTGGAATGTCCAGAAAATAGAGGAAACTCTGCCCAATTTTTTTTGGTCTGTGAATTATTATAACGTGTAATATTTTTAAGTTTGTAAATATATTAGTTTATTAACAAGGATCTCGATTTGTAATTTGTGATTTTTTTATTGTTTTGCCAATAATAAATATTTGTAACACCTCGTACGGGCCCAACATTACACGTAGCAACCGACAGTGCACTCACAGGACCCCCAATTTTAGGATTGGACCAATTTTTTTTTGAATTATAGTTAAATACGGTCATGGACTTTGTCCATGACCATTTTTATTTTTTTCGTCGCGCATAAAAATGGTCGCGGCCAAAGACCATGACCCCCAAACATGACCAAAAATGGTCGCGCCCAAAGTCGGTGACCATTTTTTTCCTTTTTTTTAGTCGCGGTATGGTTCACGGACTTTGGCCGTGACCATTTTTGGTCACGATTGGGGGTCACGAACTTTGACCGCGACCATTTTTTTCCTTTTTGTTGTCACGTTTATGGGTCACGGCCCAAGTCCGCGACCAATTTGTCACTATTGTGGGTCACAAACTTGGACCGCGACCATTTTTTTATCACGAGTGTGGTTCGCGGACTTGGGTAGCGACCAATTTGTCACGATTTTGGGTCACGGACGAGGGCCGCGACCCGTCACGGCATGGGTCACAACCCAAGTCTGCGACCATCTACAATGACCCCTGCGGGCCGTGGCCATTTTTTGGTCACGAACTTGGGCCGCGACCCACAAAATTGGTCATGCCCAAAATGGTCACGGCTCCAGTCCGCGACCCACAATCTTGGTCAGGGATTTTGGCCGTGACCAGTTGCCAGTTTGGGTGTAGTGTACCCAGCAGTTAGAGGGGTAGCTTCAAAATTTTAACTTGCTCTACTCATATGCAAGTACCCCGCAGTTAGAGGGGTAGATTAAAAATTTTAACTTCCTAAGTTATATGAAAGTGCCCCGGAGTTAGAGGGGGCAACTTTAAAATTGTAACTTGCTCAGTTATATGGAAGTACCCCGCAGTTAGAGGGGCAAATTCAAAATTTTAACTTGCTCAGTTATATTCAAGTACCCGTCAGCTAGAGGGGTAACTTCCAAATTTTAACATTCTCAGTTATATGCAAGTGCCCCTGAGTTAGAGGGGCAGCTTCAAAATTTTAATTTGCTTAGTTATATGAAAGTACCCCACACCTAGAGGGGGCATCTTCCAAATTTTAACTTTCTCCGTGATATGCAAGTACCCCACGGTTAGAGGGGTAGCTTCAAAATTTTAACTTGCTGAGCTCATGTGCAAGTACCCCGCAGTTAGAGGGGTAGATTCAAAATTTTAACTTGCTCAGTTATATGCAAGTACCCCACAGTTAGAGGGGCAACTTTAAAATTTTAATTTGCTAAGTTATATGCAAGTACCCCAGAGGGGCAACTTTCGAATTTTAACTTGCTCAGTTATGTGCATGTACCCCACAGCTAGAGGGGTAGCTTCCAGCTTTTAACTTGCTCAATTATATGAAAGTACCCCTCAGTTAGAGGGGAATCTTATGAAATAATAACTTGCTCAGCTCATATTCAATTACCCCACAATTAGAAGGGTAGCTTCAAAAATAATAACTTGCTCAGGGGTAGTTTCAATATTTTAACTTGCTCAATTGTATGAAAGAACCCCGCATTTAGAGGAGTAGCTCCAAAATTTTAACCTTCTCGGCTATATGCAAGTACCCCACAACTAGAGGGGCAACTTCCAAATTTCAAATTGATCATCTCATATACAAGTACCCCACAATTAGAGGGGAAACTCTAAAATGATAACTTTCTCATATCACAGGCAAGTACCCCACAGACCATGGGGAAGTTCAATCTTGAAGTTCTCACAGAATATAGAGCAACTGAGAGTATTGAGAAAGTGCAAGTATAAATAAAAGGTAAAACAATTTAGTACCTTAGGCTCCAAGGGAATATGAGTGCTCACCTTCTTGAGCAAGTGCCAAGTATAAATATAAGGTACGACAGTTTAGTGCCTAAGGTTCCAAGGGCACGAGAGCGCTCACAGTATTGAGCAAGTTCCAAGTATACATATAAGGTACGACAGTTTAGTACCCAAGGCTCCAAGGGCATAAGAGTGATCACAGTCCTGAACAAGTGCCAAGTATAAATATAAGGTACGATAGTTTAGTACCTAAAGGGTCCAAGGGCACCGAACCGCTCACAATCTTGATCAAGTTCCATGTATTATTTTACGCTACGACAGTTTAGTACCTAAGGCTCTAAGGGCACCGTAGCACTCACAGTCTTGAGCAAATGCCAAGTATAAATATAAGGTACAACACTTTAGTACCAAAGGCTCCAAGGGCACTGGAGCCCTCACAGTCTTGAGCTAATGTCAAGTATAAATAAAAGGTACAACGGTTTAGTACCTAAAGCTCCAAGGGCATCAGAGCGCTCACATCATCAACCTGAGAAGTCAAGCAAGTGCCAAGTATAAACAAAATAATAACAAAGGTACAAAAGTTTAGTACCTAAGGCTCCAAAGACATAAGAGAACTCACATTCTTGAGAAAATATCAAGTATAAATAAAAGGTACAGCAGTTTAGTACCTGGGGATCCAAGGGCATTAGAGCGCCCATACTATTAACATGTATTCTGTTTGAGAGGGTGATAATGCTGAGAAGTCCTCAAGACCGTAAACAAATAGTGAAATCTTAATTATGATATTTCGTCCACAAGTCTTTCGACACTACAAGACACACCTTCATGAGGGGGCTAATGTTAAGAAGTCCTCAATCCATTGAACAAAGAGTGAAATCTTGATTATGATATCTCGTGCACAAGTCTCTCGATACTACAAGACACTTTGCACGAGGGGGATAATATTGAGAAGTCCTCAAGCCAGCGAAAAAAGAGGGAAATAGCCTAGAGCATGGGTATCCACTTAAAGTGGCTCCACCTGCCCAAGATTGCAAGTTTGAAAGAAAATAACCTAGGGCGAGGGAATCCACCTTGAGTGGCCCTTATTCCCAAAATTGATTCTATTGAAAATGACTCAGGGTGAGGGGTCCACCATGAGTCTCATGCTCTGCCAAGATCAATAGAAAAAATAACTTATGGTGAGGGGGTCCACTTCGAGTGGCCCCTCTTCTAAGACCAACATAAGTAACAGTTTGAGTATGAGGGAGTCCACCACAAATGGCCCCTCAGTCAAGATTATAATAAGAACTATTTTATGCCGAGGGAGTCCACCACGAGTGGCCCCTCGACCAAGAGCAATGTTAGAAAACAACTGGTGGTGAGGGGCCCCACTTGAGTGGCCCTCAGTTACATTCAAAGGAACGAACAATTTATGGCGACGGAGTTCACTTCGAGTGACCCCCTTTGCCAAAGGAAAATACAAAGAGGAAAACCTAGGGAGAGGGAGTCTAAGATAAGTGACCCATCTGCTAAAGACATACATAGAAACGAGAGGGTCTACCCTAAGGGCTCACCCCTCACTGGATAAACTGGAAATAAAGTCAAATGAGTTAGAGGGAGGGGACTCACCTAGAGTGCCCCCTGCTCAAAACCAATGCATAAAAGAGAATGACTAAGGATGAGGGAGTCCACCACTAGGGACCCCTCAATTACTCCAAATTTAACAGTGTAATGATTTAAAGGAATGAAAATTTTGTATTCCAATATGAAGTGATTATTTCCTACAAAACCCTTTGGTCCACCCAACACAAAGATTTTTGTACGAGGGGACTAATGTAGAGGGGTGTCTAGTTGCTCTTATAGAATAGCCAAGGGCGAGTGATCCCACCTAGAGGGGTTCCGACTGCCCAAGTAAATAAGAAAATATTTAAGGCAAGGGGGTCCACCTTGAGTGGACCTATGATGAGGTGTAAAATTGGGACGAGGGACTCACACCGAGCAATCCCTCTACCCAAGATAGAAGGCCACATAAAAAGGCCAAGGATTATGAGCAATCCCTATAAACAATATAGAAGGCCACATAACAAAGTATAAGGATGAGGGGGCTCACTTTAAGCAACCTCTCTGCCCAAGATAGGAGGCCAAAAAATAATCTCCAAGGACGAGGGGCTCACCAGGAGCAACCCTTCTACCCAAGATAGAAGGCCACATAAAAAGGCCAAGGATGAGGGGATCATCGCTATCAACCCCTATACTCAAGATAGAAGGCCAATAACAAAGGCCAAGGATGAGTGGGCTCACTTTGAAGAACCCTTCTACCCAAGATAGAAGGCAGAGAAAAAAGGCCAAGGATAAGGGCCTCACGATTAGAAACCCCTGTAAACTAGATAAAAGTCCACAGAAGAAGTCCAAGGACGAGGGGATCACTATGAGTAACCCCTCTAAACAAGATAGAAGGCCACATAAAAAGGCCAAGGACGAGGGGCTCACCGGGAGCAACCCCTCAGCCCAAGTTGATACCCAGATAAGGAGTTCCACCATAAATAGACTCGTCTACAAAAACAGGGACGAGGTGACGCAACATTTAATGACCATTGGGGGAATTATGAAGGAACCCTAGGGTCCCTCAAAATTAAAAATTGAATTTATGGCGTACAAAGTCTTTTGGTCTGCCCAACACGAAAGACTTTGCACGAGGGGCTAATATAAAAGGGTGTTTAAAGCTTGACCACTATATTTTAGGGTGGGGGTCCCTCAAAAACCAACCCCTTCAGCTTACAAAAAATATGAGGTTGTGGAACACCCAAAATTCATAATAGTTGAGGAACCCCCAGATTCCCTCGATCATAGAAAATCCATATTGGACGAGGAACCCCAAGGGTCCTCAATTGCAGAAATCCATATTGGAGAAGGAACTCCTAGGGTCCCTCAACAGTAGAAATTCATATTAGAGAAGGAAGCTCAGGGTCCCTTAACAACAAAAATTCATATTGGAGAAGGGATACCCAGGATCCCTAATAGCATAAATTCATATTGGAGAAGGAACCCCCAGGGTCCCTCGATAGAAGATAATCCATATTGGAGAAGGAACCCCCAGGGTCCCTAATAATAGAAATTCATATTAGAGAAGGAACGCCCAGGATCCCTCCATAACATAAATTCATATTGGAGAAGGAACCTCTAGGGTCCCTCAATAGCATAAATTTATATTAAAGAAGGAACCCTCAGGGCCCCTCAACAATAGAAATTTATAGTGGAGAAGGAACCCCCGGGTTCATCGACAGTAGAAATTCATATTAGAGAAGGAACCCCCAGGGTCCACCAACAGTAGAAATTCATATTGGAAAAGGAACCGCAGTGTCCCTCGACAAAATAAATTCATATTAGAAAATGAACCCTAAAGGTCCCTCAACAGCAGATAGTCATATTGGAGAAGGAACCCCTAGGGTCCCTCGGCCTCATAAGAGCCATATTGAAAAGGAGCCCTCGGGGCCCCTCAACAACAGAAAGTAATATTGGAGAAGGAACCCCCAGGGTCCCTCAAGCCCCAAAAAATATTTGGTCACATAACCCTCAAGGTTCCCCTCCCTTAACTGCAAGAACACATTTGGGTGAGGAACCCTCAAGGTCATCCCCCTAATCTTCTAGAAAATACGCCAAGGTGAGGGAATGGCTACCATGAGCAACCCCTCACCATGAAAATTCATTCTTTAAAAGAACAAAAGCACTAACAGTTACTTCTTGTACATGTAGCCTAGTTGAGCAGGCCGGGGTCAAATAGGCCTGTTGGGATCTCTTGGGAGTTTTGGCTTGGCGGCTGAGGATCAAGGCTTATTGAGCAAGCTCAACCATTTAGAACTTTAGTATTGAGAGAATACCAATAGAAAGACCCTAGGATCGCCCAGTCCTCACACACCTCACAGTCAAACATAACCAGGGTCAATAGCCGAAGGGTTACTCACACTAAAAGAACTATTTATAAAATGATTTTAAAGGAGAGGGTGCTCTAGGCCCCTCTCAAGAAAAAATATTATAGAAGGGGGTCCTCAAGACCCCCTCAAGCTTAAAAAGATTTTAGAGGAGGTGGTCCTCGAGACCACCTCAGGTTTACAAAGTTTGTATTAAAAGTTACCGTTCAAAAGATATTTACCAAATAAGATATTTTGGCGCCTAGCATAGACATATTTTCTCTTAGACTTTGGTTTGAACTAGTTGGAAACTGTGTGAGGGGATAATCTGCTCCACACTGGTAGGGACAAATGGTACACCATAGACCTTTTACCTCACCAACCCTCTATGTTTTGGCGCCCAAAAGTGCCAACTCAGCCCTAGTGCCTAAGTATAAACAAGACCCCTGGCAAAGGTCAAGACAATGTGAGATAAAAACTCAATAGCACTGTTACTTTGTCAAAATCACACCAAAACTTCCTAGTATTCTCTTCTTCCCTCTCTCTAGTGCTAAGTTCCTTGTTCTTTCACTCCTCACTAACAACCATCATTCCTAAGAGCTCTTCTTGAGAAAATTACTATTATTGTTTTGAAAGTTCATCTTCTTACAGGGAGGGAGTTCCAGCTAGCGCTCCATTTTTACTAAAAGGAGAAGGTTTCATTAGAAGCTACTCTAGAAGTTCTTGAGAACCTTGCAGACAACGTCCATTGGAGGGGGACACGCCTCACCCATTCCAATTATTCATAGACCCTAGTCTCACTACTCTCTTATAATTAGCATCTGCTATAATGGCAGAATTGAGAAGAATAGTTCCAATGGAAAATCTCATGCATCAGAGCACAGATGAGGAGATTTTTAATGTAATCGGTCTAGACATGGGACCATCCTAGATGGATCCAATGCGAGCATACATAGAAACTGGGATCATCCCACTAGACTCTAAAGAAATAAGAATACTTGGGTACAAAGAAACAAGATATGTGTTAGAAGTAAAAACCTTGTTCAGGAGAGGGTTCATAACCTCATTGTTTAGATGTGTCCACCCAATCAAAGTAAATGATAGGATTAAAGAAGTACATGAAGGTTCTTATAGAGAACATTCAACAAGAAAATCACTAATGAAATGATTGTCTATACAAGGTTATTACTGGCCCACCATTAAGATGGACTGCATGAACTATGTAAGGAAATGTGACAAATGCTAAAAATATTCCTCCATACACAGGACTCTAGGAGCATACCTCACTCATATCACTTTCTCTTATCACTTTAGAATAAGGGGAATAGATTTGGTCAGCCAACTACCAAAAACTAGAGGCAAGTTCAAGTACTTAGTGATAGCAGTAGATTATTTCACTAAATGGGTGGAGGCCGAGCCCCTGGTAGAGATGTCATAAGAGAAAATCTTCCAATTCATCCGAAAGGAAATTATTTACTAGTGCGGGAGGCCATATGCCTCATCACTGACCATGATATTCAATAAGACTACCGAGATTTTGAAGATTATTACACTCACTCTAAAATCTATAAACTACACTTTGCATCAGATCATCCGCAGGGTAATGGATAGACATAAGTGACCAATAAGAATTTACTTAATGCGATGATAAAAAGGGGAATTGGATCAATAACCTACAAAGTGTTCTTTGGTCGTAAAAAATAACACCATGACTAGAGATAGGGTAGACCCCTTATATACTGGCTTTTGGAACAGGGGTAGAACTCCTAACAAAAATTGGTCTAACTAGTCATCACATCCTTAATTTTAACACACCATAGAGTGAGATGATGCGAATATTGGATTCAGATTTAGTAAAGGAAGTTAGAGAGCACGTAGCGCTTAAAGTTGCAGCGTACGAAGAACAAACCACTCAGTTTTACAATAGAAGGGTGAAATCGAGTCCTTAAAAGAAGGGGATTATGTACTAAAGAAGGTCATCCACAATGGAAACAAGATGGAATCCAATTGGCGCCGTCCATATAGAATATCTACTATTACACGACTAGGAATATACATGATTGAGACCTTAGAAGGAGAGCAGCTCAAAAATACGTGGAACGTCGAGTACCTGAGCAAGTATTATCAATAATGAAATGTAAAGTATTTTCCTAATTTGTGTTTCCATTTAGTGATGAATAAAAAGTTTCAATTTTCCCCAAGAATGTTGCTACTTCCATTTTTCTATGTTTTTTGAGTATGAAATATGTACATGTTATCAACACGCTTTATAAAAAGCTTCATTTATAACTGCGTCTCTAGACAGATTATGAATAAGAAGATCAACTTCGTGTATGATCTCGTCTTTAGATAATTCATGAATAAGAAATTTTACTAAGTATGGGAAATCTAGTGCAGTCATATGGACGATAAGAACTAACTCTAACTGACTAATGTAAGGATATATGATAAGCACCCAAAATTGTACAATTTATACCCCAAATAGACGTACTTTTCTTGCTAATTCTTAGCAATATGGGTCTTATGTGCTTAAATGTTTATCTTGTAGGTCAAATGTCCGTTTGTGGTGTCAAAGGCTATATATCGAGGTAAATGCGCATTTTATGGAGCTAATTCCCTCTCCCGTAACCAAACCCGAGCCTAAACAAAGCCCAAAGAATCGCCCCAAGCCTGTGTGTGTTTAGTTTGTGTCTTTTTATATATTTTATCTTTTTAGTTTGAGTCATTTTTATTTTTAGGATTTATTTAGAATTTCTAGGTTTATTTTCTATTTTTATTTTATTAGTGCAATTTTATTTTATTTTGATTTTTCTTAGTTTTTAATTTATTAAGATTAGTTTTTTTAGAGCTTATTTTTAGTCTTTAGTTTTATATTTTTATTATATTTTTAGTGTTTATTTCTTTTATTTTATTATTTGAGTTTTATTTTTTAGATTAGGATTTTATATTTAGTTAATTTTAGTTTTTTAGTTTGTTAGTTTTATTTTATTATTTGATGTGTTCAAATTAAACTCACGCACACCCTATTTCCTACACCACAAACACACCCAAATAACTTATCCTACACCCTCTCCCACACCCTAACAAGTCTACACCTCACATACACCCAATCATCACCACTCCGTCTTCTCCAAGAAGCCAATACTTTTCTCTCTCTTCTCTCCAAACACCCATATCCACATACCTGGAAACCACCCACTTCCCCTTCTCCAACCCTCGCCCACCAACCCGTCCCGGATCCAAACCCCTGTGCGATCTCCTCAACCCAGGAACCCGACCACCATTTCACAGTCTCCGAACAGTCGGAAAACCCTAAACCGCCGACGATCTCTAACCCGCCAGACCACAACCGTCTGTGACCCACTTCGCAACCCCCTGTCGCAGCTTCCTGAAACCACCAAATCGAGGACCTCCTGACCCGTCGAACCTACCTCTGTCAGTGAGCCCCCTACTTGAACCCCTATCCACGACGGAACCACCTACCCCGCGACCCCGCAGCCCCAACCCGATCTCCCCTTCCCCCATGCCTCCATCCTACCCGGGTCTGATGAACTCAACTCAGAACCTCTCCCAACCCGCGGACCTCCACCCTCTTCCAATCCAGTCCAGCAAGAACCTGACTCTAAAACTCGGATGCGCCATCTCCTATCTGTCTGAATCCGAATACCCATCAACCCATTTCAAGCTACCCATATAACCTCAAACCCATTTCCAAGTTTGAACCTCCCACAAACCAACCCGCGATTTATGTCACCTGCCAATACCAAATACCAAAAACCCAACAAACAGAAAACACACATGCCAACATGTCTAATAGACCACTTAACCCCAATACCCAAACTACCCCAACTACCATATTTTAAACCCTTTACCCAAAAACACCCTTTTACCAAATCAGATTTGTTACCTCACCACTTCCACATGACCCCACCTCTTACTCATGCACATTTGTGCATTTTACTAAATTAACCCTCACCCACACCTTATACAACCTCTTGCACCTTTATCCACCCATTTTTACCCCTAGCTCCATGCCTATTATAAAATGAAGATGAAGACCCCATTTGGAGGAAGCTTTTGGATAGGAATTTCTAGAGAGAGAATTAGATATAGAAACCCCACTTTTATTTTTTTAGTAGCTTAGTTTTGTTTTTTAGATTAGAGAAAAAATTCAATAAATTGAGAGTTGTAATTAATTGAGATGAATTAAGAATTGAAGATTTAATGCAATTGAAGGAAATTTTGGTTTGATTACTCCTCTTTAATTTTCATTTTATGCTCTTATTTTATTCTAATTTTTATTGGATAATGATTATGGAGGGCTAATCATCCCATTCAAGGGATGAATTGAAACCCTCATGAATCCAATTTGGTTTAATTGTCAATTATAATTTTGTTAGTTTCTTTGATTAATAAATTTAATTCCTAATTATTTTCACATTGAGAAATGGAAAATTATCCTTGAGAAAGGATTGAAAATTTTATTATCATATGATCATTTGATTCAAACTAGAGATAGGCTTATCACTTGATTTAAATGTTAGTATAATTTTCATCTACTCTTGTTTTTACTTTGTCTAATTAAAATTAGTTTGGTGAATCGATTCTAGTGGGTGATTCATTTAATTGATTTTAATTCATTTAGAGTAGTGCTTGTGGGGATTAAACTTACTTTTCTAAAAGAATATTCAATTAATTCATTAGTGTAATGAGAATTAGCTTTTGAATTAAATGAATATTTTGGAAATTGATGAAATTAAAATTGTGCAAGTTAGATAAATTTGTGTGAATTGAGGGTGAATTTTCCATCCCTTGAATATTCTCTCTCATTTAGTTACACTCCACTCATTTTTATCACACACTCGTATATATTTTTCACTTTTTACTTTTAGTTTGATTACCCCCTTTTATTTAGTTTAGTTTGAAACCTCACCTCACCCTATTGTTTTAATATTGAAAAAGCTAAAAAAAATAGAAAAGAAAAATGCCAAAAAGAAAATAAAAGTGAATTACAATTGAATTTGTCTCTAGCTTACCCCCTTGGAAGTGGATTGATACCCTTACTTACCTCTACACTTGAGATTGTTATATTTGTAGGTATTTGAGGTTTTGATTAGAGGAGCTTTTCAAGAGATGACGAATTATACAACGAAAAGTTCTTTCTATCAAATGGCGTCGTTGCCGTTCTTGGGAGCGTGAAGCTAGGAGCGGATTTCAACTTGTAGTTCATTTATTTTTTTTAAACTTTATTGTATTTTTTGTACCATTTTTATATTTTTAGAAGGCTTGAATTAGGTTTGTTTTTATCATTGCTTATATTACGGTGCATAGAGACATCAGTTATTTTTCATTTAAAATTGTAATAATTTAAGACAAGCGTGATAGGGAAACCGGACAAGGTAGAGAGAGGGAGTCCAAAGGCGAAGATTTAGAAGCCTCTCTACCTTGGGTCGATAGGACTCCCGGGGATGACTGAGATAGGCGTATTCTCCCCCCGGTCAACTCAAATTTTTCGTCACCCCAGGGCCTAAAAACCGTGGGAGGTACATTTCTCAAACCCTCGCGCCTCTCCTATTAGCGAGTCAATTATTTTGTGTGATTTGTGTTCTCTTATTTGATTTTATTCTCGCATTTATTTTCGAATGGTGTGATGAATTAATTAATTAAGACCTATACTAGGTCACTCAGGAGAAGGGATTTCATCACCCGAATCACTCGTTTACCAATTGTGTGCTACCCTAGCCGTCACTAATTTAAAATCAATCAACTAGGTAGCCCAATAGGAGAAAATTTTGCAAAGGCGATCACTAAGATATTTTCGTGAATTTTTATCGCCCGCGGACTTAATTAAAATTTGACTACCCTTTCATTGAATATAAAGATAAAAATTAGCTATGTGCTAGTTAGAAATTCTTCTTGATGTGTGTGTGTCCAATTTAATTTTTCTGTAGTCAAATTTTAGTTAGTTCATCCAATCAAGAGTCCATATATTTTTCCTCACCTTTCCTTCCCAAAAAAATACAAAAATATTTTCTTTTATTTTTATACAAAAATCCCAAAAATATTTTCCTTCTTTCATTTTAGAAAAATCCAAAAATATTTTCTTCCTTTATTTTCCAAAAAAATTCAAAAATGTTTTCTTTCATTTTTATAAATAAAGAAACAAATCCAAAAATATTTTCTTTCCTTTTGAAAAAAAAAATTAAAAACAAACTCCAAAAAAAAATATTTTCTCTCCTCATGGTCGAAGAACGTCCTTTACGGGACTACTTTGGTCCATTGTCACGCGGCACATGTGAGAGTGATACCGAGCCGTCTCTTTATGAGATTGTTCGTGGTTTCGTCTCTCTCACGAGTACCATTGGTACTCTTGACCCATCTATGCACGCACCTCCTATTCCATCACCCTCGATGTCAAGTGTCGACGTGTCACGTACCTTGTCGTGCACCCACTGTTATTATGTCGATCACATATCCCATGAGTGCCCGTACTTATCATATCCATCTGAACCCACCATGGAACATGTGTATCCATATGACAGTGTTTCACATCCCACCTCGACCTATTATCCCGATACACCCAATCTCGAGTTGTGTGACTCCCGAAGCTATTCGTGGAGGCCTAATCACCCTTCCATGCAATACGAATCCCAACCCGATGTGGTGGATCCTCACACGTTCCCACAATTCACGATGAGTTCCCTCACTACGCACCCCATGAGCATCAACCAATTGTCCATCATGAAACCGATCCTTTCGTGTATGATGAACTTGGACCCACTCCACACACTTCATTTGCGTATTCTCCATATAGTCCCGTCCATAGCGATTTATGTCCACCTCCGCCACTCGTCACTCCACCACTCGTCACTCCACCACCATCCTCCACATCCACTCTAAAAAGCCTCTTGCAAAAGTTCATACTCGAGCAAGAGCAAGCCACCCAAATTCAAACTCAAGCTCTCCAAAGTCTTGAACAACGATTAAATGAATTAGAGTGTGCGAGAGAGTCGGCCATTCCCATGGATCCACCCATCGTTGCAACCGAGTGTGATGATGATGTGTCCTCTTGTGACACGGATTTCGAGTGTGACCAGCCCTACCATCCTGAGAATCTTAAATTTGAGACCATTCCATGGTTTGGGTCCCAAGTCGACAATTGTGTTGACTTGCCTTTCGATAGTGAGCCTGATCAAATCCCACCATGTCCATATGAACCCCACCTTGAGGTTTCCACTCCCAAGATATTCAAAAATTTGCCAAAGCTTTTACCTTATGCCCCAATTACCTATGTCTCTGACATGACCATAGCTTTTAGGTTCTCTCTGGCTACGAGTGCTCACCATTGAACCGAGATAGCGTCAGAAATGGTTCCCACCTCTCTTGATATGGATCCTACCCCATCATATTTGGCTCCCCTTGAGCCGAATATTGATGTTGATTCATCTATCTCGGATCTTAATGCCTCGTTAGACCTTTTCACTACATCGGATGGTGACATAATGATGGATAAGTTGATCATTCACTCGTTTATTTCCACACTTCCTCCTGCGAGTTCCCTTGTGGATCACTCCGCACCTCATGAGGAGCATGTGTCTCCCACTCTTGAGTTGGATCATCTTCCTCCACCATTTATCCCACCCGATCCACCGTTTATCCCACCCTTTACCCCACCCATTGTTCCTTCCACCCTACCACCGTGTTTGGATCTTGATTTTACACAGTTCAAGTTTCCATATATAGTTTTAGATCCTCACCTGAAACCATCCCCCTCCCATGAGAGTATTTGTGGTGCTACTCTCCACTTTCGTGACACCAAGCTTGTTCCTCCATGCCCGCCACTCTCTTGTGGTTCTGATTTTTCCCATCGATAGCTCTCTGGCGTGTCACGGCACGGCCATTATCATCGCCCATTCATAGAACGGTCGTGTCCTTTCTATGAGGCCCACCCCATTCCACTTTCCCCACCATATTGACTTCCTCACCAACTAGAGCACCATACTTGTAGGGCCCTAGTTGCCCTCACCTACCGACTCAATAAGTCCCGTGATCGATGCTTCATCACCCATGCCTTTCTCACTTTTACCCTAATACCCACCCGCCCATGGTCCACCAATGCTTTGCGTCGTGTGATGCACTTTGCCATACAAGTGCATTGACACCTTTAGGCTTTATCTAGCAAGACTGACGCTTCAGTCTTGTTTGGGGGTGATTCTTATCACCCATATTTTTGCCGCCCCGTGCCATCATAGATCCTATCCTTAGGGTGAGATTTCATCGGTCTGGCTAAAGACAATAAACTTAGCGCTACCGGGAGGCAGCCCGTTGTTAATTGTACTAGTCTCATCGTGTTTGGGGGTGGTGTTTCACATCACCCTATGCTTTATCATGCTTATAGACTTGTACACTTTTTTTTCTTATCACTCACTCAGGTTTATTCTTGGCTACATCTTTCCACTTCATGAGCGGTTGTTTCTGGTAAACTCTTTATTACCTTATGCTCTAAATTTTAAAAATCATTTCACTTAACATCGAGGACGATGTTCCTTCTTGTTTGGGGGTGAGGTATTTTATCAAAATCGTACCTTTTTTGAAAAATTTTGCTTTTTTGAACCTGATTTTTAAAATTTTCGTGCAGTTTCTTTCATCTCACTCATTGATGTGAATTTTCAATCATCCATCTTTCAAAAGTCTAGGAATCATGCCAGAGAATATTTTTTCTAAATAGCATATGTAATACGTAGCAAGGCATTTTGCACCATTAATTTCTAGACTCGACAAAATTTGCGCACTTATCAAGTCACTAAGGTTTAGAGTTGAAGAGTATTACAATTCCCAAGAGAACCTTAAGGATCACTAGTAGAGATTTTAGCTTGTGAGATTTTTGCCTTTCACCCTTTCAGAGTGTTTTACACAATCTTCGAGTCACAAGTTGATTCAATTTCCTTTGGGTCTGCACTTTAATCGTTGTTTGATCTCATTATCTTTCATAAAATTTTGACTTAATCACTGAGAATGACATCTTTTTCGAGTTGTAAGAAATACGTGTCTTGAAATTTGTCCCGAATACTAGAGTTTCATCCATACACTTACCACTTTTCCATATCACATTTTCATTCACTCACCCATTACATTTCCATGTTCTTCCAGATTTCCATATATTCCCCTCACCATCATTCCCCACTCATTTCATATATCTTCCATCATTTCAAATAGAAGAGTGTTGATTCAAAATGTTAAATGTATTCAATGTTGGTTTGAAAAGTCAAATAAAAAGAAAAAAATGAAAGAAAAAAAGAGAAAAACATATAAATAGCAAAAATAGAAGAAAAATAGAGAAAAAGAAAAGAAAAATTGAAAAAAAAGAGAGAAAAGAAAATAAAAGAAAAAGAGTTTGTAGTTAGTAGTTAGTTTTGAAATAAAGACATTTGTTCTTCATGTATAGTAAACTGTTCTCAATTTTATCGCACTCATAACTTATCCATTATCCATCATATCACTATCCTACCTACCTCATCCCATCCATCCTATCCTATCATATCTTTCTCATCCCATTTCATTTCCCCTCACCCATAAAAATCCATGTTTTCCCCTAGGTGTTCAGGCAAATGAAAGTCGACGTGGTGAATAACTCGACGTTCTCACTATAGTGATTAGTATTTCTTTCATGAGATCATTTTTCCTTCTAATTGTTCATTCTTTCTTATGTGTGTGGACGTTTGAACTTGCTTACATTTACTCCCCTCCTCACAAACAAGAGTGATACACTAACCCTAATCTCGAGAGTTCGTTTGAGAGAGTTATATCTAGTGAGATTTGAAGTTGAAGCGTTGATTTCGAAGAGGCAATCTAGGAATTAACCTTATGATACTTGACCCGTTTTGACTGATTCACACCACACACGTTGAGTTCTAGGGAGGAAGTGCCTTGAGTATTTACTTAGCTTAATCTTTTTACATATTCTAGCTTGTATTTCTGAAATTATTTCTCTCATGATGGATTGTGCGATTATTCTATGTCTAATAAGATTGATTGCCTTTCAATAAATTTTCGCAAATAAAGAATTTTGTGGGTATATTCTCTGCAAACCCTCATGAGACACAACTCATCCTGTAGGGCAACCTATAGGTTTAAAGTATAGTTTCACATGCTAAGTGCAATCGCAAGTGCCCGCAAAAGTGGTGCACTTTTGGTTACTTATCACTCTTTCTCTCTATCTCATTGCTCGAGGACTAGCAATGCTCTGTTTGGGGGTGGTGTGATAAGAACCCAAAACTGTACAATTTGTACCCCAAATAGACGTACTTATGTTGCTAATTCTTGGCAATATGGGTCTTATGTGATTAAATGTTTATCTTGTAGGTCAGATGTCCGTTTGCGGTGTCAAAAGCTATATATCGAGGCAAATGCGCGTTTTATGGAGCTAATTCCCTCTCCCGTAACCAAACCCGAGCCTAAACCTAGCCTAAAGAATCACCCCAAGCCTGTGTGTGTTTAGTTTGTGTCTTTTAATATTTTTCTATCTTTTTAGTTTGAGTCATTTTTATTTTTAGGATTTATTTTTGATTTATTTAAAATTTCTAGGTTTATTTTCTATTTTTATTTTGTTAGCGTAATTTTATTTTATTTTGATTTTTCTTAGTTTTTAGTTTTATTAAGATTAGTTTTTTTTAGAGTTTATTTTTAGTCTTTAGTTTTATATTTTTATTAGATTTTTAGTCTTCATTTCTTTTATTTTATTTTATTATTTGAGTTTTATTTTTTAGATTAGGATTTTATATTTAGTTAATTTTATTTTGATTTAGTTTTATTTTATTTTATTTATGTGTTCAAATTAAACTCACACACACCCTATTTCCTACAACACAAACACACACAAATAACTTATCATACACCCTCTCCCACACCCTAACAAGTCTACACCTCACATACACCCAATCATCACCACTCCATCTTCTCCAACAAGCCAATACTTTTCTCTCTCTCCTCTCTCTAAACACCCATATCCACATAGCTGGAAAACTAATCACTTCCCCTTCTCCAACCCTCACCCACAAACCTGTCCCGGATCCAAATCCTTGTGCGATCTCCTCAACCCAGGAACCCGACCACCATTTCCCAGTCTCTGAACTGCCAGAAAACCCTAAACCACCGACGATCTCTGACCCGCTGGACCACAACCGGCTGCGACCCACTTTGCAACCACCTGTCGGAGCTGCCCGAAACCACCAAACCGAGGACTTCCAGACCCGTAGAACCTACCTCCATCGGCGAGCCCCTTACTAGAACCCATGTCCACGGCGGAACCACCTTCCCCGCGACCCCGCAGCCCCAACCCGATCTCCCCTTCCCCCCACGCTTCCACCCTACCCGGGGCTGATGAACACAACCCGGAACCTCTCCCAAACCGCGGACCTCCACCCTCTTCCAATCCATTCCAATAAGAACCCGACTCTAAAACCCGGATGCACCATCTCCCATCTGTCTGAATCCGAATACCCAACAACCCATTTCAAGCTACCCATATAACCTCAAATCCATTTCCAACTTTGATCCTCCCACAAAGCAACCTACAATTTGTGTCACCTTCCAATACCAAATACCAAAAACCAAAAAACAAGAACACATGCCCACATGTCTAATACACCACTTAACCCCAATACCCAAACTACCCCAACTACCATATTTGAAACCCTTTACCCAAAAACACCCTCGTACCAAATCAGATTTGTTACCTCTCCACTTCCACATGACCTAACCTCTTACTCATGGACATTTGTGCATTTTCCTAAATTAACCCTCACCCACACCTTATACAACCTCTTGCACCTTTATCCACCCATTTTTACCCCTATCTCCATGCCTATTATAAAATAAAGATGAAGACCCCATTTGGAGGAAGCTTTTGGATAGGAATTTCTAGAGAGAGAATTAGATAGATAAACACCATTTTTATTTTTTTAGTAGCTTAGTTTTGTTTTTAGAATAGAGAAAAAGTTCAATAAATTGAGTGTTGTAATTAATTGAGATGAATGAAGAATTGAAGAATTAATGCAATTAAAGGCAATTTTGGTTTGATTACTGCTCTCTAATTTTCATTTTATGCTCTTATTTGATTCTAATTTTTATTGAATGATTATTACGGAGGGGTTATCATCCCATTCAAGGGATGAATTGAAACCCTCATGAATCCAATTTGGTTTAATTGTCAATTATAATTTTATTAGTTTCCTTTGATTAGTAAACTTAATTCCTAATTATTTTCATATTTAGAAATGGAAAATCATCCTTGAGAAAGGATTGAAAATTTTATTATCATTTGATCATTTTATTCAAACTAGAGATAGGCTTATCACTTGATTTAAATGTTAGTACAATTTTCATCTACTCTTGTTTTTATTTTGTCTAATTAAAATTAGTTTGGTTAATTGATCCTAGCGGGTGATTCATTTAATTGATTTTAATTCATTTAGAGTAGTGCTTGTGGGGATTAAACTTACTTTTCTAAAAGAATATTCAATTAATTTATTAGTGTAATGAGAATTAGCTTTTGAATTAAATGAATATTTTGGAAATTGATGAAATGAAAATTGTGCAAGTTAGATAAATTTGTGTGAATTGAGGGTGGATTTTGCATCCCTTGAATATTCTCTCTCATTTAGTTGGACTCCACTCATTTTTATCACACACTTGTTTATATTTTCACTTTTTACTTTTATTTTTATTACTCCCTTTTATTTAGTTTTGTTTAAAACCTCACCTTACCCTATTGTTTTAATATTGAAAAGCTAAAAAAAATGGGAAAGAAAAATTCCAAAAAGAAAATAAAAGTGAATTACAATTGAATTTGTCTCTAGCTTACCCCCTTGGAAGTGGATTGATAGCCTTACTTACCTCTACACTTGAGATTGTTATATTTGTAGGTATTTGAGGTTTTGATTAGGGGAGCTTTTCCAGTAACGACGAATTATACACCGAAAAGTTCTTTCTATAAATATATACTAATAAATTTGGTTGACTCCTATAACTATCGTTGACGTTTGGTATAAATAATAAGATTTTTCGATGTGATCAGTATGCTGTCGACATAATCATTGGTAGATGCTAAGTTAGGGAACTCTAGTTCCTGTAAAAATTATAAATAGAAAGGAAGATTAAGTTGGCAACAAGCTAACCACCTGATCATAAGACTAAGCTATTAGTAGGCCCATTCTAAATACCAAAACGATTAGTAAGCTGATATGGAAGAATAAACAACACATAAGTCCATAAGACTATAACTGACTAGGTTTAAGATATAGGAGTATATTTACTTATTATTTATAATATAGTTTGATCTAACCAAATGCACGTAAATATTTTCAAAATCAGAATGATAAGCTTAAACATAAGGTTAACAGATGTGACAAAGGATTAATAATTACAAATGAAAGACATAAAAATATTTAGTATAGATAATGTCAAACAATTCAATGACAAGATCTCGAGAGTCATGCCAAGGGAACATTATTAGAAATGGGGGCGAGAACATTAATAATGGAAGAATCTTTCGTGAAGGAAAGGGTTTCCTCAACGGTAGGAACTTGATCAGTTTCATTCATTTTCTTAAATTCATAGGCGAACTCCTTATCCATTTGTTCGACATAGAATGTTGTAGCCTCTGCATCATCACCTTCATAGTGCTTGACTTCGATAGAAATATCAGGGTAGTGTTATATAATTCTTTTCTTCATTTCTTCATAGTCATCAAGGCAGAAGGCAAGGTTGTCCACATTACAACAAATAGAATATTTGTACATATCGCTACCTCCGTAGCCTTTTCCAAATCTTATTTAACATGCACATGATTTTGACCAGTGGTATTCAAAGCCTGGTTGGATGTTTCCAAGTCCTCATTTCCTTTCTCCGAAGCTTCCTCTAAACTCCTCAACTTAGTATCATCAGTGTTGTCTTGGCATTTCAACTTGCTAACCTCTTCCTCATCTCGAATAAAGGACACCATCTTGTTGATGACTTTCTTATTCTTCTACCTTAATTCAGTGGAGGTTTTCTTCAAATTGTCTAGTGTCTCCCATAACATAATCTTTAACTCAGAATTTTCCTTGGTCAGTGATTCTATGTCACTCCTATATTCCTCATAAGCCACCTCATTAATGACATATTTCTCTCTCAGAATTTTCGTGGCTATAGAGCTCTTTCCATAAAGGAGGGAGTCAGGTCGAATGGTAAGATGGATAAAGTGCATGATAAAAATAAGTTTGATAAAATTAACAATGCCAGACGATGCCAAGCTAGCTTCAATAGGGCATTTGGATCATAGGCCCTCAGAAACTCAAAATCCTTACTTTAACCATGGTAGCCATTGAGTTCAGTTTCATTATTTATGTGCTAATAGATGGAATTTGGATTCATTTTTAGATTCTAAGGTCATCATGTGGGTAGGATAAAATTTAAAGTCTTCAACCTCCCTATAACGGGAGGTCGATTCCTCTGCTAAGAATAAACGACGGACAGGTCTTCCCTTTGTCTTTACCTTATTAGCAGTGTCTCTAACTCTAGGAACCCTGGGATCACCCTGAGGCCTAGAATCTTTGAGTGGACTCTTATCCCCCACTGCAGTAGGAATGGGGGCTTTTTAATTTTCTTTGGCCCTTGTGACAACTTCAGCCTCATCGGTTTTTTGAGTAGTAACCTCTACTTACTTCCTCTCCTCAACATCAATACTTTTTGGTCATCCACTTTCTTCTTGGCCTTGGACTTAGTATCAACTGTCCTTTTTTTTCTCGGCCTCCATCTTCTTGCGTAAAACCATATTCATTTGGGCCTAATCAAGATGTCGAGTAACCATTTTAAAAGTGGACTCAAAGGGATGATGTGGCGAGGTGGTAGAAGGAACTGCATAGGCGAATAATTAATAAAGTACTAAACATATAGTAATGACAATAAAAAATAATTACCTATCTCAGCTTCGGCCTCTGGACAATGATCGATTTCTTCCTATGGATTAATCTCAAAGAACAGTCCTTCTTCTATAGGTATAGATACCTAAACAGGAGGAACCCACTTGAACGTACATGATATTCGACACTAATAGATTTGGACACAAAAAAAATCTTCAAATTTGGGAGGCTTGGGAACATAGAAGCCTCTTCTCTATCTTGAACCAAATCTAGAAGTTTTGCGGCCTTCTTTACTGAAATGGATAGAAAAGAAACCAAGACAATGCAACTTAAAGAGAAGAAATATGTAAAAAAGAGTAAAAATGTGCCTATTATGTTCGTCCCATTTCACTCACGTGGAAACATACAAGACCTATCCTTCTCATGGATCCTGAACTCCCAATCACCCCTCGGGAACACATATTGACCCTTCCAAATGTGATTACTGGTCTGGACAAAGTTAACCATAGTAAAATATGACTTCCTAGGAGAGAAATAAAAATATTTAGGAGCCTTATCATTTTCTTTTAGGCCATGGATATATTTGAATATGTCCCCAATGAGGTCAAACCCAACCTGGGCCTTCTATAACATCATTGCTCCCAGGATAATCCTATAAGTATTAGGGGGGGAGGGTAAGGGTGAAACCATACCCACTTAAAGTAGATCTGATAATAGGATGAAAGGGTAGGAAAAGTCCAACCTATAGGTCCCATATAGGAAGGCGAACCTCGTCTGAGCAAGAAGTTTCATAAACTCTCTTCACTAGTGGTTAACCCATTGGAGATGCTAATAGGGATATTATATTTATCCCTCAAGGCATCCAATTCATCCTCTTATATATCACAGGCATACCATCTACCATCAGCGGTTGTGGGGTCATTAGAAACTAAAGAGTCCCCTAAAGCACTCTCCTCATTAATTGGTTCTTCACCCACTGGTTCCTTTATATGGGAGGGGATGGGGTAGGCTCCACTGACACTCCTCTGTCAGGCATAGCTATCTCAGGGGAAGAATCCAAATCTACATTAGACATTTACAAAAGAGTTTTCTCTATGTGTATAATTAGGGTGCACAGGCTCATCTTCGAGCTGAATGACTTGTACGAGTTTTGGAAACCATCTAACTAGATTTCCTAGGCAATCAACATCTAACTCGGGCAAAGACTTTAACCATCTATGAACATGAGGTTCGTAAATCATCATAGCCCAAAAAAAATTGAGTATTGTGAGTTTAGGGTGCTATATGAAGGAAAAAGTTAAGGATTTCGTAGAAAAAAAAACTCAAAAAACTCCTAAAAATGATGAGATCATAGGCCAACTAGCTCAATGGCTATCTAAATGAATAAACCTACATGTATCAACACCAAATATCGTGCGATTCAAAAATAAAAGAAGAATGGAAAATGATTACTACGAAGAAATTATAGAAGAGAAGTCAAACAGTTCTATACCTTTGAATCCTATAGAAATTTAAAGACAAATGGAACAAAGAGAAAACTTCAGAAGAAATGGAGGAATCTCGTCAGAGAAGAAGAAGCTATGTGAAGTGAATAATATCTTTCTCTCTCTTGAAATGCTTAGAAGATTTAAAATGAAATATGAGTTCAAATGATGGGTTTTGATCCTTTAAGTACTTTACATTTGGTGGCAAGGATCATTTAATCATGACAGATGACATCACGATAGAAAATGTGATGCCCATTGCAGGCTCAGTGAACGAACATGCTCATTACCCCAAGCACATGTAACAATTACATCAACACCAATCCTAGTCACTTGATAAATGGCAGTCCATGGTCAAATCCAAAAGGTCTAAGTGTATCGCCTGGCACGTTGCGAAAAGAATTTTAGACTACCAGATTCTTGAAGGCTGATAACATCCTACTATTTAATACATCATTCGTTCATTTAATCCAGCAAATACTCTCGATATATAATACTCTAAAGAACCTGATACAAGTTCCACTCATGAATGAAGTCTTGGGGCTTTTATTCTACACTAAATACGGGACACCATGTTAGCCTCTTAGGAGGTGACACGTGTGCTCATCAAGGACATAGAATCTACTAGTCTATGGATAGTGTAGTCATCTCGGTTATGAATCTGCTTGGCCTGATAGTATAACTGTCCATCTTATTACATTTAACAGGGTGTTAGCTAACAGCGTTTAATAACCTCGTCAATGCAAGCCTTGATCTAGTTACATCACATAACAGGATACTAGCAGTCATGTTTATCCCACCTGCACACGTGAATAAGTTATATAATATTTTACCTTTATGATGTTGTAACAAACCCACCATTGTCTACCTAATGGAATGAAAAATGTGTAACTGCTTGACCTATAAAGGCACTCCACCTTTCTTACTATAATCTTCCAAATAACTACCTATAAATAGCACTCAATCCCACATAATAAGGGATCTAAAAAATATTCTACCAAACAGTCTTATGCCAAACCATAGAGAGAACTTATAATAATTCATTTCACGACTATTGCTCATCAAAATAAATACAACCAACACCACACCTGTGGATGTAGGCACCGCATTAGGCCAAACCACATCAACTCCTGATTTACTTCTTTATCTCTCACCCCTATCTAATTATCCCAAATTAGCATGTTGGTGTAATACCGCGCATTTTTATAGATATTTATTTATGGGATTAATTAAATTAAATGTGAATTAATTGAGAATTAATCCGGATAAAATACTAACGAGATGTGAGTTGGTATTTGATTATAATGTGTATATATGGCAATATATGAATATTGAAAATATTGAAATTGTCGCGAGGCTGAAATACGGCAATTTGGAAAATTTAGTTGGGACGCACGTGACAGTTGCGTCAGGAATGTAATTATTTGAATTAAAAAGTGAATTCTATTTCTATCAACCATATGGTCATTTTGAGCGCGCCAACGTGTCCGGAAGGGTCGAAATAGTCAGAAAACACTAGTCGGGGGTTTAGTTTGGGTCCCGGGGCATTATTGGGCCATACCGGCAACTTAAAAGGGATTTTGGTAATTTTAAAATTTTGGGATTTATGACCAACGAATTTTGGGAATTAAAAATAGGGAATTTAATAACCCACTAACCCATTACCAGCACTTAAGTGATTAGAGGGCAACGGGAGTTAGAGGAAAAAGTTAGAAAAGTTCCCAAAGAGAAAACCTTAACCTCCATCTTCAACCTTCAACCTTGGGAGAGAAAGAGAGAGACCAACCTTCATCAATTCAACGACAAATTCAGAGAATAATCCGAGGCAAGTGGTTTAATTACGTTAATTTCAAGCGAATGTTTCTTCCATGCTTAGAAATTTATAAAATTGCATTGTTTTGGGAGATTGATAAAAACCCATTGAATTGGAATTTGAAATTCACATTTTGATAAGGAGATTGCATGTAGAATCATGTTTGGGTGATTATTCTGATAGAAATACATCTTTTATAACACAAAAACAGATTTAATTATGGTTATTGATAACTCTAAATTTCTAGGGTTCATGTTCATGAGATTTGGGAAAAATTGGGGAGATTTGATGATTAGATGTGGTTTAGGATGATTTGATCCCATATATATGTTAAAATACGACCTAAGTATGTTTATAAATGATTAGAAACCTTGAACTACTGTTGGAATGATGTTTAGATGAGATTAGAGGTGAAGAAAATTGGGAAAAAGAGATAGGAGAATTCTGTGTCACCTCGTTAGAAGGCCTGCCCAGGTCGTTCGAACGAGCTTCTAACGAGTTGACAGTTTGACTTCTAATGAGTGGGATGTTTTTTCGATGCCTTTCATTCAAACGAGATCTCGTTAGATGCCCACTTCGTTCGAACGAACTCTCGATCGAACGACCTCGTTCGAACGAGACTTCTAACGAGTTGACAGATTGGCCTTTTTGGCCTGGTTTGATTTCTAGTGTCCCGTAACCTTGTTTAATTGTAGAGATAACATTACCTTGATGACTAATTCATATAGTTGGGATATTCGGGATATATTGGGGAGTAAAATATAGAAGAATGATTTGAACCAAATGGTAATTGTGGGTTAGGATGCGAATAACTAATTACGACGTGAGGATAATGGATGATGTGTAGATATAAACCGGGGACACGTGTATTGGTATAAGAATGAGAGGAATACCACTAATAAATTATGGTAATTACTAAGATGTGTGCATGCTTAGTATATGAATATGATTTTATGTGTATGACATACCTACCATACTTGCTATCACGGGAGGTTTACGTTCGCTTAGGGCCATCTAATCTTTGTGTGCCCGGATTTAGATTGGTACCTAGAGGACATAGTTCAGAGAATGAATTATTTGTGAGTTAATAGGCCAGCTGACTATGGAGCGTAGGTATGTACGTGACCATGGATATGTTGAATTATGTTCGCCTCCATTTTTGTGTGTTGTGCTTATTCTAACAATTCCTGAGAGATTCGGAATTTGTAATCCTTATGTACGTGATGTACCGGGATGGATAGCATAGTATGTGTGCACCACAGCTTAGCCTCGGGGTGCTTATATTGTATATTTATGATGTGAATAATATACGGTTAAATGAAAAGGAATTATTATGTTTAATTGCAAGTATAATTGTAGTAACGTCTTGATAAAGTTAAAAAGGGATAACCTGCTGTGAAATGTTGTGCTAATAATTGAGAATCCGAGTTTAAGTAAGGCTACCTATTTAAGTGATGACGTTGGGAATTTATATTATGAATCGAGTAGAAAGGTTAGAACTTATGTCATATTAGTTAGATATGGATATCACGTGTATGGGTACGGTACGTTAGGAGTGCACAATTAGTCGAGAGGCGAGTATTTCATGTGAGAGCACGTCCTAACATGTATTTTCCATTCATTGTTTTAATGTTATTAAAGCACTTGCTATTTTTAAAATACTCTCCACTTTCGGGCTCTGATCCGTTTGCTTTCAAATCTATTTTTGAGAAAAAACCTTTTTAGGTGCCCAGCCACAAGGACACCATGCATAGGAATTCTATTCAGGTGACGAGCTGTAGCTGTTGTGGAAGTTACAGGGCCTTGACAGTAGACGCCTCTTTTCTAGTTCTGACTCCATATTCAGTTTCATCATTTGTAGAGCATGTCGGGCATTTCTATTTAGAGACATTTCATATTTCAGTTATTTAGATTTTGGCATGTATTTAATTAAGGGTACACTGTTTTATTTATTTCAGTTGTGGGATTGTTGTGAGGAGTATTTCCTCCACACTTATTATTATTTGTTGGTTATTATATTGCTTCTTTAGCATGAATGGTTATGTTATTCTTTCATAATTCTTTTATTGCATGTTAATCAGATTTAATTTAAAATTTGACAACTTACTTTTTAAATACTAGGTGGTTAGTAATCATTAAAATGTTTTCGACAGTGATGCTATTAACTGAATCAACTTGGAATTTTGTATTAATTTAATAAAGGAGTAGCTACCCGGTATTTAATTAGTCGGGGTGTCACAGGTGGTATCTGAGCATCAGGTTCTAGTGTCCTTTAGGATCTGTGCGGCTTATTATGCTTTCAGCGTTGCTTTCTTTTATATAGAGCCCTAATACTAGGAATGTTGTGTTTATCTCTACAATTGGAAAATTCGTGCTTCTGCGATTGTTTATACGAATGGCCATAAATGCCAGGATTTCCCAGAGGGTGTTAGGGCCCCACAGCAGTAGGTTACCCATAATGATCCACAGGGGCCACTTCTTACAGTCGCTCTCCCATCACCAGCTCAGGTACCAGCCCTACCAACCTTTCTAGTAGCTCCAGTGCAGCAGGGGCAGTTACAGTACAAACATATCTATAATGTCCACCAGGAAGCCGCCCCACAGGCACCACCCGCGATTTGGGGTATGTTTTCCTATCCATGGGACTTTAGGTCGAATTTTGTTTGTTACTGGGACAACGCATTGTTTTATAGCTACATATTATGAGAAGACCTTAGGGTTATTAACCACAGTAAAGAGCACTGTAACGTAGGTAGACTCACCACTGGGGAATGGTTCATTTTTTCTTTATATGCCGGGGAGTGGGGGTAGAGATTGGTAGTTTGGTATTACCTGCAGACATGTTAGTTTTAGACATGCATGAGCATGATGCCATTATTTGTATGGAATGGCTAGTTACGTACCGAGACATGATTGACTGTTTAGTAGGAGTATTATCTTTGCCATTCCCGGGCAGGAGATGTTTTTGGTGGCGATGCCTCGTCCTGAGGGAGGATCGTCCACTCATTTGTACTATATAGAGGAGGAGACCTCTAAAGAAGTGGTGATACCACTTGATTCGATTCCGGTTGTTCGAGAGTTTGCCGATTTATTTCAGGATATACCTGGATTACCTCCGAGTAGAGAGATAGATTTTGTGATTGATTTGACACCGGGCACTCGGCCTATTGCCCGCGCACCTTACCGTATGGCTCCAGCTGAGATGAGAGAGTTACGGGATCAGATTGAGCAGTTGTTAGGTCAGGGGTTTATACGGAGGAGTAATTCGCCGTGGGGTGCCCCTGTGTTAATTGTAAAGAAGAGGGATGGATCGTTCAGAATGTGTGTAGATTATCGGGAGTTGAATAAGGTCACGATACGGAATAAGTATTCGTTGCCCCAAATCGATGACTTATTCGACCAGCTGAGGAGAGCTTCTTTCTTCTCAAATATTGATTTGCGATCGGGATACCATCAGTTGCGTATCAGGGAAGAGGACGTCTCGAAGACTGATTTCTTAACAAGATATGGTTCCTACGAGTTTCAGGTTATGCCTTTTGGCTTGACCAACGCTCCAGCCGTGTTTATGGACTTGATGAATAGGGCGTTCAGAGAGTTCCTGGACCAGTTCGTCATTGTCTTCATTGATGACATTCTGGTTTACTCCCAGACAGAGGAGGAGCACGCCGAGCATTTGAGGAAGGTTTTACAAACGCTATGTCAGAACGAGCTGTATGCAAAGTATGAGAAGTGTGGGTTTTGGCTGAAGGAGGTTCAGTTTTTGGGACATATTATTTCCGACCGGGGGATATCTGTTCATCCGGGAAAGGTATCCGCGGTGAGGGAATGGGGACAGCCCACGACACCGACTGAGATCCGTAGTTTCTTGGGCCTAGTAGGATACTACAGGAGGTTCATTCGGGGTTTCTCAAAGATAGAGGGTCCTTTGACACATCTGACTCGTAAGGGTGCGTTGTTCATTTGGAGTGATGCCTGTCAATTGGCATTCGATGAGTTGAAAGACAAGTTGACTTCAGAACCTGTGTTAGCATTGCCGAGACCGGGAGTTGAGTATCTAGTTTACACCGATGCGTCCTTACATGGACTTGGAAGTGTATTACAGCAGGAGAGTCAGGTCATAGCTTATGCTTCCCGTAAGCTTAAGCCTCACGAGAAGAATTACCTCACTCATGATTTGGAGTTAGCGGTAGTTGTATTTTCCCTTCGGATTTGGAGACATTATCTTTTGGGGGAGAAGTTTCGATTGTTCACAGACCACAAGTCCCTACAGTACCTATTCACGCAGAAGGAGTTGAATATGCGGCAACGAAGGTGGCTTGAGTTTGTGAAGGATTATCAGTTCGATATCTAATATCACCCGGGGAAGGCTAACGTAGTAGCAGACGCATTAAGCCATAGGCCAATAGATGAGGTGGCAGGAGTGTGGAAGGCTAAGTGGAAAGAGTTGGGACACCAAGATGCAGTGGTCTGATCGTTCATGTCTGTGATGACTGTTACACCGCAGATTGTCATGAAGGTGGTAAAGGCCCAGGCAAATGACTCGTTCTGTCAGGAGCAGATAGTTCGATTACTAGCAGAGGGAGCCGAGTCCTATACCGTTAGCTCAGACGGGGGATTACGCTTCAATGGGAGACAGGTAGTTCCGAAAGGGGAGGAATTGTGACACGAAGTGATGGCAGAATCGCACGGTTCACGGTTCGTGGTACATCCCGGTGGGGACAAAATGTACCAAGATATGAGACGTCAGTATTGGTGGAGCGGGATGAAGAGAGATATTGCCATTTTTGTTTCTAAATGCGCCACTTGTCAGCTGGTAAAAGTGGACCATCAGAGACCGGCAGGACTTCTACAGCCATTAGAGGTCCCGATGTGGATGTGGGAGAGCATCTCCATGGATTTTATCATGGGGTTACCTACGTCACAGAGGGGTCACGACTCCATTTGGGTAATTATGGAAAGGTTGACCAAATTTGCTCATTTTCTACCCGTAAGGACAGACCACACTTCGGGACAGTATGCCCAACTTTTTATTGCAGAAATAGCGAGACTTCACGGTGTGCCCCAAAATATCGTGTCTGACCGAGACAAGATATTTGTTTCACGGTTTTGGGAGACTTTTCAGGAGGCCATGGGCACGGAATTGCGGTTGAGTACGGCATATCACCCGCAGACCGATGGGCAAACCGAGCATACAAACCAGATGTTGGAGGACATGTTGCGTATGTGCATCATTGACTTCGGGGGTGGATGGGAACAGTATCTTCCACTGGTGGAGTTTGCTTACAACAACTCCTACCAGTTCACCATTGGCATGGCTCCATTTGAGGCGTTGTACGGTAGACCTTGTGGTTCCCCAGCATGTTGGTTGGAGGTGGGGGACAACAAACTACTTGGGCCGGAAGTGATTCAGGATACTTTGGCGAGGATAGAATTGATACGGAGTCGCATTCGGGTAGCTCAGGATCGGTAGAAGAGTTACGCTGATGCGAAGAGATTCTTCAGGGAGTTCCAAGTGGGGAACCAAGTTTTACTCAGAATATCTCCTATGAAGGGGATTATGCGATTTGGGAAGAAGGGGAAGTTGGCATCGAGATATGTGGGGCCATTTCCTATCATCGAGCGGATTGGGTCTGTTGCATATAGACTTGGGTTACCAGAACATTTACACAGGATTCATGATGTGTTTCATATTTCCTCGCTAAGGAAATATCTTAGAGATGATTTGGCTCATTCTCACATTGCTTTGGAGGACATCGATCTCCAGCTGATAGCTCCTACGAGGAGGGGCCGATTGCTATTATGGACCGAAGTGAGCGGAAACTGCGATCAAAGATAGTTCCGTTAGTACGTGTTCAGTGGCGGCATCATAATGCCGAGGAGTCCACATGGGAGAGAGAGGATGAGATGCGCGAACGTTATCTAGAGTTGTTTTTACCAGGTACTTTTTAGTTCCGAATTTCGGGACGAAATTCTGTTATTAGGGGGGAAGTATGTAATACCCCGCATTTTTATCGATATTTATTTATGGGATTAATTAAATTAAATGTGAATTAATTGAGAATTAATCCGGATAAAATACTAACGAGATGTGAGTTGGTATTTGATTATAATGTGTATATATGGCAATATATGAATATTGAAAATATTGAAATTGTCGCGAGGCTGAAATACGACAATTTGGAAAATTTAGTTGGGACGCACGTGACAGTTACGTCAGTAATGTAATTATTTGAATTAAAAAGTGAATTTTATTTCTATCAACCATATGGTCATTTTGAGTGCGCCAACCTGTCCGGAAGGGTTGAAATAGTCATAAAACACTAGTCGGGAGTTTAGTTTGGGTCCCGGGGCATTATTGGGCCATACCGACAACTTAAAAGGGCATTTTGGTAATTTTGAAATTTTGGGATTTATGACCAACGAATTTTGGGAATTAAAAATAGGGAATTTAATAACCCACTAACCCATTACCAGCACTTAAGTGATTAGAGGGCAACGGGAGTTAGAGGAAAAAGTTAGAAAAGTTCCCAAAGAGAAAACCTTAACCTCCATCTTCAACCTTCAACCTTGGGAGAGAAAGAGAGAGACCAACCTTCATCAATTCAACAACAAATTCATAGAATAATCCGAGGAAAGTGGTTTAATTACGTTAATTTCAAGCGAATATTTCTTCCATGCTTAGAAATTTATAAAATTGCATTGTTTTGGGAGATTGATAAAAACCCATTGAATTGGAATTTGAAATTCACATTTTGATAAGGAGATTGCATGTAGAATCATGTTTGGGTGATTATTCTGATAGAAATACATCTTTTATAGCACAAAAACGGATTTAATTATGGTTATTGATAACTCTAAATTTCTAGGGTTCATGTTCATGAGATTTGGGAAAAATTGGGGAGATTTGATGATTAGATGTGCTTTAGGATGATTTGATCCCATATATATGTTAAAATACGACCTAAGTATGTTTATAAATGATTAGAAACCTTGAACTACTGTTGGAATGATGTTTAGATGAGATTAGAGGTGAAGAAAATTGGGAAAAAAGAGATAGGAGAATTCTGTGTCACCTCGTTATAAGGCCTGCCCAGGTCGTTCGAACGAGCTCGTTCGAACGAGCTTCTAACGAGTTGACAGTTTGACTTCTAATGAGTGGGATGTTTTTTCGATGCCTTTCATTCGAACGAGATCTCGTTAGATGCCCACTTCGTTCGAACGAACTCTCGATCGAACGACCTCGTTCGAACGAGACTTCTAACGAGTTGACAGATTGGCCTTTTTGGCCTGGTTTGATTTCTAGTGTCCCGTAACCTTGTTTAATTGTAGAGATAACATTACCTTGATGACTAATTCATATAGTTGGGATATTCGGGATATATTGGGGAGTAAAATATAGAAGAATGATTTGAACCAAATGGTAATTGTGGGTTAGGACGCGAATAACTAATTACGACGTGAGGATAATGGATGATGTGTAGATATAAACCGGGGACACGTGTATTGGTATAAGAATGTTAGGAATACCACTAATAAATTATGGTAATTACTAAGATGTTTGCATGCTTAGTATATGAATATGATTTTATGTGTATGACATACCTACCATACTTGCTATCACGGGAGGTTTACGTTCGCTTAGGGCCGTCTAATCTTTGTGTGCCCGGATTTAGATTGGTACCTAGAGGACAGAGTGTAGAGAATGACTTATTTGTGAGTTAATAGGCCAGCTGACTATGGAGCATAGGTATGTACGTGACCATGGATATGTTGAATTATGTTCGCCTCCATTTTTGTTTGTTGTGCTTATTCTAACAATTCCTGAGAGATTCGGAATTTGTAATCCTTATGTACGTGATGTACCGGGATGGATAGCAGAGTATGTGTGCACCACAGCGTAGCCTCGGGGTGCTTATATTGTATATTTATGATGTGAATAATATACGGTTAAATGAAAAGGAATTGTTATGTTTAATTGCGAGTATAATTGTAGTAACGTCTTTATAAAGTTAAAAAGGGATAACCTGCTGTGAAATGTTTTGCTAATAATTGAGAATCCGAGTTTAAGTAAGGCTACCTATTTAAGTAATGACGTTGGAAATTTATATTATGAATCGAGTAGAAAGGTTAGAACTTATGTCAGTTTAGTTAGATATGGATATCACGTGTATGGGTACGGTACGTTAGGAGTGCGCAATTAGTCGAGAGGCGAGTATTTCCTGTGAGAGCACGTCCTAACATGTATTTTGCATTCATTGTTTTAATGTTATTAAAGCAATTGTTGTTTTTAAAATACTCTCCACTTTCGGGCTCTGACCCGTTTGCTTTCAAATCTATTTTTGAAAAAAAACCTTTTTAGGTGCCCAGCCACAAGGACATTATGCATAGGAATTCTATTCAAGTGACGAGCTGTAGCTGTTGTGGAAGTTACAGGGCCTTGACAGTAGACGCCTCTTTTCTAGTTCTGACTCCATATTCAGTTTCATCATTTGTAGGGCATGTCGCCCATTTCTATTTAGAGACATTTCATATTTCAGTTATTTAGATTTTGGCATGTATTTAATTAAGGGTACACTGTTCTATTTATTTCAGTTGTGGGATTGTTGTGAGGAGTATTTCCTCTAAACTTATTATTATTCGTTGGTTATTCTATTTCTTCTTTAGCGTGAATGGTTATGTTATTCTTTCATAATTATTTTATTGCATGTTAATCAGATTTAATTTAAAATTTGACAACTTACTTTTTAAATACTAGGTGGTTAGTAATCATTATAATGTTTTCGACGGTGATGCTATTAACTGAATCAACTTGGCATTTTGTATTAATTTAATAAAGGAGTAGCTACCCGGTATTTAATTAGTCGGGGTGTCACAGTTGGTGTTAATAATTCCATTATATGTTATTATTTTTTAATCATATATTATATCTAAGGCTCACAAATTCATACACCAGTTTTAGACAACAACAATAGCTATAGGGGTCGAACCCACAAGCATTTAGTCAATTCATATAAATGAATGACTTTCCAAGTAGACAATATTAGTGTAAAAATAATATGTAGTTATAAAATAAAATAAATAATAATAAATGAGTGATACAAATTACATAATAAATACAGGAAGATTACTAGGATTTTGGACATGTTTGCCATTATTAATAGCTTATGTTGAAAAAATCTAACTCGCAGATCCTATTGTTAGCTCAAAATTATAAAGAATCTCCCAACATAAATTTTGGAAAATGAAAACATAATAGCTGGAATAAAATATTTTTCATATCTCTTTTTAGAAGCCAAAAATCCATATTCCCTTAAAAATACCACTCCTAAATATAAAATTTCAAACATAAACATGGTCTATCAAACAACTTACATATGCATAATTCATCAAATTTAAGTACTAATAATTACGGGATATAAATTAAATTGATCTCTTTTAATCATTATGTATTAATCATAAGCATGGACTATTAAATAATTTAGCATAAGTATAATCCATCAATGGTAAATACATAAAATCAAAGAATATAATTAACAAAAAATTAATTCAGTATGATTAAAATAATAGTCTCGTGAAACTTTTACCGAATAATAAATTTTTTAAATAATTTTAGAACAGGTAGGGCATTTGAACAAATTAAACTAATTAATACATGCATTAAATAATCATCGATAAATTTCATCGAATCCCAGAAATTAAATTATGCTAGAATCATACTTGAAACAATAAAATTGCAAGACGAAATTATAATTCTCATCAATAATAATACACTTGCAAAAATGGAGTTACTATTTTTTATTCTCCTAAAATAAAATCACGAATTTCCTCTCGCATTTTGTGCAAAATTGTGTCCAAACTTCTCTCCCCCCAACTGTCTTCTAATGGTCTTTTTTATAGGATATATGAGGAATATTTGTGAAGATGGGAGATAGAATATAAAATGACTAAGCTTCGTAACTTTCCCGTTTTAGCTCGAGACTTCACACTTTTTAGGTGTACCTGTAAAAGTGAAAAATAAATATATTTAATTCAAATTGAGGGTCGTAAAATTTAGGATATTACAAAATTACCTTTATTTATATTTTAGCTCCCAAAATTCACATATCACTCATTTTAACTCGGTATTTAGTCAAATTTCAGGGAGAACATCACATTGCCCAAATAAACATTTAAAGTTACTTTTAGATCCATAAAGATTACGAAAATATGATTTAAGCCCCCGGGGTTGCTAAAATTGAATTATTAACTTAAATTCTTTTAAATTGGCATTTTTCTTCTAAATAACAAAAATAACTATAAAAGCTCGTCATTTATGATATAACGTGACTAGCTAAGTCTAGATTTGAGAATAAGTTATATAAAATAATGCACTCATTAATTCTTCCTTGAATCAAATATGGCTCAATGATGGGTTGGTCCACACCATAACTAGTTAAGTATGATTAGTCCTCAAATGTTGTACAAATTTCCTCCGGCACAAAAAGAAGCATGTGATCGTATGGATACTAGAAAATAGAAAATGTTTACTTAAAAGACCAATAAATTGACATAGTCCTCAAGTATAATAGAGGAACCAAATCGTATCAGCCTAGCCCAAAAAGAGACAAGTCATCAAAGTTGTGGATGAAGTTATATATATTTAATAATTCAAGGCCACCTAATAATCAATATTTGAAAGTGCCATTTCCAAGAAGTAAACACGTACATACTATATAAATATTATGAGAGGAAGGAGGCAGAAGGTATGAGCTTCCAAGGAAAATGCACTTTAAATTTATAAAAAAAAAAAAATTGACCGATCGATCCTTCAATAGATCGATTAGTCATCCCTTTAGAATCATAATATTCAGTTTGCATTTTACAAACCTCTTGAGCGAGACATCTGATGAGATTAAATATATGAATGGTAACTACAGAGAAGTTCAAATGTGTAAATTGGATTCTTTGCAGTTGTTGGGTCATAATAAGATTTTTGCATATCTATCCAAAAATCTTTATCATCATTATCCTAAAATTAATCCAATAAAGCAAAAATAAAAGTTTCTTTAAAGAATAAGCATGATTTGTACATAATACTAGGAATAAAGAACAAATCTTGTTTAAACCTAAAAAAATAAATAAAATACAAACTACAAAGCAAAAAATATGAAAACCGAAAATCCACTCCAAGGTCCAATAAAGGATGACTCGTCGTCATCTTCCACGAAATTTGAATCTGAGACTGCAACTGGTGTTGCCATAGTCTCTCAAATCAATGGACCTCCACCTGGTGGTACGTGAAAGGAAGGTCCTCGATACTTGAGTCCCACTCTTCATGAAGACTGAGGGACATCCACATCTCGAACTCCCGAACCTCTGTAAGGAGAAAAGTTCAAAACATCCTATATCACTGGACATCCTTCGCCTAAGGTCTTTATTGTCCTCCGGAGATGCCCATTATTTGGTACCTCCACTCTAAAACCTCTCGTGGGAGAGTGGAGGATTACGAAAATAAATGGCGCATCATAAATTCAATCTCAAGAAAAACGAAAACAAAAAGAACTAAATCAAATAAAAATTTTGTGTGTACCTTAACTCCCATGGGAAGGAAAAATAAGAGTGGGAAAGAAGGAATTAGAACCTTATAATTCATGCCATTATCCCTAGTATAATGGATAGATTAAATCAAATATAATAATACCAATGTATGAGTTAAAGAGAAGTCTGACACCATAGTTGCTCACGTAGTAGGTCCCTCAAGAAGTGAGACAAAGGCATTAGTAGGGGGATCCTCCCCCAAATTCTTGTTCTATGCATTATGAAGGACCATCGACATCAGTCTCTCACCAAAAAAATCATCATAGGGGACGATGAGGTTAAATTGGACTACTCTCATATCCACTCACCATGTGTATACTCGTAAGTCATCCAATGACAAGAAATTTAGGGCCCTCATATCATAAGGGGGAGCCACTCGATTAGTCAACTAGGCCAAAGAGGTCCATTGACGAATGATTCTCTCCCCCAATTATAGAGCTACAACCATATTACTACATATTAACACCCGAGGTATAGTTAGGCTGGCAACCATGCTTGTGACCTAGTGAACTCACGACATAGTCTAAGGGAAGAACACGATCTGCAAACATAATAAGAATCAAAATATCGTTTAAAAGAGTGTGTAGAGAGCAAATAACATACACTGCCAATAATCAAACTTGGTAGCATGGTGTGAATGTCCCTTATGAGTACATTGCAAAATCAGCATCCCTGTTTCCTTTCCACCACCTCCTCTGGAAGGGCGTAAGTACCTTCTCTGGTGACCATAAATTACCCCGGCGGATCCCAAAAACCTTAAGAGACCATATATGGATAAAGAAAATAGAAAATATAACTAATGAAGTTAAAGGGTAATATTTTCAATTGAAAGAAAAGTAAAGAACATCCTCCCAAGTAACAACATATCGAACAGGGTTCCAAACCCCATGAATCAATAGGTAAATCATTCTTTCATTAAGAAAACCAAATGCTGAAATACGCTAGTCATATTGGGAAATGAAATTAAAGTACCTGAGTGAAAAAAGCAACCGACACGAATCGCCTCCCCATGAGAAGAGAAAATGGTGTGACCAAGTGCTAAGAGAATGAAGTATTGAGTGTAGTAATGAATCATCTTCAAATCATCCCTTAATATCCTCGCCCATTTGTACATGTGTATGTCCATGAAGGTGATAATAATTATCGCACTCGAGTGAATGAACGACAAGAATCCCAATGCCCCTCATATATTGAAAGATGAAGATGGTGAGGTATCATCACTAAGAACTAGTTAGTCGATAGGCCAATCAGGTTATGAAGGTTCAAGGGGTGAATATCATCTCACCCACAAGAAAATGAACGGTGGAGGTAGTGTTCCACAACCCCTATACCAAATTTTTTAATATGGAAGTGACACATGTCATCATCAAGGAATCCCCCAAAGGGCCAAATCTTAGGTACTGTACCCAGTCCTTGATGATAAGAGGAAAATGCTCAATCTCTCAGAGAGCCACCATTCGCTTAGGGAAACCCTTAAGACAGATGCAAGTAGTGCTATTCTCTTGAGGATCCTGAGCAATGCATAAAATAATTACAATAAATAAAAAGAATGAAATAACGCATAGTAATAATATTTTAAGATGAATACGTAATAAAAATTATTTTACAAAAAATAAATATATAATAGTCCATGACGCATGGCGTAGTAGAGATGAAGATTAGGCTCTCGCAATGGGGCACACAGTGACACACCCTCGAGTCCCTCGCCCCTGGCTACTTTAAAAGTTCAATGCCCGCCTAGTCATCAGGCACGTCAGCATCAGACACAAGACTTTCATTAGAAAGGTCATCCAAAAGCATGTCCAGCATCTCTCCAACAACATGTCTTTCAGCCATAATAGAGGGAAAACACTTAAAGGTATTAAAAAGTAGAGAGAGAATGAGATGTGAAAAGTGAAAATTAAGGAAAATATCCCAAAACCAACCTTATATAGGGGCTAAGCGCTCTCCCGATCAATCAAGAGGCCTCAACACTTGTTCAATCGATCAAGCGCCCTATATCAAATAAAAAAATCAATTTCTCCATAAAGATTCCTTTAAAATTCAAATTCATTTCCAAATTATTTTACCAAGATCCAAAAAATTAAACCCATTCCACCTCAATAAATATCAAAAAATCAAAATATAATATCTTCCTCAGTTAAATCCAAATTCCATCCCCATTCCTCCTCAATAAATTTCAAAAATCTATAATCCTTTTGAAATTCCTTTTTTCCAAACCAGCTCTCTGAAACGACTCAGTGTATCGAAAAAAACCAGGTTCTAAGCGAACACACTCCTAAATGATTTAGTGTAATTTTAAATACCTTGTTCCAATAAAAAAACGTTTAAAATGATTCGATGTATTGATAAACATCGCGTACCAATCGCACACCCTTACACACGATTTAGTGTATCGACAAACACCTTGTCCAAGGTAGACACTTTCCAAATGATTTTTTTTATCCCAAACGGAAACCATCCCAATGTATTCGGTGAATCGATATACACCATGTTCTAGACTGACACTTTATAAATAATTTTCTGTATTAACAAACAACTTGTCCTAAGCAGACAACTTCTAAACGATTCATTTTATCGACAAACACCTTATCCTAAGAGGATGCTTTCCAAAAGATTTAGTGTACCGACAATCACCTTGTCCTAAGAGGACACCCTATAAAATTATTCGATGTCTTAACAAACACCTTGTCCCAGGAAGACATCCCCCCCCCAAAAAAATCAGTGTATCGACAAAAACTTATCCCAGGATGACATCCTTCCAAACTATTCGGTGTATCAACAAACACCATTTTCCAGTCAGGCACCTTCCAAACGATTCAGTGTGTATACAAACACATCGTCCAAGATAGATATTTTAAACTAATATTTCACCTCATCCCTCCCCCCCCCCCCCCCCTTTTTACTTTTTTCTCCTTTAGGATATTTTTCTCTCACAATATCCTTAGATCCGTTCCAAAAAATTTGATCCAAAGCCAAAACTCTGTCGAAATAAAAAGGATGTAGCATAACTTTGCAGGTAAGTGATCTCACTCTTTTGACTTAAATCTTTGATACAAAAATTGTGGTGTTGCGTTGAAACACTACCCCTAAGATACTAATAACTACTTTTCTTTCTCGTATAAATCTTAATATTTCTCTAAAGGTCATGTTCGGGCTACATTTACTTTGATTATGCCCATGGTAGATATATTAGATAAACCCAATCTCTAAAACTCAAGTCAAATCTTGTACGTTTTCCATGCTTCTACTCTTTATTTTAAAAATACCCGGAGAGACTAATCAGAAAGCTTCAAAGTCATCTAATACTTTCACATAGGTTAGAGGATCACTAAATTCGAGGATTGTACGTATTATTTTTCACTTAATGTTGGAAGTTTTGTAATTCCTTCATCATTTAGTTATCAATGAGTGATTTAAGCTTGTTCATGCTCTCTCGTGAACACAAAACATATATACTTCTAGATCTGACTACATTTAACTTTCAAAACATCTCAAATGATCAAGAAAATGTTAGATGTCTCACATCGACAGTCCATATGAGATCAAATCCCTATTATTTGTTCAGTAAATATGTGGACTTTGAATCAACCCTTATGAGTACATAGAATCACTCGGACCTCCATCCAAGTGAACTAGGTCAAATTTGTATATATTTATCTATTTGGCGATATGATTTACACACACATCTTACAATGTAATGCACAACCTATGTACGTATTAACTATTTGTATTTATTTATTTATTTATTTCACACAAAACATGCTATCACACTTATTTTATATCTACATCTGAGATCAAAAGGGTGGAATGGGTGATTAACACCTTCCTAATCTGTAACCCAGTCCTCGAACCTTTCACTCTCTAGTTAAACATGTCGACCACTAGGTCTCTATAGAGGCCTATTTTGAGTAAAATATACTCTCAATTAAAAAAAATCCCTTTTTAATTGAAATAGAAAGAGAAAAGAGGTAAATAGGCCTCGGGGCTCTCATACCATACAAGTAAAAGTAGGTTTAAATTTAGTCGGGGACACAAACGGTGTTAAGTCCCTTAATGTTCCACCCACTCTCTTTAAAATCATTGTTGTCACAACTTGATCTAGTATATTTAATGTTAACATTATGAATGACAACGATTGAAAACTTCCACCCCAAAAGAACACCGTTTTCAGTACTCTCATCCAGAAACATCAAGTATGAGAACGTAAGAGATTTCAACAGAAATAATTATTACCATTAAATGGAGGAGTTTCATATGTTAAATGCCCATCCATTACACACAAAAAAGGATATACCATAAGATATAAAACCTAAAATTATAGAGTCCCTCTATGATACGTGCTAAGAGTGTGCCTCTTAATGATAACTACTTAAATAAAAATGAATTCACCTAATTTAAGAGAAAATGGGGAACAATTTGTTACTACAAAAGGGAAAAAATCCTAAATTTAAGTGATTTTGTTTACTAAGTTTTAGATTCAAGTTTGGTCCTTTTATTTAAGAGAATGATTCTAAAATATAAAAAAAGGTAAAATAATCACAAGATCGAATATACGATGGAGAAATCATCTAACGGGTAAAACCCCAGGATGATAAGAATGAGAAATATATTATGGTGGAGTTTTACATTGCGATACACTTACACAACTTTCACTCAACATATTTTCCACTATATCTTCCGAAGAAGGCTCCAACTTTGAAGAACGCTACACAATCGTTGCCTATTTTGGTTCGCGGCCAATGTTTTCATATCCTCTTGGCCAAAAAAGTACTATTTAAAGTTCAAGAAACTTTTTTTCAAGAATAAAAGCTTTCAAAAACCATAAAATATACCTAGGATTTATGAGGGAACCCTAAATGGTTGGGTTGGAATAATAATTGGGTATGGTGCTTGAAATCTCATAATGATTTTTCAAGACAACGAAGAGAAATATCCATTCACATATAAAAGTTTTGAAAATTATTTGAATACAATGATGAGTAAATAAGACTCTAAAGATTTCTCAAAGAGAAAACCTAAAAGAAATGGTGATGATGCGAAGATTTAGCTCCACCAGATAACAGATGATGAGCTCAAACATCAATAACAATGGAAACAATAGAGTTGTATGTGTATAAGTATATAGAAGGGGATGGGTATAAGAGGAATGAATACAATGATGTATAGTGGTTCAGCTAATCAGGCCTACATCCACTGTGAGTGTGTGATCCACTAAATATGAACACTAATGGCCTTGGATACAATGCTCATAATCTCACTCTCACTTTATTGTGTGTACAAGCAGAGTTTTAGCTGGGGTTACAATTATCGATCCCTTTGCAAGGTTAAAGATGACAAATATATATAGGGCTTGGTTGGTGTAGTGTACCCCCAAGCATACATTGAGCATGTGAATAATGAACTAGACAATTTCCTGTTAACACCTGGATGTGCCACTTGTGATTAATGATGGCATAATATTCCCTCACGTGAGGGGATGATATTGTTATAACAGTCTAGTCCACGCACTATATGAGTCCCACGGGCACTGTCCCACCGTCTAGTCCACGTGCTAGTCCACGCGTCTCCCAAATCACGTGCTGTGATGATGTCACCCTCGATTTATGATGTCAGGCCGAGGCTAAAGTTCATGCTGGCATTGGGTCCGACTGGATTTGGTCCTTGTATTGTCCTCCCCTCATGGGGTCATCCGGCTAGTGATGAAGGGTCGGCCCCTTATAACATCGCCTGGCCCATGATGAGGGTTCGACCCATCATTATAGGGTCGTCTGGCCTATGCTGAAGGGTTGTCCCATCTCAGGGTCATTTGCTCTAGGATGAGGGACCGGCATGACCGACCCTTCCTTCAATGGAACTGCGATAAAGTTAGACCCTCGTTCGGGATGAGGGTAACCTCAGATCGGCCGAGGGTGCCTTTTGATATATCACCCTTCTTCAGTGAGACCTGTAGTGGACTTAATCCCTCGTCTTAGATGGGGATATCCTCGTCATGGCCGAGGGTGTATTTTAGTATATCAATCACTCCTTAACCCTTAGTCATCGTTGTTATTGAGATGGCTGAGGGGTAATGTTTCCTTTAAATGCCAAATGGGTGGTCAAGTTGATGAGTGACATTTGTCAAATTGACTGACATCGTGTCAAATGTTAATCATTATGTTTTTCCTAGATGTGACGGTTGCACACTTGCTTGGGACTGTGCCCTAATGATACTTTTCCTCGTGGGTTGTGCACTACCTTGACTAATGGGCCGACTAATAAGAAGGTATTTAAACCATTTTAAAAATAATCATTCCTTTTCTTCATATTCTTCGCGCGCACGCTCTCTCTCTCTAGCTCCTTAGCAGTTCAAACGCCATTTCTGCACTTTTAGCCTTTTCTTCCGTATTCTAAGCTTCGTATAGTCTTCGTCTTCATCCTCAGGTATTTTCTCTTCCCTAGATTCCCTTTTCATCTTCCATTTTCACTTGTTTCTTGCTTTGGGGTTTCTTTTCCATTTTCTTGGTTATTTTACTTTTCCGGCATGAGTACCCGCCCTCCAGTGGTGGTTATAGGGCTAAACATTAGGTTTTAGGCTTCCCAGGGTTCCTCCTCCACCTTTTCATGGTGGTTTAGTGCCTCTTTGTGATGCTTCTTAGGGTTTCTTATTACTCTCCGACGTTCTTCTCCAATTAACTTTATTCCCCTTATTTTTGAGTGTTCGCACATAAAAACCCTTTATTTCTTTAGGTTTGATCCAAAAGTCAATTTGGTCAAACTATAATCTTGTTTGTAGTTTATTTAAACAAATTCCTTAAGTGTAGGGTCCCCCTCTTAATGCTCAAAAGACTCTACGGTTTAGCCGGGGAGTTTCCAACTTTAAGGGAGAATTTTTTTGCAAAGATTAGGCGAATAGAGGAAGAGAACGAGCGAAGACGAGGGACTGAACCTAATTGGGTATGACCCATTTTCCCCATTCCTTTAGCCATAATTTTACCTTCTGATCCCTTTGGGTTTCCTGTCATCCAGCTGAGTTTCAGACACACGAGGGAGATATGAACGAGAGAGAATCGTCACTAACGGGTGTTGGGCCTTTTGGGAGAAGAGAGACATCAACACCTAGCCCAAGCCGATTGGCCAAGGGGATAGTTCATTCTAAGGCTGTCCCTATGATAGACCTATCCCCTCTTGATTTTTAAGTGGCCTTTCCAAATATCCCACTGACAAGCGATGAGGCTGGGAAATCTGGGGACGAGAGGGTTGAGGATGATAGTGAGAATTCTAAGACTGATCAAGTTGACACTTCTAGTGCCTTGGCCTATGTATTGTCTATTAGGGATCATGAACTCCTACTATGGAGGCACCTCTTCAGTATACAACCAAATGTCTGTATGACGGTCCCAAATAAGGATGAGAGGGTCTTCTAGGGGAATTAAGGGGAAGTATATGTTTACGAGCAGATGCTCAGAGTAGGTGTTAGGTTCCCTCTGCACCTTGTAGTAGTTGATATACTTTCTATCCTTGGGGTTGCTCCTTCTAAACTTCCTCCTAACTTCTAGAGGACCATCGTCGGCTATGTCTCCCTTTCGAAGAACACTTTCATCAATGAGCCATCGGCTGATTTGTTCATAGCATGCTACAATATAACTTCTTCATCCAAGCAACCTGGGTATTTTCATCTAGGCGCGAGGAAGTTCGATAAAAAACTTCTTCATATAGCACAAACTTCCAACCATGATTGGAAGAAGAGGTTCTTCTTTATCTATGGGGATTGGGAATTACTCGCTGGGGTTTATCCCTTAGAAGATAGTCTGAGGGTCCCAAGGGCATGGTCCAACCCCTCAATGAAAGCACGGTTAGACCTCGGACTCATCTTGGATGAGAGGGATATTGATGACTATCTGAGGGAACGAGGGAAATAGGGTGGACTTACCAAATTTGAAGATTTGATGACCGCTCATTTCCTCAAAGAAGTTGGTCTGAGGGTCGTCCCCCTGACAAAATTATGTGAGTTGATTTTTTACTCCATTTCTTTCAGTGTTACCTCATTATTACTGCTTGTGTCTGATGTATCGTCTCTTTCTCAGGTCGGCCTACAAACGTGTCTGATCAACTTTGGGAAATGACTGCTCCCAACTTAATGTCTGGCCTGGGTAAAAAGAAAGGCAAGGAGCCTCAGCATCCTATAAAAAAGACAAAGGTTGTGCGGCCAACACAAGTAGAGCCGAGCGCGGACAATCGCAAATGTAAGGAGATGAAAGTCCCTGCTGGCTCTCGTCCTGACTCTCGGATGAGGGCAAGCGCAGAGCTCCCTCAGACGCAGACTGACGGGACTAACTCCTCTTTATGCATGGGCGCCAACTGGTCTCAAAATCTTGCCTTCTTGAGGGCTGAACCTTCCTCCCTCATATCCAACTTGAGGGTAGCTAAGGCCTCTATGTTCTCGGCACCCTCGGCCGAGAACTATGAATTCTTATCCAAGATGCCCCCGGCTAAGGTTTATGACTACGGGCTTCATACTCTGGCCCATGTATCTCATCCAACTCCTTTCTTTTGATACACCAATATTTTATGAACTATTCCCTCGACTCTTTAATATGACCTTTCTTTTGTCTTATGCAGTCTGTCTGCGCCTTCACATCTGCCACCAAGTGGATGGCTACAAACCAGCAGAAGATCCATGAGGCCGAAAGAGCTATTCAAAATGAGGTCGAGCTGAGGACTGAGTTGGAGACCGCTAGGGCCGAGCTGAAGAGTGAGAGGACTGAGCATGAAAGGGTTTTGTATGCGCTTGTGAGGCAGCATGAGGCCAACTTGAAATTAAAGGACAACCTCATAAAAGAAAAAGATGAGGCTTCGACCAACTTGGGTGTCTAGCTCAAAAATGAACTTGATGAAGACATGAAGAGGGCCAAGATCGATGCTGTGGAGGTTTACAAACTCTCCGATGAGTTCCAGGGATTCGGTCTTGAGTACTTGGAGAGGGAAATCAAGATGGCCTGTCGGTGGGTCGTCCTGAAATTTACTGACACCGTGTCATCTATTCGCCCTTTTTTGGAAGCTGTGGAGCTGGATGCCCCCCTGATAGCTGATGCTCTAACCCATGTAGAATCTCAAGTGCACGTCGAAGGCACCGACAGATCTAAGGATCGGCCTCCTATTTTGGTCATCGAAGAGACTCCTCTTGTTGATATTGAAGCCCTGCCTTTTGATGGTTCTCAATAGGGTGGCCGTATGTGGCCCATACACTCTGCTTGTAAAGCTTCTGTATTTTACTTTCTTTTGGACAAATATTCTAACACTTTATTTTATAATGAAATTTCTCCTATAATGGAATTGCTCTTTTACTGTCTTCTATATTTGCCTCTTTTATGATTTGTCTTGGCTATGATATTTTATGTTAATCATCTTTGAGCACCCCCTCGTCTTTTTTAAGGGTGAATGGAGGTTCGTCCCTGCCATTCTCCTTAATTATAGTCGAGGGTGGATATCCACCAAACTAATGATGTTTTCAAGATGAAATTCCTCCGTCGTCTTCCTTGAGAGTGAATGGAGGGTCGTCCCTACCATTCACCCTTATTATAGCCGAGGTGGCTATCACTAATTTAATGATGTTTTCAAAATGCAAGTCCTCCCTCGTCTTCCTTCAGAGTGAATGGAGGGTCGTCCCTACCATTCACCCTCTTCATAGCCGAGGGTGTACATCCACCAAATTAATGATGTTTTTCAATTTCAAGTCCCCCCTCATCTTTCTTGAGAGTGAATGGAGGGTCGTCCCTACCATTCACCCTCATTATAGTCGGGGGTGGCTATCACCAAATGAATGATGTTTTAAAAATGCAAGTCCTTCGTCATCTTCCTTGAGAGTGAATGGAGGGTCGTCCCTACCATTCACCCTCATCATAGCCAAGGGTGGACATCCACCAAATTAATGATGTTTTCAGTTTTAAGTCCTCCCTTTTCTTTCTTGAGAGTGAATGGAGGGTCGTCCTTACCATTCACCCTCACCAAATTAATGATGTTTTTCAATTTCAAGTCTCCCTTCGTCTTTCTTGAGATTCAATGGATGGGCGTCCCTACCATTCACCCTCATTATAGTTGAGGGTAGCTACCACTAAATTAATCCTGTTTTAAATTTTAAGTCCCCCCTTGTCTTTCTCGAGAATGAATGGTGGGTCATCCATACCATTCACCCACGTTATAGTCGAGGGTGTCTATCACCAAATTAATGATATTTTTCAATTTTAAGTCCCCCCTCGTTTTTCTTGAGAGTGAATGGAGGGTTGTCCCTACGATTCACCCTCATCGTAACCGAGGGGGACATCCACCAAATTAATGATGTTATCAATTTTAAGTCCCCCCTCATCTTTTTTAAGAGTTAATGGAGGGTCATCCTTACCATTCCGCCTCATTATAGCCAAGGGTGGTTTAGAAAGAATTACCCCAACGTATTTAAATTGACAAACACAAGATGAAGGGCCAATATTCTCATTAACATTTCAAGTCTTCTATTGAAGCAACACATTCACTAAAAGTGTGGTCCGATAGGACATTACAACATTATTGATAATATTTCTTCAAATGATCTGTGTTCTAGGGGTTCAAAAAGGGTTCCCCTTCAAGGCTCTCTAGTCTATAGGTTCTAGGGATAACTTCATCAATGACCCTATATGGGCCATGACAATTTGGGTGGAGCTTGTTAGGTTTCTGGCATGTTTTTTTTAGGACTAGGTCCCCCATAGCGATTGGCCTTTTCTTCACCCTCTGGTTGTAAAATCTGGCAGCCCTCTGTTGATAGGTTGCTTGTCTTATCTCAGCGTCTTCTCTTCTCCCCTCGATCAAGTCTCTAGATCAAGTTTCCTTTCTTCCATATTTCTCTGGGGGTCATACATTTGGACTCTGTGAGTTGGAAACCCAATCTCGATGGGGATGACAGCTTCTGAGCCATACGCCATCATGAATGGGGTTTACCCGATAGGAGTCCTTACCGTCGTCCTATAGGCCCACAGTACAGCGTATAATTCCTCAACCCATCTTTCTTTTGCCTCCTCGAGTTTTTTCTTGATAATATCTAGGATTATTCTATTTGTAACTTCAGTTTGCCCATTAGCCTGAGGTCGTCCTGGGGTAGAGAAGAACTGTTTGACCCCCACTCTATCGCAGTATTTCCCCAGGGATACATTATTGAATTGAGTTCTGTTATCTGAGATGAGGGTGTTGGGGAGACCATATCTGCATATAATGTTTTCCAGATGATTTGAAAGGTCTTCTGCTCAGTGATCGTGACCATCGGCTTAACTTCCACCCATTTTGAGAAATAGTCAATCGCTATGATCAAGTATCGATAGTTATTAATGGACCTGGGCAAGGGTCCTACCAAATCGATTTCCCATACTACGAATGTCCATGGGGATGTGATGGAGGTAAGAGGCTGATGGGGTTGATGACCGAAGGTTGTGAACCTCTGGCATTTATCACACTTCTTAACGTAGGCCGTAGCATCACTCCCCATAGTCGGCCACTAGTATCCCTGGGTGACTATCCCCTTTGCTAACGACCTGCCCCAAATTTGGCTCGAATAAGACCCCTTGTGCACATCTTGTACAATGTGTCTCTAATAACAGTGAACTTTGCACCTCTGTATCTCAACTTCTTCCTTTCCTATTTTGCTTCGGGCATCTCCCCCTCTTTAATGTATCTGATCATAGGGTCCATCCATGAAGCTTCCATGCAAATATTTAAGCAATTACTAAGTGTTCATTCTGCATCTTTAATCGTTGGTCGAAGCAAGATTTCCACTGGGACTGTCCTCCTGATATCTATCATAGTTGCTGAGGCTAGCCTAGCAAGTGCATCGGATCGACCATTATCCAGCCTAGGTATCCTCTTTAACTTTACTTCTCTGAAGCCCTTCAATAGTGATTTTACTCTTTCAAGATATTTTTGTCATTCTCTCATCTTTGGCCTCGTACGCTCCTAGTATCTGATTCACCACCAGTCTTGAATCACTATGGACCAAGATCTGGCCAACACTAAGAGACCTGGACAAAGAGAGGCCTTCTATCAGGGCCTCATATTAAGATTCATTGTTGGAGGCTTTGAGGTTGAACCTCAGGGCATACTCAACGTCCGTGTCATTAGGCACTGGTACTATTAATCCATCTCCACTTCTGCTTTCGCAAGAGAACTCATCGACGAAGAGATTCCATACGGCGTATTCCTTTAAAACATTTCCCTCGGAGAGGGATCCCTATATAAATAGATATCTTCCGTCCCCATTTTCGACAAATTTTTTCTCTAGCGGTGCTTGTCTCAGCCTTATCTGTGGATGGGCCAACAACTCTACCTTGCTGGGTATTTGTCATCTCGAGGTTCTCATCTTTAGCCTCATTATCATCCCAAGTAAATTCATCAATGAAATCTGCAAATGTTTGCCCGTTAATGGCCACCCAAAGTTGAAACACAATGTCAAACTCTCCTAGCTCTATAGCCCAGGCCATTAGCCTCCTCGATTTTTCTGGCTTGTGTAAGACCTGCCTAAGAGAAGAGTCAGTGAGGATGACCATTGTATGGGAATGGAAGTATAGCTTCATCTTTCTTGATGCATGGATCAAAGCATAGGCCAACTTCTCTATCCTTGGGTATATTTGCTCTGCCCCTTGGAGTGCCTTACTATTGAAATACATAGGCTTCTACACCCCGTCTTCTTCTCTCATAATGGCTATAGTGATGGCTGACTCTGAGACGGCTAGGTACACATATAGTCGTTCGCCCTGCACTGGTCATGACAATAGCAAGGGAGACCCTAAGTATGAATTTAGTTCTTTGAAATCCTAGTCACACTCTTCGTTCCATTCAAAGGCCTTTCTGAGAATTTTGAAGAATGGTAGACACTTGTTTGTAGCTCTGGATACGAACCTATTCAAGACAGCTACTCGCTCTGTGAGTCTCTGAACATCTTTAATGGTCCTGGGGGTCTTCATTTCTAAGAGGTCCTTTATCTTCTCAGGGTTGGCCTCAATGCCTCTTTGATTGACGATGAACCCCAAAAACTTCCCTGCTCCGACCCTAAAGACACCTTTGGCTGGGTTGAGCTTCATTCGATACTTGTCTATGGTGTTAAAGGTCCTCTCGAGGTTGGACACATGATCTTTGGCCTTAAAACTCTTGGTCAACATGTCATCTACATAGACCTCCACAGACTTCCCGATTTGGTCTTCAAACATTTTATTCACAAGGCGCTGATATGTTGCCCCTACATTTTTTAGGCCTTGATATAGTATGCCCCTTTGTTGGTAATGAAAGCCATTTTTTCTGAGTCTTTAGGGCTCATAAAGATCTGGTTATAGCCTAAATAGGCATCCATAAAGCTCATTAACTCATGGCTCGTGGTAGCATCTACCATCTGATCAACTCGGGGGAGAGGAAAACTGCCTTTGGGATAATATTTGTTGAGGTCAGTGAAGTCTACACACATTATCCATTTCTTATTGGCTTTGGGTACTATGATCGCGTTAGATAGCCATTCAGGATAAATGACCTCCCTGATGAACTCGGAGTCTTCCAGCTTCTTGACCTCATCCCTAATGAGCTCATACATTTCTCAAGAGTAAATCCTCCACTTTTGTTTCACTGGCTTTGTGTCCACTACCACGTTGAGCTTGTGAGACATAATTTCGGTGTTGATCCCCGACATGTCTGCATGACTCCATACAAAGACTCTTTGTCTCCTCCCTAACTGCTTAATGAGATCTTATTTTATTTCTATCTTTAGAGCTTTGCCAATTTGGATGGCTTTTTCGACTAATCCTCATTGAGGATGATGGATTCTACCTCTTCCGTAGCTTCTCCTTTCTTTAGCTTTGTCTCATCCCTAGGGTCGAGGGTATTAATATTATAAGTGGCTATTGCTTTCTTGTGCGCCTCTCTTTCTTTGACGGAGTTGAAATAGCATTCTTTTGTTGTCATCTGGTCTCCCTGAACTTCCCCTACCCCATAAGGGGTTTGGAATTTTACCATCTAATGAATCGTGGAAGGCACGACCTTAAATTCCTTGAGGGACACTCGCCTGAGTACAATGTTGTAGGATGAGAAGACTTGTTCATTCATCATGAAAAAGTTAACCTTCTTGGTAAGCCATCTCGGCCACTCGTCTCCCATTCTAACATCAGCCTCATATACTCCTAGTGGATGAACTTTTTCCCCACTAACACCAGTCAAGGGGTGATGGTTTCGGACGAGCCTATCACGACTGAGTCCTAAGGCTTTAAATAATGTCCAGAACATCACATCTTCAGAACTACCCCCATCTACCAAGATCCTCGATACCTCACATCCGTGCACCCTGGTGGTGATGAGAAGAGGGTCGTGATGCGGGCCTAAGAGGCCATTGAAGTCCATTCTTGAGAAACCCACTATCAGAGTATCCATATCAACTTTATTACTCTTTTCTAAGTTTGCTTCCATAGAGGTCGAGTGTACAAATTTTATTACTGCCTTGGCTTTATCTATATGGGCCTTCTTGTCGGCAACCTCTGATCCTCCCCCTGCTAGTCCCCTAAAGATCATCCCAACACTGAACGAGATCATATTAAGTCTTTTTACAGGGCCTTGGTCATCTTTCGATGGGTGGTTAGGATCGTCTTCATCATCCGAAGGGTCATCCCATATATTCGGAGGATCTTCTCTACACATATCACCTCTCTTCTTCCTGGGGTCGTCCCCTCGGCCCCTCTTGAAGGCACCTTTTTCAACGTATTTCCTTAACTTCCCTTCTTTTAACATTTTTTCAATCTCATCTTTCAGAGCAAAACACTTGTCGATCACATGGTCGTGGTTTTGGTGGAATTCACACCACATGTTTTTGTTCCTCTTGTGAGGAGGTCCCCTCAACTTCACGGGCCATTTTAAGGATCAATCACTCTTTATCTCATTCAGAATGTGTTCGTAGCTGACTGTAAGAAGGGTATAGTCAGTAAATTTGTTACTCGCTAGCCTCTTATTACCCTCTTTATTCTTTTTCTGGTACTTACCCCCTCTAGTCCCTCCTTTTTCATCTTTATATTTTATGGTCATCACCTCTTCGGCGTTCATCACCTTTCTCACTGTTGCCAGCAATTCAGCCATCGTCTTCGAGGGGTCTTCAGCAACCTTCCATAACAACTTCCCCTTTTGGAGTCCTCCAATGAGGGTTGTCATGGCTATACTCTCTTCGTTATCTTTAAACTCTAACTTTTCTTTGTTAAATCTGGCTATGTAGTCCCTTAGTCTCTCGTTTTTCCCCTGCTTAACATAAATCAGGTGTGTTGTCTTCTTCTGTGGCCTCACTCCAAAATAAAAGTTGTGGATGAACCGATCTTCCAGTTGCTTAAAGCTTTCAATAGAGTTCTTTAGAAGAGAGGTATACCAGACATGTGCGGCCCCGATCAAAGTGCTGGAAAAGGCACGATACCTCATCTCATTTTAGATAGAGTATATGTCTGCCGCTAATTGGTACATCTCAATATGATGGACAAGGTTGGTGCTCCCGTCAAACCTTGGGGTTACCCCAGGTGGCTTAAACTTGGATGGCATTAGGAAGTTAACTATCCTCGCCACAAAAGGTGAACTTATGGAGTACTCTCTTTGAAAAGTGTCCCGACTTTTCAGGATATCGCTAATTTTATCCTCCAGCCTTTAGATCGAGTCATTCCATGGCCTCATAGGGTTGGATTGGCCGATGTTATACCCTGCTGCCTCTTTGGGCTGAACTGAGGGTTCTGCTGCGGCAGGTCTCTGTTGACTGTTCACTTCCCCCTGGCCGCCATCCCGTCCGTGGGGTTGGCCCCCGTGGGGTCGATCATCTACTGCCTCCCTTATGGATCTTACTAGACCTCTCAATCTGAACAATTTTTTCCGAAGGTCATTCATTGGGACCAGCCTCTCAAAGGCCGAACCCCTGCTCAGACAGTCGAAAGTAGAGCCTCTGGAGCGATCATCAGAATTTTTCCTTCCACACTTCCCTCTGCTTTACTAGATAGGTCGTACAGTATTATTGGAGACCTCATATGGTTCCCAGCACTCTGTGGGTGCCTCTTTCACCTCTATATCATCATATATGTCCTCTGGGCAAGGGTTTCCTTACCTCCCCAGGCCTAGACGCGGGGGCTCAGCAACATCCCTTCGCCATTATAAAGGTGACAAGTCTTTGCATGGTGCCTGGAGTGGTCCCCTGGCCTCATGCTGCCCTGGATCTACTGGCAGCGTAATCATCTTCGAGGAGACTCCGGGTGGTTTCAGTATGTTTTGGCTAAGAGCTGCAAATTGCTCCTGCATGATCTGCTGACTTGCTGCTAAGGACTTCAAGGCAGCAGCCACATCTTCCATCTCAGACTGAGGTGGAATTTGACTGGAATAAGGTCCTATTCCACTAGATGGTGGAGGAGGTGGTGGTGGTAACTCTGGTGCCATGTGTTTGAGCTATTATGATCAAACGAGCTTGAGAACCTTAATGGGTCTCTTTCAATTGTGAAACAGCTCCACACGATAGGAGAGAACTGGTTCACCACCATAGTTTTCGGTGAGGCCAAGTTGTATTAGGGAAGAGATAGCTTCTCGTTCCCATAGACGACGCCAAACTGATGATGATAAGATTTAGCTCCACCAGGTAACAGATGATGAGCTCAAACGGTAATAACAATGGCAGCAATAGAGTTGTATGTGTATAAGTATATATAAGGGGATGAGTGTAAGAGTAATGAAGACAATGATGTACAGTGGTTCATCCAATCAAGCCTACATCCACTGTGAGTGTGTGATCCACTAAATATGGGCACTAATGGACTTGGATACAATGCTCATAAGCTCACTCTCACTTTACTGTGTGTACAAGCAGAGTTTTAGCTGGGGTTATAATTATCGATCCCTTTGCAAGGTTGAATATGACAAATGTATATAGGGCTTGGGTGGTGTCGTGTACCCCCCAAGCATGCATTGAGCATGTGAATAATGATCTATCCATTTCCCTGCTGACATGTGGATGTACCACTTGTGATTACTGATGACATATTATTCCCTCACGTGAGGGGATGATATTGTTATAACAGTCTAGTCCACGCGCTATATGAGTCCCACGCGCACTATCCCATGCGTCTCCAAAATCACGCGCTGTGATGATGTCACGCTCGGTCTACGATGTGAAGCCGAGGCTAAAGTTCATGCCGGCATTAGGTCCAACGGGATGTGGGCCTCATCCTGTTGTCCCCTCATGGGGTAGTTCGGCTAGTAATGAAGGGTTGGGCCCTTATTGCGTCGCCTGGACCATAATGAGGGGTCGGCCCATTATAGGGTCACCTGGCCTATACTTAAGGGTCGGCCCATCTCAGGGTCGTCTGCTCAAGAATAAGGGGCTGGCATGGCCAACCCTTCCTTCAACGAAACTCTGATAAAGTTGGACCCTCGTTCTGGACGAGGGTAAACTCGGATCGGTCGAGGGTGCCTTTTGATATATCACCCTTCTTTAGGGAGACCTGTGGTGGACTTGATACCTCTTCTTAGATGGGGATACCCTCGTCCTGGCCGAGGGTGTATTGTAGTATATCAAATGGCTTTAAGAAATCAAAGAAGAGGAGGGCAAAATATGCTTTTAAATATATGAAATTATTTTTAAGAGAAAAAATATTTTTATTAAACTCTCACTCTTGGTTTGGAAGGCTATTTAAAACATAAGTACATAACCATAAGTAGGAAATATTTAAGAGGCTAATATTTTAGGTGTCAAAATCTCAAGGTTTTAATTGATCACATGTAATACTTATTCAGTCGAAAAGGTGTACTTATTACTTGCTAAGTATATCGTAAGGAAAGACATTTTATAAAGTGTTTTCGTCCCCCTCCGAGGCATATTCATTCGTGGCATGTAATATCCCATATTTTCGTGCATTTATATAAATTCCATAGTTAATTAGTTATTTACTATCCGTGTCATGTGATATGTAACTTTGTATATTTTTATATATTGTTATGTGAATCGTATATGTGTTACATGATTTCACACTATATGAAAATTGACATAAGACAGAGTAATACATCAATTAAATATTCTATGTGAATTGGTATTATAGGCACATATGGAGTAGTAAAGGATGAGGTATCAAGGGTATTCTTGGTTGTATTATTCTTTCTTTAATGGGTCCCACCAATCATTATGTAATTTCTTATAATGTCGAGCCACATGTAAATAATTCATAATTAATATTTATCTTAATTGACTCATATTAGTTTATTAATTATCTTAATGAGATAATTAATTTATTAGAATGTGCTCTGTTTTGTATTGAGTTTTTGGACACTTATAAAGTTTAGTTTTAACTTAAAATATTGGAATTTAATTCTGTTGGGTTTGTATATAGTTTGGGCCAAGTTTCGAGCCATTTGGAACAAGTTTTAAGCTCATTAGGTAAAGTCTATTTTTGGGCATATGCTTAATTTGATAATTAGGGCCTTTAGTAACTTAATTAGAAAACACAAGGCTCTCATAATACACCATAGACAAAGCCTTGCAGCTAAGGAGGTTGACAAAGTAACAAGAGATTGAACAACTTAAGGAATTAGTACTTGATTCATACAATCGATCAATACGCAAGTTTTCTTGGATTAAGAATTATATTAAACTTTGTTTTTGGTAGTAGTAGTTCATTGGAATTTGGACTAAAACCCATGTAATCTGATTTTAATTATAAAATCCTAATATTCATAATTAAATTAGTGATATGATTAAGCCTTAGTCCCTATTCATGAACTTTGATAATTTGATTATTAATCCCTTAAATTAATATACGAAATCATATAATATGCTTGAATAATGTTAGATGTGAATCATGATACGATAATTTACCATAAACCTTATGTTTTTATTAGTTATTCAATCGAATGTAAGATGAATTTCATTAAAATTATGAACTTAGGGTTTGGAGACTTGTAATGTAAAATTGAATCATGAATCATAATTATAATATCCTAAAACTTGTTGTTATAGGTTGGTATTGTTAATAATCGTGTTATACTTTAAGGAGGGTGGATATTGGACAGTTTAGAGGATTTAAAGCTAGGTTTTAGGTTGTTAATAACCATTTTTACACTCTGCGAAAGAATTATTCTATTTGGATCTTGTTCGAACGAGATAGGGGTTCCGTTCGATGAGTTGGGTTTTGGTTCGAATGAGATAGGATTTTGGTTCGAATGACATATGGGTTTTCATTAGAACCAGTCAGAGGTGTCCTTCGAATGAATTTTAAACAAATTAGAAATTAACTCTTAATTAATTAGGGATAATTGATATGAGCTTTAAAATACCATCTTAGTAATTCGTGAGTAGGATTGATTATTGTTTATAAGTTTTATGTGTAAGAATATCTTGGGTGTGTGTGTCCTCGTGGGGGTTGTATAATGAGGGATTTTGATAGGGCATGTATGATGTTGACCATTCTAGAATTCTGGTGATAATGACAGACTTGTCTTATTTTTAAATACCCCGATCTAATTGCTAACGCACTCATGTCCCAAGTGGGGGTAAATGGGGGTGTTCCTTCATATAAATTCAGGTATAAAGTTGATACAATACAAAAGGAGTAGTGATGTTCCTATATTGATGATTCTAGGTTATTGGGTTTGGATGACATGTAATTATACTTATTATGGATAAGTGATCCCCAAAAGTAATAGGGGATAGGACTTCATGCTTTTATGTGTGGGATTGTTCATAGTCCATCTATTTTTATGTGAGTGGGGACATGCTTGTGGTATTGCGGGACCCAGGAAGGAGCTCGGGGGAGAGGCAAGATGAACTAAGGTCAATTACTCCTTATGTTTTTATTTGATACCATAGGGGATACGACAATGGTTGTCCTTTATTCCCCTTCAAGATGGATTTCATTATTAATTGATTTCCCATTAAATCTGTTCGATAACATAACCAGTTTTATTTTGTGTAAGAGTATAGTATACTCAATGTGCTATATATGATAGATTGTTTAGATTCCTTGCCAAAACATGTTTGAGTCTTTGTCGAAGAGGTCCCTAGAAAGATTTATCAGCAAACCAAATTCACTCAATGTCAAACAAGTTCAACACTTTGAAAAAATTATAAGTCTATAAGATTTTCCTTAGTTAGTCTGTATTTATAATCTAATTAACCTTCGTTTTGTAGTTTTGTCAAATACACATACAAATATACTTTTAATATAATAAAATTTATTTTATGAATCCTCTTGTGTATTTTAAGAATGTGTATTCATGCAAGAAATGAGCATACATAAAGTTAGACTCAAAACGTATTTTGAAAAATTGTATAAGGAAAACCAAACAATTTTTTCTGGAGACATGCGTAACTTGCCTCACTATAGTAATAGCTTGTCGCAGGCATTCTTTTGTACATGATCAAGTTCTCTGGACAGTGCTGCAAATTATTTCATACCAGTTCCTCTGCAACGATGAACTTCCTCGTTGGAGTGACATTATTTCACTAGTTACTTATGTCCCCTAATAAAATATCTAGACGTAGGTGTGACCTGGTTCTCTTAAGATTCATTGCAGTGACACAATAGCTCGCTATAGTGACATTGATATGGAATTTCTCATGATTTTAATGAGGATGATATGTCATTTCTCACTAAGTTTGCCAAAAAGTGAAAACAATTTTAATCTAGTGGCGCACCCATATCCACCTAGAATTGAGATTAGTAATAGAAATGAAAGATGAATATCCAAGGACCCTCACGTATTTATGTTTGGTGGTTGATGGTGCATGTCGAAGTAATGTCCCTCAAATATGAGTCATGATGGTAGAAAAAATTCTTATTAATTCACTTTTACTAATGATGACTCAGACTCCAAAGATGACTCTCAAGAATGGAACTAGGCCATATTTATAGTGATAGAGAAATTTAATGAGTTGGGTGATTTAGTTAATTTTGAGGTTCCTCTTCCACCTAGTGAGGAAAGGACTATTTCAAGACCCTCTTTAAGCACTATTAGGGAAAAAGAGGAATATGATTTTCAAAAGAACTATGTTAGGCTTTATAAGGAGTCCATAAGCCTGGAAAGGAATAACATAAACTCCCACAACGTTATCCTATTATGAGAACCAAATGTCCACAGTGAGTAAGAGTTGTGTCAATGTTTTTGTTGTTCCACACATGGCAAATAGTGAACAACATTTCTAAGGAAGATCCATTAACATTTTTCACACGGAGGTTGAGTTCATTAGGATAATCCTACACGAGAGTGAAAAATTGAGAATAGCCATAGAGAATAAAATATCTTTACTTGAAACTAAGCTACTATCCATGATAACTTTCAAGATGAATATGGAAGGTAGGTATCAAAGTTGTATATGATGCCTTCTAGTGCCAAGTTTTCCACTACAGATAAATACGGAATCGATTTTGAAAGTGATGGTTATTTGTCTAACCAAAATTTCATAGAATCATAATGACTTTTTCCATCTCCAATTGGTCAATCTTCAAGTCATTCCATACCTAAAGAAATCCAAGGTAGGGTAACCTTCATGTGTTCATATTGCAATAACGAAGGATAATTAAAGGATTTTTCTTTAGACTTAGGAAGAAAAAACTTAAGTGCACACATTGTCATAAATGAGGAAAACATAAAGAGTTTTGTGTTTTTTCCAACCCACATCACGTTCAAGTGATTTTGTTAAGGGTAGAAATTTCGATAAGAAATGGAAGAAAATGGTGGAAACTCCTCCAAAGGTTTTTTCCAAACGGAAATGAAAATTGTATACTCCTCTCACACTTTACAACTCGATTTCTCGATCCAACACTTTTGGACTTGATTCGAACTGGATTTTGAAACAAACTATTGATAGAGCAGAGCTAGAATCACCAGAAAAACATGCCAGGGCTTAGTACTTGTTTAAAAATAAATAGGACTATTGTGATTAAGGTGTTAGAGAGTGTTTTGTTTACTCTTTTTTATAGGCATATTAATTTTTCTCCATCACTACTTTTATTCATAAGTTATCATATTTGGTTTGTTCATACTTTTAGATTTTTTCATTATACAATATTGGGCTTATATGTTGTTGGGTAATATTTCATCCCATGAGATTAAATACAAACACACATGCTTAGTTATTATACTAATTGTTCTATTTATGGCTTTTAATACTCCATGCATACACTTTATAGCTTTAATTTCATTGGTAAATTAATCTTTCTATTTTAGAGCATTTTTTATAACTCGTGCACTTTTACTTCGCATAAGAAACTTGAGAATTTCTAAAAAAATCGTAATGAAGGGATTTATTTTCTACTTCTACCGAAACTTAAATGTTTCGTGCAACGTTTTGATGAAATGGTTTCATTGTTATTCCTTTTGTGATAAGGATTTTTATCATTAATGTTGGGTGTGAACATATATATGTTCAAAATCATAAGTGATGATGTGATAAGGGCTGAAACCTTGGGTCGTGAGAACTACCTTTGAAAAATTAGAAATAGTTCTTCATCCTTTGTAATGAACAAACAAAAGTCACCACTTGCAAAATTTTATCAAAAGCGATGTCTCAAACATTTTTGTCTCTAAACAAATTCAGTAATATCAAGGATATGAGACTAAAAAGGTTTTAATCATAAACTGCTATTTGAGGGAGAAAAGTGATAGTTGAAATTTTATTTTTTTCAAGGAAAAGTGAGGATTTCTCTTTGTTGCATAAAGTCATTTTTTTTAAATGTGAGTTCAAACAATTATCTCCATTCATCAATTGACTAAGTAGTACATAGCATATCGCATCATACGGGCGGTATGGATGGGCTAGCATTTAGTGGATCAAAGTATATTTAGGATTGTCAGACTAGTTAGGTTGGGTAGCATAACTAGGCGAATAAAATATATATGTTAGGTGCGCACCTTAGATGAGGGTGAAGATAATATCATGTGAGTGAGACATAAGGTAAACATGAATATTTCTTACAACTTTATGATTATTGAATTAAAATACTTGCAACTGTTTTGTTAGCATCAAAAATATTTTTGAAATCTTTTAGGTGCTCTGCCATAGGTTCGCCGAGGATAGGCACTCCATTCTAGTCAGACGATGCTGCAGCAGCTGTGGATGCTTGCAGAACTTGATTATAAACTTCTTCTATCTAAATAAAACTGCAATTCATTATTCTCTATGGGCATGTTGCACGCAGTTGGACAGCTTTATCATTCGACATTATTTACATTTTTCGTTTAGCATTTGGAATGTTGTATTTTGAATATTGAGGATTTATTCAGTTTATTCAGTGCTCTTTACAATCAGTCATTGTAGATGGTTATATATATTATTGAATTGTTTTACTTATGCATGTTAACAAGATTTTAAAATTTACATCGTGCTTAATTGGTTATTAGTTAATTAATTGGCTTTCGACAGTGATGCTAAGAATGAAAACATATATGATTACCATTTAATTTAATAAAGGAGCTATTAATCGGTATCAGAGTAGGCGGGGTATCATAACTTTCGATCCACATTTGACCTCGGTCAACTCTCTAACTTGAGCGAATCTCATTGAAATCTTACAAGACTCTAAAACTCCTTTATAATGGCCGATACCATGCTCAAACTGACCTCATGGTTCGTGAGTACTCATCTTATTACTTCAAGCCCTAATCCGGAGGCCATTAAATGATTATGAACCTAGTTTAACCTTAATCAACCCTCCAACCTGAGCGAAGCTCATTAAACTCTCATAGGGCTCTTAATCCCTTTTGCAAAAATCCATAGCGTGCATTAATCAGCCTCATGATTCACATGTACTTTTATTTTTACTCTGAGAACCCCTATATAGAGCCCGTGAGGTGATTTGAGCCCCATTTAACTTTGGTAAACTCTCAAACATAGGAGTGGCTCAATAGATTTTTGTAGGTCCGTGCATACCCTTTTAAATAATCCCAGCATGCGCGATTCGGACTTATGATTTACATTTTATGCCCTTTCTACCAAAAAATTCCTTTCGGACTACTTAAAGGAACCCCAGACCCCTTGCCTATCGACGAGGTGTATTAATATTTGCCATCAAGGCAAGGGTATGTTGATTGGAAGGTCAGGGCGTATGCTGACAGGAACCTCCTCAAACCCTAATCTTTTTACTATTTAAGGAGGTAATGACATCATTCCTAAGGGTCCTTTTCGAAAGTCAAAACATTATCCTCGAAATTAGTGCATCAAAATTCCATTTTCCAACATTTTTTCCATTTCTTACATCATTGTCATCCATATTTCATCATACTTTTTGCCTTTACCTCACTGTGATCCAACCACCTAAAAATTAGCCTCTATTACTACAAAATCGGAATAAAGTCCCATAGAAGGTCTAGTCTCATCATTTTAGAACTCATTAGTATTAGTTATTAACTTTTCTTTCCACTTTTCTTATATCTTTTATATCATTTCTTTACTTCAAAACTAATCTCCCCTTTTATTATTTAGTACACATAAAACTTATTTCCATAAAATCTAAAAAATCCAAAAAAGGGGGTTTTCCTATAAACCCTAAACTAGAATTTCCTCATTTTTCATACTCTTTACACTTGTTTTGAGAAAAATATGCTAGCGACTCCATTTCTACATTTCCCTCCCCTTTAACAACATCAAATTTATATCCATGGTTGCCCGCGAAGATGAGCGTCAGTGGTTAAAAGAGGATCCATTATCCTCAAAACCCCAAACGTACGGAAAGAGAGATATCTCAAATTTTCTCTCCTCTCCAATTTTGAGACCGGCCCATGCCGAAGGAATCCTCCCCAGATGGGCACAACGGCTACTCTGCAGGGGGCTATTTTTAGAGGACTAGACGCCATTTCACATGGATTTTACTTCCTTTACTATCTTTTCTCTCTACTTTTTTACATGTGTAGATATACCTCTACTTGTATGTTCTTCTTACTCTCATACTTACATCTTGTATATGTGCCTCTTTTATGTCATACATTTATCTTTTTCTCTCAACCATGATCTTTTCTCATCACATGTATATACCATCTCCCTACCATATGCTTTACGCTTTACTCACTTGTACATAGTTACCATGTTTTACCCTTTAATCACTTTTATATAGTCACCGTAGTTCACCCATTACTCACTTGTATGTAGTTACCATAGTTCACTCCACTTGCTCCCACATGCACATGATCCACATAACTTGTAGAAAATAATGCTTTGTCATACTAGCACACACTCTCACATTCTTCTCCCCCATATATAGTATCACTCTTACTCACATGTTTCACACACGCCTCATAGATGTCCATCCCTAGTCTCACTAGCACACACTTCGACATTTCTCTCACTTATATACATCCACATACTCTCTTTACTCACACATATAGACATTCCACTCTCTCACTTTGAACATATTTCCTACTCACCTCTGTATATTCACACTTTTGTATCTATCACCATGTTTTGTATGGTCTCCATGCTTCATGTACATACTTGATAGTTTTACTCTCTATGTTTATCCCCTTATCCCATACTCCTTGTATATTCATCATGGGTGCCGGTCCTACGGGGCGCGATTAACCTAAGCAATATAATCCCCACCTTCCATTAGCCTAGCACCTTCGACGTATATCAAATGGTTCCCCTCACATTGCACCAATTGACCGAACTCACAACATGAGGTGTATAGTAGGTAACTCCTTCACGTACATAGAGTATATCAAATTTTATTTCATACACACCATCTCCACGAGGTATATCGTGTGGCAGTTCACGTACAGTCAGGTATATCAAATAGCTTGTACACATGTACTGATGAATGATTTCTCTTATAGGCAAGAAGTATACTGTGGAAGTCATTCCAAATGGGGGAACCTTTCCACTAGGACACCAATTACATCAACCTCATATAGGCGTATACCCTAGGACACTCATACTTAGTTTGTCGATAACAATGCAAAATTCTGACAAAATTTTGGGCCGCCTCATGACCCTAATTTTCATGCTATTTTGCCCATTTTTAAAATAGGACCCTATCCACGAGTCTGGAAATAAATCAAGCCTCGTCTTGCATCATGTACCTTATCTTTTACCGAAACTCGGGTCCTGTCAAACAATTTTCTAGCTTCCTAGGATAAATAAAATAGAAATGGAACCTAATAATAATAATAATGGTGAAGATTTTCCTTTTTTCCCTCTTTTAAAAAAATACCAAAATTTTTTCCTCTTTTTCACAAAAAGAAATAACATATGTGACAAATATATTGCTCTTTCCGTCAAAATAAACACAAAAACCATTTTCCCACTCAGGTGCGATCACATACCCCAATCTTGGTCTGGCTCCCTATTGGCTTAGGTCTTCCGTAAAACCACACCGAAGCTCCATCTCTTCCTCTTCTGCTTCTACAAAGTTTCAATTATCCCTCCAATGGTTATTTATAGAGAAAATTTATTAGGTTGCGAATGCTCAACTAGATTGGATAGAAATCCTCACCGAGCTCAGTGCTAAGATTGATAACCTTTAGGCAGAAGTTTAAGAAATGTAATGATACGAGGTTCAAACTCTCAAGGCTCCTAAGCATAAAATTATCTTTCCCTGGGCCATAGTTACATCATCTCATGAACTAGTATGGCTTTTAGAATAGTATTAGCATGCCCCGCATGCTAATGGGATATCTCCAGCTCAGCTGCCAATATCGTATCTTGCTTAACTAGGGACTAATCCATCAGTTATAGTTGATCCTAAGGAGGAAGAATTAAACAAGGTCAAGGAGAACTTTAGGTTGCTATTTAAAAGGTTCGACCAGGTTAAGATCTCAGGAAATTATATAGAGTACACCCATATGTCTCCCTTTCCCAAAGCCTGATTACCGAAGAAGTTCAAAATGCTGGATTTTATCATTGTGACATAACTATCCTTGGGTCATCAGAGGACATAATGGCTCAAATGTTCCAGCAAACCCTCAAGGAAAGTGCCTTTGGACGGCTTCTAACCCTCTAAGAGTCTAGAATCCACAATTATGAAGATTTATCTCGAGATTTTATAACTCAATACAAGTATAATGAAGAACTCAAAATTACCCATCGAGACTTGAAACTACTCAAAAAAATCTTGGGGGAATCAGATAGAATCTTCATTGGAAGTTAGAGAGATAAATAAACTACTATGACACATCGACCATCAAAGGAAGACTTATTAAGAAGAAATTTTTTACCGATATCGGAGCTTTAATGGGAGGAAAGTACAACCCTCACTTCAGAGTCCTCCAATAGGTTGGGGTAGAAATTAAAGTAGGGTTCATAAATCATAAAGCATAATCTAAAATGAAAAGGCTTACTAGTCAGTTGATGCTTTGAAAGTATGACAAGCCAGACAAAGCCTCAATCTTAATCATCAATAACATATCTTAACATGCCACCATTTGGATACCTGAAAGTCGTCCTAACCGATCCAAAAAAGAGTATATTAAACTTCATGTTCTTTTGTTGAAAGTATCAAGCCCTTCTTTCTTGAAACCTCTTCAAACCTTTCAAACACCGACCTTTGCCAATCCTCTTCCTAGAAACTTCAAACATGATACCCATTATGAGTTCCACCAAATCACTGGGCATACCACTGATCAATGATTCATCTCAAGAATGTTATCCAAAGTCTCATAGATAGAGGGATAATTTCCCTACCGTACAATCATAATTCTAATACTACCCAGAATCCTCTCCCAACGTAAAGAACTGGAGAAAATGTCATCATTTTAGAAAGAGGTCAGGAATTCATCCCTTCAACCACAATCAAGCTCACAAAAACACATAATCTACCAACCATCTCACCTAAACCCCTCTAAATTTGTCCTTCCTTTATTAATGCATTTATTTTCGTTTGTACCCCCTCATAAGGGGGAGGCATGGAACTACCCGCCGTTCTAAAACAACTTCGAAAGTTTGAGCTAAAATTGCCCTTAGAGATGATGATTGATTGTGAAAATATTTGTGTCTTGTTTATGAAAGCCCAAAAGTGGGCCTAAAAATCTGATGAGTGGGTTATACCTAAAGAAGAGTTCAGTCTGGATGACAAAGTTCAAGTTATGTCAAATGTATTTGTCAATAAGAAAGTAGTATTCACTGTCTCTGAGTTACTCATGATTTTAAGGGTGCTTGTTCCCTTTCGTCAACCACTTTCCTGCAAAATGGGAAGATTTATATGACGAAACCATAAAGGTTTTGGAGTTCATCGACTTCTCATGGAAAGAAAACTTCATTTCCATTGGATGGGGTGATGGCTTTTATATCTCAAGAAATGAACCAGATGGTGAGGCCTTCCCCTTTTGCAAATTTCCCAGGCCGTCGTATGACCCCATAGAGAAAAAGGTGAAATCGGGGCTGGAGATTTTCTTTAAAATGAAATAGCTTAGGATGAGGGGTGGAAGAATAAGGTAGGACCTCTAATAGATCCATGGAAAGCACAAAAAATTCTGAGGGCAGTAACACTAATGAATCCTTTAACCAACAGACACCGGGGCTACATCTCTGCATGATCCACCTAAAACTCGAATTGTCTTACCCGTTCGAGAAGATCACCGTTGCTGATGCACCCCTCCTCAATTGGCAAGCCATTATTGTCTATCCTGTATAATTCAACCTGAACCCCGTTATTCATCCTCTTTAAGAAACACCTGAGTCTATTACTTTTCTTCCATTTCTTATGTAATTGTGATTGAGGCCTCCTTTGATGAGGTTCTTAATGTTGTATTTACTAAAAACGTTTTCAATAAAATAAATGACCATTTTGAGTATCTTGTTATGCCTTACATTAATTGCCTTAGTTCTATTCAAACTATTTATGAAGATGATTTAATGAATGAACAATTATTAGTTGTTCTCAATAATATAAGGGGAAATTACCAATCAAGTCATTTGTAGTGTTGGCTTAATTCCGGAAAAAACTATCAGTCATATGATAGATGTTTTTGGTATCCTTTCAAGCCTAAGAAAAGTTTAAGTTAAAGACGTAGCGGAATAGCATTGCGAAGATTTTATTCTTGCTAGTATCGTGCCATGTTTCACGTCATCGACATTTGAATTTCAAGGTCGCTTAAGGTATGAACGCATTTAATATATATATATATATATATATATATATATATATATATATATATATATATATATATATATATATATATATATATATACAGAGAGAGAGAGAGAGAGAGAGAGAGAGACTTGGATAATTTTTATGGGTGTCTTTTTATAGAGTATTGTTAAAACGACTTTTTATTTTTCTCAGAAAATCATTTAGGACTTTACATAAAAGTTTTGGTCTGAAAAACAGTTTTGTGGATTTTCTGTAGAGTCGTTCGAACGAGATACCCAGGACGTTCGAACAAACTGGAGACGAGGATTCGAACAAACTTTTGCCATTTGTTTACTGAATTGTCATTGGAATGTCATTAGAACGAAATCTTTTCAATGAGTTTTATCTGACGAGATTTGGTCTATTTCTTTTCTGAAATATCGTTCGAATCAAGTCATTCGAATGACATTCAAAATTCGTTCGAACGATTGGCGGTTTTTTGTCCGTTTTTTCTAGTTTTCAATTTTTAACCACCCATTAGCCCACTACTTTTTATTTTTCTTAAAAGGGGAGGGAAGGCAGTTTTTGACAGAACTTTTTGGGAGGTTTACAACACTTTGAGAGAAAATATTCTTCATCCAAAAATTTCCATGTGGGTGTTGATATTTTTCATTGATTAATTTCTAAAAAACATAATGATTAAACCCATTATTTAGTTTTGATCCAAGTATATATATATATATATATATATATATGTGTGTGTGTGTGTGTGTGTGAGAGAGAGAGAGAGAGAGAGGTTATTTTCGCACTGCGTTCTTCTCAATCCATTAAGGAGAAAGTTTGGGTTCCTTCTCTATGCTAGAAAGAAGATTATTTCTTCTTCAGCGTACTCATACGGTGAAAGGAATCGTATGTGGGTGGACGGTAGCTAGGCCCCATTGGTGGATTCCAAGATTTCAGTGGACTCTGGAGTTGTCGACTACGCGAAGGAGCGTTAAGTCTTGAAAGGCAAGTCATTGTTGTAAGTTCTCTTTTTGTGTCTTTTGTAAAAATACCATACCTAGTGAACTTGTAGGCTGGACCGTCCGAGTTTTGTCCCGTTGTGGATTTTTCTTGTATATCACGCCGTGTGTGTGTGGTTATTTTTATCATGAAAAAATCATCTAGATAATTAAGATAAAAATTGGAGCTAGGTTTAATTGGGTAGTGCTAATTTTAGTTTGGGTATTTTTGGTTTAATTTAATTCAAGTTGGCATAATTAATTTGGAAAAATACATGCTTAATTTTGTTTGGCATAAATTTAACTTGAATTGAATTAATGGTGTTTATTTAAGATTAAAAGAAAAAATCAAATATTTGTATTGTGCTGTTTAACTTAATTTTAATTTTGAAGAAATTAAAATTTGTGTGCTTTAATTACTAAATCAAAAAGAAAGTTTAATTTGAAATATATTGTGGACCATCTTTACTTGATAATTTAAAATTAGGGTATCAAAGCATATTCTCTAAGAATTCACAGCTTAAGATTGGTATCAATGCAGGAACGCTAAATTATAGCATTAAAATCTTTATTTTTGTTTGGTTTAAGAAATGGAAAATTCAGCGTTTTCAAAATTTCCTATTTTTTATGGTTCTAGCTATGCAGATTGGAAAGCGCGTATGAGCTCGGCGCTTAGATCCCTAGATGAGCAGGTTTGGATATCGGTAGTTAAAGGGTGGATCCCACCAACATGCCTAGAAAGAGAGGCTCGTGTACCTAAACCTATTGAGAGATTGAGTGAGACTGAGCTTAAGTTAGATAATTTTAATTCCCGTGGTTTAAATGCCCTTTTTGGTGCGGTCACACCAGATGAGTTTCGCTGGATTTTGATGTGAGAAACGTCTAAGGAGTCATGTATATAATCGAACTCGACGATTAGGGATCTATTGCCGTGAAAGCTTCAAAACTCCCAAACCTCACCACTAAATTCGAACCCATTAAAATGCTAGAAAGTGAGACTTTTGATGATTCCTATGCGAGATTGTCTAACATTGTTAATACATCTTTTAATTTTTGGAGAAAAGATACATGATAACCGTGTTATAAAGAAAATTTTGAGGTCTTTACCAGAGAGATTTAATGCTAAGGTGACCGTTTTAAATTATTTAAACACTTTAAACTCTACGAAACATAAAGAGCTCGTATTTTACTTACAAAGCTATGAACTTCACAAGTTTCCCTCCAAGGATTAGAAGAACAAAGATAAGGGCATAACTTTCAAAGCACGTGAGTAGGAAACCTCGGTTTTGGATGATGAGTTTGAGATTGACTTAGAAGATATGGCTTTGTTTTGCTAGGAACTTTAGAAAATTTCTTATGACTACTAAACAAAAACTTAAGAATGATTATAAGAAATTTGAAAGTCTACGCATAGCCCAAAAATTGCCTAAAATATCAAAATGCAGATCTTAATAGGGACGAGTCAAATAGGTGTTATGGTTGTGAGGGTTATAGCCATAGGGCATTCTAGTGTACCATTAAACTATGGAAGGAGTACTAGCAACCAATTTCATCTAATGCCACCCTTAGTGATGGTGAACCAAAAGAAGGACCCGATTCCCCCATTAAACGCAATATCACCGCGTTATTGGCAAGTCATGTGAGCACCGATAAAGAATCTTTCCATGAAGATATTCCTTTACATGACACTTTTGAGGCCAATATTTGTGAATTCCATAAGTTTGATGGTATAGAGAGTGGAGTAGAAAGTGAGAGTGGGAATGAAGAAGAGGAGGAGGAGAGTGAACTTCAAGTAGACTTTTGAGAGTTGTATGTCGAATCTTTAAAATTAAATAGGTATAATTCGAAGTTAGAAGAATGTTTGAGAAAACATGCCAAGGAAAGTAATGAGAGTGTTTAAGTAGAAGATCTTAGGGCACATGAAAGATCTATTTGTGAGAATATTGAGTATGTTGAATGTGAGAGAGATAGCCTTGGAGGATTAATGGAGGCTATGAAGAAAGAGCTTCTTGAGTTTAAAGAGAGTAAGCGTTTACTTGAGTCTCGAATAGTAGAACTTGAAGAAAAATTAAAAGACTCAAGTCGGGTCAAATATGATTTGGAGTATTGGTCGGAGAAATTAGATAAAATTTTAGGAACCTTCCAAATCAAAAATGCACGTGTGGTATTGTCTTTGATACTCAAAATGCTTCCAATAATAAAGTCAAAACCATGTGTTTCAGAGAATCCTCTAGGAACACTCTAAAAGGTCATTCCTTTGGTACTACTTTTAGTCGAGTCTTTACTTGTACACATTGTGGTTGAAAGGGTCACCTTAGGATGTTTTTTTACCTTCAAAATGGTCGTAGGAAATACAAAGGTAAAGTCACCAAGGTCACTAAATCCCGAGAGTGTCACGCTTCACTAGTTTAGGCTAGGAGATTCGGTTTGGTGGCTCTACAAGATAGGATTTTTTTATTCTTATTTGCTTGCACGTGATACCTCCCTTGCTAAATCTAAAGGTTGAATGTGTTAGCTTTGTTTACATACACTATATTTTGTGCATCATGGTATATTCTTGCTAGTTGTATGTTTGTTTGTCATTTTCTAGTCTTTGCTTCATCATATATGTGTTGCTAGAATTACTACTTGTGTATCATTTTTATTTATCTTTATATATTATGTCTCATTGAAAAATACAAAAAAGATTTTTGTTTTCGTTTAAGTTGAATTTTTTTGTTTTTGGTTAAAATTTTTGAAAAACTCAAAAATATTTTTTTGTGTGTATTTTAGTCTTACACATTTTATGTGGTAAATACTTGTGTTTGAATTCAATATCATTTTCGCTTCCACGTGGCTAAAACTTTTAGTTAAGATTTTCAATCCTTAAAGTGTTCTTTATTATGCATGCATGGAGTAGTTTGATTTTGACTTACTTAATGGATTGTCTTTTTATATGCCTCGATTCACACACGCACGAGCTCATTCGAAATTTTACTTCACATGTATATTTAAGCTAAGTGAGATGTTCTCCTATCAACTTAGTCATCTACATGTTGCTATGACTATGGAGGATTTGTGCATGTAATGATCGTTTGCCGAATTTAAAAAAATAGAAAAATATTTATATGGTGTAGTTGTTTATCAATGGAATCGGGATGCAAAAGACAAAATTACTTTGCATGAAAAGCCACCATTGAAAATTGGCCTAAAAATGGGGCGTTAAAAATAATTATCCAAGGCCTTCATTGTTTAGTTGATATGTTCATAAAGAAAAAGAATTAATGAGGAAGTTTGGTTGGATATAGAAACGAGTTTGCACAATGAAAATGTATCCCGGTTATGCCATTTTTTCTCATGACTCTATTGGTTTGTAAAATCATCAAAATTCTAGACTTATGTGCACTGTGTATGTTTATTCCGTGAGTTCACTTTATCTTGTCACATGAGGCTATATTTATGTTTGATAAAGTTTTTCAATCAAATGAGAACTCCGTGAACATATTTAGGTGATTGGGTCTATATTCATTTAGTCTCTAGTTTACACCCCTTCACTTTCGTTTCCCATATGCATTTAGACACATTTTTACCGCATGGGTGTGGAAAGATTAATGTATTTTTTGTCATGTGTGGTGTTTATACCTATATATATATATATATATATATATAGTATTGATTGTTTTGAGTATTCGCCTTAGTTTCTAATCCATGTATGCATCATGTTAAAATTGGTACCCATCTTGTTGTGACTTTTGTTTGATATCACATGCTTATGGTTTAATACATTTTAGTTGGTATCATTTTTTTCTATCGCATCGTAGTTGGTATCTATTGCTATTTTTATGGATTAGTTGATCTTTTATTGCCATGTTGCTTCATTGTTCTTGTCACTTTATTTACCATTGCATTTTATACTTGTTCTTCCATGACTTATAACCCTTATCTCATTTAGGCGGAGTATTTGATATAATTGGGGAGAAATAGGTGATTTTGTGCATTTTTCAATCTTTGTCTAATCCTGAACAAAAAGGGGGAGAAATGATATTTAAACCTTTTAGTTTGGGAGATTTAACTTAGGGGGAGACGCGGACTTCTTAGGTAGATCATGTTAGATAAAGGGGGAGAATGTATTGAGGGAGATAATTTATTTCGCATTTAATCTTTGATATTTCCCATGAGTTTAATGGTGTGTTTAATTGTGCATGTTATCATCTTAAGCGACAATATTTTAAAGTGGAGAAGCTTCTCATCTATGAGTCGTGTCAAGCGTTGCATATTTTTTTTATTTTGTGTGGGTTTGTCTCATTTAGAAAAGCTTGACAACCCATAGGATTTTTATTTTGGGGTTTTGTCTCGTAATAGCCAAAGGTGGATTTGTCCCGGAATAGCCAAAAGGAGAGATTTGTAAGGGCAAATTTCAAATTGAGTCATTTTTAGTGTTGGATTAATTCCCGAAAACACTATTTGAGTCATAGGATAGATGTTTATGGTATCCTTTCAAGCCTATGACAAGTTTAAGTTGAAGACATAGTGGCCTAGCATTGTGAAGACTTTATTCTTGTCGGTATCGTGCCATGTTTCACGTCATCAACATTTGGATTTCAAGGTCTCTTAAGGTATGAATTCATTTAATATATATAGAGAGAGACTTAGATAATTTTTATGGGTGTCTTTTTATAGAGTTTTGTTAAAATGATTTTTCATTTTTCTCAGAAAATCATTTTAGAACTTTACATAAAAGGTTTGGGATTAAAAGAAATTTTGTGGTTTTTCTAAAAAACCACTTGAATGAAATGGGATCTCGTTCGAACGAGTTACCGGGGTCGTTCGAACAAACTTCAGACGAGATTCAAATGAACTTTTTCCATTTTTTTACTGAATTGTCATTGGAATGTCGCTATAACGACATTGTTTGAACTAGTTTCATCTAACAAGATTTTGGTTTATTTCTCTTCTGAAATCTCATTCGAACGACCTCGTGGTTTTTTGTTCGTTTTTGCCAGCTTTTAATTTTTAACCACCCATTACCCCACTACTTTTTACCAGTTTTAAAAGGGGAGTGAAGGCAGTTTTTTACATAAATGTTTGGGAGGTTTCTAACACTTTGAGAGAAAATATTCCTCATCCAAAAATTTCCATGTTGGTGTTGATATTTTTCATTGATTAATTTCTAAAAAACACAATGTTTACACCTATTGTTTAGTTTTGATCCAAGCTTCCATATATATATTTGTGTGAGATCATTTTGGCATTGGGTGCTTCTCTATCCACTAAGGAGAAAGTTTGGTTTCCTTCTCTACCCCTCAAAGGGATATTATTTCTGCTTCGGCGTACTCATACGGTGAAAGGAACCGTGTATGGGTTGACGGTATCCATTGGTGGATTCGAGGACTTCGGTGGATTCCAAAATTGTCAATTTGGCGGAGGTTGAAGAGCGAAGGAGCGTCAAGGCTTGAGAGACAAGTCATTGTTGTAAGTTATCTTATCGTGTCTTTTGTAAAAATACCATACTTAGTGGACTTGTAGGTTGGATCGTTCGAGGTTTTTCTCGTTGCGGGTTTTCCTCGTACATCGCGCCTTGTGTGTGGTTATTTTTATCTTGCAAAAATAATTAAGATGCATGCTTAGGCATAATCAAGATAAAAATTGGACCTAAGTTTAATTGGGCAGTGCTAATTTTAGTTTGGGAAATTTTAGTTTAATTTAATTCAAGTTGGCATAATTAATTTGGCAAAATACATGATTAAGTTTGTTTGGCATAATTTAACTTGAATTGAATTAATGTTGTTTAATTGAGATTAAAAGAAAAATTCAAATATTTGTTTTATATTGTTTGATTTAATTTTAATTTTGAAGAAATTAAAATTTGTGTGATTTAATTGATAAATCAAAAAGAAATTTTAATTTGGAATATATTGTGGACCATCTTTTCTTGGTAATTTAAAATTGGGGTATCAAACCATATGCTCTAAGAATTTACAGCTTCAAATAAGGAAAAAACTAAAAAACATAAATGCATTCAAAAGGAGTTTTTGGACGTCTTTGCATGGTCCTATGATGACATGATTGGCATCGACCTGAAAATGGCACAACATGATATTCCTACCTTCCTGGAGAGAAAACCTATTAAGAAGAAATTGAGAAAACTTCAGACAGAGTTGTCCATCAAAGTCAAAGATGAAGTGGTGAAATAGTTAAATGTAAGCTTAATTCACATGGTTGAATACCCTACATGGCTTACAAACATCGTCCCCATTCCTAAATCGAGAGGGAAAGTCTACATGTTCATCGACTATTGAGATTTGAATAAGGCATCCACCAGAGATGAATATCCCTTGCCTAATATATAAATGATCCTCGATAATACTTCTAGTCACGCCCTTAAGTCATTTATCTGAGGTTTCACCAGATATAACCAGATTAAGATGCGTCGTGACCATCAGGAAAAGACCTCCATCATCATCCTGTGGGAAATGTTTTTCTACACTATCATATCACCCAGTCTCATGAATGTCGGGGCTACATACCAAAGGGCCGCTTAAACCATTTTGCATGATTTTATCTATATGGAAGTCGAAGTCTATGTCAACGATATAAGCATGAAATTAAAGACTAGGGAAGGTCACATTCCTTCCCTAAGGAAATTTTTTGACCGACTATGACAATAGTAGAGGTGACTCAATCCACATAAATGCATATTCGGTGTCATAAAGGGAAAACACCTGAATTCATTATCAGTGAAAAAGGGCTTGGGGAAGACCTCGCCGAACTTAAGCATTACTCGATATATCACCACCTTGGATGAAAAAAAAATGTGGATTCTTGGGTAAGCTCCAATGCATCAGTCGATTCATTAACCAAATGACCTCTATCTACGAGCCCATTTTGAAGTTTATCTGAAAGTATTCATCTAAAGTTTGGAATGAGGCATATCAGGAAGCCTTCGATCAGATCACACAATACCTCACCCAACCTCCGGTACTTATGCCTTCGTAGTAAGGTCTCCCCCTCCACTTTAACCTAACTGTCATCGACATCACTGTAGAGGCAATGCTATCCCATTGCATTGAGGAATCTCATAAAATGAGCGCAATATATTACGCTAGTTGAAAGCTAGATAGGTATGGGGTAAACTACACTATATTAGAGAAGGCGTGTGTCGCCTTAGTTTGGGTCACGCAGCAGCTCTGACACTACATGATTGCATTCCCTATCAAAATGGTGTCCCGAATAGATCCAATGAAATATCTATTATAGAAGATGGCCTTGTCTAGCCTCATGGACAACTAGCTAATTTTGATATCATATATCTCATGAAGAAGGCTGTGAAAGTAAAAGCCATTTTTTATTACCTTATCGACAATCCCATGGAAGGAATTGAGCTTTGGATTCCTGAATTCCCAAATTAAGACATCCTCTGCACCTGTCAAGAGGACCTCAGATGTAAAATGTTCTTAGATGGAGTCGTTAATATGAAAGGTTATGGTATTGGACTACTTCTTATCTCCACTGATGATTCTCACATACCCATTGCCACAAAATTGGATTTCCCTTGCATCAACAACATGATAGAATACCACGCATGCACCATAGGGATCAAGATCGCCCTCGAGAAAGGAATCAAATGCATGGAAGTATATGGAGACTAATCCCTCATCGTGGGGGAAGATCTTGAGGAACAAGAAGGTCGAAGATAAGAAGCTCCTACCCTTCCATGCTTACTTGGAATAGCTCGCATCCCAATTCAAATATTTCTTCTTCCATTACCTTCCTCGCTCGAGGAATAGCCTAACCAATGCACTGGAAACCTTGGTCTCTATGGTCGACATGCTTGAGGGGAAAATAATAGCCCCCTTTCTTGTTCAAACATAGGTTGCACCCACTCACTATTACTAAATTAAGCTCGTTACAGAAGAATATACGATTATGGAAGGATTATGGTATTATGGCATTTGGCACCTTCTCAAGCAGAGTAGGTATCCTTAGGAAGCTGACAAGAAAGACCATGAGATACTTCACAAATTAGTTTCTCATTAAATCATTTGCAACAAGGCACTCTTCAAAAGTAATTTCAATGGAACCCACTTGCATTTCATATAAAGGGTTAGGATAAAAAAAATGATGCTCCAGGTCTACAGTGGGGAGTGTGGACCCCACATAAACATTCATATGCTTTCCAGTAAGACCACCCATTAAGGATATTATTGGACCACTATGGTTTAAGACGATATTTCTTATGCCTAAAGATGCCTAAAATGCACCAGTTTTGCCAATGTTCAGCACTTGCCTCTGAGGAAGTTATATAACATGACTTTTCCCCGGCCCTTCTCCACTTGGGGCATAGACATCATCGGGAATGTCACTCCCAAAGCTTCAAACAAGCATGAATTCATCCGGGCCGCCATTGACTACATCATGAAATGGGTTGAATCTGAGTCATATATGATGTTGAATGGAAAGAAAGTAGCTAAATTCATCAGAAAGAACATCATATGCCTCTACAGACTCCCCCACGACTTGGTGTTAAATAATGAACTCTATTTGAAAGTTGAGGTCACAGAACTATTTGAAGAGTATGAAATCCAAAGGCACGAGTCTTTTCTTTATTGTCCATAAACTAATGTAGTTATCGAGGCTTCCAATAAAAGCATTAAGACCATCATTAGCAAGATGACTTAAAGTTGCAGAGACTGGGTCGATCGGATCCCGTATGTCCTCTAGGGCTAACGTATCTCCATCATAACACCCAATGGGCTACTCCCTACTCTTTGGTATATAACATGGAGGAGGTCCTCTACGTCGAATATGAAATACCTTCTCTACGCGTTATTCTTGAAAGTCAAGTTAGTGAAGTGGGTTGGCATCAAAACCACTACGATGAACTTATACTTTAAGATAAAAGGAGGTTGAAACCCCTATATCGTATACAAGGGTATCGCTGCCATATTATTCACTCATTTAATTTAAAGGTCAAGGACCACAGTGTCAAAGAAGAAGATCTTGCCCTCAAGGAAAACATAGAACCTATCACGGATCGAAGAGAAATATTCAAACATAATTGGAATGTCCCCAACATCATAAAGAAAATATTTTCTGGTGGCCCCGCTATGCTAACAGACCTTGATGGAGAAGAAATGGTGCATCTAGTCAATTTGGACCGTCTCAATAAATTTTACCATTAGTCCGAACTCTCTTCGTGATATGACTTTTCTCACATCTATACTATTCTAAAAAAATATCTTTGTTCCTCTCTACTTAGGACTCTGTAAGATCTCATCATATCTCAAAAATCAACTTTAAAAAAAACATAAGCTCATAATTTTCAAACCCTATAGAGCTACGTAGGTAGCCCATAAGAAACACAAGGTCACGATCCATTCTCTTTCATAAAATGCTATTCTTTTATCCCTCCGAGAATGATGGTCTCCTTCGTCATTTAAACTAACAAAAGGATTATGTATGCCTTAGAGATCAATATAGATAGTTTAAATAAGAGAATTCATTAAAACACGATAAAATACGTTGAAATCATCATTCGTTTTTACTAAAACTAAGGGTATAATGATTACCTAAAATATCAATAGCATGAATAAAAAATAACTCACTCCTAGAAAAAAACAAAATAGAACTCAAGCAACCCAATAAAACATATCAAAACCTAAACACCCTCCTCACAAGCTTCAAAATACCACACCAGTCCCTCATACTCAAGACCTACTCTCAGCTACCAAACGAACCCGCATCATTGTCATTGTCTACCCACAAAGGCCCCAAAATCATTCTCAGCAATTCTGTCAGGTCTTCAACGGGAACGAAGTTGGTTATATACATAGGAATTATATCCTCCCATTCCCCTTAGTGTAGAAGCCAACATGGAAAGTATAAAGAAGTCTATCAAGACTCACCAATCGCACATAGTGGTAACCACCCAATTATAAGATAGACTACAGATTGCCCCACTACGGTACAGACTAGCAAACACTCCTGGACCTATTCCCTACACTTAGTTCTACATGGAAGGGAAAAAATGGAGGAAGGACTAAGAAAATTATTTGGTAATGACCATCAGAGGCTACTCAGGAGGGGCCAATAGGCACAGTCTCTTAGACAACCACATGAATAACATACTAGGGCTCCCCCATAGGAAATTATCCCGACCTTCTTTATAGGTGTAGCACCATTCAGAGTCTCTTCCAATATGACAACCGCTAGATTATAGTGGTAAGACAACCAAAACACTATCCTAGCAACATGAGGGTAAGCCATTATGTTTTCGATTGCCGAAAGTATCCTAACAATCAATCCCAGTGCTACGACACTAGTAAATCCATCATCAGTGTAATTTTTTTGGTATACTGAGTTCAATACCACCAAGAGACTGATATTTCTTAGTGTAACAATGGTCGTATAACTAAAGGAGAGATATGTCATCACTTGGTCAATAATACACAAGAGGAACAGGATAAATCCAACATGGCTGCTACAATACTGGGTTAACACCCAACATTGCAAAAAAATCTTCACAAATGGGGCACACTTATCCACACCGAACCAAAAAACATGTTATCCAAAATACTAAGCTTGCACTATTTCTTCTAGAAGACTCCAATCAATAGGACAGTTATGCCATAAGGAAGCATGGCGCAAGCTAAAGTCTTCATAATTTATATTGTAGAGGCACATAACCTTTAAACCTTCGAGATAAGCCGCGAAAGTTTCAAACATCGAAAGTGTCATTTTAAAGGAAGAAGAAAGTTACATAAGAAAGAAGTTTGAATTATGGTGATGACAGCCCCATCAAATTCCCCTTTTATAACCATAATCACCCATATAAATAAGAATCTCGAGTTGCTGCCATGATCTTTATTCCTAAGTACTCATAAGTATAGAGGACGTGCAATCAAAGCTAAGGAAATGATTTGTACTTGATCCTTAAGTTGATTGACAAGCCAAGAGATATGTCGATTGACACCCCCTATTTTTGAAAATTCTTTACTTTCCTCTTTTGCATATGTCATTTCCAAAATAAAACTTTTATTTGTAAAAATCAAGTTGTCGATAAAAAGCCATTTTCGTGTCTTTCTTATAATCTATTTATTATATCTTATCTTTGCAATAAATAAAACCTCAGAAAAACAATAGAGTGCATGTAAAGTAAGGCACTAAATCAAGATAATCAAACAAAAAGAGGCATTTTATATATACTTAAAGAAAAGGAGGAAAATGAAAAGATAAATCGGGATGTAGCCCGAACCCTCCAGAAACTTGAAACACCCAAAAAGTTAGGCCCCAAGAATAACATGCTTCCCCCATCGACTTGCGACATATTTAGACACCAAATCCATCCAATCCCAAATATGGTACAACCAGGTCAACGATAGGCGAATAGTCTGTAAAAGAACCAAAACACCAAAGGCAAGCGAATCAGTATTGAGAAGAAGAAAATTAGAAAGAAAAAATATGAAACAGGCAAATAAGTCATACATATCTCCAGAGAGACTCATAATTAAGACCTAGGAAGCCATATATTTCTTCTTCAGAGCAGTGAGTCACCGAGACCACCTCTCCACTGTGCACTCGAATATGATAGGAAGGCGTAGAAATGTCGTGGAAAAGAACCTCATACATTTCCGCCATCGCACCCCCCCACCCCAACCGTGCTACCATATACAAATATAGGTTGTTACTTACCTTCCATTTCATATATACATGATTTCATCACCTAACTATCCATGAAATTCAGGTAGTCATAACTTGTCGTCATGTCTGTATAATGCATATAGGGTTCGCCCTCCATTATCACCGCCATCGCCTCGTCGGATATCTCCTTCACTCGCCTCATATACTCTGGGAATGTTGAAGGTGGGACCTCCATCTCACCCTACATCACCTGCCTCACAACCCTCTCTCCAAGTTACTAAATATACCTAAACTCGTGCGCTAATGACCTCCTCATTTGGGCATGAATTTTTGTGATATCCGCACCCTTTAAAAACAGATGCCAGGGGTAGAATATCACATGTTTCCCGAACAAGAGTAAGAAATCTACCAAAGTGCAAAACAGGGTATAAAAACCACATAAATAGATAGAATACTAAGCCTAAATTGGTCGCTCGTCAAGGCGTTCAGCATCGCCCGTACATCCTTAAAATACAAGGACTGGTTCAATCACCTACTTAACTTCCTCCACCTATACATCCTAGAGAAATTCCCTAGCTCGCTCACCCTCAGGGATATCAACCTGACATTGTGCCCAATCATTTACTAAAACCACGTCTACAGAAAGCAACCATAAAATGTCAAAAAGAATAAAAATGGAAGAATAACAAGAGAATAAGAGGAAATTAAATCTAAAAATTACCTTCAAAAGATTTATGAGACCGTAAAAGCTCGTAGCCAACACCGATTAATAGTTCCCAAAGAAGCATAAAGGGACATCACCCTAAATCTCTCCCAGTCGTGTAGGCGGATCTGTGAGATGGCCCTCGAAAATGGAGAAATCAAAAGTGGATCACATCTCCGCTCGTCGCCACTACAAACCCTCATAACAAAAGAAAACTGAACAAGCAAGCCACCTACTTCACTTTCCACCCACTAGTCCTATACAGCAAGGTGTCCTTCAACACCAATATGAGGACAAAGTCCCCTGACATAATCCTCCACATGTCTCAGAAGACAGCCTTCACTGCTACGTTAAAAATTCATAGGTTACTGTCTACCACTATCTACCT